>JAEIFR010000631.1:2217977-3498455 GCA_018904105.1 Zaprionus tsacasi
ACGCGAGCATGCAAAATGCGACACAAAACTCGATGTCCCTGCACATTTATGGGGCGAAAATTGCGCAAAATCAGATGGACAGTGGGGTAGGTGTACAGTGGGGTAGGCAGACACTTTCACACGAGGTACGTATAGAAAGAGAAAGAGAGAGGGAAGCGATAGATAGACATGTCTAGCTCTAACGGGTTATTTACGGCGCATTTGGAATCGAAATTTTTGGACCACAAATTTTAGGCAGCACTGTGTGTGTGAATGCGAGGGGGAGAGAAGTGGGTGGAAAGGGGCGAGAATTGCTCATTTGAATATTCAGTTTAATTAGAGACATTTTGGGCGGGAAAGTGAGTGAGAGAGAGATGGAGAGGGGGAGAGTAGAAGCCGCCGCTGAATCATGTTCAATTAGTGCAATTGAGCCACAGCCTGTATACTCATTTGTATTTATGAATACTCGTACGCGATGAGTGTGCGAGTGAGTCATGTACGTGTGTGTGAGTGTGTGAGTCTATTCGATTCATTCATAAAAATGCCAGCGCACATTTCAATGTCAGCGAAAAGCGAAATGGAAATAAAAATGGAAATTCGAGAGCTTGGGAAATACTTGAGGCAAATTTGTAGGGAGCTCAAAAGGGGGCGGGAGGCAGGAGGGGAAACAGAGTTGACCCGTCTAGGGTTGCCACTGCACTTGCGCAATTTGCATGAGGTGGCAATTAAAGCGACGGCGATTACTCGAATTACGGCGATGCGACCCAATTCGAGACCCCAAACTAACGAGCGTAGTATTTATTATGGCATAGGGTAAGGGGTCACCCCCCTGAGAGAACTGAGAAGAAAGCAGAGCAAAGAAAAGGCCAAAAAGAAAAGCCAAACGAAAGAAAAACCGCCAAAAAGCCACTTGCAGCAGTCGTTGCGGCCAGGCCCGAGGCGAGGCAAGACGCGGCGAATTGGCGGGGCGCAGAGTTGATTTGGCATTGCAAACCGTTAAATTGGACTCGACTGCTTGTTGTTGCTGTCTCCCTCTCTCTCTCGCATTTTTATCGCTGACAAAAAGGTTTTGCTTGACCCACTCAAGTGGGCTCAAAGTGGGTCGCCCCCAGCTCGACTCAGCTCGACTTGCAGCGCGCTTAAGTGCAGCCAAATCGAATTTAGATACTTAGCAACATTTACAGAGCGCCCCCTTCTGCCTCGCACCCCTCTGCAAGCCCACTCCCCTCCCCCAACCTTCAGGCAGCTGCGACCTCTCACTTTATGCGATTTTAAGTTAGTTAAGCGGCAAAGTTGTAAACCATTTGCTAGTCGCAGTTGACTGTTTGTTATAGCCAGCAAGGGGGCGAGGAGGGGGGGAGGGAACTGCTAGAGGGGGGTAGAGGCAAGTTTGAAACTCTTGACTGCGCTGTGTGTGTGCAACTTGTGGAGTGCATAAGTTGCAACGTTGCAACACAGCGAGAGCGACATGCGCCACAGCGCGTAAATGGGCAATGAAAAAGGGAAAGGCTGCAAGGGGCAAGAGACAGGCACAGTGGCGTGCACAGAGAGGGGGGTGGGATGCAGCAAACGGTGTGAATAGTCGACAAGACATTTAATGAGCTGAGCAGACGTTGAAGTGCATGAGAGAGAGAGAGAGAAAGAGAGAGAGAGAGAGAGAGAGAGAGAGAGAGAGAGAGTGAGAGACAGGGTAAGCAAACTGGTATGTGTAATGAGTATGGTAAGTAGAAGGTCTTTTAAAAGATAAATCCCAGTTTAACTGATAAATATTTAATATATGCATAAAGCTAGAAAAATTCTAGAAAATATTTAAGTGCATAATTAAATGTATATAAATAAAATTGTATATAGTATATAGAAACTAATGATTTATTTCTGTATTTCCAAATTTATGTAATTTCTAAAATTCTTTAAAAAGAAAGTCGATAAGAATTCTATAAATAAATCTTCAATAAAATGCCTGCCCACTTTAGCTTATATTTACATATGATGATAAGCTACAAATCATATTTTATTTTTAACAAATTTAAAAATAATTTCAACAAATTACATTGGAATCTTTCATTTATTTGCAACTAATAAAGATAAAAAATAATTTTATTTATTATTTTTATTTACTACAAATTTGTAAAGAATTTCGAATTGAATTTGAGTAAAATTCTCAGCCCTAATTCATTTGCAACTAATTTAATAATCAATAGATTTCATTAATTGGCAAATTTCTCATAGTCTCTCGATTGGAATGTGACCATGACTTAATTTTGATTTCAATTAACTCTAACCGCATTCCGTGCGAAATGCGCCCACAATGCATTGCGATGTGTTATTGTGCCATAACTATCGCCATAATTATCGATTATTATGGTATGCGATGCCAGCAGGTACAGCACATTTTGAGGGAATAGAATAATGTAACAATGTAGCATATTGTCCGTACTCACTGTATGCAATAATGTGCATAATTTGATTATGAAATCATTGCTCAATTGTGTGTGTAAGTGTGTGTGAGTGTGTGTGTGTGTTAACCACATTTCAGCAGATAAATTCTTTTGATTATCGTTTTAATAATATTATAACTAGCGCATAATTACAGTGCGACAAAAAAAAATAATAAACAAATCTATAGAAAATATTTACTGACAGACTAGCAGATACGCTGTAGGGGGCTCGCTCTATTTATAATATACACTCTCTCTCTCCCACTCTGTCTAATCAAATCAAATTCTAATTAATTGTCATAATTTAGCTGCAATAAAATTATGCAAAGCAGCGGGAAAATTGTGCGAAAATAGTGGCTACAAAAGAAAGAGAGAGAGAGAGAGAGAGAGAGATAGAGAGAGCGGTTGCCGGCAGCGATGCGTAATGAAAACAAAATCGCTTTGGCAGCACTTAATTCTGCATTTAATGTATTTAATTTGTAAACATTTTAATTACTTTTATTTACCCCCCCTGCTCTTCCCATTTCCCTTTTTGCTAGCCAACCTCTCGTGACATTGTTGTAAGTGTTTGTTTTATGTTTATTTGTTTGCTGAATTGCTCGTTTTACAGTTACGTTTCGGACTGGCTTCATTTGCGTTTTTATTTTCATATTTTCATATTTTTATGTAAAAACAACAGCAAAACGAGCAGCATAACGAGCGTCACGCAAAGCGCTGGCCGAAAACTTCTCGCCGCCACTGCGGCACACTGGCTGCCAGAGCTGATGTAACACGCGCTGCAACTGTAAATGTATCTGCAGCTGTGACTGTATCTGTATCTGTGACTGTATCTGTATCTGCAGCTGCGTGTCTCTTGTATCCGTATCTGTGACTGGCCAAGGTGAAAGTTTTTCAGCGTTTTGTGTTTTGATTGTTATTATTTTTTTTTTTTTTGTTATTTTTCCAGCAGTTTCCCTCGCTCTCTCAGTGTTTATTTGGCGCATTTAATTACTTCATTAAATGCGGAAATTAGAAAGATGAAAAAGACAGCAGCGTGCTGAATATGAAAGAGAGAGAGAGAGAGAGAGAGAGGGAGAGAACAAACTGCAGATAGTGAAAGTGCTTTGAAGGGCGACGTAAAATGAAAGCAAAATTCGTTACCCAAAATTTGCATGCAGCTGCACTGAGAGAAAAAGCCGAGAGGGTTAGATAAGATAAAAAATATAAAGCAAATATTTTGTTATGCTCTTTAAAACTTCAAGATTTGCCTTAAAAAAAACTTATAATTAGAAAAACCTAATTAAATCATATTAAGAAAAGTATTTACAGTGTAAATAAAATTAATATTATCTCCAAAATATTTTAAACTAATTGCAAAGCGAAACTTTATGATATATGTTATTTTTACAGTGGCAAACTCTCTTTAAACTATCCTAATAGCTAAAAGATTAAATAAATGATTTCTAAATATGCAAATTGTTTTCTGCTTCACATTTGCGTGATTTCTTGCAGTGTAGATCATGTCATTTCCACTCAGTAATAATAATACAGTGTGTCAAACACGCCAGACCAATTACCTAGACTAGACCACGCCCAGCTGACTGGGTTAAACTGGGTTAGCCTGGTCAACTATGATGGATAGGGATATTCGAGGGAACTCTGGGATTATATATTTCACGCCCCTTCCCTGTCACAGTCCCTGTCAAGTTTATAGTTTAGCAACTGTCTAAAGGTTCCCCGCAGCCCTCGGCAACAGTGACTGATAAAGCAGTTAACACTATTGGCTAAATACCAAATTTGAAGGGGCCTTAAAAATACTTCATCGAGACTGTGCCTGGGCTAGACAACTTTCCAGGGCAAGCAGAAAAATGTAAATAAATATATAAAAAAAAAGAAAAAAATAAAAACAGAAAACGCCATAAAGTGAAAAACTTTCTTGCCTGACTCACGCACTCACGCTGAGCTCACTTAGAAAGTAATTACACGAACAACTAACCGGGCAGCAAAGTACCGACCTTATATCGTATAGTAGGCAGTTCTCACTCTCTCTCCTCCCTCTCACTCTTTCACGCTGTGCGTGCGTCGTGAAATTTATTTAAATTTAATTTTAATTCTACTTTTTACTTTTTTTCCATGTAAGTTTGCCTCACTTTCAGCCCGTTTGGTGGGGGGAAGAGGGTACAGCCCTTTTTTATGAGCACAGCTTTTCACTCTCAGAAACCGGGACTGGGCTACCGTTATTGTGGGTCTCTCGTCCAACAGTTTCGGCATTTGCATTTGCCTCTGAAACAGAAACAGAAACTGAATCGAAACGAGTCACGCACCGCGTTCTCTCTTTCTTTCTTTCTTTCTTTCTTGATACGTATAAGTATTATCGGACTGCGTTGTTGTTGGGTTCTATAGAACCTACCCATAGCTATGGCTTATGATATCAATTGCAAGTGGGAGGGAAGGCCGTGCGTGCGCCGCGGTGACGTAGTGCTCATATAAATAGCAATAAATGTGAAGGTTTTCAGGTAGGAGAAGTTTTACCATCGACTATGTCAGAAATTTATTTATTGTTACGTTCTCAGACGTTTCTTTGTTTTCTTATTTTTTGTTCATTCTCAGGCAATTTCTATGTGGTAAATTTATTTTTTGTTTCATTCTCAGACATTTCTATTTATTTTATTATTTTCTATTTATTTTCTCAGGCATTTCAATGCTTCAATTCCATATTAGGCATTACTTTCTCAATCAATACGCTTTATTTTAAACTTTAACCTTTTGTCTAGTTATATTTCTGAATTTAGAAATAATATTCAAATGTTTATTTTTTTATTTATATTTTTCAATTCCATTATATATATATTTTATTTTAATAAATATTCATTCTTTTTCTTTACAAACAATTTCATAAGTTTAATTGTTTTTCTATTTATTAAATAATATTATCTATTTCAAAATTAATATATCTATTTATAAAATAATGTTTAATTTGTTTTTTTTTTTATTTTCTGCACCAACTTCACGTATTAAATTTGTTCGCTTCTTTCTCTTTCTATACCACTGTGCAGACTTCAACTTGCGCTTTACTCTTGCTCGAGCAGAGCCAGAACTCATTAAAAAGGAACGTTTATTGGGGCAGGGTCTATCAGGAGTTTCACACACACTTCAAGGAATAGATTGACCCACAGGGACAGCCCAAGTAGCCACAGTAGCTGCCTCCCACATCGATTGACCAACTCCATCTTTGCCATAATTTCCAATTGACTTCATTAGCCTCTGCCCCCCTCCCCTGCTCTGGAATAACTCATTATATTGCACTGCAATTGCATGCACAGTGCCAGGCGTTAATATGCGCACATCAATCGGGCAGGGGGGGAAGGGGAGAGAGAGAGAGAGAGAGTCTCATCGTTAAGTCGTTCGGTTAGACAGACATTTTGCTAATGAAACAACTGGCCAATAAATGAGTAAGTGCCACAGATACAGACACTGTGCGGCACCGTGTGGCAAGTGGCAGCAACTCACAGCCCGCAGCTGGCAACTGTTTTGTCGCACGAACCTGCAACATTTATCAAATTAAACATTGGCCCCGTCGCCGTCGTCGTCGTCGTCGTCGCCGAGTCGAGTTTGTCCAGATTGCACTGATTGCAGCGTGTGCTCGCCTGGACATGCCATGTGGCCTCCTCTCCCCGCTCCCTCCCCTTCTGCCACGCCCAACAGCCCTAGCAGAGTGCTAAATTGTTTAAATTTCTTTTGTTGTTTTTGTTCCCTCTCTTTCTTTCTCTCTTTATCTCATTCTGTGGCTCTCCACAATCGGCCCATAACGAGCCACAATCGTGACAGACAAAATTGTCGGTGTAGTGCGTCGTTAATTGCAGGACATGCGACGCTGGGAGAGGGAGAGGGCAGAGAGAGGGGGAGGAGAGAAGGAAAAAAAGATCCTGGCAATTTAGAGATTTACTACACTCGAAGAAAACAGGAGAAGTTGAGAATGAGAAAAAAAGTCTATATAGAAAAGTCTAACTAGTTCTTCTAGATCTTTGAAGAAGATAAGGTACCATCTGATATTTCAAAATTATAGGAACTTTATTTTAGGATCTTAAGTTGAAGCTGAATCAATCTATTATAGCTCTAACCTTAATAAAGAGAGCTAAAGTATGTTCCATATACTAGTTACACAATATTATAACACAGGAGGTACTCAGTAAAAAGATCAGTCGGGTGTGGTAAGGAACAAATTGTAGATTTGCCATATTTTCCAGAATTTGCCAGCAAAAACACTTTTAAAACGATTTTTATACTCATCTTAAGCAGCCTAAGCAATTTGAGTGAAAAAATCAAATTTTTAATTTTTTGAAAATTTTTAAAATTTTGTAAGGGTTAGGTATAGAAAAAAGGGCAAAAAAAAATATTTTTGTTTGTTAGTTAAATTTTGATGGCAAATGAAACGGGAGTGAAACCATAAATAAAATGATATACCAAACCAAAATCGGTTGATTATTAACAAAGTTATGAGCATTGGAAGGCAAGATAGGTCTCTCAGCTCAACTCAGATCTTGAGACTGCGGCAGCATACAGAAGACCCAAAAATCGAAAATTTTTCGATACTCATATTTTGATCCTATTCGAAACTAGAAATCAAATCATGAATAAAATGGGAAACCGAATGAAAATCGGATGATTTTTGACAAAGTTATGAATGTTGGAAGTTCAGATAGGTCTCTCAGCTTACTAAGTACTTGAGACTGGGGAACATACAGAAGACTGAAAATTTCAAAATTTTAAGACCCCTTTATTTTGATGCTATGTCAAACTAGATATCAAATCATGAATAAAATGGGAAACCGAATGCATTTTGGATGATATTTGACTGAGTTATGACTGTTGGAAGTTTGGAGAGGTATTTCTGAATTTTGTGAATTTTATATTTACTTTTAAAAATTAAACTTTAAAAACTAATGAAGCTGAGTCTAAAAATCTCGAAAGACAATTAAATTATTAGGAAACCTTAAATAATATTATGAAATTAATGCCTTCTAATGTACTACTATTTCTCTCAGTGTAGTCATAGAAAGTCGTCGCGCAAGCATTACTTTTCATTAGCAGCTTCCCCTCCCTCCCTCCACACTTTGGGTTATTTACAGTCTAGACACACATAGATGGTCTCAATTATGATGTGAACGCGTTAGTTTTGTCCAGCAAGTGCGTGTAAATATCGGTGAGTAGAGTGTGTCAGATAGGGAGGGGTCTTGGGAAGGGGGAGGGGGGCAAGAAGGGCTGCGAGTTGGGTCGTAAGTCAACACGTAGCAACACGAAATATGTGTGTCAGTCTGAAGCGATGCCTGGTCACGCCTTGCCCAAAAGGGAGAAAAACTCACATATCGTATAATAATAATAAAAGCAAGTGCGAGGAAACTGTCGAAACTGTGAAATTGACTCCCTGATGGCCTGCACTGCTTCTCCCTCTCTCTCTCTCTACCTTTTTCCCCTCTCTTTCTAGCTGGTTTATTTTTCAAAAGTCACACAACAAATGGAAATGAAACAGAAAGAGAAAGAGAAACAGAAACCGATGCCGAAAAACAGCAGCGAAAAAGTTGTACAAATACAACGTGCAGGCAATACAAATACAAATAATTAACTTTTTAACATAGCTGCCTCTCTCTCTCTACCCCTCTCCCTCTCTCTCTCTCTCTCTCTTTCTCTTTCTCACGCTGACTACACCCATTGAGTAAACAAAACAAAAAGAGAGAGAGAGAGAATGACTAACACACAAAAAACATGCTGAAAAGAAACAAAACATACGCAAAGCAAAGAAGAAATAATATAGAACAGAGCAAAGCAATAATAATAATAATAACTGTTAAAATTATTAACAGAGACACAGGCACAGTGGGGCAAGTGCTGCGTTTACTGTACACACACTGCGCATGTGTGCGTGCTCGCTGTTTTTCACGCTTCAAAAAAAAAAAAAAAAAAAAAATTGTAACATTTTGTGGCAAATTAAAAAAAAAAAAAGAATTACTAAGCATAGCACGAAAAACGTAGAAAGAGAAACGCAGAAAGAAAGAGAGAAAGAGAAGGAAGAACAAAACTACGTCAAGTTTTAAATGAACAAAAATGGAAACTAGTCGAGAAGAATTGAGAAGAACCGGTTCGTGAGCAACACAACTTGGCAGCAAAGTCAAACGAGCGTGTGTGTGTGTGTGTGTGTGTGTGTGCCGTGTGTGTGTGCCGTGTGTACCTGTCTATAAGCCAGACAAAAGTTTAGCATTTAGAGATATGAAAGATAGCACAGCTGCGCTTTGTGCGGCTTTGTTCGTATACGAGTTGTAAACATGTGCCTGAAAAGCATAAAAAGCATGAGAAACGACAGAGAGAGAGAGAGAGCGAGAAGGAGATAGAGAGAGAGAGGCAACACACATATAGCTTGGGGCATGTCTTTGAACTTTGAGCCAGAACGGGGCAGATCTCGCAGCTAGCAACAAGCCAAAAAAAAAAAAAAGAAACAAGTCGGAAAGGCTACAGTCACGCGGTGACTGTAAGAGGCCATGGATTTTGAGTTTATATATTTAAAGTAAACCTTAAACGAGAGAGAGATATGTGCATTTTTGGCGCGTGCCAAAATTCGTTACATACACACACACCAGCGTCAACTTCTTCTTCTTAAATTTAGACGTCCGTTAAAAATGCACTGACCTGCCTCACGTTGTGTGTATTGCCTCACACGCATATATGTATGCATGTGTGAGCTTCGCGTGCATGTATTGTATACATGCACGCATAAGTACAGCATGCAAAACATCTTAAAAGGCAAAATGTAACACTTAATATATAATTTATGAGATAAATATTAATAAATGGGAAATAATTCAAAAATGCATATGCTTTATAAATATAAATGTAAACAAATATAAAATACAACAAAACATAAAAAAATTAAAATATGAAAATTCTATTTTCGCCGTGGGAAATCGAACCCTGGCCGTTTGCATAAGAGTCCGCCATCCTAACAACTAGACCACCGTCGCGCCCGCGCGCCCGTTAAAATTGCATTTTCAGACAATTTGCTCAAAAATGTCATATTTGTCTTCTACAACAATAACACAAATACTGAATTGAATGAGCACAAGAAAGACGAGTTTTATTTATCTATATTTAATAAGATTGTTTGTTGAAATTTGATAAATGAAATCAAATTTTATAATGATGAAAAAAAAATAAAATAATAACTTCCCAAAAAATAGTGAAAAAGTAAAAACAAAATCAAACCGCCTTCCCGTGGGGTCGAACCTCCATCCCTTTCCCTTCGTTCGATTGCCGGCTGCTCTACATATTTGACTATCGCTGCGACTGATTGCTGAGCAGCTAAGTTACTATTTCTATCTCTTACACATACATAACCATTTTCGCATTAAAAAGATCGAAAACGCACGTGGCTGGCAGCAGCTTGCAGGCAAGGCATCACAAATCAATAGAAAATGTTAACTCGCGTAACTTCTATGTTTATTATCCGATCGGGTTGCAATTTATAGAATAGGTTCACAACGTATTTATCTAGATGTATGCAAAAGCAGAAAGTTAAGACTTCAATACTTTGCTTAATAATCACAAATTACTGATTTACGGGGGCGGTGGGCGTGGTACCCGAAATTTGAAAACGACGTTTACTGCCTAGGGTATACAGGAATCTGTATACCGAATTCGGAGTCTCTAGCTTTCTTAATAGCTGAGAATCAGACGCTCATACAGACGGACAGACGGACAGACGGACAGACAGACAGACGGACAGACGGACAGACAGACATGGCTAGATCGACTCGGCTAGTGATCCTGAGCAAGAATATATATACTTTATGGGGTCGCAAATGTCTTCTTCTACCTGTTACGCACATTCCGACAAACCTAATAGACCATGTATTTTTTTAAAATCCATGGCCTAAAAACTAAAAAAAAGAGAATCATGTCGAGACGTAGGTGAGTTATTATATGATATATGAGTTAGGGAGCAGAGCTAACCCCAGCTGAGGCCGAGCATAACTCACTTTTACGCCTTAAATAAGCACATAATACCGGCTAAGCCGATTATAAAATCTGTAATTAGTGCATTTAGTTGTTAATCATGTTTATTGGATGCCCTGCAGAGTAATGCAGGAAGAGGTATATCTATCTAATCTATCTAAAAAAAATGTTTATTTCTATTAAAATTTTAGAATACTTAAGAAAACTGTTTGAAATTTTGTTTAATATAATTTCATGGCAAATTATTTATATTTCTTTTAAAAATTCAACTAAACCTCAATTTATCTGGCATATCTCTTTTATTTTTCCAGCTAACCTTAGCAAATTTTCAGTCTAAAATCCTTCATAAAATTGTCACATCATGATTATATCTCGCAGCTATTATTATAACAATTTCCCGAAATATATCAAAATTGACATGCAGATTCATCAAACCCTTTACAAACTACAGCAATGTTTTATCGATGTTATTTATTTTAAGGTATTTTCACGCTGATTTTCCACATGGCAAATGGCACACACTATATATGTATATCTCTCTATATATCTCTATCTCTGTCGGTTGCATTGTGATTTGATATAATTATTAATTATAATACCGCATGTCCTGCTGCTGCTGCTGTAGAACGCGCATTATTTTCAATTATTTCGCATTTTGTAGAGGCGTGAAAAGGGAAACCGGGAAAAGGGAAAACTGCGGGGGGGGGGGGGAGTCGATCTAATGCATATATATGCTATATGGTATAGAAAATGACTGAACTGCGTTGACCATTTGGGCATGTGAATTTAATTAAAACTGAACATTTAATTATGTTGCGTAATATGCCAAAAATACGAACGTTGCATGCCACGCCCCTTAGAGGCTGCACTAGAAATAACATTATGTTTTTTGAAGGGGCAGCCTGACGCAGACGATGAATAAATTTGCATGTGTATTTGATTAAAATTTAATCAAACTAATATTGCACAATGGCAAGAGAGAGAAAGGGAGAGAGAGAGAGAGAGAGAGAGGGCAGCTTGTGGCAGTTGCATAAATATCATTATTTGAGGTCTATTAAAATTTAATTACAATTTTCGGGGGATTGGCAGGCAAAAATATGCACAAGATATTGTTTTTGGGGTCAATCAATGCCAAACGATATTCAATTGCTGTGCCAATTAGCAGAGCAGGAAGGAGAGAAAGAAAAGAAGAGAGAAAGAGAGAAGTTTGTTAGAAAGAGAACGAGAGTCTTATGCAATTCGAAGTGCCACAAATGGTTGCAAGTTTTGGCCAAATTGCACTGAGTAAAATGCCATAGAAATTATATGACACAATCAACTAGTGTTATCAGGCATACCAAAGGTGTGTGTGTGTGTGTGTGTGAATACCTGTGTTTGTGTGTCTGTGTTTCTGATACATTGATAAGACTTGAACTAGCAGAATGCTTATCTAATCACCGCATTTTCCCCCCCAAATGCGGTCACAACAAAATCAATGTGTACACACACACACACACACACAGACAGGTGTATGTGTGTGCCCCAAAAACGAGAAACGGTCAACAATAATGGAAATTACAACAAGAGGCGAAAACGGGCACACACAGGTGCGCACAGTGCGTTCGTTATCAGGCAAAACGTGGCCCAAATCAAAGCGCAAACCAAACAAACAAACAAACGAATAACAAAACGAATTGTGAATACGTATGTGAATGTGAATGTGAGTGCATGCAATTTACAGTTGCACGGCATGAACGTGAGTGAAACCTCAACTCAACTTAAATCTTCTTGTTCTCAATCAAAATCGAAAAAAATGAGAAGAAGGCTGAAATTGCAGCGAGACTCATTAGAGGCGGCAAAAAACGAACGAGTCTATATGAATCATGCATGAATTTCCCCACAAATCGTTTGCTATAAATATATATATATGATACTATAAAGTGCTATAAACAAAATACTCAATTGCCGCGACGTGCTTATCAAAGTCTAGAAAGAACTTAACGCAAAACTTGATAATGACAAATTGAGAATCAAATAGAAATGAGATGAGAAATAAAACTAGACTTGCGGGGGGTAAAGCAGAGTGCACTGGAAAGAGTGAAAGAGAGGGATGGAGAGAGGGAGATTTAAAAGAAAATAGCAATGTCAACAAATCTAAAGAGCGTAATGAGTGCATAGACAGAAAGAAATGAAAGAAAATGCAATTTTAAAAGTCTTAAAAATATTGTTTATAATATTATTGCATATATTAAAAATTTTAGAGAACTTCACAACATCAAAATCTATTATAATAATACATTCAACTATTTTATAATATTATGAAACAAATTAATTTTATATAATTACTTAAAAATGCAATTTACACAAATTTTTAGTATATCATATTGTATAAGCAAGAGTTCCTAAAGAAAAGATATATAAAAATGCAGATTTCACTATTTTATTATGCTATAAAAGCACACATTTTATTATAACATTTTAATCTGCATACTTTAGACAAATAAAAGACCGAGTTCTACATAGAAAATATCTTAAACAAAGCAAACATATTGAGATTCAGCAATTAAACCCGAAAATGGAAAGTGAAAAAGCGTATAATATAGCGAGACTCGAGAGAGAACTAATAGAATAATATTATACAATCGCGGCTGTGATTCATATCTGGAAGTGCAGCTAAACAGGTTAAGGTTGCATATAAGAAATGCAAAACAAGTATGAAAATAATTATATGGAAATTATTATATATATATATATATGACGCATAGAATACCGATGCAGTTGATTGGCAACAGTGGCTGACAAAAGTAGCTACACCCGGTTGACTGCCTGCCTGCCTGCCTTAAGGGGTGCCTCATTTAACTTACTTATGCCTTTTTATTTTCAAGTTTGCCAGTCAAAGTACCCGACTACGTGTCCATAAAGACAACTTGCCCAGCGAATCGATCAAAAACTTTTTACCTGTGCGAAAACTGTAAACTATGTTTCAGGTACAGGTACTGCCAGAAGTATACGCACACGTACGTATAGAGCGAGTGCTGGGCAAAGTTTTACATAAGCTGCAAGTTTTCTTTATTGTCTTGCAACTGTTTTGTCGTTTTCTTGCAGCTCCCCCCTCTCTGGGGAGGGGAGGCGGGAGGGTTGAGTCGTGTCTGCTATTATATTTAATTTGCCTGCCATACGCTTTGTCAATATTTTTCCCCCTATTTTCCCTCTCTTTCCGTTCTTTCCTGCTTACTCTTGCGTTTTATTATGCGCGCCCTGAGATCTGCGTGTGCCTGAAAATGCCCGAAAATTCCAACATGGCCCAAAGCGTTGCCAACTTCCTGCACAGCGACACACTGACACACATACTTTCTCTTCTCTCTCTCTCTCTCTTCCCATCTCTTTCTAGCTGCTCAAATTAGTCATGAAGTTTTGTCTTTCATTTGTTCCAACAATTTTCAACACTGACTGCAAAAAAGCAACGTTTAATGTGCTCAAAGTGACAGCAAATAATACGAATTTATTTACCAAATAATTCCAAATTCAGCAGAAAATCAATAGATCCCCCTCCCAGTCCCCCTCCCCCCTTCCATACGAACTAAACGCGCGTCTTCTTGTACGGGCAGCAAAGCAATTAAAAAGCGGAAATTGAATGAAGCTGGCGAAGATGAGAGAGAGAGAGAGAGAGAGAGAGAGAGAGAGAAACTTGGTCACACATTGCTTTGGAGTCGGATCTCTCTTAGGCGCGCCTTTAAGAGCTATGTGGGGCGTGGCTAAGCCTTTTCTTGTCTTCTCTGCACGCGGGTCAAGCGACCCATCTACAGTTCCGCTTCAGGTTCAGTTTCAGTTTCAGTTTCAGTTTCAGTTACAAAAAATTCTTTAGGAGAAAGAAAGCAAAGCTGAAGCCAAAGCAATGTTATGAATATGAATGAGAGAGATGCCACTCTCTCTCTCTCTCTCTCTGTCGCTCTCTCACACTCTTTATCACACTGTCTGGCTTTCAGTTCTTGGCTTTATGCGCTGCACATGTATTATACCATAGAATGCCAAGTCTGAGGGAATTCGCAACTAAAGAATACACTGAGAAAAACAAAAAGAAATATTCTGTATATAAAGAGAATTTTATGTTATGTTTTCTGTTTTTTGCTAGTTTTAGATATTCAAAAAAAACTTGCACATAGCTTTAGTTTATTCGAAAATCTACGAATATGTATATATTTTTAAATATACACTGAGAAAAAAAAAAAGGAAATAATCTGTATATAGAGGGAATTTTATGTTTTGTTTTCTATTTTTTTTCTAGTTTTCTTACAGAAATTTACTAGATATTTAAAAAAAAAAACTTGCACATATATTTTATTTAGCTTTAGTTTATTCAAAAATCTTCGAATATAAAAATATATTTTTTTTAATAAATATATATTTTGTTTATTTTGCGTCAAAAGCTGGAAAGGCTTTTGAAGATTTATAGTTTGTTTCAACAAGTTTTGAGATTTCTCTTCTTTGTTTCCACATTCCATTTAATATCAAAAATAAGAATGTTTTTTGTAATTTTTATTTTTATTTTTTTTTTTTATATATACTGAATTTTTTTTTATAAAATACCAATTTTCCTTTGGGGAAAATTTCTTGTAATTTCTCAAAATCTTCTAGATTACTCCTGTTCTATTTTATTTTCCATAGTTAGAACCAATAATTTATCTCGTAACTCTGCAATAATTCATCGACAGCAATTGGAGATCTTTCAATTTGTCTCCTGCTCCTCCGCCTTCCCACATTGTATTATAATATTTGTTCTGCTGCTGCCACTGCAAACAATCAGTGCAAATTGTAAGACACAATATACCATATATCATGTGCTGGTAGAGCCAGAGAGGGAGACTTCTCTATCAGGCTGCCAAAATCAGAGAGAGAGAGAGAAGGACAGAGAGAGAGAGAGAAGAAAGGAGTCTACTCAGTTCAGTGGAGGCATTTGCCAAGTCGAATATCAAATATTTATTTGCATGCATGCTTTTGTTTGGCATTTTATTTATGACAGAGCGAGACAGAGCATGCACTAGAAAGGGATAGAGAGAGTGGGAGAGTGAGAGAGAGAGATGGAGATAGGCACGTAGTGCCTCAATTTGTGCACATTAAAATGCATAAGCCGTAAGCAGTTTTTGCATTTGACATGTGGCAACACTGGACGAGGTCAGTGCAGAGAGAAAAGAGAGAAAGAGAGAGAGAGAGAGAGGCAGGGGTGTAGGGAGAGGGGTCATCTGAAAGAACTGCGCGGTTCGTGCTGCCATCAAACATTTATAATTACAAGACAACAAAACAAAAGAAAACAAAAAATAAAAGAAAAAGAAAAAAAAAAGCAGAGGCGTAGTGAAATTGTTTAAGTATGCGAAGGTTTTGCCATATGTGGCATGCTGCAGCCTGAATCTGAAGCTGCATTTTCGGCTCGTTTTCAGGGATTTTCCCTTTTGCATACATGGAGGTAGAGCCAGAAAAGCAAAAGGGGGCACCGCAGTCTTTGAAAGGTTTGGTGACTCAGGGGGAGGAGAAGGAGACGCGAACAAAAAGTGTCTGTCTTAAAGTCACGTCATACGCGCATGTAAAACAGTGGTGTAGCAGAAGGGGGTTGGGAGAAGAAGAAGAGTAGAGTCTGCTGCTGTGTTTTGCCCGGCTGCCTGTAATGAGACAGTTGCCCCCTCTCCTGCCAACCGCCACTGTTCCCCCTCTCAATACCCACTGCCCCCGCCCCTGCCTTTTTTCTCCTTTGCTGTTAATGTTGTTACGCAGCAACAGCAGCTTCTTTTCAGCTAATGAGAATGAGAGACGGCAACTCTGCTCGCTAAAATTTTGTGTGGCGTATAATAAGAGGCAACCCTACCCTGCAGCAACCCTACAGCTGCCCCCCAGCAAAAAAAACCCATACGAGCTGAGAGAGCGCAGGAAATTGAAGGATTTTAATTAAATAGGCTGCTAGGCGCATACAAGTTGTAAATTTAAGCAGCCTGCAGGAGAGAGAGAGAAAGAGAGAAAGAGAGAAAGAGAGAAAGGGAGGGAGTCTGCTGTCTCTTTTTAATTGCTATGCCATGTAGCGTTATTGTCGCATAACTCTTGAAGAGTTTTTCATTTAAGAACACGCTTTTAAATAATGTAATGATGCCACACAGAGAGGAGTAAAGGGAGAGGGAGAAAGAGAGGGAGAGTAATACCAAAAATACTGCAGATTACAGAGTATTAGCTAGCTGAAACTGTAGATAAAGCTAGCTTAAGATGCTAGAAATATAAAAGTGAAAGAAAATGCAGCTGAATTTGTGCTTAGATTAAATTGAAACCGTTAAAGAGTTGGGATATTTCAAGTATTTTTGGCATATATTTAAGCTTAGTTCACATATTCTGCTATAGGGTTGGCTAGCTAATTAATTTTGCACTTTGATAGGGTTGTAAAAGAATTAAAAAAATTTAAAAAAGGGAAAAAATGCAAGCACACATATTTAAGCAAATTTATAGCACACTCAGCCCACTGTAGCTCAGCTAAGGCTGCCCGGCTTGCCTAGTGGCCGAGTCTGAGGCCCCGAGGAGCCTACGAGCATGCGCAGTGTGGCAAAATGTCCAAAAGGCGCAACAGCAAAAAATGAAAAGGGGTCACACGCGTAGAGGACGCCAGTGCGCAAGACTAACGCACAGTGGGACTAGTGGATACGCCTGGCCTAGCAAGCACAGTGGGCCACAACAAAATGTATTTACAGCAAGAAAAAGAACAAGTTTGCTATAAAGTGCAAGGAGAGGGGGGGCAGAGAGAGGCAAAAGGCAGCGCGGGAGAGAGCTGTAGGTGAGAGAGACAGAGAGAGAGAGAGAGAGGAAGACTGCAGGCGAGAGAGCGACGCGTCGCTTCAATCAGCGCTTAAAATAAACGCAGCTTGTGATATCATCAGCGCCTTAGCTTGGCTTCTTCTGCTGCCGCTGCCGTTGCCTCTGCTCCCTGCTCTGCCTCAGCCTCTGCTTCTTCTGCCTGCTCTGCCTCAGCCTCTGCTGCTGCTGCTGCTGCTGCTTCGCTTACCTGTTAAGATGGCTGCCAGAAATACTAAAACGATCCGTGACATTGTATGTGTGTGTGTTGTTGTTGTTGTTGTTGCTGCTGCGTCTTCTTCTTTCTTGGGGCGTCGCTAATCCCGAATATATGTGCACTTTTTTTGGTATTTTTTTGTTTTTTTAGTATATTTTACGTTACTTTTGCCGCCGCTGGGCAAAGGCGCCTTTTTTTATTATTATTGTTGCTTTTGTATACACACTCGTGCTCTCTCACTCTCACACTCTGGCGTAGAGCTTAGTGATTTCTGTTGTTGTTGTTGTTGTTGTTGTTGTTGCTTAGCTTTTCAAGCATAAAATGTGTCGCTTTAGTTGAAGTGCGGCCACTTTACGGCCCTTGTGTGTATGTGTGTGTGTGTGTTGGGAGTATGTGTATGTTATATGTGTGTGTGTGCTTGGGTATTTTATGTGTGTGTGTGTTTACTTTTAGCGCGCACTGTCAAACACACTTTAAATGCCGTTGGGTTTCTTGAACTGCGTCGAAATACGCGTTGGTTTTTTTTTTTTTTTATATTTTTCTCACTTTGTTTGTAAATAAACGCCCACTGTGCGGGTTACGGTAAGCGCGTCTGCAGTTGTTGCAGGCTACAAGAGACACGACAGACACAAATACACACACGCACGCAGAGCACAAACGCAAATGACGTTATGGTTGGGAATGACGTTGACGTTGACGTTGAACGCCGACGCCGGCAGCGTGGGCGAAGCGATAACTTCGGCGAAGCGACACACGAAGTGCGAGCGAGAAACGAAGCGAACGTACGAACGAACGAACGAACGAACGAACGAGCAGGCGGGCGAGCGAGCTTCGTGTTTGTTTAACGAGCCGAGTGGCTGGCGAGGCGAATTCGAAAAATTAATTCGGTTGGAGAGCGAACGAAGCGTTGAATGCAACAGTTACCAACAGACTGAGTTGTGTCTGTGTCTATGAAGTTGCCAAACGGCCACGCAGCGGCAGCAGCAGCAGCGGCGCGACGGCAGCGACACACACACACACGCAAAGGTGCTCTCGCGCGCGCTCACTCACTCACTCACACTCTTGCTGAGTGCACACACATATGCAGGCATAGGCAGCGCAGCGCAGCGTACACAAACACACACACACACGAGTGTGCATGCATGCGAGCAGCGCAGCCGATAGATGTGTTGGCAACATTTTAGTTAGCAACATGCGCACTAAGCTAGCAACATTTTGATGCGAGCAAATGTTGCGTGTTCCACTTTAGCAGCAGCGAAGGCAGCGACGTCGGCAGCGCATCTTTTGTCAGTTTGATTTGAATTTGTGTCTCTCTTGTGCATTGGCTTGTGCTGCGCTGCTGCTGCGCTGCCTCTACTGCTGCTGCTGTTGTTGTTTGCATTTGCCTGCCAGCCGCATTTCTGTCTATTTGTCGCTTGATAATCTCCGGCTTTTGTTTGCCCCACAGTGGCTGCCTCTGCCTCAGCTGCCTCTGCAGCGTTGGCTCTGCAAACATTCGTGTTGGCATCCCGCTGCGTCGCTGGCGCTGCGCCGCTGCCACCGCCTCTGCTGCTGCCACAAAACAAATCGCGGCCCTGCGCTGCCTCTGACCTACATGATTAGCCGCATCGCAAATCGAGCAAACACACACACACACACACGGTGCACTCACACACACTCACTCACACTCATTCACACTCACTCACACACTCATTCACACACATTTACATAAATCAATTATGAACTGCAATCGAAATATGCATGTTGCATGACATGGTCTCCCTGGGGTGACCGTATTGTGCCGCATAACATATTCACATTCATATTCACACACACTCACACACTCACGCAGAGTGAGTGCAATGTGGCCAATAGCATTAGCAACCTTTTAAATTTAATCAAAGCTTCTATTTTTTCAATATACCCTCCACCCCCCGTACCCAATAAACTTCCCAGCGGGCATATTTTACATATGTATGCTCAAGCAGAGCGTTGCACGAGCAAATAATACCCTGTACTGGGTAGTGGGAGTAAGTGGGGTATAAAAGACTTACTGGGCCATAAAATGATGAAATTGCTAGAAACAGATTTTTAGCTGTATGATTACATATTAAAGAGGGTATTTTTGGAGGTTATATTTATATAATATACATACATATGTATATCATTATGAAATTAAAACTTTTATATATGGTATAGTTATTATAATTAAGTTTTAAGCTACATAAACTAGCCAAGAAAAATAAGATTTTTTAAAAAATTTTCGGAATAATCAGTAGAGACTTTCAGTTTTCTCACATTTATAGGGAGATATTGGATATTGGATATTTAAAATAAATGCACACTGAACATTATTTCTCTCTCTGGCTATGTGAGTTTTCTTCTCTTTTAAACTTCTATAGACATATTTTGTAAAAAAAACACAGAAAAAATTAAAAATTAAATCTTTTAAAATGGCATTTATTATCTAGTTATTATCGAAAGTCACTTGATTTCGCTATCTTTACTTATATACATATTATATATAGTATAGTTCTTTAAATTTTAATTTTCAAATTACTTTTTAATTTTTTTTGCATTTTTTTCGCTCGCTCTCTTATTTTTGCTGTTTTTTCTACTTTTCTCCTTAGTCATCTCACTCTTTTCTTTTTCTGCACTCACTCTATCTATTCCCCTCCCTCTTTGTCACACTCCATCCATTGCACAACCAATGAGCGTGCTCTCTGCACATCCTTCCCTCCTGAAATCTACCCCTATATCATGTTTTCATTTCACTCACTCGCTTATAGGGTATCTGCAAGTCATGCAGTGTGCTACTGCTCTCTCTCTCCCTCTCTCAGATTTAACAGACGAATTCGCCGCGTTCCCTTCACCCTCCCCTCTGCCCGTTTTCCAACACTGTTGGCACTGTTGCATTCGATTCGATAGTTGTGCATTTTGTATGCTATAAAATGCTATAAAAATATCGCATGCTATAAACCAAGTGAGCTGCGTGTGCACTGCACTGGAAATTGTAAATTCATGTTATGTGGCAAGAGAGAGAGAGAGAGAGAGGGAAGAGAGAGGGAAGAGAAAGAGAGAGAGAGAGAGGAGGATGCTGTCTGGCAGGATTACAGCGGCAACCGCTCGTCACGGGGGCGAAGGCGTCACCGCTGTAAATGCACAACAGCAGGAGGAGGAGGAGGAGGAGAGGGGAGAGAGGGGCAAGGAGTGCTGCTAGCCAGAGGCGTGCAGTAAGGGGGGCAACCCTACTGGGGCTAGTTGAGTCGAGCTGAGCAGCGCAGGCAGCATGTGTTTATTGCCAGCAGAAAATGATGATTACACGTAATGTGCGAATGTGCAGAGAGAGAGAGAGGAAGAGGGAGGGAGAGAGGAAGAGAGGAAGAGAGAGGGAGACAGATGGATGTAGTGCCAGACTTGGGGCAGGCGTCGAGGCATGCGGAAAAGCGGAAAGGCAGCCGGAAAAACAGCAGCAAGCAGCAAGGCAAAACTAACACAGGCGTTGGCAGCCCATGGACATCGCCAGCTCCGGCAGCGCTGCCCCTGGCCCAATCCCTGGACCAGTTCCTGCCCTAGGTCCTCCCCTATGTCCTGGCGTAGTACCTAGCCGAGTTCCTGCCCTAGTCCCTGGCCCGTTCCTGTTGCAATCCCTGCTCTCTGCTCTGGTACAGTCCCAGTCCTAGCCTAGTCCCTGTCTCAGTGCCAGTCTTAACTCCCTGGACCAGTACCTGCTTCAGTCCCTCCTCCTCTCTCTCTCTCTCTCTCTTTCTCTCTGCTCCTACTCGTTTTTCTTCTCCCTGCCCTCCTAGCCCTGTCCCTTCCCTACTCCAGTCCCTACTCCTGTTCTTGTCCTAGTCCCTGCTCTAGACCCTGCCCAAGTCCCTGCCCTAGACCTCAGTCCCTGCTCCTCTCTCTACTCTACTCCCTGCCCTATTCCCTGTTCTACTCCACTCCCTGCTCCACTCCTTAGTCCAGTAGTTCCTTCAGTTCCTGCCCTAGACCCTAGCCCAGTCCCTGCCCTACTCCAGTCCCTACTCCAGTTCTTGTCCTAGTCCCTTCCCTAGACCCTAGACCAGTCCCTGCTCCTCTCTCTACTCTACTCCCTGCCCTAGTCCCTGCTCTACTCCACTCCCTGCTTCAGTCCCTAGCCCAGTAGTTCCCCCAGTCCCTGCCTCAGTCCCTGCCTTAGACCCTAGCTCACTCCCTGCTCCCTCCCTTCTCCAGTTCCTACTCTACTCCCTGCTCTACCTCCTTGCCCAGTCCCTGCCCTGCTCACTCCCTTCTCCAGTCCCTGCTCTATCTCCTGGCCCAATCCCTGCCCTACTCCCTCCCTGCTCCCCTGCCAGCCTCAGCCCTGCCTGCTGCCACTGCCAGTGGCATTCAACGTTCCCTCTTGGTGTTGCAACTCAATTTTGCGTGTGTGGTTGAGCAGCAGCAGCTGCCAGAAGGCAGAGCAGGCAGCCCGCCTGGCGACAGCTCCAGTGGTTGCCAGACTATGATGAGGCATGAGGCAAGCAAAAATACTATATAGAAAAACAAAGTCAGCAGCAGAACTACCCCTTCCCCCCCCTCTCTGCTTATCCCGCTGCAACTGTGGCATTCCAGGGAATCCTCTGAAGGAAGCAGCAACTTGCACAGAGCGCACTTCTTCGCCGTGCTCAAATATCGCTTTGCTTAATTACTGCCAAATATTTGTGTTGCCATCGAGTCGCTGTCTCTGTCTCTTTCACTCTCTCTCTCTCTCTGTCTCTCTCTCATTCTATCTACCTCTCTTTTCAGTCATTTTTATTGCACACATTTGTTTTTATTAGTATTTTATAAATAATCTCGACGAGCTGTGCAAATACCACAGCAAAGCTGAAGCCCCCCCCTCTGCCGCCGCCTCTGTGTGGCAATTAGTAGTTGCAACATGCCACATGCAACACGCAAATTGAAAATTGTCGCTGCATCTGGCATTCTCTGCCATAAATTGAATTGTTCATCAGTTTGTTAAGTGATTAAGCCAAGACAGAGAGCTGTCTATCTCTCTCTTTATCTCTCTCTCTCTCTCTCTCTTTCTTTGTTTACTTTACTTATTATTAGGGGTATTCATGTGGTTTAATTTAAATCAATGCAATTTATGGTGACTAATGCAGTTTTAGTTGCCTATTGAAGCAGCCTCTCTTTGATTTTAGTTTATCGTTTATAGCCCTCTTAACTCTCTAGAAATGCTGTCATATATTATATTTATATATTAATATATATTAAAATATTTATAGGAAATATTATTATTTATGCAAGCAACAAATTGTGCATAAATATTGTAGATAAACCTTTTTTTCTCTGAGTTCTGACAAAACGACCTAAACGACCTAAGCGACCTATTCTTCCTTTTCTATTTGTCTATTTCCATTTGCTGCTGCTTCTTTGTCTTCTGCTTCTTTTTCTTCTTCTTCTTCTTCTGCTTCTTCTTCGTCTTCCTCTGCTTCTTCCTCTTCTTCTTCTTCCTCTACTCCTTCGCTTTTTAGGCTCAACTTCTCCTGGCACCTTCCGCCTGTCAGCAGCCTGTTCAAGCTGCTCAGTAAGCTTGTAAATTTCTGCTGACAGGCAGAGAGACAGACAGACAGACAGACAGACAGACAGACAGACAGACAGACAGACAGACAGACAGACAGACAGACAGACAGAGAGACAGACAGACAGAGAGACAGCTGCAGCTTCCAGCTGCGTTTCAGTTTGCCACATCAGTTCTATTTCTCCTTCTCCCTCTCTCTTCTCTCTCTCTCTCTCTCCTTCTCTCTCTCTCTCTGCACGGCTTGCAAACACTTGTGTCATATGCATTTTATGCTAAAACCGAATGTGGCATCAACCAAACATGCCACGCCCCCCATACGCCCCTCTCTATACACACACACGAAAAACCCAAGTCAAACTCATTATAATTTCATTGCAAGTCATTTCCATAGCATCTGAGCGTTTTTCGAAAACACGCACTAACAGAGACACACACACACAGGCACACACACACACACCTACACACACACACCTACACACACACAGGCATACACCCACACACACACCCACACACACACCTACACAGCACGTAGAGGGAAAAACAATAACCTGCAATATAATGAAATGAAAATCGCCTAGAAGCCCCTGCTAGAAGTACTGCAAACGAGTTCCCTACGCCCCTGCTCACCCCCTCTCCCCTTCGACTCATATAAAGTTACCAAAACATGCAAATTTCGCACGCCAGGCTAAAGGTGGGCGTGGCCAAGAGGGAGGGAGGCGAGTGTAGATGAGCGAGTAAAGACCTTGCATTACAATTGAGTTACAGTTCAGTTTCAGTTCAGTTAGGATAGCATAGGATGGGGTAGGGTACTGCAGGCAGAGGCGTAGGGTTAGCAGGGTAGGAGGGCGAGGATTAGGGGGTTCACTCGTCAGGGATTCGCTCATATTGTGCGAAACAATGAATTTATATTTGTTTTTGTTTTTTTTTTCTGCTGCTTCTCAACAACAAGCTGCCAGTGGCGTAGGGGGCAGCAGGGGGGGTTCTGGGTTTGCTGCTGCCTTTGGAAACATTTGACTTGTTGGTCGCTCTCGCTGTCAACTGCACCCCCCCGCTTCACCCCGCTCCCGCTCCCACTTGGCCTGCCTCGCTGGCAGATTAAACTCCGCTTATAATGAGAATTTTCACTCCTGCCCTGACCCCCTGACCCCCTGCCCCCTCTGCTCCCCCTGCCTCCCTTCCCGCTGTTGTTGTGGCTGTTAAGCAGCCGTTGGCAATTTGCATTAAAGCACTTTTGCCCCACTGTGCACTGTGGTGTGTTGTTAGAAATGAAAAGCAGTCGAGTCAGCACAGGAATCGCTTCGCAGCATTTCTGGCTAAAGTGCGGGATTCAAATGTTGTTTAGCCTTTTTTTTTGACTTTTTTTTTGCTTTTTTTTTGTGCCCCAGTCGAGGGCGTTGGGGCGGGGCACATGCTTAACTCGAGCAGCGACGTATTTAAAGCAGAAAACAATGTGACAAACTGAGAGAGGGAAAGAGAGAGACAGAGAGAGTCAATTAACGCTGTGATACACTGCAAGAAATTGCATATCAAGAAATAAATAAAGGGCTAAAAAGTAGAGCTAATATAGTCTATGCTTTTATGTTACATAAATCATATATGTCGCAAGAAATAATTATACACATTAAAAAAAAATATATTATATATAGAAACTTTATTTATGCCTTAAATTCCTAGGTATATCATAAATTTATAGTTTTTTCTCTATGTGTACTACATATTTAAGATCTGTGTAATCATCTCTTTATTTTGCTAACAACCATAATAGTCGAAAAAACTTTTGAGTTCTTTTGCCAACACATATAATAAATATAGCAGTAGTTTATTTTTATGACTTTCGATTATAATAATATTTCAATAATAGTTTCAGTTACTTCCCCTGCCCCCCTCGGTAGTTGTAAATAAAGCCAATTGCAAGAATTCTCATTGATTAGTAAAAGTTGTGGAAAACTCTGCTTTATTCGAGAGAGAGAGAGAGAGAGAGAAAACTTTTTCTTTTACTAAGTGTGTCAAGTCGACGCACAGATGCTCTGCAAATTGAGTTTGTAAATGGAAAAAAATGAAAATATTTAAGCTTATATTGTTTATATGTTTTCTATTATATTTTTATTATTTATTGACTTATATATTGAAAAAAAATATATATGTAAAATATATGAACAGACTTATGAGGATTCTGAGAAATTCTAAACATTCTGAGTATCTTTTAGCTCTTATATGACATTTATTTTCAGTTTACTATGAAATAGATTGAAGTTATATAAGGGAACTTAAATTAATATAAGAAGAAGCCTCGAATCTATAAGAACTTATATTTCTAATGCCTTATTTTCTATTCAATTTTAATCAAATTGAAGATTTACGTACGAAAATACCTATGAGAATTCATAAAAGTCTTTAATCTTGTATTTCTTCTTTTTCATTTACTATACAATATATTATAAATATTTGGGTGGCCTTTTGTGCCTAATTATCTGTCATATTATGTAACTTAGAGATTAATTTTGTTCCTACCACAAATTAAAGATAAAATTAAATTTAAATTATATTAAAATTAAAATAAATTAAATTAAATTAATAAAATTATATAAATTGAAGATATATGATAATTCTTATTCCTATAACTCTTATTTATTTGCCATTTTTTCAGCAAAATATTTAAGAGATATATGCTACAGATCTTTAGAAATAATCGAAGGTAGGGTATTTACTAGTCCACCCTACCCATCGTTGCCTGCTCGCACTGCATATGCCATTTAATAGATTTTCTTAGCTCGGAAAGTTGAAATACCCTGGTGGCTCGTTGCTAGAGACAGGGTATGCCACACAGTGCCACAGAAAAGTTGTGCTGACTTTGGGGCATTGTTAGCGTGGAGTATGCTGCCTGCAACGTGGAGCGTGCAACATGTTCTGGTCGGGTGGCTGCAGCTCCAATTGGGACTCGAGTGAGCATAAATTCAAATGTGCTGAGGCACGCTTGCTTATGAATACGACTGTGAGTGTGAGTGTGTGTGTGAGTGTCGCTGTGAGTCATTCACATACGTTGGCAAAACTATTCGCACTCGCAGCGTGGCAACAAATTGAGATTTATGTGCGAAAGGTTTGTGCAAAAAGTTGCGCAACCTCAGCCTCAATTGTGACCACTGTGCACAGTGGTATGGGGGATATATATATATGGGGAGTATATGGGTATATGGCGTATGGCTTTCTGGGGCGTGGGACCGACTGCCTGCCTGGCAAAGTTAGCACAACATTAGCTCTGCTCCTGCTCAGCTCATGTTGCTGGCCAAAAAAGTTTTTGCTAGTTGGGGTTAAAGGTTAAGGGCGCAAGGGATTAACTTCGGTTTACTTACACACATGCCGCATGCCACATGCCACATGCCACTTGCCGCACTGCTGGCTGTGTGTGTGTGTCTCAAGTGCAGCGTGTTGCAGTTAAATTTCAAATTGACACGCAACATGCTGTTAGAGAGAGAGTGAGGCTGGGCATGTTTCGGCAACATGTTGCTGGCAGCCATTGCTGTTAGTAACAGTCAAACAGATCGGCTAACAGCGCTGCTCTCCCACACGCTCTCTCTCTCTCTCTTTCGCTAGCAGACTGTTAGACTGTTAGAGAGAGCGACGGCCCTTTAACAGCGCGCTGTTAACTAGCGAGCTGTTAACATTTGCTCTGTTACTGTGCGCTCAGTTAGCTCGCTCGCTGTTAGCTTGCGCGCTGTTAGCTTACCACGCTTGCTCTGTTAGCTTATGCGCTGTTAGTGTGGGCGCTGTTATCTCTCTCGCTGTTAGCTTGCGCGCTGTTAGCTCGCTGTTAGTTCGCTGTTGCCGCTGCTGTTGTGGACTGTACCTTTTGTACCTGTTGTGGTTCGTCGTGTTGGCTTTTTGAATGCTCTTTGCGCGCGCTTTTCACACGCACACATACACACACATATGCAGAACTGTATTCATTTGTATCTTCTCCATATGTAGACCCGCATCTGTATCTGTAGCTTTTGTTTTGCTTGCTGTTTGTTTGTTTGTCGACTGGCTGCGCCTCACGTTTTTCTTTCAGCTTCTTCTTTTCAAAAACGAACAAGAAACACAACAAGTAGAAAAAAAGCCCAAGCGAGCAACGGTCAATGCTTAAACCGAAAAAAGGCACAACACGACAGCGCGACAGAGAGAGAGATAAAGAGAGAGAGAGAGAGAGGGAGCAACTACACAAACTGAAACGAATTTCAACTGTGAGCGGCAGCATCGCTTTTTATTTATTTACTGTCTTTACTGCGTTTACTCTCCTTTTTCTTTCTGCCTCTGCTGCTGCTACGTGTGGACCCCTCTTCCCTCTTCCCTCTCCCCCCTCCTTCCTCCTCCCTGCCAGCTCGACATTTGTTGGCTGGCTCCACGCTAGATTAGATACAGATACACAAATTCGAATTCAATTGCTTTGCTTTGCTTTGCTTGACTGAGGCTTCTCCCTCCCCTCCTGTCCCCTACTTTCTTCCCTCCCTCTCTGCATATATTTGGTTTTTTATGTGCAGCAACGTTTTGGCCAAATGTGTGTGTGTTACAGTTTCGTTCTCATTGTAGTTGTCGTTGTTTTGGCTCTTCAAAGAAAAAGGTCAAATCATTTTTATAGCCGCCGGGCAAGTCGCATAGCCAGCTTCGTCGTCGTCGTCGTCTTTGTCATTGTTTTAGCTCCGTTTGATGTGCTGCGTGACTTGACCCGACCCGGTCTACTCCAATTGGCATTAGGCATGCCAATAAGCCAGCCAGCAACTGTTGGTAGCAAGTCAGCCCATCTGCCTGCAGCCTCAAGCAGCGTCCTCAGTTACATTAAATGCATTATAATTAGATATACGAGCAGGCAGGCAGGTAACCTTAGGCTAGTCGAAGCTGGGATACCCTGGAAAGTGAGGGAAGCACAGTTTTCCTGGGGTAGATGAGTTAGCCTTGCAAATGAGAGGGTTTTCCAAGCTGATTTATTAAAGGTAACTAGAAGATTCTCCTAACGAGCTTACCCTCTGAGCTTCTTCGAAGAAAATCCTTCTAGGATGCTTCCCTTCCTCTGTAGCCGCTGTAGATATAGTTCTGCAGTAGCTTATATATTCCACTTTCTTCTAGGAGCACTGATCTCTAGGGTTCCCATAGGAATCCCTACTTAACAGTCTTCAAATCCTCTTCCTAGAGAGTTTCCTAGGCAAACCCTTGCTCATTTCCTTTAGAAACTGCCTAATCTATCATATACCATCACATATTCTACCATATTATATCTTGAAATACTTTCACCCCAACTTAGCTGTTGAAAAAGTAAGCTTTTTGCCTACCCCAACCTAAACAGACTCCAACCAAACTCAGGTCTAACCCAAGACGAAGTCGAGACCGAACTAAGATAGACCACATCGCCCGCAGAGTCTGGACACAGCTCATTGGGTTGCAGCCTTATAAACATATTAGAATAACGTCCTCCCTGCCAGGGTATTAACAGAACTTAGGCTCAACTAACAAGCCATGGCCAGAGGCGAAACCGAACTGCTAACCCCAACCCAACCCGAGTTGCTTCTCCTGCGTTGAAGTGCCTGCGATGTTTATTCAAGGCTAAGCAGCAGCAGCACCACGACGTGGCTCTGGGCTCCAAACCAGGACAGGCTCAACTACTTAACCTTTTGCCAAGAAGTTGGCAAGCAAAGCTCGTTCGGGCTTAGAGTCGCAGATAGCCATAGATAGCTGAGCAGAGCAGCCTGTGCCGCTGCCTGTCTCAGTCGTGGTCGTGGTCCCGGCCACAGACACTGGCATTAACCCGAGCCAGGGCCAACGCCAACGCCGTCAGCGAGTGCCTGCACTCCAGCTCACCCACTTCTTCCCCTCCCTGGCGCCCCAACGCCCGCAACGGCTCAGCTCAACTTCGTCAACGCCCACGAGGCATGGCTGGGCAAGGCGAGAGACTGAGAGGGAGCACATGTAAAATGCTTCAAAAATTTAAAATGTATCATATTCCAGGCGCACCCACAATACCCACTCCTGCTCCCTGCTCCTCCCCCTGCTCCTCCTCTTGCCACATGCACAACCAGTTGCAGTATTTGTAGCGCGCCTCAAGGCATCATGTGCTCCTCATCTCATTCCCATCCTGTGCTCGTTTTTATCATGCTGCATTTTAATGCGCCTTTGAAATGTGAAGTGCAAGTGGAGAAGAAGTGGAAAATAACTAAAGTGTCGCCTCGACAACAGTACCAGAGCCTCTACCCCCCTAGCCTAGGCTAGCACCCTCTCTCCCTCTCCGTTCTGTCTGTCTTTTGTCTCTAAAATATTATAAAACATAACAATAAGTAGACGGCAAATGTGAAGTTTACTTTGCAGTCGTCGTCGTCGTCGTCGTCGTTGCCGAAGCGTAGCTCTCTCTAGACTTGCTACACCTCTGCCTAGCCCCCCTCCCCCTCTACGCCTCTGGTGAGTGTAAAGCCGGTTTGTGTCGTCACTAAAAAAGTCATGCAGCGACTTCAGTTCGTGTTGCTGCTGCTCCATGGTCATCATCATCATCATCATCCTCGTCATCGGAACAGGTTTCTATGCCCAAGTCTGTTGCAAGACGCACCCAGTTCGACACCCCCTTCCCCCCTATCATACCCCTACTCCCTTTGTGCCTTTGTGTTGTAGTCTTCGCTTTCAATGCTGCTGCTGCTGTTGCTGTCTTTGCTCTGCTGCTGTTGCTGCTGCTGCTGCTGCTGCTGCCTGTTGCCAGTTGTCGCTTTTGGCTTCTGGCCTGTCTGTTTGCTTCACTTATGCTCTTGGCCACATATTGTACGCTCCATACCATTCTATGCTATCCCCCGCTTTTAATTATTTGCTGCCTGCTGTTGCCAGTGCGCACGGCAGCAACAGCAACATGTTGCTGGCAACTTGCTGCTGCTGCTGCACAGACAGAGTTTCCCATTCTACAAAATTGAGTGTAGTAGACACTCTGCAAGCTCACAGAGTGCATATCTTCTGTCTACAGTACCAGCCAAGGCATTAGACCCCTGCCTGTCTGTATGAACCGCTAGAACTTGGAAAGTATAGAACCTAGGCCTATCAAATTTGTTGTGCAGCCTGCTAAGATATGTCTCATTATTATACGCAACTCATATAAGTTTCCTGCGTTTGTATTATCCACCTAGATATCTCTCAAGCGGGTATATCACAGTCAAGCACAGCTTTTTTACCCAGATAGAGTTGCTCATGCTTCAAACATGAGTATAGGAGACACCCTGCAAGATCACACATTGTATATCTTCTGTCTAAAGTCCCAGCCAAGTCCTTAGACCCCTCTTTGTCTGTATGAACCGCTAGAACTTGGTTATTATAGAACTTAGGCTTATCAAATTTGTTATGCAGCCTGCTGAAATATGTCTCATTATTATAAGCAGCCCCAATAAGCTAGAAGTCATTCGGGTCGGGCATATCCCAGTCAAGCACAGCTTTCTTACCTGCTTTGTTTGTGCCTAATTTCATTTGCTGCTACCACAAAACAGTTAAGAGTGCAACAGCTTTTCATAGACATCTCCACAATTGTTTGTTGTTGCTGTTGTTGTTTGTAGTTGCTGCTGTGACTGTTGCTGTTGTTGCTGTTGTTGCTGCTGCTGCTGTGACTGTTGCAGCTGCAGTACGTGACTAAGTTTGCTTCCAGTGACTCTTGGCGTGTCTGTCAGTTGGCATAACGTTTCGTTGACAACGTCATTACTGTTCTCAATTTCACATATCGCATGGCCAACTATCGCAAACAGAGAGAGAGAGAGAGGGAGAGAAAAAGAGAGGGAGAGCAAGACTGAGGTGTGCTTTGAAAAAAAAGAATGCCTGGCAAAACGTGCTCAGTGCCTGCTTGCGCTGTGCTGCTACCTGGAACGCAGCTCACACTAACCCCCCCCCCCCCCCTGCCCCTGCTACCCCTCTTGGCCAACGTTAATGTGTCGAAAATGTTACAAGCAGAAAGTTGTGGCTTGTAAGCCCCAAACGGAACCCAAGAGCAACGCAAGGCGAGACAGCAGCAGCAGCAACAACTCACAGCATCAGACACAGGGGCGTAGGTAGCAGGGGGCAGCAACTGGCAACTGGCAACCGCAGAGCTGAGCTGCAAAGCTTTTGCTGGCAACTTTTGATGTTCTCAAGACATAATTCTAAGAAATTTTGACACTTTTGACATTTAGTAGTTTTGTCTATGCTGCAGCAACTTTCCCTTCCCCCTCTCCCCCTCCCCCTCTCTCCCACTCTCCCACTGCCTTCCCTTCTCTGTGTTGCTCTTGCTGCTGCTTCTGTTCAATGTTTGCCCATTGTCTTGGCCATGGCCAGCAGACGATGTTGCAGCTGTGGTTGCTGCTGCTGCTATTGCTGCTGTTGCTGTTGCTGCTGCTGTTGCTGCTGCTGCTGTAGTTGCTGCTGCTGCTGCAAATCCGTGGCAGCAATTAAAACTTACTGCACTGCGAGGGTTCATGTCATGTGCAGAGGGAAGGAATATTGAAAATCCCTCGGCCAGTCTGGAGCATCGCACTTGATGTCGGGTTTAGCTTAAAGCAAACAATTTCGACGGAGACAGAGAGTGAACCCAACTTGAAATCTATTTTGGAGAGCTGCAAGGGAGAGAGATGGCAAGTGTGGAGACATGCCCGGAGACATGTTCCAGCTGTAAAAGGGGTTAAGCGCCTGCGATGAGCTGTAAAGCAAAGTAGGCAAATATTATCAGGCTTGACTTGGTTGATTATTGAAGAAGAGAGAAGAGAGATAGAGGTTGATAGAGAGAGAGCGAAGATTGAAGATAGAGAGGGGTTCAAGAGGGAGAAGAGGGTATCCTTAGTAAGAGAGAGAGAGAGAAAGGGTTTGCTAGATGCAAGATAGCTAGAGAAAGGAAAAGAAAGCTACGGTGAGGAGCTTCTAAGAGAAAGATCAAAGTGAAGAAAGAAGAAAGGGAGAAACAGATGAAAGACACATTCTCTGAAAGGCTTAGTGAGAAAGAGGACAGAAACATGAAGACAGGGAAAAACGTTTCTAAGAGACAACTAGAAGTCTAGATAGAAGCAGGAAGAGACAGTAAGAGGGAGACCAAGGGTTTTCGAGGAGCTTCTAAAAGAAAATTAAAGGAAGAGTTAGAAGAGGAAATGGAACAGAAGTAAGACGCAACCACAGGGAGGGATAGTGAGAGGAAGGAAGAGTTTGCAAGATACAAGGAGATGGAGACAGACGAAGACAGGCAGAGATTGAAAAGCTTCTAAGAGAAAGTTAGAAGTGGAGAAAAGGAGATGAGCAGATGATGGCAGGAAGACATAGACAGACAGAGAGGAAAGAAGAGACTTAAAGAGATCAGGGAAAGAATAGAAAGCTGGCATGACAAATGCAGAGGGGTGAGAGAGAGAGGTAAGCCAAGACGGTACTGGGGTAATAGAGGCAAATGTGAGAATAGAGAGAAATATGGGAAGAGAGAGAGCAATCGAGACAGTAAGCTTCATATTAAGTGGGTGAGAGAGGAGATGAAAAACTAGATAGAGAGGTGGAAAGAGAGAGGTAGAACGGGAAAGAGGTAGAGAGAGAGAGGTAGAGAGTGAGAGGTAGAGAAAGAAAGGCTGAGAGATAGAGAGGTAGAGAAAGAGAATGAAATAAAGAGAGAGAGGGTACCTAGGACAATATGCAAACAAAAAAGTGAGAAGGAAGAGAGAGATGGGGGCGTTCGCAAGAGACAGTAAACCCCACTAAAAATAAGGGAGAAAAAGAAGAGATGAGATAAAGAACAACTAGAAATTAAGAGAGGGATAGAAAAAACTACAAAGATCTCAATCCACTTACTAAGTAACTTCATTCATGAGATTATCACAGTATTCTATAACACATTCCACTTCCCAATAAGTACTCCCCTTTTATACACCCACCCCTTAATATATCCCACCACAGTCGACAATCGAACTAATTAAATTGATAACTGTTTATTTTGTATATATTGAATCGTAGCATATCGCATTATCGCCACACGAGATTCAACAATGCAGCTGGGCGTGTTGGAGTCGAGGGCAATTAGGGAGAAGAAGCTCGAGGAGAGCGCTACGAATCGCATCCATTGCGGATTTGCGGTCTTTATGCCTGGCCGCATTGCGATAACCGCCAAATGGGCCAAGATACTCCCGGTTATTGGGCCATTATTGGGTACATTTTGGGGTTTGTTTACGCGCGATTTAACTGAATCGTGTTGCCCAATTGACGATTTACATCTGTTTCGCTATGCGAGATATGTGAGTGCAGCAAAGCGATTATGGCGAGGGGAGAGGGGGGATTTATGTAGTGCGATATATGTCAGAGAAGGGGAGGGGAGGAGGGGGGTAGCTTGTAAGTAGCATAACAAATGCGAGGGTTGCTACAGCTGACACATCGAAAGCTGCTGACAATAATCTATTGCAATTTATTAGATGCGAAAAGACGAGGGGGAAAGTGTTGCTAGCAGGAGAGACAGAGGCGTAGAAAGGGAGGGGGGTGGATACAGTAGTCCGGGGTAGAGGTGTTAGATGTGTAGACAACCCGTCTTAAATGCCAAAAAGCAAACGGATTACACAGTGACAAACTACACCGCTCCAAAGTGGGCAAGTTCCCTCTGAAAGCAGGCAGGGTATGGTAGGGCAGGGAAGGGTAGGGGTTTTGGCCAAGGGGAAGCAAGTGTTGATGTATTTGGCAACTGTTGCTGATTATTTATTTGCGCTTTTAGTTGGCCAAAAGGAAAAAAACCATGCGAGTTTTTCTTGAGCTGCGATTTTCAGATACGATACGGGAAGATGGAGAAAAAAACAAGTCGATGAGGCTACAGTCCAGCATGCCTGACAGTCAGATACCCTTCGCCTAATTCAGAAAATTCGTTACAAATAATTACACATAATTCAAAACAATGATATATGCACAGTTTAGTAAACTACATATGGCTTACTCACTCTTTAAAACTCGCGATATAAAATTTAAAAAAAAAAAAAAAATTTTTGTTGAAATTTCATAGGGGGGACCCATACCTAAATTTTCAAAATATGAAAAAATTTCAAAAAGTCCACTTTGATATTTTTTAAATGTAGAATAACTCAGGTTGTTAAAACATAAACAAAATGTCATTCCGCTTGAAAATCGTTTGATTTTTAAGAAAGTTACGATCGTTGTAAAATGTAGGTACCAGGCCTGTTGCGGGTATTACATTGTCTAATTTTTTTACCATTTCGAGATTATTTTTGGCCAAAATTAATTATCGCTTAAAATCGATTTAAACAATTGTTTAGTACTAATATCGATCTCCGCTATCGTTTAAAACTAAAAACGCGCGATTTAAAAATTTGAAAAATAAAATGTTGTTGAAAATTCATAGGGGGGACCCTTATCTACATTTTCAAAATATCGACAAAATTCGTATACCCTTTTTTGAGCATTTTGAATGGTCGCAGGGTATAAAAAGCAGAGCAGTTTGGGCACTTTGACAAGGGTGGACAATGGCGATTAGCGCACGGCACTAATGCGACGCGCCCCCTCTCTCTATACCAACCCCCTCCCTCCTCCTAGCTTCCCCTCCTTCCAGACTCTGGCCATGTGTTTGCGGAGGACGCGCTGCACTCGTAAGTGAAAGATGGTATTGGCCAAAAATGTACTAGGAATGAGGGTTAGGGTGATGCTGCTGACTTGCCACTTGTCTTTATTAGTTTTCGCACTGGCAACGCTGTCACGAACTGACTGAAGAGGGGGGGGGGGAGGTAGAGAGGGAAGGCAGCCTGCCCTTGTTTGCTTGCCCGCTCATGTTATTAGCCAATGCGATGTTTACTCTGCTTGTCGAGTGTGGAAATTGTATTTTCCTTTTCCTTTTCACTTTTACCCGCAACTTGTTGATGCGTTGGCAACACTGGCGGATTATCGCCAGCCAGTGTGACCACATCTGTCACAGTTAGCAGCAGCAGGAGAGTTCAGTGAACCGCAGAAGGTTCTTTAAGGCACAAATCCACCAAAGTAGGATTTACATAACTGCAGGTGGGCAGCTTAAAGGGAAGAGAGAGAGAGGGATGGGGACTGTGTCTGGGTAGGGTGACTCTATGACTTATCGGACCGCTTGCAGCGCACTCCAAAGTGCCGCACTGAAGTAGCCAATAAATTTGTCTATCATATCGAAGATCTAACTCCTCCATGTCTAGAATCTTGGCTTCCCAGTGCAATGAACCCTCTGGAGATGCCTCTCTCTCCCCTTCCTACCTCGCTCAGGTAATCAAAGCCGAGAGGGTCCCACCTGGAAAATGTCGTTTGTTGTCACGCTTCAAGAGTCCAAATTGGTTTTTGTTTTCTTTCGTATTTCGTATTTCTTTTTCCTTTCGATTCGTTTCGTTTCTTGCAGCCTCCGCTGCGGATGCAGTCGCCTAAGCAGGTTATTGACTTTGATTCTGATTCTCTCTCTGATTTTGATATCGATGCGGGGCAACCCTCGAGACATACGACTGACTGTGCATTTCATTGTGTGCCTGAAACATTTCAAAGGCATAAATTAAATTTCAATAAAAATGTCACAGCAAACACACAACAGCAACAACAACAACAACATCAGCAACATGTGGAACAATTTTCGAGTGCCTTTTGAGGTCCCAAATGGACATTTTGTTGACCAAGGCAATTACTGCAGTCTGACCTGAAGTGCCTGTGTGTGTCTGTGTGTGTGTGAGTGTGTGCCATGCCAGACATACAAAAATAAACACACACTTCACATCACAAATAACTTTGCTGCCAAAGAAAATTCATAAAATATTTGAAAATCAAATGCAAACCATGCTGAAGGTAAATTATTTAAGAATTTGGAAAATAAATGAAGCAGGGGGAAGCATAGAGGATAATCTATCACAGTCTAGAAAAACTCTTCTATTTTAGCTTAAAGTGCTATAGTCTTGGGAAAGTATGAAGACAGTAGGATTGCCCTACCTGAAGTTGCAGAACTCATAACTTCGTTAAAAATCATCATTTCCTTGGGAGAAGGCTTTTTATCCATGATTTGGCCACGAGATTGATTCCACATCAAAATATTATGAATCTAGAATACTTGAAAATTTAGTACCTCTCATGCTCCTACCGGACTATGATATCTCCTTATCAGAACCCTACCCGAACTTCTAGAACTCATAACTTCGTTAAAAATCATCAGATTTTCTTAGGAGAAGGCTTTTTGTTCATGATTTGGACTCTAGATTTGGTCTGCATTTGAAAATTAAGAATCTAAAATATTCGAAAATTTAGTATCTCTCATGCCCCTGTCAGACTATAATATCTCCTTCTCAGGACCCTTCCTAAAGTTGCAGAACTCATAACTTCGTTAAAAATAATCAGATTCCGCTGGGAGAAGGCTTTTTATAAAGGATTTGGCCTCTAGATTGATTCTGTTTTTAAAAATTAAGAATTTAAAATTTTCGAAAATTAAGTACCCTTCATGCTCCTGTCAGACCATGATATTTCCTCATCAGGACCCTACCCGGACTTCTTAAGCTCATAATTTCGTTAAAAATCATCAGATTTCCATGGGAGAAGGCTTTTTATCCATGATTTGGCTACCAGATTGATTCTACATCAACATATAATAAATCTAGAATATTCAAAAATTTAGTACCTTCCATGCCACCTCCTTATCCGGACCCTAACCTGCCTTTTTCAACTCATAATACAAAAATTAAAAAATATATCAAACTCATATATATCTTCAGACCAAACTTTGAGCATTTCCCCAAAGCTCAAAGACGAAGGAATAAGAGGGATGCTGCAGTGCAATGTAGTTGGCAGACAGCTAATAGAGTCTTCCCGTACCACACACAATTATCAGAATGTTATAGCACGTACCAGGCCCGGGTGCCCGGGTATCTCATTCCATCGATGAGCGAATTTGCCTAACGATTTTGGGTTTCAATTACCAAAATGAACTTTCCCTGAGCAAGTTTTGTGCGATTGGTCAAACTTAAAGTTGAAGCAAAAAAAAGATGCTGACTCATCGAGTAGGATATTCCATTACCTCCCCCCCCGAACTGCCTGCCTAGCCAATGTCCTGCTATGGGACATGGATACGAGCATTTACGCCACCCTCAATTGCGTTGGTAGAAGGGAAGGGCAGGGATAGTGGACCCACACACACTAGACAATTAGCCAACTTTTGCAGCCATGCATTAACTCGACAACTACAGGGGGGACGGGAAGGAGAAGGGGGACTACGAAATGGGGAGACAACAACATGCGAAATGAAAATGAAAAGTGTCCAGCGACAAGAGAACACAACAATTTAAATGAGCAGCCAACTAGGAAAGGGCAGACCAAGCAGAGGCGTCACAGAGGAGGGGGGGTAGAGAGGGGTCGCGCTGGGTTTAAGGATGAATACAAGCTGCCAGCTGAAGTAACAATAAATTAATTAAAACTTTTTAGCCAATTCAATTTGTGTTGTCGTTGTCCTTCTCCTTCTCCTTCTCCTTCTCATTCTCCTTCTCTTTTCGTTCTTTTTGTTGCCCGGTTTTGTTTTATTCCCTTCTCTCTCTCTCTCACTCTTTTTTTTTGCACTGTGCTTTGTCCCTTTCAATTATAAATGCACATAAATTGTTGCGCGCTTTGGTTGGCCACAGTGCCACGCCCCCTAATGTGGAAAGGGGCGCTGGCCTCTGATGCTCGACTTGATGACACTTGAATTTCAAATAATCCAAACAGTTAACGTTGCCCATGTCCGAAAGCGGACAGCAACAACAACAACAACAGGAGCAGCCACACAGATTTCAAATGCAATAAAAGTTTGTCTTTCGACAGGATACCCTGTAGGTAGCGCACAGCAGCTGGAGGGGTGTGATGAACTTGAATGAGAGATATAAATTGGGCTTGCAGCAGAGTAGGCTATGAAATGTTCAACTCGAATTAAGATGCTTAATAGAAGACTGACTAAAATAAAATATAAATATAATATTAAATAAATAATATTAAATTAATATTAAAGTATACCTTACCTAAATTTATTTCAGATTAAACCTTTTTAAGCTTTTGAGATCATAGAACAAATATCTGAATTAAAAATCAATTAAAAATTTTTATAAATATAGAAATTTTCATCAAGATCTTCTACTCAGATGAACAGTAGATTGAATTACTGCATTTATAAGTAAAATATAATAAACCTAATATCTGAAAATCTAACTGAACTCTTTAAGATAAAATCCAGCAAATTTTCTAAATACTTTAAAGTAATTAGGGAATTTAAAGCATATTAAATTTCTCCATTCATCGCTCTACATTTATTTTATTTTTTCGAGCAAACTTCCCCCTACTGGATATCTGCCAGTCGCGCTACCCCTAGCTCTCTCTCTCTCCCTCTATCGCCCCATTGTTTTCCCATATTTGGGTAAACTTTGATTCGTTTCCAACAGCTTGTCGCAGTAGTTAGAGCAAAGATTGGAAAACAATTCACATAAATAATTAAACGATTTAGTGTGTCCCTCAACTTCAGCTGCATGATGGCCCAAACTGAACAGAACTGATGAAATTGCATTGCATCAATACGCTGCCAGGCGTCTTCAATCTTAACTCTTGCTGAACTCTTTATTAAACCAAATCCAAATTGGATTTGCAGCATAATTTCTGATTTGATTTGATTCATTCAAAGATAGAAAATGCTGCATCAGCATTGGAAATTCCCAAAAAAATAAAAGGAACCCCTAAGAATAACAATCAATTATAAAGCTGAAATTGAGAGAAAAACTACCAGAAAAAAGAAGAGGAAGAAGAAGATGAAGCAACAGTTCACACCTAACTGGAAAAAAGACACAACTCATGAAATTTAATGAAATTACCAAAGTAGATAAAGTAAGTCCCTCGACTCGCGACTCCTAACTCTTCCGTCTCTCTCTATCTCGGCACTTTGCTGTGCATTCAATTAGAAATATCTCTGGACGTCTGGCCTGGTCAAAATGATGTGGGAAAATACTCGTATGAACAACAAACAAATCAAAGAAAACTGTGCCACACATTTCCAATTCCTATTCCAATTCCAATTCCCATTCCAATTCGTCTTCGCAAGCGTCTTGCTTTTCTTCTCCTGAAACTATTTTAATATGGAAATTGATATGGTATATACGACGACGACGACGACGGCGACTGAGGCTGCCTCAGCCAAGGGGGCGCGCGCTTATTTATGCATGAAGATGACTTTACATTCCTCGCCAGAGTCGGCAACACTTTTACGGTTGTCAGTCCGTCTAGTTTGTTACGGGCTGCTGGACAGCCCTTAAGAGCGACCAGGGGCTGGGAAAAGCGTGGGAGGGGAAAGGGAACTAGACGTAGGTTTAGGTTTTTTACGAGAGCGGGCAACGGCGAGCTAATACCCTGTTTGGGATGGAAATATAAGATATATGGTAATAAAATTGTATTAAAATAAAGACGATTCTACTGTAACTATAAGATGGGCCATAATAATTTTAAAATAATTATTTTAATGCTTTACCTTACGTTTTCCCTATGATTTAGTGCACAGAACTCAAAGATATCTATACAAATTCATTCTAAATGACATTTTAAATACATATATATTATTAAAATAATATTAAAATAAAGAGTAACATTTTAGACGATTCTACTGTGCCATAATAATTTTCTATTTTTTATTTCAATATATAATACTTTATCTTATGTTTTTCCTATGATATAGTGCACAGAACTCAAAGATATCAATATTAATTTATTCCAAATGTCATCTTAGAAACATCCTACAAATTTCAAGTCAATAGCCTCAGCCGCTGTCCAGTTCACTTAGTTAGGTCAACTCAAGCACGCCACATATAGATTGCAATTACAAATGCAGTGTCAAAATTAGAATACCCAGTGCTAAGCAAATATTGGGTATATAAATATTTGACTAACCTGTCTGTCTGTGTGTACATCTTCTCCAGGCAGAGTCTTCAGTCGAGTCTCTCTCTCTCTAGGTTTCTTTGGGAGCGTCTTGACCTTTTTGTGGTCAGAGTGCACACAAGCATGAATCGAGACATAGCTCAGTCGCTGTCTCTCTCTGCTTCTCTCTATCTTCTTCTTCTTCTTGGCCTTTAGCATTTACTTTTACCTGTCCATTTCGGGCTTTATTTACCCTGCACTTGGCTCATATAACAGGTTTCTATTCGGCCTGCTCAATTTGTGCTCCCTGCTGCATTTTTGTTTTCTATTTTTTTTTTCTCTCTTTTCTGTTTTTGTGTGTCTTCGCCTTGGCCACTTGATAGATGGCTTCGCTTTTTTGTTAGTGTACCCCAAGCTGCCATAAATATTGATTAATCTATAGTTTTACATTCGAGCGAATGAAAGAGGAGCAGGAGAGGTAGAGGGGGGAGGGGGATTCATTGGCAGCTGTCGCTGCAGCCAAACAACTTCATTGTGCAATTGCCCTGACCACCTTATCCACATTATCCTTATGGAACTAAATATACATCTATCTATCTATCTATTGTAGGTCTTATGGCATTAGACACGGGGTTGTTCCAGCATTTACAGGTGTTGTGCATTTCACACGCCTGTAATTAGATATAGAGAGAGCTCTTCATTTCCAGACTATTTATTAGCTTACTCTCTCTCTCTCTCTCTCTCTCTCTCTCTCTCTCCCTCTTTGTCTGTCTCCCTCGCTGACGACTTCCTTTCAAAACTGATCGTTGACCTTTTCGCTTGGGGTGAGTTCATTATTAGATCATTTTCTAGTTGCTCTTTTGAGGTTTCTATTATGCGATCGCGGGGTTTCCTAATCCAGGGAAACCTTTTTGAAGAGTTTAAGTCAGACTGCGGTGGTCTTGAAACCCCTAGAAATGTTTTCTTTATTATTATTTCGCTTGAGCTGCTTCTATATTTAATTGGGGTAGGACTTAGCGATCATAATAGTGTGCACTTCAAAGAAATATGAGAAAATATGACAATTAAAAGAACTATAAACTATATATATACATATTTAAAAAAACAAGTAAAGGTGTCTCCAGCATTATATATGCATATAACTATAATTAATTTATGTTTATAGTAAATATAAAAATGTTTTTTATATGTATAATGTAAGCATGTATTTTATTGCTCAGTTTTCTGCAAAATTAAATATATTTCTAATATAATATATAATATAATAATATATAATCTAATATAATTTCTAAATGACTCGTAAATTTGCCGGAAAATACTTGCAGCTGCCTTTATGATATCTTCAGTTATTAAAATAATTTTATTATGCCATTTTATAAGGAAAACTAGCCGCAAAATACCTTAATAGCTCGAAAAACTTATTATTATTTTAGAGTGCTGAAGTATTGTCAAATAGTAGACTAGTTTTCTGTTGTTTGACTGTTCTAAATAGTTTATTATTAGTATACCTTTACCCGCTGTTTCCTTATAATTTAACCCACTCCCCAACCCCCCCATTAACACCCCCCTTAATGCATCAGCTTCTCATTGACATTTCAGCTAAGAATCATTTGAATTGCAGTCGCCAGTTGAACTGCTCATTTTGCGCATAGTATGTAATTAGTCTATGTACGCCTCTATAATATTGAATGCCACGCCCACCGCCCCCGCCCCCACACCCCCAAATGACAAATGAATTCGAACTGCGCTCGCGTTGGCAGCTGCAATCCGGCAAAATTCCAGCGAGCGAGCCGCAACTGCAACTCAATTAAATTCGACGGCTTTGGCGGCATCGTAAATATACGATGCTGTTGCATAATTTCCAGGAGCCACGCCCACCTCCCCCTACACACAGACACACACACAGGCAGGCAGGCATATGTGTGTGTGTGTTTTATAAAATATATTACACTGAGCATAATAATTCACGCAGGAAGCAGGCAGCAGGCAGCAGGCAGCGACGTTGGCGGCTCTTGAACCGTTGCGAAAACTAATTAAAATGGAATGGACGCTGCCAATTAATGTGTGACTATAATGGTGGCTACTTGCCATACAGTGGGCGTGGCACACACCCGCCAACACACACACACACACTGACACACACAGGCTGAGTGAAGTTCATAATAAATAGTGCGACGTCTGCTACACCTGAGCCAATGTCCTGGTCAGTTCCTGTGCCTGTGCCTGTCCCTCTCTCCCCCCTCCCCTTCCCACCTGTCTGTCCCTCTGTCTGGCTAATTTACATGCCAGCCTAATTAAAGCGGCCAAAAAGAAGCTTTATGACTTTTGTGTGGCAAAAAGCGTTTTGTATTTCAATAGGCCCAGTTCGGCATCCGTTTGCATCCGCTGGGGCAATGCAGCCCGTTCCCTCTGCTTCTTCTCCCCTTTCCCGTCTCTAATTAATTGTCACTCCACACACGCAGCTGAGAGCGAGAGAAAGAGAGCGAGAGAGAGAGCGAGAGAGGGAGAGAGGCAGCAACACAGACACAGTGACCCTAATTACGTGTAACGAGTTCATAAATACGCACCACACGCACCTGTAGCCGCCCCATAGGCGTGGCATCTCTTTCTCTCTAACTCGCTCAGACCACATATTCACAGGGGCACTCGTTTTGGCATTTTCATATTTCTCTCTTCCCTTCCGTTTGGCCTTTCCATTCCGTGTCTGATGTGACAAAAATTATATTTTTGCGCCCTTGTTTGTGGCTAATTAAAATTAGAAGAGACAAAGGACAGGCTTTTGGAGTTACTGCCTGATGAGCTACTGCATACCCTTAGAGAGTTGTGTCTCGTCGTTTAATAAAAAAAACTCTGACAACACCGGTGCGCTTGAAAATCGGGTGTCAATCGATTATATCCCTAATTTTAAAGAGGATTTCTTTACTTCTTTCTTTATTTCGATAATTTTTCACCATCGATTGTTTTTATTTTTTGCAGCTGTTCCTACTTCACTTATGCTGCAGAAAATCGAACGACAATCGATTTCATCGAGGCTTTAAAAAAGATTCTTTCTTTTCTTTCGATAAATCGATATTTTCCCTATCGTTGTTTATTTATTTTTTTTAAGTTTGTGTCACTCTCACTTCACTAGTTCTGCAGAGAAACGTTTAACTATAGATAGTATCGAGGGTTCTTCAGATTTTCTTGTTTTTTTCGATAAATCGATATTTTTAACTATCGTTTGGTTATTTTTATTTGTTAACTTTTAGTTGGTGTCACTCTGACTTCGTCAATGCTGTAGAAATTTGTATTACAATCTTAAGTATCGAGTTCTTAATAGGTTTTATTTTTTTCAACCGATACATCGATATATTTTACTATCGATTACTTATTTTGTTATTACTTTAAATTATTTTGAGCCTTACCTTCGCTCAAAATGCAAATATTTTGTGGGTTTTGCCTCCAAAACTTCGTAAGAAAGCACATGCCTCTCTCTCTTACGTTTACAGGGTATCCAACGCACGCTACCTGTGACTGTGCATTGTCTGACTCGTAACTGTGACTGTGACTGTGACATGCTTTGCCTGTGCGCTTATGTGATTTGCCTGCCTTTCTGGGTGGGGTCCCTCCTGCTCTCCTGCTTTTTTTTGGGTTTGTCGGGCAGTTAATTAATCTTGCTGTTTGTTTCCTCGTTTGTCCAGTTTGTCACTTGCAGCACTGGATTACTTACGTAGTCTTCTACCCTTCGGTGTTGTTGTTGTTGTTGTTTTTGTCGCCTGTCATTTAACAGCAGCTGACGTCACTCGCTGGACACCTCCCCCCCCAAGCGCACTGACCTCATTCTGATTGTTTAAATTGAGCTCAGTAGAAAGCGCTGACCATATGGAAATCAAAAAGGGGTGTGCCTGGCAGAGTGAGAGAAAAAGATGGGAGAGAGTGGGAGAGAGAGAGAGATATGTATATGAGTGACCTGACGGAATTCGCACTGCCATAAAGAAAATGTGTGTCGTGTGCAGGTTTTATGTGGTCTGCATTGTTGAAATCAAGTTGAATTGTTTTTTGTTTTTTATTGCGAGTTTATGACAGATCTTCAGCTCTGTTTATTTGCTCTGAGAATAATATTAATAATTATAATAATAATAACTGTAATATATGCAAAAACTACGCTTTAAATTATTTTTATTTCAATTTCTAGGTATGATAGCAGGTATTTCCATATCTTAAAACAATTCTGTCTTAATAAAGCATATTGTCTGCAAATTTGATAGACCTAACTCTTTTAGTCTCTGAGCTATAGATGTTCATACATACACAAGGCGCTAGCGTCTCTCTTGTTGAAGTAAACTAAAGTTTTAAAGACTTTTTGGAGAGTTAGAGCCAAAACACACACAGTTACGTTAGAGTTAAGAGCGGGAGAGATAGTTCCCGCGATTAGACAACAAAGTAAAAGAGACTAAGGCTTCCTTTCTACACTTTTAGTACAAATTGTGGCAGCTTAAACTATACTACTTTGCTTTGCTTTTGTATTCAATTTATACTATTTCTAAACTGATCCAGAATCCTGAAAGAGAAACTCAACTAATGCAGCTGCTTAGCTTGGTAAATGTTGCTCAGGGTAACCAGAACATCATCCTTTGGCGGCTTCTTATTGTTGACATTTAAGTGCAGTTTATCAAGGAATCGTTCGCTAGTTGTTGCTGTTGCTGATGGCTTAACCAGGCTAAAGTAAATGTTGTTGTTGTTGTTAGTGTTGCTGCTGCGCATCAAAGTCAGGAAAAATAAAAGTGTGAGAAGAGGAAACTGAAAAGAAATGGGAATCGCCAACGTTTCCATTTCATTGCAGCTGTTGTTGCTGCCGTTGCTGTTGCTGTTGCTGTTGCTGTTGCTGTTGCTGTTGTCAGCCAACAAATCTGCACCCCCACGATGTTGCCCCCGTGTGTGTGTGTGTTGCAGGTGGCAAAGCATAAAACTTCATCATTGTCGCCTTGGCTCACGTGCTCACATGATGAAGCTGATGATGGCGCCGATGATGACGTTGATGGCAATAGAAGCGCCAATGATACCACAAAAACAGCAGCAGCAGCAACAGCAGCAGCAACCCGGCAGCAGCAGCAGCAACCCGGCAACAAAAGCAATATATCACGAGTCCAGCTTTTAGCAAGCTTTTCATAATCAGTGATGCATTGCCAGCAGCTCGCAGCTGACAATGTCGACGACGACGACGACGACGACGATGCAGGAAAAGCGCGAAAAATGACTGCAATGTTGCCAGCGTGACAGAGCAATTGTTGTTGCTGCCAGTGCTGCTGCTGCTGCTGCTGCTGTTGTTGACATAAATCCATATTTTGTACAGCAAATTTCACGATTGGCCAACATGGCAGGAGGAGGCAGCAGGCAGCTGACCAGGCATAGCACGTGGAAAGCGAGGAAATTGCTAAAAATTTCCAATTAATGCTTAAGTTGAAGGAGCAGCAATAGATGCATCTCTCGGATCCCAGCTAGATGCCATTTTCAATGGAGTTTCACGTGAAAGATGACAAAATATTCAACATCCCCCTCGCTCTCTCTCTCTCTCTCTGTCTCTCCCTCTGCGATATGAGCAGGTTCATCCAACTGTGCCAGCTCTGTGGGAGCAGGAGCAGGGAAAGGGTTGTGTGTGTGTGTGTGCTTGGCTGGTCCATCATTCTTCATTTACTGACCCGACACCAGGAACGATGTCAGCAGCTGGCACTGGCGCTGGTGCTGGAATCATCCTCAGCAGGGGCAGCAGCAGCATCAGCAGCATCATCATCCTCATCGATGTGAATGTGCATGTGGATATGGTTGCTCTTCTCATGCCTTCGGTTGGCTGGTTATGGCAAATCCCCTTCAGTTCCTGTCCCTGCTGCTGCTCCGGCCGCGTGTTGCTCATGATGAGCGTGCAAAGATAACCATGACGCATTAACTTGCCTTAACGGGGCAACGCATGCGGATGGCAAACAAAGCGCGACAGGCGGACAAACAAACAGACGGTGCTGCGGCTGGAGTGGGAGCAGGAAGGGGGTACGGGGAAGAGCCAAGGGTAGAGTAGGGAGTAGAGCAGGGAGTAGGACCTGGAGTAGAGCAGGGAGTGTAGCCAGGGAGTAGAGCAAGAGCGGGGTCAGCCAACGCGACAGCCAGAACAAACAGTGCAACAGCAAAAGAGGCAGAACAGACGGGCAGACAGACAGACAGACAGACGAGCAGACAGACAGAGAGACAGACCTAGAGACAGAGAGACAGACAGAGGGACAGACAGAGGGACAGACAGACAGACAGAGGGACAGACAGACAGACAGAGGGACAGACCGAACAGATAGATGAACAGTTAGACAGCGGTACAGCGCGACAAAAGGAGCAGCGGAAGAGACGACGCACTGGCGGACGCAGCGACAGACTACAGTTCTGTCTGTCTGTCTGTCCGTCTGTCTGTCTGTCGGTCTGTTAGTCTCTCTGTCTGTCGGATAAGTCAACAGTTCAGCGATGATGTTTGGGGTCAGGAGATTGCACCGCAATCTCAGCGGTTGTGCTGGATGTCGCTTAAAGTCTTAAGTGTTGTAAAAGGCCAAAGAGAAGACAGAGTGTTGTAGGGTGACCAAATCGAGATTAAAGCAGTGTTGGCTAGGAGAAGAATAAACTAGAGACCTCAAACCAGCTGTATATTTGTATTCTAAATAAAAACAAAAAAACTGCAGCTTACATAACAAATAAATAAATTAATTTATAGATAAAAAACAAATTAAGTGCTGAGTAACGACTTTTATAGTGTTGTATAAGCGTTTAAAAACACATTTAACTTTAGTAAAGTCAACATAAACAAACACACGTGTGTGAAACGGGCAAATAAAACACTTAAAGTGTTTGCCTGCCTCAACTCCTGCACATTTACAGAGTATCTGCCAGTCTGGGCACGTTTTTCAAAGTTTTCCTTGGCTTCTTAAAAGTTTTACGCGAGTCTAATGCGATTTTAACTGTGGCACAAAGACAAACGAAGTTAAGAACTTGTCGGGGCCCACTACGAAAGCGCTTTAAAAAGTGTTGCCTACTTTCAAGCGTTGCTCTCATTACTTAATTACCGTTATCTGCGTGTAAGCGCTTGACAAAGCCCTGCAAAAAAAAGAAATGGAGCTGCAGGCAGAGCTGGCTGGGATGCAGTGAGAGGAAGAGGAAGGGGAAGGGGCGTGTTTTGTAAGCCGCACACACACCTGTGGCCAGACTAATCTATCATGTGCCATAAAGCGGCATCCAACGGTGTCGGTTGCCATTTGCAGCCGCAGCCCAAAAATGGAGAAGCTTAAAGAGAGAAGAGAGAGAGAGAGGGAGACAGCAAGAAGGATGCATGTATATATAACACGAGCTGGCCACGGTTTTTTGTTACCTTACTTACCCTGTGCTGCCTGCCTGGCTGGCTGATAAGCCGCATTGTGTCCGTTGAGCTGCGCACGCGGCTTTTGTGGCCGGCAATGGCGTTGGCTGCCGGAGGAGGAGTGTGCAAAATGTTTATGACTCCACGGGGAGTCAGCGCCAGATGCTGTCGAGCTGAAGCTGGAGCACGAGAGCAGAAGAAGCACAGTAGTTCGGAAGGAAGAAGGAGGAAGAGTCAGCTGAGGCTAAGCCTCAAACGAACTGTCGAAAGCCTTTTGTATAACGGCGGCGGCTTCTTTATTTATGCCGCATTAAAAACATTCACAACGCGCGTAATACACAATCTGCAGGGTATGCAATTGCCGCACGAAAGTATGCTGTGGTTTTTTTCTCATTCTTAATTCCACACTGTAAGCGCGCTGGTATGTTGACTGCGTCTTTAAGCTGATGCTGATATGTAAGCTTTATTTAATTTAAATTTGAGTATTTCTTTAAAATAAAATAATTAATTTTGAATTTTATGAACAACTTAAACTACTAATAATTTAAATAAATTATATTCATTTAATTTAATTTGCAATAAATTGCGCATTAGCTGCCGTTGCTGTTAAACCTTTTTAAGGCCACCGGCCAAAAGTATGCAACACTTTTTTTTAAATTGTGCTGTTAGCATTAGGCTGATATGTAAGCTTTGTTTAATTTAAATTTAACTAATTCTTTAAAATAAAGAATTAATTTTAAATTTTATTAACAACTAAAACTTCTCATAATTTAATAATAAATTATATTAATTTAATTAAATTTGCAATAAACAGCACATTAGCTACCTTTTAACGCAGCCGGCCAAAAGTATGCAACACTTTTTTTTAAATTGTGCTGTTATCTGCAGCCTGTTAACAGCTTTGCTAACAGTCCATGTTAATTTACTGTGAGCACATAAAAGTATGCAATGCTTTTTTGCAAGGCAGATAAATTCTTCCCTTTTTGTGTAAATTCCACTTTAACTAGGCCAATACTATATATACCCAGCCTCAGCTGTCAACATGGCTCACACACTGACTCAGGCCTGTTCCCAAGACACAAGCCACCCTCCAGTCGACAACCTTTTCCTTTAGTCGCACACGAAAACAAAAATATTTGCTGTCAACAAATGCAAAATTGATAAGAAAACAAAGCGAATAGAAGGGGAAAAAGCCAATTGGCAAAATGGCTCAAAGATATTTTTACAGAAATGATAAATTTCAAAAAAAAAGAGAGAACAATAAAATTGAAATCAATTTAGATAAAAGCCAACGGACTTGTGAATTTGAAAAACAGAAGAAATTTAACAAACTATAAAAACAAAAGAGAACAAAACGTCAAAACTCTATTTATGTTAATGCAAATTTTGGGGGCTCGTTACAAAAATTTCGCGTTCTGTAGCTCAAAAAACTTTGCTGGCGCCCCTAGCGGACGTCTGCTGTATTAATAGAAGAGAATAGAGAAACGAGAAACTTGTGGCTTGACTTCACTCAACGTGTGGGACATTTGTTTGTTGTCAGACATTTGTTACTCCTCCACCGGCTCCAGCTGCGTTTCCGGTTCCGGCTGCAGCTGCAGCTCCTCCTCCAGCTCCTCCAGCTGCTACGATTCCTGGCGCAACTGCACACGTTCCCATGCCCGTTCCCGCTCCTCCAGTCGTTGATGCTGCTGCCGATTGTCGTGCCGCCTCAGCCGCTGCTGCTGCTGCCGCTGCGCCGGGCATGCCCGCCGGATAATTCATATACGGCATCAGGGTGCGTGAGCCAGCCGAGTGCAGCGATCCGCGGGCACGCAAATGCGCTCCCTGCTGCACTCCCTGCTGCGATAGCTGGGACAGCGGAATCCCTGGCGCCAGACGATGATGCTCCCCAAAGAAGGGATGCTTGAGCGCCTCCTCGGCAGTGATGCGTTTCTGCGGATTCACCTCCAGCAGGCGACCGAGCAGATCGTACGCCTGATGCGGAAACATATCGATATCCTCATAGTTCTCCATCTTGTGGCTGCTGTGCTTGCAGACGCAGTTGTAGGCGGTTTGCTCGCAGTGATGGCACAGCTCGCAGGTGCCATCGGCGCGTCGATGGCGTCGCTGTATATCCGGCGAGAGGAAGTAGTTGGCATAGCGGAAGCGCATGCAGATGCGTCGCAGATCCAGCGCATTCACCTTCTGTGTGATGAGCACCAGGCGATCCAGCATGAAGGCCGTCTTGCGCACCTGCAGATCCCCAAAGAGATTCATGATCTCCGAGAGAGCGGCACAATCATTCGGCGCCTTGAAGAAGGGATGCAGCGAGGAGAGCATCGATAGCATGATCACCCCCGCTGCCCAGACATCCACCGCAGTGGTCTGATATGGATAACGCAGCAGCACCTCGGGCGGACGATAGCCAGGTGTGCCAGCACGCGAGGCATGCATCTCCTTGCGGGTGCTGTTCGTCGAGACGACATAGTTATTGGGATCCACATTGGTATTGACATAGCGCAGTCGATTGATCAGTCGCTGCGTGTCTGCTTTCTGCGCCGCCAGCTCCTTCTTGGTGGGCTCCGACGAGAGCATCCAGTGCTGTCCCTGCTGCTGCTGCTGCTCCCCGAAAGCAGTGGTGCCTCCGCCTGCGGCTCGCATACGTCGCTCGGGTTCCTGTTGCTGTTGCAGACGCAGTGCGGCGGCAGTATCCAACTCCGCCTGCAGGCTGTTGCCATCGTGCTGCATCAGCTGCTGCTGTGCCGCATCGATGTCGCGCAGCAGCGCCGCTGCGCCGCTCAGATCGTTCGCCTGGATCAGGCTGCCGTCCTCGGCCAGACGCTGGGCCAGCCCAAAGTCGCAGAGCAGAAACTTGGCGGTGCGACGATTGTAGAGTATGTTGCTCGGCTTGACATCCCGATGGATCACATTGAACTTGTGCACATGGCGCAGTGCCACCAGCAGATTACGCAGATAATCCTTGACCTCGGCCAGGTTGAGATTGCGATAGACATCGTGGAAGCGATCGTGACTCATGAAGGGCATCACGAAGGCGACGTTATCATTGTAGCGTATGCAGCAATTGATCCCTATGACATTGTGCTGTCCTCCCATGCGGAACATGCACTCCAGTTCGCGCAAGATGCGCTCCGGATGATTGGTGGGATTGTGATGCTTGATGGCGAAACGACGACGCTGTGCCTCGGGCAGCTGACGCTCCCGCTGCAGTGTACCCAGCAGCACGGTGCTGAAGGTGCCGCTGCCTATGCGGCAATGTATATCGAAGATCTTGCTGATCTCCGGTATGGAAGCCTGCAGCTCCTGCAGTGCCTCCGTGTTCTTGTCTTGCACCTGCATCGAGGCCAGCTCCCGGAACTTCATGGTGCTCCGCCTGGCCATGCGTGTCAGCTTGTCCGTGAGATCATGATTGCGATGCACCTGCGAGAGCAGCGGCGTCACAGTCTGCGGCAAGGGGGGGCTGCTTGCCACAGCAGCTGCTGCAGTTGCCACTTGGGGCACGCAGTAACGATTGAAGCTGCCCAGATTGGTATCGTATTTATTGTTGTTGCTGTTGCTTAGCCCCGGTGCCTTCTCTCGATCACGTGTCTCCTTGGCGACGCCATCTTTGTATGTTGCATGGCGACCGCCGCCGCCGCCACTGCGCGCCATGTTGCGATTGTTGTTGGCGTTGTTGCCGGTTGATGTTGCTGCCGTGTTGCAACACTTCAGATTGCTCTCCAGCGCCACCAGCTTGGCCTGCAACGGATGTGGGATTTGCTTGGGATTACCGTGAAATGGATGCGAATGCGAATGATGATGATGATGATGCTGCTGCTGATGTGGCTGTTGCTGTTGCTGCTGTTGCTGCTGCTGCTGCTGCTGTTGCTGCTGTTGCTGATGGGAATGGGAATGCGTATGTGTCTGATGTTGCTGCAACTTCTTGTCCATCGTATCAATGAGGAATTTAGTAAACATATGCACGTTCCATATATATATTAAACAGCCCCGACTCTGTTCGAAGAACCACCAAAAGGAGTTGCGCGCGAGTGGGGAGGGGGACGCACACACTCACACACTCACACACACACGGACACCCTGCACGCGCTGATCGCGCGCGTTTTCCCGCTTTTCCTGCGATGTGATGATTACAGTTGCTTAGCCTGTGGGGGAGGGATGGGGTGAGGTGTGTTGCTGCTGCCGTTGGTGGTAGCTTTGGGGTTGGTTGGGGGTGGTTGGTGGTCTGCGATGGGTGACGGTTTGGGGCGGCGAATTTGTTATGGGTTTGCGTAAGGCGCTGAGCAACTTGCCGCTTACCTCAAAAACACAATAATTTCGTACTGAATTTGTGTTTGAATTTTGTGCTAGAAAATTATGAAGTTTTTAAAATTATCAAAGACTCTACAGAAATATCAACTAAACTTGTTGTTTTTTTTTTTCACCCGAATTTGACGACAATTGCACAGGTAGAGCATCTGGACAAATATAAAATGCTTTATGACATTGATTTGCCAGTCTCTTAGAGATTTGAACTTTTTATTTAATATGCTAAATTTATTTTATTTTTTTTAAATTATTTCTTTTTTTATTTTATTTATTTTTTTTTAAATATATCTCTTTTATATACAGGTGATGAAAAATGCCGAAAAAAGAGCAAATTTTGTCATCAGGGATAAAGCCGAGCACTTGAGCCAAATAATATTTTAAATGTTAATAATATTAATCTCCATGAATTAAAATGAATGCCTGTGCAAAAAATAACAAATTGTCTTTTCCTTAACAATTTTATTTACGAATCACACAGGTCACATGTAGATGGCCCACCCTGTAGTATTTATTATGCAGTCTGCAGAGTGTGACAGAGACAGGCAACAGGCAGCTGTCGTTCCAATCGCATTCAGCTCACTCTAGATGAATTTTCAGCTTGATTTTCCACACGCCTACATATTCTTGAAAATATATGTTTTCATTTGTTTTTTATACACACATATTTCCACCTCAAATCACACTCTCAGTCTCCCAGCCCCAGTCCCAGTTCGATGTCTCTATAACTCTCTTCTTCTCTTCTTTCTCTGGCTTTATCGAGCTGTCCACTGTGTTTTTCCCTTGTCCCATTTAAGCACTTTTGCGACAACTGCTCATATTCTGTCAGAGCACACTGCACACACACACACTCTCTCACACACACATACACTGCAAGAAATGCCATCAAATGGCGGCGGCAGCTGCTGCTAGTTGCGCATCGCCTGACGCCATCTAGCGGCAACTTTTTGCATGCAATTTACCGTTACAGAGTCGACACTTAAACTGTCGCCATTGGCAAGCCACCCCCCCATACCTTTCCCCCCTTTAGTACCCCTCTCCCTAGCATGTCAACAGCAGCTGCCTGTCCACTTGTTTTTCACTTGATGCCCAAAGTTTCAGCTCGCTATTTGCCACGCCCATACGCCCATACGCCCATACGCCTCCCCTGCAACGTTTATTAGTTTTTCCCAGGTTTGTTTTCATTTTTTTCCCAACAAGTTTGTGCAATGAATATATTAAAATATCGTTTCAATAGAAGTTGCACCTCCTTCCCCCCGAAAAAACCTGACAGACCCAAGAAATTTTGCAGCTTTCCAGCGAGTGACACCTTTACAAGCAGAGGGAGGGGAGGGTGTACTATATAAATTGAAAATAGGTAACAATCGTGGCCAAGTTTCAGCTAAGGAGGCAGCCATCTGGCTAGCTTATTAAATGTCTATTAATCACGCCGAGGGCACTTGATGTGGGCCATGGGGTATGGGTAAAGTTCTCTCTCTCTCTCTCTCTCTCTCTAGAGAGAGTGCTCCCACTCGAAATTAAAACCAGGCAAATTACGAGTGTGCTTTGTTTATGTTGTGCCAGGATTCTTCAACTTTGGCAACAACTTCAACTTCCACTACAACTTCAACTTATAAACAATTGCCGATTGCGCTTGGCTGGACTCGAAGAGCGAAGGCCTGAAGGAGTTGCCCCTTCCCCCCCTCTCCACCCTCTCTTCTCTTGTGACTTTTGGCTGCCACTTCCGAGTCAAGCTGAGCCGCAATGCAAACTTCATCAAAGTCTTTTGACCATATTTCCTTGGCAAGCGGCGCGAAGTGGTAAATAGAAAGTTTTTGGCCAATTGTGAATTGGATTTTAGACAACACACACGCAGAGACACAACACTATGATAGACACGTCCCCCTCCCCCTCACACCCCTTCCCGAACTCCTTCAGCAAATTGAGAAACTAGAAATACAATTAAGCAGAAAACGAATTAGGCGAGTCGAGTCTGAGTTGGGATGGTACTGGTAGGGGCAGTAAGGAACTCTAAGTGGAAGTCGAAGTCAAGTTCGAGTTTGCTTTGTTTGTGGCTTGAGCAGGGGCAGCAAGCAGCTCAGCTATATATATATATATATATATATATATATATGTGTGTTTTCCTGCATTCAGCATAGAAAGAAAAATAAATCTAACAACTTAAAGAAAATTCTTTGCTTGGAACTAGTTCATTTTTTTAGTAAGGCAGCAAGAACTGTTTATTTATTTATTTTATTTGTGGTAAGAAATATAAAAAAATAGTAAATAAACAAAAAAAAGAAAAAAAAAAGATTTCTGCTTTAACTTTAAGTTAGAGAGGAAATCCAACTTTGCTTGCAAAAAGAACTAGTTTATTTTCAGCAAGTGGAGGAGCAAATCTGTCTTGAAATATTTATATTATCATAACCGAATTGTAGCACAAAAAGAAAATCGATTTTTTGAAAGGAATTTTAACTAATTTTCTTACTCGGAACTAACTAGTTCCTTTTCAAAAAGAGGAAACAAATACTAAAGATACTTAATTTACATTCATCTTTAACTAACACTTTTTTTTTCTATTTTTTGGCATATCTTTCAGCTCTTTAACTTATCTCTAGATATACCCAAAATTTCATGATATTTTCTACGTTTCTCAGTTTATTAAAGCTGCGTGGAATAGAACTAGTTTTTGTTCTATTTTTTCTACTCTCTCTCCTTCTTTTTGTCTCTCCTTCTCTGTGTGTGCTTCTAAACGAAACCCTATTTGCCACTCTGTATGCACTCGTAATCCATTAGGAAATCCTCTTCAAACAACCTGGTGATCAAGTCCTTGGCACATTCCACGCTGGGAAATTTGACTAACCGAGTTTTTCCTTTGGCAACTGCAGTTGCATTTGCCCGTCAATCAAATCCTTCTTTTGTTCCTGGCGTCGACTCCTCGACTGCTCAAGCCTGGAGCCGTAACACATGTGTGCTACGGTCCGTCCCACATCCCACATCCTTCATCCTTCATCCTTCGTGTGTAGCATTTCCATTCGACGCGTTGCACGTTGATTGTTTTGCCATTTTGCGGTTGCTCCTTGTTGCTGCTGCTGCTGCTGTTATTGTTGAGGATTGGAGGTTGGGGGGTGAAGGATTGGTGGTGTCCATTGGCCTGACCGCAGGCGTAGAGCGGACAGCATGGAGTCGTGTCTGGTTTTCGCGAACTCGTCTCTCTCCTCTGTCGGTTTAAGCCTCAAAGAAGTCGCCGCTGCCTTTGGCTTCCTTTGCGCTTCGCCTGTCTGGCACCTTTAATTGTAGCCTGCTCCTGGTTCTTGCCTCCTTCAACTTGGTTGAAGATAATCTCAGCAAATAGCGTACAAATTTGGCAGCCGCAACTCACATTAAACAAGCCACAAAACAATCGCGTAGGAGGAGGAGGAGCAGAAGGAGGAAGAGGAGCAGGAGGAGGAAACTTTTTATCGTCCTAAAGGAGGCAACTTTTAAGCGGCTTCTAGTGGGCAGTGAGCAGCCGAAAGCCAGGCCATAAAGCAGGCAGATAAACAGATTTATTGTGCCCCAAGTGGCAGACACAGAGACAGCCGGAGATGTAGACAAGCACAAGGACAAGGACAAGGACAGGGAGAAGGACTCAGCCGGAGCAGCTTGTGCGACTTTCATGTTTATAGATTTTGGAAGCGACGCTAAGAGGCATCAATTAGCAGCGACAGGATGCGGGTGTGCAGCGGAAATTAGGCGAATAAAAGCCAAGAGAAGCCAAGCCAGGTCAGAAGGAGACAGACAGACAGGCACAAGGACAACAAGCCGAGGCAAAGCTGCACTAAGCCAAACAACTTTTCGATGGGAGGATCTACGGATACGCGACAGTTCTCCAAGACGAAATTAACCGCAAATGAAGGCAAAGTCTGGAAGAGTCACTCTCCCTCTCTCTCTCTGTCTCTCTCTCTCTCTCTCTCTCCACTCCCAACTTGGCCAGGTGAAAAGTTGCTTTTACTTTGGCGACGCTTTCAATTGAAATTGCAGACCACAAGGCGGGAAAGTGCTTTGGAGTTCCCCCAGGACATTTATGCTGTTAGCGATAGATTCCCCACTTGCCACTTTCCAAGAGGGTTCTAATACATGGTCTAAAGAGAGAGAGAGAGAGCTTAGACTACTCATGGCTTTAGAGCTGAGCTTAATAAATTATAGACTGATTGGATACATCAGGGTATAGAAAATCGGAACAGATTTGGAGAGAGCACAGATGAAGATGATTATTAAATTTGAAAGAAAACAAATCTTATTTTAAATTATTCTGATACTTTTAATTTTTTTTCAATCATATTTCTGATACTTTTTAGGGAATTGCTACAAAATTGCTGATCAAAATTGCTAAACAATTGTTTTAGTCGATACTTAAACGATACTACATTTTTGTCCAAAAATTATGTCGATAAATTTGAAATATTACACCCTCAACAGGCCCGGAACCCTCATTTTACACTGTTCCAAACTTTCTTAAAAATCAAACGATATTCACGCGGAATAACATTTTGTTTATGTTTTAACAACCTAAGTGATTCTACATTTAAGAAATAGCAAAATAGACTTTTTGAAAATTTTCGATATTTTGCAAATTTTTGTAAGGATCCCCCATATGATTTTTCAACACAATTTTTTTTTTCAAAATTTTAAATCGCGAGTTTTTAATTTTAATCGATAGCGGAGGTCGATATTAGTAATAAACAATTGTTTAAATCGGTTTTAAACGATACTTAATTTTGACCCAAAAATCATGTCGAAAGGGTCAAAAAATTAGACATGTATCACCCTCAACAGGCCTGATACCTACATTTAACAACGATCGTAGTTTTCTTAAAAATCAAACGATTTTCATGCGGAATGACATTTTATTTATGTTTTAACAATCTGAGTGATTCTACATTTAAATAATAGCGAAATGGAAATTTTGAAAATTTTCGATATTTTGAAAATTTGGGTAGGGGTCCCCCCTATGATTTTTCAACAAAATTTGTTTTTTTTTTTGTTTAATGCATTATATACTCAGCCATCTCCCAGTTTAATACCAAAATTCGGTACCCTGTTCGCGCTACACCCTGCTATAGTGTGCCACGCCTTGCTCTGACTTTTCCGATCAAATTAGCAAACATAATGCCCGAGTTAAACGCAAGTTGGCGGTCCGCATAAACCTAATCCCGATGGATTCGCAGCGCAACCTTTGAGCAACCTAAGCAAAGCATTTAATGGCCGCAACGACGACAACTTTGCCACACTTCACCGAGCAGCAGCAGCAGCAGCAGCAGCAACAGCAGCAGCAGCAACAATAATGGCAGCATTACTGAAAACTTGTCAAGCTGCTGGGGCGTACAAGGGGCGTGGCAAAATAGTCATCTGGGCAGTAAACACAGCGCACAAAATCGAAGCTGCAACAGTTGCTGTTGTTGCTGTGGCGGTTGCTGTTGCTGCTGTTGCCGTTGCTGTTGCTGTTGATGTTGCTGCTGTGCTGGCTACTGTCGCTGTTTGGCATTGCTTTTAAGCTTAGTTAAGAAGCACTTTGAGTCGCTTTCGCTAAAGCTGCGCCAAATGTTCTGTCTCCCCTTGTCGGGTACGGGTAAGGGTGTTGCTCTCGTGCTATACGAAATTGTTGCTTCAACTACTGCTTGCGAGCACTGTAAATTGTCTATTTATTTGCATTGTCGACTGCGAACTTTGAATCGGACTTAATGTCGTCTTGTTTTTCGGGTTGCCAAATGCGATTGCAGCTCATATATTAGATAGTTGCTGCATGCAGTATTTTTGCAGTGTATTTCGGGCAGCAACAACGGGCTGCAGTGACTTAGGGGGTACCCTACATAAAATATTACCCAAAATATAAACATTTAACATTTTCAACAAGTTTTCCTCTTGATCCCTTAATAACCTTATATAAACCCTACCTCCAGCTTTGGCTCAGGCCTTCAGCTCTGCTGTAAGCGCATTGAGTAGTCGTCTATGCCCTGCCTCGCTTCATTTTACTGACTGACAAGTCGATGTCGTTTGTCACTAGCAAATTCAATGAATATTTTCGGCAGCAGCAACTGGAAAAAATCGAGAGGAAATCAAGGAAAAACTTTACAATTGGCTGCCGCCTTTCACACACACACACACATGTGTAGACTGGGAAAATGCAATGCAAAATTAATTTCACTCGAATTGCAGTAAATTTTTGCCCCTTTAGCTGAGGCGCTGACAACATGCCAGGAAATTGTTGTCGAGCTTGGGCTGTGGCCACGTTTGCCTCTTAAATTCTTAATTGCATGTCTCAAGCAGCTCTCTCTCTCTCTCTCTCTCTCTCTCGCTCTGTCTCTCTCTGTGTGTTTTCTGGGAAAATCTTTACCCAAATATCAATAACAATAAATTGTACATTTATTTTAAGGCCAGCTGCCTGGCAGGCAGGCGAAATAATAAATTCTACGATGGGCAGAAAAACAATTTGCGTTTATAGAAAATTTTGCTAGCCCAGAACAATTTGTCTTGCTTAATCTCAGTTCATTAATTTAAAGTGCTACTTGGAAAAGATGGGAGAGCAGGGGGCGGGCACAACTTGAGAATTTCCAACTGGTATAGAGCTGGGCAAGATGTCTGGTCAAGTGCGGCGGTGCTTGGAGATGGGGAAACGTGACACGAAGCTGTTGAAAAATTTAAAAGCATAAGCTACGATAGTTTCGCATACTATCGATAGTTGCAAATACTATCGATACTTTTTAAAGGCTGCGACTTAAAGAGCATTCTAAAATAAAATTAAAAATGAGTGTGAACTAGAGTTATTCAAAGAAATTGTTGATAAAGAATATATACAATAGTTTATTATAGTATTACTATCGATAGATAGATTAAATTTATCGTTGCTTAGAATTTCAAATTAATGACAGTGCATATGCTTCTCAGAACTGTGGAATCCTTACAATTTCATAATGAAACGTGTCAGTGTACTTGCCTTCATTCCAATTAAGCCTCATATCACTTATGTAAAGCATATTTAATGTATCCTACCTTTTTTATTTGCTTGTAATATTCATGAGTGTCGTGTGTAATTAGTCACATGTTTCTCGTTTCTCGTGTCTGGAGGCCCATGTGCCAAGCCCATCTCTAGCTAACAGTGGGAACAATGTCCCTCAGCTTTGCATTGTTGGCATGTCAAAACATCTTTGGGTTCCAGTTTGCTCTATAGGGGCGTGTGAGTTTGGGTAGGTCTGCCTGCTCGGGTGTGTCCTGCTACAAATTTCATTCTATTTGGCTTAGCATTTCAAAATCATTGCGAGGAGTGAGCATCTTGGCCAGCCAAGGATTAGGGTCAAGTAGTGGCAACTTTGACCACACTTTGCCGACTCCAACGAGTCGTTTTTAATAATTCATGAGCCCATTTCTGTGGTTGACCTTCACAATTTCGGGCTTAATTTCCATTGTTGTTGTTTCAACCGCTGTCAGTCAGGGTCAGAGTTGGAGTGTCGGAGGGTGTGAGCAGGTCCCTGCCTGTAGGTAGGTGCTGCGTGGGCCAAGGGTTGACGTTGATTTGCTTTTGGCAACACAAAACAACAACTGATTATGGCAAATGGTAAATGGTTGGAGGTAAAATTTTGTGTAAAGTATAGCTTGAATTTTTGTTGAGAAAATTTGCAGATATTTATAAGGAATGTTTAAGTAATATATATAAAAGAAATAAATTCGAAATATCTCAGTGTTTGGAAATAAATATATTTTATAGCAGGTAAAAACCAGTAAAAAAAATACTGAATTTGAAGGAAACTACTTTGACGGGGAGGATATAGCTTATTTTTCATGCTTTATATTGCAAATCTCTGGAAAGCATTACTAGATCATTTTTGCAAAATATTAAAAGAATAGAGATCTTTTTTTTTTTTTTGATTTTTCTTTTTATTAAGCGTTGAAACCATACATAGTATAGAGATCTTGAAGAAATTATGCATAGTTGGTTGGTTGACCCATTCTGCCTGAACTGCTGCAACTTTATTTCTCTCACACAATAAAAAGTAATATTAATTTTGGAAAACATGCTCGATCCAGCTCAGTCCCACCTTTTGACAAAAAAAAAAAAAACTATAAACATTACTGTGCTAACAAAACTACACTAAACGCTTTTAAATTTTCTTCCAGAACTTATGGATGGTGCCGGTGGTATTGAAAATGCTCCGCAGCATGATGACCTGCAGCATGCCGACCAGGATCATGGCAATCAACTGGGCACAGGACCAATTGTTGACCAGCGTGTAATTCGATTCGGCCAGCTTGCGATCCTTGGCCTCGTGAATGCGAAAGAAATTTTGGATTTGTCGCGATCGCTCCAGATTCAATGAGATGCGTTTGATATAATCATCCATGAGCGTGTATGTGCGATCGTATTGATATTCCACGGTCATATCTTTGACCAATTTCTTCGTTTCGAGCTCCTCCTGATTGTGTGGCTCCACCTGCAGCGTGAAGGCGACAATCTTGCGATTGAAGGTGCTGATGGTGTTGTCGAAACAGAAATTATATACGCCCGTCTCGTTGGCGATCAGTTTGTGCTTTAGCTCGCCTTCCTTGTGATCGTTGACCAGAAGTTTGCGATGTGGATCCATCAACATGAAATTGATATGTGCCTCCGTCTGGCCACCGTCTATAACCTTGTACTCGATGCTGATGTGCTCTGGGGCAGCGATACTTTGATGATAGCACTCCATGCGACCCGGTTCTGCGAATATGGTTAAATGATGATTGCAGATTTCCGCCTCGATGACACCAGTTGCCAGCAGGAGGAGGAGTGGGAGCAGGAGCAGGGGCAGTATGTCACCTGCGATTTGGAACATTTTGTTTGAACTGTAAAGGGAAATCGACGATTTTCGACGATTGTCAATTTTCCAAAGCTACCCCGAGCGACGCCTACTGCCCCCTTTCCCCCCCTGGCAGGCACTTAATAGCCACGCACAGTGGTCATATATATATACCATAAAGTTGCAGCACACCCCTTCCCACCTCCTCTGCAACTAAGAGCAAGTGCATCAAAAGGAATATGAATTGAGGTCGATGTGTAAATATTTGTCAACGGTAATGGAAATTTATGCTGCCGCGACTCTCTCACTCTGCTCACGTTGATGACACTAGCGGGGGCAGGCGGAGGGTGGGCGGGGTAGACGGTTCAGTGACAGAGGGCAGCAGCAGCAGCAGCATGGGGGCGTGGCAACAGCAGCAGCAGCAGCAGCAGAAGCCAACCTCGGGGGCGAATGTTTTCATGTTTTTTAGCCCTGCAGTTTAGCCCAAAAAAGTGTGTGTGTGCACAGTGGGACCAAGCTGTGAAAAAGGTGTGAATATTATATGGGAAATTTCAAAAGAAATTCAAACTGAAATTATATGCCAGTTTATTTTGCTTATTGCAGCTCTTTGCTCTACAAACTCGCTGCCCATAACCAACTGACTGCAGCAGACAGCTCTAGATCTCTAAATGTCTGTATGAACACCTACTACTCAGAGACTATAAGAGCTAGAGCTATCAAAATCACCAAAAATTTAGCATATTCCAGGGCCCAGAGAATGTTGACTTAAAAGTAAGTCCACGCCCCCTGCCACCCTAGTAAATTAAAGAAGAAAACGAATAAAAAAACGTAATTATTTTTTTTCTTATATTTTTTTTTGCTTTAAATATTAAACAGCATTTTAAATATTTCCAAATTTTACTGTGCATACTCAACTTTCGATTGCCTGATTTGTTTCATTTAGTTTTCTACTAATTGTGCGTCACTGTGCGACACTGGTTCCAAAAGGTAGCGCCAAAAGCCGCGTTTGCCTAGAGAAACTTTGCAAATAGGAACGCATACACTGACACCTATGCGCCACGCAGGCATACACACACAGTCCAAACATACACACTCTCCCTCTCACACACACACACACCTACACACACACACACACACGCGCAGCTGCTTTTGTTTGAACACGTGTGCAGCGGTTTCATTGGACTCTTCTCTTTTTTTTATAGTTTCGCTTTGGTTTTGCTGCTGCGCACAGTGGTCGGCGTTGTATGGAGAGCGCGGCCATAAATACTTCCCGTTGAGGTAGAGGCTTGAAACTTTGCACAAAATTTTCTAATAATAGCTCTAATATCATATATAAAAATTAATCAGATCGGACTACTCTATCTTATAGCTGCCATAGAAGCGATCGGTCTGCAATTAAGTGTTTGTATGGAAAATTTCTAATATTTCATAATAAATCATATTTAATGTTTCTTGTAGTTTATAGCAAAAATAAAAAATAATTTTACAATACAAAATAACCTAATTAATAATAATAATAATAATATTATAAATTCAAATAAATATAGATATACGAGTAAGTAAATGTATGTGCATATTATTCTAATAGGTCTATTGTTGATTTTAACAGTTTTGATTTTTGCTTACATGAAAGTTGTCTTTGACCAGAAATAAAAGGGTCGGAGCTTAAAAGTAATCTATTTAATAGGTCGGTGTTTGTTAAGACCCTTGAAATTTTACGTGTATGCTTAAGCCTAAACATTTTTATGTCTTTATTTCTGGATTCTGCAGCTTCTTCAGAAAGTTCTCCAATTGACACTATACAATTTCTAATAATTGAAGGAGCGTGAATTAATATTTTATGCACTGTAGGAGAAAGGTAGTACCATGGATATTTTTGAACAAGTCCTTTTGCAGTTTCCAATGCATAGACTCCGAATTTTTCTGGATTTATACAATATCCTGATGACAGTGCTTGCAATAGTGTTGCACATCTTAAAATTAGTTCTTTATCAAGGCCTGTTATATCAGCAGACAAATCTGGATTACCAAAAAATTTTCTTGCCGTATTCCCGTCGTTAGATGTTCCACTTCCTCCAGACTTAGGTTTATCTACTATAAGGCCCATTTTTTGACGAAACTCAGATTGAATAAATTGTTTGCGTATTAAAAATTGGTTTTTTGCTTCCTCAGAACGTATCTGCCAAATTTTAAGTTCCAATCGGTACGACACGTGGATGAAGTACTCAAAAAAACGTATATACGCATGTAACGGTGAGAGCCCAAATTCAAATCGTTCTTCATATACTTTTCTAAGAAGACATTCCTCCAAATTATTCATCTGAGTTGGGCTTGCTTTGCAAATGTAACACTTTGCTGATGATGTTTCGGTTAGAGCATTACATATTTTGCCATCGACCATGGTGAGCTGCAAGGAATGTTCTATTTCAATTTTCCTATTTTCTGTGACAAAAATGGTGTTTTCCAGCTGGTCAATTTTTGTTTGGAAATATTCTTCTTCCTTAATGGACAGTTCAGTAGTTTCCTTCATGAATTGAAATCTTATTGGTCTGCAGTAGCGGGTGGATGATGGTCGAGGATTTTTCCAAATAATCAAAGGATTTTTTGACTTTGTAATAAGTCTGAGCGGCACGTACGATGTAACAAACAAGCTATTATCTTCTAGATCTGTATTAGAAACCCTCTGTTTATATTCAGCATGGCCAGTGCTACCATCGAATCCCCACTTTCCTATTAAAATAACATTGTTTACTGATTCTGCTTCAATATTATTGATAATTTCCTTCTGAAGCTGCAATATTCGTTTTGCAGTGTGATCCAGTAAACTTTGGAGTTCAACTTCAGCCATGGATTCGTTTATTTTAATACTATCTGGATAGCTTTTTGATTTTGCCAAAAGAATCTTTTCGTAGCTTGGAAGTAAGTCAAATCCTGCCTTCAAATTTATGAAAGTTCGAATTAACAAATATTGATGTTTTGTTAAACCGACTTCAACCAACAGTGACAAAACTTCTTCAACATTTGCCTGGGATTGTTCTCTTTGGGATGGCACCTCAGAAGACCGCAAAAAAGAAGCAGCTGTCTCGTCCAGTTTGCAAATTTCAGCTACCCGTCTCCGCTTTGTCCTCTTTGAGCAAACCTCAAAGTCAATTTTTGGCCGTCCACGATGTGGACTTTGTACCCTTTGCTGATATTTTTTAGAGATGTTTTTCACTGGAATTGATTCGTTTTGATTCAGCCAATCAGACTTATATTTGAGTACTGACGATTTCTTTCGATCATAGCGTGTCCAATAATCAGCAATTTGTTTACAAAGGTTTGGAATACATTGCATATGTTCGGTCAATTCAACTATGTAGCCTTTAGTCTTAATTTCATCTCGTACAGCAGTGATAATTTCTTGTATTTTTTCTGTATAGGTACCCTTTTTTGTGCACCATAAATTAAAAATGTGATGGCGTTCAAACACACACTGATACAAATCGCCGTCTTAAGCCAAGTCAAATTTACACAGAAAAAATGACAAAATAATTAATTAAATGAGCATTGAAAATTTTACACATACACGAAAGACAAAATCACACAGACAGCACAATAAAAAGGCAAAACAGAGACTTCGTTGGCAAATTTGACTTTGAAAAAATAAGAGATTGGGTTAGTATATTAACGATAACAAGCACATCCGCAACTTTCCGCAAAATTCTCGAAGAGTTTTATTACCTCAAGAAACTCTTTAATACAATGACATAAACATTTATTTCGGGGTATCGGCGGGACACAACTAAAACTTTACGTAAACATGAAAAAGACGTTCACAAAATACACATAAAAGGTTAAATCAAATATAATTACAAAAAAAATGTTAAATCAATGAAATTAACTTAACATAATGAATTTATAAAAGTAAATACCTTCAAATTTAAACTGCATTTTAAATTATATCAATCAGATAAGTATTACTGACGCTTTACCTTTTTGAAGTTCGCTCTGTTATTAAGAAGAATGCAATTCGTCCAACTACGCTTCGCAAATGAGCTTGTGCTTGCGACTTCAATTCTATTTTTAGAAAGTCCCGTTAGCTTTCTAGAAAAAACCGGTTTTGTCTTGTATTGTCTGGACATTTTAGAGATGATTTGTTTACTTTTTGCGCAAATCTATTCTGGTTCATATTTTTTGAATTTTGGCCTCTGGGGGAACCACAGTGCTGCGCCTCTATGAGCATGTTTGTGGGAGTGTGTGTGTGTGTATGTGTGCGGAGTATGAGAGTGTGTGTGAGTGTGCGTGTGTGTGCGTTGCCAGCGCATAAAAATTGCAACTGCCGCGCTGCACTTCACCTGGGTTATTTACTTAAAAAAAAAAAATGGCGCTACCAACCTGATATGCCCAACCTCCACCCTGCTCAACCCAAGTCCTTCCCCCTCACCCCCTCCTGGCCAGGTCTTCTCCCTTCTCCCTGCTGCTCTACGTATCATAGAAAAGGGCACAAACTTGCGTCAGCTTCACAGCCGGCGGCTAAAATACGCAGTCGATGCATGAAAGCTGCAAATAACACGAACAACAGCAGCAGCAGCAGCAGAGGCAGAGGCGGAGGCAGCAAAAAATGTTTGCCGGGCAAAGGGGGCTGTCAGGTGGGAGAGAGGCGTGGCAGGTGGCAGGTGTAGGTGGCAAATTGACGCAGGGCAACTGGGAGCAGGCACTTTTGCTTGGCTGCTGCTGCCGTTGCAACTGGGCGCCAAGTTTTGCACATGCCGTGCAAATTTCTCGCTGTGTATGTCTGTCAGTGTGTGTGTGTGTGTGTGTGTGTTTGCCTGTGTGCGTGTGAGGCTGCGTGTGTTGCTTTAGTTGATTGTTTGCCCGAGGCGCGTCAGGTGCAAAGGCGACGCATCGGGGGCGCGTGTAACTAGACAGGTAAGACACACACACAAGGCAAACCAAGGACGCACCAGGGCAGCAGACAGGGGGGCAGGAGGAGGAGGAGAGGGAGAGGGAGCGGGTAGCCAGACAACGTCGCAGCCAATTCGCATTTATGAAATTAAGAAAATTGACTACTGGACTGCAAATGATTTCATTTTTTTTCTGAGTAGCTCTCAAAAGTGCCAAGAAAGAGTCGAGTGTGAAGCGGAGATAAGCTTGCACAATCTCAGGAGTAACTGAGGGGGGATTGAGAGGGGGAATAAGCGAGGAGGTTAATCAATCGATGGATGCGTAGAGCCTTAACGTAACGTTTACTTAACTCAACTTGATGAGTTGCAGAGGGGAGTCTGATGAGCAGACAGGAAGAGGGAGAGAAGGAGAAAGAGAGAGAGAGAACAGGAGGCAGAAAATTTGAGTTGCAGAGAAGTATGAGAGACTAATATCATATAGTAAGGAGGAGATAAAGATAGAAAACACAGCATAAGGCTTAATGAATTAAAAAAGTGTACGAAATAAAATAGTAATTTAAAAAAATATATATGATTTTTAATACCATTTATATTACGCCGTTATCGATACTATCGATATTATCACAGGCAGTCAATAATGCTTATAAACAGTGCTGTAAGATCTTTGCTAACTATTTAAATTCAAGAAAATTTAAACGTTATATGGAAACACTAATTAAGCTGACAAAAAACTTAGAAAACCTATCAATAGTACACAAAAACATTCGATATATTGCAAAACTAATTAAACTAACAATATAATTATTAATATAATTGTGTTAAATTTTTTAAGCAGGATCTACAGTTCTATTATTATTATAACCCATATAACCTATTTATAAGTAAATTATTTAATTAACTCTCTGCTCTTTAATCTATACAAGCCTTAAGCTGCCTCCTGATGATTGATTGAACATGCTGCCCCATGCAGACATTCTCAGCTGGAGCAACCCCTTGCACTTTCCTGCTCAACTTCTCGCTTGACTTCTCCCCCTTTCTCTCTCTTCTCCCTTGCCTTTCCAGCCTGCCTGCCTTTCCATATTTTCATATGTATCGTTTTAGCCCACTTGGCCACTTGGCCCACAGCTGCGCTGCAGTTGCAGTTGACGGTGTAATTAAGAACTGCATCAGTTTCTCATTGTTTACTCGACTTGGCAAAAACCCGACGCAGTGTTAATTACTCCCCAAAGTGAAGGTACACCCGGTCCAGGTGCCCCGATCTGCTACAGTCTTTTGCTGCCTTTCCACTGCACCAGGAACACCCTGTGACTGCTGCCCTCAGCCCTCTGCCCTGTGCTGTGGCTGACACAGTGGCTCACTTAGCTGGAGCTGGAGTTGGAGTCGTAGCTGGAGCCTCGACAGGGCGCACAAAAGTCGCAAATTAAAGCGCCACCTGTGGACAGTGCAGCAGCTCAACCTCGCTCTCTCTCTCTCTCTCCCCCTCTCTCTCTCTCTCTGGCTGTGTGTGAGTGTGTGTGATAATAACAAAATGGCGCTGGGTGTTGCCAGCAATTATGGCTGCCATCGAGTGGAAACACGCCCAGGTACTCAAAGCGCCAAAAAGAAAGTGCAAACAGACAAGGCGAGAGAAGGGAGAGACTGAGAGAGGGAGAGAGAGAGAAAGACAGAGAGAGAGCGTGCAAAAATAATATTTCTTGGGCATTTAATGCGGCGCAACAAGCATTTCACGGCAGTTACTCGTAAGTGGCATTTTAAAGCTGGCAATTGCGATCGTTTATCACAGGACACAGAGAGGACACAGCGAGCGTTGTTAATTTCATTACCAGCTGGAAGAGGGAGAGAGCAAAGGGGGGAGAGAGAGGCAGGCAGCCAGTGCTGCACAATCGTAAAAATACATTTAATTGCAGCTGCGAGCAAATGAAATGCGTGCAAACGCAGCCAAGTCACGGACAGTGCAGGGCAGACTATGATAGAGGGAGTGGGGAGGAGGGGCTGGGGGGGGGAGAGGGCAGCTGGCACACATATCAGCTGGAACCCAACGCCCATTAAAAACCAGTGTCCATTTTAACGATCAAATTATTGCTGCGATATTATAAGAAAGACACTCGCACGGTTCATGCTGCTCCCCCTGCTCCCACTCCTGCTGCTGCTTCATATTCAGTTGCTGCTGCTGCTGCTTCTTCTTCTTCCGTTTGTCACCACATCTGGCGGCCGATAATGTGACGTGGTCCCCGCAGGCGGTCGGTCAGCAGGAGTCCTGCCTGGCTGCCCGGCTGCCTGGCTGCCTTCTGCCTCCCTGCCTGCTGCATTAATATGGCGCCAGCTGTCATCGTCTATCGGAGAATGCGCCGCCATTTAAACGTGCTGCACGGCGTAATGAGCAAGTCGAGGGAACAGCAGCAGGAGCAGCAGTTGGGAACAGCTTGCTGACCCAGCTGGGAACAGTCTGTGAGCAGAGTGGGAAGACCTACACTTAAAGCAGGCTTTGATTGATGAACTTAAAATGTTAATTTGATTGCAGTTGCAGAGGCAAAGTTACTGCTGATTAACTATATAAGATGTATATAATAATAGATAAATATTTACTACATAAGATATACATAATAATCGTTAAATTTATATTAAATTAATATTAAATGTATTTAAATTAAAACAAAAGCATTGCCAAACAGGGATAAATAATAAATATATAATAATAGATAAATACCTTTTATTTTAAAATATATTTCAATTATAAATTAAATTTATTTAAATAAAAAAAAAAAACCCAAAGATTATCGTAAGTAGCTTACAAATAATTATATATTAACTTTAAATTATATGTATTTAAATAAAAACAAAAGCATTCTCAAACGGGGATAAATAATAAATATATAATAATAGATAAATACCTTTTATTTTAAAATATATTTCAATTATAAATTAAATTTATTTAAATAAAAAAAAAAACCCAAAGATTATCGTAACTAGCTTACAAATAATTTCCAGCTTGGTAGTTCTAAGCAATTTATACTAAAGAAAATGTATGAATATACGTTTTATTGTATTAACGATATTGTATCTTCTATTTTATATGGATTTTTAGTCCTCTATACTTCATAACTTGGTGGAAAATCTTAAGACTTGACTTCAGTCAAATTTTGTCATACTTTTTCCATTTTCCAACTGACATTTCAGTAGCATAGTTAGCTTTAATATTTCCCAGCCCTGTGCCAGAAATGCGTTGTATTTTTATGACTTAAGAGCACACACATTAGTGACAGCAGGTAATGGCAGAGGAAGCGTGGCAAAGGTAGTAAGAATACTCAGTCCGAAGTTCTGTTTAATTATGTATGACAACTGGCATACATATATAGAGACATATGAGACCACACAAACTTAAACACTCCCAAGTTTTCTTGAGGCTCTCCTCATTTTCTTTTATATTCGTCGCGTCTTAATTGCAAACTGGCACACAATGGAGCGACTGGACTTGACAATGTGCATGAGGGGGGGCAGGTTCAGGCTGAAGGCAGCAGGCAGCAGCCTGGCTCGACTCGCAGTCATCTTTGGCCGCTGCCATTTCGAAGCCATTAGGGGCGGTCAGGCACACCTCGCTACATGCCTCTCTCTCTCTCTCTCTCTCTCTCTCTCTCTCTCTCTGTTAGCCAAGTGAGGGCAACAATCAAGCGAACAAATTGGGTTACTGCTCAACTGTCTGGTTAATGGCTACAATGACACAATTAATTGCATGTCTGCTGCCCAGCTGGCTCCGAAGTCAGGCAGATCCCCTCTGACCCTATGACCCTACACTCCCCCCTCTCTTTCTTGTGCGGCTGCTGCTGCCAGCATAAATTCATTTTTTCTGCAAAAATTTAATATGCTTAAAATAAATTAGTAATTAGCTCGGAAACCAAGCAATATGCCTCGAGAAGCAGGTGAATGTTCGCTTGGGGAATTGGCTGCAAATCAACATGGATATTGGCTGTAGAATTATATAGAGTGTAAGGGTATCTTGGCATAATATAGTGTGATATATCAAGTCTAATTATCCATACCATACCATACCATATCTCAATTTGACGTACCGAATTTATAATCATATTAAAGGAAAGTCATGCCATGTCATATCATAACATATCATAGCAGTTCACACATTTCATTTTAAGTCATCTTATATCTTTTTATATTACATCTACCATATTATAACTTATCAATCATGTCATATTACATTATGTTATAAAGAACTCCCCATACCATGTCATATCATAACATTTTGTGTCATATTATGTCATATAAATCTTGTATATCATAGCAAATCACAGCATTATATTATCATGTCATATATTATGCCATAGTTCTTCATATTTTGCCATATCCTTTAACATTCTGTCTTAATTTGTCTTATCAAGCTACATAAAACTTCTCATACCATATCATACCCTACTATACCATATACCCATATCATATCATACCATAACATACCATATAAAGATTACACACTCAGTTCTGTCTCTTCCCGTCTTTCCCGCTGAATTTTCCGATATCTCCAGCTGTTCCGATGCTTTCCATATGCCACTATGCCTTTGCTTTCGCTTTGTTTGGCCGCCAAAATGGCGCCAGAATGTCCCGTTATCCTCGGGGGTCAAAGCATACTTCGCTGCATTGTCCGCCTGCCTTGGAGTCTGCAGTTTGTATTGCCTTGGCCATTACAATAGTTTAAGCCCGATGAAGCAGAGCGTAACGCTTTAAACTACAAAAAGCTGTTTGCCGGCAGATCTCTTCCTCTCTCTCTCTCTCTCTATCAGCTTCTCTTTCTCTCCTTGTTGCCCTTCTCTATCGTTGGGAACTTTGACTTCGAAGAGCAGCAGCTCATAACAATGAAACTTTTGCACACTTTACAATTATGCGCATGCATGTGCAGGTGTGTGCGTGTCTGTGCATGCCAGCGCATGTGTGTGTGTGTATTGCTTGAGAAACCCATACACACGTGCTTAGTTCGTACCTGCAGGTTTCAGCAAATTAACCCACATTTTCCGCTACTTTCTACGATTCCACAGCCCAAAAAAGTGTGCAAATTTTTCATTTCACCTAATGGAAAATCCATTCCACAATTTCTTTTCGAACTTTTCCAGTGAGTGTGTGTGGTATGTGTGTGTGTGAGGTAGTTCTCGTTTCATTTTCCTTTTCGGTTTGCCAAAGTTTTGTTTAGTTTTCATTGGGAGCTTTAATGAGATTGAGCCTGATGTCCGGTGTGTGTGGCAGCTATCAAATGATCTTGCTCATAAGCAAGTTGCCCTGTTTAATTGGGGTATAGAGAACAAATTTAGATGGTCTTGATAAGGAATTTAATTAAAAAGCAAAGGCATTAGGGTAATATTTAATATTTGATTTAAATTAAAGAAATAACTGAAGAAAACTATAAAAGAAATTTTACTTTTGTTAATAAAGAAGACTGCACTTCTTAGGAAAGTATTTAAGATCAAGGAAGCGTCTTGAAATAAATGATATAATATGTGATTATATTTAATTAATACAGGCCTAGGTATTCCATTACCATTTTCCAGCACATAGACCCTACTGCAAGTTAGAGAGAGAGAGAGAGAGAGAGAGAAGAGACCTTGTGCTTATCGTGCCCCTGAGGCAAAGTGGATTTCATTGTTAATCCTGAGACCTCTAAGGCAGCCATTGTGCATGCATGTGTGTATGTGTGTTGTATGCAAATGTTGCGGTCATATTTTGTGCACGTAAATGCATCAAAGTCACATTACACGATGTTGGCAATATTTTAACATTAATATGCGAGCTGCAATCGCCACGCAATTTGCATGTGGCCGGCAAATTGGCTTGGCCAGCAGGCCTGCCCACCCGAAACCCTACCCAACATGGTCAAAACAAACTAGCCCCGTGGGAGGGGGAGGGGTCGTTATGTTGTGTTCTCATTAAAATGCCAAAGAGTGGAAAAACAAAGGCAAAGCAGCCAGCGACGCCCTCACTTCCGTTTCCGCTTCATGCGTCGACGCTGCGTTAATGGCGCGTCATGAAAAGCCGAAAACGAGCAAGAAGAAGCAGTGAAGGAAGGGTAGAGAGAGAGGAAGAGGAGTAACGGCAGCTAATGCTGGCGTCAAAGAAAAGCGTTGCTTACAAATTGCGCAACAACTGCGAAGCAGCCACAACAACTAATAAAAATTGCAACGACAAGAAGAAGGAGGAGAAGGGAGAGAAAGAGAGGGAAGAGAGGAGGGAAAGAGCAGAAAGAGGGAGCAGACAGAGAGGAGGCAGAGGAGTAGCTGACCACAGTCGACTGAACGGTAACCAAATTACAATAGCAATAAAAAACCAAGCACACTCTGTGGCAGTGAAAGAGAAGAATGAGAAGGAGTAGAGAGACGGAGAAAGAGAGAGAGAGAGAGAGAGAGAGAGTGAGGTGGTTTGTTGTGGCGATTAAAATCGAAAAAAAACGCAGTAAAAGACGCGACTGGTCATTAGCGTAATATAATCGATGCCATATAGCATATACCATACCATATAATAAAGCATAAATATAAATAAATATATAATCAAGCAGGAAAAATGTCTAAGTGGCAGGCCAGGCTGAAATTAAGTCATAAGCCCGGCCATGATGTATTATAACTTTGGGAGTGTTTATCTGCGTAATGGGTTGCTATTTTTAGACGCTGCTGCTGCCGCATTACGTATACGCAGCGTTGCGGCGTGCCTAATGAAACGTGTTTGCCGCAGCCAGAAAATTGTGTAGCATACTTATAGGGGCACCAGGGGGCGTCACTGTGTGTGTGTGTGTGTGTGTGTGTGCAACTGGGGAGCTATTTAGCGCACATTTAAAGCTTCTACGCTGCCCACCCGCAACGCAAACAAAGACAACTAGTCGAACTAAGACGACAACAGCAGCGCAGAGCAGAGGCAGGAGCAGGAGCAGGAGAGCGTGCTGAGTAGCTGCACTCGGGGGGCAGATCCACGCTGAGACTGCCTGCAGAAGGAGGAGGAGCAACTGCAGCCCAGCGACAATAATTTAATTTAATGTGTTTGCATGCGCAACGGCGACAAAAGGCAACAAACGATGCTGCTGCAAGGGAGCCCGAAGCAGCATCGAAGCCCGCACCAAAGATAACTCACAATTTGTGGCCATTGCGTGCGCGACTCTTGCAGCTTGTAACGTCGCGATGCGCTGGCAAAATTTATGGCATATCCTTCCCTTCCCCCTCCTCTTCCTACGAGGGGGAATTTCTGCTGAAATTATTAGTGTAAACATTTTGTATTTAATTAATATGGTGCACAGCAGCAGCAGCAGAGGCAGCAGAGAATGCAGAGGGCCAGTTCCGGCTGCAGGGGAGGCGCGGACAGTTGTGTTGACAATGCCAGCCCACAAAAAAATTGCCATGCGATAGTCGATTTTTTATAGTGTACTATCCCCCCAGCTCCAACTCGCGCCATATAATGCGATAATAATGATGTGGGTTATTTATGACGGCAACGTGGCCACAGACTGCGAAAAGCTGTGCTAAAAAATGGCACAGACTGTGCATGAATGAGGCAGGAGGGAAGAGAGGGAGAGGGAGGGAGAGCGACAGGCTGCTGCAATCTCGCTACAAATTGCAGCGAAACGATGTAATAGCATGCTTCACATATAATGGGTATTAACAAGTTAATTGTCACTCAAAAAGCTAAGCTGCAACATTTTACCATACTCTAAAAAAGAGAGAGAGAGAGAGAGACCTAAATTCTTTTGCTGCGATTTACAATTTCATTAAATTTCCGTAAACATTTCGAAATCTATTTGAAAATGAATAAACAAAAACATTATTTTCACTTGGTCAGACAAACTAATTAAGCTCTGTTTGTGCATACGATTTGTTTTTGTTTAATTTAAACGAGTTTAGCTGAAAAGTGGACAAGCTATATAGCTTTAAAATAGCTAAGCGAGTGGAGGTAGTCAAGGCTTTAATTTGCGGCTAAAAATGTTTCCTAATATCTAATAATTTACAATAATATATGCCTTTTCTTTAGCCCATTTATCTTAAATTAAATTTAATTTGTCTCTGTATTTCTTAAATTATTTTATTTAATTTATCCACAGGCTATATAAAAATCAGAACAGTTGTATAATTATGTGCATAATTATTCTCCAAATTTTTAAAAATACTTCTGCTTCTTCTATACCCTGTAAATCTTGCAATGAGCTGTCGTTAAATTTTTTAATTGCATTGCTAACGATGAAGGTCGTCTGGGAACATTACGAGCGGCTTAGCGAGAGCATTTGCAGGTAAATATTGTCTTAATGGGGCGACCATTTGTTGTGATCCCTGGGCAGGGTGCTTATGTGGAGGAACATAAATTGTCTGCAGCATTGCTAGACATCATAATACAAAGTGTAATAAATATGCGACAAGGCGAGTGCAAACAGTGAAAACGAGACCGAAGACAGCAGCAACAACAATGAAATGGAAATCAAAATAAGCTGGCAAAGTACAACAACAACAGCAATAAAATGAAACAAAGTTGTTGTTGTTGTGTTTGTAAATTGAAAGCAAGGAAAGAGAGAGAAGTAGGAAGAATGAGAGAGAGAGAGAAAGAGCGTAGTCGAAGCCGAGGCCAAGGCAAGCAGTAAATGCGAAGTAATGAGCATAAAAATGACAGAGAAACCAAACCACAACAGAGACAAAGAGAGAGGGGGATAGGGAGGGAAAGAGAGAAATCTCTTTCGCAACGCTTTCAAGGTGAAATAACAATTTAAGTTTACGAGTATTACTCGCAAGCGACAATAAACACAACAACAAAGCCAAAAACAATGGGCCAAATTGAAGAGAAAATAAAGAAAAAAAAATAGAATAAAAAAAAGAGAAAATGCTGGCCAAAAGCCCACAGGGAGTCCCCCGCACCGAAGGCAAAATCTATGATATATGACAGGGTGCTGTGCATCAGTTGCCACGACAACTTCAGACATGTATTTGTCATATTTTTCGTTCACCTTATTGTATATTATTTTATTTCCACCGACAGCTGAGTACGCACAGCACCAGCCCATATATCACACTCTAATAGTCTGTAGACAGTTCCAGTGAAATTTCATATCTCCAACTCTCTCTGTGTGTAAAACTGTAAACTGAAGTTGAAGATATTTCAATGAGTGTTTTTCAATGAATTTGATATGCGATGGCAGTGGTAATAAGGCATCTTAGTAGACAGTTGCTATATGGATTTATAGAATATTATAGTACATTTATTGCTCTTAAGTTTTCCCCTAAGATTATTGTTGTTTTCCTTCTTTGATTACGTAATCAGTTTGATTATCTACACGCTTCATATATTGTTCTGTTTCCCTCGCAATTGTCACTGAAATTATCCATGAGATTCATCAAAATTATACGCTAGATTTGCCCCAGAGAGAGAGAGAGAGAGAGAGAGGGAGAGAGAAAGGGACACCTGTCGAGCGGATGCATAGGAGTGTGTGTGGAGTGTTGTGCACGTGTGTGTGTGTGTGTGGGCGGGGCGGGCAGCATGTGCTACCACTTAATTGCCAAACAACAGAGTCCAAAAAGAAGCTGCCACTCGCACTGGCTCTCTGCACTCTTCTCCCTCCCTCCCTCTCTGCTCTCTCCCATCCGCTTTGGGTTCGCTTTCGGTTTGGCACAAATCACAATTCGATTGTCTCTACGTGTCAATCACAGGACATGGTGCTGCATTTAAGCAGCGTTACCCAGGCATTATACAATCATTTGTGATCCCGTGTGTACGAGCTGCCCCCCCCTCTCTCTCTCTCTCTCCGTTGCCGTAACAAAGCAGCTAATGGGCCTGCACCGGGCAGCCCTGGCACGTTGATTTTCCCTGGACTTATTTCACTTGCTGCTCCGGCTCTGAATTGGGCTACAGCTACGGCTCGAGCGCTGCTGTTACTGTCACAGGAGTTTAATTAGCGCCGCCTGTCGAGTCGAGTCGAGCTGAGGCGAGGCGACTGGACAAATTTGTTCGCTGACCATTTAGCTGATAAATGTAGTAGATACAACCGCTTGCCCACTGTCCACATTCCCACTTTCGCATTGATTAGCTTTACAGGTGTGTATGTATGTGTGTGTGTGTCAGCTATTTGTGATTAGGCTTTGGTTAGGCTGAGCTGCGACTATTGACAGCCGCACAAATTGCTTGCGCTCTTGAATTTTCCATAGCCCAAAAAAGTATGCTACATTTTTTTTACACAGCCAGCAGCGCCTTGTAAGCTCCGCAGACCACCTGTTAAATTGTTTGCCAGCGCACAAATTGTCTAAATTGGCAGAGGGAACCACAAAGCACACAACCCCCTACCCCCTTGTACTAATACTCCCCCCTTCCCCCTTCTATGGTGCACAGCTGAGAGTTGTGTGTAAAAAATGTGTTAAAAAGCCTAAACAAAAATGGGGAAAAAAATTAAATCAAATAAAAGCGGTTAGGCAAAGCAAAATAAGCTTTTGAAAGCTCTCGCTTAGGCTCTCTCTCGCACTCTCTCTCGCTCTCTCACTCTGCTGAATGTGTATTGCAAGCTCTGCTGTCGTTCTCTTAAGCTGCCAACGCGCTCTCTCTTTGCAACCAAAAGCTGCTGCTGTGGGCCAAAAGCTGCCGCAGGGATGCTGTAACGGCAAAGAGGCAAAGCCGAGCGCGTTGCTGCTCGTCGGCAGCTTCGTTACCAACGCATCGCGACGTTTACCTCGGCAGCATCGGCAGCGACGGCAGCTGATGCCCAAACGCTGCGCTGCCTTGTAGTAGGTCCTGATGCTGCTGCTGCCGCTGCTGTGTGCTGGCCAAGTTAACGGCATTTCAGTCAAGCTCCAGCATCCGTTGACAGAGGGAGCACTCTGCACGCGTTCCGTTACTTTCGAGACAAACACACACACACACACTGACACACATAGGCACACACACACACACAGTCAGAGGGAAAGATAAACTGAGGCAGCGTGTGCTCTGTGTGTGTGTTACTCTAATTGTGCGATTGTGTGTGTGTGCGTGCGTCCGTGCGTGTGCGTGCGTACGTGCGTGTGTATGCGTATGTATCGTGGTGTGAGTGTGCATTGGTGTGTGTAAATTTTTTGGGCAAACGCGTAAGCAAACAGAGTAACAGAGCCGCAGGTTACGCATACGCCCCGCGAGCCGGTTAAAGTTAAAGTTCTGCGTGCGCCTTCGAAGAAAATACCAAAAAAAAAACACCTTGAAAAAGGCAAATTCATTTTTCGAAACCCAAGCAAAAACTAAACAAACACAAATTTGCCGAACTGAAAACATATTGCAAGCCTGAGCCCAAAATGTAAGCAGCGTGAATATTCTGACAAATATTCCTATAAATAAATAGAGAGCAAAAATAAAATGCAGTTTTAAATAAAGAAACAAAACTAACAGAGCATATATGCTTGCTTGAATTTTACAAGCTGAAAACAAACAAATAAAAACAAATAATAACTCGGCACATATATTTCTCGTTGGATAAAACAATTTTGTGTTTCGATTTTCTTTTTCTTTTTTTTTTTTGGCAACAATTTCATATCCTATTGGCAGCATTTCAAATGTGAAGATGTGAAGTTCTTTTACCTTTGGCCTACTGCAGCAAAAGCCATGGTAACTGAGACAATAAATCACTGGGAATAGAACTGCAAGCACAAGCGGCGTATGAGTGATGTGTGCGAAAATATATTTTATAAAATTCGAAAATATAACTAAAATACATTTGCACTTGTACCTTCTCTAAATGTTGCCAGATTTTCATAAATAAATCAAGTCGTAGACGTAGTCGTAGTCGCAGTCCTTTCTAATCACAGCACATTTACAAAACAATTCAAGTTTCAAGTTAGGTTCCTCAGCTGCTTCCGTCCTCAGCAAATATCCAATGCAATAAAAAAGTTAAATCAAAGCCAAGATTGTCAGACTGTCAGATTGCCAGATGGCCAGACTGCCCGACTAACTCACTGTCTGACTGACTGACAAGCAATGTGCGAGGGGGATCACTTCGATTGTCGTTTTCCATTGTTCGCTGGGAAATTTCGTTGCTCATCAACTTAAATTGTGAAAATTAATCAAGTTGAAAAGGTTGCCCCGTAGCCATTTTCGGTGGTTGGAGACCCGGGCCCGGGCCCGGTCTGAAATGTATGGCAGTGTCTTTTGTCTTGTGCTCCGCTTGGCCAGGTCGAGTCAAGACAAGCCAAGTCAACATGCAACCTTTCTCTCTCTCTCCCGGGTTCGGGCTCGGGGCTTGGCAAAAGGAAAACCTTTTGCTTTGCATTCAAGCGGAAATTAAAGCGCCATGCCGCAAAGCAGCAGGCAGCAGCAGAGATAAAGTGCAAGTGATGTGGGCCGCAGAGGGGGGCGTGGCAGAACTCTCACACGCGCCTCAAATTGAAATTGTGTCCTTAGGCCTGAGAGGAGACAAAAAAAAAACAAAAAAGAAAATAACAAAAACATAGCTGAAAAAGGCTGAAAGCGAGGACACGTGCTTAAAGCGAAAGCGTTTTTTAAATTTCTGCTTTGCTTTCCGCTTTTGGCCTCTCTGGGTCAAAGGTTGAGTGACACATACAGGCCTTTGTGAGACTGGAAACCCTTTTTAATTAATGCAGTCGGCCTACGCATAACATCGCACCACACCTCATTAAAGCCCGAGACGGAGGTGGAGTGTGCGAGTGTGTGTGTGTGTGTGTGAAATGAAAACATAAAATGGTTTTATGATTTTCAGCATTTTGTATTTTACTGCGACTCGACTCGGTTTATAATTAATTTAATTATCGCGCACTTTGCGCCTTCTCAAGAGAGAGGGAGAGAGTGAGAGAGAGAGAGGGAGAGAGCAAGCGAGAGCGAGAGCTAATAAAATGTGTCCACAGCAAACTAATTAGTCAGCTCGTAAAGGACTTAAGAGGTCTGATTTCGCTCCTTCTCGCGGTTGAAAAGATTGTGAATTAGAGCAGGAGAACTCTTTGATTAGAGTGTGCAAATTCCATATAGATTAGAATACAATCCTTAACTGATTTCGGTACTCAAATGTTGCTTAAATATGCAGAGCACTTCACATTAAATTTTCAATTATCTACGCACATGCAGCTCCCAACAGGGGCACATTTTAAATAATAATTATCAGCTGGCAGCTTTATCTATACTATATATATCTCTCTAAAAATTAATTTATTCAATTGCTGAAATTCGTTTGACAAAACCAAAAAATTATTTTAAATTTAAGTTGTAAAACACACCAGCAAGTTTGGAATATTTCTGGCTATTTTTTGGCCTGAATTGCATGTGATTTAGAAAATTGATTCGTATAGGGCCCCCTCATATTCCTTGATAATTTCTTATAACATTCCCCCCGTGGGCAGAGCGTGAGAGCCATCAAAAGTAAATGAAGCATAAATGCCAGAAACAAGCCAAGTTTGCTGTGAGTGCTGAAGGAAAACGAAAAAAGTGATTTTAATTTTGCCAAACAATTTAAGGGGGGAGGTGGTACAAATTGATGGGAAGCCTGGGCATGGGGTGTGGGGTGTATTGGCCATGCGGAAGTTGTGGCTAAATAGGTTTGTGGGAATTAGAAACACGAGCGAGCGAACGAGCGTGCGACTGGGGGCGCCACTTGGCGGCGAAAAATAACCGGAAGGAATTACATCAACCTCAGACGCGAAGAGGAAATTAAATATTTTATAGTCTGCGGCTGCGGCACACACACACACACACAGGCACACACAATTATAATTTCATGCGGGAGAGATGGGAGGGAATAGAGGGAAGAGGAGCAGCCTGCAAATACTTTGAATGAAATCAACGAAAATGGGGAAAACAATTTTGCTGCTTCTTCCTTTTTTTCGTTTACTTCTCTCGTATTTGGATGGGTGCGGGTGTGTATGTGTGTGTGTGTGTGCCTCTGTTAATGCCATGGTGTTGCACTTTGGGGTATTATGAAAACACTCACAAGCAACACAGAGCAGCGCGACCACGTTAAGAGGATCTGCCAGTTGGGATAAAAATACCAAAAAGAGGACATAAAGAAAAAAAAAAAAAAAACAGCGCAAAAGTAACAGTAAAACTGGCAGAAATACAGAAGCAGAAGAAGAAGAAGAAGAGGCATAAGAATTAAGCATGAGAGCAGGCAAAATGTGACATGCTAAAAGCGACGAATTAAATTAAAAAGGAAATGAAATTGCCATAAGCCGATTCCCCCAGTCAGTTGCCAGCGATGACTCTTAGTGGTTTTTGCTGCCCATAGCCGCAGAGGTTTTTCCCGAATTGCCAAAAGGTTTACAATCATTGAGAAATCATGTCAAGTATTCAATGAGAATGTAGCATGTGCATTCACAGAGAGTGAAATAAAATTCTTGAAAATTGAAGCAAAAATCAAATATGATAAAAGTTTTCCCTTTTTTTTTGCCTGCAATGACAATTAACAATAAAAAATATTTCTGTTCTTTTTCCACACACAGTAACCGAGAGAGAGAGGGACAGAGATACAGTTACACTTTGAACGGGAAATCAACGGGAAATTGTCGTCGTCACTCTAATCAAGTGGAAATTTGATTAAAGAAGAGAAAAGAAAATTTTAATAAATTTCGGAACTCAATAGCCGAGTAAGAGGAGAACAGAACGAGACAGAGAGTGGCGCGTATATCAAAAGGTAAAACAGCCCAAGAAAAAAAAAGGAAATCAACACGCACGCACATGAGCGAATTTGTAGTTGAGTGAGAATACGAAAACCAAAACCTAGCAGAAAAGAAAAAAAACATTAAAAGCCAGTGAAGCGTGAAACTTCAACACAGAGGAGAGCAAAAAAGGTTTGCAAACGGAATACAGAATAAAGACTCGTCTACGGTCATACACACAAAAATACGAGTAACTAAAATTAAAAGCAGCGATTATAATTTAGTACCAGGCAAACTAAGGACACACAGCTGACGGCAGGCAAGGACATTCCATGTACTCCTTGTACTGTCTGGCCTGATTTTTTTTTCTCTCGCTCTCGCTCTTTCTCTTCATCTGCTTCGGTCTTGAGCTGCTTGGACCGGAGCACGAAATTAAGTGCAGATTATCAGCAGATTATATTTTAATAGCATTTCAAGCTGTTGCCTTTCCCTACCGAAAAAAAAACGAGAGAGAAGGAGAGACTACAATAGCAACAAAAACAACATTATAACCATGTGCCAGTGTCGGTGTTCGTGTTCGTCTATAAGATAACGGGTGTGTCTGTGCGTGTGTGTGTGTGAGAGCGCGTACAAGTGCGGCTTATTACATGATGTCCACTCGAAGCATCCTTACGGCGTGGGGCCATACACACACATAAAGCAAACATAAGCGCGTTAGAAATTGATATAAAGTAGCCAAGATATTCAAGTGTCGAGTGTTACGACTTCCCACGCTACGGTAGTGTATGTGTGTGTCTATACGTGTGTCTTAAAGCGTATTGTATCATTTGAAACATTGAGCATACGCCGTGTGTGCAACGCAGAGAGAGAGGACCGAAAGCAAGTGCAACAGGTAAGCCGAGCAATTTTCTCTTACACTATGATATATTTATAAAAAGCAGCTATAAACTGCTATAAAATAGATATATATAATAATTATAGCACAGTATGCAGCTGCAGTAAAGAAAAATACAAGCGTCTCCTAAAAGTATGCTACGCTTTTTATTAGCTTGAATCCATGCATATATATGTATATATGTGATAAAATATTTAGAGGTTTACAGACATATATACATATCATTTTTAAATGCTGCATACGACCCGCTACAATCACAATCCCTGCCACAGCCACAGCGCGCAGTGCAAATTCGCATTTAATTCCGCTCGCAGCCCGAAAGTATGCAACAAAATTTGATACGCATTCATTACGCAAGCAAATGGAATTATAGATAGAATCTTGGCTCATTTGCACAATGCAACAGACTGTGTGCGCCCCAGACTAGAGTGAGAGAACACACGCGGGTGTGTAATGCTCTCTCTCTCTCTCTCTCTCTCTCTCTGGCGAGGTCTGCTGTGCCTGTTAATTAATGCTAACCGAGCATCCGCTGCAGCATATTTAAAAACGCATTAGCTTTTTGGGTTTTGTAGCCGCCGCAACCAAGGCAACCAAAAGCGGCAGCCTCAAATCCGTATATATATATGTATGTGCTATATGTGTACTTGTGTGTGTGTGTGTGTGAGAGAGTGTCATAATTTTGCGGCAACAGCGAAAAAACATTTGGAGCGAGGAGTTTAAAACATTAGCGTAATGCATATAAAGCGAATGGCACAGAAAGAATTATATGCGAGTGTGTGTGTGTGTGTATGTGTGTGTGCAAAAGAAATGTTGTAATTACGCGAAACGCTGTCGTGCTCACGGCAGGCAGGCAAGAATGCGCTCAGCTAAATACCCAGTAAGCAGCAAGGGGTAGACAAGGGGTTGCTATGGCTAACTGACAGTTAGAAATAACATGAAATTGGCCAAGAAGAATGAGTTAATACCAATGAAAGCAGGCTTTTATTTATTTATAATAATAAGGGGTATCTCATTGTCTATGTTTTTAACATTTCCCGCAGCACTCGCATGTGTTGCTAATTTAATTCTTTTCTTTTCTTCGTAAGCTTCAACGACGCCAACACTTGCCGAGACATTAAAACGAAACTTTTGCCATGAGAGACTAAGGGGGAACTGTGTGGGCTGCTGATCCTGACTGCCTGCAGTAGCATCCCTAACATCCCAGCCCATCCCGGACTGCCTCAATGGCCATAATGCTCTTGGCTGCTTTGTTGCCGTTTGTTGTCTTAATGGTATTTGCCTGCTCCGGCTCGACTGTTGGAATCTGTCACCAGGCTACGTGACAATCCAGTTGTGTGTGTGGGTGTGTGTGTGTGTGTCTGGGTGTGGGTGTGGCTGAGGCTGTGCTGCGGTAGACCGCTGCTCCTCTGGCTGACCTAAGCCAGCTTGTTCGCATCGGGGGCGCAACTTACCTGACAAAACTTTAACGCAAAAATTTCATTTAAAAGTTTTCGCTGCCGTTTGGACTTGGAACTGGACCGACCTCGCCCCTCATACAGCCCCCCTGCCTCTGCAGCCCACGGCAACTGCTTGAAAGTTATACCCCGCCACAGCTTCTTGGGGCAACTTTTGCAAATGGACATTGACGTTGTATGGTTTTTTCCCAGTTCCCTCGCTCTGCCTCCTGCCTTGGCGCATCATAAACATTCACGCAATTTTAACGATCCTTTGTGCTGTGGGCCTTGGCCTGGATCTGAACCTGCTGCTGCTGCTGCTCCAGCTCCTGGACACTCCATTAGCATTAGCAAGTTGTCAAGGCACGTTGCGGGATTTATGCAACAATTTGAAATTCCCGTTGAAATCTGTTTGCCAACAATCTGAGTGGGAGAAACCATTTTTCAAAGCCAAATACAACCTTATGTTATATTTGATATCACTCTGCACAGGGAGAGGGAGGGGAACTTTTTGCTGGCAGTGTTTCTCAACTATTCGCAAACAATTTCAATTAAATTCACAAATGTTCATAAAGCAAGAAAACTGAAAAGAATTTTAGCACATATTTAATTAGAGTACTCGAAACTAGTTTAATATTTTCATATATATATTTTTTTTATTTTTTGCTTTTTGCAAGTTTGCTGAACTGTATCAATTAAAATTCTTTTTTTATTAAATATACATGTTGTTTTTAAAGTTTTTTGTGTTTCCATATGGCTGATTTTTTTTTTAGAAATTCATTCTTTTCCAAAGCACTATTAAAAGCTTTTATATTATCAACATATTTGATTTTAATTCTTTAATTTTCTTTAAATGTTTTTTCTTGTGGGGGATTGTTCCAAATAAATTTAAATATATATTATTCATGCATATTGTTTCTTGCGCTTTATACGCATTCATGTTTATTTAAAGTGTATTATTTTAATGGAACGCATTAAATCGAATTCTTTTTTTTAATTTATTTATTTTTCGTTTTTTTTGCATTTTACAATTTTTGGCATGTGTTGAGGCGCATTAACTGAACGTGCACATTCCTGTCAAGTTCCTTTTTGGGCCAAGAGACTGAAAGGCGTAAATTAAATTGGTTTTTGGTTTCTACCAAATTGCATGTAATTGTTTAATTGTTACTCACGCATATTGCGTATACGTAATGCGCAGTATATTCGCATTTCTCTGGTTTTTTTTTTTTTTTTTTTTTTTTGTGAAATTCCCTCGCATATTTTAACAACAGCTGGCGTTTTCCTTTAATGCAACTGTTGTTCCTGCTTTTTTATTGTTGCTTAACTAATTAAGGCAAAATAATTGCATAAATTAAAGCTCAAGTTGTGCAAATACTTGGAAGCGCGTATTTGCTTAACATGAAAGCATCGAGCAAATAAATAAAGCGAAAGAGTGGGGCAAAAGATTATGAGGCCACCACATACATAATTTTCGTACTCGACTTTATGACACTGATTATTTATTAGCTTGTTTTTTATAGAGCACACGCAAAAAAAAGGAAATTTAAATTTTGTTTGTGTTATTAAATTGATATCATATAGCAATAATTAAAAATAGTTTTTTATGCTTTTCAATAATTTGCGCATATCATTAATTGGATCGCTGACAGTTCTATGAATCCCTGCTGCGCATTAATCAAATATTGTCACATTTATCTGTCATTCAATAAGCGCTCTCTATATAAATATTTATAATGATTTCGGGCAAGTTTTGGCACATCAATCAGGCCAATTAACTGAATAACTCTACGCAATTTGGTTAGATAAATACGAGAGAGAAATAAAAGAGAGTGTGTTCAGAGTGAATCGCGTACAATTTGTACTTTCTTATCGACTAGGGGAATCCAGCAGGGCGGCAAATTGTAACAGACACACACACACTCGCTGTAACTCCCCATGATGCTTTAAAGCAGTGGAAAAGCGTCCTCGTTGGGTAGTAAACACTTATTAGATGTCACAAGACCGGCACGAGGCAGTCCAAGGATGGAGATGGGGCAGCTGCTGTGCGACGCAATGGAGCGTGCTGCTAAGGAGTATTCGACTAATAAAAATGTCAAAACGCATGAAGTTGATGACAAGTAACGCAAAATGACAGCACAGTAGAGGAAATGGGGAGGGGGAGGGGGAGGAAAAGCTGGGAAATGCTGGGAAACCGGTGCGTAGCTGTGTCCCTTAATGTGCCACACAATTTGCCGCACCTGCTGTGAGAGTTCTCAGTTTCTCAGTACTCAAAGCAGAGTTGGCAGTTCCTCTCTCTCTCTCTGTTTGCGGACTCTTGGACTGCAGTTTCTGTTCTTCCTTTTCCTCTGCTATTTCTTTTTTCTATTTCTCCCTCACTTTCCTTTGGCCCATTCTCGTTTTTTGGGGCAAAACTTTCACAATTAAAACTTGGCAATTCTGCTGGCACACGTCGCACGCATCGTTTCAATTTCGATTGCCTCGATTGGATTAAGTGGATTTATCATATCCCTGGCAGATGGGGGGGAGGGGGCGTAAGTTATCCCAAAATACACACCTAAATTGTATATATATTAAATATGTGTGCGACTTTTAATTACGCAATTTTTCAGTGCGATCACGTAGCACTACGAATGTCGTGGTAAAAAAAAGTTTTATTCCTTTCTACGTGTCCTGCACAAAGCATTTTCAATAAGCATCGCCTCAGGGAATTGATAAACTTTTGCACTTGGCCTTGGCCAGGTCAAAGGTTGTGGCATAGACAAAGCACGCACACACACACAGACACACACGCGTTCATACTGACAATTTCCATTTAAAATATTATCACAAAACACTTTCTACAATTTCTGCTGCAGGCTTCGGTTTCAAGTTTCCATTTGAACGCGCTGCGGCTGGAGATAAAAGACAAAGGCAACGAAGACGAGATGCTCTCTCTCTCTCTGTCTCTCTCGCTCTGTATTAATTAATAAATCTGAAGAGCAGGCCAGCAGGCACAGTGAGGCGTAATTAAAATGCGCATCACATCTATCGACATTCTAATTATGCCGTTTATTAAAGCCTGCCAAGTGCATAACTTAGTTGATGGACCCCTCCCGAGGGGCGAGGGTGTTGGCTACGTGACACGCTTTTCGACATGCTCGAAGAAATTAAGAAGCAGCGACCGAGAGAGAAAGAGAGACACAAACACTGGCACACGCGTCGTATGCGCGATATTAAGTATACGCCTACGAGACACACGCTGCTCTGAGTGGCCCCCCCCCTGCTCGTGCTGCCCCCTCTCCGCACGCTTCTGTTATTTAAACAAAACAATTAAAATGATTTTCCAAGCAACAGAAAAAACACACGAGCGCTGGAGCGAGCGCGAGCTCAGCGTGAGCTCGTCATGTGTTGTTCTGGCCTTGTTTCCATAGTTGTTGCTGTTGTTGTTGTTGTTGCTGCTGTTGTTTATTTAGACGCAGGCATGTATACATAACATTTACAGCAACAAAAACAATGAAAACAGCAACAACAACAACAACAACAAATTGAATGAACACGCGCCCCGAAAACGTTTAATAAACACAAAAGCAGCTGAAGCAGCAGAGGCAGCAGCAACGTCTGGAGAAGCGACGATGCCAGGCTCATGCTGCCATTGAAACTTAATGAAATGTAATGATGAGAGGGCGGAGGCGGAGGCGTGGCAGGGGGGGCAAGCTGGGGAAAAAGCTACAGCCTAGCCAGCAGTCAGACAAACACACACATACACACACACACATAGACAGCCATTTTGATGTAAAGTGGAAATGAAAATAACAATAGTGAAAGTGCGCAGCAACAACAAAGATGGCGGCATAGTTGGGGCAAATTTTGAATAGAAAACGAAACGAAAACCAACACAAGCACAATAACACACAAAAACACAGAGAGAGAGAGAGAGAGAGAGAGAGAGAGAGAGAGAGAGAGAGAGAGAGAGAGAGAGAGAGACAGAGAAACATGTGTAGCATGAACATGCGTAGAACTTAGACAAATTAAAGTAAAGACAAACAGAAAACAGTTAGCTGGAAGTAGTAGAAACAGTTATACGCTGCAAATGTGAGAAAAGAATGAGAGAAGAGAAGAATATAAAATTATTTTCGAAGGAAATTGTGTAGGATTTATTGAGAATTTATATTAAATTCTATTAAATACTAGGAATATCTGCAGTTTAGTTAATGTCAAGCTAATTTAAGGGCTTCCTCTACTTGTTCTTCATTTCTTTCCCTAATTTTGCTCTAGTCCAACATACCCTGCCCTGCTGCAGGGTATAGCAAATTTCGAGAGCTTACAAAACCTGCAGCATTTAACCTTTAACAAGGATACAACAAGCATATGCCACACTCGCTTGCTGCCTGCCTGCCTGCCTGCCTGTCTATTCATTTCTGGTTAAGCAATTAATCCTTTGCCGCCTGAGTGCTTCACAAACACACACTCTCGCACACACACAAACACACACACATTTAGAAGAAAATTTCGCACACAGTTTTTAGCCGGCCAGAGGCGTGCATTTAAATACCCCAAGTGGGGGCTGAATTTGACTGGTTTTGACTGCTCTGAAGTGGCTTTTTAGTTAGGCAAATTTAATGCTCGCACAATTAAGTCAACCTTCGGCATATGCTTCACCCCTTTTGTTTGCGTATATTTCGCATATTGCACAACAATTTTCACAATTTTCACAATTTTCCCACTTGGTCAGTGAGAAGTTTTAGATATATGTGGAAAAGTTGCCACAGTTAATGTCAATTGCAGTCAGTAAACTCTTGTTGTTGTTATTCTAGTTGCACAGAGCAGCAGCTGCAAATCCCCTCGTAAAAGCGTATGTGTGCATAAATGTGTGTGTCTGTATATATATATAGTAGTATTACATTAATCTCCATTTTCCAAGCCCCAAACAACTGCAAAAAATTGTATTAAGCGCAGCATCAGCAGAAAAAAACGTATCTCGTAATTAACGCTAAGTGCTGATTTGAGAGATTTTCGCATTTTTTTACACTGCGTTGGCTTCTCTTTCTCACTCTCTCTGTCTCTCTCTCTCGCAAACTGCATTTGAAATAGAGTTAATATTGGCTAGGAAGCGAGACGAGACTTTCAGAGCTACAGCTGTTTTTTTTTATGCTAATACTTTATAATAAAAAGGTTTCACTCAGACATTTTTTCATTCTACCAGGGATAATGCACGAAACAAAATGTGCAAAAAGTGGAAAAAAATGAACTGCAAATTGCAATTAATGTAGAATTTGTTGAATGAAACTTTCAAATGTAAAACGAGGCACGATTGTCGAGATATAATAATGAACGAGCTGTGAACTAAGTGCAAACTTGTTCATTGTTAGAAAATTTAAAATATGTAGTGCCTTCCATGTTTCTTTTTCAGGACCGCGCTACGAACCTAGTGGAATTTCCAACTTTCATAACTTCGTGAAAAATCATCAGATTTTTATGGGAGATGGCGTTTTCTTCATGATTTGGTTATAAGATTAATTATGTATCAAAATATTGTGAATCTAAAATATTCGAAAAAATAGTACCTTCCATGTTCCTGACAGGCCTGATCAGCCCCGTCATCAACCCTAGTGGAATTTCCAACTTTCATAACTTCGTGAAAAATCATCAGATTTTCATGGGAGATGGCATTTTCTTCATGATTTGGCCATTAGATTGATTCTCCATCAAAATATTGTGAATCTAAAATATTCGAAAAATTACTACCTTCCATGTTCCTGACAGGCCTCTTCAGCTCCGTGCTAGGACCCTACTGGAACTTCGAACTTTCATAACTTCCTCAAAAATCATCAGATTTTCATGGGAGATGGCTTTTTCTTCATGATTTGATTATAAGATTTATTCTACATCAAAATATTGTGAATCTAAAATATTCGAAAAAATAGTACTTTGCATGTTCCTGACAGGCCTCTTCAGCCCCTTGCTAGGACCCCACTGGAACTTCCAACTCTTATAACTTCGTTTAAAATCATCGGATTTTCATGGGAGATGGCATTTTCTTCATGATTTGGCCATTAGATTGATTCTGCATCAGAATATTGTGAATCCTAAATTTTCAAAAAATTAATAGTTCCTTGCACAATTTTTTGATCTCAAAGAACATTTTTAAATTTCAGAATATTTTATTCAAACGAGAAAACCTTTTATAGGCCTTTGCTGTTTCTGGCCAAATTTACTTATGTTTAGCCTGGCTCAACTCGCTGTTAACCATCTTCGAGTGTCAGCTGACACACATTCGAAATGGCGCCCTCGTTGAGTTGAACTGCTTGTGCCAGGGCTGCCAAAATGCTCTACATACATTTTGCTTAAATGCCAGCCATATACAATCGTTGTTTGTCTTCCTGTCTGACAGAGTTCCTCTCTTTGCTGCTCCTGCTACTCTCTGTTTCTGTCTGTCTCTGTCTGTTGCATAGTTTGTGGCACACAGAAATTACGTGACACATTTAAAAGAAAGCAGAACTAATGTCAGAGCCTGGCAGAGCTTGTTGCGGCAGAGAGCAGGAAGAGTGAGAAGAGGTAGAGGAAGGGAGTGTGGAGTATCACATGGAGCCAGCCAGCCAGCCAGCCCAAACACTTTAGATGTCATTGTACCGCATTTAGATTGAGTTGCTCTCAGCAGCCAAAACATAACACGCAAGAGGAAACCTCCTGCTCCCTGCTGCCTGCTCCCTGCTCTCTATTCCCTGCTCCCTTAACCCATCTCCGTTTCGCCCGAGTTGTTAGTGTCACTTAAGCTCGAGTCTTTGGCACTCGCATATGCAGATGGTGAAAGATTCCAGGCAGCAATTCTGTGGCTGCTGCTGCGCACTTCTAAATAATTGTCTATGTAAAGTTATACAACATATGAGTAAGGTTGCCCTGCACCCTTCCCTACTATGCTGCATAATTTGAGTGCCAGTCAGCCGAGAGAGAGAGAGAGAGAGAGAGAGAGAGAGAGAGAGAGCGAGAGAGAGTTCTTCAAATAAACATGCATTTATGTAAAAGTATGCTACGACTTTAACTGCAGCCTCATCAAATATTTAAAAGCCATTGCCAAATATTTAATTGCCAAACATTGACTGGCATAACACACACATATAGTAATACACGACGAGTCCAGGGGGGGCTGGCTATATATAGCCCCAGCCAGCCCGATGTGTTTGCCAGCAAATTCATTTGCAAATATTGAAGTGCACGTCCAGTGTGGCTCGTTCTGCTGCTGACATCCTGTAAGCGTGTCAACAATATTATCAATTAAATTTATGACCTGCAAGCGGGCCAATCCAGCGATTTGTTTGCGCTCTCTCTCTCTCTCTCTCTCTCTGTGAGTGAGTGTGGCCAGCCTAATGCAGTCGCCATGGAAAATGTTGCAAATTTAATAGTTTAATCGCTCGGAAATCAACAAGCAAATAAGGCACACACACTACTGCTTGTGTGTGTGTGTGTGTGTGTTCAGGTCTAACAAATGAAGCCCAAATTGTGCATTTCCGGTCTCGCTCTCTCTCTCTCTCTCTATGCCTGTTTCGCTGTCATAACTGATTAGCGTTTGAAATTGTTATCAATTTGCAATTAGACAGCGCCATTCGCCGCTCCACAACTTGTGCATACCCTGTAGGCAAAGCAAACAGCAGAGTGTGCTGCATAGCTTTACATACTCCAAATAAATCCCCCAACTTAGCTACCTTCTCCCATAATTTCTTTCTTTAAGCTTCTTTAATTCCACTTTAAACTGAATTACAGTGTCTCTCGCTTTTACCTCTTTATAGTATCGTATTTTATTGCTCTTCTTTTATTTACCTAATCCTTGCACTCATGATTTAAGATTGTAATGTGCTTTACTGAATTGAATCGAGTATTAGATGAGTATGATTCGAAATAAGCTCAAAGCAAAGAGAGAGAGAGAGAGAGAGAGACCACACGCTGTAAGTAAAAGACTTTTGCCATCCAATCATGCAGTACAAAGTCTTGGATTAGCTTCGTCAGTGTGTGTGTGTGTGTGTGTGTGTGTGCTCGTGTGTGTGCCGCCATCTTGTCGAGTCTTGGGAAACATAACTGCACATTGCTTGTGATAAGTCACAAGGAGACGCATTGCACATGGAGAGACTGTAGTAAGATAAAGACGCTGACAAGCGAGTCGGACAAATAAGCAAATCAAAACGATGCAAGGCAGATAGAGAGGGAGACACAGAGAGAGAGAGACAGAGAGAGAGAGGGAAAGGCAGCATGATATCAAATTGAAATTGAAGCTAGACAAAGTGAACTGCAGCAGGGGCAAGAAGCAGAAGCAAAGGCAGAGTAGAAGTTGTCATTGTTATACAATATTATCGTGCTGATATAATTTGCTCACACATACACGCACACACACATGCACACTCGATAAAGCTGGAGTAACAAAGCAGCGTATCTCTCTGTCTCTCTCTGCCACTTGGCAACTCTATCTCGATGCCAGAATGAACGGGATAACGAGTCTACGCGCTGGCGTATCAAAAGTTATTGTGGCACCACATTCGAGCGGGAGTTGTGTGGACTCAAGGATTCTAGGATTCAAGGATTCAAGGATTATCAAAGTATTCGACTCAAAGAGTCGAGGCTGCTGCTGCTGCTGCTGCAGTAAGTTTGCGCACTTTACGATGCCTCGGCCCTGTCTTTGCCAAAATGCCTCCGAGGGAGATGGCGCGTCATAAAAGCTTCAGTAGGCACTACGCACATGCATAGCTGAAAGACAAAGGAGCACACAAGACAAAGGCCACAGCTAGAGAAGGAGGGAGAGCGAGAGAGAGAGAGCGAGATGGTGGAGAGAAAAAGAAACACATGAGAAACTACATGTCACGACACTTGAGCAGCAATGACAACGTTTGTTGATAGCAGCACTCGCTCTCTATCTCTCCCTCTCCCACACACTCACTGTCTCTTTCTTGCGCCCTAGTTGTATCCACACACACACACACACACACCGGAAGTGGGCACGGGCATGTGGCAAGATAAGGAAACTAGCAAAAAGAAGCTGCGAGTGGCCAAGAACTCGTCCTCGTCCCCGTCCTCGTCGTCGTGCCACATGTAAGAATTATTATCTCCTCCTGCACTTTCGAGTGCACCCAAGGCCCGTCGTGCCTGTTCCCGTTCACAATGAATAATGTCCTTGCAGCGCAATGCGGAAATGCAGCCAGAGTTGCCCAGAGCAGCCCAGAGTAGTCCAGAGCAGAGCAGAGCAGAGCAGCGCCAACTGCAGTAGGTAAATAAAATAAAGCCATAAAGGAAATATGCTTTCAGTGAACGTTTCAATTGACATCAAATTTTATAACCAGCATTTTATTTTCACTCAGCGAATAAAACAAGCAGCTGGGGGAAAACCCCGAAAAAAAACGAAAGAAAACAACGCTTACATAACGTAAAAAATTGTTGCTGAAAATTCACAGTGAAGAAAAGTTTGTGCATACCCTGTAAGGGACTGAAAAGGCAGGTATGTACAGCTTGCAGAAGAGGCAGCAGTTGATTGGGAGTGGAAGTGATCCTGTAAAGCTTTCATTTAGTATTCTAATAACCCAAAAGTTGTTAAAGAAGAATTCAAAGAGGTTAATATAATATAAAGATTATAACTTTCTTTAAAATCAATAAATGAGTATGATATAAGACATCCTTGTTCCCAAAAATCCTCCTCCCATCTACAGGGTATTTAACTGCCCTATATGCTGGCTGCTCATAAGTTCCCACAACTTGTTTTTTCCTGTTGCTTGGCCATTTGCCAACAATTGAAGTTGTGCAGAACAGTTGAGAATTCTGAAAAGTTCCATAAATGTCAGTCACGCATTGATTTCTCTACTCCCACTACTTCCCCCAACTCCCCCTACTTTCTCTACACTCGCTAAATGAAATAGCGGGCTGGTAGGAGGAGGGCTGAACTGGAATTTGGTTTTCTTTTTGGCTTTGGCAAAATATGTTTTGTGTTTTTAGCCATTTTTCGTTGGTATTTTGTTTTGGCCTGCAGCCAGATGAGTGGAAAAATTCTATTCTACGCATAACGCACGCCGCACCACACGGCGTATGCGTATTGTGTGTAGGCACTGCGTGGGCGTATCTCATATTTCTGTCTGCCACGTGGATGTTGTGTTTGTCCCGAATGGAACTTGAAACGTGCTAATTTCATGGTTACACATAATTATAATTTGATGGGTTGCCCTAATTGAATCTGAAGTTGATGAGGGCATCGCATACGCATACGTATACGTTGCGTATACGCAACGTTGGCCCGAGGGGTGGCACTTCTGATGTTGTTATGTGATCGACTGATAACTACACAATCGACCATTGTTGATGTGTTTTTCTTCACGCGCACGTATTTAATTTGTTTACCAAATGAACTTTCAGTTGCACATAAACTCATAACTGAAGCGTTGTTATAATTTTAATCGCGACTCGCGACCCTTGAACACAAAATCTCCATTATTAAAATTGATATGCAGAGAAACTATTTTAATATAATTTCCTTCTTTTTTTTTGCCCTCATGATTTTTTTGTGATATAGTTTCTGTTATTAATTCATCAGAACAATATTGCATTGTATTTGCATTTTTATGGAGTCTAACAAAAATCGATTGATACGCTTTAAAATTGCACTTAAATATGTGCGAAAAATGCTGGCAAAAATAAATCTCTGATATATTCGAAACTGCTAAGCCTGTCGGGTATTTGCAAGAAAAAAAAAACAAGAGATAACAATCAATCCGTTTTTCAATAATGCATTTTTAATAAATTGCTAACAAACAGAGCAGGATTTGAAAATATTTCAAAATAGAAATATGTAATGGAATTATTTGTATTAATATTAGTAGATAATAAACGGAATTCTGGCACTCATCACTTCATATATCGACTCAATTTAATATATTTAAATTTACCATATATTTTATCGATTTCTCACAATGATATATGCCCACTGATCTTCTTCTCTCACCTTGCCATAAATCAAGCTCAAGATTGATTGATAATGTGTAGCCCTCAGCTCTTCAGTTTTCCAATAGAAAATATATCAATTCGCCTATTCAGCCATTTTTTTTTTGCTACAGTTTTCTCTGGGCTATTTGCTGCCAATTCATTAGATTAACATTGGACTTGAAGAAAATGTGAATTATTTCCGTAAACATTGTGGAGGAAAATACGAAGTAAACAGAGAGAAAAACAAGTTGCAAAGAAGGCGGCGACGAAAAACTCGTTGATTTTTATTTTATGGCTCACTTTAAGGCGAAATGGAAGAAGACGTAAAAAAACGGGGAAATATAAGAAATAAGTAAACAAACCTAGCAGTCCACTCGACTGAGCTATACCCTGTATTGATTGTATACTTTTCACAGCAGACTGAGGAGAGACAGAGAGAAAAGGAAATTTATTCGCATGATAGTGAGACTCTCACCTATTCTGCTTGTTATATTCTATACTTTTATAATCCCAGACCATCCTCTTGGCCTACTACACTTACTGCAGGGTATCTCGACGTAGATTTTAACGTGTTAATGTCGAGGCGAGTGCTAACAAGTGGACAAACAAAGTAAAAGAGCGAAGGAACAAATGAAGCTGGCTATTGAGAAATGAAACGAAATGAAATCAACGCCATTATTATTTCTTCAACTCACCCGACCCTCTGGCAACCCCTCGACTACCCTACCCACCCAACGACTACCCTACTTCTCCCTGACTGACAGCTTTGTCGATGCTGGCGCCTCTTCATTTGCCACTTGTCTTTTGCCGTCGAACGCCTTTGGATTTTTGCGTTTTTACAAATGAAATTTAATTGCAAAAAATAACAAGAAAAAAAAAGGAAAAAGAAAAACGAAGAGCAGAGAAAAAAGACTCATGAAACGAAAGAAAAACAGAAGCAAAAGACGTTGGCAACATTTAATTCATTTGCATTGCTCTCTCCCACGGCCGTCATCAGCAAATGAATAAATAAATAAAGGAGAGTGTAGTATATCATCTGGCTGGCTGGCTGGCTGGCATTGGTTTATGTTGGGGGAGTTGGTAATTGGACTGAGATTTCATTGTGCCACGAGAGTGTGCGTGGGCCTGGTCGGGAATTGAGTTGATTTTCGAGTAGGCTACGGGTGCAAGAGGCGTATCAAAAAAAAAAAAAAGAGAAGCAGGCGTGGGCTCTGCGAGATGGATGAGAAAGCGATGATATAAGCAATATGTAGGGCATGGCTTTTGAGCAGAGAAATTAGCGGAAAGTCGTATAAATGTTAACTCAAATTTACAATCACTTTTTTTGCAGTATGACAGTTCCAAGAAATTCGTATTGCATCATGACTATTCAATAATATATTAAATTGTTTTTTCCCCGAATTCTTGGCACAGCTTTTGCACAGCAAACTAATGAACTGTAGCAGATTTAATGATTTCATGTCAGATTCCTTAACAGATCTTGACTCTAAGCTAACCACAAAGTGTGCCACAAATGAGGCCATGTGCAACTACTCGTATACTCAACTTTTCACTTTCAATTTGCGTGGTGCTCTCTGAGCCATAAAGCCAGGCGTTTATGGCTAACACGCGTGGCTGGCGCAACCGAAACTTTCATAATTCATAAGGCTCAGAAGCAGTACCCCCTCCCCACAGCTTGGGGCATGCCACAACGTGCAGCAATACAAAGCAACACTCGGATTTGCAGCAGCAGAGAGAGAGAGAGAGAGAGAGTGTGTAGTGGAATTATGTTTTAATGGCTTAATAAGTGGGCCAGTGGTCAAGCCAACATTTGAATATTGACCTGGGCTGAAATGGAGCGTGCCAGGGGTGGGCAAACACACACACACACACACACCGACGAGTGTGTGTGTACCCTGTCCATTTGTCCACTTTGCAGCAGCTTTCGCTGATGTCGTGTCCAATGAAGCGCTCAGTTTGCGTCATCATCAACAAAATCCGGACGAGACTCGCTTTTTATTTGACTTTACTTTTTTTTTACGACAACTCAGGGGTCGTCCTGGGGCAGAGGCTGGGGGGCAGGGGCTGAGTACTGGCTGATAAATTTATATAATAATCATAAAAGCGGGAGAACATGACCATTGCGGAAATGCTGCGATTTATTTGTATTTGTAGAGTGTTCTTTCCCTTCTCCTTGTTCTCTTTTTTTTTCTCTTTATTTTCCGCCAATTGATTTGACTGACAGACGGAAGGCAGCATGAGTTATGGCGGGGGTGGACGAGGCTGGAGGAGTAGGGGTGCTAGTGCAGCCTGGGGGAATGTTTGCTGCGCACATGACGCATAAAACTGAAACATTCGCAATGCACGACTTGTGCCTGGCTGCGGCCCATTTTACGAGTCTTCGTTTGCTTTTTTATGATCCTGAATACACATACACACTCCCCAAACACCCAAACACACACACACGTACACATATCAAGTCGAAAATAATGGAAAGCTGGAAATGGGAGGAGGCAAGAAAAGCGGGCCATCAAATCAGGAAATTGTTGCAATTAAAGCGAAAATAATGCGCAAACATTCAATGAATTTGCTCAGGCATGAGAATTGCAAAGAGAGGCAGCTTGCAGAATTATGAGAATCACCGAGAGAGACAGCTGCTTTTATTACGCTTAAGCAGAAGATGTTGCAAAAGACTTAACGATGAGTTCGGGTCTTCCAGAGCAGATAAATGAGCACTTCGAGAGACTTTTACTTTATATACGAAAAATCTTATCTTTAATCGAATATAAAAAAAATATTTAGGAATATATAATTAATTTCTTGTTAATTTTGTAAAATATTTAAGCCAGCTTGGCAGTTTCAGTTCTAAAATTAGGAGCTCGTAATTTGCCAATATTTGCGGCTTTCTGGATTGGCTTAGGATTAGCAGTAAGACAATTAAAAATACAATACAGCAAGAAAAACACTCAGTGAGCTCTTGAAATCCGATAACTTAATAATATTATAGGGGAATATTCTCCAATATGGCTAAGCTGACTACGAGTGCAAAACGTAGATGAAGAAATTGAAATTTTGCGCAAACCAAGTGAAACATTTGGCCGTCTGATCCCACTGGAAAATTGCAGAAAAATGACATTAATTTTAATGCAAAAAAAAAAGCAAAAAAAAAGAAAAAAAGATAAAACGGGAGGATTGGCTATAGTAAAAAAGAGTGATATTTTTTCTGTAAGAATTTAATTTTTGAATAAAAATTGTCCCATTTTTTGACTGCTGTATGCCACGCTTTGTAGACACACAAAGGGGCGAGAGGGAGAGAGCGACACCCACAACCCTTTGGGATATGCGAGACTATGCTAAGTAGACGCCCCATGGTGGTGGTGGAGTAGGGTGGCCATGCCACAGAAGCCACAGGCCACTTGCCACTTGCCGCTGGAACTGTCAATTACATTTGCGGACGTCGAACGAGCTCCTCCTCCTCCCTTCTCCCTCCTCCCTCGTCCCTACACATCCACAGGCACCCATATCAAATTCATTTTCATGTGCATGCATGCGAAATGCTTCGCTTTTCTCCCGAATTTCATTCAGCTATACCCTGTAAATCAAGTAAATGAGTTTGCAGCTTCATTGATATCTGTTTTTATCTCTTTCCCTCTTACGCGCTTGCAATCCCCCTTTTACGGGGTATTTGCCAGTCGACTATTCATCTATTTTTACTTCTCATTTTTATTTTTGGTTTCTTTTCTCAGTTGATTAACATTTAAATTTGCTTTTGGACAATTCCATGCAGGGTCGAGTATAGCCTCGACATAGCGCTGCAGTTGACAGTTGTGTGTGTGCGTGTGTGAGACCTCCCTGTGCGTGTGGGCGTGTGTGTGTGTGGGCCTTGGCATCAAAATTTTCTTCTGCTCGTCTCCACTCGAGCATGGAGAGTTTTGTGCCAGTTCCGCTCTCGGTTCTCTCAGTGTTTATGACACACAATAATCAATTGTTTCAAGCTGCCTGCCTGCCTTGGCTTACTTCGATTGAGTGCCAGTTGACAGACTGTGTGTGTGTGTGTGTGTGTGTGAGTGTGTGTAGATGTCTAGGTGTGTGTGCTCTTTGTTATTGATGGACAGTCTTGGTGCTGCAGCAAATTGTTTATTGTTTATTGAAATGAAATATTACCGAAATGCAATTTGCATGTATTGATTGCGACAATGAACTGCTTTATATAGATATATATATATATCTATATAAAATATATTCCTGTAGTTTGTTTAAGTGCATAATATGCTGACAAAGCAAAGCCAGATCAGGCGCAAAATGGAAGTGAAAATTGTCTCTGCAAATTTGAGCAAAGAAAAGACAAGTTTATTTTTGGCTTTTTAGGAATTTTGCAGCTCTCTACCTGCTGCAGTTCTTATCGGCACTCAGCATTGAATCGAATTGGAATTCCGTGTGATATTTTAAACAGAATCCGATTTGTCTAACGACATGTCAATTCAATTTGAAAGTAATAAAAGCACGAGAGAAGAAATCTCAATTCACGAGAGCCTGTTGATTATGTGTTCCAGCTCGCGATTCACCATGAGTCTCTGAGTCTCTTTAGACTCTCTGACTCTCACTACGAATCTGACTCCCACTCTGGCTCTGACTCTGACTCTGACTTTGATTATGATTACGATTATGATTATGGCTTTAGCAGCAGCGGGTCGCTGTGCGTTGCCCTGTGTCGTGTTTTGATGTCCTTACCAGACATTGAACCGCATTAAACTATGCATAAATACACATGACGGCGACGACGACGACGACGACGCGAGGCAGCAATGGCGGCGATGGCAGCAATGGCGGCGAGAATGTCGTCACATATGCCCCCCTACCCCCTAAAGGCGTGGGAGGGGGCGTGGTTTGGCAAATGCAATTTGATGCAGACATTACGACTACATGACGATTTTATCGTCGAGTGTTGTGCGCACACACACACACAGGCACACACACGCACACACACGCATATGTGCGTGCACATATATCTACATATGGCTTACAGCTGCCTTGGCTCTTCAGACGGCAGCAGATAAGGCACACACACACACTCGCAGATATATTTAGCATTATTGCAACTGCACAGAGTGCTCTGCTCTGCTCTGCCCTTCCAGCTGCACCGTGCTTCGCCTTTGCCTTCTTCGATGATGCTCTTAAATATTTGCATAAAAAACTACACTCCTTATATTGTGGAATATGGTAAATGGTCTAGAAGTTTGCCTCGCCTCATGTTGTAGTTTCGCTCGCCATTAACAGCAGCAACAGCAACACTGCCAGCAACAGCAGCAGCAGCAGCAACACTGACAGCAACACTGGCAGCAACAACATGAGCAGAATCCACGCTATAATCAACACGTACTTAAGTCTGCCCCCAGCTTGCCTTCTGCTCGACAAAAAGCTGACAGAGATTTAAGTGAGAAGCGAGAGAGAGACGGAGAGAGAGAGAGAGAGAGAGAGAGGGAGTTGCTCTTAAGAGATGAGAGTCAAGTTGCAGATTACACTAAGCAATGGATTAAAATTCAGCTTAGTTGCAATTTTTGCCTTGAATTGTTGCACTTATTCCCGTTGCAGGAGAAGATTGATTTCTGTCTAGACTGTGTTAGGATTAAAGCCTGATAAGCTATATATATATATTGCTTAAAATGAGTGGTAAAAAAACTATATTAAATATATAATAAATTAGCTTGAACCTTGGCGAGAGAGAAAGTTGCCTACGCAGTTTGTATAGACTTTTTATATAGTTAGATAAGCTTCAACCTTGGCGTGCGCTAGTAGCATATATTTTCTTCAAAAAAGGCCATTTATATACTAGATAAGGTTAGAAAGTTAAAAGCTCGACTGCCTGCTATCACTAGCTCATTTCCCCTATGCCGCCCCGGAAACCAGAAATAAGTTTCCGCTGCGAAACTAAACATAAATAAATATTTATGTTCCAAAGAGCACAATATAGTATAGGCCTGACAGTTTCAGTGCCTGGCAACGACCTTGGCGAGCAGTTCTCATTTCCAGTTCCAGTTTCAGCTTGGGCTGCTGTGTCTGCAGGCATTTTATCATTTTGCTGTTTTGTTTCAAGTACCAGATGAGTATATCTTACTCTGCTGTCGTCCCTCTTGTTGTTTGTCCTTCTACAGGCCACGTTTGGCTCCATTTTTTTTTTTTTTTTTTTTTTTTTGGCTTTGCCTGTCGACTATTTCAAGATGCAAATGTCCATTTAACTGAGATTTATGGCACATGGCCAGATTATTTATTGCAATTTATTTTATTTACACGCTATCTGGCCGAGACCACAGACATGTACCGGATCGGTGGCGTATGCGTGATGTAGACGCAACACCATGTGTGGGGGTGTGCGTGTGTGTCTCTGTCGTGTGTGTGTGTGTGTGTTGCTAAGCACTGGCAAATAAATTTGCACAAATTATTATGGGCCATTGGATTAAAAGCGCGCCTACAGCTGATAAAATGGAAACAGAAAATGTCGAGCAAAAACTGCAGTTGGTCGATGGAGTGAACCGAGTGAGCTGCTGGGATTTGTTAGTTGCCTGCGGGTCAGTTTATCGTATTTATTGGCGACGCTGTCTCTCGCTCTCTATATTAAACACATAAATTGTAAGCGCGGGTTCGCAGGTGCAGCTGCACCCACACACACATGCTGAAAAACCCAAAAAGCCGCTGGCATGTAAATAGCTTAATAAAATTTTGAACTGACCCAACAAATTGGCAAAAACTGAAACAGAGTGAGGCTGAGTGGATATGGTCGACTTTAGAATGCGCTGTGATTTTAGAACGGCTCAAAAAATAATGGATTATATGCTATTTATACCTTATATAAAAATTTAGCTTTGATTTAATTTTTTTTAATTTAATACTACAATTTGCTATTATTTAATTTAAAATTAATTTGAAGCTTAAATAAAAAATGCAAATCATTGTTTATGGCTTATAGCTTGGATTAGTTTAGTATGTATATAAATATAGGTATTAAAACCAAATGCCTAAATTTTGTGACCTTTTCGAGCATAGTTCCCGCCTCATTAGCAGCCCCATATCCTGGGTATATAACGAATATTTGCCACTTTTCCCAACTATATTATAATGCACTTGTATTTGTGTATATCCTGTACATTTATATAAGCCCCGGTGCATAATGAATGCCACATAAATTCGACGGCAACATTAGTTTTCTCCCCCGCTATGATTTTGTAATAAAAATGCATTTTTATTACGAAAATAAATTCGCATTGAATGCAGTTTTCTTTCTTTCCCTCTCTCTCTCTCGCTCAGCGAAAATGTTTGCATAACGAATTGGGGCGATGCCGGAAATAAAAACCAACATTGTGCAAAGCAGGGGAAGGTGGGAGAAGGGGGAGCCAAATGCCTCACTGGGGAATCTGAGGCTTAAATCTCAATTTGATTGCAAAATAGTTTTCTGCAAATTAATCACTTGAATTATCAGTGGAAAATCGAAGAAAGCGAGTAAGTAAGGGAAGCATAAGCATAAATATAAATTAGCTAATTAAGGGGGGGCCAAAATGACTGCGAAATCTATTGCTTATTTAGCTAATTACCTAATGGGCCAATGCGGCGTATGCGTAATGTAAATTAATTGTTTTTCACGCAAGCCAAACAAGGCGGGGCAAAGGCGGAGGCAGTTTAATGGCTTGAGCTAAATAAAGATAAGAACAATTTAAGAGTAACTATACCATGTTTATTTTGTATTGGAAGTTCTTCCCTTTCTCCATTACGAAATGAGCGCATTAGCAAAAAATATTACGCATACGCACTGTGTGCGGGCAGTGAGCAAAACTGTTGCATACTTTTTGGCGCCGCTCGTTAAATGCAAAGCCCGAGCAAGCACAGACGAGCTGGGGACAGGCAGGACAGACAGAGAGACAGACAGGACAGACAGGACAGACAAGACAGACAGGACAGACAGGACAGACAGGACAGACAAGACAGACAGGCAGGACAGTCCGGACAGACAGAGCATGCAAAGTACGCAACATGAGCACAACAAGGACAACAGCAATCACGTCAATCCTTTAAAACTTTTATTGTTCAGTCGAGCGTAAACAAAAATGTACCGAAATAAATAAAAACACACACAGACGCACACACAGGCACACACAAACACACACTCTGACAAATGTATGCGGGGACAAACGACGAAGGCAAAAACTAATATGCTTTAATGGCTTAGACTTTCAGCACTTTGAATGGCTGCCACAGGACAATGTTATCCTTTTTGCCTTGTCTGCGCAAACAAGTCAAATGGATAAAAGGCTAAAAGCCTGTGCGGCCAACACAGAGGGAGAGAGAGAGAGAGATGTACTGGCCATCCCTTTCCACTCCTACACACACAGTGCATATGTTTGGCTTGACTTGCGCCTGCTTAATGCGCAAAATATTGCGATGATCAATAACAATCGCTACAGCCAGCCCCCCCTTGCTCACTCTCCCACGCAGCCACTGCCATTGTCAGGAATCACAGTGACCCAGTCTACCCACCCCTTCCGCCCCCCATCAGGCATGTTGTTATCATGTTTGGCGTCATTATTGTTGTAATTTATTAACGCACACAGCATTTTTCGCTTACGCCTTCGCTGTCCATGTCCCTTGCCTCTGTTGTGTGTGTGTGTGTGTGTGTGTGTGTCAGTGTGTGTGTGTGTGTGTGTTTTATCATCGCATGACTGAAAGCGGCGACAAATGCGCAGCGACTACACAGACACAGAGAGAGAGAAAGAGGGCAACTCTGGCAAAGCGGATGCGCCAGTTTTGTGCGTTTGATCTTTCAATTATGGTATATGCTTGATTTATAATTGAATGCCAAATGTGGGGGGGGAGAAGTTCTAGCAGTATATAGGGGGGAAAGCCGCATAGACAGACAAAAGCAGAATAAAAACAAAAGGAAAAAAGGCTGCAAACGAAGTGTCTGCATTCCCAGACAATGTTGCGCTTTGAAGAGTTGACACAGGCAGCTAAGAGTGAAGGAAAAAGAAGGAGAATGTAGGGAAAGAGAGAGACAGAATATACCTTAAAGATGCAGAATGGCAGAGAGGCTGAGAAAGACTGTAAAACTGATTTAAGAAATCTATTTAGATATGTTGAAAATAAATAAAAATAAATGAAAATAAAAAAATAAAAACAAATAAAAATAAATAAAAATAAATAAAAATAAATAAAAATAAATAAAAATAAATAAAAATAAAAAAAAATAAATAAAAATAAATAAAAATAAATAAAAATATATGAAAGTAAATAAAAATAAAAAAAAAAATAAATAAAAAAAAATAAATAAAAAAAATAAATAAAAATAAATAAATAAATAACTTATCCGCAATATAAAGTAGAGTATCTGCTGTCTTCTAACTTATGTAAATTATAAAACTTGAATAAATATAGTTATATGCAGTTCAAGTTCCATTAATAGTTACCAAGCAGTGCAACAAAGTTTACTCAAAGAACGAGAAACTTTTGGGTAAACAGTTTTGCCTTATATTTTCATCAGCAGATCCCCAAGAGTTGCATTGATACCGGCACTCTCTATCACTCCTCTACCAATCTCTTTTATACTTCCTATCACTGCCAATCCCTATCTCTAGCAGCATGTGCCCTTTATCTGCGAATTAGCCATGCACAAAGATGCAGAAAGCGTCTCTCTTGTCTCTCTCTCTCTGCAGCTTGGCCTGCACTTGGCTATTAATTCCATGGGGCACCCCGTTACACGTTGTTACCCGTTTCCGGTTACCTTTCAGCTGTCAATTGCAATGTTGCCGCCTCGTGGCTCACATGCAGATGCTGCATCGCTTGGCAAGCTCAACTTGCAACTAACCTCTTTGAGACACACAGAGTGAGGGTATCCAAAAATCAGTTAGAAGAGCAGGCGAGCGGGGGGAGGGGCTAGCTGGCCAAATTGCAACACTTGATTGACTTTCACAGCACATTTATTTTCGACTGCAGCCACCGCCGCCGCAGTGGCCCAAGTTTTCAACGACTTTGGCCAAGTTTAGAACTGAAAGTAATTCCCTCCCGCTTTGGTAAAAGTTTTGCAGCCTCAACGTAAAGTTTAGCGCTAAAAAAACGTGGTTTGGCTGGCAACTCAACAGCCTCACACGCAACTCCCCCTATCTCTTTCTCATTCTCCCTCTCTCTCTCTCTCTGTCGTGAGTAATTTAGTGCGGCTTTGCCGCTGCACTTAGCTCCAGCTGGAGCATCTGTCTTGGCTACGCTCGGCTTTACTTTCGCGTTTACCTTCGATAAAATGTAATTTTATGTGATTCCTTTCCTTTTGCTTTCCTTTCGCTTTGTCTTCGCACAAATTGATAAATAGATTGGCAACACTGTGAGCAATCTCTGGCAACGCTGGCTGGCTGTGCAGCACGTTCAACATGGCAAACCAAACACAATTTGTAGGCAACACTCGAGCCTGACACGCTTCGCCGATTTGTAGCGCCGCAAAGATGGCTAAAAGGAGGAGGAAGGGGGGGGCAGGCAAGGCTATCAGTGTTTGTATCGATTTGTATACTGCTGAGGTGCAAATATACCCTGTAAAAGGTGGGCAAAGAGTTGGGTTGGTTTGCATTTGATTTGTGTTAGAGAAAGCAGAAGTCTTGCTTGGTTTTCATTTAACCTGACTATTCCCAGCTTTAGAGAGTACTTCCTATACTTTCCAGAGCATACTCATAGTCGTGCATACCCTCTCTCTCTCTCTCGCTTATTTGTTACTTTCCGTCGCACTGGCGTCTTTGATTTCCACATACAGCTCGCTGTGGCTGTCTGACCCAATTTACGGCACTTTCAATTGGTTAACTGCACATGCGGCTGTCTCTCTCTGTGTGTGTGTGTGTGTGTGTGTGCCGTATATATACTCTAGACATATAACCAAATCGCTAGATCTCTCTCACTGCGACAGTTTTCTTCTTTTTTTTTTTTATTGCCAACAATCTGACTGCGGCTACAGGCCACTTGTTTTTCAAGTTTTGCATAGACTGCCTTGGGGGTTTTCGGTACTTTTTCCTCACTAACTTTTTGGCACACACACGCACACATAAATCACATGGACTCACTAACCCCAACTAATTGTGTGTTGTGTGTGTGTGTCAGCCTGAGCTTAAATTTATCGTTGTGCTTGGCGTGTCAAGTGCAGCCTGCAAGCATTTTCGATACTTAACTGCAACAGAGGCTGCTCTCAGCTCTCTCCTCTCGGTAATTATGCAGGATCATTATTAATCTCGGTGTCAGGTGAACCAACAAAAGAACACCAGCAGCAGGGGGGAGGGGGAGGAAAGAGAGAGGGGCAGGATGAGTAAACCAGGACAGGGAAAACAGTTGTAGCTGACTTTAACTCAATTACGTGAATTTTGACAGACAGGCTTGGCATTTTGCATATTCCATTTTCCATTCGCAACATGCTTTTGTCATTTGCGCAAATTAATGACTCGAGTGGGGGCGTACACAAGTGGGCGTGGCCAAAAAAGAGCTGAGACTGAGGCCGGACTGCGGCTTAAGTGCCCGTTGACAGCAGCTGCTGCTGCTCATTAGAATTTTATGATTTGAATGGGAAGCTCAGCTGGAAACAATTATGACTTGTGACTATTTTGAATCAGACATATACTATACTATATATAACTATATGATATATAGCATTAATCTCTCTATATATATCGCTTATTTGCTTTCGATTTGCGATCTGCTTTCGATTTATAAACACACGCCCTGCCCACTGAGCAGCAGCTCTGCAACAAGATTTACAGTTTGTTTACAATTTCCCTTCACACACACACACACACACACACACACACACACACACAGCAGCAGCTAAGCAGCCATTTTTATCGCTTCGATTTTTCCCACTGTTTTCCGCTGCTTTTGAGCTTTAACATTTTCGTTTCCGCTTTGGGCTCGATTGCTGTTGCTGCCGAGGCTGCCCTTGTTTCTTTTCGCCATTTATTCTCTTTCTCCTTTTTTATAGTTTGCTCATGCTCTTTAGCTGTGTGTGTGTGTGTGTGTAGTTGTTACTGTTTCTGTATCTGTGTGTGCTATTTCCCTGATGCTGACATAAATCTGTGATATATTGCCGCGCTGTAGCCGGCGCCGATAAATTTGTAGTCGGCACTGCCGGCGCTTAGTTTTATTTAGCGAAAGGCTTGCACCTCTCGCTCGCACAGGCAGCCTGTCTCTCTCTCTCACTCTTTTTTTACTGTTCTCCCTCTCGCTCTCTGTCGCTGTCACTGTCGCTGTGCAACTGCTGCATACAAATCCCCATTGCCTGCCAACAGTTTGCTGAATCAAATCAAAAAGTTGTCCAACAACGCGACGTAGATGACAGACTGTGCCACGCCCCTTGTGCTCGCCACGCCCACATCCCCATCCCCATCCCCATTCAACAAAAGTCATTACATAACAAGTGTTGGCCACATTCCCAGCGGACACTTGAGCATAATTAATGCAAGGCCCGCGAAATGGGCTCAGCATCAGAGGGCAGTTCCCTCTCACGGCATCTCCCCCTCTCTCTCTCTCTCTCGCTGGTTCACAATTGTCGCTCCCAAATTAATTTGTATAATTTTACACACTGAAAGAAGTAGGAAGTGCTGCAAATTCAGGCTACTCTGCCCTCGTTCCTCCAGGGAAATCGCAGCGCATTCAAATGAAGTTTCGCTGCCCCGAAAAGTAGGCAATTATTTTGTGGGGCATCAATTGCCAAGCAGTTTCAGGGCAACTGAGACAGGTGAAAGAGAAAGAGAGAGAGAGAGGGAGAGGAAGAGCAGGTACAGTGGGCTGCGGTCGAGGGACGTAGGTAACATCAGAGCGAATGAAAGTAATTGATGAGCGCACACAATTCTCGTTAGTTGATAAGAAAATGAAGTAAAACGCAGAAAAAGGAAATGAAATGCGTCAACTATGAATAGAGAATAAAATTAAAATGAAGTATTACCGGAGCGAGCAACTATGCGTAAAGGAATGGCAGGGAAATTGAGCAATGGAAAATGTTAAAAAAGAAATAAATGAAATTCAGCAAATTTAAGAGCGTCTAATAAGTTAAAGAAATAATTAGAAACTAAAATTAAATTATTCGGCTCTAATATAATTAAGCAGAAATATAATAAATATATATTTAAATATATAATTGAGTTTTAAAATAAATAAAACCATAGCATAAAAAATTGTCTGAAATTTGTTGAAAACATTTTACTCTTCGCTTTAAACTAAATATATAATATGTAAATTTATAAAATTTTCCAACCTGAAAATGGGGGAAAAAAATAAATGCAATTTCTCAACAGCAAATCCATTGTCCACTGTTGACCCAAATTTCGCAGCTTTTTGCATTATCACCTCAGCTTGCCCCTACACCAAACCCACCCTCAACCACCCACACAGCCCACTCAACCCAATTCCTGAGCAGCTGTTATATCTTTGTTTTTATTTGTTCGCAATTATTTGCCACCTTAACACGAAGAGCAAAAAAAAAGGAAGAAGAAAAAATATCTGAAAACATTTTAAAGCTTAACAAATTTTTCACGCTCTGCTTGTAACCAAAATAATAAATAAAAGTTTTTTTTTTTTTTTTTTCCGTTACGCCACTGTGGTTCGTAATTTCTGTGCCCATTTTCAGTTTCTCATTTGTTATTGTTACATTTTTAGATTCTTTTCGCAGATATTTGTTGTGGCTACGCTGTGGCAAAGTAAAAAAGTTGAAGTTTTGTTTATTCTGCTGGGGCACGCGAATCCAGCGCGAGCCACCTGCACTTTTTCCTTTCACGGGGCACAGCCAAGGGGGGAGTAGTCGCAAATGAATGACCAGAGAGAGGAAGAGGAAGAGCGAGCTGGCTCTGCTGGTTTTGGCCAAAATTGCCTGTAAAAGCGCTGAAAACTTTTCACTTTTTGGCCAGCGGCGGCTTTCTGGCGGTTTTTCTGCTCGAGCTGCAGGTATTTATATTTAAATGCTGCTTGTGGCACGCCATTGCGCCTATTGTTATGCAATGAAAGTTTTGTTTTCACATTGTTCTCTGCCAGGTGAGACAGAGATGAAGAAAAAGAGAAGAGAGAGGGGAGAGAGGTAGCAGAAGCCAGAGAGACCTCTCGGCCTTAGGGCCTACGTTTTGCTATCAGTTTTCCAGCCACATTCAGCTTTTTCTTGCTTTCCCTACTTACTCTGGCTTTGTTTTCTCGCTGTCTTATTTTTCTCCTCTCTCTCTCTCCTTCTTTTTCTTTTCTCCCACTTTCCCTGCCAGCTGTTTCAACACTGCGTGTGACCTTCGCCTATGCTTTTTATTATGTTATTGACTTCCAGCCACAATTTCACACCGCATCAATAAGCGACGCGTCCTTGACAGCGGACAGACAGACAAATGGAGCTGAAAAACCACAAAACGAAAATGGCAAGAAAAGCAAAGAAAAGCCAAGACTGATGGCTCAGTCGAAATTGCCCAAAGCCCAAACATAAACTTGAGGTTAGCAGCAGAGTGTCTATACCATCCTCACTCCCTCTACGGTTAGGGTATACTAGAAGAACGTTTATAAAATCGGTGTGCCATAATTTGTTGTCGCTTCTACTACGCTTTCTCTTGTTGTTTTCCTTTCCCCCTACTCTCTATAGTTTTATACTATTTCCAATAAGGCTGAGAGGCACAGGCAGCCCTGCTCTGTATAGGGTATATACTATATATTCTATATACATATTGTATATTGCCCTGGCATAAATATAAATTTTTATATTTTCTTGTCTGGCAAAAAGCTTTTGCCTTTCTTTTTTTTTTTTTGGGCTGGACAGCTTTCATTGGCAATCTGCGTTTTTGTCGGACCTCCGCTTCTGCTGCTCTTCGCCTCCTTCTCCTCTGCTTTTACTTTTTCTTCTACTTATATTTATTTTTGTGTTTTGTTCGGTCGACAAAGTGAAATTTATTAGAAACGCAAAATCTGTTTGCAGATTGTGTACAAGATTTGATTATTTATGCTCAGCTCTTTAATGCTTCTTGCTCTCTCTCGAGGATGTCACTTCGTAGGATGGGAAGGAGAAGTAGGAGTGGCAGATCTTGAGTGTGTGCACACATTTGTGACCTTCGAGTGGGGTTTGTCGACCTCAAGGCACATGCAGACTTTGCTTTAAGTTTGCTACTCGAACAAGGCCTATAATAGCAGACTTTTCTAAACTTATTAGCTCACGAACATGCTTTAAATTATTCATAAGAATTTCATAATAATTTTCGTCAACAAGACCCGCGCCAAGTTTTAAATGAAGTTTCCTATCCTTGTCCCGAAAATTGTTATGCAAATAGAGGCGCGTCAATTCCGGTTCCGGTTCCAACGTCAATTGCCACAAGACTTTTCGTGTTGTGCAATTTCACTTTCCCCCTGTCTCTCCCTCTCTTCCGGCTCTTTGCCAATTAAGCTACGAAATTCATCAACGATATGAAAACTCTGAAACTTAGCTCAAGCTAATTAACTTAAGGCTCTTGCACGCAGCAACTAAACAACAAAAACAACAACAACAACAACAGCAGAGCAAATAATTTTCAAACAAATTTAACTTATGCCCAAAAAAACAAGAAAATAAACAAACTTTTGCTTTCTGCTTTCAGTCTTGTCGAACCGAACCGAACCCCAAAAAACTCAACTGAGCTGAGCTTGCCGAACCGAAGAACCAGAGAGTCGGAGTCCCAGAGAACTAGAGAACTGAAGAACTGAAGAACTGGAGCGTGGCTCTCAAACTAAATACTTAACAGGTAAGTTGGGGCAAATAGCCAGACTTGTAATTAGCATTAAGAGCAAACACCTGCACTGGGTACTCAGAGAGAGAGAGAGAGAGAACCATTTGAGTTAAGTGCAGAAACATTTTAAGGAAAGTAGGGAATGTGCTATGAATTAATATTGGGTAAATTGAATCAAATACGTAGAACGAATGAAGCTGTCTTTGCAGATGTGAATAGAGTGTGTAAAGAAGAACTCTACACTCGATTAAATAATGAAGAGATTAGTAAAAAGATAAATCTAAGACGTTTTGATAGCTTTTCTATAATTAAGAGATTTATAGATATACTGAAAAACAGATAAATAAAACGATATATATCTGCAGATAGATAGATAGATAGACAGATAGACAGATAGACAGATAGACAGATAGACAGATAGACAGATAGACAGATAGACAGATAGACAGATAGACAGATAGACAGATAGACAGATAGACAGATAGACAGATAGACAGATAGACAGATAGACAGATAGACAGATAGACAGATAGACAGATAGACAGATAGACAGATAGACAGATAGACAGATAGACAGATAGACAGATAGACAGATAGACAGATAGACAGATAGACAGATAGACAGATAGACAGATAGACAGATAGACAGATAGACAGATAGACAGATAGACAGATAGACAGATAGACAGATAGACAGATAGACAGATAGACAGATAGACAGATAGACAGATAGACAGATAGACAGATAGACAGATAGACAGATAGACAGATAGACAGATAGACAGATAGACAGATAGACAGATAGACAGATAGACAGATAGACAGATAGACAGATATATAAATGAATAAATATATAGATAGATAGGCAGATATGGAGATAGAAAAATATAGAGATAGATAGATAGATAGATACATATATTATATATGTGGATATATTGACACAGAGTTAGATAGATAGCTAGACAGATAGATCCACAAATAATAAAAAAAATGCAGACAGAATTATAGGTCCATAAAGAGTTTGGCAGCTGGATAGATAAATAGATGTTCAAATAAACAGATAGATTACTCTTTATCACATCAATTCGCAGCACAGATCATGTATCCAGTTGACTGTCAAGATCAAATAGACTCTCGTGATAAGTCTCATATTAATCTTTAAGTCTAACGGAAGCTTAAGATTTGCCTGATTTGCTACAGACTTCGTTTAAATACTCGTTATACTCAGCCACTTGACAGCTGTCACAACTGTTGCTTGTCTGCCATTGAAGAGCCTGTCCAAACATAGGCATACATAGTATACTTCCGGCTCACCCTCTCTTTCTCTCTGTATCTCTCTCTCTAAATATACAGACATTACAATCATGTTGGCTGAACGGCCTTCAACGAGGCAAGAGAGAAAAGTTTCCTGTTTCCTCGCTCAGTTAAAGCAAACTACAGACCACACAGAGAGTGGAAACAACAGCACAAAATGGAAGGAAAGAAAGTGGAGAATAACTTTCCTCAACCCTCCCCCCCCTCCTTCCACCTTTCACACCCAAACAACCATTAAGGGGTTAAATAGATTTTTTCATTATTTTGCTTTAACTCGGTCGCTGCAAAAAGTTTTCTCGCTGAGTTTTCATTTTTATTTCGTGCGTCCGCAAATATTGACCGAATTAACAAAGCTCGAGGAAAAGTTTTACCGCAAACAAAGCGAGAGGGAAATGCCCTGGGTTTTCCCTGGGCTCCTTCTGGTTTGCTGCAGTATCTGCTCTAGTTTCCCTTGCCTAACCCAAAATGGGTAACTTGACAAGCAGCTGAAGGCAACAATTAGCCCAGCAAAACCTCTAATGAGCAATTTCGATTATTATCGCAGTGTGCCAATTGTGTTATCGATAAATATCGTATTTATCGAAGATTCGATCGAGAAAAGTGGCACAGTCAAGTCAAAGCGAATCACACAATTTATTTGCAAAGCAAAACGAGAAAAGAGTTGGGATTGAGCAGGAGATGAGCAGGGGGAGAAGTAGGGGGTAGGGTGGGTAGTAGGGTGTTCTGGGCTGGGTACTAAGTAAGTGGGTGGCAAACTACAAAATGCGGCCATGTATTTGTGTATTTGGAAATGCCGCGCACGTTTGGCCATGGCGCTACGTGTCTGGTGCAGAAACAGGATCAGAACAGAGCTTCGGGCTAGTTCCACATTGCGGCATGTTTGCTGGGAGGAGGAGAGGGGGGTGAGGGGTCGAGGATACTACAAACTGACCACTAGAAATGTTAGCAAGCAAAATGTTAAAAGCAAAAAGTCATGCAACTAAATCCTGTCGAAAACGTTTTAAACTACAAAAAAGGATTTGCTGCTAAAAGGCAGCTAAAGATGTTGCGGGCGAAGCAGGGGGGCAACTCTGGACAGCACGAAAGGGAAGTTAGGCGACAGCATGTATAGTTGGTCTCTAAAAAAAAATATATATATACATATATATAAATTGTATTTGCGCAGCAATTCGCAGCGAAGTGCAAATGCGCTGCAGAAGCAGCTAAAGCGGATCAAGTAGCAAAGGCTTAGCTATATTTGGGTTTGTATGAACAACCAGATCTCAGAGACTATACAAGCTGGGGTTAGAAAATTTTGTATAAATATGCATAAGTAATGCAGTTTGATTTTGGCATAGGAGCACGCCCCCTAACACAACTATAAATTGCTAAAATGCAGCTTGAAAGTGTAATTTCAGACTAGCAGCGACATATGCCGTTTTATTCTGTCAAATTCGGCTATGATTGTAATTTAAACATATTTTAAACTTAGTTAAAGCATCAAATTTATGTAGAGCACTCGCAGTGCCTGCTATACCCTGCGAGGCGCACAACTGCAGCTCAGCACGTGGCCGGGGTAAACGCAAAAGTATCGAAACTGTGAGAATCAAGGGAAGCGCAGCGCAGCCCAAGTTGCCTGGCAAATAAGAACTTATATAGCTGCGTTGACTCAGCATTAAGTGCAGCCCGGCATGCAACATTGCCTGCCATGCAACCCCTGTACCCCCTGCTCACTCTACGCCACTGCTCAAGCCTTGTTCTTGTCGCTGTCAATGACTGTCAGCGGCAGACAGGCAGCAGCAGCAGCAGCAGCACGAAGAAGTCAAGGGATTGCCAGAGCAGGCGAAGGGGGAAACAGGGAGGAGAGAGGGGGGTAGCCAGTGAAACGGGTGACATTTCAATTTTCACACACGCGGCACCTCGAAGGCGGCAAATGGCAGAAGCAACGGAAATTAAAACCCAATAAAATGCAGCCGAGTTGAGTCGCAGCACGCTTCATCTGCCACTCTCGAGTTTGGCTTTAATTAGATCACTTGGCCGGGCCCAATGAAATTAATTTAAAGTCCCGCAGCGTGCGTGGCGCTCTGCCATTCTCCCTCTCTCTCTCTCTCTCTCTGCTGGCCATTGCCTAATTAGCCACAGCATTTGGCCCGAATTTGGCTCGAAAATTGCAATGACAGCAAAGAGGCGTGTGCTCTCACTGCGCTCTCTCTCTCTCTCTCTCTCTGTCTTTATTCCCTCCACGTGCCTGTCTTCTCCACTCTGTCTCTACAGTTCTTCTTGCCCTCTGTCTCTCTCTCTTTCTCTCCTCGACAAGCGGTTCAAGGTCTTTTAGAAACAAGGTCATCTTGGGCTCGTCTTGACTCGATTTGCTTGCCTAATGAACACATGAACTAGACTGGGCTAGAGCCTATAGATAGCAACTTTTCCTTCTGCTCTCTCACTCCTCTCTCCCCCTCTTCTCTTCCTCCCTCTTCTCACCTCCCCCTCCTTCATAAATTCTCTGATAAAATTACATGCAAATTTCACTGTCCTGCTGCCTGCACTGCCCATTAGCAGCGAGAGAGAGAAACAAGCGAGAAGCGGCAGTATGAGCATTGTTTATACCCTGCATTAATCAGGCATATCTCAGTGGGGTAGGTTGCTACGTTTTGAACTTAATTAACAAAGATATTTGTTAGCCACAACTTGCAGAACTCACTCGGGTATAACATTTGTAATTGAGAGAGAGCTTGACCCAGTTTGGAATTTATCGAATTTATAGAGGGCGGCCTTATCAAGCTAAGGCTTCTATAGAGCATCTGCAGGTCTAACCCCAATGAGGGTTACCCCTTTTATTTTTTGTTTGTTTGTTTCCTGCACTCTCGTTGACATTGCAAATAAATGGGCGTGGTGCAAAACTGTGTCAAGCTGCAAGTGCAGCGCAGTGAAGGCAGCAGCAATATGAACAACAGCAGCAGCAGCAGCTGCAACAACAACAACAACAACAGCAACAGCAGCAACAGCAGCAACAACAGCAACAACAACAACAACACCAACAACAACAATGGGCAACAGGAAATGTGCAAAAATTTGTTTAAATTTTCAGGCAGTGCCCCTTGTGGTGCATTGTTTGCATTGGTCCCTTTCCCTCTCCCTTTCTCTCTCTCTCTCTCTCTCTCTCTCTCTCTCCTCTGCTTGTTGTCCTTGTCCTGTTTTAAATGGGCCTCACTCGCATATGCCGCGTATATATTTTAATATATTTTATTGTTTATGACATGTGGGTCAAGCAATTGCAATGCAATCGTTACTAGCGCGTAAATTGCTCGAAGGGGAGTGGCAGAAAGAGAGAGGGGGGAGAGAGAGAGAGAGAGAGAGAGAAGGGGAAAAGAACAACATGAGAGGGGCATAGCGTGAATTGGTCGTGTATTGTTTATGTGGCTAAGGGGCAAAGAAAAGTGCTTCCTGCAGATGACTCGATGGAAATGCCAAAAAAAAAAATATTCCGAAAAAGTCAAAATATAAAAAAGTAAAGAAAAAGTTGCTCTATATGGCAAACGGAGATCTCTAAAATCAAGATTATAGATCATATTCACCCTAGTTGTAATCAAAAACTGTGCTAGAGTAGATTTTTATACTAATATTAAGTTTTTCTTTCAATTTAAAGCAAAAAATGAGATTTTTAATTTTTCTAAAATTTTCAAATTTTTTATAGGGGTAGGTATGGAAAAAATGATGAAAATATCATAACTCCTAATTACATATATGAATGATGCAAACTGCAGCTAATAATCAAACATAAAATAATATACTACAAGGAAATCTCTTGATTTTTGGTTAAGTTAGAAAGATTTTAAGCAGAAAGAATAGAGATTATTTGAGATTTTATATAGAAGCTACATAAAATAATGTTGCAGCTATGTCTATACTTAAATCAAATAAGATTTAACAGACTTATAAGAGTTAGGAGACCCAAAGAGTTAGCGACTCTATTAGCCAACATAATGCAGCATTTTTGTGCAGAAACTTTAATAGCTTCCCCTCCTCGCTCTTCCAGCTTATAGATCCCGAGATTGACGGAGCGTAGACTAGTCTAATTGACAATTTCATATTTGATAAGTTTGCTTTCATAGCGGAAGTTAGCCAGAGCTAAAGCCAGCGACTTGTGCTGCGACTTAAAGCGTTTTACGGCTACACTCATAGCTCGAGGAGTGTTTTCGGTGTGCAATAAGCCAAGTTAACTGGGGGGTCTAACTTGCAGCGCCACCTGGCGGCGACAATATGCATGGCACTTATTGCCACTACGCTTGACACGAGCTAATGGTTCCAGAGTTCAGGGGCGTGTCACGGTTTTCCCTCTTTCCCTCCTGCTCACGTCACGTCACATTTTTATTTGGCAAGCGAAAGTTTAGCGGGTTTTTCTAGCTTCTTTTTTATGCCAGAAATCTCAGCCCGAGGGCGGGGGGAAAGCTGCATAAAACCAGGCAAAAAATGTTGCCATAAGTTGGCGTTGAGGTATGCGCCGCATGTCCAAAAATCTCTGCAGGTGCAACAAGGTGCACACACACACACACACATACACACACACCCGGCCACATCTTAGGGTTGTTTTCATTGCCGTTGCACATTAAAGTTGCTCAACTTGTTATACCCAGCAGGCTGAGGGCCAAAGGGTATGATGAGTATCTATCTATCTGAGTTGTTCTATATAAATAGCTATATCTTAGCAGCCCGAGTAGCTAGAGTTAGCAAATTTGGCCAGAACACTCTGCTAATATGCACATAAATAAAACTCATTTAAATATGCCGCTAGTTAGTAGAGTATTCAAAATAAGCCTATATAAAGTTTGTTTGTTTGATTATCTTAATTATACTGCAAGCTAGCGTAATGAAATTTCATATATATAAAGCTAACAATATAATCTAACAATTCTGCAAGTTTCATTAAAATCACTTTATAACTTACATAGTTATGCTCATTTGCCTGGGTATACCTTAGCCGAGCTCATTTGCCTTCTTCACTTTCTGTTGTTGTCGTGTGTGTAGAGTTGCCACACAATGTCAGCTTGCGGATGCACACCAGGTGTGTGCGTGTGTGTGAATGTGGTTGAGTGTGTCTGCGGTGTGAGTGTGTGTGTGTGTGCTACGGGCTACAAACTGAAGCTGTAGCTGTAGCATCAGGAGCATCATAACACTGGGTAAATGCTTAAAATTTATGCACTTGTGGGATTTAACATTGTACTAGGTCTCTGGCATTTGATGTTTCCTTTGTTTCTTTCCTGCTCCCCTGCTTCCCCCCCCGCCCTACCTTGCTGATTTATGCATTTGCTTAGCTGCAATGTTTTTATTAGATTTTGGTTAAGAATAAATATGAAAATGAGCCAAGTTGAGGCAGAAGCGAAACTGTGCATGGTGAGCCAGGTGAGCATCAGGTGCGTCAAATGAATGCACAATGCCCTGACAAAGTGTTGATTGTGGTGACTGTCGAAGGAGTTCAAGGAGGAGACTAATGGCTGCCATTGTCATATGATTTGCGAGCTTGTGGTTGAGTAAAATTCTGTGAGTTTGTGTGGGGTAAATGAGATGGGAGAGGAAAGAACTAGGGAAGGCTATAAGAAACTGTTCTTTTCTTCCAGTTTGATTAGCTTTGACTGGAGACTAGCTTGGGAAACCATATGTATCCCTATAATATCCAGTTATCTATACAAGTATAAGATTGTTAAGGATTAATTATTTACCCCAACTTTTCTTTCCCATCCCATTTAAAACTCATTTCACAATTACATCGCACTCTCATTAGTTCCAAATTTATGAAGTTTAATGAGCAAAGTTTTCAATAAATTTCGCAAATGACCTTTAACCCTGAAAGTAAAAAGTGAAAGCCGCGTTCAATTTTTAAATGGATTTCGGAGGAGAGAGAGAGAGAGATTTGGGAAACTCTTAAGGTTGCTATGCGGCGCTGTTTGCAGTTGACTTCAAGTGGTTATCCATGTCAAGCCTGTCGACATGGAGCAGGGCGGGTCAGCGTCAACGCATGCAAAGCGGCGACGCGGTCAAAGATCAACAGGAGCAAGGGTACAAAAAAAAAGGTCAAGCAATTAGTGTCGATCCGTTTGCTTGTCGAGTGGCAGCCCCGTCTCCAGTCTGTCAGCGGAGACAGATAGCCAGACAGGGCAGCCAGGCAGATGGAGGGATAGGGAGACAGGGAGACGGACGGACAGACAGACAGACAGATGGAGGAACTGTTGGAGAGACAGAGAGACGGCAGAGCAGACAGTAAGACGGTTGAAGAGACAAGCGGACAAATAAGGAAGTTGGAGAGATGTGGGAGTTATAGACAGACAGATGGAGAGACAGAGAGGAACAGTAGGACAGGCCGTTGAACAGACTGAGAGACGGACAGACAGACCTTAAGGCCGTTGGAGAGACAGAGAGACAGAGCTTAAGACAATTGGAGAGACAGGCAGACGGACAGAGAGTTGGAAGGGAAAAGGGACAGGCAGACATACAGTTGAAGATACAGAAAGACGTAGAAACAGACAGACGGACAGGCGAGATGAAGAGACAGGGAGACAGACAGGCGGACAGACAGATGGAAAGACTGTTGGAGAGACAGTGCAACAGACGGACAGGTGGTTGAAGAGACAGAGAGACGGATTGAGAGTTGGAGAGACAGGCAGGCGGAAGAGACAGTTGGACAAGCAGTTCGCGAGGCAGAGGGACAGACAGACAGACAGAAAGACAGACAGACAGACAGAGAGACAGACAGACAGACAGACAGAAAGACAGAGAGACCCGCACAGTTTGTTGTTGCTGACTTGTTGATGTTTTCCATGGAGGCAGCGCGTTAAGTTCCCAGTTCCGACAGATTGATTTGGCATGGGGTTAGGCCGCATAACTCTACTCACTTAGTGTGTGTGTGTGTGTGTTTGAACTTTGACCCGGCCCACGTGTAGGCTGCCAGTCAAAACTGCCGCTTGAAACTTGTACATTCTCAGAGTACCTCTGCGTTCCTAGCTCTAACCCCAGCTCCAGCTAAGGCTCCATTCCTGCTCCCTCTGCCTGCTCTCTCTCTCCCTCTTCGCTTCCTTGTTCGCCTTCCCTGCGACTCAGTTTTCCGCGCAGTTAACTTTTCACAATCTAAATGAATGCTCAACTAACGCGAGAGAGAGAGAGAGAGAGGGAGAGAGAGAGATTCCTGCAGCGCCATAGCCCGCATGGCATGGCAGACGCGTAACCTGTTTTCGCATCACACATGAAATTTAATTACGCATACGCAGCGTGGGCTGGCAGAAGAAAAAGGAGTTATAGCCCGGGCAGGAGTAGGACTAATGAGCGCACACACACCTCGCTCTATGCCACGCCCACACAGAAGGCAGCAGCAGCTCAGGCCTTGCCACATGCCACACGCCACACTCGACTGCACTGGCAGCTGAGCATATTAGCTAAGGCTAAGGATTGCCAGGCGGATTACGCGTAGTGCGCCTGCTTCCAATATTTTTTAGAACTATGTGGGAGAGAGGGAGAGGGGGAGATAGAAAAAAACATTTTTAAATATTCAATTTCCATGCTGGAATTCTTAGCAGGAGGGGGAAAGAGAGGGAGGGCTGAGTCGCCATCATAAAGTTGCCATTTTTGCTGCCAATTTGCAGCGCTAGATGGCGCATTGCCCAAACGCTTATTAGAATATCACTAGCTGTCTCTCTCTCTCTCTCTCCCACTGTCTCTCCCTCTCTCTCACTCGCTCTACAGCCATTAAAAGCAGCGCATCTCCCAGTCGCGACTCTACTCGACTTGGCTTGGCTTGGACTGTGCCGGCTCCTTCATCTAGTTACATATTCATTGCGCTACCTACTTCCCCTGCGCCCCCTCTCCACCCCCTGCTCTGCAATTCTGCACACGGTTGTTTCTTCTTCTTCTTCTTCTTCTTGTTTTTTCTTTCTTTCTTTTTTTGTAGGCAACATTTTATTTTCATTTTACTTTTGGCACACGGAACTATTTTGTTGTTGCCTGCAGTTAATATAATATAACCATCATCAGGGACAGTCTAGAGGGTGGGTAGGGGTAGGGTAGGGTAGGGTAGGGTAGGGTAGGGTACTGTGCTGCCTTTAATGGCCTGGGCGCTCGTGACGTGGCACGAAAATGAAATGATTTGTATATAGTACGCGAGAAAATAAATTATGTGCAAGTATTTTAAATACGAATTCTGACTTTCTGCTAAAAATGAGAGCGCAGTTTTTCAACAGCAGAGGCGGGGAAGGTAGAGGGGGGAGATAGAGCTGAAAAGAAAGACGCTGCTGTAATGAAAATGTCGAAGTGAAAGTAGTAAAAATTTGCATAATCTATGCGCACGAAAATAAATGAGAAAAATCAGAAAAAAGCGCAGGAAAAGCAAGAAGAGAGAGAAAGAGTGGGAAAGAGATGGAGCAGGAGTAGGGAAGATAAACATTTGATTAAGCGCATTAGACTGATACCAAGTATGGCGGAAGGGGGCAGGAAGGTGGGGGGGGGGCACCCTCCACTTCCCTCCCTTGATAGTTGAGCGTTTTCGATAGCTTCGCCAAGCAACTTTATTAGATGCGAGAAATATTAACATAGCACAAAGTGTGTGTGATGTTGACAGCAGCAACCTCCCTGCTATAACACGCGCTACAAAGAATGCAGATAATATTGTTGACTGAGCAAACAGCTTGTGAGAGTGAGCAGGGGGGGGGAGCAGAAACTTGTTACTGCCAAATTAAAATACATTTCAAATGTGCTCTGAAGGGTGCAGTGAAACAAAGTGAAATTGCGACAATGTCAAAAAGAGATAGACAGAGACAGAGAGGGAGAGAGAGATAGAAGGAGTAAAAGAGAGCAAACAGTTGCAACGAAATTAGAATCCAATTGGAATTGCAGAGCATGCTAGCAACACTTTATAGCAATAAGCAATTGTCAGTGAGCTGGCGTTGATTATCCATAAGCTGCTTGACACGCACACACACATGCATAATTTAGCAGCCTGTGTGAACCTTAGCACGTGCTTGAGCTGTGCGAACTTTTAAAAGCTTCAATGATCGGCAAGCTCACGTAAATAGTAGAGAGAGAGAGAGTGAGAGAGGGGGGGAAGCGAGGGGAATGTGCTTTGTTATGAACTACTCTCGGCAGCAGGCACTCACTTTATCGGCACGTACGCCAATTGTCAGTCACAATGAGCACTCGTGTTGTCCCTCTCTCTCCCTCTGTCTCCCTCTATCTTGCTTGCCCTGAGATAAGCTCAATAAAACTGTCGCCTTGCCACTTGGCAAATTCATTTGCATACCTCTCTGCCCCTCTCTCTCTCTCCCCTGCTCATCCTGCTGCTTTCACTCAACTTTAACAAAGCAGAAACTGCAGCATCAGCGCAAATAAAGTGTTTGTTGGCGCTCGCTCCCCTCTCTCTCCCTCTCTCTCCTAGTTATGCTCAAAATATTCATTTATATACGCGTGTGTGTGTGTGTGAAACGAATATGGCAGCGTCATCGGGGGCGATAACAATGAGAATACTCTGATCTGGAATCGGTTTAACCTTTTGAAGCGTGGCCCAGTTCGTTGTACAAATTTCGACAGCAGCAGCCTGCGATTTGTACCGTACCGTACCGTACCGTACCGTACCGTACCCCCTGCCATCTGGCAACGCTTTGCTTTATCTTTTGCCTGGCAACATTAGCTCACGCAGAGAGCGAGCGAGAGAGAGAGAGAGAGCAACAACAACAAACAACATTTAATATTCTCTTTCTGTAGCATTTATTTAAAATTTATGCTGATGTCTGTGCTCTCTCTGGACTGCGTCTGTGTGTGTGTGACATACACACGTGCCCATTTAGGGGCACACACACACACACACACACATATGGAAATGTATTTACTCTCGGCTGCCATTTTGACGCAGCCTCTCACAATATGCTACATTTCCATAAATATTTTAGAAAATTTACATAAAATGTTGTTGCTGCTCGCTCTCTCTTTCTCTCTCTCTCTCTCTCTCTTTGGCAGGAAGAAAAGAATTTAATTCATGAGGACAAAAGTCGATTTTCCAAATCCGCAAAACATATGGCACACTTACACACTCAAGCACACACACACACACTCAAACACACACACACACTGCATATGAAATGAAAATGTAATTCAAACGATGTGCCACGTTGTCTGTCCCGCTCCCACTACCGTTCTCTCCCCCTCCCCCCTTGAGTGGCATCTCTTGCCATGGACATTTACGCGTGGCAAAAATTGCGGCGCGTTGAGCCGCATGAAATTGCATTAAAAGCTAATGAGCTTGAAATAAAAGACAATTTCGTTTTGAATTGAAATTTTTTTTCTTTTTTTTTTTTTTTGGTTTTTTTTTTTTTTTGTGGCGACGAAAAGGAACCGCTAAAGTTTTTAATTTGCCTAAGCGTCAGCAAAAACGTGCAGAAAGGGAGAGAGAGAGAGCAGAAAGAGAATGGGCAGCGTAAAGGCAAGTGAGAGAAATAATTGTAGAATTTAATATATGTATAAAATATAAATTAAAATGAATTAACAATTAATACTTTAAACATTTTAATTTATTTTATATATATATTTTATTCTTTTTTTATTAATTTTCTATTTTTTTTGCTATGCTTTTTAATTATTCAGCTATTTTAATTAATTATTATGCACTTCCACTCATTATGCCGCCACAAAACACTCAAAGCTCGCTTCAATTTGCCTTAAGCTGCACTCACTCTCGCTCACTCTCACGCCCGCTCTCTCTCTCCTCGCTTTTTAAGTTGGTCAATTAGAGACCGCAGGAGAGAGAGAGAGAGAGAGCGCAACAATGGCGACCGCAAGCGAGATACCATTGCTTTGCTGTTCACACCAATTTTACGCTCAATTAAAAATGGCCACCGCCAAAGTTGGCGCTCAATGTGAGCGCAAAACCGCGCAGTCATCTAAGCAAGCAGCGCAGCAGCAGCAGCGGCAGAGGCAGCAAAGCAGAGGCAGCAGCTCAAATTTTTGGCGATTCTGTTTCGGACATTGCGGTGAGCTTGTGCAATGGAGCACGCTGCCTCAGGCCTTGCTCTCTCTCTCTCGCTTTCTCTATTTTGCCGGTAGATGGCGCTGCGCTGCGGTTGTGTGCGAGTGAAAGACAAAAGCAATGGCGGCACCTGCCGTGCTGTGATATGTTCTGTCATAATCAGTTTGTACGTGTCTCTGTCTCTCTGTGTGTGTGTGTGTGTGCCTGTCTAACGGCACTTTTAATTGCATAAATATGCATGCCACATGCAGCATGTCTCTCTCTCTCTCTCTCGCTTGCAATTAAACGTTGAAACAGCAACGTGGGCGTGGCAGCTTGTTAAGTTCTTCAGCCTCATCAATCGCCCTTACTCTCTTGCTCCCCCTGCTGATTAAAGTTGCCCCCCTGCTGTGCATGTGCCCCCTGCCTCTCTCTCTCTCTCTGTCAAGATGCAGGCGAGTCAAATCTGGCCATAGAAAGTAATCTTAATGGCTTTTTTTTGCTGCTGCTGCTGCCGAGGCAAAAAACTGCTGGCAGCCCATGAAAATTGCAAAATGCATTCAGCGTTGGGGGCAACGCATAAATTGTGCCACGCCCCCTCCCCCCTCAGTCAAGCCTGCTACACACATAACCCCATGCAGAGGGAGGGAGAAACGGAGAGAGAGGGAAAGGCAGCGATGGGTAAGTTGTCTGCGGATTTGAATAGCCAATTTGTTTGGCATTGTTTGCAGAGGCGGAGAGAGAGAGAGAGGGAGGGGCAGACAGAGACGTAGTCGCACTCCCTTGAAGGGGGTGCGCCATTTGCATTTCTAAGATAAAATGCAAATATTTCAATTTGTAACTTAAGCAAATTGCCTCAATGAGTGCAGCTGTCAGTCAGCTTAAGCCCGAGACACGCACACGCCCTATACATGACACACACACACACATATACAGTAAATATACCATATATAGTATACACTTTCATGACTTCCTATGCCTCTTACAGGCCCCAAAACAATATTCAAGGCTGATTGCCTTTTCTAATTGGCCATAACTTTTGCCTAAATTTCATTTTCGTTTACTAACAAATTGTATTTAGGTTTATCGAAGCGGCAATTAGCAATAACAACAATAAAAGGAATAAAGAGAATAAAGAGAATAACAATAACAAGTCAGAGAGAAAACAATGCAAATTTGTGCAGTTTTTGCTTTTTCTCTCTCTTTTTATTTTCTAGAAAACATTCTACAAAATATTTTAGTTTAGAAGCTGTCAATTACATTACAAAACAACAAAAACTAGATCTATATATATATTATAATGTACCAAGAACTAGCAGAGTTATAAACATGAAATTTCGCATGTATGCAGTGTAACATTTTTCCTAAATTATTTCGCAGTTTATTTATGCATTTCGGGGCAAACTTTTGCTGAAAACTTAAAAATAGTATAGTATATTTTGCAGACACTTAAGAACTAATCACATACAATACCAATAAGACATGCAATTATCTTCATTTCCTTTGCTGCACCTGTAGAAAACTTCAAATCGTATTTGTTGTTTTCGTTGTCTTAGAACTTTCTTTGCCAACTCTGTCGAACTGAAAGTTGCAGCGCACTGTGCGTACACAAGCGAGCGAGGCAGAGAAAGAGAGGGAAAGAGAGAAAGAGAGAGAGAGCGAGAGGGCAAACTTTGCACTCGATCAATGACCAGAGAAATGTTTATTCTTATCTTCAAATTGGAATCACTTGTGGCATAAGCGAAACTTGAGTTACCTGCGCTGCTTTGGGGTTTATTAGCTGCAGACCTTCACTTCTATCTCTCTCTCTCTCTCTCTCTCTTGCTGTTTCTCTCTCTCTCTCTCTCTCTCTCTCTGCTCTGCTTCTAATTGCAATAACAACATTTCGCAACAAGTATGTGTAAATAGCGAGTAGCGCCATGTTAAGTATTTGTGAACAGACTTCAATGTCGGCAACTGCAGCAACACACACAACAACAACACACACACAACAACAACACACACACAACAACAACACACACACAACAACAACACACACACACACACACACAACAAATAAGCCGAACACAACAAGAAGAGCCTAGACAAACAAGCACCCAACAAGTTTTTGAACATCGTCCTCAGAGCGCGCTATTGGCATACCCTACGACGTACTACACAGCTGGGGTAGTCGCGTTGTGTGTGAAAGCTTTGCTGTTATTTGCTATAATAAGCAATTTTGTTAATGGCAAGAAATACTCAGCCTTTTCAGGCAGTTGGGCTAGTTGTGTTGTGTGGGAAGCCTACAAACATTTATAAAATTTTTAAAGTTTATCTTATATTATTATATTATATTTATTATTATATTATAATATTATTATATTATGATTTTCTAACTTATACAATAATAAGATTAAGCAATAAAAGCTAGCCTTTTCTTTCAAGGGCGTGTGTACTCAAAAAAGGCCTAGATATTTTTGAAAAAATCATCGAAAAAAAAAGAAAAATAGCTAAAAAAAAGTTTAAGCTTTAAAGAGGTATACCTTACCTTACCTACTCACCTCATATCATTAAATCCAAGCAGCTAGTGCTGTCTATGTATTATAAACAAATTTTAGAGACTTTTAAGCCCCTTCCCCATTGCCTATCTGCTGGGTATTTGCCAGTGTAGCCCATGTAACTGTCTAATTGCTTTACTGTTTTTTTTTTTTGCCGTTTTCGCACTCGTTTGCGTCTCTCTTAAGCTGCTGTCCGTCCGTCTGTCTGTCTGGCCGGGATGTCTTTGGGGGCCTCTGTTACAATTGCGTCTGTCAGTCAAAATGTCATTATTGTTGTTGTTGTTGTTGTTGCAAGTTGCAAGTTGCAAGTTGTTGCAAGCTGCCGCTGCCGCTGCTTCTGCTGCTGCTACTGTTGGTTTTCTTGTACAAGCTCGTGTTATTTGAACAAAAACTGTGTACTCTGTCGCTCTATCCCTCTCGCACACTGAGCGTGGGGTGTGCAGGGTGCTGGGGGGCCTGGCTGCTGACACTCTTGTTTGCTAAACAATGCAATGTATGTCAAGGCAAAATATGTTCATTCAACTCAAAACAACGAGAGCATCAATAATGCAACACGCGCTGCCATGATTTTTCTCTCTCTCTCTTTGTGTGTGTGGGGGTGTGTGTGTGTGAGGGTGTGTGTGTGTGTAAGGGTTGTCTACTCTGTTTGTTGATTACATAAATGCAATTGAAATGCACTTGCGTGGAATTGAAAACGAAATTGAAGTTGAAATTGAAATTGAAATTGCCGTGCGATCTAAGAGTGGATTGTGCGGCAGCTTTCGGCTCGTTGAAGAAGAATGGAGAATATATTGATTGACCTTGTTTATAAGATTACAATTTGGTATAGATATGAAAGAATATTGCCAGCTGAGACAATGTAAACCAAATTTATCTAGAGATAGAGAGCGGAAAGTGAGTAGAGCTATGGATATCTGCATTCTTATGGATATTACAGCTATACTCTCTCTGATCTTCAGTTAAAAATGCATACAAATTGAGAGCAGATGCTGTACTATCAAAGTGTCCTAAGTTTCAAAGATATGTCTGATATTTGACATGAAATACTCGAGATATATCTAAGTAACTAAAAGCTCAGCTATCGATTGTTTTTCTCTTTATTTAAGATATGTTGGAACGTCAGCTTAGAGCTGAAACTTATAAGATAACATGCTGAAGATATTCCAAAAATTCTACCAGATCTCTCAGCTGATTCTCTTTAATTCCACTTCAGTTATTCCTTAAATTTTCCTTCTTTGCAACCGATGCGCATTGCATTTCGTGGAAAATTGCTTGTGCATTTTCATATATTTTTAATTACTCATTTTCACCGCTTTAGCAGGCAAAACAGGAAAACGCAATTGAAGTTTTCCTGCAACGGAAAAGTGCATAACAACAGCCATTAAAAGGCAGACAAGCAAATTAAAACTCGAAGAGAAGCATAGACAGAGGAGAGAGAGAGAGAGAGAGAGGAGAGAAACAAAAGGAAACAAGCCAAAAAATAAATGGAATATCCATAAAAATGAGAGCAAGGCGCAAGGAACAAAGCATCGTTACGGACTGCATAAAAGTTATAAACTTTGTTTAAAAAACAATTACAAGCTGCAAAGTACCAACAACAACAACGAGACAAACGAGAGAGAGAGAGAGAGAGAGAAGAACGAAACGAAAAAAACATAAAGAAAATATTAAAAAATATAAAGTTTACAGTCAATAAAAGAAGGCAGCAAAAGGCAATGCAAGACAAACTCTTTATGACAAAAGGAAAAATAATAATAAAGTGGAAGCGAGGGCAGGGCAGGGCAGGGTATTGCCAGGCTGGGCATAGGCACTAAACGGCCACTTAAACGTTAACTTGATTTAGCACCTCGTAACGTAGAACGAAGAACCCGAAACAAAACCCCAAAGAGTGCAAACAGATAACTCCCTGGGATTGCCCAAGCCTCCCAACATGGGGAGGAGGGAGAGAGAGAGAGAGAGAAGGACTGTAAAAGTATATGAGAGATGTAAATCATGTGGGAGAGCAGAGATACGAACGGATTTGATAATTGTCAAGACCCAAAACGGATTCGGATTGGATGCGTTTTAACTGGCAGTTAACAGAGTCTTTATAGATGAAACATAAAGCGATTTGGCTTGAAAACAGCCAGAGTGTGCCCGAGCTAAAGTCAAGAAGAAAACCTCAGCATAAAGTTTCTTTATCACAGGGATAACTACATACACAACTACAAGTATAACTTGCCCCGATTAATGATATTTCAGCATGAATAATTGTGCAATAATCACAAGTTTTGGCCCGTTAACTTGTCTCGTAACTTTTAGGACGAGTTTATCTTGTGGCTTTAACTGGCGGCAAGTGCAACAAAAAGCGATTAACTAGAGGCACATAAAAAGCAGCTACCTCTCGCTCTCTCTCTTTATCTCCTCTCTCTCTCTCTCTCTGTTGCTGCTCTGTGACACAAAGCAAACAGCAGCAGCAGCGGAGGTGGAGGTGGAGTAGTATTTCTTGCACGCAGTGTGAGACATTCATGGCAATGGCCTGACATGCCACAAGGGCTTCTAAATCGTGGCAGGGGAACAGGGGGGCAGGAGGTAGGGGCAGGGACCGGAGACAGGGGGCAGCAAAAGAAATAATGTCCTGCGGCCGCGTTGGGAAATGAAAACTTCTTTGTAATGCAACTGGCGAATGGCAGGTTTCTTACCCTACCCCCTCTCTCTCTCTCGCTCTCACTCTCTTTACACTACCCTAACTTGCAGGATATTACAAATTTACTATACACTTTGACAGGGAAGTGAAATAAAATTTGTTTAACCGTATTTTGATTAGGAATTTGTGGGCTGACGTTGGGGTTTGCATAAGCTAAGTGTGACAGCAAGTTAGGGTAGTATACTGATAATATCTAGTCTTTTGAGACTATAAACTTTATGGAACATAATAAGATATATTTTATATAGAGTATTTAGAGCGGCTTTTCAAAGCAGCTCTTCTTTTTTTGAAGTATTCCTTGAAGTTTAAAAAAAGAGAAAACTTCTACGGCTTCTTTTGGCCTTGGCAACTCTAGGGTATCCTAAAAATTTTAAAGCAACTCTAACCCACAGTGTAGGGTATGCACTAGTCGCCTATTACTAATTCCCTTTATTTTTTTTTTGGTGTGTGTCGAATGAGCGTTAGGTTTGGGTCGACGAAAGTTGCGCGAAACGCTTCCAGCTGATGAGTGTGGATGAGTGTCAGTCAGTCCAGGCAGGGCAGGCAGGGCAGGGCAGGGAGGGGACTGAGGGAGGAGCCTAGCCAGGCAGCTGAGTGCACAAAGCACAGTTGCTGAAACTACATATATGAGGGGGAGTGGGGGGCGTAGTACGTGAACATGAAAGTAAACGCAAAAAGCGAGTTCGTTTCTCTTGCGTTTTTCCTTTTGTTTTCTTTGTTTTTGCTCTGTGAATTTATCGCACGGCATAGTGGGAAAACCGCAAAGGCAAAAGGCAAGAAAATTCATCATCATTGCTCATCATCACAGCAGGGGGGGGAGTGGGAGACAGCAAGCTGTCAGTAGGCGTGGCACATCAGCTCCCAGCGGTGTGATCCGCCGTTTGTTTGATGTCCCCCGCCCCCGCCAGCTGCACTGAGTGAGAGCAGAGAGGTGAGAGGAGGAAGGGTGTGAGCGTGGAAGTGTCAGCGGGTTGGCGGGGGCGGAAAACAAACTTACCAAACGACCGCAGTCAAAATATGTCCTTTATTATATCATGGTCCTCTTTTTTCTTCCTGTTTTCTGCCTGCCTTTTTTCTGGGCGGCAAAGTTAATCCTTGGGCATCAATTTCCAGAAATAATTTGAGCAACATCAGAAACTTTTAATACAACCAATGATAATGGCCGCGCGCAGCCCAGCTGAGCGACCTCTCTCGAAAAACTTTTTTCGGTTTTTATTGCCCCAGCCAGCAAATTTCTTTGTCATGAGTTATGCGACCTTTGAACCGCCCCACTCCCCCCACGCTGCCATTGCCACCTTTTCCCCTGCGGTCAGCTCAGGTCATAATGCTGTTTATTGAGTACCGCACCTGCCAAGCACCGCAGGGGATCCCGAATCAGGAACTGGAAGCGCTGTCCCAGTTCCAGTTCCAGTCCCACTTCAAGTTCGAGCGATTTCCCTTGTCCTTGATACATTGTGAAGCAAATTGGCGGCAGACAAAGACACCACATGGTTTCCACATTCAGCATCATCTCTATAGAGAGGGTGCGGATTGTAGTGGAATTAACCTGTCTGCCTACTGCCCACGTCGATTGTGAATGGAACAATGGCATTGTGACTGCGGCGGATATGCTCGTCCGTTGCGCTAGAAACCATGAATATATCTCGAGAACCTTTTGCGACCTTTCTCTTGGATAATTTACTGCATGTTTTAATTGCTTAATCGCCAGGTCATCTGCAATTTTATTATCTCTAAGGGGGGTAAAGGGAAATTAAGTTATTTCGCAGAAATTTAAGACAATTAAAGTACCAGAATGTTGATGGATATTTTCAGAATTTTCAACAAGCTCTTAGGACTACATATATCGAAAAGAATTACTGGAACTGAGCGAACTGTTGCTCGCAAACGAGTTGATATATTTATACCCTTCGAGCATTAAAATTGGTAAAAAACGGGTATACTAATATTTTCTACATTAAAAAACTATAATTTTTTGATTTTTTGAAATTTTTCAATATGTTGAAAATTTAGACAAGGGTCCCCCCTATGAATTTTCAACAAACATTTTTTTTTCAAATTTTTAAATCGCGAGTTTTTAATTTTAATCGATAGCGGAGGTCGATATTAGTACTAAACAATTGTTTAAATTGATTTTAAACAATACTTAATTTTGACCCAAAAATAATGTTGAAATGGTAAAAAAAATCGACATGTAACACCCTCAACGGACTGCTACCACCATTTTACACCAATCGTAACTTTCTTAAAAATCAAACGATTTTTACGCGGAATGACATTTTGTTTATGTTTTAACAACCGGAGTGATTATACATTATAAAAATAGCAAAGTGGACTTTTTGAAATTTTTCGATATTTTGAAAATTTAGATAAGGGTCCCCCCTAAGAATTTTCAACAAAATTTTTTTTTTCAAAATTTTAAATCGCGAGTTTTTAATTTTTATCAATAGCGGAGGTCGATATTAGTACTAAACAATTGTTTAAATTTATTTTAAACAATACTTAATTTTGGCCCAAAAATCATGTCGAAATGGTAAAAAAATTAGACATGTAACACCCTCAAGAGGACTGCTACCATCATTTTACACCGATCGTAACTTTCTTAAAAATCAAACGATTTTCACGCGGAATGACATTTTGTTTATGTTTTAATAACCTGAGTGCTTCTACATTTAAAAATTAGCATAAACGATGTTTTAAAATGTTAAGATATTTTGAAAATTGATGTAAGGAATATTCAAGATTTTTTTTTTTAAATTTTTAATCGTGAGTTTTTATGAGCGAGTAAGCTATACATACATATGTAGTAGACTAAACTGTGCATAATTTATTGTTTTGAATTATGTGTTATTACACATTTGTAACGGATAATAAGAGTTAGGCGAAGGGTATCTTACTGTCAGGCGCGCTGAACTGTAGCCTTACTTTTCTCAGTTTCCGCTGCTGCTTAGTAGAATTTGAATTGAACTTGTTCTGTGTATGGCTTAGAGGTATCTTTATACAAAATACTGTGCCTGTAGCTCATATAGTTCCCGAGATCAACGCGTTCGTACAAACAGAAATACTTGAAACGACTCTAGAGATAGTATACCATATTAAATGCTTAAAGAAACGAGATAGAGTCAGCTTCCAAACACTTCTAGTTTCGATATTATGATGTAGACAAGTAGGAACTATAACAGAATCCAACATTATTAAACCACAGAGCAACAAATGGAATCCACTTATTGAATTGCAAACCAATATTCACAATGGCAGCAACTTGTTGCCAGGAGACTTATGCAATTTGTAATAGAATCGACAACAAAACAAGCTGCAATATTAACTGAACCGATTACAGGCAATAAAACGCAACTGATTATGTGTTGTTGCTCATATTTCAAATGCAATGCAATTTGCGGTGCTGCCAACTCGCGTGAAGATCCAAGAGAATCGATAAATGCAGCCTATGGCCAATAATCGCATTTGGCAATATGCGTGGGAGGAGGGGGAGGGAGGAGGGAGGAGGAGGCAGCATATAAACAACAAAGCGCTGCAATTAGGCAACGGGGCGCAGGTAAATAGCAGCACGAGCAGAATGCACAATGAGGCTGGGAAGGCAGGGTAGGGCAGGGGGGCGGGAAATTATGCAACGATGGCAACGATGGCAGCCTTTTTTGCCAATTAAACGCATTTGCTAAAAAACAAATTTGCCCCATTGGCAAGGGCGAAGGCAAGCACAACAACGATGCCAATGATGAGGCAGACAACAATGAGGATAACAACAGCAACAGCAACAGCAACATCGGCAACAGCAGCAACATCGACAACAGCAGCAACATTGGCAGCAACAACAACCTGCGGCAGCTGCAGCAGGTGAGCTCTGGGTGGCGACTGTTCAACGTTGAAACAAGTTTATCAACGTGTGAAAATTGCAGAGCGCAATATGCAGAACAACAATAACAACAACAACAGCAGCAACAACAACCACAACAACAGCAACATGGCGAATAACAAAAACAAACAGGCAGGCAGGCAGAGAGACACAGACAGACAGAGAGAGAGAGGGAGAGCAGGGGCTGCCCTGGCATATTCAAATGCAAATCACGTCATCAATATGCAGAGCACACACACACACACACACACACGCACAGCCTCTTTGGAAAGCCCCAACCCCAAGCTAACCGTAGTTGGGTTGCCCAACATCGCCCACAGCCAAACCACAAGTTCATATCGGTCTCCGCTTCGCATCGCATCGAACGTTGCATTTTGACAAAATTATCCATGGAGCAAGAGCGAGAGAGAGGGAGAGAGAGAGAGAGAGAGGGAGAGAGGGAGAAAAGGAGAAAAGGGTACCCAAGTTCTTGACGATGGCAATTTTCGTTGGAGAAACTTACACGTGTCGCTTGCCCCTGTCATTATGAACTTCTCTCTAATGATCGACAGTAAAAACTTTTAAGGTTCCTTTTTTTTTTTTTTTAATTACAATGCAACGTAGTGGAATCTGCTTGAAAGCAAACTATGCAGATCTGCAGATTGTAAAGTTTTCCACTATAAGCTCTGCCAATCAAAATATATCAGTTTCCCTAGGCAGAAAGTTGTCTTGTCTTCTCAAAGTTTCATTATGATATTCTTTTTAGAGCAATATGGTTTCTTTAGAGTTTTATCAACTGTTGATAAAATATGCAAGTTTTCTTATCTGCAGAACTTAATTTTCTAGAGAATAATGCGCTCTGCCGGCTTGAGCAAATTTTACTATCATATCTTATTTTTTTTTTTGTTACTACATGATCTTTTAGTGCACAGATCTGCCAACCTAGCTGGCTAAGCTAGGTTATTTTGTCCTTTTTTTCCTTTCTTCCCTCTTTACATGCCGCATTTCTTTCGAGCAACCCTCGCTCTTGCTAGCTCACCTCAATTAAGGTTCTGGGCCTGACTATGTTTGTTTTTTTGTCAAAGGCAGCAGCAGCAGCAGCAGATGATGACGACACTTTGCCCGCTTGCTGGCATCGATTTAAAGTTTTCCACTCCATCCTCGACTCCTTCTCTTCCTCCTCCTGTCCCTCGTTCCTGTCGTCTCTCATCGCTCGTCACGCTGTCTGGCAGGACGAAAAAATAAGTCACTCACTTAAAAGTTCAGCGGCTGCAACGTTGCAAAGTTTGCGCAATGTTCCCGTACTTCCCCTACTTCCCCTACTTCCGTTACCCCAATCCATCCCCTCCTATTCCAACCCTGTCGATGTCTATGTCCATGTCCCTATCCTTCTTCCCGTCCATGGCCGGAGCTGGTCAGTTAGTTTCAATTTTAGTTTTCAGCTTTGAGTTTGGGTTCCGCTTACAGTTCGGGGGCTTCCAGTACTTCAGCTCCTTTTTTTTCTCAATTTTCTCTCTCTCTCTCTCTCTCTCTCTCTCCGTCTCTGCTTTCGCGGGGGTTTCCCTTTTTGGCAGCTGGCTGAACAAACTGTACGCTGATTACATGTGACAACTTAATGAGTTTGCGGCCAAACATGGCTTGTTAAGCAAATAAATTAATTAGCGCTCTAATTGAGTTTTTTTTTTTACTCCCTGAAAACCGGGCACTATCAAAAGCCCCACATCAGGGAGCCACAACTAGCCGCGTGCCAGGCGGGTAATTGATGAGCTCTCAAGCTCTCCCTCTCTCTCTCTCTCTCTGCAGGCTTTAAATAATTCCAAAGAAATTAACTATAATTCACATTTCAACCGGTTCGTAATTACGCACATACAAACATGTATATAAATCGGTATATATGGCAATATATATCTGGCATTATGCAGAGCAAACATCGCCCCAGCCAGGGAATGAAAGAGCGAGCTCAGAATTCGAAATCGCGAATTCAGAAATCGAAATCGCAATCGCAATTCAATTTGTCATTTAGCCGTCAGCTAATGGGGGAATTAAAATGAATTTAAAATTGTGAAAGTCGAATAAATAATCAGCGAAATGGGGTGTACCCAAACTGTAGTTACTCTATAGTCAGCAAGGTATATAATGAAAAAATATAAAAAATAAAAATGTTGTACTCAATTCCCCTTAATATATATGTATACAATCTGTCGTATCTTTCTCACAAAATCTACAGGGTATGCAGCTGATATATAGTTCAATTACCTCATTATATCCGTAAGCTGTACAAAACAGTTACAGGGTATTTGCTGCAGGTTTCTTTTAATCGCTTTAAACACACTTAATTCCTTAATATGTCGCGAATTTACAGTATTTTTAAGTACTTCTGTATTTACGCAGTTGTTCTCTCTCTCTCTCTCTCCCTCTCTCTCTCTCTTTCTTTAAACAACATTCCATTTCATTAATATCTTTATAAGACGATTATGCATTGTTTATTCAACATTTGCCAATTTACTTATGATCTTCTCGTATATCTGTATACCTTTCAGGTAGGTCGCAGCGCCAATCCACTCATCATGATCGTGCAGCAGCACGGGAGTATTATTCATGGGTGAGAAACCCAGAGCGGGTATGCCCGACTTGCGCAAATAGCGACTATCGGTGCCGCCTGTAAAGATCTGTGGCTTGACAACGAGTTTCCTAAGGGGGAATAGTATATAGATAGTATATAGCATAATAATCCTGCTCGATTCTACGTACAACTCATCCGTGGCCTGCTTGAAGGCCAACCAGAAGGGATTGCTCTCATCGGTGGCTGTGGGTGCCACATAGGGATGACGTTGATCGAATTCTAGTTCAATGCCGCCGCCTGCCTCCCGCATCCAGCTATGTAACTAAGGTAAAGAGTTTCAACTGATATTCCCATATAATTTATAAGTCTGTGCCGCACCTGCTCCTCAAACTCCTCGTGATTCACGTCCAGCGCAAGGCGACAATCGAAGCCGGCCGTGAAGAGCGGCGGCACCACATTGCTTTGTACTCCGCCGCCAATACGGGTCAGATTGATGGTGGTCACATCGCCTATGGTGAGCTCGGGATTGTTCTCCAGCCGCTGCACCTGCAGCTTGCGTAATCCCATCATTTTCTCCAATATGTAGAGTAACTTTTCGCCAGCAGTGTTGGGCAGCAGGAGGGAGCCATGTCCCGAGGTGCCCGATATCTTGAAGGTTAAACCTGGCCAGGAGCAGAAAAGGTTACTCCTGGAATACTAAAGGGGGCTGCACTTACGCCAAACACTACGCTCGGCATAGAAGACGGGAAACTCCTCGGTGGGCGAGGCAAGACCCTCGTCCAGTCCGAAGCCCACGTTGAGCGCACGAAACTCTTGGGTCTCCACAAAGGGACGCATGCCGCGACGACCGCCCATTTCCTCATCTAGAGAGAGTGGGAGGGAATAGGTAGATATATTCAATCTGATTCCCACTCACCTGCCACAAATGAGATGTGTATGGTGCGCTTGAATCTCGCTCCGCTGCGTTTGAGCACGCGTATTGCGGCCAGATATTGCATGCCGACGCACTTCATATCCTGCGTGCCGCGGGCATAGATGCGTCCCTCTGCATCCATTTCAGCGCCAAAGGGTGCGTGTGTCCAGTTCTCTGGGAATACGGGCACCACATCCATGTGTGAATTGAGCAGCAGGGCGGGCAGCTGTGGCTCCAGGCCCAGCCATGTTATGACCAACACCGGATTGGCCCGGTCATAGGGATAGTACACGGCCACAGGCAGCTCCAGCTGCTCGGCCTGTCGCCGCAGGAACTCCACACAGGGTTCTGTGGATATGCAAATCAATTAGATATAGTATCGATATATCTAAAGCACATTTTGCACCATAATCGGGATCGGGATGTACGCTGGGTATGCGTAGGTATTCGCGAAAGTATTCCAGCTCCTGTTCGGGATCCCACATGCAGGCCATGTTCACTCCGTCTCGATCGACGACTGCAATCGTACTGCCAGCCCGTAGCTCTCTGATCTAATCTAATCACGACGCGACTCAGGGTATTTTTTTTTTTTTTTTCGTTTTTTTTCAGCTGCAACACGATCTGATAAATGCGGTGTGAGCTCTCTGACGGATACAAATAATTTAGTTTAATTTACGCTCAGATCTGGTATGCAGCTCGTACAATGTATATTTGGCTTATCTAGCAAAATATTGTCTATCTATTTTGTGTGCTGCATACTCGCCTTTTGCTCAGTTCTATGTAAACCAGTTCGCTGACTTTCAAACCTGTTTACATATGAGATTCAGTTTCAGTTTTTTTGTGTTGATTTTGAATTTCGAAATCTGTTGATAATATATTGCAAGCTGTGCTTGTGACCTGATAAGCTCAGTTCAGTTCATGTAGATCTCACATTTTCTACTCTTACGATAGCTTATCAGTTGCGATAAGACTGCACTCCCTCTCTCTCTCTCTCTCTGTCTTTGCTGTAGGTTAATTAGGGTTAATTGAGCAGCTGCAACTGGGTTAGATTGCCTGAAATGAGGAGAGAAGAGCATAGAAATATATCTAAAATTTTTAGTTTACTTTAGAGAACTGAGACCTAAGATATACCATATATGACTACACTGATAACCCACTAATGATACTGTATTCTATTTTTAGCTAAAAAAAATATTCCGACAGTCGAAAGCACAGTATTTTCTAGTCAGTCTTGTCTGCAAATAGCTGACAAATATAACATATACGAGTAAAGAGTAGATAGCAGAGTATTTTCCAGGCAGTCAGGCTATATACGAGTAAAGATTAGATAGCAGAGTATTTTCTAGTCAGTCTAGTCTCCATAAGAGTTCAATATTACGTCATTTCAGTTTCTGAGCTGAAAAATATTCCATAAACGAGTAAAAAAGAGATAGCAGAGTATTTTCTGGTCAGTCTAGTCTGCATATAAGTCCAATATTACCTGATTTCTTTCCCCAACTGAGAAATATTCCATATACGAGTAAAAAGTAGACAGCAGAGTATTTTCTACTCAGTCAGACCCAATATACTCGTGCTATTGCATGATATCATGCATTTACCTTATATAAATGTTGTTTATAAACAACTTTAAGAATTTTTACCTCAGCTAAGGACTTTGTTTATGCCTCCTTATCGACCTTATCTACCTACCAAGTTAGGGTATGCAAACGAATTGCAGCCAAGTCATTTGGCAATAGTTCGTTGAACTGTTTATCGGTTCCAGTAGGGCAGGGAATGGGGGAGAGGCGCGTCGTAGAGAAAAGTTTTTCGCCAGTGCCAAGTGCAGAAAATTTATGTGCTCACTGTAGTTGCTGCTGCTGTTGTTGTACTTTTCGTTGTTGCTGTTGTTGTTCCTGCTGTGCCTGTGCACATCATTAAGCGATAATTGTTGGGGACTTTTGCAGTAATTTGGAAGCCAAACTAAAAATAATTTATATCAGGCTTATAATGAATTCAAATTTTCCAGACTGAAGCAAAAAACAAAGAAATCAATGAAGAACAAAGAGAGAGAGAGAAAGAGGGAGAGAAAGAGAGAGAAGCGACTTATTTTAAGCTCTAAATGGACTGAGAGAGAAAGGACGAAAAGGTTGTCGAGATAACAAAGAAGAGATTTTGCATTGCCAGCTTTATTTTGCACTCTGCACTCTTCAATCAATGTCCCCGACTTACCTAGCATATTTTGTTAACTCATTTTTATTAGCATTTTCGGTCAATACGACAGGAAAAAAGGGCCGAAACTTAGGACTCACATGATGCCAACAACGACAACACAAAAGATTTACAATTCTCTGCAGCTTCCATTCGACCTTCTTGCAATATTTTGCAAATTAATTTTCTCTTACCGTTCGAGAACCTTTAATACTATGTGGCACAAAAGGCCATACCCCCCACTCCCTCCCTGCGAACGAGAAGCCCCGAGAACTGACCTAAGTTGGCAGTGGGAGCAGGAGACCGCAGACAGTTGGACAGTTTGTCGTGCAAAGTGAACTGGGAAACTGGGAAACGGATCGACCATCTATTTATTTGACAATTTGCAAAAGGCAGAGCAGGGAGGGGGGAATGCAGGGGATAGGCGACTAAGAAGCAAATAAATATCTTATTTCACAAAATTCAAAATAAAATGAAATCATTTTCCAAAGAAAAAGGCAATGGCAAACGAGTCGCATTCGGGACGAACCCAAAAAGTAACAAAATCCCATAAACACGACATGTCACAACACAACACAAAGTTCTCGCTCTCTCTCGATCTCTCTCTCTCTCTCGCTCTGTCACACTGCCTGAGCTAATTTAGAGAAAATCCTAAGGAAAATATAAAGGGAAGCAAGATGAAGCGAGGCGGCTTTGAATTACGTCAGGAAAGAAAGCCAAGAAGCGAGCAAAACAGAGGCAAAGACAGACGGACAGACGGAGAGACAGACAGACAGACAGACAGGCGGACAAATGGGCAGACAAACAGCTGAAAACACACACACACACACACACATGTCAAGTCGAAATATTTTCACATATTGAACAAATGTTGGCAGTGGATTTCCCCAATGGCTTTTCCCTTTTCCCGTTTTCCCGTTTTGCATTTGCATTTCAAATTCGAAACGCTTTGCAGGCCTGGAAGCTTTGCTCCCTGTTTTTGGGATAAAGGGGAAACCTTTAGTCCAACCAGTCCGCAGTTAATTGGAAAATCACAAAAGCCCCGCCAGCTAATCAGTAGAAAGAGAAGGAGAAGGAGTGAGTGAGATGCCCTCTCAATGCGCTCTTTTAACCCGCTTCAATACGCCTTCTTGACCAACATTTGCTAATTAATTGTTTGGCCATATGTTGCAGTAGAAGAAGAGGGGAAAGAGAAGGGAGTATAAAGATTGAGAGAGTGAGAGAGGGATAGGCTCATAGTGCGGTACATGTGTAATTGAATTGCCGTTAATTGAAAGGCCTCATCAACATGATGCAGAGAGAGAGAGAGAGAGACTTGGGACAAGTTTTGTGTCGCCGGGCATAATAATTACATTTGTTATTTCGGCAAGCAGGCAAAACAGAAACCACACACGCACAACAACAACAACAGCAACAGCAGCAACAAAATGGCAGCCAAAAACCACAACAAGAAGAAGAAGAAGACGAACAACAGTTTCCGTAATCAGGCGAAAAAACAAACGCAAAGAGAGAAAATTCTTTTGCAAAAGAAAAATTGAATAAATTTTTGTGTCAGGCTGGGAAAAAGTGTCAGGCAGGGAAAATCACAAAAAGGGTGTCAGAGGGAGAGGTAGGGAGAGGGGAGTATTACGTCGATATAGCATATAGGAAAATGCATGAAAAATGAATGAATTAAATAGGCTGCTTGGCTTGAGGTTTCATTGCGTTGAGATTTGCAGTCGCACAGATGACTTTGGCAAGTTTTACTTTGTCAGGCACAGTACGCACTATAACTGATATATATGCCACTATATTTATCTATAATATATATATTGCATTTATGATATCAGCAGCAAATCAAAGATGGTATAAGCTTTAAGCTGACTAGCTATAAAATCACTTATTAGGAAAGCCAAGTCTAATTCCTCTAAACAAATTGGTCTATGCTGTGTGAGACAGTTGCACCTTGCTCTCTCTCTCTCTCTCTCTCTGCTGATAAGGAAAAAAGTGTTGCCAAAATATCACTAAAATCCCTTCGCTTTTTGACTCCCATTCGAGCCGCCTCAAAATATGCAAAGCAAAAATGTTGTGGCACATTTGGGGGCAAGTTTAGACGGCGACAAAACATTTGCATAATTATAAGATAAATAACAAAAATCTACAACAATAACCAAAGCGACAGAGGGAGTGCAGGAAGGGCTTGAGAGGAGGGGGGGAGAGGTATTTGGAGGAGCCATGATGTGCGGCGGCAGGACGCTGGGCAGGACGCTGTGTCCGTCTCTCGACGTTTTTGTTTTATTTGATTTCTGACTAACAAAGCAGACAGAGAGAGAGGGAGAGAGAGAGAGAGAGAGAGGAGAGAGAGAGAGCACGCTTTATGCAAATGGCAGTGGGCAGAGTGCTGGCCTTATCTGTGCATACTTGAAATAATAAACAAGAAGAGAAAGGAGAGAGAGAGAGAGCAGAGAAGAAGGCGAGCTGAGAGTGTGACAAGCGGATGTCGTGTGTGGCACACATATTTCACAAAAGTGCCAAACAGGAAACACAGACGACGACATTTTGTAAAATTTATTGCAAAATGGCCGCCGTGTGAGAGTCCCCTCCTCTCTCTCTCACTCGGCCAGGCAATTTGTGCAGTTGCTTTTTTCTTTGGGAATGACAGGCTGGCAGTCGGCTTAAGTGCCCCCTGAAATGCAGATGCCAGTTTCAACCTGCAGCTGCATTAACTTTTGACACCGTATTGGGGGGCAGTAAGGGAGGGGGGGAAGGAAGAGGAAGAGAACTATCTACCTTACCTCGTGCCGAGTCTAATGAAATTGTGGCATGATTTTTGGCAAATTCTCAGGCTGAGATTCTCTCGCAACATTCTCGGCGCAAATTCGCTGTGGCAGGCTTAAAAATATTTAATTGCCATTTGATTGGCAGCTTGGCACACACACACACACACACACACTTGCATTTAATGTGCTTCCCTTGTTTCAACGCTGTGGCTTATGCAATTTTAATGGATCAGTTACAAATATTCTAGGAATTCAGCTTGACAGGCAGGGGCAGATATGGCTGGGAATCAGGTCACTCGACTCGGCTCGTTAATTTTGAACCTTTTTAATTAGAAGTGACAGAATATTGGAAAAGGATTTCAAGGATTCAAAACTAACGGACAGCTGAGTGTAATAAAAAATTAAGCACAGAGAAAACTATGTGCATATTTGAGAAAATTCAAAGATTTTCAACTTTAAATTGTCGGAGAGCGCACTCAAGTCTCAACTGGCGCAATTGAGTGCGTAATCATATCACACGCCCCCCATAAACTACATTGATATCAGGGCTGCATGCCACGCCCATTTAATTAAACGCCCAACAAGCGGCTGACTAACCGAATGCTCAATTAAGCATACGCCCTGTTGCCGGCTCGACAATTAAATGCCACGCCTACCAAAAAATCAAATTGAAAACAATAAGAAGACAAAAACGAGAAGCAAACGAAAGGAATCTGTTCACATTTAATTGAAACTTGCCGAGGCCAGTCACTCCTTCGCAGCTTCATAAATAAAATATGCCTCAGCCTGGACTGGAAATTCCTGCTTAATTCCCCTGCTGCCTCCGCCTCTGCCTCTCTTCGCTGTCAATCACGCCTTCTCCTTGCTGATTACACGCGATGGTGGCGCGGCCATTTAGCGTAACCGGGAGCTGTCTCCCTCCTCCGGACTTGCCCGAGCTGTCTGACATATTAATGAAGTAGTTGGTGGGGGGAGAAGCTGGTTAACTGGCTACGGCGACGGCATTTTAAATCAATTCATGAAACAATTAAAACTTGACTTTGCTCCCCATTTTTGGGGCTGACATTGCGTATACGTCGCGTGAAAAGTTTGTCCACATCCTTTTTGGCAAATGAGAAAAGTGCGGCAAAAGTTGCTCGGAAAAGCATTTTGCGAGTGCACGTTTTTGTTTCACACCCGGCAGACACACTCACTCGAATGCACTCACAGCGAGTACTCGCAACGCACTCGAAATGGAATGTCAGGCAAAAGTTGCCTCCAGTTATGCGACTTTAGCTAGCTGACTGTCTGGTTAGCGCCCTCTCTCTCTCTCTCTCTCTCTCTCTCTCTCTCTCTCTGTCTGTTGTCGCTTTGCATAATTAATGTTTTAATGTCAATCATACGCACTGTGTGCCATGAAATATATGCACACTGTTTATCGCCTTTTCAATTTGCACAGACATAACGCACACGCGTTGCCCCACACACTTTGACTTTTCCTCGTCTCTCTCTCTCTCACTCTGTTCTCCATCCCTCTCTCTCTTCCCCCTTTTCTTAGTTTTCCTTCACTCATTGTGTGGCTGGCAGACAAAGTTGCCGAAAGTTTGTCATGTAATTTAATTTGTATGATTTTTCTGCGCATAATTTCATGAAATTGTTGGCTAATTGAGACAAGCCAAATTGTTATTAGCCATGTAAATGTGGTTAAGTGAAGGCTAAGCAGGCTAAGCACTTGCAAGTGAGCAAGTTGCGCTTAAATTTCAATTTCAATTGCATTTTGGGCTATGACTCAATTAGGCCAACTGCTGACACCTTGGTCGAATCGGTCTCTCTCTCTCTCTCTCTCTCTTTTTTTTGCAATCATGCTTAATGCTTGCTTGAAAGCACTCTCAAATGTTCTCGTATCACAAGTCAAAAGACTACCTCCCCTGTATTGTATAATCCCAAAACTTTTTGCACACCTGCTCTCCCTAGTTGCACCTGCTGACAAACTATCCAAGGAGACAACTGTCGACGCTGCTGCAGCTCACACAAATGGCTTGAAAATTGATTACACATGACACGCCCACAAACAACACCCCAGGGGGCGGCTGAGGGGGAAGGTAGTGTGCACAGTGCTTTGCTAATGGGCAAAAAAGGAAACATCACACAGAGCGAGAGCAAAAGTGGAAAAGAAACTTGGGCACAGACAGAGAGAGAGATAGAGAAACGCAACATGCGATGAAAAATTACAACAAATATTAACAGCAACAACAACAGCCATGACAATAGCAAATAGTAATGGCATTGACAATAACAACACACTCACACACACACACACACACACACACACAATAGCTGGCACTACTATTTGTAGCAAAGGGCAAAGATTTTGAGCTCACGAAAAATCCGGAGAAAACAATGTGACAAACGATGTGTGAAGCAGTTCCCCTCCCTCAAGCTGAAAGCGTGAAGTGCTCTGAAGTGGCACACAGAGGGAGAGGGGGAGGTGTGGCAGCGGAGGGCGTAGCCAAATCTAACCATACAGTTATCAGGGAACTTACAAGGCGAGCAGCAGCAGCAGATACAGCGCACATTACGTATACGCACTGTGGCGCAACTTGGTCATTTTTCATGCCACACCACGACAACAACGACGACGATGACGACGATGACTACAAATCGTGACAAATTCTTGATGCGGGTTAAGTTACACATTTCTCTCTGCTTATTTCTTTATTTATACAGAAGGGAGAGAAGGAGAGAAGGAGAGAGCGAGAGAGAGAGAACTGCGGCTGATTTCAACTTTTTGGCATTTTCAAATTTTGTGCGTGTTCTTTGCCTGGCATTAGGTTTTGTCAGTTTGGCATTTGCTTATTCAATTCATCCTGGCCTGGAAAGCCATTAGCATTGCTCTCCCTCTCGCTCACCCTCTCTCTCTCTCTCTCTCTCTGCCAAGCATATCTAAAAGGGGATTTTCAACGCCCACACGCAGCGGACACAACAATAAAACCAGCGGAAGCGACGACGCATAAGAAAATTCCTGCTGAGTGACAAAAAAAAGGTGCACACACACACACACACAGATACACACAAATACACATGAACATATTTATGCATATATATTTTAAATATTTTCCACATAAATTTCACTTCCTTTTCGCTCCGCTGTCAACGTCATCATCGTCGTCTATTTTGAAGTGTGCTCTCTCTCTCTCTCTTTCTCCCTGTTTTTTACATCAATTTCAAATATGAGAGTGTATCAGTGTGTGTGTGTGTTTGCCTATGTGTGTGTGTGTGTGCGTGGCATATAAAAATGTTGGCACCCGCACGCAGCAAAGCGCTGTTTGCTTTTAGTAATATAAATTAAATGCATGGCAAGATGTAACAAGTACAGTAAACACTGGCTACGATGAAAAGCTGCAAACTGTTTGCCAATATGAAATAAATAGCATAATATTGATATAAGCTGGCAATCGCATTCAAAGAGCACTTACAAGGGAATAAAAGGGAATATTTTCTGCTTTAATTTTTCCCTCTCGATTGTCTTTCCCTTGCGATTTCCACCGATTTTTACATGCGTAAGATATCACTGTACACCTGCAGCTCCATTATCGTTTTTGGCCATATTCAATGACAGCATTTTTAATGCAATTTATGGTCGTTAAGGCGACAAAATATAATAAAAATGAATAATATTCCAACTGTTGTGCAGGCAGAGCGGCAAAAACCGCGTGCCAGCCAACTGTGCATGCATAAATGAGTGTGTGTGCGTGTCTCTGTGTGTGTGTGTGTGCCCCATGCAACACGTGACAGAGTCCTGCCACAGGCCACAGTGCCGCACACACACAGAGAGAGAGAGAGAGAGAGAGAGACAGAGGAAAATCGCGAGGCAAATTTATGAGGGCCACAAAATAAATCGGCGCGCCAAATGTGCGAAACAATGCATAACTCAGGGGAAGAAGCAGCAGCAGCAGCAGAACACGATGAAGAACGCCATATAATAATAATATTATATTTTTGTTTATGGCCCCGCAATCTCCATTAATAGAATTCACAGCAATTATGAGGATTGTGCACAACACGAGCGTCAAATGAAAATATGACGAATGCGGTTTGAAGCGAGCAAAAACGATTTATTTCACGCTCAAAAACAAATAAATGTTGTATAAATTATTTCACATGTTCATTAAGGGGCAAAAGCAACATAGGAGTGCCAGAAAGCTCCACTGATTCCTGCTGATTTTCCACAATTTTCACTGCAGCAATAGATCTTAAATTTGGCAACTTTAAATTTCACAAAGCAAAGACTAGGTTTATTTATAAATCATGACAAAAACAAGCAAGAAAACCCCTGGAAAAAGCTGTGAAAAATTTGTCACTCATGGAGAAAATTTAAAGTCATCGCAACAAAAGTGCTGACCACAAGCGCAATCAATATTGCATGCACTTTAAAATCCCCCCCATAAGCCAGAAGGCAAACATTATTAATGGCATAAAAGTGAATATTATAAACATGACAGGTAAACATTAGCCGCCTTGTGTGCTCGCAAAATATCAACAACAAAAACAACAACAACAACAGCAAGGGAATAAAATGGTAAACAGTATAATTAATCAAAGTAGAGCTGAAAATACAGGGTATGCTGAACTAGAGAGTGTGCTCTATAAGGCACATAATTATACGATTTTTTTAAACTTAAAATATAATATGTTAGAGGCATCTTTTACATTTTAATAAATATTTATATAGTCCATAACTCTAGTCAAAATATTTTCTTTTTATTATAAATTAATCAATATAATTTTTAATATATATTTCTGCACTTTCCAACACTTCTAATCACTGCTAATCAAGTCAGTAAGAGCAATCTTGATATGTTTAATAAAATGCTGCCTCATTCTATCATTCAAGTATACTCATTTATAAAAAATAATTTATCGATTTTTTTAACACTTATTTTCCACTTTTCCAACACTATTTACTGTATTCTGTTTCCTGCAATCAAAATAAAACTGCTGAGAGCTCTCTGCTCAAGAGTTTAACATTTAAAATCGCCTGCAAATCTGTGTATAGTGTGTGCACTTCTAAACACCAAAGCTTTTGCACAATCTCTCTCTCTTTCTCCCTCCATCTCCCTCCATCTCCCTCCCTCTCACTCACTCACACGTCTGCATACAGATGCTCCCGCATTTATTTCAATATACGTACGTTTCGAACATTATGACCAAGGGAGAAGCTCATAAAAAATTCAAAACGCCCTAAGTACCTTCAAAGTAGCACAAAAATAACAACAACCTGCCAGGGGGTGGGGTAGGGGAAACGGAAGTGCACACATCAGGAATGGAAGGTGGGCATATCAACTTCAAGTGGAATGGGCGGGGGAGGGGAGGGGAGGGGGCTGCGACTTCGCTTTCAGCTCGTTGTTCAAACTGACCCGACACGCATGTTTATGCGCTTTTTACAGCTGCTACACGCTTATCTCGGCCAAACTTTCACCCACTGAGTATGAGTGAGTGTGTGTGTGAGTGTAGGTGAGTGTGAGTAAGTGTGTGTATGTGAGTTTGTGTGCGTTTAAAAATGTTTTTTAAAATAACTTTGTGGTCATTTCACTAAATACAACAACGACAGCGCAGTGTGAGGGCAGCAGGTGAATGCCAGAGGGAAAATAAGAGAGGGGAGAGGAGGAGGAAGCGGGCAAGGGGAGGCCTCGTTTAAAGGCACGCAAAATTTATGGGTCAGCTTAGCGTCATCGTATCGGAACAGCGTGCAAGGAAACCACCATCACAAAGCCGTGTGAAGCGGTCACAACTTGTTCCAGCCCAAGTGCCCCCTCTCTCCTGCTCCTGCTCCTGCTTCTCCTCTCTTCCCTTCTCTTTTTTTTGGCTATTTTTAAACTGGCACCGCTTTCAGCCTCATGAGCAGGAATTAAGCAGGCTTTTTGTTTTTCATTTTCATTTACATTTTCGTTTTTGGTTTTTCCTTTTTTTTCCTGGGGGTTCCGCAAGTTATTTATGTCTTTTGGCTTTGCGCAAATTTTTGCTGCAAATTCAAAGCGTTTTTAAATAGCACACCCTAATTGGTTTAAACGGTGTTCCTCCCCTGTCCCTCCCTACTCTATACCAAATTTAGCTTAGAATTCTAAGCGAACGACCCACGAAGCTGAACTGCAAATGTTCTTTGTTTAACCTGAAATCAAAACGATCATCAATCATATTTTTTGGGTCACACACGGTAACTTTCAACTCTGAGGGGATTTACAAGCCAGAGAACAAAGCAAAGCCTCTAAGCGGTTGTGGGTTATGGGTTATATTTTAAAGAACTAACTGAGTGTGCTTATAAGAAATTTTTTAAAGAGAAAAAATTAAATGCAACTCTTTTGGGCAGACTTTTAGCTAGATATGTATATGAATCGCTGGCATCTCTGGATTCCAGCTAAATTTTCAATAAAAAAATTCTGAAATTTAAGAAAAAAGCTCTCTGATATCAACCTATTCCCATATAGCGTATGCCTTGCTAACTTGGCACAGTTTCGCATACTTTTCTAACTAAAAGAAATACAATAGTTTTGCCATAACTTAAGTAACTTTTGGACTTTCAATTGTTCTGTTTCCCATTTGAAAAACTATTCCAGCGTAATGAGAGCGTGCAGCATGATTTGCCAGAGAGAGAGAGAGAGAAAGGGCGCACAAATGAAACTCAAAGTAATTTCAAAGAAGCAATATTCAATGTGGGGCACAAGTGCTGCCAGTAAACGAAATGGCGGCCACAGGAAACGGAAATTTCATTGCAGACTTGTTCATAAAACTCACAACGCGCTAAGAAATTGGCCATTGGAAAAGTTGGCTAGAAATGTGGAAATGTGGAAATGTGTGCGTACTCCCCCTGCCTGGCCACCTGCCCAAAAGATAAAACGCACTTTACAGACAACGCAGCCACAGCCGGGCGAGCGGGGCAGAAGGCAGGGGAGGCGATGGCTGAAACACATGCGATGTTTTTCTTTTATTATATTTGAACTTTAACACAGCAACAATATAAATTAAAATGGCGAGCGGGGAAAGGGAAAAATGCGAATCATGTTGAAGTTTCTCTCTCGCTCTGGCTCTGTCTCCCTCTGGCATCTGTCATCTGGAATTTGGGTAGTGAAAATATACACATACATATGTGCATGGCATATATGTACTTGGATACATATGGATAGATGGGCCTGCAGATACGAGCAGGGAGGCGCGCAGGATGCCGAAACAGATTCGACTCTTAATAATTTCCGCACTCGAGTTGATCGAAATCATAAAATTTTATGAGTATGCCAAGAGCGCGTAAGTGGTAACGCTGTGTGCGTGTATGTGCGTGTGTGTGTGTGTGAGCCAAAATGGCTGCCAGACAGACACAAAGAGGCAGGCAACACAGACGGCAAAAGGCAACAATGAGACAGATAGAGAGGCGGGCAGAGAGACAGACAGACAGACACATCAGGCCAGCATACACATACAGAAGTCAAACCAGAGAGAGAGAGAGGGTGAAGAGATGAGGAAGAGGGGAGAGAGAAGGGCTGAGAGGGAGGGAAAGAGAGAAAAACCTTTTTTTTTTTTAAAGCCACAGGGCAAGTGAGCAGAAAGTTTTGCCGTTTTTCCTGCTGCGTAATTCAAAATGAGTGATAGATAGCAACGCAAAGAGTGAGACAGAGACAGAGAGATTGCAAGTGAAAGAGAGAGAGAGAGAGAGAGAGAGAGAGAGGGAGACAGAGCGTGCATGAATAATGGAGGTTATTTCATATCAGCCAAAACTAAAAGTTGACTTTTTCTGTCGTTGATTGAATGCCTCGCAACAGCGCGACAGAGCGCGCTCAATTCTCTCGTTTCTCGTTTCTCTGTTCTCTTTTCTCTACATTTTTAATCTCTAATTTTGCCAGACAGCTATGATATCTTTCACTCAAATTTGATGGCAAATTATGCGCTGTTTCCACTGTGACAAAGTTGCCTGCGCTGCTTTGCTCTGCTCTTGCTTTTTTTCTTTTCGTTTCTCTCTTTCTCTTTTACTCTGTTTGCTCAGCGGTTTCGTTTCACGCACTCTTTGCGCTTTCCATTTTTTTTTTTTTTACATCATTTTATTATACGCGAAACTTTTGAGGTAGAGGGAAATTTATGCGCACTGACCCAGTGCAACAATTCGCGCACCATCGCGTTTATCAAATAATGCACGAGGGAAATTAATTTCCCCGCTCGGCCGTGTGTTGTTTCACTGTAATTGCAATTTACCTAGCAGCAGGGGGAGGGGGTGGGTTGGTTGAGGAAATTAGGTACTCAAGTTAAGCTACATTTTTGCATCAACATTTTTTTTTTTGCTTGGGCATCACTCATACGCCGCATTGCCGCATCAGCTGTGGCTACTCAATCGGACGATTTCGGCAGTCTCTCCTTTTCCCTCTTTCTCTTTCTCTTCTGCTCTTTCTCTACCTCTCTCTCTTGTTGTCTTTCTCGCCGCTAATTGCAAGCGCGTCGCGACGCCCCAAAAAGTCGACTACAAGTTTTTGCCATTTTCTTACATGTATTGCGCCCCAAGGCGACAGGCCAAGCTTGGCTGCATGTTAACTGCCAGTTAAAGGGGGCGGGGGGTGAATAAATCCAGGCAAAGGAGCAGCCAAGAAGCAAACAAAAAAGCGGTAACACACACACACACACACACACACACACACGCACAGTGGGAAAACAAAGGGAAAGCTGGCTGTAGCGTTATGTTTATTATGCCAAGCATGCGAGTTAATTCCTGGCATTGTTGTTGTTCTTTCTGTTCGCTCTTGTTGCTGCCTGTGACAGTCAAAGAGGAGCAAAAGGCACGCTCTGCTCCTGCTCCTGCTCCTGCTCCTGCTCCTGCCCTGCTTCAGCTCTATTATCCCGTTGTTTCCTTCATATCTTGCACTCATTATTTTTATTTCAGTCGCGTGCATGTTACACAAAATCTTTGATAAAGATATTGGCGAGGAAACCAGCGCGCTTTAACCCAAACGCACAGCCAGAGGTTAGCTAAGAGAGAGAGAGAGAGAGAGAGGGGTGAGAAAGAGATAGAGAGAGGCAACCAGTTGAGTAGATAAAGTTGTTGATTGGATAGAGTTTAAGATAATAAATACGTAACTTGTTCAAATTTGCGGTGTACTACGTGCAGCACGCAGGGATCTAGCTTAAGTTTGGGACCAAAAAACATTTAAACTAAAGCGAAACTAACCCACATTAAAGACCGCATAGATTGACAAAGTCCTATATACATATGTATACCATATATGCAGGTTCCACTCTAATGGCATTTTAATCATGTCCGACTTCTTCAAAACTTTACGAAACATTTTCTTCGGCAATAACCACAAATCACAAGCAGCTCGGGCAGTTCAGGGAGCTGGAGGGTTACAGTTCCGAAACTTCACATCGAAGGCCCGTTATCCCTTCTGCTTCAACGATAATCACATCGCTGTAAAGTACTCCCCCCCGACTAGAACTGAGAACATTAAATGCTAACGGGCACATCATTAACCCCAACAACTAAGGAGAGGCCTCTGAAGTAACTGGGAAAGAATCTCATTAGCGCACGGCCCCATCGACTTATCGACACCGCCTACCGACCCGTCTAGCTGGCAAGTTCAACTTAACTGATACATTTAATTTTATTTATAACGCACGCATGGTCTGGCCCCCAACGTAGCTCGACTCTGTGCCACAATCAAGCGTAATTCGCGCATAAATATTAATGTAGTGCCCCAAAGAGGGAGCTGAGCACGGAGGAGACTACGAGAGGCACCTGAGCGCAAACTTATTGGCTTATTAAAGTCTAATGCCGTTTTTTGTGTGTAATAATGGACTCACGGCGACACGGACATGTCTTCTGAGCAGTTGCCACGCCCACTACGCCTATATCCTCACTCCAGCCTAATTGTCTCAGCATGGCACACCTTAACGTCTTGGCAAGGTGACAGACAGAGTCACCAAACCAAGTTCAATGCTGCATACTAAACTTTTCGAGACCCTATCCCAATCGCATACCCTACTTCAACCTATCCTACCCCTTCGACTGGCCATATCGGTTGCTGCGGCCATTTAATATCAATGTGGATTATTACATGACGCTCCGAAATATCCAAGTAGATGGTCAAACTGCTTAAGCTGCGGCCAATGTGCGGCATTAAGTGAGCTTTGATGAATGCTCATGAATAAGCAAGCATGCCAACTGACAACTGACAGCTGTGCGTATAGGATACCCTGTAATCCTGATAGTTGGAAGTATCCAATGTGCTAGAGAAAAACAAGACATTTGGCCTACAACTAATTGCCCAAATAAATTAATTATGTTTGAGATATATATTTCTGCAAATATCTCGAGTACTACAGCTCCGTTCTGTATCAAAATTGGTCTGCACTTTACATAATATCATGCTAGACCACTGCCTAAATTTCACTACGATTGCGTGGCATCTTCAAATCTAACACTCTCAGGCCAATCATTTTTGCTGCAGCCTCTTGTTGTTATTCTCTTTTATGATGTTGAAAAATCAAGTCAATAAACTTGTAGCCCCCGCTGGGACAGAGACAGAGACAGAGACTGAGAGAAAGAGAGAGACAACATAAACGGAAAAACGGCAAAAGTTTTCAACTCAATTTTCTCGGGCATTTTGCTTAGTAATTTTTCCTTTGCTCGGCATCTTTTAAATATTTATGCTATTATGATGTGCCTCAATTTATGAATTTGCCAAAGTATTTAGTCAATAGCTTAAAAAACAAAAAGTTGGCAATTTTGGCCTGCCCTGCTGCCTGCATATTTTATCACTCTCTCTCTGTCTCCTTCTCTGTCTCATCTCAAAGTTTTGGGGCCTCTTATCGATGCTGTAAGTGTAGCCATATTTATGAGTATGAGATGCTGAATTTATGTTAAAAGTTTCTGCTTAATGTGCACAACTGCAGGCTAGTGAAATCTTAATGGAAACAATTTCCAGCCCGAGAGCACTTCAAGACGCGTGTGGTCGCCAAGTTTTGGAGTTTAGAAATATTAAATATATATTTAAAGAAAATCCATGAGTTTAACATAAATTTAAATACGAAAACCAACACCTTGTGGTATTGAAAAAATTCAAACTATTTACATATTAATTTTGTTTGCCATGGTAAATTTTTATATAAACAAATATTGTTTATTTCTGACTTTCTGACACGTGCCCCATTAAACAGTCTCGCAAAGGCCGTGAACTGTTGATTAAAATATAATTAAATCAAGTTTAATGTGAATGCTGGAAAAGTATGGAGAAAAGTGAGAAAATCAAACAAATTTCCAGACACTGCATAAAAATAAAATTCGAAGGGAGCTCAAAGGGAACTTCAATTAAATTAATGATGGCTTTGATGTTGACACAGTGTGGAGGCAAACAAATGTGTTGGCTAAAAAAAAAAAAAAAAACAACAAGCAAACAAACGCAAATACGAAAAGCAAATGTGGAAAATGTGGCTGAAATGGCCAAGGAAGAGAGTGGGAGAGAGAGAGAGAGAAAGGGAGCAAAATTGGGAGCAAAGTGCGAGCTGAGCTCCCATTTGGGCTGCACAAATTCCATTACCCAAAATGCCGCGAGGCAGCGACCATTCTGAACTGAAATTATTTAGATGGCACACCAAAACACACACACACACACACACACATAGATATTATATGGTGTGTGGTGTGTGTGGTGTGCTGGTGTCCTGCAGCGAATGCACTGAGGCTAGTCCATTGTTCTAATGCCCAGTCGCCGTTGTTATTTCACTCAGCCTTGGTATACCCTGTAAAGGAAGTTGTAGGATTGCTTTTGAATGTGGATATTTGACGTAATTATATGTATTATATATCCATTTTTCATATCTGCCCATTATGCATTAAGAGTTCCTTAAATTTTCTCCTGATATGTCATCTGTATACTATTTTTCGGTCTATAAGTTTCTCTATCATATTTATATCAGCTCAGCTAAGTTTTCTATCTGTTTCTCTATCAGCTCAGCTAAGTTTTCTCATTTCTGCCCTTTATTCTCTGCATCGTTTCACCTATCTTTTTTTTTATTTTTCGATATTTATTAAGTATGTTACTTATTGCATTTCCTTCTTCATCTTGCCAACTGTTGCCATAGCACTCACATCGCAGGGTATCTGCACGCTTGGCATTCGCTTAATTGAGCCGCTCTTACTCTTGTTTTATTATTGCCTCTGCTCTACTTTGCTCTTCGACTCGAGCAGCAATTTCCGCTCCAAATACTCGCTCAGCATTCTGGTTCAGGCCCAGGCTCAGGCTTGGGTTTGGGTTTGTTCTCGGGGTCGGGCTCGTTGCCGAGGGAAATTATTAAAAGCGAAAACGGGCGCGCTATTATTTTTGACACTGATAAATTTACAGCGCAGACCTTGGAGTTGTAACCTCCTGTTGTAGTCGTAGTCTCTCTCTCTCTCTCCTCTGTGTGTGTGTGTGTTGCATCTGTGCCAATGTTGCTGGCCTGGAAACGGAAGAAGGCGGAACTGGGCGGAAACAGTGCGAGACTAGCACATGGCTACCGGGGAAGTAATATAAATCGGACCCTAGGGATGAATAAGTTTGTGTTAGTTATGACATTGTGTGTTCCACGCGCATAGAACTGCATTTCTCTAGGTATGTGTGTGTGTGTGAGGCGTGCATATGTGTGCTGCTTAATTATGCAAAATATTTGTTGTGATAATGCAACATAATTGGAGCTTTCAAAAACTGTTCAACCCGAAATAAAAGTCCATTAGTATTAGAACAATATTTTTGTGTACTCATTAGTTTGCAACCAACTTGGTAAACAATTAAACAAAGTGAATTAAATGCAAAAATAATGGCGGAAAATAATAAACAAGTATAAGTACTATCCGCTTAAAAATTATGCATGCAACTCAGTTTTTATTTATGGGAGGGCGTAACCAAAATATAAAATTAACTTTAAGCTGCGTTTAATATTTAGGAAATATGGACAGCAAGTTTCGTAGCTCTAGCTCGCATATTCTCAGAGATCTGAATATTCATACAGACAGATTACCTCAAATTCTTTGCTGTTAATGCTATGTTTTAATACCTTTCTTTCCTAGCTTTAACTCTTACCATAATATTATAATATTTTAGAAAAGAAAACACACTTTAAGCTGTCAGTTTTCTATATTCGAATCGTTTATTGTTTTTTTTTTTTTTTTTGGGGAAAGAAACTTTTTGCAAGTCAAATATTTATGCGAGTGTCTGCTGCACTTAGCGCAACTTCTACTACTTCTATGCGTAGTCCATTAGAGCAAAGTTCTTTATTAAAAATATATTTTCTTAACATTCTTCTTTGTAGTTTTTGGCCGACTGAAGACAAATGCGTGGCAGGAAGCAGCGCAGCAGCAGCGTAGCAGCAGAGCGGACAGGTGAAACGGAAGTGCAAGCAAGGTACGTAAATAAGTCAAAATGCAGTCGAATTGCGTGGGGCCATAAATAAGGGAACAACAATGTCGAGAAAGCCAGTGGGGCTAAACGGAGAGAAAGCCAAGAAGGCAGTAGAGGGGGGAGGGGGGGGGGAGGGGGAGAAGAAGAAGCAGCAGCTACAGCAGCAGCAGAAGAAGTAGAAAATATTAAGTGCTAAAGTTTTGGCGCTGCCTGTCAGAAAGGACAACTGCGGCACAAAATAAAAAAAAAAAAAAAAAAAACGGCTGTGCAATGCAGTGACGCCAACGAGAGGGGGTGTTAGCTTGCCACGCCCAAGGCAAACAAGAGGCCCCCACCTCCCTAGCAATATATATATATATATGAAAGCGAATCCATGTTAAATTCTTAGCACAACGTCGCGCATTGTTTGACTCGAACTATGCGCAGAGTTATTTCTTTATTTAAAGTCACGAACGCCATTGTTAACTTGTCTTCCCCTCTCAACCCGACAGCTACACCCACACACACACACACACACACATAGAGAGAGAGAGAGAGACAGAGACATACGCACAATTTTTGGGGTGGGGGTGAGCTTTTTGTGCAAATTGTTTCGGCAAAGTCAAAGCAGGAAACCCTTTTTTGGACGACATGCTTAAGCTGAAGCTTTATGAGGCCACTAAAGGGGGTATTCGAGGAGTGGGTAGATACTGCACTGGCGTCGACAATATATTAGTGTCTGCATCTGTGTGTGTGTGTGTGTGTGTGTGTTTGCTCGAGCTGGTGTTAAGTCAGCTAAAAGCCTTTGGCTCCAACCGCCTGAATTTGGTAACTTTTTAGAAACGGATGCAAGCAAGAATTACCAGAGAGAGAGAAGGGGGAGGGGGAGTGGGTTGCAGGGGACAGTTGCACTTGCCAGCCAGTTGACTATTTTTGTGGTGGCGCAGCAAAAGTTTTATACGCGACATCCCTTACTAGCCACCCCTTCCTGCCCTTCGAATAGCGCTTGCAACGCACTTGCGAGTCCCCCAAAAAATATGACTTGTAAATGGCCCCGAGAGGGGCGTGGGACGGGGCAGGGTACTGGGTACTATTGCTCTCGAAGCTATGCGAAAGTTTTTTTTAGCTAAATAAGTGCGAAACAGTTGGCGAAACCAAAACGAAACGAAACGAAACAGCACAAGCCGCAGCCGCTGTGACACACATTGCCGACAGCGATTTTTATGACCGGAAGTATGCTTGGCTACAGTTTGCAGAATGTATTATAATAAGAGGGGGAGAGAGTGAGAGGGTGGAGGGGGAAAGGTTAAAAATTAAAAAAAGAGAGCTGAGCGAACTGTGTATCCTTCGAACGTAGGAGATCAGCTGATAAGGAGAACACGCCATTTCAGGCAGGCGCCTGAAACTATGCAACACTTTTTTCATATACATGCATTTTTGTCATATTTAATTAACATTTTGTTATTATATCATAGAGTGAAAAGAGAGGAAGCTGTAAAAATTGAACATGGTTCAAAAAAGCCGAAGAGAACTATAGATCATTCAATCTACTCAAATAGATCAGTGCAACAGCTCGGCCATTTTAGGCAGGCGCCTGAAACTATGCAACACTTTTTTCGTATCCCTGCATTTTTGTCATATTATATTTAACATTTGTTATTATGTATATCATAGTGTAAAGGGAGAGGTAGCTGTAAAAATTGAACATGATTCAAAAAAGCCGAAATGATCTATAGAACATTCAAACTACTCAAATAGATCACAATAGTCAACAGCTGATATTGATGTCGGCCATTTTAGGCAGGCGCCTGAAACTATGCAACACTTTTCGCTTACACATATTTTCATGCATTCTTTGTCGCTTTTTTTTGCCATATTTATTTAACATATTATTGCTGCGCATTTTTATTCGCTTTGCCAATGATTTATTGCGCAAATTTCATTAATTTGCTGTGCTGTCATAAAACGACAACGAAGAAAGCAGAAAACGAGAAAAAAACAAAATGAAATGAAATAAAATAAATTTGATTGGCGCGTGTGTGCGTGCGCCGCATTGGTGTTAAACAAATTTTATAGCCCACCTATGGCTGCCACGCATGTGTGTGTGTGTGTGTGTGTGTGCGACTATACGAATGTATTTATGGCGTCAGCGACGCAAAACTCATTATACACTCGCGCACTCGACTGGGCTCTTGGAATTTTAAAATATACAAGCTCATTCTTGAGTTTTTTTTTTTTTTTTTTTTGGTTTTACAATGTCAAGGAACACGTGTTCTTGGCGTTACGTGTCAAAAATTAAAAGTGCTGCGAGGCAGACAGACAGACAGGCAGGGGGAGTGAGTTGGATAACACGATGGGTTGGGAAGGTATGCAAGAGCAAATCCAGCGCATAGATCGTGTCTAATTTACGAGCAGCGAAAATCGCGCACATTACTCTCTCTCTCTCGCTGGCAACAACTTATTAAGGCTGCAGTGGCAGCCCACATAAGTATGCTATGGGAAATATACTTTTTTTTCTAATTTACGTCTTGCGTGCGCGCTCTCTCTCTTTCTCTCTCTTTTTCTCGAGCTGAACCCAAGCATTTTCCATTAAGTCTGCAGCTGCTTTCCTCATAATTCATGGCGCGCTCGCCAGGACACCCACACACACACACACACACACACACATGTGCAGAGAGTCACAGTTAGCGGGAGGGAGGAGGGGGGAGCCCATGTTAATTTGTAGGCCGCTGCAGGCGGAAGTCCTTTTTGGGTCTTTAAACGCAAATGAAAGGCGAACTGAAGCTTTTACTGCCGCCCATAAGCTCATGTATCATTTCTGAGTGTGTGTCTCCCTCTCTCTCTCTCTGTCTATCTCTCTCGCACATGCTCGTTAGCCCCGCTGTGTGTGTGTGTGTGTGGCTGCAAATTAGATTTTCATTTGCGTGTCCCTTCGTGCTGTCTTGCTGATTGAGCCAACTTTAAGCACACACACACACACACACACACTACTTACACTTTACGACCTAACGCATAAAACCCTTTTGAACCTTGACCCGCGCACATTTTGTGTGCCGCTACCGAATCAATGCCAGAATTAATTAATCCAAATTAGTCAGCTTGTCATAAACTGAGGCACAGCAGGGAGAAAACCACAGAAAATCAAATTTATTTTTATAACTTGCAGCAAAGTCCAGTTAAGTGAGGATTGTCAAAGTTCCATTGATTTAATACACTGATTTTACTTTATAAATTAAGTAGGGAGTTAGCTCAATGTTGATATTTCTTATTTCAAAGCTATGCAAACGAAACCTATGAAGTTCCAAGGAATTTCCCAGTATTTCGGGCCCAGTCTATTACTCTACCCACTAGTTACATCTCATATCTTCAAAGTGGCGTCCTTCCATCATTGATTGACAGACGAATTCGTTTGAAATCTTCTGAATTTATGTGAATTTCTTGAACCTTTATTTTCTTTACCTCTGCCACGAGCTGTGGCAACATTTGTAGCGTTTCTCATAAGCGTTGCCAACTTTTTAATAAGCAGCAGCAGCAGCAGCATCGAACAGCTGCCTAGGCCAAAAAGTTTGCCAAAAATGAAATCTCAAGGATTTCGCTTGAAGCCTGGCAAATTGGAGTGTGGCAACTGCGACAGGCAGTCCCAAAGTATGCAACATAATAATAACGTTAAAAGATAATGAGTTCGAGGAGGCAGCAACAATGGCGAATTAGTCGCACGGGAGGCACAGGAGGGGGGAGGGGGCGGCGCTATCAATGGCAGCACGCCCCATTGCCGAAACAACAACGAAAGAAAGAACCGAACCCAAACCCAACAACATGAAGAGTAACAAATAGGCAACTTGAGCAAACTTTCAAGAGTCAAAACATTTGCTGGCCCACACACGTGTGTCTCTCTCTCTGTGTGTGTGTGTGTGTATAAATGAATATATGTATGTACTTTGTGATATTTATCGTTTCTTAAGTATTTTTAAGAAGTTTGCCACGGCAACTTTTGCCCTCGCCTGGCGACAACAAACATTTTGTCCTGCGCATATTTCGAGTGGCACTTCAAGTTGTCAGACGCTTGTCTTGTCTCCATCTCTCTCTGTCTGTCTGTCTCTTTCTGTCTGTCACATTCCTCTGCTGCCTGAGCAGCAGCACATTCTTTTCAAAGTTTTTCAAGGCCTTAATCAACTTTAGATATCGCTTAATGAGCGCCAGTAATGAGTTAATTCTTTTTCCTGCGCCCTAACGCCTTGAATAGTTGCACAAGTTTAACTTGCTAAGTTTATTAAACTTTTATAGGGTTCCTAAAACTGTTAAATGTTAGCAGAATGTTAGTTAACAGTATGTTAAGGTACGCTGTTGCTCTGTTAAGTGTGATTTATCCAAAGTTAAGTGTTTTATTTGTTACACATTAAAGGATTAAGCCAAACCAAAAACCAATTAAGTGACAATGACACACACACACACACACACACTGACTTATCCTGTTTGTAGGGCCATAAAGCACACAATCAAAATTGGCAACAAAGTAAGAGGAAACATATTTGGCACACACTTCTCTAACGCATTCCTAATCTCGTCTCTTTGCAGTTATTAGACTGGCGACAGACGCCAAGAGAAAGCTGACTCTATTAACAGAGCAAACAGAGCCCCCAAAAAAAAAGGAGAAAGAGGGAGAAGGCAAATCGAATTGAGACGGCAACATATCCTTGTCAGCGACACCAACAGCTGCTGGAGCAGGCTTAGCCGCAGCGGCACAATCGAAACAGTTAGCCAGGCAGGCAAAGCGGATTGCGAATTTTCTCTCTTTATTGACACAAGGAAATCGTTAGCCGGCTTAGCCTGCTGCCAACCAGAGGCGACGAGGCGCATTTAAAATTAAAAATATATATAGTATATATAGCGCAGATAGATAGTCAGAGTGAGCTGGCAGCTATGCATATGTGAGAGAGAGAGAGACAAAGTGTTATGCTAATGCCGGAGAGCGAGAGCAGGCCATGAATATTACATGAGCCGCAGGCAGCTAAGCCAGCCAAGTGATGACAATAAGCCGTAAGATGCTGCTGCTGCTGAGAGAGACACAGCTGTAAAGTCAAGCAAACACACAGAGAGAGAGAGAGAGAGAAAGAGAAAGTCACATATAGAGCAAATAGAGAGCCAAAGAGAGCGCGCGCCGCATTCAAAATGGCGGAACTGCGCCGCGCTAATGGCGTCGATGCAGCGACGCCGCGTCTGCACAAGCAGCACTCGCTGCGCAGCGATCGCCTGTTGCTGCACACGCTGGCGGCGGCAGATCATGGCTGCAATCTGAGCAGCGGCGGCAACAGCGCTGCCAGCACCACCAGCAGCAGCACTGCGACAGCAACCACAGCCCTGGCAGGACATGGCGGCCATGCGCCGCGTTTGAACAGCAGCAGCGTCGAGTTCGATGAGCATGATATTTACTATGTTTCGCCCTCGAAGCGAAAAGCAGGCGTGGCACCCTGTGGCCCCGCCCTGCGTCCCGCCACCGCCTATGAGACTGGCCAGCAGAATATCATCAATAATGGCAATCACAATGTGGTTACCTTCTCGGACTATGTCAGTTGCTCCGCCTCCGCCTCCGCCTCGCATCGCGGCTCGCTGAAACGCTCGAAGGGTCGCAGCAATCAATCGCTCTGCAGCTGCGATGCCGGCGATGAGGCGCAACTGCAGCCGGATGCAGCTAGGCCGCTGTACGAGTACAGCCTGGAGAGACGCCGCAAGACGCACACCTACACGTGCGAGCAGAACGCACAGATACTCATGAGACTGGAGCGCGAGCGTAATCGTAAATTATCGCTGACTTCTGTTGGGGGCGGAGCAGGTGGCGAGTTGCAGGTGAGTGCGAACAAAGCTTATGTTTATGTAATTGGAATCATGAGCAGCATCCAAGAGTGCGAAGCACCCTACCCTGCCCTGTTCCCACCTCGCAGTTCACAAGGCACAAGGCAGCACGTGCCGCGCATGTCGAGCTGGCGCTGGAACGTTTGTTTGGCCCTGTTGCAGGCAAATTTGATAGGCAAACAATTCGCGGCACGTAGCTGCGGCAACAAAGCTTTGACTGACGTTGTGGCATGTGGCACATGGCAGCTGAAATTTGCTACCTGCCACCGCGAGGTGTCTATGCAAGTGAGAGCAATTAAAGTTGTGCTAAAAACTCCGCCCGAATCTAGTCAAGAATTAATTAAGCAGCGACAGGCATGGTATAGAGAGAGAGCCTAGGCAAAGAGTATTAAATATATAGAGATTGCGGTACCCCTCGCCCCCCGGGCTCGTGGATATTATGAGGCCTGAGCTGTTTCTCCGCTACTTCGCATTGGGATATTTCTTTGCTTTTCTTCTGAGTCTCTTTTCTAAACAAACAAACAAACAAAATTTCCCATTCTCCGTCTCTCAAAAATATCCCGCGAAAGCTCGTCTGATTGCTAACCGAGAGGTCCCCATCGTTGCCCACGAACTTCTTGTTGGTTCGGAGACATGATCGGCGTCATGAAATCTCTGTATATTTAATACTCTTTGGCCTAGGTATAAATAAGCTGAGCTTAAAGAGCATTAGGAGTATAATCTTTCAAACTACAACTTTCTTTTAAGATTCCAAAAGTTAAAATTCATTTTTTTTTCGAGAACGCAGCATGTCACGTTGTTCGTTCAGTTCACTTTGGATTTACTTGAACAATCGAAACACACACAACTAAAACAATTCTCCAACTGTGAAGATTGATAAAGTCTACAGTTTTTGGATATTTCTCGGTATACAAAACTAATCCCAAAAACAAAACAAAAAAAAAAAAACTGGGATTTTTATACGTTTTTTTTTTTTTTTTTGTTTGGTATTCGAAAATAAAAAGGGCAAAGGACTCGCAATGGAGGCAAGCCCATCCGCAGCCATGTCCCTGAACACCACGGGCTCAGGCTCGGCTACCGCGATTAAGATTTCCAAGAAATCAAAGAAACGTGCTCTGCCAACCTTTGACCTATCGCTCGAGCAGAAAATTGACATCAAAAAAGCCTTTGATCTGTTCGATATAGAACGCACTGGCTTCATTGAGGTCAAGGAGCTGCGCGTAGCGATACGTGCCTTGGGGTTTGAGCCGAACAAGGAGGAGATACGCAACATGATGGAGGAGATCGATAAGGACAAGTCGGGACGCATTGCATTCAATGACTTTTTGCATCTGATGCGGCTTAAGATGGCCGAGAAGGATAGCAAACAGGATTTGATGAAGGCATTCTCGTTCTTCGACGATGACCAGACTGGTCACATATCATTCGATAATCTCAAGCGTGTCGCCCAAGAGCTGGGAGAGAATCTAACCGACGAGGAGCTGCAGGAAATGATCGATGAGGCCGATTTGGATAACGATGGTGAAGTGAGCCGCGATGAGTTCCTAACCGTGCTGAGGAAGACCAATTTGATTTAAGATCAATCAGATTTCCACATCTACATCCACACTCACATCCATTTAGCGACACTATCAGGCACAGATATTATGTATATACTATTGATATTTCAGGCAGCGGATTAGGTATATATTTTTGAAGAAGTTTGGATATGCTTCGGTTCAATAAAGCAGTAGGGAATGTTGGATAGGAACACCGAATACCGCACTGTGCTTTCTCTTTTCCCTTCCCTTTCCTTTCCCTTTCAATTAAAGCTCTCGCAATGTCCTTGAATGTGGCCCCTTTGCGGCCTATCGCCATTTGTCACAATTAGCGCACAGCACGCGATGCGGAACTTCAATTACAAATGGAGAGGAGGGGGGCCCCCACTTGCCCATTCTGTTCGCATTATCTCTGGCTCTTTTATAGCTAGATCTCTGTTGTGGCTTTTTTCTAGTTCACTCCCCCGCTGTCATGCATAACAAATCTCTTTGACACATTTGATGTATGCGCTCTTCTCTCTCTCTCTGTGTGTGTGTGTGCAGCTGCTCCACTTTCGAGTTGTTGCAACAAACTGTGGCTGCAATTTGGTCGCATGCGTGGGTTGGCAGAGGGCGGAAAGGGCGGCTAAAACAGACTCTCGTTATTTAGTAGCATCGTTTAGCTTTTTATTTACGCTATGCGTTGCGTTTAGCGCCATTTAGTTGTTGTTGTTGTTGTTCAAGCGCAGGCTTTAAATTCATCAACAGCTTGTGCTGTGCAACGAGGCGTATGCGCAATTTATGTGTCCGACAAGTGAGGTTAAGGCGAGACACAGGCAACGCCGCCTGCCTAAGTCAACCCCGACACAACATATATACATAAATCAATCAGAATCAGAATCAGACTCCATATCGGTTGAATTCAGAGCACAGCTTACTCAGTCTCTTTTAGAGCCCGAGGCTTAAGTCGCAGCAATTTGGCATAACAAATGAAGTAACTGGGAGAGAGGGAGGGAGAGTGGGGTGTATTTTATTCAATCTCCTATTCAAGCATTTTAATAGATTCGCAAATATTCATGCATATTTAAAAGTAATTCAATTAACTTTATTTAATATACAAATTTTATTGCACTGATTGAAATTTATGTGCTCAAAGAAAAGTAATCAGATTTTAAAAAGTTCTCATATTTATTTAATTGATTTTAATGAGTTTCTTATCAGATTCATTATTTCATCACATTTCTGATATTTATTCATTCCTTAGTTTTCCAAATTATATATAATTAATAGAAATATTGTTCAAGTACTTTAACCAAAACCTCTCAATGTGTCTGTTCCTCTCCTTCCCACAAGCAGCATTTTCTATAACCTTTTTATGGGCGTATTCCCAAAGTTTTCGCAAATAATTACAAGTTTTTGGCGAAAAACAAAAACTTCAAATAACCATTGATAAGGTCGTAAAGTTAAAAGGCTGTTGGCTAATTACGACGTTGCTACGGATAGTGCGATGGAGAGGGAAATGGCTCGAAGAGGGGAAACCTAAACTAAAATAGAAAAAAAATAAAAATAAAACTAACTTGGGTATTTACAAAGTTTTTTGCTTATTGCTTTTGCCAAATCGATTAAAGGCGATCCAGGCAAAGAGAGAGAGAGAGAGAGAGGGAGTAAGCTAGAACAGGCGAACTTGAAGTAAAATATAACCAACACTCAATTTTACGAACATTTAACTAAATACTCGGGCCGGACAGGAAAAAAAAATACATCCTTAGGGGCATTCCCTTAGGATCGTAGACGATGAGGAGCAACAGCTACGAAAGATGAGCGTAAAAAAAGTTTTGCGCAAACTACAAAACTGCCATAACTCAACATTACGCCCAACAAACACACACACACACACACACACACGCATAACTGTAAGCATATTCGAAACGCTGAGCTGGGCAAAAATTTCGTAACTGTTGCAAGAGAGAAGAGAGAGAGAGGGAGAGAGAGAGAGAGTTGTAAAAAAACTCAGACACACACACACTTATATAAATTATGGTAAAAGATTGCACAAAATTGCAGCAAAGTAGACGAAAAATTATTATAAAATGTGCATTATGAAATTTAAGGAGAGACAAAGACGCGCATAACTCATAACGAACAGAGAAGAAGAGGAAGAGGGCGAAAATGGCATAGAAAGCTACAGCGAAAAGTCGCAAGAGATTTGCGCAAGAAAGAAATGAAACTATGTGCATATAATGTGTGTATGTAATACGTAATATACATACGTATACGTATGCATAAACTATGCGAGTTTGCAGCGATATATCAAGCAATTTAATGCTTAAAAACGCAGAGCGCGTTGCGGTTAGCCGCCACGTTCTGCGGTCGTGCAGCTCCCTCTCTCCTCTCTCTCTCGTCTACCCTCGCCCATAAACATGGCGTCCAATTTGTGGCATAAACGCCAAATAAGCATATACAAGAGACGCAGACACAGTGTTGCATACTTACAGGCGGAGCCAAGGGAGAGACATGCAAGCGCATGCAAGAATGGCTGCTACTTGAGGCGAGCATGCAGGCAGCACATGTGGCAAGCGGCAGTGCGGAGTTCAAAGTGCATATGCAAGCAGCGCATTTATGATCCCAGAGACCTACTCCTGCTGCCTGCTGGCTGTCTTTAATTAGAGTCAACTCGGAGAAGTTCCGCCCCGGAGACGGTTGTGGCGCTCTGATTAACCCTTGACTTATTTGTTGCCATTTTAAATAGTTAATATGTATGTGAGGTGAGCTGAGGGAATGGTGTGCTCTAACGAGAGTCGGTTAAATTACACTAGCTGCAAGCATCCCTACATGCCATATACAGTTGTCTGTCTGTATGAACAACTAGATCTCTGGCACTATATGAGTTCCTTCGATCAAATTTCCTGACAATGTGTCTGCTTATTGAAAAAATTTTGAATTTTGGCAATGATTTTTCAGAAATTTTATTACGTTAAAATTTAAAATCGCCAGCTTTCACTTTTATTTAAAAGCGGAGGTCAATATTCTCACTAAACAAGTGTTTGAATCCATTTAAAATGATATTTTATTTTTAACTAAAAATTATATCCGGGTTGGAAAAAAATTTTAAAAGTAAGGTTCTCGGACTGACCAAGTAGCTCATTTTCCACCCATCATAACTTTGTTAAAAATCATGCGATTTTCCATCAGAATTGCATTTTGTTTATGTCTTGACATTCATAGTAATTCTACGTATCGAAAATGATAAAAAGATTCTTTGAAAATTTTTGACTTTTTTTGCAATATAGGTAAGGGTCCCCCTGATTTTTCAGAACATTTTTTTCATCAACATTTTAAATCGCCAACTTTTAATTTTAGTTGATTACAGAGGTCAATATTAGTAATAAACAAGTGTTCAAAACGATTTTGGGCGATACTTAATTTTGAGCCAAAAATCATGTCAAACTCGACTAAAAATTTGACATGTAACACCCCGCACTGGTCTCCTATCTCTCATTCCACCCATCATAGCTTTGTTAAAAACCAAGCGATTTTCAAGTGGAATGACATTCTGTATATGTCTTGATAATCTTAGCGATCCTACATTTAAAATATTATAATTTAGACTTTTCGAAAAAATGTTGAATTTTTGGCAATTTAGACAAGGGTCCCCCCTATGATTTTTCAGAAAATTTTTGTTCATCAAAATTTTAAAACGCCAGCTTTTAATTTTAATTGATTTCTGGGGTCAATATTAGTACTAAACAAGTGTTCAAAACGATTTTGGACGATACTTAATTTTGAGCCAAAAATCATGTCAAACTCGTCTAAAAATTTGACATGTAACACCCTCGACTGGTCTCCTATCTCACATTCCACCCATCATAACTTTGTTAAGAATCATGCGATTTTCCATCGGAATGGCATTTTGTTTATGTCTTGACATAAATAGTAATTCTACGTATCAAAAATTATAAAAAAGATTCTTTGAAAATTTTTGACTTTTGACCCTATGAATTTTCAGAAAAAAATTTTTTTTTTCAAAATTTGAAATCGCTTGTTTTCACTTTAAATTGAAAGCAGAAGGAAATATTAGTACTAAAAAAGTGTTTAAAATGATTTAAGACGGTACTTAATTTTAGGGAAAAAAATCAGGTCAAACTCGACTAAAAATTTGACATGTAACACCCTTACTCCTATCTCACATTCCACCCACCATAACTTTGTTGACAATCAAGCTATTTTCACGATGTATTGTCGTCACATTTTCTTTATATCAGGTCAACTTCATGGTTTCTCTAGCTTATAATTGCAATAGGTTTTTATTAAAAGTTAAACTAGCTTAAGTATGCTTGGCATTGTCTTACAAGACCTCCGGCCCCTTTAGAGTTAATTGCTTATTGGAAACTTGGGAAAAAAAAAAAGAAACGAGCGCGTCTGCCCTTATCAAATCAGCGGCTCGCCTGAATTAGCCCTCTGGTACGTGGCGGGACAAAGTTATGCAGCAGCAGCAGACGACGACGCAACCGCAAAATATTTGCATAAATTATTGAAGTTTGCCCGGACGACACAGGCGAGGAAAATTACCAACATCGTGTAATGAAAATATGAAAATTTTCAATTTCCACTTAAGCAGCGGCCGCACGGCCGGGCGGCCGACAGGACATGCCCGGCCATTTTGTCAGCTACACGACGAGACTAAGTAAATAAAAATAATCAGCAAGAACACGACAGACGACAACAATAACAAGATCAGAGAGGGAGGGGGGGAGAAGGCAGAAGGCAACATAAAGCAATCAAAATTCAAAGGAAATTTTTATTAATGTCAATGCGTTTCGGTGCGGCCAGACGCATAAAAATAAAAAGCAAATCAATGCAAATGTATTTCCCGTAACTGAATTCAATTTCAAATCCCCGGGGCGTCCCGGCCGGACGATGACGATGACGATGAGCTTGATGAAGTTTATGGCGACGCAGTCTCTCGTGGCAGTTGATGATGGAGTTGGGATGGGGCAGGATGATAATAACGAATGTTGCTGCTGCTGCTGCCTGACCGTAGCAAATTCAATTAGAATGCCAGCAACAAACACACTAAGAAGGCTAACTGGAAGCTCAAAACTGAACTGAAGAACCCAAGCTGTCTGTGTGTGTGTGTTGTGTGTGTGCCCTGGACAGGGATAAACCTTTTTCTTGCCCTTTTCGCACGTCTTTTATGTTGTCTATGAAGTGTGCTGTGTGTGTGTGTGTGTGTGTGCTGCCTTTGTGTGTATGGCATAATTAAATTTCATGTAGCCAGAGGCGAGCTTAAAACGCTTCACACTCTGTCCCCTTCCTGCCCCTCTATCTCTCTCACGCAAATCTCTTTCGACGCCATTTTGGGCAAATGTGTAGCATACTTTTTTGGGCATACAGAGTGAATTTCCGTATAGAAAATTAAGCAGGTATTGATTACAGTTAGAGAGAGCCAGCGCACTTTAAGGCAAAAGCGGAAGGCAGAAGGGTAATAAATAAATTCTGTTTCGAGCGAATTTATGGCGAATACGTTTGGCAAACTCTCCCAAAGCGGAAGCTGCTCGGCACGCTTGATTTAATATGATTTCCCTGCCTCTTCCCCCCTCCCACTATGCAGGTTATCTAGTTTATGTTGTGCCTTGTTCTTTCAACTCTTCTTTATCAACTTCTTTCCGCTTCTTCTTTCCTTCTCTTGCAGAGCGACACGCCCAGCTTGTCGGATGTGGACATCATACCGCCAGTGCCGCCGCCGCCAGCCCTCAAGCGCAACGGCAGCATGCGCAGACTGCGACTGCTGCAGCAGCAACAGTTGCTGCCCGGCAACAACAGCAACCACAGCAAGCCAATGGGTGCCATGTCGCAGCTGTGCAGCAGCGATCTGCTGGAAGACTGTACCAAGACCGTGCTAGACGATTGCACCGCCAGCCTGCTGAAGTGCAGCCAGCTGAGCAGCAAACCTGATTTGTGCCAGGCCACAAGCATGGGCAACAGCCACGCCCACATGCCGCACAAGCAGCACACACACAGCAGCAGCACACTCGATAAGCCGCACAAGCAACACAAGGAATCATCCCCGCCCTTTGCCGCCCACGAGCAGGATAACATCTTCACGCCACATTCACAGAAATCAGATCCGAGTTTGTGCTTTGTGCCCGCTACGGCAGCAACAGTGGCAGCAGCAACTGTTGCCGGCGTGCCCAGCAAGTACAACACCATCGGGCCGAGCAGCGATTATGCGCGTCACCTGGCCCACTACAGTCGCTACCTGCAGAAGCAGCATCAGCAGCAGCAATTGGCGCATTTCCAGCAGCAGCGCTGTCGCTGCTTCTCCCAATCGCTGCTCAGTTTCCCCAACAATCAACAAGCGGATCTGAAGAAGCCCAATGGAGTGCTGCAGGAGTTGGCACAGCCGGCGGCGCACATATTTCACACAAGCAGCATGGACTGGACAACGTTGCCGGCGGCGCAGAGTCGCAGCTTTAGCAATTTGGTGGACATTGATGGCGGACAGGGATGCCGTCTGCCATATCAGAAGATGCCAGCGACGCCGTCTGTGCTGGCCTCCTCCAATTTCACCATGAATTCCTTCGACAGTGGCAACAGTTCGGGGCTGCTCAAAGAGCGTGAATCCCAGCAGCAGCCCCATTTGCATGCACAGTCAGCGCATTCCCACCCACATGGCCATGCCCACACACATGCTCATCCTCATCCCCATCCGCATCCGCATCATTATCATGCACACGATGTGGCACACACGCTGCTGCATCATGGCGGGGCAGGCGGCGCAGTGCCCAGCACGCCGCAGAAGCATCATCAGCTGCACTCGAGCGTCACCAGCATCATGCCGTGGAAGCATCGACAGTGTCCCAGCCGCGGCTCATCCAGCTCGGGCACCAATTCGTTTCGTAAGTGCGCACAAGGGCTGCATAATATCTATATCTAGATTATAAGCCAGTATATAGTCATATATATATAGTTATCTTTAGCATATATTTGCATGATTATTACACCATCCCTGGCAAATTGTGTGAGCCATCAATCAGGCTGCTTGTGCTCTGCAGCCCTGGTCGAGAGTGAAGCATACCTGAGGCATCCCTGCGGGACACAGTTCTATTTAGTCGTTAGCCGTTTGATTGCGCTTCATGTAGCAACATGGCCGCTTAATGTTAAACGTTGCCAATGCCCGCGTGACTTCAGGCAGGAGGAGGCAGCAGGGGGGGCAGGAGGGGGCAGGCAGGAGAAGCCTGGGCAACTGCAGTTCGTTAGCAGCAGCATCCCACGAAAAACTGCGTGCATAGCCAGGACGTTGTCCTGTCATGTTGAATTTATGCAAATCGCTGATGCCTGCTCGCAGCTGGCCCTCCCCCTCTTCCCCTCCCTCCGCTTAGTTAGCCATGAGCGATGCACATGCCTCCTTGCTTAACGTTAATTCACTCTGGCCAGCAGCGCATCTGTAATCAGTCACGGTTTGGTCTGCACTCGCATCGCTTGACTTATCAAACGCTTAAGTTGCATAATCGAATTTGATTTGCAATTAAAACTGCTAAGAGCGAACTAACTCCCCCTCCCCTCACTCCCCTCTGCAAACAAGCTAAGCAAATAGAAGCGGCTAATGAGATTGAATATTTTGTAAGGGTCAAGCTGAACATGCTGCACACGCTGCTCAAGTGATTGACGAGAGCGATAAGCTTGGCTAACAATTCAATTCAGACACAAAGCACTTGGCTTTATCTCTCCCCTCTCCCCTCCCCCCACTTTTGCTAAGCAATTGCATTTTAAACGTTTAACTAACCATATTTCCTTATTATCATTGCTTCTTCTGCTCTTCTTCTGCTCTTCTCTTCTCTTCTCTTCTCTTCTTCTCATGCGACTACTTGCTGTGCTTGTTGTCGTTGTTGTTGCTGTAATCAATGCCACTGTCACGGCAATTTGCACACACACACACACACACATACACAAAATGCAACACACAACAACAACGACAACAAAAACTACTTCAATCGACAACGATGACGACGTGCTGCCCGGCTGCCCTGCTCAACTGCGACTTGGCATTGGAACTGCCAATAAAAACAACAACAATGGCAAAAACAACAACTGCAACAACAACAATGGCAACAACAACAATGGCTACAACAACAACTGCAACAACAACAATGGCTACAACAACGGCAACAACTTGGAAAACAACACGAACAACGATCGTTGTCATGAATTGTGATGCCAACGTTGCGTATACGTAACGTAACGTTGGATTTGCAGGATTCGATGCGGCCAAGCATTGGCTGGCCGTCAGCTCGATACTCTTGATAATTGGCGCTGCCAGTGTGGCCGTGCCACTGGCACTACGTGTGGCAGCAAGTGAGTATAGAACTGTGCCTCGGCCTGTGCAATCCCCTAGACAATAAATCAATTACCATAACGCATACGACACGTGGGCAGAGCTTAGACACACGTCTTCTCTCGCTCTCTCTCTCTCTATGTGTCTTTGTGTCGTGTTAATGCAGCTAAGTTAGTTAGTAGCTGTTGCTAACTCTGTTTTATGACCCCCCCTCTCTCTCTCTCTCTCTCAGGTGCACCCTTTGAGGAGCGTTTACGCGTCGCTGTTCAGCTGCTGGATCAAGTGCCTTTAATCGATGGGCATAACGATTTACCCTGGAACATACGCAAGTTCCTGCATAACAAACTCAACGACTTCAAGTGAGCAGCAGCAGCAGCGCAATTAGGCTCTGCTTGTAATTCCTTTTCATTTTCATTTTCCTCTCTCTCTCTCTTCTCCCTCTCAGTTTTGATGAGGACCTGCGCAACGTGGCGCCCTGGGCACGCAGCCACTGGAGTCACACGGATCTCACGCGACTGAAGAAGGGACGCATTTCAGCACAGGTAAGTTTGCCCAGTTGAGGCGTTAATTGCCTCTCTCTCTCTCTCTCGAGATGGATGGCTGCCTCTGTCTCTGTCAAGTGTCCAGGCTTCCCTTTTGCAGATTCCAAAACAGATTTCCATGCTGCAAAATGCTTGCAAATAGTTTTACAAAGTGTATACAGGTTTCGTGTTATCTTTAAGCTCGTCCACTCCTCCTGCTCCTGCTCCTCCTGCTCCTGCTCCTTCTGCTCCTGCTCCTTTAGCACTCGTTGTCGGGGCAACCTTTGTGCGGGCTCCTGCTCAGCTTTCAGCCAGCTGCTGGTCAGCTTCAGGTGCGCACTCTAGCAAAGGCGAAAAAAATAATAAAAAGAAAATTGAAAAAAAAAAGAATATTAATTATGGCCCACTCAGGAAGCCCCACGTTGACCTGGCTCTCTCAAGCCAGTCTCATGCCAGCGATGCGTTAATTATTTTTGCCATGCAATGCTTCCCTTTCTTGCCTCCTCCTCCTGGAAGTTCTGGCTAATTGGTCATCATTGATTCTCTTGCGAGTAGTAGTAGCTCGATTTCATCTGGATTTTTCTCATATTTTTAAATGGCTTATCAAGTACTTGATATTAATGCCCCAAGGGCCAATAGAGACTTAATGAGACTAAAGCCTAATTCGGCTGTAGTAGGTTTAAGAGCCAAGTTAATGAGCTGCCTGACTGTTAGAGTAGTCTGTTATTAAAGTGAAGAATACGAATTAAGTGAGATAAAAGAGCAGCAGTTCCAATTGGTTTTTCTATTAGCTGGTAAATTGTTTTTCCTCAATTGATTTTTCCCTTCAACTGCAGCAGCTTCAACAAGTTAGAACTACCTGCAATATTCGTAATTTGTTGCTAGCCTCATCGAACATGAAAATCTACAAGTTTTCCTGCACTGCCAAAGGAAATTCCAATGAGTATGCGAGCAAAGCGATAAAGGAAACTAAAGTTAGGGGCACGTGGCACGACTGCCAAAGTGTTAAGTTTTAATAAGCATCGACTTGTGGCAACACTCCCCTCTACCCACCCGAGTAAAAGTCACACCATTTGGCAACGTAATTAAATTGAGTGCACTGCATAATTATACCCTGTAAAATATAGTAGTGCAAGTGGGGTAGTTTCATAAAATGAAAAGATAAAGAAGACACTTTGTAACCCTATATTATACTTGTATTTATTTATTTAACGTAAACTAAAAATATATTTTCAAAATAAAATATAATATAATAAATTATGATAGTAATTAATGATAAATTAAATTGGTATTACAACAATTACTAAATTAAATTAAATTATTAAGTTATCTAGGCCAGCAATCACCCTACTTACAGGGTATTCCTGCGCTCACATGACTCTTCCCACTTCTGACTTATTTCACTTCTGTGGCCTTTCACGTTTACTGCCGCTGCAAAGTTTTGCAATATTGTACCGCAAACTGCAATTACCTGTTACCTGTGCGACAGCAGGCAAGAAGAAGCAGAAGCAGAAGAAGCAGAAAACAAAAATGTTTTCCAACATGGAATTTATGTGGCTCCCCAGAAAGGAAAAGGGGGAAGGGGAAGCAGATCGCGTGAGCGAATGCTAAAATTGCAACAGTCATGGGCATGGCACGGCATGTGGCCGCAAACGGGCGCGAAAATGCATTGGAAAAGTTAATTTTCATTATGCTCAAAGCCTCTCGAGTTGCTGCCAAGTGTGGCTGCAGTTTCCCCTCCCCCTTTTCTGCTCCCTCTCCTGCCTGTTACTTTGTTTGCCAGCGCATTTTTCTCGACGGGCACGTGAAAAATCGTCCTTGTGGCTTACGGCACGTGATAAAGGCAGGAAGTGGGGGGAATGGTAAGAAAGGGAGAAGGAGGAAGGGAAGATTGCTGCACTGCAGCAGAAGCAGCCAAATTGGCTGCACAATTTGAAATATTGAAGTGGTTTTTCGCGAAGAAGGGGCAGGGGGCAGGGGGGCGCTACTGAAGTGTTTACTTCGCGTTGATTTATGAAGTTGCGAAGCGTTTTACTTGCCCAAGAATCACGTACGGCAAGTTTGGCATTTAAATGCGTATTTCTCGGTTAGTTGAGCAATGTACTATGTATGTAGTCAGAGCTTAAGTTGGGGGTTTGACTAATGTGATAAGAACAGCAAAAACACTAGAAATATTAAGAAATAATTTGTGGAAACAAGACAAAACAAGGCAGGAGTTTTTTAAAGAATATAAATATTTTTAAAAGCCATCTATCTTCTTATTACCTCACAATAAGCTCTATATAGCAACTTCGCTCCATCTTTGTTTAGATATATCTCTCTCTCTCTCTCTCGCACTCTCTCTCTCTCTCTTTCACTTGCATTGCTGCGCGTCACGCAAGTTGCCCCTGCTTTTACTAACTGCAACATTTCACACTTAATTCGTGAGCAAAAACAAAACTCAATAAAGCCAGCAAAATGCGAGTGAATGAGAGGCAGATGAGGAGGGGGAGGAAGAGGGAGAGGGAGAAGCAGAGGGACAACTAACTAACTGGATGACAACATGTTTCAACAATTGTTGCCCAAATGCCAAACGTGCAGCGAATGCGCTGGGAAAACCCAAAAAGTAAAGCTAAGCCTCACTGGGAAATAGACACAGAGAAAGAGATAGAGAGTGTAAGAGAGAGAGAGAGAGAGAGAGAGAGCAAAAAAGCGCTGGTAAAATGTTTAATAGACAAGCTGAAAATCACGTTTAGGCCATAAAGCACTCACAAGCGTCGTGCAGGACAACAGTTTTCAGTCTGAAGCTGGAAATCAAGGGATCATCTGCAGTGTGAGCTGCTGCTGCTGCTGCTGCTGCTGCTGTTGTGCCTAAGGAGTTGCCTTTGGCGCGTTTTTTATTTGCCAAGAGAAAAAACAGAGAGAGAGAGAGAGAGACATTGTTGGCCAGGTAACAGCAGCAGCAGCAAGTGGGCAGCAACTGGCGCCAGGTCAGAGATGCAGCTGCTGCTGTTGCTGCTACGGCTGCCTTTGCCAGGACACGGACACGGAAACGTCATGTTACGGTTGTCCGCCTGCATGGCTGACTGCGTGCTTGGCTGCGGCCTAATGGCAACTGCACACATACATAACAGCAGCCCCTCCCTCTCTCTCTCTCTCTCTCTCTCTCCCTGCATCACGTGCAGACACAGCCGGAAGTGCCCGCAACGAACCAACGCTGCCGCCATTTTGTGTTGTAATCTGTGCCAGGACACGCAGCACACTGCGCACAGTGGGATTTCAAAAAGTGGTCTCCGCTCGTTGTAGCTGGTTTGTTCCTCTGTCTGTCCCTCTGTCTGTCCCTCTGTCTGTCCCTCTGTCCTGCCTGTGCTTATCTTGTGCTGCCTCGAAATTTATATTTACTTTTAGAAAGTATTTAGACTCACAGCGGAAACTGCAACTTGTTCGACAGCATTTCCCGCTCCTGCTGCTGCTTCAGTTTCCTTGGGACTCTTCTGGTAATTATTGCTGGCCAGTCGAGCCATGTGGTCTGAGCCGAAAATGATTAGGCCAAATGAAAATGAAAGTGCTGCACATACTGCACATACAAAATAATAATTCGATAATTGCGCAAAGTGCATATCAATTGCAGGACTGCACAGCTGATTATATCGAATCGTAATTGAATAGGATACTTAAGCTGGAATTCCTTTGCCACAAAGGCTGCATAAATAGTTAGGGATTAAAAGCAGAGAGAGCATGTAGTTTGTCTAACTATAATATAACTCAAAATGGAAACAATTAAAGCCGCAAATTCCCATTGAGATATGTTTAAATTTGGGTCAAGTCTTCAGCACTTTACAGCACTTTTCTGCATACTTTCACAACACTAACGGCTTCTGCTCTGGGCAAATAAAATATAAATATAAATATGCATAATTTAATAACAATACTCAACTTGCATGTCATTATGGTGCACAATTCGCTTTAAGCTGAGCAAATTTGTGACTTGCAGTCAATTAAGCAGATATGTAGATATATATATATATATATATATATATATAGAAATTTAGAGAGCAAGCTGACATAAATCTTTTCTCTATGCTCTTTGCCATTTCGACCGCAAGCAGCAGCAGCAGCAGCTGCATTTATGTCTTTCGGCATTTAATAAATGCCAACGCCATCAACTTGCCGCAAAGACCACAAGACACAACGAGGCACACACACACGTGCAACCCATTCACAACAAATCACGCGCACACAACAACAACAACAGCAATTCACAATTAACTTGAAGCCAAAATGGCGTCCTTGGGGAACACCTCGTTGTCTCTCTGCTTGTCGTCGTGCTGTGCGGCCCCAACAGCGACAACTTTAAATATTAATATGCTGGGAGCCAACAATGCTGATGATGATGATGACAACGAGGACGATGGCGCCGCTGCGGATGCCGCTGCTGCTGCTGATAGCAGCAGAGAGCAGCAGGAGCAGAACGTTGCCATTTGAGACGCTGACGACACTTTGGCGACGCTGGGGCAGATGTGGGCGGCAGGTGGGCGGCTAATGGCAAAGTGCCGTGCTTAAGCACACTTCGAGTGCCACACACACACATACTAAGACAGGCACTCACACACACACACACACATTCAGGCAGGCATTCATGGCAGGGGCAACAGATGACTTGGCCTGCATAAGGGAAATATTTTGCAATACGCTCTCTCTCTCTCTCTCACTCGCTGGCAAATTGCTGCCAGCTGTCTCTGTAAAACAATGCCAGCTATAACACCTCACCTACACACACACCTCGCACACACATACACACACAGGCAGGCAACCTGATCTGCGCCTCAACTAGACATTGCGCATACGCCGCGTAACCTGTTGCCTGCCTGCGGTTTCAATCAAAGAGCAGCGCAATTTCCCCCACTCACACCTTCTCAACCCCAAAAAAAAAACTTGCCACACGCCTACGCGAACAAAATTGTTGTTAAGCGGATTTGCGGGCAAGAAAAATTAAATAACAAAGCAAAGAGATAAAAAATCAGAGAGAAAAAAAGGGAAAAAAGAGGAAAAGCAGCATCATTATGACGCACACAAAGGCGACCAAATTGTAAAGCGCAAATTGAGAAAAAGAGTTTGACTGCCCCTGCCCGCTCTCTCTCTCTCTCTCTCTCTCTCTCTCTCTCTCTCTCTCTCTCTCTCACTCTGCCCCTCCTAAGTGCGTTGTGTGTCTTTGAGTGCAAGTGTCGGCATTCAGCTTATCTGCATCGCAATGTGAATACATAGCGCCACGCAAAACATTCACTTCGAATTGAAAACGATTCCAGGAAGAAGTATCCCTGGGGGGGAACCTGAAGGCAGCCAATCGATAAGACCGAATTGGGTCACGAGCGTGTGTGTGTGTGTGTGTAGGCAGCACATAAGACATTCGAGCATTATTTAATCAAACCAAATCTATCAATTCGATTTACTTTCTTCACTAACACTGATGCGTATTCAATTACTCAACTGCGAATAGAGTGAATCCTCCGCTAATCGAGTATTCCATTTGCACATCGGAAACTTTAGAAAGGATTGCGCGTTTCGATTTCATTTTATAGTAGTATTTCAGAACGTATATATCATTTTAAGCACTGCTAATACCCTAAGTGCTTAAGCAGAACTTTCGAGAGCCCTGTTAATTGCACATTCAACAAACGGAACGAACGACTTTCGTACTGCGTATTTTTCCCGGATGTAAACACAGTCGCTTTTCGGGGCTATAAAACGAGTTCAAGCCATTAGATCACGTTATATCATTAAGGGAAAATAAAAGCACGTACGTGTCTCCATCGAACGGAAGCACACACAAAAAAAAGAAAAAAAAAAAAACAACAACAGCTGCAAATGAAACAAAAAGAGCAATTAAAAAGTTTTGACTTTTTGCTCGACTCCAGAAAAATAAATAAAAAATAAAAAGAGGCAGAGTAAAAGAGAGTGGAGAATGGAACACAACTAGAACCTGAATCTAACAAATGCAATAAATAATTTTTAATATAAATTCGTGAGCAGGCTGGACGAGTGCCAGAATTCCAGAGTTTCCACTGCAGGACTCTCGTGTCCTGAGCTCACGTAAACCCCAAAAATATTTTGCAGGCAGTAAATTAAAAGCAAAACACAGCAAAATGTTCATTTGCAGTCGCCAGTTGGCAGTTCCCATAAGCAGAGGTACTCACCACGATGATGATGATGATGGTGATGATGATGATGCTCATAAGGATGATGAAGATAAAGTGCATGCAGTGAGCAGACGCAGTCGTAATTCATATAGAAATTCACGTTCTAGCAGGTTGGCAAGTTAGGATGCACAACTTTTCAATAAGCGAGTCGAGACTCTGTGGCCGAAAAACAATTTGCAAAACTCAACTGAGAGAGAGAGAGATGGGGAAGAGGGGGAAGGAAAGAGAGAGAGGAGTAGAGAGCTACCTGGGGACCTCAACAATTGCACTCGTCTGCCTGGGTCAAGCCAGCGCTTCACATTTGTGTAATTTTAATTGTTCAACTAGTAAATTTGCACTATTGTCCCCCAGACCTGACCCTAGCTAACCCCTGCTCACCTGCCCCCCTACCACCCTGCCCAGCTGCTCTAGCGCCCTCATATGCACCTATGCAACAATAATAGAGGCAACTGCAAATTCCATTTGTGCAGAACGCCAAAGTTTATCCAGTTGTCCAATTGTCCCAAACGATGGCCACGAGCCCCACCCACATGTTTTCACAGTACCCCGACACACTCACACACACACACACACACACACATCTCCATCGTTGGCCAGTGTGTTGATTTTTGCCCAGTTGTTTTGTTCCCTTACCAAAAGTGGCATTTCGAGCGGATCCAGAGTGCGCCTGACCTCGATATGGTTATTGAAATTTAAGTTTGCAGCAAAACGTAACGACGTTTATTTGAATGCTTATAGAGATTATCAGCAGATTGCTGTAATCAAATGGTAGAGTTAGGGAAATGGTTAAGTAATTGTGTTATAACTTGCAGGGCATGTGAGCTAAGGTTCCTTAGGCAGGCAGCTACATAAAGAGAACTCCCAATTAACTAAACTTACATTTCCGGCATAGAAACCAATTTTCCCTAGTTACAGTTAAATATAATAGATGCATTTCTCAGCTACAGTTTATATGGCATAATTATTTACAGTCTATACAGTACAGGGTATTTTACAATCACCCAGTTTGCCCCTGGTTTCGTACATTACTTCTGATATTCTAACTGCGGCACCTTTATTGTGCACTGTGGCAACCCTGGCGTGTTTGGTACACTTCCGGTTGGCTCTGCCTGGTGTCGACTTATCGTTAGAGTGAGAAAAGTGTAGAAGCATTTGCCCAATTCGGGTTAATTGTATGGCCAATGCAGAGTTACCTGCCGAAGGAGGAGCAGGACAGGGTAACGAACGGGCGTATGTTTACTCAGGGTATTTGGGGAGTTTGTTTTTGTTGTTGTTGCTGCTGGCACATGTCATTAGTTGCTTGCAGCAGCTCACACACCCCACCTGCCCCTGCCCTCTCGTTAAGCGCATAGAATTTTGAGGCAAATAATGAAATGCGGCAATAAACGATAACTGCAGCAATTCACATACATACGAGTGTGTCTCGGAATCTTTGTGTGAGTGTGAGTGTGAGTGCAGCTGTGTGTGTAAGTGGAAAATCGTGTGCAAAGTGGAAAATATTGTCAGTTCTCAGTCGGTTTATTATAAGCTCGTTAAAGCGAAGGTAAAAAGTTCTGCAAAATCTTGCATTGTTTTCTGTCTGCGATAAGCATGATAAGTAGGCTGTTTAGCTGTGCGAAATACTCTGCTTTTGCTTTAGCGTAAAATCCCTTTAGCTAAATGGAGCACACACAGTGCATATTGACTGGCAAATACCCCTTACTCATACTCTACTCTCTTCCTCTCTCTCTCTTTGCAGTTCTGGGCGGCTTATGTGCCCTGCGAGGCGCAGCATCGGGATGCAGTGCAGCTGACACTGGAGCAGATTGATGTGATCAAAAGACTTACGGATCGATATTCACCGCAGCTCACCACATGCACCTCAGCGCAGGGTAAGTAGCCGGGGAGACAAGCCAAGAATATCACGCATACGCCGGGTATGCCCAAAAAAAAACGCATTCAATTTTCTCGCCATGCCGGAAACTTTACGCTCAAGTATCTGAGCTGAAAACCCCCCAAAAAAAAAGAACACACCAAACGGCAGACTAGAGGACGAAAAAGCAGTTGAAGCGGCTGAGCAATAATACCAAATAGAGATGGGGATGGAGATGGCTGCAGTTGCATTTGCTGCGGCACTCGAGGCAACTGCTTACCGCGTGCCATATTTTTGCGCCATTTCCTTTGATATGCCGCACTCACCTAGTTGCACCTCCTCCTCCTCCTCCTCGCGGGGTCGCAACTGATGTTGCAAGCCGTGCTGCAAGCTACAAGCTTTGACTTGTATGCCAGTTCGAGTTCCTCCCCGGAGTACATTTGAGTTTCCTTCGAGCTGTTGTCGACGCCACTGGTCTTGTTTTCCGTTTTGCATTTTGATTTGCTGCCTCGGCAATCTTTTAGTAGTTTTTTTTTTTTTTGCTGCGCTAAAAAGAGGAAAATGCTGCTGTAGAAATGTAGAAAAACGCAAAGAAAAAAGTAAATTCGACAAACAAGAAATCACTTCCGGCATTTTGCGTTGAAACATTTATACAGCCGTAAATGGAAATGTCAATAAATCATGCGGCTATGAAAATCATATACAGGAAAAAGTTTTAGCATCAAATTTGCCAGCGGAAATGCAGCAGCAGCAGCAGCAGAAGCAACGCCAACCCCAACCCCATGTGGCAGTTGCAGATTGTGATAAGCAACGCATATGTTTATCTACTGTAAAACTGTTGACTGTAGGTGCAAAACAACAGCAAGAAACTGCTGCAAACGCAGTCATTTTTCAACTTGCACGAGAATCAAACAAAATGCGAACAATTTGCTCAACTGCAGAGATAAGAAAGTTGCCAAAGCAACAGTTCTGCCTGCTCGACTGTCTTATACCCGCGGTGAGCTCATATAGATTACTATTAAATCTCAAATACATTTTAAGCAAACATTAAGATGGCAATAACTATTCTACATAGGAAAATTAGACGAGCTGGCTTTTAAAATACTCTATCAATTAATTTTATTCGATTTACAGTCTTTGATGAGGGCGTGGCCAAACCGTGGCCAAACCCTAAAATATTCATTATATACTTCCAGTATTTAAAAATATTCTCAACAAATTTAATAGCCTTAACTCCCATACTCTCAGAGATCTAGTGGTTCATACAAACAAAATGACGGCAAAATACGCGTACTTGGCAATTAAACGCATATTTTGATGCCTACTAAAAGAAAGATACCCTACTACCATTAACAAAAGATATTTATACCCTTCTCCACTATGGGTATGGGGTATAAAATCCAAAGAAAAAAGGGGAAAACAGAGAGGAGCACACTTTGTATACAGAGTTTTTAATTGCTCATGCAGGAATATTTGGAAAAGTCAGTGAGAGCAAAGCCAAAAGCCGTTTATCAAAAAAAAAAGAAAAGATTTTCCTGCAATGTACAGCAAAGACTCATGCTATAAGCTCTTTAAAATATCTTTAGGGTAAAGTAATCCTGCACACTGCACTCCCCCATCCCCATTTGCTCAATTCCCTCAGTTAATATTGCGAGCTGCTGAGCTTTTTTGCTTACCTTCTCGCAATTCTGCCGGCAAATATGAACTCAAATCGAAGCCAACTGCAGGATTTCCCCTCTCTATCTCGCTCTTTCTCTCTCTCTCTCTCTCTCTCTCTTATTTCATTTGGGTAAACCAACTTAATATTACCGCAGTACGGTACGTGGAGTACGAGTCCTTTGAGACAACGTAAACATTTTCAAATCAAAGATTCAAGCAAAAATTTAAACTGTAAAAGAGAAGGGAGGGTTAACCCCTTTCCAGCCCTCCCTGCTGTCTAACAAAACTGTGGAGCACGTGAAATTCAGCAGCTGCTGTTGCATAAAATAAAAACCAACATTTTATTTGAAGTGCAGCAAATAAATTCAGTCGGTTGAAATTGTAGTGAGCTCACATGTCGTGTAAATAAAATGCGAATGCAAGTGACCATTGAGCGAGTGCAGCTGGGCGTGGCCCTTAGACCTGTGGGACCCTTCCTACCTACCTACCTACCTACCTAACTCCCTCCCTTCATCCTTCCATCCTGCCCAGTCTCAGGCAGAGGTTGAGCTGCCAAAGTGATTGTAAAAAATGCAAAGCTAACGAACCGAAACACAACGCGACGACTGACGTGTCACGTCTGTCAGTCTGTCAGTCCGTCAGTCTCTCAGTACGTCATTCATTGGATAAGAGTCCCATACGAATCCAGTGGGATTCCTGCAGCAGTTCTGGCTGCTTAGTTACAGGCAGCCTGGCAGGCTGGCAGCACAAATGAGCATTGCATAAACACAACAAATAGAGGACAAAATAGAAAACTGAAAACGCTTTTCTTTCCTCTCTCTCTCTCTCTCTCGCAGTTTTCTTTTGCTGTCACTTGCCAGCATTCTGCTACTTTACATTTTTCCCCGTGTGTCGATGTGTGAACACTTTTTACACACACACTCGCAGTTTTCAATTTCCACCTTGGAAATGTGTAAACTTCAATTTACAGTGAGAAGCCGAGAGAGATTTGAACAGCAAAATTGCATTCTGTTTAGAGAATCCTCTGACATTCGTATACCCTATGCTATATAGGGGGGTAAGTGTGGCGGGATTTGTGGGTGTGAATAAGAGTTTGATTAAGGACTGAAGTGTTAAGGGGGAAACATTGGAGCTAGAGCTAGCTGAGACATCTGTAGACATTTATTTTCTTTCCACTTTCTTCTTCAGTCTGCTATGCAATCATCTTGCTTCTGTTTTATTCCCCTGCCAGTTAGGGTATTAACTATTCGATCTCTCGCAGCCCTTTCTTGTCTTGCACTGCCCTTACTTTTGGTTTATTGCGTCAAGTGGCATTTGGTCGGGGATTTTCATTTTGAAATGTGTTGGAGCATTCGTTTCTCTATTGCCTCAAATCGCATCCGATACATGGTCCATATATTATACATTACGTTGGGCTAAGACTCCGGCTCCGGTTCCTGGGCCATGGTCACCAATTCTGCACAGTCACAGACAATTACATGCTGGTCCAGTCCTCGGTGCTCGGTTCTCGGTCCTTGCTGCAGGTTGAATTGAACTTCAGCTCACGTGGCGTATTTTAGTGCCTTCGCTTGTGCTCATTGGATTGTCCCAGCAAAAAACGACGAGGATGGTAGAGAGAAAATGCACTAAAGGTCCTGCCAGAATATTTGTTTATTTGCTCCATATTTTAGGGTTTTACGGCAACGACGACATCGAGCAGGTTTTGTGGCAGGTATTTGCCTTGCCTGTCCTGTCCTGCCCTGCCCTGCCACAACACAATGGCACAGCCAGGAGCCACAACAACAGCAACAACAACAACAGCAACTCCTTCAGGGCATCAGCTCCTACAAGTGCGCCCTTTTGATTTTACGCAGCTTATTTACTTATTGCCTGAAAACTTGCAAAAGACTCGCCCTTCTCTCTCCCCTCCTTTCCCTATTCCTGTTGGGGTTCCTGCCCGACTCCGGTATGACTCTTGTGCTCTTCCTGGCTACGCCTTCCTGCCTGCTGTTTCCCCCCGGCTTCCCCTGGCTTCGACTGGCTTCCTTTGTGGCAATTTATTGACTCGTTTTCCCTCTGTGTGTGACATTTGAAATGTTATTACAATGCTTGATTTGAATGCAGCGACAAATTATTGAATCGTTCTCTGAGTGTGTACTATATGCATACATATATAGTAGGGCTATTCAGCAGCCACACAGTGGGAATATTTTATTCAAAAAACACATTCAACAATAGTCACCAGCCAGCAGATAAATCAGAAATCAAATCGCCATCGAGTGCGCAGTTCTATGTAGTTTGAGGTTGATTGCATTTCTGCTCATAACAACTGAATACACGATTCGGGGCAAACGATGGCTATAAATCTAGGGGAAACCTAAGCTGAAACTAATTTATTGGGGAACACACTGGTAAAATATTAAAAAAGAAAAAGGCAGAGCTCTAGCTATGCAAATATTTAAGATAGTTGTTTCTCTCTCTCTTGATTTCTTTTCCATTTTTTCTTTGTATTTTGCTGAAATATTTTCCGAGCTGTCAGCCAACTATTCGCCTGAAAATGCACTACAATTAATTTCAAACTCAATTTTCAATTAACAAAATACTTAATGACCTTTTTCGGAAATGCGAATGGAAAAGTTCGGTTCGGGGTTGAAACTTGCACATGACAACAAATAAAAGTCGAGTAACAACTTTATGCAAACATTGCTCAGCTTGCTGGCTAAAAACAATGCAATACCAAAGAGGATGAATAAAAACAATACAATACAATACAATGCAAAGAACAGAAACAAAATAAATAAGCACAAACAATGAGCAAGTATTTTGACAAGTGCTTGGCAAGGGAACAAAATGGAATATCACGAAGCAGATCAAAGCTGCTGCCGCTGCTGTTGCTGTTGCTGGCCAAGACAAGCGTAAATATTGCATGGCACAGCACAAATGCCATGTTGGGATAAACTGACAGATGGACAGACAGACAGTTGGACATAACATGACCACAGTAAACTAAAGGAAAGAGAGTTGAAGGGAGAGAGAGCAGCACAACAATTGTTACTTACGCTTTAGTAACCAAAAACAAACTGCTCGACCAAGTTTAAAACTCGCCTCATACCATAGTACCCCCAACATATACTTCTAGAACTTTTGCAAAGTCTTAACCAGCTTCCTTTCCTCTTTGCAGACATCATTGAGGCGCATAAGAACCAACAACTCTGCTCGCTGACCGGCGTCGAGGGCGGACACTCGCTGGGCGGTTCGCTGGCCGTGCTGCGCACCCTGTATGCCATCGGAGTGCGTTACATGACACTCACCTCCACATGCCATACACCATGGGCCGATTCGAGTTCAGCAGATGCGCCCACATTCAATATGAAGCACGGCGGGCTCACCATATTCGGCAAGGTAAGTCTAACTCATTGTTCTACTGCTGTTGATCCTCCTCCTGCTATTCCTGCTCCTACTCCTACTCCTACTCCTCCTCCTGCTCCTCCTCCTACTCCCGCCCTGAACTCACTTACAGCCGATTTAATGCTAATTAGCTGAAGAGCGACTCCTACTCCGACTTCTCCTGGTGCGGTGGGTTCGTTTTGGGCTTAGGTGCGGATTGTGGCCGCCAAGGATTCACGCACGCAGCGTCCTGCAGGCTGTGGTCAACCGCAGTCAACGCTTTGTTGGCTTAGCCATAAATGTGCTGCCCGTCTATCTGTGTGTGTGTGTGTGTGCTGTGCGTAGTTGGGCTCAGGCATAAGTGCTTGAGCCGCGTGCCTCGTCTGCCTCTGCCTCCTTTGTGCCCTGCCCCGCTTTGTATGCCTAATGGGTCAACAGCTCTCAAATTAGGTGGGTACAACCATTTGGAAGAGCCACGCGGCTTTTCGGCGGATTATCGAGCAACTGAAGGTAGGCAAATATCTTAAATTAACTGCGACACAGCAGGGTTGTCTGTATGAACAGCTTATAGGGTCAGCGAGGGTACGCTTGTGCTAAGGAAAGTTTCTGGAAATATTGATTATGTGTGCGAGCACAGTTTAGGCATAAAGGAACCTAAATATATGGGTAGATGGGGGAGAAACATATGCAAATTATACAGAAAAAGATGGTTAAAATATTTTTAATTAAACTTTTTAAAGTTCTTAAGTTCTAAACAAGTGCTCTTTAAATAATTCAAATTATTTTTGAATTTTGTTTGACTGTTTATATATAATATATAATATAGTTTGTAGTTTATAACCCTGCAAGGCTGGCATATTTTATTTAATTGATATGAAGAATGTCCTGAACTAATTTCTGAAATGAATCGCACTTACTTTGTTGTCGAGTTTATTAATTTGTTTGTCTATCTGGTCCCCTAGGCACAAGGGTACTTAGCTTGCGACCAACATGATAATTGATTTGGTCAATATTCATGTTACTCACAGACAAATATTTGAGTATTCATATAGCGTGCTGTGCGTGTTTATGAATCAACTTTCCCCTTCAATTACAAGGCAAACAGAGCGAACTACTCTAATTTATCTATATAAACTAGGTATAGAAAACTAATACCCCATGCCTAGCCCCCTTTTCTACCTAATCCCATTCATTTATTTATTCACATTTCACACTCGCCTCGCGCCGTCTCAAAATGCACATTCACATTCGCATATACAAGTTCAGCACAAGGCACAAGGCTGCCAAATTCGAAAAAATTTTGATAGAATTTTTCGAAAAGATTTGTTTACATTTCTGAATTCTTTGACAAACGTTTTGCTGTGTAATTATTTCGAAATTCGAAATTGCCTCGAGAGCGGGAACTGCGGCTAGCAACCACTTCATCGGGGCATCCGCTATAATGATGATCAGCCCAAGATCAAACATCATTATGATCATTCGAGTGTGTGTTTGTTTGTCGCTCGCGTTGCGCTTCCTCTTTGGCGATGGGCGCTTGCCAAGTGCTATTTTAGAGGAGGTGCATACGGAAATAAAGAACAACAATGGCAGGGACAGATGGACAGATGGATGGGCGAACCGTGGGATAGGCGACCATAACAGGAAATGTTAATTTACTGTGCCCAATCAAAACAAAACAAGCATACGAATCTGCCAATTAAATATGGAAATTAAAATACTTATAATCAGAAAACAAAGTTTAAAACAACAAGAATTGCAAACTGGCAGCACAACACGAAATCAACGTCACTTCCTCATTTAAATAACGGAATTTTCAATTACACATCGCACGAAAGAGGCAAAACAACAAGATACTACGTAATGAAAAGTGAAAAATGTCGCAATGCGCAGGCGCCGGAAAATGAAACACGGCGAGAGCGAGAATAAACGAGAGCGAGAAAATTTCGAGGCGAAATCATGTGGTAAAATGTGGAAATTTTCGCTGCGATGAAATGAGCGTGCAATGGGAAAATCGAAATTTTCATTCATACTATAAGGTGAATTGCACAGTGCGCTGTGAGAGTGAAAAGTAAATGAATTTTTTAAAGGAAAATTTAAATAAATAAATAATATAAACATCATATAAATGTAAATAATATTATAAGGTTAGAGAAATAAATTACTAAGACTCTTATTAAATAAAAAATTGTATATAAGATATAACTATTATATATTATTATTATAATCGAATAATCACAATAATGTCATTTAAACATTTTGAAAGCTACAAAAATGTGCCTAAAAATGTTACTCAGCTTTTGAAGTACTTGAAGGATTTTTAAAATACAGAAAACCAACCTTATCTAAGAATTTCTACACTTTTATTCACAATAGCAAACTATTTGCCAGCTGTAACTTCCTTTTCCAGCATAGTTTCCTATAAGCATAATTGCCCCTATTAAGGCAGCCTGAAATTGCTCGCAATTAAACTGTTCCCTACCCACTGTTCCCACTTGACATACCGTTCCACCCGCAACTCTAAAAATACCCGTCACGCACCCACGAAGCGCCAGTCACATGGGCCATGGTGAAAATCTTGTGCGCTCTCTCTCTCGCTCTCTCTCTCTCCTGTCAGCTGACTCTCTCGTGAAAATGGTGAAAATGGCCACACAGCGCCCACAGTTCGCAGGCAGCGCACAGTCGAAATTCGCCCCAACGAGGCGAAGCAGCAGCAGCAGCAGCAGCACACGCCAGTCGCGAAGTGAAGTGAAGAAAAGCGATACGAACAGGCACACAAAAAAAGAAAAAGAAAAAGAAAATAGAAGAAAAAAACGAAAACGAGAAGAAAATTAGCCAACAAATTATTCGTGTGCATCGTGTATTGTGGGAAGAGACTCGGCCGTATATCTATCTATCTGTCTATCTATCGCACTTAATACATATTCGAAACAAATTCCGTTTAGCGCGACGCATTAAAAGGTGAACAAATACACACGCACGCACGCACACACACGCACGCACGCAAGTTACTAACAAGCTACCCCCTAAGAGAGAACAAGAAGAAGCAGAAGCAGAAGAAGACGAAACAATTGAAAAGAGAAAAAAGAAAATAGAAAAACATATTGCAATGCTGAAAATACTAACATGAGCCCAGTGAGCAAATAAAATACAAAATACTAATCGGTTACTTCCTCCTCCTCCTATCATATATACAACGCACACACGCGCACCCACACGCACACACACACGCGCGCACAACATTCCACACACATCCTCACACCCCGTGATTGATGATGACAACGCAGCAGCAGCAGCAACTTGCGGCAGCAACAGCAGCGTCGACTGAGTCGACAGCAGCAGCAGCAGCGTCGGCTACGGCAACGGCAGAGGAAACAGCGACGTTAGCAGAGAACGGGTACGTCGACGTCGACGTCGACACAGCTATGACAGCAGCAACGACAGCAACAAAAACAGCTGGCAATGGCAGCACGAGCAACACAAACAACAAGCAACAGCAGCAACAGCAGCAGCAGCAGCTGAGCAGCAGCAGCAGCAGCAAACGCAGGTCGAGGTCATCCGCACGCTACGATGACGTGGAGAGGCAACAGCGGAAGAGTCGCCCCATCGTTTCGATACCCAATACCATCAAGCTGAGCATGCTAAACAGCGGCCTGCTCAGCTTCGAACGGATCAAGCTGGAGGCGAGAGATGAGAATAATTCCCTCTCGAAGACCATACCCAATGGACCCATCGATGTGCGGCATTTCCTCAAGCTGTGCGATCTGCGACGCAAGTTTCCCGTGCTCTACAAGCTGGAGTTCCAAACGGCAGCCAAGGTGGAGACGAATACATGTCGTCATGCTCTGAAGAAGAATAATCAGGAGAAGAATCAGAATCCCAAGTGCATTCCATACGATTACAATCGTGTTGTCCTGCAGAAGTTACCCGGCGTCGCGGACTCGGACTACGTCAATGCATCCTATGTGGACAGTCTGCTCAAGCCGAATGCGTATATTGTGACCCAGGGCCCCGTGGAGGAGACTGTGAATGCCTACTGGCGTATGGTGTGGCAGGAGAACATCAGTGCCATCGTCATGCTGACCAAGACCTTCGATTTCGCCAAGGTTATGTGCGTGCAGTACTGGCCCCCGAACATGGAGGTGCACGAGACCTACGGGGATATACACATCAATATTGTGCGGGAGGAGCAATTGGCCAATTTTCACATACGCACCTTTAGGCTGTACAAGAAGGGGGAACAGGGCGAGGTGACGGATGAGCGATTGATCCTGCAGTTTCACTATACCGAATGGTATTCGCACTCCTGCCCCTTCTCCAATGCGCTGCTCGAGTTCCGGCGACGTGTGCGTCTCGTTGTGGGCAACATCATTAAGGATGAGGATGATGTGGATATGCGTGGTCCCATACTGGTGCACTGCAGCGATGGTGGTGGTCGTTCCGGTGTCTACATGTCCATCGATGCCAATCTGGAGTTGGCCGAGGAGGAGGAATCCTTCAACGTCTTCGGTTACCTCAAGAAGTTGCGGCAATCGCGTAAGGGTCTCGTCGAGAATGTGGATCAATACAAGTTCATCTATGACACACTGGAGGAGCATATTATCTGTGGCAAAACATGGTTTCCCGTCTCCGAACTCTCCGATCGCCTCAAGGCCAAGGCGCGTCGTAACTCCGGCACCAAGATGAACGAGTATCAAGCGGAATACGATCAGATCTGCAAGCAGACGCCACGATTCACCATCGGCGACTGTGCTGGTGGTCATCGAGCCGATAATCGCGAGAAGAATCGCGATGTGCTCTGCGTGCCACCCGACAATTTTCGACCCTATCTGACCAGCTTCCAGGGCAACGCCTTCACGGACTACATCAACTCCGTCTTTGTGGATGGCTATACCAAGCCCCGGGAGTACATTGTCACCGAGTGGCCCATGAAGCATACGCTGGGTGAGTTCTGGTCTCTGGTCTACGATCATGAATGCTCCGCCGTTGTGGTGCTCTGTCAGCCACCCTCACAGTCCCAGCAATACCCATCGTTCTGGCCAAATAAATCGAAAATGGAGAAATACGGACCCGTCTTCACGGTGCACTACGTCATGTCCAAGAGCTACACGAACATCAAGCAGTGGGAATTCAAGATCAACAAGAAGATCGTATCGCTCACGGAAATGATGGCCGGCGTGAAGGCACCCACACGTACCGTCCAGCTGTTTCAGCTAACCTGCTGGCCCATGGGTCACAAGGTGCCAAGCTCAACCAATTCGCTGGTGTATCTGATGAATATGGTCGAGATTTGGCGCAACAAGGTCGACTATGGACCCGTCTGTGTTGTCTCGCCCGATGGTCGCAGCCGTGCCGGGGTTTACTGTGCGGCAAATGCGTGCATCGAGCAGGTCATACAGCACGGCGAAGTCGATGTCTTTCAGGCCGTCAAGACCGTGCGGCGACACCGTCCACAGCTGGTCGAGAATATGACCGAATATAAGTATTGCTACGATCTGGTGCTGCACTATGTGCTCCACTTCCTCAACAAGAAGGATTGAGAGCAGTCCGAGAGGAATTCTCGTAATTTGTTTGGCGAAGCGAGTCACGAGTCACGATCGTTGTGGCTCGCTCGAAACTGCTTTATGGTTAACAAAGTCCACAGTGGTCCACATTTTGATGCCTATACTTATAGTACTTTTATCTGTACGATCTGAAGATGAGTCTGTCAAGGGGAGGGGCTTATCGATACTGGCACTTGGCCCTAAAGCAATAATACCGAGTATTTTTGTTGTGCACAACATGTTTGGATTGTGAGCACGGGAAATCGAATTTCCCCCGATCTCACAATCTCGTGTCGTGTCTCGTGTTTTTCTTGAATTTTTTTTGTAGATCCTTTTATCGAAAGAGGATCATAATTATGTATCTACTGAAAAGCCATGAGAGATGATGATAAATCATCATCATTAATGATCTTAAACTGTAACTATAACTGAAACTGTACCATGTGCCATGTCTAACGCCCCGATTGTTGTTGTTATTGTACTTATAAAGAACTCTTAACTATTAAAAAAAAAAGAAAGAAATACGATATAATTATGATTATGTTTACGATATATACTATGTACGTGTTAACTCATAAAACTTGCTACCTTATACAAATTGTTGATATATATCTAACTACTATATCTCTATATACTATATACTATATACTATATACAAACTTGAATGATATATGAATGTTACGTTTTTCTCTATGTATAATGAGAGTCGCCTAGGTTAGGGAGAACATTTCAAAATCCTGTTGGAAATTGTATTTTTTATTCATGTTACTAAGCGGAGAGCGAACCAAACACTCGATACGAATTTTTGTTTATTCATATGAAGTGTACACACACACACGCAGACACACATACACATACACATACGCATACACAGCCATATATACAGACATTATACAGACGTATATACTCGTATATTTTCGCATTTATGCATTCGAATTATGAAATATTTGTGTAACAATTCAAATGCATATACCATCACACACACAAAAACACATACACATACAACACCTATATTTATGGACATACATACATATATTCTTGTAAATGTATTGAATTTATTTTTTTAAATGTGAATAAATGTGCATATGTATTTTGGATCGATTCCGTACGATACTTTCGCGTAGGTAACAAAAACGATACGAAACGAAAACAAAAAAAAAAAAAAAAAAACAAACAAATGAAAAGCCCAAAAAGAAAAACTAATTGTATTGTGTTTTATTTCTAAATGTGAATATACGAGTATATGAAGATATATTCCTATTGGGAATGGGGTGAAGCTTCTCTAGTATAGAGCGAATATTTTTAAGACAACATCAAAAAAACTCTTCCAAAATATTTTTGCAGCAATTCTCTGAGTCAACTTAAATATTGCTAAAATGGAATTTACACACATCTCTTGCCTGCAGATCGAACTAAAGATTATTCATGTTTATTTGCGTACTTCAGGGCAACAATTACAATGCCAGCATATACAGATATCTACCCCAACTTTTGATCTTTTCGCATTCCTTTACTGAAAAATTCAGAAAACAAAAAACGAAATAAAGCAAAAATCAATCAAAATATTTTTTTGCGCATTAATTGAAAATTCACTTCTCCGCCACAAATGGAAAAACCTTGTACCTACGGAAAAGCACATGCCGAGATGATGATGATGATGATAAACAAAACAAGATGCTCCATTATAATCGCGATTCGATAAAAACCTTGACCAGATTACACTTTAATGCGTACAAATCAAACAGAGGCCTCACTTATATAGATATCGCTTTGCCATACAGGGGCGTGATGCAGAAAGGGGATCTGACTCGGAGTGGGGGGTCTGTACTACAAGGTGCGGTCTCTCTCTCTCTCTCTCTATAAAATCGATAAATGACAGCACAGCAATAAAAATACAACAACAATAATAACAAGAGCCACAGCAATAATAGTAAAAGTTGAGCGCTCGCCATGACATCAGCAAAAATTGTAGGAAAACAAGATACAAGTGCACGTCTAGAGGGCGAAAATAGGGGAACGACTCTTAGATACCCTGTAGAGTAGAATGCGCATGTTCTATATATAGAGAATAATTGATTTGGATAGGCCACTTGTTTTTAAACAGTATGTGTAGTTCTTGATCTATATTTCATCCTAAACTCTACATATATCTTAAAGGCAGGCAAAATATTTAGGTAAAACCGGTTAAACCGATTTAAAGCAGCAAAAATATATTTAGGAATGTTTTCTTGTTTTCTTTTTAGCAAATACTTTTGTTTTGTGATAGACTCATGTGGTGCCATGCATTGTTTGTTGTTGTCATTGTAATTGTTGTTGTTTTTGCATGTTTTGTTGCCAGGCAATTAGCTTAAATTTTTTGCCCAAACACAAAATGCACAAATAGAGCAATCAGTTGATTTTCTAGTGTTTTTTTTTTTTTTTGCTGTTTTGGGGGGAAAATTTATTTATGAGCTATTAATACGAAACATGCGCGTGGCAAATTAATTCGTCGGGTCAGCGGGATACGTTGGGAGTCGTAGAAATTAGTCACAGTTCGGTTTTGGGAGCTCTTTTAGTTTTTGTTAATTAAAAACTCAGTGGCAATTAATTTCGGAGGCTTGCCAAAATTTATGGCATATTAAGTTCGACATGGGCATAAAACTAAATCACAGTTTTTACTGGGAAAATATGGCCTCGCAGGAGAAAAACATATGAGCAGCTTAATAAATAAATTAAATTATTGACGCATAAATAGTTTCGAGCAGAATTCAATTCATTTGGGCTTTTAAAAAATTATACAATAATCAATAATATTTTTAAAGCATGGCTAGGCATGAAATATATTTGAGCTTAAATAAATGCGCGTGCCCCTTTCTATTGCATAAATAAACAGCATTTTTTTAAGTTTCTCCTCTTTTTTTTTTTTTTTTTGATTCTCAATTTGTTTAACTATAAAAGTCTGCACAAAATGGTGGGCCATGTACTCAACGTGCACCAATTATTCGCTATTTGCACAGAGCTCCCTCTCCCTCTCACTCAGGCGTATTTAGCCACACACAAGTCGGGCATTCTTTCGGGGAACTACTGGCATATTGTGCATTTCCCTATGTGGCAGGTAGTATTCCCACGACTATTGCCACACAATTGCCCGCACTCTCCTGCCTCCCTACTCTGCCCCTTCACTCCTTCCCGCTCCTTTGGCTGCCATTCAAATTGTAATATTAGCCTTTGTTTCAGACATTTCGTTGTATGCCGTCGGCAGTGTTTGGCTAATTCAATTATGCAACGTCTACGTGTGTGTGTGCTTGTTTGTGAGAGTGCAAATGCAATTGAAGTCTGGCGTGCACACACGCTCATTATACACCTGTATGCACACACTTGCGCGTATTCAGTCACGCTTTTCACTTGCTGTGTTTCCCATTAGCCCCGCAAGTCCATCCAACCCCCCAGCTACATAACATTAGCAGGCGATGGACGAGTGCATAACATAATTCATATACCCTTCCACTATTGAAAATTGTCAAAAATAGGGTATACTCATTTTGTGTTAGTAAATGAAGACAGAAAATATCATATATTAGAAGTGAACCATTTTCACATTTTAACATTTCAAATATATACTCTTTGAAAATTTTCGAAATTTTGGAAATTTAGACAAGGGTACCCCCTTGTCATTTTTCGGAAAATTTTTTTTTTCAAAATTTTAAATCGGCAGCTTTCACTTTTAATCGAAAGCGGAGTTCAATATTAGTACAAAACAAGTGTTTAAATCCATTTTGGACAACATTTAATTTTGGGCCAAAAATCATGTCCAAATGGACCAAAAAATTAACATGTAACGTCCTCGAAAAGGCCATATAGCATAATTTTCTACCCATCATAGTTTTGTCAAAAATCAAGCGATTTTCCATCAGATTGGCATTTTGTTTAAGTCTTCGTACCCTTAGTAAGACTACATTCAAAAAATAACAAAATATACTCTTTGAAAATTTTCGATATATTGGAAATTTAGACAAGGGTACCCCCTTGGAATTTTTTAGAAAATTTTTTTTTCCAAAATTTTAAATCGGCAGCTTTCACTTTTAATCGAAAGCGGAGGTCAATATTAGTACCAAACAAGTGTTTAAATCCATTTTAGACGATATTTAATTTCGGCCCAAAAATCATGTCCAAGCGGACCAAAAAATTAACATGTAAAGTCCTCGGACAGGCCATATAGCATCATTTTCTACCCATCATCATTTTGTTAAAAATCAAGCCATTTTCCATCGGAATGGAATTTTTTTTTTCTGCCTTGATATCCTCAGTAGCTCTACACTTTAAAAATATCAATTTAGACTCTCTGAAAATTTGTGAATTTTTTAATACAATATATAGGTAAGTCTAGTCTAGTCTTTTCCGAGAATAATACGCCTTTAAATGTTGGAAAGGTTTCCTACTGTCAGGAATACCTGAGAGTAGCTACGTTACTTATTATAATCATTATGGCATTTATTTACGCCGGCAACAACAGTCGAGTTGGATGTGCTGCGGCACCTCGTTCAGCCATCGGGTTGGGCACGTAATGGAAATGAGTTAAAAACTGTTGGCCTTTAGTCTCTCTCTCTTTTCTCTCCGACCCCTCTCTTTCCCATTAACAAGTGTGCGGGGGCTTTCATGTTTCACGTGCTTGGAGTGAAAATGTGTGGCACTAATTTGATATGACATGAAATTAAATTTAAATAATTAAACAAATGCCTTTTGTGTGGCTGCCTCAGTCTCTGCGTCTACCCCTCCCACCGCTTTTTCATCAGCTGCCTCTGAGCATAGCATACTTTCCTGCGCACACACACATTTTAATTAAGTATTTATTTGCCACTCCCAATTCCAAGGCGCGAGAGTTCGACAAGGTTTGCGCACTGCACAAAATTCTGGCACAGATCAAAGGTGCGAATTTCATAATGAAATGTGAAACAAAAAGATAAAAATGTTGCTGCTAAGCGAAGACAGTAAAGATCTTTCGCCTTCAAGCTAATGAGGGAAAGCAGGTTGTTAAAAATCATATAAAAGAATGCATAATAACTAGCAAAAGTAGGCAACTCGATTCTGTCGATATGAACACATAGATCTCAGAGATCTTCGGAGCTAGGACTATCAAATTGAGTATTGTTTTATAAATCGTCAACTGTGAACCTTTTTAAGTCCTTCTTATTATTAAATAATTCACCGCCTTTTCAATTATTAAGTCGATATTTACATTTATCGTTTATACTCGTTGAAAATAAACATAGTGCCCTTGCTTACTTGGCACTCTAAATAGCCGTAGGTCATGGCACATTCTTAATAATTTCCAATCTTAACTTTACAAAGGGCCCACTCAAATATTCAAACATGTTTAATTATAACTGCAGCTTGCACAAACAAAATTCCAGTGAAATGCAGTGAAAAATTCAAATCACAACGAGGAGGAGGAGGAGGAAGGAAGCAGTTCGGCACAATGGAGAATGGCATGCGAGGCTATGGATTTAATTAATGTTAACACGATGACTTTGACATGCAGACAATACAAATAGCACAGGCATACAGGGACACCCACATACTCCCACACATCCCAGACACACACACTAAGACAATGCACTTGGCAGAGCTGATGACTGACAAATTGAAACGGGCGGCCGTTTGACTAAATGACTAAGTGACTGACTTTCCTGCTGTGGTTCGCAGCCAAGCTGCCTTTGCCAGTTGTGAGTGTATGTGTGTGTGTGCTTGACGCGCATTGTCGCGTGTGTGTGGGTGTATCTGTGTGTGTGCGTGGGTGTGTGGACGAGTGTGTCAGGACTTCGCTGCGCAGCTGCCATTTGGTTTGCCAGCTCTCAAGTTGACTGCCTTGGTTTATTGTAAACATGTGTGCTAACAACTTGAGGCTCTGTCTGTCTCTAAGTGAGTTCTATTCCTACACAAGACAATAAAGGCACACACACACACACACACAGCTAAAGCGGATATATGCGGTGCCATTAAAGTTGTAATTTAGTGAGGATTGCAAATCAGATTGCAGCTAAATTACACTTGCAACTGATTTCAAAGCAACCACAAGCCACGCCATATGTTTGCCAATTTACCAAGCAGCTGCAGTTTATTCTCCTCAGTTTGCCCATGCGAAAGGTGTAGCAAATAAATACAAAGTAAATATGATAAATACTCTTAAGGAACGATCAGTTGAGGAAGGCGCCTAATTAACTAGATCAAATTCTCTCGCATTTACTTTACAGGGTATCTGCTAGTTAGTTGCTTGGCTGCTGCTACGCATTCCTAAATCAAATCTCGCTATTCCAATCTAATTAGCATTACTAATGCCAAGTCAAGATTTAATAAGCCACTTAAGCCATGCCAGAAGCCTCTGTAAACGTTGCTCGTAAACCATATGAATGCCATTAATACACTGTACTGCTTGGTGGCTTTGTTCTCAGCTCCATTTCAAGTGCATGTGCAAGGCAGCTAGCAAAGGGAGGGGGAGGGCAGGGAGAGGGACCGAGGGGCGTTTGCTCACTTTATGCAAATTTTCATGCAACCAATTCAAACAAAAAAGCCACCGTTGCATGCAGCTCCTGTTTGTCTTTTTGGTGCTGTTGTTGTTGTTGTTGTTTCGCGCTGTACTTAGTCATAATGAGCTGCACACAGATAAACACACACACACCAGTTTGGCAGTTGAACAAATTTTGTAAAGCTTTTTACATTATACAACAAAAGTGTGATATGCGCTGCTGCTGTGTGCGTGCGTTCATATTGTTGCCTTGTTCATTATGTATTTAATTATGCTTTTGTGCATTTTACAGTGCACACACACACACACACACACACACTAAGCCACGCAAAGTTTTATGCAGCTTGGGGGAAAAAGTTTCACCAGTGCCACGCCCTCGCCCTCGCCCTCGACCCGCCCCTGCGTCACTTACATAGCCAAATGTCATTAACAATTTTTGTGAGCTCCGCCGCTTCAGCAGCTCCATCCAACAACTCCGGCAACTTGAAACTTTCCATGTGATAGCAGACTATTCTATAACAAACTAGCATAACTAAATTACAGTTTAATATTTAATTAAATATTTTGCAGCTTAGCAGCGCTTATGCGGCTCCCTTTCCCCCCTCCCCTACGTTGCAGGGTGTTACTACCGAAAACAAAAAAATTAATTATAATTAAATTATGCGCTGCTGGCAATAGACGCCATTCTGAGCCGCCATGTTTTGTGGTGCACACAGCGTGCGGTGTTGTTGCATTACATAATTAGTTGGCAGTTATTATTGCAGATGTTGTTGTTGTTGTTGTTATTGTTGTCCCCACATTGCCCATAGCATATGCCATTAGCCAAATCAATAAATATTTGATTATAATTGTTGATTTACAATTATTTGCCCAAATATCCTGCATAAATTATATCTATGACAGCAGCAGAAGCAAAAACGGAGCGAGTGAATTTCGCCAGAATAATTGAAATACCTTTTCAAATATATGAGTGTTTTGTGTCTGTGTGTATATTGAAATTAATTTAAGTATGCGAATATTGCTCTCTCACGCAATCAACATGTTATTCAATTAAAATGTTGCTAAAAAGTTTAAATTACAAATTAATTTAATTTAATATGAAGCCAATAATAATGAGAAATGCAATATTAATAACACAGTCTGATCGAAGTCATGTTGAAAGCGGCCATCTTGGTTTTAATGGCTGACTTGCCAGAACGAGAGCGACTGCAGTCATTCTCTCTCAACAGCAACAACAGCGCGCTCATTTACTCTCAGCACCTGCATTTGCTCTCTCAGTGCTTAAGCAACTGCAGTCATTGTTGTTGTTGTCGCAATAAGGAAGAGCAACAACACAAACCACAGCCAAAGTGCGCTCATTTACTCTCAGCTCGTTCCTCTGCCAGCTTGAGAGCGTAACTTGCCACGCTCTCTCAACTGCAGTGATCATTGTTGTCTCTCCCAGCAGCACACACTGTTGCTATCCTCTTCTGCCTCACACGTTTATCACACTAAGCGAGCTGTAAGCTGAAGGTGAGTTAATTACCAACACTTTCCGCCAGAGGGCGCATTAGCCAATTAAATGCAAGCAGGACATTACTCAATTTATCAACTGCTCTAGCTGCCTCCCTCGCACCCATGAGCAAAACAATCCTTCAATCATGGCAGCCAGATCGAATGGCGGATTTAATAATGGCGGAAATAAACAACTGCAAATACTGAAAAAATAAATGCAATCATTAGCTAACTTATATTTAAATCAATTAACATAAATTAAGATATTTTATAGGCAATTAATAAATAAATTTGAGCAGTAAAAATCCTTAAATTATTTCTAATTTAGCAGTGAAATATCAAGTTTCTTGTAAATAATTCAATTGAAAATAATGAGTTTTGTTTTTCTTTCTTCTGTTTGCTTCATTACATCGGTTTTCTTATGCTTTCACCTTTTCACGTTTGCCCATTAAAACAAAAACAGAAAACATTTCCTTTTACATCGCAGTACATACTATACTTGGAAGGGGAAGGTTCTCTCCAAATGCGCCCCAGGCTTGGTAAAAGGGACTGACCACAATATTCCTTACCATTGTATTTGTGATGCCTACCTTATTAAATTTCCGCATCTGAATTATATGCTAATGTTCATAACAGTGTAGCTCTTTGGGCTATAGCAAACAAAACGGAAACATAACCAAACTGCGCAATTAGAAACATTCAGAGCAGACTGCTCTAATAATATACTGACCACACAATAGCTTTACGAGAAAGCATTCCCCCACTCCAAATATCATATATATATACACAATAACAGACTCTCAAAATGTTGCAAATACACTTCATTAAATATCGAATAGGCAAATATCAATTTACCAGAAATAATTTAATGACATTTATGCATATTACTTAGCCCCCTCCTCCCCAACCGCTCTGCCACAACTCCAGCAGTGTACGTGATTGCCATGGAACAATGGCAAACTCCAGCTCCCCCTTCCCCATCATAATTGATGAGCCTTATGACAGTCGTAATGTAATTATTCAATGAGAATGACGGACCTGAAGAGCTTGCAAGCCAGGCTCTGTACATTGTGTACTACAAAACACAATAATGTTCAATTAAAGTCCAAAGTGTTTTGATATGTGATACTACAGGCAGCAATTCCATCAAAGATCCAACAATTGTTGCAAGTTAAAGCGAGTAATGCAGCCCGATTAAGTTTGGCAATGTTAATTAAGTGGCTTACTCAAGTGTTACACGAATTTCGGTGTACTAACTATGCCAGTTTACCTTGGAGCTATTTAGAGTGATGGATAGTAAGTGTAGACCCTTAGTAAGTCGCTGCTGTGCTTGGCCCTCCCCAAGATAGTTTAATTTTCGAGCGATAATAAAATTTAAATTGATTTTCTTTGAGTTTGTCATGCGATATCAATAATTCTATATTCCAGAACTATCATAGAGAAAATCTTAAAGCGATCATAGTACTAAGCCTAGCATAGCACTGGCGATTTGTGCAGATTAAAAGGAACAACGTTTCGCATGTACAAAGACAATAAAATAATTCAAATTTGTGGAATTTTTGCTATTTTGGTAAAAAGATTTGCATTTTCGGTTGTGCAAGTGGACAACATAAATTTGATTAAATTCCGAAAAACACACGCATAACTTTTGTCATGCTTACACGACATTCCGTTCGGAAAATAAATACTAGGTAAATATTTATCTGCAATTTAAATGCATACCTGATGCGAGCAGAGAGCATTACGCTCTGACTGTGAGAGAATTACAACATGAATCGCTTTTGTTATGCAGACCAAAAAATGTCAGCATTTTAACTTTACCTCGCAAATTAACGCCCACAGAACAAGGCACGCCCATTTGGGCAGCAAACAACGCCTCTGCATATTCTGCATACACAATTAAATCGAAACAAAAGTGTAGCAAAGATCGACGTAGGCATACGCAGAGAGAGAGAGAGAGAGGGAGAGGTAGGCAGAGATGGACAGATGCGAACGCTTTTAATTGAAAATATTTGCAAGTTTGACACTGCAATTGACCGCAATGCAACTGCAACGAGCCAAGATAACCATGTGAAAATACAAAAAATATATGCACAGAGTAGCAGAACAGCCAGACGAGCAGTTACCCTGGAAAAAAGATACGCCTGTCAAAACTTGACTGATTAAAAGAAAGCTGCGCTATTTTCGAATTTTACAAGAATTTTCTTACTCCAACAGCTTCACAGGGTATTCCCCTAGTGCGTATTCCACAAGAGTGTGACAAATGTCAGCCTGCCAGAGCCAGAGTCCAAATTGCAGTATAGCAAATTTTCGGAACGTTTATTGATTGTGCATTTGAATATTTTATTGCATTTGCAGCCTGACACATTCACACACTCACTCACACAGTGATGGCAACTGCCAAACATTTGTCGACCCGTCTCGCCCCTTTTGCCCCTTTTTGATGTACACTGTCTCATTCTTCTCTTCTTCTTCTTCTACGTGTTGGACACCTGGGAATTTGTAAGCAATAATTTGTCGGACAGTGCATAGTTTAATTAAAATTCCCATTCAACGATCAAATGAATGAGCAGCAATGCGAAAGTCTTGTGACAGAAATGAACACACACTCGAAAAATGTTTCACATTTAATTTCAGTTCAGTTTCGACTTGTTATAGGGGCACACATTGTGTGTGTGTGTGATCAAATTACATGTGTGTTCTATATGGAAATGTGGCTTGATTGTGGCTACATTGTGCGGTCAGTGTAGTCCCCGGATATTACGTATACGTACGTATACGCGATGTGTGAAACAAACTAAAATGCATTGCATACTTTTCAGCGCTACCTTAGAGAAATCATAGCCAAAATCGCTCGACTTATTTTTACCTCCAGCCCCGTCTCGCTTTCGTATTTGATTTTTAAATTAAATTTTAGCTCATAACTCACCTCTGTGTGAGCCAAAAATAATTAGATAAATCTCCCTATCACCCAGCTATAGCTTCCACTCTCCGCGAGCTTAAAGCTTTAATAATCGAAGCAGAAAGAGAGAGAACAGACTCATTTGCTGCCTTTGACATGGCAGAGGCGCCTACGCATTGTGCCCTCGCAATTAATTAATGCTCATCATGAGGGAAAGGGGGAAAGCGCATTAAATTTGATAAGCATTTAAGCATGTTACTCGGCACTTCCGCTCGCAGATAAAGAGAGCGCAGACACACACACACACACACAGGAATACACTCACATGTAGGCGACAATCAACTAATGCAGAGCTGCAATGATTTATTATTAGAGGTAGCTGAATTATTCACGCGTTCGTCGGCGCAAATAAAGATTAATGATGGCATTTCAGAATTTTGCACGCCCAGCACAGCCACTGCCTGCTGTCAGCTTGTCTATTTAACTGTCTCGGCGCAACCCTGTTCGCGCAACCCTGGCGACTCGACACTCCATATGTGGTTTGTTTTACAGCGCTTCTTTGTGCAGATTTCCGTTGCAAGCGATGAGCGTGGAGCAGCGAGCACGAGCCTGTGCGTCCAACATCAACCGCACACGGTGCCCTTTCCACACACACACACACACATCACAACTCAGTTGTGCGTGAAATTTATGCATATGTATGTAGACGCGTGTTGTTTTCCCAACACGCTCCAGAGCGCCTCGGGCGCAGCTTCCTCCTCCGCGCCTCCTCTCACTCCAATTGAATTTTGGGCAAACTGCGTTGGCAACTAGACGCAGCTCGTCGTGTTTGATCCATGATATGTAAATTCTTTTCATGGCGTACTGTGGCTTAACCTTTGACGAAAAAAGAAAGCGTTCATTACAGCAGGGTGGAGGAGAGGAGGAGAGCAGGAGGGTGGCCAGGTGGCCAGGTTAGACAGATAATTTCAGCATCATTAAAAGCGACTGCCTGTCTGCGTTTTCGCCTTTAAGCTTGCCGTGCATTGTTTTCCGTCGACTGCTGCTGCTGCTGCTGCTGCCACTCAATTTGGCTGACAAGCCTATTCCATTTGGCCTATTTGGCGTCTATTTATAAAGCTCGTCATCGCCATCGCCAGCATCGCCATCACCCGCTGCGTCCCACTCCAGGGCTGACACATTCGGCTTGTGACTAACTCAAGCGTCAAGCAAACCCAAGCAGTAGCTGGGATTTAAATGCTATTTACACAGCTTTTGGGCTGTCCAACAAAGCCAGCTGGGAGAAGAAAGGCACACCAAAGGGGCAGGAGGACTAACCTGCTCCTCCTCCTCACCAACAACCCCGTCCTCATCATGTCTACCTGCTGTTCCGGCTACGAGGAGCTAATGCCCAACTAGTGTTGACCTTTTTGCCATTGTCTGGGCACGTATGAAAGGGCTAAAAATGTGACACTGCCAGGGGGAGGGAGGGGTGGAGAGAGTGTGCCTAAAGCTGGCCGAGATTCAACTGGAAATTTTGCGCACCTGTCTGCGTACGTGGCCAACTGAGATTGAAGCTCAGCCTGAGCCTGTGGCTGCTGCTGGAAATGGCAATGGGTTGGTTTGGGTCTGTGACTGGGATTGGCTCTGGGACTGGGAATGGAGAATGGGAAACTGGGGACTGGAGACTGGGGGACGTTATTATCTTGACACATGTGTAACGGCTTTTGTTTTCTGCCATTTGCACAGAAAGTATTCAACGAGCAGAGCAAAGCAGCTTTCTCCTCCTTTCTCCTCCTTTCTCCTCCTTTCTCCTGCAACATGGTGTTGGTAATGCATGTTGAGTCCAGCTTAGGAAACAATTCAAGTCTTTGTTTGGCACACTCGAAATTCCATTGAGCAACTCGTACGCCAAGGAGTGCAGCACTTTCACCTGCAAAGTTTATTAAGTTAGAGAGATAGAGCGAGAGAGAGAGACTCGGGCGCATCAATAATTGAAGATATTGTCAGAAAGTTCTCTTATAAATCAACAATATAATTGCAAACTTTCTGCCATAACTTGGCAAGCCAATGGGTTCCCTCTCCCGCTCACGTTCTCTAGCAAAAGTAGTGCGAGTAATAAAGTCTGTCACTGGCGTATCCACCTCAAATAGTCTCTATTTACATATGAAAACTTCTACAACAAAATCACCCACATTACTTAAAAGTTGATATGAAAAGTTTTGAACTTAAGTTTCGATTCCCATCAAGCCACAAATTTCTGCTCTGCTCTCTAATCTAATAACGAAAATGTTCCTCTCTCTCTCTCTCTCTCTCTCTCTGCGTGCAATGGGGAACAGCGAAAATTGATGAAATTGATTTCCACATTGGTAATTTTGTAACGTCGCTGCAAGTTTCCACCTGACAACTGCCAGATGGCCACCTTTGACCCCCACTCTTCCGCGCTGCTGACAACTGCTGCAACTGGCTGACCTCCCACTAAATATTTGGCCATCCATCTTGGCCAAAGGTAGACAGCAGGCGCACATGGCCATCCTGCTGCTGTCCTTGTACTACTCCTTGTTGCTGTTGCTGTTGCTGCCCCCTGCGGGCGCAGACGTCGCCATCGCCAACGCGCGGCAGCCATTTTGCAGTCTCAGTCGCAAGTTTAACGGTAGATTTTCAGCTTCTTTTTTCGCAACACGTTTATTTTGCTCTTCCGTTTCGCTGTGTTGCAACAAATTGTATATATGAGCTGGCAGTGGCATGTGGCAAGGTGGCCAGCACAGAGGGGAGAGCGTGGAGCTAGGGAGGGAGCACGGTTTGGCAGGCACACTAACTACAGTTCATAAAATATTCAGCTTGGCTGCTTAGGCTGCCTCAAACTGCTTTTCTCTCTCTCTCCCCCTCGCTGTCTCTGTCTCTCTCCGCCTGTCGCTCGCTAAAAGTTTTTAATGAATTTTTTAGCAAGCTAATCGAAGTCACTTTTAGTTGAAAAATGCATTAAGTAATGCTTCACGTGTACCACGCGACGTATGCGCAATGCGCGAGAGTTATGCGAGAGATTTGCTGTTCTTGTGAGCTCAGAGATTGCAGATACTGCAGAGATAATGTGGGACAATGAGTATATATATCTGAGTGTATTCCATATAGAAGAAAATCTTTCCCGCATTCTTTTCAAAGAACCAAGAAACATAAAACGCGCTACAAGCCACGCTAGTTGCGGCAATCAGAAAACTTTTGCTTTGCGGTCTTGCGAATCCTTTTGGGTGTATTTAGAATTCGTGTTTGAAGGCAAGTCTATTTGGCCAACATGAGTATCGCATGGGGAGTGCTTGAGAGGCGACTCTACTACACGGAGTGGGCTGATGTCGATAATGAGTGTGTGAATTGTGCCTGAGTTTAGGCTGATTTTAGAGATTGCCAGCAAGTTGACTGGGGACAAACAAATAAACAAATACTTAGCACTTTAAACAGAGCCGAGACAAAGACAATTCCCATCACTGTACACATTTATTATCACTTGATAAACCACATTAATTATGATTAAAACTAATCAGCTGTGCTCCTCTCTCTGTCTCTCTTCCCCCTCTTCAATTTCCATTAAGTACAGGCTTCATTGGCTTATTTATAAGTCAAACGTGGCCTAAGCTGGCGCTTCTCTTGTTAACAAAGTTAATTAATTTCAGCACAGTCCTCTTCTGCTTCATCTACATCTCCATCCACTTCTTCTTTGTCTTTTTTGTCTCCGCTGTCGGACAGAGTGTCAACTGTCATTCGTTTACTTATGCGACCAAACGGGAAGTTGACGCTGAGGATTCTTCAAGCCTGGCCAGGCCTCAGCTTGTTGACTTCTGCCATACATGGCGTATGCATAATTTAGTGTGAATTCTCATCTGATTTTTCAGCATGCTGCTGTGGAAAACTCTTTGCCTCGTGTGTAATTAAGATGCAAAGCTACAAGCTGCAAGCTGCAAAAGAATTCAGACAAATTGTGGCAACAGCTAAAATATCTGAACTATTTTTCCAATTAATTTCACCTGGCTACGACGAGCTGAATTTATAGCAACATTTGCAGTTTTCCGCTATGCACACCGAGCGCATATTTTCCTCGCTCCACCCACGCTCGACGATGCTCGAGTATATCTTGGCTCTTATATCTCATTTCAGGCAATTGCAGCTGCTGCTGCCTCGACTCCTTGGCAATTGCCCTGGGTTGTAATTTCAGTTGCAGTTTTCTCTGCTATTTGATTGTTGCCTTCCTTTCGTCCCCATCCGCTCCGACAACTAAGAGCTTCAATTATAGACTCTGACAGACATCAGTCGGGGCGGTGCGGGGGGAGAGACTGCAGGAGACTGGCAGCATTTTTGTGCTATTTCAAGCGCGCAATGCGTGCAACTTGTGCGAGTGCGAAGTCTGGGTATGAGTGCGCCTTCTCTGGTATACCATAAGTTAACACTTAGTCCGAGTGCACTTGTTGTGCGTCCTGCAATCGAGCTTAGGTAAATACTAGTAGTAGTCTGCTGCAGAGTCTGCCCTCCTATCTGATTGTTAATCAAAGCGCTTGAAGCCTCGAGGGCATCGCTTCTTGGCTGCAACTGAAGCTCGGCTGACAGCACTGAAACGCAATCCTTATTTAGCTTTCCCCTCCCCTCCCCTTCCCGGCTTACCGTCTTACTGTACTCTGTAAATAATCACACTTCTCGTTTTTCCGCTGTAAAAATAGCCAAATAAATGGCTATCAATAAGCTGCATCAATCACACACGCATTGAACATTTTTCTGCTCAAAGGTTTTTCTCTCTGCGAATTTCTTGAAAATCATTTTGAAATATTTTAAGATTATTGTAAATTATTGCAGCTGTAATATGTGGAGAGTACTTATAAATGGACTGAAGTATAATTGATTTATTGAAAGCATTTCTTCAGGCTCTTTAAGATTTTTCATTGATTTTTGAAATTGTATTTAAGCAATCATAGGAAAATGGCAGTTAATCTCCTATACCATCCCATTTAAACTGTAAGCTTGGTACTCTCATAACTTTTCCTATCACATCATCTCATCCGCAAGGGCATCATAAGGAAAACACTAAAGAAAAACCACACAAATAACATTTGATATGATTTATTTGTATTTAGAATATGCGTAAATGTGCCTAATGCATTTCTGGGCCAACAGGCGAGTCGAGGAGGGAGGGACGGATGGGTAGATACGATAACGTTGCGGGCAACCGCATGCTTGTCGAGCTGTTTAAATATTTGAAAATCCATTAAGCATATTGACAATGTCGTCTTGTGTGTGTATTTTCCAGTCTGGCTCCGTCTACAGCTTCAGCTTTAGCTCCATTTCCAGCTGCGGTTGTGCTTGATTTGAATACGAAGTCGCCTTGGGTTTCTTTTGCCTCTGAATGGATCATTAGTGCAGCTAATGGCGCAGTCAATAAATGACGGCTCAGACGGGCCACGCCCACTATTTGAATTTGAATATGAATCGCAAGGGAGTGGGCCAAGGCAGACAGACGCATCCCCGCCCGCCCCAGGCACAGCCGATGGCATTTCCGGGCCTGTCGAAGGCGGCGCCAGGACAAGACATAAAACGGATTTATTAGGTCATTGCTGGAGGGGAGGCTGTCGCTATCACATCGACTAAATCTCCATATCGGGGATGCTGCGTAAGCACTTGATAGATAACAACATGCCGAGCAGCCCCCAAACCGAACTCTCATTATTCTTAATAATTTTACAAAATGCGAATACGCAACTTGCTGACAATGAAATGTTATTTGCAAATTGAAAGTGCCCGCTGGGGCAGAATTTAATGGACATGGCGACATGGTTATTTAGGGCAAAAGTATAGGCTGAGCTTACAGTTAAAGCAGCAAAGAGTTGTAGGCAGGGTGAAGGAATATAAATATATTGGTTGAGCAAAAATTATTGCATACTTTTCAGCATATTTATGCTGCATGCAACAATCTCTCTTACGGCTATATGACTTGCTTTTTCCTCTAATTTCTTATAGCAAATCAACATAGAAACTTTCTGTCTATATATGGATCTTTCTGTAGCATTCTTCACACCTGCTACAAGCATTTAAAATAGCCTCAACTTACTCATAAATATATCCAAATAAAATACGATAAAATTATTGCCAATTTCCCTTTTGGATCGGACTAATTGAAAAACTTGAATTATCTGTTTGCTCGTCTGCTTATCCAATCGTGTAAATGGACTTTTCAATATTCCTCTACCTCCATTGTCTGTGGTTATTCCTGCTGTGGCTTCTGAAACTTTGTGCATTTTTCGCAAATTGTCGCAAAATTGTGAAATGCAAAACGCATTCGTGCATTTATAAGTAAATATAATATGCATTTTATTTTATTTCAATTTAAAGTTTTTAATGAGTTTTTCCACTCGGCATTAATGCTCGCACAGGCAGCTATCAGAGTGTGTGTGGGGATTTCCAACTTTCCCTGCAACTTGACATCGCTTATGCGCTCGCCAATTTATTTATTTGCCACAGTTTTTCCATTTTCGCGCACAGATTTAAACAAATTTCAATTAATTTCTGTAAAACTAAATTCAATTTCACGCCAAAGAGAAGCGTAGTTGGTGGAAAGGGGTGAGCCGAATTTATTGTTATCACATGCTGCAATTGTTGCCAGCGCGGTAGCCTAATTGGATATTAAATAAACATTTTGGAAATTTGCGCCGAAAAATTGCAATTTAATTGCGAGCATAGAATAATTCTTTAGAATTGCAATCGTGGCTAATCGTGGACACAATGTGCGTTATCATTGGGCTCGACTGACTCGACTATCCTGAAAAATTAATAACAATTTTGTATAGCAACAATACGATGTGGGAAAAGTGAACAACGACTGCCACTGCCACTGCGACTGCTGATGACCAGTGTCCACCTTTTGTCTGGCCAGGCTGACAGCATGAGCGGCATTGTGATGTCGGAGCTGAGGCTGGAGTTGGATCTGGATGCTGCCACCCGCTGGCAGTCTTATTGATACAAAACGTAGTAGCTTCACTCCCAGGGACTGACAGTAATGAGCATTGTGCAAAGTTGCTCCTCAATTTGCCTGTCACTCAGTCTGGCTGGCAGTTGCTGTGATTCGCATTGTGTGCCTCTTCTCCTCTCTCTCTCTCTCTCTCTCTCTCTCTCTTTCTCTGGCTTATACATTATTTGCCTTTTGGCAATTCAAATGCTTTTGTATGTGGTTTAATAACGTTGTCAGCGGCGACATAATGCAAGCAGAAGCTGCCACAGCCCCCTCTTCCCGCCCACTTGCAGCTAGTTGAAGGTTTAAAAAAGGTTCCCAACTCGATCTGCAATTAGTGCGAACATCGATTTCATTTTTATTTATATTTCTTTTGATTGACTCGGCACACGTTAAGCATACGCCATGTTTGACAATAATAGGTTCAATTAAAAGTGCAATTAAAATGCAGCAAGACATAAAAACAAGTGTGTGTGCGTGTGTGTGTGTGTTTGTGGATTGCAATTGAATTGATTACAGTTATAATTGCGAAATGAAATGCGCACAATGCGCTGCGAGGCGTGAAATTTTAATACCCTGCACAATGCGCGCAATGGCATATTGAAATTCATAAATACGTGTATATATATATATAAATGACGTTTGGCAAATTATTTTGGCCCTTGCAATTAATCACCAAATAATTTGGTAATTTTAATTTACTGTAAGCACTTCAATGAACACGAACACACACACACACACACAAGGAAACACACACAGTCGCACTGACAGTTGCATAACCATTTGGGTGCATCGTTAATTAAGATTTAATGCTGGCCATGCCACGCCCACTCGTTCAACAGCAGCAGGCTCTTAGGCCGCCCACTTATGAGTGTGCCTGTGTGTGTGTGTGTGTGTGTGTGTCTGTGTGCGTAATTAGGCGACAATAAGCATTTAATACACATTTTCTGAAACACAAAATTCGCTCTGCTCTCGCCCGGCTCACGCTCGCCTCGCTGGGTTCCAATTAGTTTTGGTTGTATTTACGCTCTCGACTTTAATGCCACGCCCATTAAGTGCACAGGCATCATCAGCATGCCATGGCAATTGAGCATTTTGGCCCAAAATGCAATTTGTTAGCTAATTTAAGGCCCCCCCCCCGATGGCCCAAAACAAACACTCGATGCTCCCGTTGCCATTTCATTTGTAGCGCTCTCTCTCTCTCTCGCTCTCTCTCTTTCTCCCCCACTATTGACTATATGTTTATGCGACTGTATGACTGTATGGCTATAGGGCTATATACGGTTATATGGCCATAAGGCTATATGGTTATATGTTGTCTATATGGCGTGGCGTGCAATTAAAAATTATCTGCGCAATGGCATCGCCCATAAAATACCCTGACAAATCCAACCCTGAGCTATCTACGCATATGAATATGTATTTCTGTTTGTGTCTCAGAGAGAGTGAGAGAGAGAGGGGGAGAAAGAAAGAGAGAGAGTATGTTTGCCAACAATTTGTGGCGTAATTGAAAGTTGGTCTCATTTTATAGGCTGTTTCAACTAGGGAGAGCTTCGACTTTAAGTAATATCAGAGAGAAACTTGATGATAGAAAAAGAGATATTTTAGGAGATAGAGAAAGAGAAATAGAGACAAGGAAAGCCAAGAGTGACTGTGAGTGAAATATAGTAAAGTAGATAGAAAGCTAAGGGAAATAAAGAGCAAAAGAAAATGAGTAAAAATTGCACAGATCAAGGGATAAGCATATAAAGAGAATGATGAAAAGCAAATGTAAAAAACCACAGAGCAGAAGCGGAATGCAAATCAGCTGGACAATGAATAAAGAGAGAGAGCTGCGAATAGAGGAAATAGCAACGGAGATAAGGAGATAAACCGATAAAGAGTAAAATGTGTAGAGAGCAAAAGGAAATACAAAGTTTAATCAAGCATATAAAATGCATATGTAGATTTATCTATATTTACAGAGACTGAGAGAGAGATTAGTAATGGATTAAAAGGCAAAGACACACACTTCCTCAAATAACAATTGAGAATAATTTGCCATTTTCTTCTTGTCTAATCCGATTTGGCACTTTCAATACAAAAATAACCATAATCGAAGAAGAAGTTTATCAGATAAGCCGTTGGCAGTTTTCGCATTACGTATACGCACGGTGCGCACACATGTCTGTCTGTCTGCCTGTCTGTCTGTCTGTCTGTCTGTCTGTCTGTCTGTCTGCCTGTCTGTCTGTCTGCCTGCGCTTTTGTGCACTCCGAGAGAGAGAGATCACACATAATCGCCTTGCTCAAATTAATCTCGCTCGCTGTGTAATTAATTTGTCCATAATTTGCGGCACAAAATGTAACGTGGCCAACTTGCAGCGGATTAGTAATTACGTAAGCACATCAGGAAGGATGTAAGGGAGGTGGGAGACAGAATACGCTTAGCCACGCCCATAAATCCGCGCATAAACACAAATTACAGCAAGGGGGGAGGAAGGAGAGCAAGAGGGAGAGCGAGAGCGCGACCAACTGTAAGCAATATCAATTTACTGGGGGCATCGTGACAGTCAAAGGTTAAATAAAAGTACATGCATAATGAAACTGTTGGCATCTCCTCCCTCTGCTCCAGCTTCTCCTCCCCCTCCCTGCTCATTACTTATGTTTTATGACACGCGCTTAGCTTATCCTGGAGCTCAACATTTCGATGCGAAAGCCACAACCAGATCAAGTCACACACTAATCACTCCCTAACGAACTTTCCCTTTTACCTTTACTTATGCCACGCCCACTTATAATCGGCCTTTTCCCCATTTTTTCTTTGCAGACAATCATACGCGAAATGAATCGACTGGGCATGATGGTTGATCTCTCGCATGTCTCCAAGGGCACCATGCGTGACGCACTGGAGGTTAGCGAGGCGCCTGTCATCTTCTCACACTCCTCCGCCTACGAGCTGTGCAACACGAGTCGCAATGTCCAGGATGACATCCTACAGGCGCTGGCACGCAACGGTGGCCTGGTCATGGTCAACTTCTACTCGAAGTTCTTGTCGTGCAGCGACAACTCAACCGTGCAGGATGCAGTCGGTAAGTTCGAGGAGTGCACCCTTCTTTGGCTTATAAAATTATTCCCTACCCCCTTTTTTTTTTGTTGCTCCCCTGACACAGTCGTCGCTTGATTGAAATCAATCAGCGCTGCGGCCTTTGTGGCTTCACTAGCTTCACTCCCTCCCTCTCTCTCTTTCTCTCTCTCTGCCCACTGATTGCCCTGCCATTGTCTCAGGCAGTTCATTATTGCCTCTCGGCTTTTCTTTTTCTCTTCTTCTTCCTTTTTGCTTCATTGCTTTTGACACGCCATCAAAATGACGGACGTAATCACTTCCTGTTTCACCAGTTTTCACACAATTCACTCACTCGCCTGCCAAGCGGGTCGTCTGACTTTGACCAAGAGGGGCGTGGTTAATTGGAAAATCAGTCAAGTTGAGCTAGAGAGCTGCAGCTTCAATCCATGCTCAAGCGATCCTCTGGCGATCAGTTTTAGTCGAGAAATACTAAATACAATTCAATATGATTGAAAGTAGATCCTATTAAAACTTTGGTAATTGTTAAAGCAGCCAAGATTAAATCGAAATCAAAGAATCTGAGTATGCCTATTGCCATAATCTATCGTCAACTCTTCTAGCTATTACTTCAGTCTCAGAAAAAAGTATATTATAGGGTAGCTCTCTCTTCGGTCTGCCGCTGATACCCCTTGCTTTCTTGTCTTTGTTTTATTTGCACTGCACTTGTCTAATCTCTTTTTCTCCCTCTTTCTTCCCCTTTCTTTCTCTCTCTCTCTCTCTTTTCATGTCATTGTCTACGCTTGGACACATTTCGAATTTGCAAAAAATTTTAATAACCATGGCTTATGACGATGATGACGCTGATGATGATGATGATGATGATGGCAACAACAACCGAAACCACACTTAACAATGGCCCCGTAATGAACCCGCCAACAACAACGATGATGATGATGCCGGCGAACCCTGTCATTCGATATCCTTCTGACCAACACACACACACACACACATACGTATGCAAACACAGCGCATATTAATCACATTAAGCGCGTCGCTGGCATCGATCACGTTGGCCTCGGCGCCGGCTACGACGGCATTAATTTGTAAGTAAAAGTCATTTATTTCACTTAAATGAGCATTTCCCTCGGCCGCAGTGGCTCAACGGGCGCCACAATCTCCCACTGCTCCCGCAGAGACCTGAAACGGAGACGAATCAGCTTCAGCCTGGCCCGAGCCTGGGCCTGTCCCACACTCTCTGCGCTGCTGTTCAGGTGGTTTTTAAGTTATTAATTGATTCTATTTAAGCTCTGCAGCTTAACATTGGCATATTGCGGCCGGCGATTCATATTGCGGCTCATTACGGCCTGTGGGAGAGTGCTGGGAGAGGGAAGTGGAAGTGGGAGTGGGAGTGGGAGTGAGGCAATGCATCAAGGCCTGTGTCCAGGCTAATGAAGTCACAAAGGCAGGCAAGGTTTTTAAGAATTTTGTAATACTTTTGCAGGCAATTAAAAGAAAAGAATAAATTGTTTCAAAAAACTGGGAAACTGTAGCTCAGAAACTTTACTTTATGTTTTTATAGGATTATAAGGAAATTAACATATATCATTTGGCTAGTAATAATAATAGTACACAACAAAAATGAATGCTCTAGCTAAATTAAAAAGCCTGTAATTAAATTTGTAACAATTTAAGGGGCGTGGCTTAGTTCTTAGAAATTGCAATACTTTTAAATAATATCCTTACTTTCAACTTAAATTATACTTCTATTTTTAATTTAAATTTATATTTGTAATTTTATTTTATTTTAGTCTTTGAGTCGACTGCTCTTAGTTGACGTTAAATAAATAAATAAATAAGTATATCCCATGAAACATTTCGATATCTAACTAACCCATAGACAACTTAATATCGCTTCAACATGCACTGCAATTCGCTTGATTTTCCCCCCAAATTTTGCCAGCTTCCTGTTAATTTGCCTGGTCCGCCCCCTAAGCCGTTGTCAACTTCATTATAGGGAATGATTATTAGCAACGCATTTGCATACACTTTCACAGCATGACATACTTCAACTGGCAACATAAACAACGTAAACAAACAAAGCAGCAGGTTTCAAATTCCATCGAGTGCAACAGGGAATCACAATTCCTATCTGGGGGGTAGATCCGCCTCCTCCCACTTCTCTGGGTTCAAGTATCCTCAATTGTTGTATGTTTTTCAATTAAATATTTTTACTACAAGCCGCAAAATTGTACAGCTGTGTGTGTGTGTGTGTGTGTGTGCGACATGTATATGAAAATGCATAACAACAATTTTCATGTAAATCAATTTTCCAACGGAACGAACTTCATTTCGTGGTGCCCTTTGCACAGCCCCCACAGCAACTGGGAAACCAAAAATAACCGTATATAACCAAAAATGAAAATAAAAACACCTAACTGAAATTGCGCTTATGAATATTTATAGGCCACTTTCACACACACACACACACAGACACACACAACCACAGACACTTGGCCATAATACACGGTAGGCAGGCTACACGGTACGCGACAATAAATAATCTAAAATTCTATGAAATTACAAAATGTCAAATGGTATTTTCCGGTTCCCTTTCACCTGTACCTCCCCCCCACCCCCTGCCTGGAAAATCAACTGACGTTTAATGCGTTAAACAAGCGACAATCGGGGACGCCATTTTGTGTGTCAGTGTGTGTTGTTGTGCACACTGCATTCTGTGGTGCCTCAACGACAGCTGACACATTCGCATAGTTTTGGTCAGGTTAACGCATACTTCTCATGCCTTTCACTAAAGGATAAAGGGTAGCAGGTTCTATATGCATTAACCTGGAAATTGAGAAGAAAGAAAAGGGGGAAATATGGCAGCATACTAGCTAGATAGAAGAGACTTTTTGTTGTTCTATCTGCAATTCGACTTGCTCGTTTACAGGGTATTTTTGCTTCTATATTTTAGCATAGTGCAGACTTCCAACGTGTTGATAATTTGCCCTTAATATGCGATTATTGTGATGAATTTAGTATGTGCCGTGTGAAATGTTAAAATGCGAGAGAGGAGATGGAGATGGGTGAAAAGCGAGATAGGATAAATGTAAAATGAATTTAAAGTGCCGGCCACAACCGCAAATGAGTAATATTAATTTGCAGAAAACAATGTTCGAATTCCATTCACAAAATACACACAATATATTTGGGTTCTGAAATATATGTGTGTGCTTATGAGACCTGGCCCTGGGGAGCCGCAAAAGGAAGTCGGGTACAAAATACGGTCGAAATGAATTCGGGTTTGTTGTTATGACTGCTTGAGGTATGTTTAAGATGTTGGGCATAAGAAAAACAAATACAGGGTGTTGCAGTGGGAGAACTATCTGTTAACTGTATGTAATTATAAAGAAGAGAGGGTATAAAAGTCGTATGTCTTTTAAACTTGTTCGTATAGTAGCTCAAAAGGTCACCCTGTATGCGTGGCATATTAATATTTCCATGTCACTTAAAATGCCTGCTAAACGCTGCATATAAAAGTAAATTATTATTTATTTGTACTTCCTTTCGAGCCTGGCCAGAAAATATTCGTTTATTATTTATTTGCCATTGTTTAGCCCATTATTTATTTGTATTTTGTGGTCATGACTTGCATAAATTCCATGCCAGCCTTTGCTTTATTATCCCCAACAAAATCGTTATGAACATTTCAATTTCGAATTGACTCGTCTATAATATTTATGATAATGTATTTAGGCAGTGCCAGTGTGAGGAATAACCCTCTTTAAATTTCGTACTATAATGTAATATCAAATAAATCAATTGTGTATGTTAAATCTAGTGAAAATTATCTTTAATCAAATATGATATTAACCTATAAATGTTCTTAATGCTTACAGCACTCCCAAAGGCCTGGAGGATGTCTCGTCATACCCAACGCTCTTCGCTGAGCTCCTCGGAGGGGGTTGGACCATAGACGAGCTAACCAAGCTGGCGGGGGGTAATTTTCTGCGCGTCATGCAGCACGTGGAGAAGATACGGGACGATAAGAAGGCTGCCGGGATCAAGCCCTACGAGGATCATCCCAATTTCCGTACTGACGATCCGTATAATTGTACTTCCAGCTAATTAGATTTAAGCGCTATATCCACAGAGGTTGTACAATAGGCGCATCTGCGGCGGCAGCGTTAGTATAATAAATCAAGGATTATACAAAAAATATATAACGTAATTAAACTACAGTCTAGTCAGTCTAGATACAGTCATAAGTGGCCTAGCAGATATGGTTTTTATAAGCTCTAAGAATATACTACCAAGTCTCTGGCTAATTCTCCCTATCGGTTCTGTGAAAACTCTACGAATTTTTCTTTTTTATTCATTTTTTTATGTGACAATCTACAGACTGCCAAGTAAAGCACCCACAATTCTCAATTGATAAAGATATTTTCAATCTCCTGCAAGTGAATTAATGGTTTTCTGTCTACCTACCAAAACTTCCATATTGAAATCCAATTGCGACTTTTTAACTGGACCAACACGAAAATAGCAGAGAAAGAACAATAAAACAAGAAAAAATCGGAAAACTTTGGAGTGCCAAAGTTTATATAGACTTGCAGTGGATAAGTATATTATGAAATTTATATAGTTTTCCGATCAATAAATAACTTAACTGGTATATGATATCATTTCAATAAGATACACCAAGTTTTACCTACTCTAATAAAGCAGCAAGACTGACTCTGTACTTTCGCACCCCTGCAAGACTATATACACAATTTTATAATACACCGATCAACTAAAAAAAAGATTCCAATTTCATTTGTTTACTTGTTTATAGAAAAACTACATATCAAGTATGTAATAAAGATGAAAATGAATAATTTTCCTAGATTAATGTTAATGCAAATATTGAAATGTGGGAAAGCATACACTTAAATTAAATACTATTATTATTATGGATAAACATATATAGAGGATTAAATACACTCAAGTGAATACCGAATGCTTAATTCAAGATTAATCAAATATTTAGTTAAAATTTTTAAAAGCAGTTAAAGCAAGCGATGATGTTGTAAAGAAAATTGCGGATAAACTGAGAAAAGTAAATAGCGTAAAAGACACTAAATTAGCGAGTAAGAAATGTGGGCGTGGCACAGCCCTAAGTGCATAATTGTAAATAGGTTGGCGAGTTGATGAATTCAATATGAAATATCCCCAATATATAAATATATATACACATACTTATAAAGAAGACATTCTCCCTGCATTTCCAAACTTTAAACAAGAAGAAAAAATCCAATAAAACAAAAAAAAAAAAACTCTGTCAGTATCTCTGTACCTTCTGAACCTACAAGAATCTAGTCAAATGTGCGTAGATCTAAGTAAATAAATATATACATATAAAATATACATACATATAGAGTACATTGCGCGAGAAGGAACTAATTCAATAAATGTACATTTTCTATGCGAATTGCGAAAAGAATAGGAAAAAATCCAAGACCGAAGAGAGAAAAACTATTGTTACAATTTTTTATGACGTATTTTATACGATTTTTGTATATGTACATAGCATTTTTACCTACGATCGTATGCTATAATTTAAAAAACAAAAACAAAAAAAATACCTATATAGTTTTCTAGTGAAAATTCTGATAAACAAAACGAATATCTACTACAATTATAATTACAGTGTACTTAAACTTAGTAAGTTGTTAGTCGACCGATCGTTAGTTCTTAGGCTAAATGTTTGCCTACAAGGCGGGGCATAGAATATCTGTAAAGTTTACACATACATACATACATATAGAACTTGATGCAAATTGCATGTATACAACACAAACACACACACACTCGTAAATTTCAATTTTCCAACGCATTCCAATTCCACTTTATACTGTGCGAACTTGGCGATTGCAGACACGATACGCATAAATATGTAAATCCACATTGTAGTTAAAAACTTGAAAATGGTAAAATGTTTAGCGAATAAATTTCAATAAAATGACAAACAGATTGCCGTATAATAAAATATCTAAACTGATTTCTTATTTTGTGGAAAAATAAATTAAACTTGCCCCTTGCAAGATTTGAAGATCCTTGAACGATGTACTCAGTAGGGCTGCCGGAAATATATCAAATATTTTTTCAAATCGATATATTTATATCGCGATTTGGTTTTGGCGATACATCAAATATCCGATATTTTTTGGGATATATATCCCTTAACATGGTGGTGATGCATATCTGCATCATACCGTTTGAGTGCAATTATTTTTCAATGTGCGTCATAAAATTGTCAAAAATGTATTCGATGCAGATCAACAACATTCGTTTATTATATAAAAAGTGTTGGTAACACTAAATTATTTAAAATACTAAACTTCTGATTACTTTTCCTGCCAATTTTGTGAATGCGCTAAACTCAATTGGTTATGCAGTTTCTTATAAAAATAAAAATTATAATAAAGTGATTTAGTGGAAACAATTTGCATTTATAAAAAGGTAAATATTATGTTTATTTGATTATTGTCGAGTTTTTGTGTTTGTTGCATAAGAATATGAATAAATCAACAATTTCAGTTTGTTGCAGATATGCATCAAAGTAGCTTTACATATTAAAAAATACTAACAACCATGAATATAATTTTCAGCCTGATCTTGAAAAATAACGTTTTGTGATTTGTTTGATCAACATGATGATCTATGTGTTTGTCCCAATGTATACGTGTTCGTTTTCCGTGTTTTATGTTCATATTACTTTTATTAGTACAAACAAGATGTTTGTCTGTTTTAACTAAATTGGATGCTACAAAAAATAAAGGAAAGCGTGGCTCTGGCATCCAATATGCATTGGATAAAAAAAAGCTTAAGGGACCTTCGCAACAAATGCCAAACAAAATGGTTCGGCAGGATCAATTCGGTCATTGGCCTGTCTGGACTGACAAGAGGCTGCGTTGTAAATATCCAAACTGCACTGGATTCTCCCAAACGCAGTGCGACAAATGTGGCGTATTCTTATGTTTTAATAAAAGAAATAATTGTTTTAAAAACTTTCATTTAAATCAATACATTAACAATAAAATTGTAATGATGATTATAATTACCATGCTATGGGTTAGTTTAAAAATATTTTCCCTTAAAGCGCACTTGATGCAGAAATGCATCACTCCCCTTTTTTTAAAAATATAGGAAAAAAACTAAATAAATTAAAAAAATAAAAAGAAGTGTATTTTTTATTTACTTTTGTCTTCCAAATAAAAAAAAAATGATGAAAATCGGAGTTGTTGCCATGTTAAGGGATATACATATGTATCTTATATCAAATTGTTTTTTTTTTTAATATCAAAAATATTATCGATACTATTTTTTAAAAATATTCGGCAACCCTACAGTAGTTGCACATTGCTAACAGAATTGCTCCACGGCTAACAGAATTGCTCCACAGCTAACAGAATCGCTCCTCAACGAGCAAAATGTTTCGCTGGAATACACAGTAAGGTAACACATATTTTTGCATTGTCGACTGAGTCTGACGTCACAAATATGCACAATGCACACAAGCCGATACTTAAATTTAATAATTACTCGAAATAACAATAAAAGTATAAAATGTTAGTTGCCGTAAACATTGTAAATTCTTTCAGCACTTTCTTTATGTTTCATTGGAAATATTACATACTAAATTTCAAATATATATTTGTGACGTCACGCTCATCTAGGAGTAAACTCGTTGATTTCCCATTTAGCTGACCTTGTCATATCTTCAGTTTCAAGACGCACTTTTGTTTACATTTTTTTTTTGTTTTTCTGACATGGCGTCAGAGAAGGCGGCGCCGGAATTGTTGGCGCTGCAACCAGAAAAAGATTCCCAGCTGGATGTAGTGCACGATGAGTGCGGAATACTACGGCATGCCGCCAAGGATCTATCATACAACGAATTCTACTGGCGCTACATGGACACCAATTGGCCCGTCATCATAACAGACGTCTCCAATTCTTGGGAATGCCGCAACTGGGCGCTGGACAAGGACAACGAAAATGCAAACATAAGCTCGGATGCGGATGACAGCAGCAGCAGCAGTAGCCAAATCAATTTCGACTACCTCAGGAAGCGCATTGGCAATCTCAATGTGCCTGTCGCAGATTGCAATGCGACATATTTCAACAGCCATGCCAAGCTGGAGCTGAAGTTCCATGATTATCTGGAACGCTGGCAGCGCAACAACACAGCGGAGGAGCCCAACTGCAACGTGGCCAAGGATAACCTCTACCTCAAGGACTGGCATCTGGCTGCCCAGTTGCCAGCGTACGAATTCTACCAAGTGCCCAAGTACTTTGCCTCCGACTGGCTGAACGAGCAACTGATTCATGAGGAGCGTGACGATTATCGCTTCGTTTACATGGGACCCAAGAACTCGTGGTAGGTAGAGTAGTTCAGCGAGAGAGAGAGGAGAGAGTTGATAGCCCTTACCCCTACTCATTTTAGGACCTCCTTCCACTCCGATGTGTTCGGTTCGTTCAGCTGGTCCACCAATATTGTGGGCCACAAAAAATGGCTTATAATGCCACCCGGCGAGGAGCTCAAGCTGGCCGATAAGCTGGGCAACCTTCCATTTAGCATCGATGAAGCGCAGCTGGAGCAGCATCAGGTGCGCTACTTCACCATCAATCAGACGGCCAATGAGGCGGTGTTTGTGCCCAGCGGTTGGTACCATCAGGTCCTGAATGTAACCGATACCATCTCAGTGAATCACAACTGGTTCAATGCGTGCAACGTCGCGCTGGTATGGCGCAATTTACTGGGCAATCTGCTGGCGGTGCACAAGGAGATCTCTGATTGCCAGCAGATGGACAACTTTGAGGCACACTGCCAGACCATGTTGCGAGCCAGTTTTGGCATTAACTACCTCGATTTTATAGAGCTTTTGGAATTCATCGCCGCCCGCCGTTTAGCCAATCTCCAGGACCAAAACAAATCCAGCAGTTTTATACTTTTTGATAGATATCAAATGAACGATTATCATGTGCAATCCGATCTCGAGTGCCTGCGTCATCTGCTCGCCGACATGCTCCAGGAGCCGAGTGTGCACCAGTGTCCGGCACAGTTGGGCGAGCGATGCACACGGCTGGCAGAGCAGCTGCAGCAGCAGCAGCAGCAGCAGGTCTAGTCATAGCCTAAGTCAGGTTGCATAAGCCTTGGCATATTTTTATACCAAACTTGTATTCATATACATGCAATAGTCGTAGTATTTTATCGTGTACATATATATATTTTAAACCAGTGTATATATATATACAAGTATATGTGAAAAATCTGTATCTATTCCCCGTCGGGCCACACAAAGTCACCGGAGATGGGAGCAGTTCGTAGCCAAAAGCAATGATCGATTACTCGAAATCCGAGCTTATCGAACATACCACAAGATGGTATATTTTCAGGACTCACCAGAGCCATTACATCCTCACCGAGCGCGCCTAATCTTCTTGAGATTTCCCTGGTTATCAAGCTGCCAAAGCCGAGTCTTTGATGTGTCTGACGCACCTGCAGTGCGCCCAGGTAACCACCCTGCAATCTGTGAATGGAAACCTTAGGTAATCTGCTCCTGCCACTTGCTGCAACTGCTGCTCACCTGATGGACCACGCCACCAGTTGCCTGGTATCCTTTGTATAGAGACCAACATTCGCACACAGCCGTATCTGACGCTCTATGAAGTACAGGGAACCCACGTGCCGATTGGGCCACTCGTTGTTTACTAACTCAGCATCCTCTGGGCGCAGTGCATCCATGTAGTAACCATCTGGAACGCTAAGCAAATCTCCAGTGAGAATTGGAACGCTAAGCTGTTGCCTTGACTAACATACTCAACTGTCAGCTGAGACGCCTCCGCTGCTGGCATATAATAGAGATTGGTTATGTCATCATACGCCACCTCCAGTTGTTTCTCTTTCACCACGCTCCGCAGTGCCTCGATGTGTCGAGCTGGAATCGAGCTGCACTTCAGCCCTTTCGACCAATCCAGCAGGCTCAATGCCTGCTTGACCATGTGCTCGTGTGCGTCATCATCAAGGCATCCAACAAACAATTGATAGCGATCCTAACGAGAATAGCCGTGATACTATATGTATATATATGTAGTATATCTCAAGCTAAGCCAGTACGAACCACAATGACGAAGAGAGCTGCATCTTTGGCCCTCTGCTCGGAGAGTGTGTATGCCTTCAGATTCGCCATATGCGGCTCTTTTTGCAGGAACCTTATGAAGTTTTCCAGGCAATAAAACTCTGCACAATACTTTGGCCATTGTTGGGTGTAGTTGGACTGATACCGCAGCAGTATCTGCAGATCGATAGTTTCCAATCTCACAGACATTTCTGACCGATCTACGAGAAGTTACCAGATCAACTGAATTGTTTGTTATGCTTCGTATTGTTTATGACACATACTCGCGACGAGGTCTCTCTTTATAATGACGACACAGAATTCATTCGCTACTCTTATCTAACGATTGATTTCATTAACTTGTTTAACTTGTTTGTAGGTATAAATGTTTAGGTCACTAAGCAAAATCGCTTTAATTATAAGTTTATTTTATGTTATAACTGAAAAAGAACCATTTATAAACGTAGTACAGAGCGCTTTAAATATCAGACTCTATACTATATATGCAGTCCTGGTCTACTGCCAGCTGACCACCTTAAAACAAGGATAGATCAAGACGAAAAAACCAGAAAATAAAAGGATAGACTAGCGAAAAAAAGGACAGAAAACAGGACAATAGGTTTTTGATTTAAAAAAAGGCTAAATTTCTTATGACTTATATCTTTATATGAATTACAACGAGTTTTAAAGACTTTAACAGTAGGTGCAGCAGCTCCTGTCTTTATCTTTTTGGTCTCTGGCAGCCCACTGTTGAAATCGTACAATATTCGATATGTATGCTAATAAATTTCTCTTGGGATATTTCCCCATTATATTTGTAGACAAGTTTTGAGGTTATATTGCGAATATAGAGAAAATTCAACAAGAATACAAAAATTATGTAAAGATATATATAAAATGAGAGCAAATTAACAAAGATAAACTTTTGTAAATAACAATTTATTGTATGATATTGAAATACTTTCAGGCTAGACAAAAATAAAAAAGGACAGATCTGTCCGGAAAAAGGCTAACCTGGCAGCCCTGATGCAGACTCTCAATTCCATCTGAGTTCTCAAAGTTTATTCTCCATCTGGCCAAGTGTGTTCGCCGTATGCGGGTTGCACTATGAACCAATGAATATTGTCGATCATTTGAAATCCCAGCTTGGTAAACATGGCATTAGATGCTCCATTTCCAATTTCAATCTCTGCGGCAACATCTTCCCCCGCGGCGGCAATACGTCTGGAAAGGGCCTTGACTAGAAGCGTACCGAACCCGCGTCGTTTGTAAGCATCGAGAACGTGTAGGCCGCCCAGTAAACCATCTTGAGTTCTGAGATAAAGATAGGTTAGATATGACTGTCGAATTCGCTATTTTTATGTTCTTACCTTATACACCAGGCCACTAGCTTCTTGGTTTTCTCTTCGTATAGTCCCAGGCTGGCGCTCAGGCGAATTTGTCGTTGAAAATAGAATAAGGATCCATCGTCACGGTAACTCCACGCATTGTCTACAACGCTGGCATCCTCCTCGGTGAGACGTCGCAGCTGAAAGCCCTCGGGACAACTGTAAAAGAAGTAAGTTAGTCAATCGAAGTAAATTCTGAGTAATCAGAACACCTACACGACAGAAAACTGGGAGGCCTGACTTGCAGGCAGATGATATAATTCGCCGTCTATTGTGATCCTTGGTATATCTTGGATTACTCTAAGTACGGTGGCAATATATCGTTTTGGCACCGCGCTGCAATATATACCATGTGACCAGTCTAGCAGCCGTAGAGCCTTCTCCAAATAATCCATTGATTCCCCTAGGCAACCCACGAACAGCTGATAGCGATCCTATAAACTGACTTAGTTATTATCTACTCAGAGATTACTTAATAATAATTACCATTGTCAGAAAGAGACCCAAATCCTGGGCACGCTGATCGGGCAGTGTGTAAACCCGAACATGTTTCATTTGTGGTTCCGATTTCTTAAAGTGAATTATACTATTCAGAATTTGATACTCCTGACAATACTTGGGAAGGTCTCTACCATACAGAGCCTTCATCTGCAGCAGACTATCTAAGTCAACGTCTTGAAGTTGAGCACAAGTTGATGTGGGCATTCTGAATTTTTAATTTGTACTATGTAGGAGGGGCGAGCACTTTTCTTTCTTATATAGTGCAAGTCAAATAGATATTACTTATCTTAGTTCCTCTTTTCTATCGTTTGTTTGTTGTAAAACTACAAACAGAGACACACTAATACGATTTAATTCGATTTTACTGGGGGTGGTATTATTCACTTTACATCACTTGGCGATACACATTGTCTACATATATGGTATATACGATATATTCAGTTTAGCCTAGATTAGTATTTTACTCGAGAGACAACAGAGAAACTTCTTTAGTTGTCATATGATATATATATAAATATCATAAAATAATAAATAAAGTTACCACACACAATTAGAAAGATACTCAAGGATTGATCGGACCGATGACTTAAAAGTAATTATGTTTTTTAGGATTTGATATTCCTGACATTACTCGAATAAGTTTCTTGTTTTTAGGGTCTTTATTTGCTGAAGACCCTCCTAGTCAATGGGCTGCAGTTGCGTTATCTGTTCCCAATTCAGTTCACAATGAGGAAATGTTCCCTTTTCTCTTAATCTATTAATATTCTATCGCAGCTTATGGATCACTTTGGACGTTGCGTTGGGTTGTTCGCTGCCAACGGCGATCCAGTTGACACTCCAGATGATAATACTAATCTAAGTATTCCTTTTCGTCGCACTTTAATTTGTTTCTTCGAATTTCGACCAATTTAACGTGCCACCTTGCTGCGGCAGAGACATGCTCCAATAGTAGTGCACGCCTTGGAGCAGGTTGAATCCGAGCTTATCAAAGATTTTACAAGCGGCAGTATTATTTAGATTGACTAGAGCGGTCACGTCGTGTTCCAACTGCTCGGCAAGTCGTCGGGTCATGGCAGCGGCAACTACAGCGCCCAGTCCGCGACGCTGATGCGAGCTGAGCACCTCGAGAGCGCCTAGGAAACCGCTCTGTAATCTGGAGATTCGATATATTAATTTCTCTCTCTCTCTCCAGAGCTAATAGAGATAACCTACCTCAGGCACCAGGCGCACAGCTCTCCCGTCTCTTGCGCATAGAGACCGACACTCGTGTTGTTCTCAATCAGCAGTTGGATAAGCTTCAGGGAGCCGACATGACGTGCCGACCAGAGATGGTTTATCAGCTCGGCGTGCTCCACTCGCACACTGTCCAGATAGTATCCAGTGGGGCAAGTGACCTGTAGCGTCTTCGCCTTTGAGCTGGGCATGTGGTACATAATCGTGCTCATTTCGCGATCGATGCCCAACCGCCGCTCGGCCAGCAGATCCTTGTAGATCGCATGATGTGTCTCGTGTATGGCGCTCACTTTGAAGCCACCCGACCAATCTAGCAGTCTCAGTGCGCTTACCAGTTCCGCTGTTCTCTGCCGGCTTAGATTGCTAAAGAACAATTGATAACGATGCTGGAAAGAAGCCAGAAGAAGCAGCTTAGCTAAATACTTCGAGGGTAAATGTTGTCTAAGCGAACCACAAGCAGAAAGAGCCCATCCCGGCGCCAATCTCCACTCAGCGTGTAGAATGTCAGGTGCTTGAGCTGCGGATCTTTGTCCAGCCATCGCAGATAGTTATCCAACCAAAAGTAGCCCACGCAGTGCTTGGGCCAATCTTGCAGATACAACTTCTGCAGCGCTCTCAGCTCGGCTGGATCTGTTATTGCTGTTAGTTGCGTTGCCATGTGGGAAATGGAAAGTTGATCTTATCATTCTCATTTTGCTTTATTTTTGCTCTGTCAGCAAAGCTCTCAAGCTTTCGTTTCAATCAATTTAGCAAGTTATCAATTTGCAAACAATTTGTTGCACCTAAATGCTGTACACTGTAATTAACAGCGTACTCTGTTACTGCCGCTGTTAAGCTAACAGCTGATGCTGTTATCTGACATCGAAATTTATCGATTAGTTTGTTAACATGAGCAGCGTCTGGCTGCTGTTGCACAAATATGCTGCTAGAGGGCGCCACATGAATATATTGAACAATTTATCGGGTTTTTAGTAAATTTAAAAAAACTTGTAACTTTTTATTAAACAGTGGACGCTGCTTTGTATATATACTATATACAAAAAATACCAATGCTTAAACTAAGACGCACTCAAATCGATTTACATTTGCCAATCTTTGTTTTGTACAATTCGCGATTTACACATTAAAATTAAAACAAATTACATAATACATATATTTACAGCTAGACGAAAATATTATATGCATATATATATATATATACGATCTGCAAATAGTTTGTGCTGTTGCTGCCGGATTAACCATATAGGAAATGTGTTCTTGTCAGGATCAGGATGGGGTTGCGCAGGTCTGGCTGGGACCTTAGGACTCCTGCTTGGGCGTGGGCGTGTCTGTCAACGTAGGCGACGTCAGAAGACACTTTGCATCTTCCTGCTGCTCCGACTGCTGCTGCTCGTCTTGCTCCTCCTCCGGTAACTCCTGCTTCACTCGGATGGACAAAGCGATGTCGCTGCTATCGTCGCCCGCCTTGGCACGCTCAGCCTGCAGTCGCCGCAGCTCCTGCGCCAACGTCTCCGATGACTCCGACTGCGTGGGCGTGTGTGACGAGGTGGGCGTGTGCGAGGCGGAGCAACTGGACGAGGCGGAGCTACGTGACGTTGCCAATGGCAGTGACTGTTGTTGTTGCTGATGTTGATGCTGTGGATGCTGCTGCTGCTGGTGATGCTGCTGCTGCTGCTGTTGTTGCTGCTGCTGCTGCTGCGTGACCTTGCCCATAAAGGTGCGTATCTCCTCGAAGTAGGACTCCTCGCTAGGATTCTCACAGAAGCGTCGTATGCAATGCATACGCTCGCTGACGCCGCTCAGGGCACTCAGCGATACCGCATCCGACTCGTGCTTCTTGAGATGCCTGTCCAGGTTCGTCTGCTGCCCGAAGCAGCGCTCGCAGATCTCGCACTTGAAGGGCCGCTCCTTGTTGTGTATGTTGCGCACATGGCGCTGCAGGTTGGACGAGATGCTGAAGGAACGTTCGCAGTACTTGCACTTGTAGGGTTGTTCCCCGTGTGTGTGCGCAGATGCCGCGTCAGGTTGGCGGAGCGTGGGAATACCTTGCCGCAGAACTTGCAGGTGTAGCGATCCTTGTTCCGCTGCTGCTGTGCCGCAGGCAGCGTAGCACCTCCGCCTCCGCCGGCAACTACAGGTGCCTGCGCCTGGCGCTGCTTTGCCTTGCGTGTGTGCTGACGCGTCTGGAACTCCTGCAGCTGCGGATGTGGCGCGGGCGCACTGGGCGGCAGTGTGGCTACAATTGTTGGTGGCGTGCTTAGCTCCAGTTCCAGCTTGAGCTGCTGCTGCTGCTGCTGGGGCTGCTCGTTGGGCGGCCAGCAGGCCAGTTCGCCGCCCTTCTTCACCGGATGCCGAAAAGTGAAATCTGGCTGCGCCGCTGCCTGCTGTGCTGGCGGCGCAAACACGTTGCGATACTGCAGCGGCAGCGTCTTGGTCATGGCCTCCAGCAGTGTAGAGTGCACACCGCCACCGCCACCGCCGCCGCTGCCGGCGCCCACAACGTTGGGCGGTGCTGGTGGCGTTGCCACGCCCTCGCGCAAGGCGCGCAACATTTTGCGACTCATATCGAAGCCAAGATCCGCCAGCGAGGCGGCAATATGATTGTTATTCAGCTCCTTCTCCTTGCGCTGCGCTGCCAACTCGTTGGCAAACATGATGAGATTGCTATTCTCATCCTCGAGCGGCTGTGGCGATCTCTCCTCCTCCTCCAGCTCCTCCTCCTGCTCTTCCGGCAGCTTGGTGCGACGCTTGTGTGCCAACCGCAGATCCAGCGGCTGATCGAAGCTGCTGCGTCGCTTCGCCTTGTTGCCATGATGATGTTGCTGCTGCTGCTGCTGCTGCTGATGTTGCTGATGTTGCTGCTGTTGATGTTGATGCTGTTGGTGCTGGTGTTGCTGTTGGCGCGCTGCTGCTGTTGTTGTCATGCTGCTGGTGGCTGTTGCCGCCGTCGTTGAGGCGGACAGATCGTAAGGTACATGTGATATATACGATGTGGGTATTAATCCTAAGGCAGGGTAAACACAGCCCTGTTTTGGGCTAGGAAGCATCTTTCTTGGTGAGTGGTCTTTCTCTCTCATAACTGTTAACTGCACGGCTGTAGTTGTTGTTGTTGTCGTTCTTCTTCTTCGCTACTTCAATTGTGTTGCTGTTGCTGAAGTTGTTGCTGCTGCTGCTGCTGCTGCTGCTGCTGTTGTGTAGTAGTTGCTGTTGCAGTTGTTTTGTTATTGTGGCTGCCTTCGCGTTTTCGAATTGTTGTGGGCGGCAATCACGAACCTGCAAGCAGAAGATGATTTCAAATTGTAAAAAACTATTCTTTCAAAATGATATGCGACTTGTTGCACAAAGAAATATGAAAGTAAGGCCAGAACCTGGGTCTTCAAACAAGTATTCTACCATATTTATGCTCAGATAGGATGGAAAATTTACGAGCAACTTTTCAAGGTATTCATACCCTTCGAACATTGAAAATGTTCAAAAAAGGATATGATAAGTTTGTGAAAATGTATCTAAAAGGCATAAGCAGGCGTGGCAGACCCCATAAAATATATATATATTTGCTCAGGGTCATTAACCTAAGTGATTCTACATTTAAAAAATAACAAAATAGATTTTTTGAAATTTTTCGATATTATGGAAATTTAGGTAAGGGTCCCCCCTATGAATTTTCAAAAAAAAATTTTTTTTTTAATTTTAAATCGCGAGTTTTTAATTTTAATCGATTGCGGGGGTCGATATTAGTACTAAACAATTGTTTAAATCGATTTTAAACGATACTTAATTTTGGCCCAAAAATCATGTCGAAATGGTAAAAAAATTAGACATGAAACACACTCAACAGGCCTGGTACCATCATTTTTCACCGAACGTAACTTTCTTAAAAATCAAACGATTTTCACGCGGAATGACATGTTGTTATGTTTTAACAAACTGAGTGATTCTACATTTAAAAAATAACAAAATAGATTTTTTAAAATTTTTCGATATTTTGAAAATTTAGGTAAGGGTCCCCCCTATGAATTTTCAACAAATTTATTTTTTTTGTAATTTTAAATCGTGAGTTTTTGATTTTAATCGATTGCGGTGGTCGATTTTAGTACTAAACAATTGTTTAAATCGATTTTTAACGATACTTAATTTTGACCCAAAAATCATGTCGAAATGGTAAAAAAATTAGACATGTCAACTGGCCTTGTACCATAATTTTACACCGATCGTAACTTTCTTAAAAATCAAACGATTTTCACGCAGAATGACATTTTGTTTATGTTTAAACAAACTGAGTGAATCTACATTTAAAAAATAGCAAAATAGACTTTTTTAAAATTTTCCATATTTTGGATATTCAGCTATGATTTTGCAACATTTTTTTTTGTTAATTTTAAATTGTGAGATTTTAGGAATACATCTTTCATATTTCATGAAGAACTCTCTACTTTGTTTATAACTTAAGAACTTGCTCTCAAGTTGGCCAAAGACTATGATCAATCTTTATTAACAACTTCAAGAAGCAACATCAAAATTGACAAGTAGTCGTGCTAAATGTTTGTCAATTCGCAGTTGCTCCTAACTAATCTGCAAGACACGCCCCCTATTGCATTCCGCACTCTCCCTATCTCTATCTTTCTCACTCTTGGCCATATTTGTATAGTTTCAGGTGCGTCACAGTCACTCAGACTAGGCAGGCTGGCGGGCAGCTGTGCTAGTTCTTTGCCTTCTTTTGTATTGTCTCAATTAGATCGGGGGTAATTCCCATCTACGTCATAACGTGCCATTCCGATGCGATCAACAAGTGTTGAAGTGGGAAGGGGGAAGGGGGCAGTCAAATTCTCGACTCTTCGGTATTTTGGCTTGCATGTTGTCGTTTTGGACAAAAGTTTTCATCGTTTTTCTATTTTCAGTGCCAAAAACCCTCAACGGCACAAAAGTTTAAACAATTGTTCTATTGTATTATTATTTTGGGGCGGAATAACGAGTATAGCTCCAACGGTATCTAGAGTGACGATTATGTAAGAACTCCGACAAACATCTAAGCACACACAAGTGAGTTGCTAACAGGGCCGCGAGGGAGAAGGAGGGGGGAGTGGGAGTGAGTGCAGGTGCCCTCATGGAGGTCGTCACTTAGCTGGGTGCGTGCAAGGCGAACTGCGTAGGCGCTGCCAGAGTTGCAGAGTCGTCTCTGGCCTCTTGGCAGATGGCACGCAAGTCATGTGAACCGAAATTTATTTTGCCAACAAAGCCGCTAACAGCAACTGCAACAACTGCAACGGCAACTGGCAGCAGCAGCAGCTGTGGGCGATCTATGTTGCTGCTGTTGCTGCTGCTGCTGTTGCTGTCGCTGCTGCTGCTGCTGCTGTCGCTGCTGCTGCTGTTAACGCTATCTAGAACAGAATTTTTCATGAGACATTTTCCGTGGGCTGCCTTAAGCTGTATTTAGCGACTATTACACACACTCTCACACACACATTCACACACTCTCGCACAGCAAATTGGCTTTTGTTGTTGCCTGGCCTAAAACTTAATTAGCCGCATTTGCTGCTTTGATTTACAGCTTTTGGCCATGTTGTGCAACTTGAAAACGAAAAAAATTGCAAAGAAAATTATTTGGAGCTTGAGAACTTTAGCGATGACATAAGCAGTTCAAGATCGTGTGCGATATTAATGAGATACGTTACCCGCATCTCTAAATCATTTGAGATGACTAATTCCCTGGAAATTGTATGGATGAGCTGAACTTGTGGCTTGAACGATCTATAGATCAATTTGATTGGTTGCATCAGCTCGATAATTCAATTAAATACGATAAGCCGCTTATCGATAACACTCCCTAGCCAATCAACTGCTCGTAAGCACAAATTACTACCTGCACTACTAACTTATGCATATTAACTATAATGCATGAGTTCATTACGGGGGGCTAAAGAGATTAAATACTGGGAGAGGGAAAGAAAGAGAGGGAGAGCTGCCAGAGGGCCTACTCTAAGCTAGAAGCTACTATTATCTAATACGATTGCATTAATGACTGCAAAACTGATTAATAACATATCAGCCTATACGATCTTCTTGTTATATAAGAACTGAACTACAATTAATGTAATTAACTTTATTACAAACGGAAAGTTAAGGTTGAAATGGAGATAGGCAGATAGAGTAGCTTCATATGGCAGCCTTATAGAGCACACAAGCCAATATACCATATAAAACTAACATAGCTTTCCTCTGCCTGCTATAAATATTCCTCAACAGCATCATCTGTCTGTATGAACATCTATAACTCAGAGACTATAAGAGCTAGAGTTATCAAATTTCTTGACAAGACTCTTAGGCATTGCCGTGTCTTTAAGCACTTTTTAGAATTCAGCCACACCCCCTTACGACTACATAAACCAAGATTGTTTTTCTATAACTCCCTTTTAATTATATTCCAATATCTTTCAAGCCAAATCCACACAGCTTAACCAACTAAAACTAAGGATCGTCTCAACGCTTATCGCCCCAACAATGTAAACAACATTTAAGCGTAGCTTAAGCACACCTCTTTGAAAGCAAACCGGTCAATATTAAAGGTGATTTTTCCTAATTTCCCTACAGCTGTACGAGCACGCTGCCCACTCACAGACACAGATCGGGACAGAAGGAAAGGCAGAGGGAGAGGGAGAGGGAGAGGCACGGCGAATGCAACTGCGATGTGCTTATAATTTGTGGCTAACGGTGCAAAAGTGGTTGACAATTATGGCCAACGCGGGCTGGCTGGCTAGCTGGCTGGCTGGCCACTGCATCATCATTAAAAACGGATGCCTAAAGAAGATGATGGAGGGAAAAAAAAACCAATTAAAGAGTAACAAAGTTTAAGCGAACCGACAACGACAACAGCAGCAGCAGCAGCAGCAACGATGGCGACAACGAGAGCAATGAAGCAAACAGTTCAAAAAACGGACAGTGAAGGTACAACAACAGCAGCAACATCAGCAGCAGCAACATCAGCAGCAGCAACAACAGCGTCGCATGTTGCAAAGAAAAGTGAAATCAAAGTTGTAAAACCGCGAAAAACGCAGTCAGGCAGACAGCGAGACACATAACAGCAGCAGCAGCAGCAGCAGCAACTCGCTCCAGATTGGAAAATGTCCAGTGGAAGATGTCGACAGCCGACAGAGATGGAGACAGAGTGCGGCTATCTTAGGAGAGGCACAGCTAGGCCTGCATAATCAGCAATCGCAGCTGCAGCCCCCACAAAGCTGTTGACAATACCCGAGGCTCGCTGGATTAACTTGGTCATGCTGAAAATGGATCACACCGAACCCATCATCAACAAAGGCAGCCAAAACTGGCCCCGAGCAGCAGCAGCGGCAGCCTGACAACATTATCATCATTAGTTTACCCTGCATCAAAAGCAGAGTATAATAAGCGGTCTATGAGAAAATGAGCATAAAGCAGCTTCGAGCCTGATTCGATGGGCAAAACTGATGGGGAATATAGATCTATAAGCAGCAGATACATTTCGACTTAACAACTGATATAATATTAGTTGAAAAATTGAAGATCGGTGCAGTTTTCTTGCAGCTTGAGGATCTGCATAAAGATCACTTAAATGTCAGCTAGATATTTGCAAAACTGAAGATCGTTTTTGTTGCTCTGCTTGAGAAGAAATCAAGTCTACCTTCATCAAGGAAATCCTCTAAGTTTCTTCCAGCATGAGGATCAGAATGAAGATCATTGTTAGTTGCAATACATAAGATCGATTTATTGACTTCCCTTGAGAAGAAAAAGAGTTTACTTTTGTCAAAGAAATTCCTTTAATTTCTTCCAGCTTGAGGATCAAAATGAAGATCACAGATATTAAAGATTGAGTGATCGAGTGATCGCATTAGTTACGCTGCTTGAGAATCCCTTACACTTTCAAGAGAATCTCTTAAATTTCTTCCAGCAAGATGATTAGAATGAAGATCACTGAAATTGGTGCTTGAAGAGAAAGAGAATTTACTTTTCCCGAAGAGGATATCATAATAAATTCCCATCTAGCTACTTCCCTTACAGAGTATCTCCCTCTCGATCACACTTGAGTCTCTTCTGAAGCGCACTCTCGTTTGTGATTAGCCACTGTGGCTGCATAATTATAACGCCAGCAGCATAAACACCATCATCGCTGTCCCCAAGCAACGTGATCATCAACCAAACGACGACGATTATCCAAGTGATCATGATCATCATCATAAGCAGCAGCAGTGTGATCATCATCATTATCATCTATACGATCATCATCATCTGTGCGATCATCATCTCTTCGTCTTTGTCATCCGCATAATCAGCGAGTGGCTTCGGTTACGGTTACGGTTGTGGTACGAGGAGCAGCACCAGCAACCGCAACTACAGTTAAACTCAGGCTAAAACTAAAGCCAGACCGAGTGACTAACTAATCTCAGCCAGCTCTGTCGTTACCAACTCGAGTCGCATCGAGTCGCATCGCATCGAAAACGAGAGTAAAATGCGCTGACGACGCGCATTGAAATGGAAAATTAAACCTTGTTACATCAGTGCCAAGAAAAATGCAACAACAACAACAACAACTGTCAAGCAGTTCGACTGCTGGCAGGATCAATACACAGGCACACACACAGATACACACACGCATGCACACTCGCCTCATTCACTCTCTCGAGCTCTAACGAGGCAACCTGATACCAAAATCGTCACAAAAAACGGCAAAAGCAGCAGCAAACAAACACGCTAAGCCACAAGCACACACGCTAACACATACACACACATATATCAGACACACACACACACTGTAAGATGCTTTGAAAATAATGCGAGAAATTTATTTCGGATCTAATGTGTCGCTCAAATCATTCACCAGCGAATGCATCGATGAATGAATGAATAAAGTTAGCATAGAACTTGAAAATGATAAGTGGAAAGGCTACAATGGAGTGTGCTCGACTGGGATATACCCGTTAACTAACATTTGGTTGTTAGAAAGGTTGAAGCTTTGAGAAACGCTTGACAGCAATTTTTTTTTACGTTTTAGTAGGCGTAAAGGAGTGTGTTCTATATCTAAGATCAAGCATATATAATAAGACATATTGTCAGCAAATTTGATAGCTCTAGCTCTGATAGTCTACGAGTTTAAGGTGTTCATACAGACAAGTTGAAGAAAAAACCGTTTCAATTTAAATAGCGTAATTTAAAATTATGCATAGTAGCTTTAAAGACTATAAAACCATATATTTTTATTCTCTTACTATATAATACGCTTAGAATTATTTATTAAAAATATTTAAAAGTCTCCAATTTAATGATCTCAGTAAATCCGTTAGGTTTATTCGACCTTATCTCGTGCACAATTTGTTTTCCTTTTAATTTAAACGTAACAAATTTCCTTGGCACATTGTAAAATTGCATTTTTATTTATCAATTAATTTTTGGCAGCAAAATTTCACTGTGCGCCGTGCTGTGAATGATCACTGGGCTGGTTGCAGCAGCAGCAGCAGCAGCAACACATCAACAACAGCAGCAACAGCAGCAGCAGCAACAACAATGTTGCAAGCTGGATGCGTTTGGAAGCCGAAGATGATGATGATGCTGCTGCTGTTGCTGCCGGTGCGACAGAGCAATCTGTACCACTTTTTCCTACATCTGCAGTGGACACAACAAGTGCAGCAGCAGCAGCAGCAGCGACAGCAGCAACTGTTGCAGTTGCAGTTACAGTTGCAACAGCAGCGAACACATCTCCGAATCACGTTGCCTGCAGACTGCGTTACATATCTCGTTGTCTAGATTGGCTGCGCGACTGCCAGACAGACAGAGAGACAGACAGAGAGACGGACAGACAGACAGACAGAGAGACAGACAGACGGACAGACCGAGAGACAGCGCTGACTATGGCGATAGCAATGGCTATGGCAATGGCTAAGACTACAGCTATGGCTCTGACTATGGCTCTGACTATGGCCTGGACGGTCGTCAGTGAAATAAAAAGTGAGAGTGACATCGGAAATTGTTTCAATTTTCCCAAAACGAAACCAACAGCAGAGACAACACACACACATAGATACAGACACACAGATACAGGCACAAGTTGCCGCATCTGAAGTTGCAGCTTCAGTCTCAGTCTCAGCGCGGTCGTTGGTCGCTAAATGAATGAATGTCGAAAAGTGTATCGACAACAACAACAACAACAGCAACAACAACGATGATGGTAACAACAATTTTTCCATCTCCAGGCTCCTCTCGAAGCGCGACTCAGTGCTGCGGCAAGTGCTTTCCCAAGTGTTGCAAGCAGCGAGGCAGCGTGGCATGCAGCCTGTGGCAGCCTGTGCTGCACTGCATCCTGTTGTTTGTTATAGTTTTCGACGTTTTATTTCTTACTTTATTTAAGCTTTATATAACTAGCACACACACACACACACACATACGAACGACCAGTCCAAGTGGCCACGTCCAGGCTGCGCTCTGTTGCATGTTGCCTGCCTGCCTGCCTGCTGCCTGCCTGCCTCATGTGGCAATGCTTAAATAATTGAAATTTTTCAGCGCATTTCAAAGGTGCAAAATTGGTTTAGCTGGGGGGCGGGGGGGCAGCGACTATTTTCGACTATTTGTTAAGCAATTTTTGTGGCTATATTTTAATGCCAATGCGGCTCGAAGCGCACATTTGTTAATGACAATCGGGCCAAGCGAGGGGGACCCCAAACTGTCCAGACAATTCTCCTCCAGCTCTGATGGATTTTTTATTGACCCACAGCAAGACCCACAAATTTATTGTCTTCTTAACGTTGTTGTGGGCGGGCTGAGTGCATTAAATTGACAGATCTGCATAGACTATATGACAGCATATACATATAGTATAGGCTGTAGTATGAGAAGGAAGATCGAGCTGGAGCTGCTTGGCTTGGGGCTGCCTGCGCAGATCTATGTCTTTTATTTGCAAGTGAAAGTTGGTAATGCCTTGAGTTCTTGCACGATCACATGTCCATGAAGATCATTTTAATTTAGTTATTTTTATCTCTCTAAAAAACTGTTTAAATATTTATTTAGCTTTTTAAATATGGTAAATAATGGTTTCCGGACTCGGAAATATGCGAAAGAAGTACACGATCAGTTAGATGTTGATCAAGTTGTATCTGCATAAGAATCACTTTTATAGAAGCGATATCTATAAAAAGATCAAGCTTTTTTGGCTATACATATATTCTTTTTAATTTAGTTTCTGTGATCTTCAGCGATCGCAATTATAACTTCTCATTTTACCAAATAAATAATATTATAAATTTCACATATATTTTAATAGAACTCTGTACAAATATGGTGAATATAGCAAAAGGTTTCCGAAACGTAAAAAAAAGGAAAGATCAGCTAGATCGATAGTACGACAGATCATAGAAATCTTGCATAGATTTTGAGAGATATAAATCCAATATTTTATAACATATGACTTTTAGTGAAATCCTGCCTTATACATATTTTGAGATCTCCTGCGATCTGCAGCGCCTCAAATCAGTTTCAAATAGAGACGATCTCCAGAGCTGGACACGTAAATCATGGTCCGAACTGAACTGGACTTGCAGGCGGCACCCACTGCCACTTGGCGAGGAGTGAATGTTTTGGTTTTGCTGGCGAAATTCGAAAGTATTCACGAGTATACACTCATGAGTACTAATGGCGCGGGTCAAGAGCAGCTGCTGCTGCTCTGCCAGACTGTGTAAATATTTAATTGAGCTCGCAAAAAACACTTTTGGCAACAAGAACAACAAAAATAAAGATAAATGTAAATTTCACAAAATTCGGTGCTCCATTTGATTGCCTAAACGATTCGAAAAAAAAAACAGCTCAGCACTTTTGATGCAATTAATTAAAATTTGATTTCTTCATTGGGACGAGGTATCCCACTCTCATTTGAGTTCAATTTATTACCACATAATTCAGTGCGGTTCACTGCGGTCTAAGACGATCGTCGAGTCGAGTTGAATCGAGTCGCGTCGAGTCGCGTTGGAGCAGGTGATACAATTATTTCAATGGCCTGGCGTTTGCCACACTTGTCCGGGGATCCAGTTAAGCTTGTTCTAGTTGAAAGCGATAGCCAGGCCTCATCGTCTCGTCTCGTCTCGTCCCGTCCAGTTTTGTCGCCTTAACTCAATCGAAACTAGCGAAATAGAAGCGGCGCATAGTGGTAGTAGATAGATAGATAGATTGAAAAAAAAAAAACAAGGAAAATAAAAAATAAAATTGAAAAGAAACCGTATCAACATTCACATCATAAGTAAACCAGTTTGCACCTGAGAGAGGAAGAAGAAAGTTGTCTTGGCCATTTTGGCGGCTCGGGCAAAACTTTATAACTGCATCGAGTGCATACCTACCTACCTACCTATCCAACTACCCAGCTAACTATCTAACTATCCATGCAGTGACTATGTATGAATCTGAGGCAAGAAGCAGGAGCCACCGACTCCGACTATGACTCTACCTGCGGGCGTCGAACAATGGCCAAAACTAACTGTAACATGGCAGCAGGCCAAACAGAGTCTCGTTTCCACTTTTTTTTTCTGTCTTTTATTTCTGTCTTTTTTTTGTGCCTCTGCTCATAAGCTAAGAAAATATTGCGCACATCCCCCCAAAAACATTCGGCAAACCGTCGCATGTCCGAATGCTCCGCTGCTGCTGCTGCAGGCCTAATTATATTGCAGTCCGGGGGCAGGCGATTGTGACCCCTCCTCCTCCTACCTCCCTCCCTCCCTCTCTCCCACCCACTGGCAACTTGACACATGCGGCAGCAACAACAACAACACGAGCAGCACTGCGGACAATCCGCTACTGTTGGAGCCACGTGCGCCGCTTAAGCACACAATGTGGACACGGGGACAGCAGCAGCAAAAAAGGGAAGGTGCGCAGTGCTCGACTAGCAGCTACCCTGTAGTGGAGGTTGCAAAAATTTAAATAGGCTTAGAACTTGTTTGGAGAGAAGTATATATCTATTTGAATTATTTCATTTAAATAGTGTGTTAAGCAAGAACTTTGCGATAAACTTTTAGATAAACGAAAATGTTTTTAACATCTTTATGTTCTTTTTGGTTTGTTTGAATCTTTCTATTAGCGAAAATATTAAGTTTTCTTTATGCAGTTTAATGTTAAATTATTGATTTATTTGAAGAGTTAAATATAGTCATAAAAGATACTCAAAATTTAGAGATCATGCGCAAATGAGAAAGGCTTAACTAGACTTTTTTTTAAAAATTATTTTAAGAGCTCATAAGAATACAATATGATAATGAAATAAATATATATCAAACTGTAGATACTACTCTTACTTACTAGATATATTTATTTATATACAGATTAAATATGAGAGTACCGAACCGAACTGAACAGTCTTTAAAAGCAACTAATAAATTCTCAATTCCAAGTGTTTCTCCCGAATATCTTTAGATTTATATCCAATTTTCTTCTTACTTATTTTAATGCTCTGCAGAACACAATAATCATAGAATATAATAGAATAATGAAACAAATATATATCCAACTGTAGATAATATATAGCATGCTATATATATTTGCAGACTAAATATGTGAGCAAACCGAGTCAGACAGTCTGGAAAGCATATAATGCACTCTCATACCCCACAGCTTCTCCCTTGTATCTACCAAGCTACTGCGCCATCGTTGCCCACTTGCCTACATCGTACAGGGTATTCAGCAGGACGGTCACAATCGATGGGCACCAAATGCGTTCGATGTTGTCGTTTGGCTTAAAGTGAAAGTGCTCCAGTTGCCGCATGCGCGCGGATGTTGCCAACTATTGCGCTGTTTGCGGCCAAGTGCTTTGACTCCTCCTAGCGGCTCCTCGCAGTCAGGCAGCCCATCCCGAAGCGATGCAAACGATGCCGGGCAAGGCGCAACTCTCTGATCGCCGCGTCTCGTCTTGAGGCTGCTGCGCACTTGCTGACAAGCTGTTTGTGTCGCACCCTCTTGCTGCAGTTTGCAGTTTGCCACGCCCTGCCACCAGCCAGCCGCCCCTTTCTCACGTCGGACGAGGCTGTGTGTGTGTGTGTGTTGCCATGTTTATGTGCACATTGCAGAATAATTGGCCCCGACTGGGAGCTCAATTAGCGCTGCCTGGGCAATTACAATTGACGGCTTTGCACACATGTTTCACTCTTTTCTGTTTTCTGTTTTCTGTTTTCTGTTTTCATTCGCTTTTCGCGTCTTTTCAGTGTTGGTAAATTGCCCAAAAGCATTAGCCGCATTCGGCATAAATGGGTTTTCCTTCCGGCCGCCAAAGAAGATTGTCATCAACTTTAGTCGATCGCCCCGTTCGCTCGAAAGGGGCAACTCTCCTCTCGATTCAATGTCAATTCTGTCTGTCGGGTGTCTCCAAACTGGTTCTGCTTCATATACTAATTGCATACATCCAGGCGTATTAATCGATAAATAGAGTTTTAATTGCTCCATTTCAATCGAATTATTCAAAGTGAACAACTGTAAAAGGCAGCCCCGTAGATATTTGTAGAATGTGCCTCGTAAAAGGTTCGATTAACATTGCGATTCTTCTCTATATTTATCGATTGAGTCATGGAGAATGGAAAGATGGTTGGGAAGAGAGAAAGGCAGATAGATAGGAAGATCGATGAATAGAAATACAGGTAGAAGATAATAAGAAAGATAGATAGATAGATAGATAGCTAGATAGGTAGCTAGAGAAATAGCTAGAGAGATAGATGATAGATAGAGATATAGATAGATGGGTAGATAAAATAACAGATCGATAGATAGATAGAAAAACAGGCAAATGAATCGAGAAAGGTAAATAGAAAAAAAATAATAAAAAACACACCTTAAAGAACAGAAGAATATAAAGAATAAATGCGATACTTATATACGATACGATATATTGCTGATTTGAGAGGTAAAGTTATAAAATATAGATTAGATTGTATAGAAGATATATATAAATAAAGATTAATAGATAGACCAAAACGTTATAATTTTCTATAGAAATTTTACTAAAATGATTGTATTTATTTATTCTATTAAATTAATTATAAAACTATTATTTAAAACTAATTATTTATCATATGTAAATCCATGGAGTTGTTGATTATATTAGATCAATTCTCAGATATTCTTCACTAATCAATAGATAATTTTACTTTATATTCAGTAGGGATTTCCCCATTATCCCCTACACGTGTAAATCGCTAATATATCATTTTCCCATATATAACACTTTAGTGTACAATCTCCATATTTAAATCAAGTTAATCAGGTGCTGAAAACTAAACTTCCCTGGCTGGCCCGAGTTCATCTATAAGTTATCGTGCTAACAAATTATCCCCTAGCCAGATGCAACTGTTTGCTTTGCGTAAGATCGGAAATAGTCGCATATTTTACCGCTACTCACTTAACCCACCAACCAACCTCAAATGACCCAGTCTCATGTGAAGCTACCATTTTGGCCAGACAACCCACATACTACATATAAGACAAATGCGCGTAATGTGGGCAAATTCTTCAAAATTGCCCACAAACTAGCCCAGTTAGGGAGACCAAGACAAGCGACAATGGAGAGGAGACCATGTGATATACCATAGCGTATTTTTGGGGCACATAAATTGCCCACGCCAAGTACACCTGCTCTTGGAGGTAGTTTCCCCTACTTCTCCTGCTCCTTCTCCTCTTGGCTTGCCATATATCATGGGGCTGGCAGACAATATGCCATACTAAATGCGATACAATTAGAGGAGAGACCGACATTTTTCGTATCAAAAATGCGAAAAAATCTACAATTTCACACACATGCGACGGGGGACTACGAGAGGGGGAGGGTCTTACAGGCGGGTGTACGAGCTCGAGCTGAGCTGAGATTCAATGCGATGATTACATATTACTCGACTCGACTCGACTCGACTCTCGTGTCGCTGTCGCTGTTGTTGTTGTTGTTTTGTCTGCAGAGTTTTATGGTCCAAGGTTAAATGCTTTGACTTAGGGCAGGCAAAGAGCGAAGAGAGAGAGAGAGAGAGAGATAAAGAGAGAGAGAGAGGGAGACACAACGAGAAACTCTGCGACTTTGTGTCGCTTTAGTCTCGTTGTTGTATTGTGTAGCTTGCGGCACAACTTCATTTGATTTGCAGTGAATATTAAAGCAATTTGTGGGATTATTTCCTATTGTAATCAGTGTGTTTCGTACTCATCAGAGAGACCCCGGTTGTCAAGCCATACCATCTGGTACTCCTCATAGTCTTCGTCTTCGGTTTCGGCCAACTCATTTTCAAGTACAACGATGACGTTGGCAGTGCATGCCAGTTCGCTACGGTTGGTATCGATCTTCGATGATCATGTTGGGGTCTCTCTGTCTCTCTTTTTTTTATTTTTGTGTCGCCCTTTGGCAAAATGACGTTTATTTATTTATGTCTAGTTAGCGTGAAAATTGCTCTAGTTTCCCCCCCCTTCCTGCTCTGCGATCCGCTCTGATCTTCAGCATGTGTGATCGATGATGAGGCGCATTTGTCTTGGGGGACATAGAACACATTTTTTTGAGCTCGTTCGCTGCTGCTGCTGTGCTTCATGTTGTTTTTTACACCTTTTTAATTGTACACACACACACACAGATAATTAATTAAAGCTCTCTCATTGCATTCAAGGTTATCAGAGGCCTGAGGCTCTCTTGCTGTTTAGTTGGTTAATTTACAGCTTTAAATTAGTGTAGTTTACTTTCAAAACACTTTACTTTTGCTTTCAAAATACGCTTCATTGTTATTTTTTTTTTTTTTTATTATTTTTTTTTTTTTTTATAGATGGGTGGGGTAATCGTTTTCGTTGCGTTTCCTCAGTTTAGATCGGTTTAGCTTATGGTTTCTTTTTTCAGCTTAGAAGAGGAACTGCAGAATTTCAGCAATCTGCTAATGATCGCAGACGGGGTGTGTCTCCACGATGAGTATGCAAATTCGTGCAAAATTATTCGAATGCGACTGCGTGTGCGAATAACTTGACATAGAAAAGAATAATGATATTTATTGCATACAATATATAAATATTTATTATATATATTAAAATATCTATAATAGTTGCACGTGCAGTGGCTTAATTGTTTATTGGATAAACATAGTTAGATAAAGGCGTTGTAATTGCCATTTAGTAGGCGTATACGATATACAAAGTAAGATCTTCAACATGATCGATCGTTATATTTGTTATAAATATTAATAAATTATTAATAATCACACTACGGTTGTCATTAAGGGTTTAGGGGAACTTCCAGTCAACTAATTTGATAAGCAAATAATATGCTCTGGGAAGATCAGTTACGATCAGCTATGGAGGTGATCTACATACAGTTAGAAACGTCGAATTGATCTGGGGATGGAATATATAGGAGTTAGCTAGCTAAAGAAGTCGACAGATCGCTTGGATTAAGTTTAATTCAAAGAGATCATGTGATCTGAAAGACTATCACGAATTTAGAGTCAGCTGACTTTAGGGGGAACTCCAAGTAAACTAGTTTAATATACATATTCTTTAAATAGATCAGCTGTAAAAGTGATCTACAATATTATTCGTACATATTTTTCTTCAGGGATGCATATGATTAGGGGAACTCAAAGTAAACTAGTTAGAAATCAGCTATGATTTACTGTAGATCTTTGTAGATCAGTCGAGATCTTTATAGATCGATTTTAGCTCTTTGTAGATCAGCTGTAGCTCCCTGTAGATGGGCTCTACAAGCGATACTTCGATACGATACGATTTTATACATGTTTTTACACCTCTCCAGCCAGTTCCTCTCTCAGATAAGCGTCAGTTAGTTGGTCGAGGAAGTCGAGCGATCGTTAAGTTTCACTTTAATTTAAATAGAGAGGATGCTCATCATTATCTGCAGTGAGTATCGGCGACTAGTTTGCACTGCAGGCCGTGCCCAACTCTCTAGTTAACTAAATAGAACGTCGAGATCGCATACAATGTAAAGTATCTCTAGGTGTGTATCTGCGCCTCTGGAAATGTATCTGTATCTGTGTAGATACACGTATCTGTGCTCTGTCTGTCGCTCCAATTAAAATACAACTCATCTGCTGTGCTGCATTGCAAATTGTCTTACATAAGGCCACAGTGGGGGGGGGGGGAGGGGACAACTATATAGGTGAATCGCAGCTTGATCTCTTGGGGAAAGGGGTGTCTCACTGGGTTGCTTTTCATTTAATCGATTTGCGTATTTTAGCAGGGTGTTGCTGCTGTGTGCGAGGCAACTTTCATTGCGAGGCCAGCTCGAGGACCCTGCTCTACTCCCCCTTACCCTCCTTTCGAGGGGGTACCTCACCTGAATGTGGATTAAGTGTATGCCAAGGCATTAGAGCTCTCTTTTTTTCTTTTTCTTTTCTGTTGCTGCGTAGCCCAAAGTGATTTGTTTTTTAGATTTTCAAAGTGATTGCGGTTATCGTTGGCAGTCACAATCGCAATGGGAGTCATCGTCGCTTACAACATCACAACAGCAACGGCAACGGCAACAAATGAAGCTGAAATTGAAAAAATCAGCGCACATTCCAGTACTGAAAATGTGTAACGCAATCAAATCCATCGCTTCCGGTTTGAAGGCGCAATTAACTGACTGGGATTACGTGGAGCAAGAGCAACATCATGGTGGGCACATCTCACCGAGGCGGCTGCCTCTCACCCGAGTCTTAGCTGAAGCGAGTGCACTTTGTACAGTGCCGCCAACTCTCTGTACACCGGTCTACCTATACATATATATATATATATATCGTATATATCGCTGTCATGGTCATCAATTCGCAGATTATCCACAACATTTCACTCACTTTTCCACTGGGGCTACCGTAATTGGCATTTTGTGTGGAGTGTTGTAAACAAATTTCGATAGTTTCGATAGTTAAGATGATGAAATGTCATAATTTCTTGTAGGCTGCGTGTGATATTTTTTTTTTTTTGCCCCAACTGTCTCAGATCGTTTAGAAAGTTGCTCGCAATTTGTGGCATATTGTGTGCTTTCGATTTTATCGATATCGTTATCGTTATCGTTATGCTTAATTGATCTTTGACTAACCTCAAAAACACAAAATTAGTTGTTGCTTCGATTCTAATGAGATTTCCATTCTAAAACACATATTTGCCCCATCGATCTGCAACTAATTCGCTTTTCGTACCCCTCCCTAACCTAATGATGTTTCACTTCCAGCTTCTGCAGCGAGACCACTCACTCACTCAGACACTCATTCACTCACTAACCTCCAAGATCGTTAAATTAATGATCTGTATTTTTTTTTTTTTTTTTTTTTTTTTTCTATTTGCGCTTCTTCTACGCCCATCTGCCACTTCCACTTCCAACTCCATGGGACTGCAGGGGGAGAGGGAGGGATGCGAGACAACCATCAACTTCTATTTAAAATTAAATTAACCTGCTTAATTTGCCCCCTCCCAGACCGTAGCATCCCAACCCATTTCGGGCGTCGAGACGCGCCCAAAAAAAAAAAAAAAAAAAAAAAAACATTCACTTCGCATACAGAGTGGGGCCTCCACATTGAGATGAAAAATCGAAAGGCGCTACTAATCGCCTCAATGCCTATAAGTAAGTCAATCCCAAGCTATATATCTGCATCTGTTGGATACGCAGGTCGAAAAACTGCGGCACGTTCGAAAATTTCGTGCATTTAACGCATAAACGGACGCTTTGGACACGGCTCGTTCCCCCCCTCCCCATCAAACCCTTTTTCCATTAGTTTTTCATCTTTTTGTTTGGGATTGAATGGGGGAACCCTTTCACCCTTCACCTGAGATAGGCAGGGGGGGTAGGCCAGCTGGCTGCCAAATTTAGCAAAATTCGATTTGATTTTGATCGCTCAATTAGCGTAAAAGTAACATGTCAAACCTATTAATCACTTTCGAAAATAAAAAAAAAGAAACAGAAATCACAGCGAAACAAAGAAAGAAAGAGAAAGAGAGAGTGAGCGAGAGAGAGAGGGAAACATTAGTCAAGTGCAGCCTGTCAATTAAACAGAAGTGAATAATTATGGGTATAGCTCAAAGCAGCACCCTGTAAAAGGCAGCAAAGTGAAAATTTATCGATAAATTTAGAGTAATACTTCTCAGGATCCACTAAAAGTATCTATACTCTATATTGCTATATTGTATACTCTTCATTGCGAAAAACCTTATCAGTTTTTGGTTATATAATTTATTTAAACTAAAACTTGTAGACAAGTGGGAAAATTGGCTTAGTTAATTTTATACAACTGATACACCCTGTCAAAGAGATTGATGTATTTATCAATCTATAAATGCAATATAATCTCCAGTTTCATATCAACACCTTGGCTAGTTTTCAAAATGAGTTCAGAACAAGTTCCTTGACAAGTACTACGAATACCTTATAGAAAAATTATTAAATCGAAGCTTATTTATAGCCACAGATTAAGATACTCGCTTTAAAGATTGCTAATGAAATTAAATACTTATAGATCTGCTTCAATTTAAAATTTTATAATATTAGCTTACATAGGTTTCAAGATCACTTTGAAGATAGTTTGATGGGATAAAAAATACTCTATTCATTACAAGGAGCTAAACATATAAAGATATATGAAAGAAATTTCGATTGAATAATCCTTAAGTTAGGCTTCTCCTACACACACTTTGAGAAAGTACTCTAACTGATCTCATCTCTAACCGACATAATCTCTGGCAAAAATCTTGTAGATCACTTCATTTGCGTAATAAGGTCGTAGCTAGTGGCCGCTTGCCCTTTATAAGGTGCACAAAAAAGAAAGAGAGAGCCAAAAAAGAAAAAGAAAAAAAAACTATAGAAAAACGTTTGCTCGTGCCGTTGGCAAAAGTGCGTGAATTTAGGCGTAACCCCAAAAATTATATAATTTATTATTATTTCTTTTGATTGGCAAAAATTAAAAAGTAACCTCAGCTCTCCGGGCAGGTTTACGCCTCCTCCTCCTGCTGCTCTCTCCCCACTCCCCTGTTGGACAACTCTATTTGCGCTGCTTGTGTTTTTTTTTGTTTTTTTTTTTTTTTTTTTTTCAGGCCCCGCTTTGGGGGTCCGAAATGCTGCGTCATTACTCGAACTTCAATTTCATTCATTCATCAATTACAATACAAAAGTCGAACGAATGAACGAACCGAGGAGCGAACCGAGGAGCGAACGAGTGAACGAAAGAGCGAAGCCTTGATATATCTTGCAGATACAGATACTATGTAAGAGAGGCAGAGGGAGGGGGAGAGAGACGCTTATGGATGACATTAAGTTGCTGCATTTGTCGAGATCCTGTGATTGCGCTTATTAAATGAGCGTGTAAGTGACACAAGTGTATCTGTGAGATACGTGCACGTATCTATGTATCTGTGAGATACGTCTGACTCTGCCAGCTCCCTCGCTACTTACATGCTTGAAGTTGTGTGTGTGTTGCTGCTGCTGCTGCCTCTTCTAGCTTAATTGTTGCTGTAGATGTTGCTGCTGCTGTAGATGTTGCTGCTGTGATCGCTGCTGCTGCTGCTGCTGCTGCTGCTATAAAATCCGCACGGATATCCGTTGGCCGGCAGGAAGAAATCAACATTTGAACACCGTTGGCTATTGCAGCGTTTTACGGATGTCGATAACTTGCATTGGCATTGGCTATACCGACTATATAGAGTTGATCTTGTTGGGGTTGCTGCTGCCGTTGTTGCTGCTGTCGATGTTGCTGTTGTCATGCTGCAACAACAACAACACGAGCTGCGTTGCCGACGGGGGGACGCGCGTGTGAAACTTTACAAAGGGGCAGGGTCCAGTCGTATAACGGTTTATTATATATATATGTATATAATGGTTTTTTTAGGTTATGTTGAGCTTGTTTTTAGGTTATGCACGTTTCTTACGTTTCTTGCTTGTTTTAAGTTATAGAAAACAGTTAGGATAATTAGGATAAATTTTAGTTTAGTTTTCTTTCTTTATTATGCGATCTTAAGTTATTATTTAGTTGAAATTATGCACTCATTCGTTGATATAGTGTTAGCAACTCTGTTTGGCTATTATATTATTTTATTATTATTATTATATTTTTACACTTTTTACAAAACGTTACGAGTTGTTTGATTTATGGATTCCGTTAACTATTCAATAGTAATACTAATTAACTGTAATTCTCCTCTCCACGTCTTATTCTTGTTGACACCGATCCCAAAGTGATCACTTCCCAGTTTCGCTTATAGTATAGTGTGTAGATCGTTGATCGTATATATCATCGTGTGTATATAATCTGTTTCATTATATCGTTTTTTTTTTCTTTCTATAATTTCATTATGGATTGTCTGCTTAATGCCTGAACATAATAATCAACGATCGATCGATCGAGTCGGGAAGTTGTTGTTATAACATGATATTGTTGTTGTTGTTGTTGTTGGTTTTCCTCAGCTTAGATCACTTTGCATTCGCGGGCTGTCACAGTTTTGCATTAATTGCACTTAAGTATGCAGTTATCATTGATTTAGCACCGATATCTCTATATATATAGTTCACTCGAGCATGGCTACTGGGCGCGATTTTAAAGATATGTGTCATATGTCATATGAAAAGAGCGAGAGCTAGAGAGAGAGAGAGGGGGAGGGAGAGGAAACGACATAGGAAATGATTATGAGTTTTTTTTTCTCTTTTAATTTTCTTGTGGAACTTGATTTAGGATGATCTTGGCTCAGTTCTCATAGGATAGTTAGGATAGTTTTACTTGATAATAAATAGGTAGAGTTGTTGTTGTTGTTGTAGATTGCACATATTGAGTGTATTTCTTGCCGTTGCTGCCATGCGAATCCTTTGCATGCCACGCCCACTTGGGCGTTCTACCGTTATCTGAGCGAGTTACGCGCTGCGCGTCGCGTATGCATTGCGTTACGTTACGTTACGTAGCCGGGGGGGAGGGGCCAGGCCAGGCTGCTGCTGCTGCTGCTGCTGTTGTTGTTGTTGTTGTTGTGAGTGAGACTGGCGTTGCGACCGACAAGCGACAACACGACCAATAGCTTTGAGACCGTCTCACGGACTGATGATAGGCGGCCAGCGAGCAGCTTCACAGTCAGCGGCAGAGTCAGCGGCAGCAGCAGCAGCGCAGTGGCAGCAGCAGCAGCCGTGGCAGAGGCTGCAAAGCGTTTTCGATTTCCTAATAATAAACGCAAAATAGTTATACGGGGCCGCAGCGACGTCTTCTGTCTATGTATGGGTGCTCTGAATGAATACACAACGAGCCAACGAGCCGCAGCTCGCGACGAGCTCAATGCGATGAGTTCCACACACATTCAGCCAAAGCGACGAGCACGAACTCCAAACCAAAGCCGAGCCAAGCCGAACCCAACCGAGCCGAGCCGAGCCGAAGCGCAACGAGCCGAGCTGAGCGCAGAGCGGAGCATTTTGAGGAAGTCTAGAGACGATGCAATAAATCGAAGCTAATACACTTCTTTCTTAATGTAGAGCACACACCACAGCAGCAGCAGCGGCAGCAGAAGTAGCGGCAGCCAGAGCTCGTGCGATCCACAACTCACACACACACACACATACCATACAAGCACACGCGCACGCTGCGACTGCGGCCTAGACAAGTTTCAGCGCAGCAGCGCAGCCCATACAACGGTAAATGAGGCAGAGAGTGCCGCGTGCATCCTGCGACAGCGTTTTTTACTCAATGAAATACGCTGCCGCTGCGCAGTCGACGCCAAACAAACAGCATTCCAATTGCATCCGAAACTGGGTGGAGATCTTCCGCCCCAACAGCACGAGGCGCACTTCGTTAGCCAGAGCCGAAGTTGAAATCGTAGCCGAAGCCGAGATGTTCCACATGCGTTCCACAAAGTGAGCGCAGAGCGTGCGGGAGCGTCACGAGACGCGCGCGCGTCTAGCTGATCTAGTCGCAGTCGCAGCGTGCTGCTCAGCGCGGCAACATCGGCGAGCGACAGCAACAACAGCGACAGCAACACGACGTCGGCAATTGTGCTGGCCATTTTGGCCATTTCGGCCATGTCCAGGGCAGCTGGGAGCTCGTAATTAAGCGGCAGCTTAAGATAAGTCTTAACTGACTGACATGGAGAATGGAAAGTTCAAACTGGGTCTTTCACTCGCCAGCAACAGCAACAGCAACAGTTGCTGCTGCTGCTGCTGCTGCTGATGTTGCTGGTGATTAACATACGCGACACACATGGGAGAAGGGTTTGGTAGGCTCCCCGCGCCCTGGCCATGTGCCTGTCCATGTTCAAGTCCATGTCATGTGCCTTCTTTCAAAGCACTTCATGTCTGCGGTTGGTTGCAGCCTCCACTGTTGCTGCCGCTGCTGCTGCTGCTGCTGCTGCTGTTGTTGCTGGCAGCCTTCATCGCCATCATCTGCTGCTGCTGCTGCTGCACGAAATCGATCAAATCAAAAATGACTTTGTGAAGTGACTAACTGCCTAACTGCCAGTTGCCTGCTGCCAGCTGCCAGGCTGCCTCTCTGCCTGTTGCATGCAACATGCCTATGTTGCTGCTGCTGCTGCCTATGTTGCTGCTGCTGCTGCTGCTGTCTAACAGTAGCGGTCGCCTCTCTGATTTCAGTTGCCTTCGCTTGTTTGGATTTTTGAATGAGTTGAAGTCCAAGTCCATGGCTGAGGCTGAGGCTGAGGCTGATGCTGAGGCACAACACACTTCAAAATGAAAGCACATTCCCTTGTAGAAATTGTACCGTTACGCCAGCAACAGCAACAGCAACAGCAGCAGCGGCAGCAACAGCAACTGGCAACAGCAACAGGTACCCCTTGCTAACTGGCGGATCGTTTGTCCGTTTTTATGGCCAGGCCGAAACTGACAAGAGCTCGCATCGTCCTACTGCGCGCCAGCATCATCATCATCAGCAGCAGCAGCAACTGTTGCAGCTGTAGCAGCAGCAGCAGCAGCAGCAGCATCATCCAGTCTCATCCAGCCTCATCCAACATCATCCGACACTTGGCAGCTTATGGCATAGATTTGCAAATCGCGGTTCCTCTATTATTGTAGCTGTGTTTGTTGTGGTTGTTAGTGTGCAACAGCAACAGTTGCTGCCGCTGCTGTTATTGTTGCTGATGATCTTTTACAGCTTGGCCGCGTGCCAAGCCGTCGTCCTCTTATTTATTTGAGTCAATGAGTTCACAACTATTTCTCCTCTCTCTTCCCTCTCTTTCTACTCTTTTTCTATTTCAGCTTAATGGCTTTTGGTCTTCCCTCTCTTTCTCCCTCTCTGTGCAGCATGTTGCATGTGGCAAGGAAGCGTCTTGTTGTCTTGCACTGATTGATGGTTTGATAATGCCTAAGTGGCAAGATGCTGATATGTGCAATGAGTTTCCCTCTCCCCCTCTCTCTCTCTCTACCCATCTCCCTCTCTCTCTTTTAATGAGTCGCACAAGCGACGACAACCTGCAATTAATTTTCGGGTTGGTATCGGAGCAGGGATTACCACGCTACAGATACCACTAACTACCATACTATACCATGTCTCTCCCCCCAGATGCGCAAATACTTTCACTTAGCTCGTTAGATCTGCCTATAGAGACCATATATATATCTTAAGGGGTTCGGTAAACAAGTTTTCTTGAATTGACAGTGAGTTGGTAATATCATACTATACTACATACTATACTACTTAGATCTTATAGATGAAGTGTTTTAAATAGTATTTTTTTATAAAAGATTGATGGAATTTAAGTTTGAAGAACTTTTTGTTAATAAGAGCTCATATTAAATATAATTTACTTAATTGTTTGTCTCTTTCTTTAACTATACTTATAGATATGATCATGATGAAATTCATATTTTAATATCTTTCATATTTCCGGATAACTGAAGATCTTTTAACACATAATAAATATATTTATTTTTTATTATTTTTTAGATGTTTTCGTAATAAGTATCTGTCTTCTATTAACTATCGTAATTCAAAGGTTGAAAGTCTGAAGATCTTTTCGGCTAGTGATTTTGCTAAACTACTATATGTTCTTCAATATCTTTATACTTTCATGGATATTTAAAAATTCCCAAATATAAAACTGTTCAATTTCTAAATTAGCTTTTATATATACATGAAATACTGCAGATCTGTTGAGTTAGTTACTGAATATCATATATATAAGCTCTTCTCGCTTTATATTAAATAATCGACGATTAACTGATGAAATACTGATCGTAGATTACTTTTAAAAATCACTATAAATATTTCATTACTCCAGTATCGACTTCCGAATTTCGCAAAATGATAAACTAAGGCACTTTCCCGCAAGTTGCTCTATAAGGTATGTTAAGGTAAGCGATTGCCTCTCACTTACTTGGGGGAACTACATGCAAATCTGTGATCTACACATATCTCATTCCCTCTATCAACTTCCGAATTTCGCAACCTTTCTAATATTCACACGTTCAAGATCGAGGTCAGTGCAAATTTCCTGAAAGCGAAACTTAAAAAAAAAAAAACAGAGAAAAAAACATAAACAAATGCGAAAATTAGCATAAACTCGACTCGTAATATCCCATTGAAATAATACTCAGAAGTCTTATATATGCATAATTGATATGTTCGTTATAATTAGCCAGACAGAGCGTAGAACAGTTGTAGAACAGTTTGGCAGATCGGTCTAAGCCTTTTACTAAGCAGCGAATGGGTGTGTAAGCAATTTGATAAATTTATGCGCAAAATGGAAAATGAAACGAGACCTGAGGCAGCAGCAACAACAGCAGCAGCAACAGCAGCGATGGCCGGCAACAACAGCAACAGTTGCGACAACGTTTAACACCTCCGCACACCTCCCCCCTCCCCTTCTAAATGGCAGCTGCTGCACATAATTGGCTAAAAAAAAATAACACAAAATAATAAAAAGCTCGTAAAGTTTTGTTGGATTTTGTGTGTGCTCGCAGAAGACCCGCCCGCCAGCAACAGTTGCCGTTGTCGTTGTTGCTGTTGTTGTTGCTTGTTATTTAAACGTTTTCAAATCGCGCAGCGAATGAAAACGAAAGAAAAAATGAAATACATCGAAAGTGAGCATATGTACACACACACACACAGAGAGTATATAGCCAAGAGACCCTCGCCTCGCTGCCCGACAATACCCGATGTTGTCGACGTATCAGCGACGCGCACGCTTCGAATAACTTTGCATGGGGGTCGCAATCGTAGACGAAGTCGAGGCGAAGCTTGCGAGCTGCAGTCAGGAAGGGGGGGGCAGGGGATTAGGCACACTCTATGTCTCGATTTACCCAACAACAACAACGCAGCGCGCTGCCAGTCTAAGTTGTTGCCAAAAACCCATCCCCAAAGCCAGCGCCTCTGTCCTCTTCCCTGTCTCGCCTATCCCCTACTCGAGCTAAAATCTTATAGAGAACTGTATATACGCTTTATATACCCCTCGTTATAGGTAGTATACACTCGTATACGTATTTCAATTGCCCCCACTAAAGCAATTCCTTTTTCGAGTAGCAATTGCTGTGGTAAACTGATTATAATGATTCCACAAAATGATCTGACAATTTGCCCTAATGATATATTGAATTTTGCATAGAAATTGAATATAAATTGTGCATAATATAATGATGATTTAGTAAAGATTTTGGAAAATATATTGTAGTTACTTTTAATTTACACAAAATTAGCTCAAGAATATTTTGAATAAAGTGGAATACTTTAAAGAACTTGACTTCTAATTCTGCTTAAGTTTTACAGAAATAAAGCAGAAATATTACATTTTTTTTTTTAGAATTGAATATTGAATTTTGCACAGAAATTGAATATAAATTGTGCATAATATAATGATGATTTATTAGATATTTTTGAAAAATATATTTCAGTTACTTTTAATTTACTCAAAATTTGCTCAAGTATATAGAGTTTAAAGTGGTATACTTTATAGAACTTGAGTTCTAATTCTGCTTAAGTTTTAGAGAAATAAAGCAGCAATATTTATAATATTTTTGTTTTTTTCTAGAGTATCTATCAAGTCGTATCTGAGTTCATCTCAACTTCTCCGCTCTATCGTATATTTTATGCTACAATTTTGTTATTGTTATGGTTTTAGTTTCGCTATATACACCCGGTAATCTGGGGCTGTATCTCTCGCTCTCTTATTGGTTCAATCGTCGCTCGTCGCTGCGTAGCACCCATCAGAGCGGGCCACACACACACACACACACAGACAGACACACATGGATAGAACCCGTCTCTCTGTTGTTGTCGTCTCCATCGTCGTTCGTTTCTAATTATACGATAGGTGCGCTACGAGCCATGAAACGTGCGGGGTCTGACCTTCTCTGACAGCGTTTAGGAGCCTGAGTCGGCTGAGGTGACCAACTCGCATGGAGCGCCGTCGCCTTCGGGCTGAGGTAGTCTTAAAATAGTTTTCGGTTTTTCGCAGGGGATTATTAAATAAAGGCTTCTGAGGCAGCTACCATACTATCATATATATAGACTGAGATGGAGTTAGGGGGGAACTTAATTATTGCATTTAGTCAGCAGCAGCCCCCTCATCAGTTTGGGCGTGGCATCCAACACGACAAAGTGTTGGGATTTGTCATAGGAGGAGGTCACACGGGTCTTCGACAGGTTGATCGACCCATTCAATGCATATCGAGTGCGATCTATGCTAATTGAATGCGATTAAATAAGACAATCTCTACCTCTACAATCTCTCTAAAAAAAAAAAAAAAAAAAATCTCCACATAATATCACCTTGCGGGTTGGCGACATAACTGAACGTTGATGCAATGTTTAGGTAGAGATCTTAAGTTCTTCTATGAAGAACTCAACTACAGATCTTTCTAGCTTAGATACAGAGTATCAGAGATACCTCAAGGCAGTTTAAGATCTCCAACTAATAAGTAAAACAATTGCCAAGTTCCATTTTTTACAATCTAGGCAATCCCTGCGACCTTAAGCAATCAGAGAAGATTTTATTTAATAGGTAACTTCCCCCGAGTTCAACTAAGGATTACGGCCAACTACTTAAGCCATTTCGAACATCGTTTTGACCCTCAAAGTATCTAGTTGCAGTCGAACTTGAAAGCTTTATCGAGGTGATTACCTCAGGCTACAATTGCTGGGCATCTGCCTACTCGACAGGCAACCCAAGTGATTTCAGTTTGTTTTCTTTACTGTTTTCTATACCCTACAATCTTTGTAAATGTAGTAAAAGGGGGATATCATGTTTGTTAAGATAAAGGTGTATTATCTAAATCTATTACTTTGAGTGCATAGCAAAGTTTAGAAGACTCTGTAGGTCTGTCTGTCTGTTTGAACATCCAGATCTCAACTAATATAAGAGCTAGAGATACCAAATTTGGCATGAGTATTATGTAGGATATACCCTTCTGTATTATATTTTTATTTTTGAATGCCACGCCCACAGCTCTTGCAAAGCGTTAATTTTCAATTAGATGATTAATTCTCAAAGTTTCTATATGGTTGTAGGGTATCTTATAATTGGGCTCGTTCAATTGTTGCTTTTGTTACTTGTTTCTTTTTCGATTTTTCGAGTAACCAAAACAAGTAATCTGATATATTTGTCTAACATCGATGGCATTAAGCTGCGACAACATTTCCGCATTCGAAGTGATTTTTAATTATTATTTTCAGACGCCTACACACAGCATAGATCGAGCTGGATGCTCTGCTGCCTCTCGCTCTCTCACTCTCTCTTTCTCTCTCTCTCTCACTTCTACTCTCTAACCTGGCTCAAATGTCAGGCTTATTACGAGCTCGAGTGAGCCCACAACAAATAGCAAAAAAAAAAAAAAAAAAAAAAAAAAAAGGTCTTATCAAGTGCTGCGAGCTGAGCAACGGATTTAGCTAGAGGTTTCTTTCTCTCAGTGTGTGTGTGTGTGTGTGTGTGTGTGTGCATCTTTATGTGGGAGCCTAAGCTGCTCCATTGATGACACGTCATTTCTGGCATAGACATCTTCGTCAAAATGTGTTAAGTCGAGTGAGAAACCAAAGCAAAGCGAAGGCAAAAACAGGTCTAAAAAGCGAGAGAGAGAGAGGGAAAAAGAGAGAGAAAAAAGTGTCAATAAAATGTCATGAAAAGCCACTTAGACGAGCGAGTGTGTGTGTGTGTGAAGGAGCAGCTGCAGGCCCGCACCCAGAGGGCACTTTAAACTTTGCCCACATCCGCAGTGGGGCAGAAGGTGTCGATGCTGTGTGGCACAGTGGGTGCATTTGTCAATTTGTATGTATGGTATTTCTCTCTCTCTCTCTCGCACAATTATTGCTTTGATTTAAATCAGTCTACTGACCCAAAAGTTCAGCTACGGAAATTGCAAATTTAATAATTGACTAGACGCCAAAAAGTCAGCGCAAAAGTAAACCAAACCAAGCCAAGCTAAACCAAACCAGGGGGCTTATTAATGCGATAACCTTGGCTGATTTAATTTTTTACTCGCAGCCTGTGATTACCAGGCAACAATGCAGCAACAACAACAACAACAACAATGACTCGACGACGACAATAAACAAGAAAACAGCAGCAGCAGCAGCTTCGGTTGCTGCTGGAAAATCAAAAACTTGCACAATTTCGACACTAAACGACGATCTTTGAGCTGCTGCCTCCACTGTAGTCTGGGCCCGGAGAGACTGTCAGTTAGTCGCATATTTAATTAAGAGATTGAGCTACAAATAGTGTTACAACAATGGTACACGCTGTTGGCAGCACGAGCTACACTGCACGAAAAAACTGCAGTGTCTTCTTTAAGTTGAACTCGATCGACTCGAACTATCTGTTGTATTATTATCCACGGGTTTCTCGCACACTGCGAAGTCGAGTTTGAGGGGTTCGCAGGCGATGAGAAACCACGTGAAAAACACATTCAATTTCAGCGGCTCATCGATAAAGTCGCTCGCCTGTCCTACCCATTTCTTCACTTTATTTATATCCCTTGTGGCACCCTCCATAATGCCATAGGCTTCGGTTTGATTGTTCCTGAAACACATATATCCTTTGACATTATTTTTACGGCAGCATTCTTTGATTTCCTGCTGAAATATCATCAGATTTCTACCGATATTCTGAAACCGGAATTCCACCTTATACACAGTATTTCTGTTGATCACAGACTGTCCGGAATCCGGAAACATCGAACTTATGCCGAATAGACATACTTCTTCATCTCTTTCGATTGGGGATTCATCACTTTCACTTTCATTATTTTCAGCCGTAGTTTGTCTAGTTCTCTCACGAAAGGAACTATCCAGGGAATCCTCATCTGAATCAGTCATTATGGGAAGGCTGTAAAATGTATTATTCAAAAAATTATAGATTTATCTTAGCTGAGCCTACTAAGTTTCTTTTCGAGTTAACCCTGTGAAACTTGATAAAATATATTTCTTTTAATGCGGCATAACATATCTGAGCTTTACAGCTGAAACTTGGTATATATACGTATTTTACTACACACAATACACATGTAAAGTATTTTTTTTAATACACTGCGAGAATTCTACAATAAATTTGAAACTAACCCTGTCTCTTCGCCAGCTGTCTGTCATTGTTTTTTCTCTCCGCTCAAAATGTCACTAAAATATCAACTATGTGAACCGAATCCAATATACACAGTATCCTACACGGTCTACATCGATGAGACGAAGAACCTGATGCAACGGGCTGCTCGAAAGGCGATGGAGCTGAAGGTGCATGGTTACATGACGCATACGCAGAGTGGACGCCATGCGGTCTGTGGCGAAGTGGAGGGACGACGTGATGATCTGGAGACGCTGCTGCTCTGGCTGCAGCAGGAGATGCCCCCAAGCAGTGGGGAGGCAAAGTTCATAAGGCATCCGCCTCGCCAGCAGCCCAAATACGATGAGTTCTTTTGCTGCTAAACTTAGGATAGTTCTTTATTTTTTTTTTTTGTTGATTAAAACATGCAACAAATTTGTTTCGAGTGCATTCGATATAGTCTCATAAACAATAACAATCAGTTGCAGAGTCGAAGCTGTGCTGCCTGACTTTTCAAAGTCAAAAACGCGATTGTATCATCCAATATTTTTCTTCTTTTTTTTGCGCCTTATTTCGAGACGGGGGAGCAGGCCGGAATGACTGTGATTTTTGTTGGCCAAAGTTGGCAGATAAAATAGTCGCGCGGCAAACAATGCGCCAAAGTTGGCCCACTGAGCCAGCGTGCTGGAGAGGCAGAGGAGGAGGAGGGAGGAGAGCCAGAGCCGGAGACAATCGAATCAATTCATTTTTCTAGGGCGTACTATGCCACTTGAACGTTGAACTGCAGACGCCCCAATGCTGACTACTGTGAAGGCGAGACTGTGAGTTGGTATCGGAGCCATTGTTATGGCTATGATGGAGTCCAACTCCGCGTCGGAGAAGACGGAGCAGCACTTGGTCTTGATCGTGCCATGGCACTAGTCATTTTCATTTTTTCTTGGGCTTGGGTTATTTTTTTTCTTCTTGATGGCGCTACTTGGCGAATTTCGCAACACTGGTTGCTGCTGCGGCTGCACTCTGTGGCCTCCCCCATAAGTCATGCTGTGTGCCCGGAGATTTATGGCCAGCAGCGAAATTGGGAGCATGCAGCCTGGCCTGCTCTGGCCTGGATATTCTCTGGGCTGGATTGGCGACAGGATTACGTCGTAATGTTCGTTTTGCCGTGGCAATTCAATTAGACCTAAATGCTGTCAACACTGCAGCACTAATAACCAACAACAACAACAGCAGCAACAGCAACATGAGCAGCAGCAACAACATGAGCAGCAGCAACAACATGAGCAGCAGCAGCTGTCTAAGCCAGCCAAGTGTCGTCTGGGCCATGTCTGTCCACAGCACAGATCGCTCTGTGTGTCTTTCGTGTCTATCTGTGTGTGTGTGTGTGTGTGTGTGTTGCATAATATTTTATGCATGCAGAGCGCTGCTTGCATATTGCAACATGTTGCCTGGGCTGTTGATGATGATGCATAGCCTCCAGAATTGCAACGGCGTCGCGGCGGCGGCGATGGCGACGGCGTCGGCCCCTCCCTAAAAATGCAGCCAGCGAGCGGCGCGACAGTCCTGCGCAAAAGGCATCCAGCTGTGCTGCGGTTCAGTTCGATGCGGTCTCGGTCGATCCCGCAACCCCTGCAGATCCCTCTCCCTCTCTAGATACCTCTCCCCCTAGACATACCTCTCCTTCTCTGAGATACCTCTCCTTCTCTTGTGTGTTACCTCTTCCTCTTGAGTTACCCTCTCCCTCTCGAGTTCCCTCTGCCTCTCTAGATACCTCTCCCCTCTCTAGATACCTCTCTCCCTAGAGATACCTCTCCCCCTAGAGTTACCTCTCCTTCTCTTGTGGGATACCTCTTGCTCTTGAGTTACCCTCTCCCTCTCAAGTCATTCCCCTCTACCTCTCGAGTTCCCTCTGCCTTTGTAGATACCTCTCCCCTCTCTAGTTGCCTCTCCCCTCTCTAGTTGCCTCTCCCCTCCCTCTTTCAGTCTCTTCTCTCGGTAAGTGTGTCGAATATTCAAGTGAAAATTTCCCGCACAGACCTCAAGTCACTCACTCACAGTGCGGCGCTTGTCTTGTCCCTGTGTTGGTGTATATCATTGCATACTCCTCCTCCTTCTTCTTCCCCCTTCCTGTCTGTCTGTCTGTCTCTGCACATGGGCTTTTATAGGTGGGTAGCCTGCCTGCCTTTCGACTGGTATTCGCTCTCGTATTTGATTAGACTGAGCCAAACTTGTCGTTACAGTTGTTCTCCCTGTTGCTGTTGTTGTTGTTGTTGTTGTCTTGGCTCTTTAAGTCGAACAATTACATTTTAAGCGTAGCACAACCTTGGATACCGTTAGATTTCTAGAGTCATTGGGCGTGTGTATATCGTCTAGTGGGTAAATAACACAGTGCACAAAATATCCGTGGGGTGTCGACGGGTTTCGTAGAGCAACGCGTAGGGTATGACTAGGTAAGGCAAGAAATGATGTTGTATGAGTTGGTATGATATGGTATTAGGTTGTATATGATGATATTGTTTGGGTTGGCTAGGGGAATTTCGTATAGGAAGCTGTGTTGTAGAACTATGGCTTAGCCTAGATCATTTTTAGTAAACTATGTTAGAGTGGGGTAGTTTAATGGAAAATGAGGTTGGTATAGTGAGGTAGAAAAAGAAAAAGTTTGGTATAGTATGGCATGATATGGTTTTCCTAAGGTAACCTATGATTTCCAAAGATATTGTATGGGTTAAACAGGTAAAACATGCAATATGTATTGATTTCAAGTGTTCTACCTTTGCTTTGGTTTATTGTAGTACGGTAAAGATATTAAATGATAGTGTATGACTGGGTATTATACGGCAAGTCTGGAGAACAAACTGAATTAGACTAAACAAGAGGTAAACCTGGAACTTTCTGCGTTAGAGCCCAAAAAACCCTTAGGGATTTGTTTATATTTTGAAATGGTTTGCTTAAATTGTATACGAAGAGATCTAATAACCTCCTCTATAGCGTCTCCTAACTTCAGCTCCAAGTGCACACATTATGCTGGAATAATTCTTAGCCCATGCTGGAAATGTTCACTGGGTTGGCAGGCAGCGCACCGCTGGGCTAGACACGATTCAGCAATCTGCAAACGTCTCGTTGGCTTCGACGTCAGCCCGATCGGCCAGGCCAGTCGGGGTAGACTTGGCCAGGCCTGGCTGGGTATTGGCTAGAGAGACCAGACCGGGCCAGAGCTGGCCTGGCTAAAAGCGAGTCGACCACACCCGCACACTTCATTATTTTTATGTCGCCTGTGGTGGTACGATTTAAACGACAACGACGACGGCTCAGCAAATGCGAGACAGCGAGACAGGGAGGGGGGGAGCAGTAGGTCGGGGGTGTGGCTGAGGTAGCGTGCACGACATTCAGCGATTTGGCAGAGACGACGACGACGACGGTGGCGTCTGCGCACCGCTAGAAAGAGAACCCCAAAAGCAAGCCAAGAAATTAGACGCATTCGACGTTTTGCAGCGCGAGACAAGTCAAAGAGTTGTCCCCCTCCCCCATCCTCCTGCTCCTCCAGCTGCAGCCCAGACCCAGATCAGAGCCAGAGCCAGAGCTAGCCAGGCACGGGCTTCGTATTGGGCACGGGTTTGGGTTCGGGTTCGGTTTCTGTTTTGGGGTTTCGTTTTTTGGCTATAGGCACGGGTTTGAGCCAAGACCCAGGCACATCTCATGTTGATGTTACAATTGCGGGTTGTACGTTTTGTTCTCCCCTCCCCTTCCCTCCTATCCCCTCCCTCTGCTGCCACCCACTCCCTGCTAGTGCTTCTGCTTCTGCAGCTGAAGTTGGGCTTGGGGTTTGGGGTTTGGGTTCGGGATCGTGCTGCAGCGTGAATGTGCCTGGTGGGGTTTGGAAATTTGTAGCGCCCGAAAAAGAGGCAGCTGCAAGAGCAACAACAACAACAGCAACAACAGCAGCAACAACAACAACAATTATCTGCAATTACAACAACGGCAAAGTCAGCCGAAAAGTCGTTACTGTTGCTCTGCAAAGATTGCTCGCTGTTGTTGCTGTTGTTGTTGCTGTTGTTGTTGCTGTTGCTGCTGTTGTTGTTGTACAAGTTAGTATTATATATAGTACGCCTTCTAATGCGATCGCTGACTCGCTGCAATGTAATTTATCTTGATGTTTAAATCAATATTGCGAGCAACGTCATCAAACCAAAGTTGTTATTTCTCCTACATAGTAAGCACAATGTTGTTGCTGCTGCTGCTGCTGCTGCTTGTGTTGCTCTTGTGCTGCTGCTGCTGCTGCCGATTATTATTGGGAATTTCAATATGCGGACGCTTGCGGAGTTTATTAAGGCACGAACTGCATGCGACGAGTGTTTCCATAATTATTGCCAAAGGCTTTGATCTGGTTTCGTTCTGGCAGCTTCAACTGCCTTTTTTTTTGTATCTGTATCTATATCAGTATCTGTATCTGCCTTCTCTATATGTGTATGTATCTATGCAGTAGTAGGCTGTCTACGTCTGCGTCTACGTCTGCGTCTACGCCTATTCGTCTGGGGGTTCTATTGTTCAGCTCGTGGCCCGCTGCAACTGTAGCTGCTGCCTCTGCAAATGTATCTGTATCTGCGTCTATGTATCTGTATCTGCTGCTCTAGCTGTGTGTTCCGTTGTGGGCGGAATCGTTTCGTAATTGTAAAATATGTTGTCATGCTGTAAGCTCTTGTCGGCGCTCGTTTAGATGCGACAAATGCGCTACGGCTGCGAGGGGGAGAAGGAGGTAGACTTGGATGCGGTTTGTAGACTTGCTAAGCTGTTGCAATTAGTTGGAAATTTAATTGCCAGAATGGGTAATTAATGTGGCTGGAATTGGCTTATAAGAAATTCTAAAAATTTGGTGTTTAGAAAGATAAAGTCTTCGCTTGATTAGGCAAAACATTTCAAGTTCGTTTTGGGAATGCAAAAGAATATAGAATTAATTGTATTTTATTTATTTGTAGATTTTTTCGCTGGTTTTAAATAAGTCTATATTTTTCTTTATACAAAGAATAAGTTTTTTTTTCTTTAGAGAATTTTTAAAATGCAAAAAAAGGCTACAGTATTAAATATAATTATTTTTTTAAGGACTTTGCATTTAAAAATAAATACAGTCTTTTCTTTTTTAATATATTCTTTCATTTAATTCTGAAAATTTATTTTTTTTGCTACTTTGCACTTAAAAAATAAATACAGTCTTTTCTCTTTTAATATTTTCTTTCCTTTAATTCTGTAGATTTATTTTATTTAGGCATCCCCTTGAAGACTTCAGAAAATGCCTGGCGAATAATGAAAAATCTTTCGCTTTGATTGAGCCATCAATTTGGCTGACAAGTTACACACTTCTTCTCAATTGGATCGAAATTGACCTCGCATATCAGAAGACTTGTTGGAAATTAATTTTGTGCAGCTAATTGAAAAGTCTGCAAACAGCATGGAGTGCATAAAACAGCAACATTTGCGAGATTAGCACTAATGTTATGGCCACAGCGGTAGTCGGAGTCGGTCATACGGTGCGTATGAGTATTTCTTGCTGGTTGCGCATACGCCGCGTCGCACACGCCGGCCATCAGTGCGCTCGTATTTCGCATTTGAGGCCGTAAAAAACATTGCCGAGAGCCGAATGGCCAGCAGAGACAGAGACAGAGAGACGCTGAGAGGGAGAGAGACAGAGAGAGACACACATTCACATCGACACCGGCACGTTTTAGTGCCCATTAACGAGCAATTGCAATTTAAACTGGATCGCTCAGTTGGCAATTTGGAGCGTTGGTTTTATGCAACAGCGTCGCAGTCGCCGCCGCAGTCGCTGTCGCTGTCGCAGTTGGCGTTGTGGTATTTTGGACAAATGTAGATTTTTATTTTTTTATTTTTTTTTCTTAGCCATGGCGAGTTGAGTGGCCTGTGGGGCCAGCAGCGAGCAGATTCGACGGGACGACGACGGCGGCCTCAGCCATGTCCGCCCCGACAAACGCCACGTACGCGCCAAGGCGTGCATGGATCGGCTGACTGTCGCTGCAGCTAGTTGTTGCTGTGGTTGTTGTTGCTGTTGTTGGCGGCTTACAATGCATTTCATCAGGCAGCAGCAGCTCAGGCAGGCAGGCAGGCAGCTGCCTTAGACACACTCTTGATTTTGTGCCTCTTAGATTATACGTTACGTTGCTGCGTTCGCTGCGGACCAGCCAAAAGATACATAGATACAAGATACACTCGGTGTGTGTGTGTGCTGGTGTGTGTGCTGGTGTGTTGTATATTTCTTTGGCTAATAGCAAAATGTTGGCTATATGGCCCTGCTTCGTTAGATATAGATAGCGTTCGATTTTCGCCAAGCCGGCTGCAGTTGCCGCTGCTGCTGCTGCTGTTGTTGTTGCTGCTGCTGCTGCTGTTGCTGTTGTTGCTGGCATGCCTTCCTAGGCAGATAATCAGCGAGGCAGCACAGCCTGAGCACAGTTGCTGCTGGCCGGATGGCAGTAACTGCTGCTGCCGCTGCTGCTGCTGCGCCTAATGCAAAAATTCGATCAGCTGCATTTTCAGATCTCGACCCATATTTCGTCTATATTTTTGCAGCAGCAGTTGCTGTTGTTGTTGCTGTTGCTGCTGTTGTTGCTGTGGCTTAAACTGGTTTCGATTTGCATACACGTTGGACGCAGGAGTGCGATGAGTGTGCTTAGTCATATTGGGCGGCCATTAGAATGCCGCGCGCGCTGCAGTTGCAGCAGCAGCAGCAGGCAGGCAGCAACAGTTGCAACTGCAACAAAATAGCAGTAAAAGAATATCCATTGGTCCCACCTAAACTAGTTTTCTTATGTTTTTTTAGAGCAGCAGACATCGAGCTTGCCACATTCGTTTCGTGTGTTGCCGCTGCCTGTTGCCTGTAGATGTTGCTGCTGCTGCTGCTGTTGCTGTTGTTGTTGTTGCTGTTGCATGTTGCAATCGATTGCGAAACGAAATGTGCGACCCACTGCGACTAATCTTCACAAGCAGCTCGCTGGGCAGGCAGCATCAAAGCCGCAGCCTGCTGTTGTTGTCCGTGTTGCTGCTGTTGCTGCCTCTGCTCCTGCTGCTGCTGCTGCTGCAGTTGTTGCTGGCATTGTTTCCTTGCTTGTTTGTAATTAAGCATACGTCGTGTGGCACATGGGATGCCAGGCAGCGCCTCGTTGCCAGCAGATACTTTCACAATTCGCTGCCTGCAGTTGGTCAGCAGCAGCAGCAGCACAACAGCAGCAGCAGCAACCAGAACAACACCCGTTGCCATTGTCGACAACTTCAAATTGTAACACACTCAAATTCTAAGGTGTGCCCCGAGACGGCCATTTAGATTGTGCTACAAGCATTATCTGTCCCGACAACTGACCCCCGCAGCCAGTCCCACCTCCCCCTTCCTCATCCCACACACTGCTCGCTTTGCCCACCTCCTGCTTTGGCCAGCTGAGGTGTCCGGCTGCAATTGCCGCCGCGTGTTGCTGCCGCCGACAGGGAAGGCCAAGAATTTGTCGGCTAATAGAGAATGGCGAGCGCACTTAATGATGCCAACTTGTGTCGCCCCGACACGAGAATAAACCAAAACCAAATCCAAATCAAATAAAGCCACCCAACAACAACACCAGCAGCAGAAACAGCAACAGCAACAACATCAATAACAATGCGACGCCAGCAACCGCAATCAAGTGCAAGAGCAATTTTACCAGCAGCAGCAACACTGGCGTCTTTTGTGCCCTAGCAATGCGATATGAAAACAGGTAATATAATGAATGATATATGGGCTGTGTATAGGCAGTATTATATGCGTGTAAAGATGAGGGAGACAGCAATTATACAAAAGAATATATATATATAACATATATATACATATATAAATATACAAAATATTGTGAATATAGAATTTTTGATAATTTAGTACTTCCATGCTCAGGAGAACCCACTTTATTCCCTTGCTAGGGCCCTTCCAGGACTTCCATATGTCATAACTTCGTTAAAAATCATCAGATTTTCATGGGAGATGGCTTTCTATTCATGTTTTGGCCATTAGATTGATTCTGCATCAAAATATTGTGAATCTAGAAATTTTGAAAATTTAGTACCTTCCATGTTCCTGACAGTCCACATTATCCCCTTGCTAGGGCTCTCCCAGAACTTCGATATGTCATAACTTCGTCAAAAATCATCAGATTTTCATGGGAGATGGCATTATCTTCATGATTTGGCTATAAGATTGATTCTGCATCAAAATATTGTGAATCTAGAATTTTCGAAAATTTAGTACCTTCCCTGTTCCTGACTGGCCTCTTCAGCCCCGTGCTAGGACCCTACTGGAACTTCCAACTTTCATAACTTCGTGAAAAATCATCCGATTTTCATGGGAGATGGCTTTTTCTTTATGATTTGGCTATAAGATTAAATCTGTATCAAAATATTGTGAATCTAGAATTTTCGAAAATTTAGTACCTTCCATGCTCTTGAAAAACCACTTTGTCCCCTAGGGTATTTGCTCTTCGACTTGCCGCCTCGACCTGCCATACTTACTGGTTTCTAATCTATCTGTGATATCAAAATAGAGAGTAAAGAATTTAAATATATTATTTATTAGCCATAAAAAGCAATGCACACAAGCCATATATATGTTATACTGGTGGTGGCATAAGCCCAGATACCACTTGGAAAATAATTCGTTATTTATATTGCAAATATTTAAATGAAGACAAAAAGCATTTTTATGCCGCACATAAATAATATTTACTAGACCATAGGCGAGTGTCGAGTATCGTCGGGTCCAGAGACAACGAGGTGTGGCTGCTGCCGCAGCACAGCAGCAGCTGTTGCTGCTGCAAGAGGCGAAAAATAAAGGAAAATAATATGTTATTTGTAATTATCGATCGATGTGCGGAATTCGCATGGGTCGCCGAGGATCAGAGGTAGCCACATACCTCATATACTACCATATATTATCCACGAAATTCCATGATCAAAATAGAGGAGTCTGCGAATAAATAAAATGTTGTTAACTTATAATTTACACGCAATGCATAAATCGTAGCTCACCAATGATGTTGTAGCGGCAGCAGCAGCAGCAGCAACAGCAACAGCAACAGCAACAGCAACAACATATAGTCAGCTAAACTGAATCCGAAGCTGAATCGCTGCAAAGCGAGGCGAATAAACAAGCCATAAGCATTTTTATGATCGCTTCTCAATTAAACAAGCCAAGCAGTTGTTGTTGTTGTTGTTGTTGTTGCTGTTGTAGGCAGACTGTCGCAGACAGCAGTGTCTCCCTCTCTTGCTCTCTCTCTCTCTTTTGATTTCTGTCTCACTCCCTCGAGTTATCGCTGCCAATCGAATGCTGCGTTTGACGCAATTAAATTGTCACTTTTCGTTTTGTTGAGGCGATATTTAAGTGCACTGGTTTTACTTGAACCGCCTTATAGCCTTATACAACAACAGTTGTGCTCACTGTACTTGTTGTTGTTGTTGTTGTAGCAGCGAGACATCGTCTTTAGTTTTTTTTTTTTTTTTTGTTGTCTAACGTAGACAATCGAGCGTATGATCTGCCTAGACTTGAATTCGCTCATGTGAGTTTATACATATTAAATACAGTGAGTACTCGCTAAAAGGGCTGGTATCGTTACTCTAATGATTTATTAAATTTGAATATAGAATTATGCATATTGCGGTCTTTAAGCTGCATTTTATGGACACTAGGAAAGTTTTCTTTTGAGGCTTCAACAATTCTTTAATCTATTTTCTTTTCTATAATTAAAATTATTCCAAAATATTCTATAATCATCTTCTTAAGCGGCGAGATCTTTTCTAGAATTTTAGAACAATCCATGCCCTTTTTACATATATTTCTTTTTTCTCAGCATCCTTTGCAACTAAGTATAACTGAGGGCCTGAGATGGCAATCACTAGATATTAGGTATGGTTAGATATTTCAAGTTCTTTATAGAGCCAAAGCTTTATTTATTTCTTTAAGTATAGATTAACAGTAAAGGAAACTCTTCGGAACATTATCCATCTGAGTTCCATCCTCTTAGTTCATTTTATCGATTCTCCACTGTAATAAGTGTTGAAAACATTTAGCCGCCTTCTTTAATTCTTATCGCCTCTATTAACAACGTACACATAATAATTTCACATTGGCAAATTCTTGCTAATTAGTTAATTGCCTCACACACACACACACACACACACACACACTCAGAAAATCGCTTAGAATATCGTATTTAACTTTTACGAGAGCAGCGCGTGTTGTCTGTTTTGCAAGCCATAAAAATTTGTGCAATCTTATTGGCAATATCTCGCTCTATCTCTCTCTCTCTCCCTCCCTCTCTTGATTCTTGGCCATGCCGGCGTACCTAGTATATCATATCGTATCGTATCGTAATGGCTGCAATTTGCCAAAATCGAAATCGTTTTGGGTTTTGTCTCTGACATCCTTTCGAGAACCTCAGCTTGAAGATCAACTTTCTATTTCGCTCGATCGATGTGAGTTTTTATTATCTATTTTTTTTCTTGATTCTATACAGTGGCAAAACAGTTTTTAATTAAAGTAAGCCAAAGATCATATCGTAAGTGGAAAAAAGAGAATAAAGAACTGCATCTTTCTCCTTTTTGGAGGTTAAGCTAAAAGTTTATATAGCTCAATTAATTTGAAATGAGATCATCGGCTTGTGAAATGCAACAGAATGAAATAATCGATTGGTTTATTATATAAGAAGCTGGGGAATCTTAACTAGAGATCAACGGAAGATCTGCTCTGGCTCTGCATTGTCTCGCCTAACTAGCTCGACCCATGTGCCATATGCTGCCTGGCAGCTATGCGGCCTTTGCTATTCATAAGACCCTAAACATGGTAACACACACACACACATACATACAACCAACAATGGCAATACAAAGCACCGTCGGCAATACGAAGATCTTGAAGTGGGCGCTTTTATGGGCGTGCAAGATCTTCAAGTTTTTACGATCGCACCGCAGATCGCCGACGGTGGCGATACGATGTGATTTTAACGACTACCGAATTCTGTACAGATGTTGCTGTCGCTGCCGTTGCTGTTGCTGGGGGTCAGGGGTTGCGCGAGGGGTTTTTTTTTTGGCATAAATCAGGCGGCTGAATGTGGGTGATTCGTTGGGTTGGGGAGGGGGCAACAGTGCTGCATGAAGCTGTTAAAGATTTGTACAGAAATTAAGTTGAACTAATGACGACGACGACGCGTTGTGCAACACTGCGCAGTGACACGTGGCTCGGTGTGGCTGCCTCGATAAGAATCGTCAAAGCGAATTTGCGTTACGTATACGACACGTGTGCGCCCATTGTCTCTCGCTCTCTTTCTCTCTCTCTCTCTCTCTCTCTCTCCCTGTCTCTAAGCGAGTGGACATATATCAAGCCAAAGCCCACGGATTACTCATTCATATCCGCAATTGTGTAACAGTCTGCAGTCGGCCAAAAAGAGTCTCCGTCTCCGTCTCAGTGCCGCAGCACATGGTGTCCGATCCGGTGGATGTGGACAGAGCTGCGGCTGCCACGCAGCCATTAAAAAGTGAATCCAGTGTGCCACAGCTGTCCCAGCGATGCCAGCGACGCCAGCGACGCGCGCGCGTTCGCGCTCGTTCAGCCAAAGTAAACCAATTTTTACAAAATATTAGAGCAACAAATTAATGACAGTGCAAGCGGAGAGGCAGAAAAAAAAACAGCCAAGACATAGACGCAGCCAAAATACTCTACTGTGTTATGTGTAACTTAAAAGGGAAAGCAAATACTAAAAAAAAAGTTCCAGCTTTATAAAAACAGATTTAATTTAAGATATAAATACTATATTGACAAATTAGAAAAGAAAATACTTGCTTAATTAATGAGAATGCTTCTTTAGTTTTTTCGTCATAAAAAATTATTATGTTTGTAGAAAAAAATATTAAAAAACTATGCTTTATTTATTATTATTCAGGATCTGTTTTTATTTTATTAATATAAAACATAAAAAAAAATCGTAGTAAATAAATGACAGAAATTTTAAAGTTTATATAGAAATTTATTTTTATTTCCATAATTTATTTATTTGCCTTTATGTATTTATCTATTATTTCTTTATCAATCATAGAGCAATATTATAGATTTCTTTACTTAGTACCCCCTATACACTGTCTCAAACAGCATGGATAAATGAATAGAGCCCATTTAGGCAGTGTAGCAGCAACTACGCCTGGCGACTTTCAATTAAAAAAGAAGCAAAAAATAAGAATGACAATCTGATGTCGTCGTCGTCGTCGTTGTTGTTGTTGCTGTCGTCTTGTTGTTGCTGTTGCTGCAGTTGTCGTGCCGCAAAGAAAAGCAAAAGCTGCTGGCCTGCAATGCAGTCGCTGTCGCTGTCGTTGTCGCTGTTGCTGCTGTTGTTGCTGTTGCTGTCGCGCAACTAAGCAAGCCAAGCCCGATAGACCAAGAGACCGCTAGCAGGCCGAGGTCCGAGCAATACAATTTACTAGCTTAGATGCTTGGCATGAATAAATAAAATAGCAAAGCACATTAACGCCCCGCTGCAGCTGCCAACTGTGGCCGCCTTCGCTGCGACAGCGACCGCAGCGACCATCCGAAACTTGAATCGGCCCAAGAGTCAAAAAGCAAGAAAACCGGACCGATAGATAGCACCGCAGCCGATCAAAACAAAAAAAAAAAAAAAAAATAGCAAAGGCAGCGCGACTCTTGCGCACAATTACAAAAGGAGCAAACGTGGCCAGCGTCCAGGCCGGGCCGGGCCAGGCCGAGTCAGGCAGGCAGGCAGCGGGCGCGAAATGGCTTAAAGCAAATTGACGCCGCAGCAGCAGCAGCAGAGGCAGCAGCGCAGCAGCAGCGGCAAAATGCCAGAGCGCAGCTGAGGAAAACACAAAACCAACGCGAATGGACGCGACCAGCTACGTTTTTTTCTCTTCTTTTTGCCTCCACTTTTTATTATTATTATTTTGTTGTTGTTGTTGTTGTTGCTCTTTTTGCAATCCAGTCAAGGGTGTGGTGGCGTCGCTGCCGGCAGCGCGGCCCAGTGGTCGCCAGGTCTCGTGCACCAACAGCAACAGCAGCGCAGCGCGCAGCGAAAGAGAAAAAACGAGTCACGCTCAATGCTAAAAACAAAAGACTTAGGCAACAAACTTGCTGCGCGCAGCCACTCGACAGCGGCCTTTGATACAATTTTCTGACTAAGCGACTCTGTCTGTCTGTCAGCTGCAGCCGTCTATGTGTGTGTGAGTGTGTCTCATGTGTGTGTGTGTGTGTGTGTGCGGTGTGGGCACCCGCCCAGGCAAGCGGCAACTCTGGCTGCATTGGCTACTGCCCATAACGGCGTTGTTAGTAAAGCAACGTCGACGCGGACTGCGCTGCCGATTACCGTTAGCGCCAGTACATATAGCGTGCTGGGCGTCGCGTCGTCTGTGTGTGTGTGTGTGTGTGTGTGTGTGTGTGTTGGTGTGGACTCCATTTGTCTCGCACTCGCGCTCTCTCTCTGTCTCTCTCTCTCTGTTTTGCTCTGCACAAAGTTCTCTGTCTTGTGTTCTGTGCGCTGCTGCTGCTGTCATTGTTGTTGCTGCTGTTGTTGTTGCTGCTGCTGTTGTTGTTGCTGCTGCTGTTGTTGCTGCTGCTCTTGTCTCGCTATTAAAAGCAAAAGTTTGCAATTAACAACAAGCGAAAATTGTTTTGTATCTCGAATATCCGCGGCTGCTTTCGGGGCTGGCCGCATTTGTATTTATGCAACACGACATCTAACATGAAATATTAGCAATAAATTTGTAAATGATTTCTTGTAGACACCCCTTCCCTCGAATCTTTATCTCTCTCGAGAGGGAAAAACGATATGTGGGCTGGCACTTGTTACAATTTAATCAAAACGGAAAATGGAAAAATGGAAATTCGCAGTTCGCATCTGATTACGATTTGTTGAGATTGCAGCGGGGAGATACGACACGATATGGCAAGATATGGCAACACAATGTATGTCGAATTTAATGTACAATTATTTACACGTTTCAATAAAAATTAGGTATGTTTCTTAAGCACAATAACTGACAGTTTAAGGGGCGAAAGAGAAAGATAATTGCTGAATTCGGAATCGGAATCACTTTTACTTTCTACGCAAAATAATTAAAAGTAAAATGAAATTTGAAATATGAAAAAAGAAACAAATTAGATATGTTTATGGTATGGTAAAAGTGTGCGGGTTGACATAGTTTTATTTTTAATTATATAATATCGAGGCTACTTAAATATATTTTAAATAAAAGTGAAGGGTAGAAAATAAAGAAAGAAAAGACCTGGCAAATAGGTTCCCTAGTGCTTTTGAAATGAATTTTTATAATGAAATAAATATGATCTTTAAACTTAAATAACTATTATAACTGCATTTAGCTTTAAAACAGCCAAAAGCTAGACTAACAAGGAAAATGTTATATATTAATTTAGATAAATTTTTATGGCAAAAACCTGCTAAAAAAGACGTTTCTTTTTAGCTGACTTTAGCTTCAATATTAAACAGAGATCCAGAGTTTGTTTTGAGCAGAATACACGCCAGAGCTGCTTGATTTTTTTAGCGGTTTCCAGCCATAAAGTCGGCTAGCATCTCGCGTGAAAATCGAAGCAGCTTACATGATTGATCTCCCAAGACAGACCCCTGCAGTGCCCTGCTTGAGTTCTCTTGAGCCAGAGCCAGTCAGTCTATACTCCCAACTGGACTGTCTTTATAGACAGACATGTTGCTGCTATATTTTCTGAATTTTAATTAAACGTTGCTGTCGCTGCTCGTAATAAGCAGGCAAATTGAATTAGATTTTTCTTTCTTTTTTTTTGGCGTCTCTTTTGCGGCGCTCCAAGTGATTCCAGTACAGACCCCACGGCCAGGCCACACTGCTGCAGCTGTGCGACTTGTTTGGGCGTGTTCCCTCTCAGCTGCAACTGCAACTGCAACTGCAGCAGCAGCAACAGCAGCAGCAGCAGCAGCGCGATTGTTGAAATTGGGTGTTGCCCGCGGACAGGCTTTGTCTCTCGTTGGGGTTCTATCAATGCCACTTGGTTAGCTGGCTAGTTGGCTAGCTAGCTGAGTTGGCTAGCTATCTATCCAGCTGGCCAGAACGCATCATGTGCTGCCACAGATCATAGCCAAGTACTGGCCTAGGAACACAAAATGGCAACACGATGGCGACGATGGCGACGATGGCGACGCATAAATAAATTAGAAAGTCAAAGTCGACCTCTAAACTTTATCTAAGTATATTGCGCGCCTCTGTGGTGGATTATTGCATATTTTATGAACAACAACAGCAGCAATAAGAACAGCAACAACAGCAACAAGAGCAGCAACAGCGACGACGACAGCAACTCGCAGTGCACAATGAGAGCGTCGAGTGCGGCCAAGCGACCACGCCTGTAATTTAAATTAAATTTGTTTCTCTATATTAGGTGCCGCCACACACACACACACACACATCGTATATATCTAGTATATATTTATATTGATAGATATATCCGTAACTAGGCGTTGCTGCTGCTGCTGCTGTTGCCGACTGACCGATCGCCTCGATGATGAGTTGTTGTTTTTATTGCAACTCTCGCAGCAACAACATATCCCGCTCTATACACACAGCTTTTTTCCGGCTTTTGCTTTTATTTCTATATATCCATTTGATTTTGTCGATTTTCAATATTTATTTTTGCAATTTATTTGCGACCCCCCATCGCTCTCTACAAATGTTTTTTAATGGGCACTTCGACATCGAAATCCGACAACGACAAATGATTTATATCGTTTTGCGTGCAGAGCGAAATGTGTCAGAGGCGAGTGAAAAAAAAATAAATAAAAAAAAAAAAACACAACATCCAATTTGATTGGTTGGGGGTGTTCGCAGTACGAGCTGAGTACACTTTTAGCTATGCCGATCCGATTCCGTTCCGAACTCAGTATATTACGTATACGCCATGTGGGCGACCCCGTTTGACGCTTAGCGAATGCAGGAACTCGCTCAGCTCTCGGGGGACATTTGCATATTGGCATGTGCCATGGCCCTAATGACACTGATCTCATGCGCATCCGCATGCAGTTCCGCTATCAGATCCGCCGTATCAAAGGTATTTATCATTTAGTTAGCGGGAAACAGAACTAAGCTTGCAAAACTAAGATTAAACTATACAGATTTTTCTAAAGCTTACAGCATAGGTTCAGCTTATACTCATCTATTGCTATACCAAAGTAGAATGTTGTAACTTCTGTATTTATATACAAAATAGGCGTTTGCATGGCCGATAGGCATGGCAGCTGCAATTGAATAAATGCTTATGGTGCGTAGGACATACATAAATCTCTAAGTCAAATTTGCCATCTCTAGCTTCTATAATAGCAGGGATCTACGGATTCAAACAGACAAAAAAATTTATAAACTACATAAATGTAAAAAATAATAAAAGAAATAAGTCCAACTTTGCCAAAATAATTCCCAATGCTGCCAGAATGAATCACAGCTCCATAAACACTCAAATAAATTAACCACACACACACACACGCTACACATGCTACTCGAGTCGTTTAAAGAAACACCCTTTGTTGACCCGCTATGAATAACCCAAGAGCTGGCCAAAACGACTCGTAACTGCACTCAAAGTATTCGTATGTAGTTCAAAGAGCACTCGCAACGAGTATAAGCAATTTCGAGTATCGTTTACAGCTATGTTCATTACGTTAGTTAGTTCTATCGCTCTGGCATAATAGTGGGGACAGACAGACAGACAGAGAGAGAGAAAGAGAGACACAGTGCATATCATAAGTGCGCGGCCCAATTGCAATCGAAGCGAAGGAATCGAGGCAGAAGATGCTGCGGAGCAATCGTAGCTGGGCAATCATCCATGGCAGGCGGGCGAGAGAGTTCGACTTGGACTGCGGCTCCTCTAACTAACTAAATAAAGAAAGAGGCCCCTTCGAGAGCAGTTGGAACTACATAAACACACACACAGATGCACACACAGATACACACACAGATGCACACTATGACGCCGTTTGGTTGGAAAGGAAAGCACAAATTGCCAATCCGATGCGATTTCAGGAATTTAGCATAGTTTGTGGCTTTCATTTGCATTCAATTTGGATTTGGCATTCGCCTATTTTTATTTTCTTTTACCTCCTCCTTCTTTTTGCTTGCATTTTATTGTCATTTTATGTTGTTGTTACAGCAACAGCAACATACGACGACGACAACAATAATCGACAACAATAATAGTAACAACAACACACGAATGCCACGCGCCTACTTATGTTGCCATGTGGCATGTGAAGTGCAGCTCGCTGCAATCCCGTTCCCCCGATCCTCCTCCCTCCCTCCTCTCTCTACTCTACAGTTTGGCAAACCACACAGAAATAAACGAGCTGCAGTTGGAGCAAAGCAGTCAAAGGCCCAGTGTTGCCTTAGATAGATCCACATCCACATCCACATCCACGTTCCGAGCTGATGCTGCTGCTGCTGCTGCTCCGCGTTGCCAGTTAAATTGCAAAACACCTTTGCAGCGACAGCCCAAAAGCCAAACAGCCCAGAGCCAGGCAGAGCCAGAGGAGCCAGAGGAGCCAGAGGAGCCAGCAGAGCGTTGCCTGCCTGCGAGGAGAAGCGAAGCAGGAGGAGCAGAGGCTGCAGAGACGCAGATGGAGCTGAAGCTGGAACTGTGTGTGTGTGTGCCTGGTGATACGATTCAGTTTGTTGTGGTTGCTTAGATCTTGCACTACATAAGGCCACATGCATGTTTTGCAGCTGACGAATGGGTAGCTACAAGAGTTGCCCGAAATAATAAGAAGGAAAAAAATAGAAGAAGAAATAAAAATTTGAGGAAACTGCACAATATTTTAGGCCTATAAATAAAGTACCCAAATAATATAATAATAATATAATATAATGAAAAGTTCATAAAGAAGAGAGATAAATAGACAAAATCATAATTAGTTGGGTTAAGGGAAAATTCACTATGAAATTAAGTAGGCTACACCTGTGAGCAGACTAGATATTAATGCTGCTCAAATTAAATTATATATACGATTATTATTTTTTAATTATTATTTATCCTGCTTCACCAGAATTCAGTATTTACTTAGAAAACTCATCCCAGAGCAGTTCTACTCGTTTAGTATTTTCTATATATCATTTAACCAGTGATTTCCTATAGAAACATCCCTTCGATCGTATATATTAACATTCTACGCATTTTAAGTGAGTTTGAAGTGGGGAAAACATTCACCTAAGCCTATGAAATTTTGTAGATTACTTCTGCTGCTTAAGTAGTTACTTATCCCATGAATATTAAATTATATATTCTATCTACCTTCATAATAATTCACAATTTACTGAGGAAACTCTTCGCAGGCTTGCAGTTTCTTTCATTTAGTATCGTTTAAATGAGGATTCTCTAGAGAAACTTGCTGTAGACTAGCTTATCTCTAAGATATTTCGATATTATTATTATTATTATTAGATATTTTGTATATTTTATTTGTATCTGCTGCTCCACTTGCTCGCCTTCCTTCGAACTGCCCTCGTTATGCATATTCCTAGATATGCGCAGTGCTTTTCGTCGTCGTCGTCGTCGTCGTCTTTGGCGACCGCCTCCTCCTTTGCCAGCTTGGAGAGTCTTGTGCCTTGGCGCGGCGCAATCGGCGAGATCTCAACTGATAGAGCAATGATGTGTATGTGGCTGGAGACGGAGTTGGAGCTGGAGCTGCACCGACTGGCACTAGGCACAGGCGCAACCTTAACTTGGCCAGCGCACATACTCCAGTTTGCAATATCAACAACAGCAACAGCAACAACAGCAACAGCAACAACGATAACAACAGCAACATCAGCATCAGCTATTGCCATTTTTGGTACATGGATGTGGAGTGTGGCGCTGTAGCCGGAGCTGGAGCTGGAGCTGGAGCTGGAGCTGGGTCTGTGCTGGCACGTCGCTCAGGCAACATGATGTTGGTGGAAATTTATGTCATCCCTTGTTGTCGTGTTGAATCTTACGATGACATTTCCAACATAATTTAAGCCCACGCATGCGGTCCATCGTTGTCGCACAACAAACAATTCAGCTCGGGATCGTAATGGGTGTTGAATGGCGTGTGTTGGCCCCAAAAGACACACACACACACACACACACACAGAGTGTGTGTCTCTTTTGGCATTTGGGCAACTGCGATGACACCAGCTCAGAAGAGACGACAACGCCTGGCGATAAATCTGTTCCATTGCGTGGAGGTTGGAAAAATCCAAAATCAAAAACAAAAAAAGAAGAAAATAAAGAAAAAAAAGAAAAAGCTAAAAAACAGCACGAGGCGTGGAATCGTGTACAAATCGTCTGCATTGTAATTTAATGTATCAATTGCTTTGATTTGCCAATTTCAGTGATCACTCGACGCTTCTCCTGTGCCTCTCGGGGGCGACGACAAGCGGCACGAGCAGCGACTCCAGCTGATCTAGCTGGAGACCCCGAACCGATGCTGAAGCTGAAGCTGCATCCGAAGTTGATGGCGATGCTGTAGCTGAAGCTGAAGCTGTAGCTGCATCTGCAGCTCGAGCTGGAGCAGCACTTGGGGCTTGATTAGTGTGATTTAGTTACAGGCCGTGTGCCAGGCGCATGACACAGACACAGACACGAAGCTACAACGGCTAAGAGAGCTGCGAAAATTGCAGGTAGTCGCCGGGGAGATACCCTGTATGTGCAAAATGGAGATGGTCGTTTAGGTTGCTAGGTTCAATTAGCTGCTTTGGGCTGACTACGTACTATATAGTTTTAAATAATATCACTTAAGTAGTACGAAGTTCTAACCGAATTGATTTTTATCGCTTTACAGTGTTGGTGAACTCCAATATATATAAATAAAATAATGTAAAAAATTTAAATATAGTAAAATCTAATAACTTAAATACTTATACATTTTTTAAAATTAATTTTAATATTCTTAGTTCTAACTTAAGTTATAGTTATAATTTTAATTCAATTTATATTTGTAATTTTCTGTTTTTTTTTTAAATACATTTAGTAATATTATTATACATTAAATAAATAAATAAAATATTAAAGTATTCTACTGCATAGACTAAAACTAAGCTTGATTAGAGTACTGTTTCTTTACTCCATCATGCTATATGCCTAAAAGGTTTATTTTTTGCAAATTTAGTGTTGAAAAAGTCCTAAATATGTGTGTATAAAAGTGTTGACTAAGACTCAGATGGTGTAAAAAGTGCAAAAAGCAAAGAGTAATTAAGCACTTAGGTAGTCAAAAAACCTTTTACAGTATATACCCAAACCCTAACAAATATACGCTTAATACGAACAATATACCCTCTCCTCAACACCCTCCTAGGGTATTAGGCACTTCAACTGCATCGCTGACTTAGCAGAAGAAGTTAAATCGCCCGTTGGACTTGAACGATGCTCTCGTTGTAGTTTGCACAATATTCGATTCCATCTGCAACTGACTGTACTCTAATACTCTATAGAGGGTGCTGGCTAGTGGGTACTCAATACCGGGAGACCCGGGGCCGGCCCACTGTGTGTGTGTGAGTGTGTGTGTAATTTGCTACACGAAACTGTGCCACAACAACATCTGCGCCTGCTTTGGGGTACCTTGAGGTGCTTTGGTACCTCTGCTCTGGGTCGGTATGGTATGGTATGGTATGGTATGGTATGGTATGGTCCGGTGCTCACTTATAGTTCGTTTGTAGGAAATGAAAACATCTGCTGACTGATTGCCCCCTGGTTGGGTCCGTTGCAGCAATATCAGAGAGTGGGAGAGCGAGTGAGATGAAAGAGACTAAAGAGAGAGAGGGAGAGAGAGTCCCAATCACTCAGGCGAGTTATGAACAACAGTTAGACGAGATGAACTGGCTGGAGCTGCTGCTGCTGCTGCTGCTGCGAGGGCTTCGCTATATTGTGTAGGTCTTCATGGATCAATGGGATACGCGTGATATCCTTCGGCAAGATTCCAGTGGACTCAGTTCAGTTGCAGTTGTCTTGTGCTTTTCACGTCTTCCGTTGGCTGCTTTGATTTGCCTGCAATAATTGTGCCATTACCAGACCGAGAGGGAGTCTGCCAGCCAGACTACAGACTCCTCCTCCCCCCTGCTGTGGCCTGGACTGGGCCAGCTTTGGGCGCCTTTGGCTTGTGTCTACATTTGCATCCGTTTGAAGTGGGGGAAGGCTTTTCGAAAGTCACCAGAGACAGGGAGAGACATACTAGAGGGGGGTAGAGAGGGGGTGGAGGAGGCAGAGATACTCCATAGATACTAGTTTCGCTCTGGCAGCGCTTAACGGTTCTCGGTGCTCGCCTAATGCGAGCGCATTGATGCGCATTTTGTGGCTAACTTGGCTTAGTCGTTGGCCATATTTGTGGCTAACACGGAGACAGAGAGAGGGAGGGAGGGAGAGTACTCGAACTGCAGCTGGGGCGTGTAACTGGGCCATTTGTGTAACTGGCACATAATCAACAGTTGCTTAGTCAGGCAAGGGCCACATCCAGGCACAAGCAGGGTATTCACATTTTAAGCATGCTCGTTATCATAATGTGTTGGATCATTTGGGCGGAGGGTACCTCGAGCCTGCACTGTTCCACATTCGTCCCACTGCCCCGCTCGCTCCCTCCCTTGGTCTGTTGCTCTGCTCGTCCTACTCTGTAATCAGTGGCAGCAACGCAGAGATGGGGAGATTGGGAGATTGGGAGACGGAGAGCCGCGCAGCCGGAGAGGTGTGAGTGACCTGAATAGTCTCAATTATAGTGCCAGAAATGGGCAAAATATTAGTGCTATTCGTTCGCCATTAGAGCAATCTTCTCTGGGCCTCAAGAGAAACATGATGAAAAAAACAAAATGCTTGCAAAAGGTTGCCAGCTCGTAGGATCATCAGGTGCGATGGAAACCATCAGCGCTAACGAAGCGCATTAAGTGAATATGTCTGCGAAAGTAGCAAAATGAACCCCCAATAATTCCGGGTTAAGCTCTGAATTAGCCAGACACTCAAAATCGAATACTTTGTTTCCATTTTACAGTAATGAAATAACCAGAAGAACCGCGTGGTATACTAACCTTGCTATACATATTTTATATTTCCCAACCTTAATTTAAAAATTTATAATCTTAATTAATTTTAAATATTTTTTTTTCTTCAATTTACTCAATTCAATTTTTAAATTTTTAATCTTAATTTTATTTAATTTTAATTTAAAATCAAATTTTAATTTTAAGTCGACTGGCTTAGTTGACGTTAAATAAATAAATAAATAAATATGATATCAAAGGCTTAGATTGCTATTTTCTTTTCTTTAGCAACCTGCTGCGTCATCTCTTTCATCTTTAACTTGAATAAAACCTCGGCTTCCATGTCAGCTCTTTATCTAACGATGCCTCATCTTATTATAGAATTAACTTCAGATCTTCAAATCTTGATATCATTAGATTAGCTCATCCGCTTGTAATTGTGGTATATTTCGCAAAGTTTCAAGCCCTAACTCTATTGACCAAGTTTGTGTAATTGGGCTAACAACATAATATACGAAATATTTTATGCTCTCTGCGAATTAGGCCTTCTTCGATTAACGCCCAAAGGCCACAAAACTAACCGACTAATTTCGCAGTCGATCATCTAGATATTCTCTCATACATATGTTAAGGTGAGGAAGTGGTAGGGGATACAGGAAGGGGGAGGGGGGGTCTGGCTAGGCAATTACCAATTATCTACTGTTTTCTACACAAATTTAACATAATTTGGCCAGTTTTGCGTTCAAATTGTGCCACAATTGTGGAAGTTGGCTGTGGTCAGGGCCAACCACGCGCGCCAACAAGCCGACACAGCCATGGGCGGAGGGGGCAGTGGGAGGTGCGGTGTAAGGTGGTAAGCTCGGGTAACGGAGCTGGTCAATTGTGGCCACGATGCCCAAAGATTATTATATTATTTTGGCTACCGACTGCCAATGTATTTCGCATAATCGAAAGTGACCGAACCGCAGCGCAGATTTGACTGATCTTTTGTCTTGGTCTGTCCCTATCTCCGTCTCCGTCCCTGTCCCTGTCTCTAGGGTGGTTATGCGCACAGGTTGAAACATAAAAAAAAAAAACGAATAACTATAGCAAAAAATGATTGATGCCAATGCGGCGCTGGGCTAATACAACTTAAAACTCAGTTAAGAAAAAAAGAAACAAAAGCAGCCCAAAAAAAAGAAGAAAAGATAAAAATGAAAAGTATTCGGTATTGGGTATTGGTATTTCGTATTTCTTATAGCTATAGGTAGCTCATAGTCTTAACCGCATTTCGCCGAAGGCGTAACACACTCTAAACCGGAAGGGTAATTAACTCGCTTTGCCGATCACGCCTTTGCATTCGGAGCAGATGGCTGGATGGTTGGATGGATGGATGGATGGATGGATGGTGGGATGGATGGATGGATGGATGGCCACAGCAACAGCTAGAGCCACAGTGGATACAAAGATACAGATATAGACCGATAGATAGATGGATGAATGAATGTCTTGGGTTTGGGCTTGGGCCTGGTTTTTAGGGGTTTTGGTTTCAGTTCGCTTCGTATATTAAAAAGCTATAAGTTTCGGGTTATTTCTTCAGCTCTCCTTCTCTCCATCTCTCTCTCTCTCTCTCTATCTCCCTTTTCGTTTTGGCGCTATGCGAATGATTAATAATAAAGCAAGTTCGTAGGCAAATGCGTTCAAAATGATGTCTGGGGCGCTGCCAGGATTGATGGGTGTATAAAGTCTTCTTTTATGCGCTCATTTATGGAATATGTGATTTTTAATGGCTTTATTAAGTGCTCGGTGCCGTGTGCGGTTTTTCAATAAATAAATTACGAAACTGCCTCAATTAAGTTATTTGTTAAAGGCAACCCAAAAAGAGATTTCTCTTGTTATACGGAAGAAATTGTTGATGTTATTTAACTGATTTGAAAGAGTCAGAAAAGCTGTGGGTTCTTCTCTTAAATGAGATCAAGAAATATTGCTGAAAATCTAGAAAATTTCATTTGGAAACTAGATTGTTTCATAAAGAATAATAATGTCAAGAAAGAGTACAATATATCCTAATATACGAACGAAGTTATTCATCAGACATTCCAAGAATTAACTATAACTTTCTGCATTGGGCGTGATCGCAAAGGCGGTCAAATTTAATGGGAAACCAATTACAAGTTTAATGTCTGCAAAACCGTTTATATTCGCCATCAAATTGATTTATAATCCCAGTGTAATTAAATCAGACATAAAGTTCAGTAATTAGAATAGTCGCTCAGTTTTTATCGTCACTTTGCTGGAGGAACTGTACTATATTATGTCTGAGAGATAAAAGAGAATCCCAACTGGAATGTGAATATACATAGTATATAAATATATACCATTAATAGATTTAAATAACTTCATAACTCTCTTTGTTGTGATTGTTTTATTTATTGATTTTTCAATTTTTCATAACGATCCCTCTCATCTGCCTGCCCAAATACATATATACTCTATACATATATATATTTTTGTATATATATTAAACGTTAAGTAAATGTTATAAAATGTATTTTGAGAATTGCAATATAATTAGCACTAGAAATATTTCAAACTTACATAGCCTACATATACACTGAAAATATTCCTTAACGATACGGATAAGGAATATATATATATATATATATGTATATAAGAATTAATAATATATTTACAACGCCTGCGCAATATACCATCGATATATGTATAGTACAGCTTGTAACTAGTTCTTATAGCATAATATAATAGATATATATATATAATTACATTAAGAAGTTCATATCGAGTGTGTTAAGTTAAGATCCTGTATACATAGCATATCAATATTACCGAAATATCAGCTGAAACATTTTGTTAAATTTCATTTATATTATATATAGTGTTTTTTTTTTTTAGATTTTCTCTTTTTTCTCGTTCCTTACTTCACCGTCTTTTTCCATTGATTGCATAGCTACGAGTAGTTTTCCATTTGGGGAATTTTCTTGGGACTTATCAACTAGGTTTCCATGCAGGATCTATATGTAACTAGAAGGAAAAAATGCGAACTACTTATGTATAGATTCCCTCTCGGAGGCACGCTTAAGTAAAGTGTTTAAAGTAACTTCTCCCATCCCATCGCATCTCAGCAACATTGCTGACACATCAGCAACATAACGGTTCTTTAGGTGCTCACGGCAATTGTTTCCCCCAGGTTTGTTGCTGCTGCTGTTGCTGTTGTTGTTGTTGTTGTTGATGTTGCTGCTGTTGTTGTTGTTGTTGCCGTTGTTGGGGCCATTGGCAAGCAGCTCCTTGGCAAAGTTCACGGATTGCCTCGTCGACACCGACAACTGATCATCATCCTCGGTATCGGCATCAGCCCCGCCCAGACTTGTGGGCGTATAGACACGCTTCATGAAGGATCTGATATCATCGAAGCAGGCCTCATCGGAGCGATCCTTGGCCTCATTGGAACTGGGCGAATCGTTATACTCGAAGCCACCGGCCTCCGCCTCGTGCTTCTTCACATGCCGATCGAGATTCGTTTGCTGGCCAAAGGAGCGATCGCAGCGCAGGCAGGTGAAGGGTCGCTCCTTGTTGTGTATGTTGCGCACATGACGCTGCAGATTCGATGAGATGCTGAAGGATCGATCGCAGTACTCGCACTTGTAGGGTTGCTCCCCCGTGTGTGTGCGCAGATGTCGCGTCAGATTGGCGGAGCGTGGAAACACTTTGCCACAGAACTTGCATGTGTAGCGATCCTTCAGGCGGCCACCAGCTGCACCAGCTGCGGCTCCTCCAGCGCCGCCTACTCCTCCTGCTGCTGCTGCTGCTGCTGCTGCTCCACCCTTGTGCAGGGCAAGGCCGGCCACGCGTAGAGCATCATGGAAATTGTGTCCGGGCGGAAACGGCAGATGACGCGAGTTGGCGCTCAGCGACATGGCGTGACCTCCAACTGGCGACTTGGCTAGTGCCTCAAAACCTTGCCGTCCGCCCCCTTGGACTAAAAAATGAAACGGTTGCGTTGACAACTGTGAGCGATAGAATTCCTCGAGCAGCATCTGTGGATGCAGGACGGGTGGACAAGCCATAGCCGAGGCGGCAGCATGAGCAGCTGCAGCGGCACCGGCGGCGGCCACAGATCCCGCAGCGCTGTCGGACATGCTGCTCAGTTCGCCGCCCGTGCTGATCGGTGGCGATGGCGAAGGCGTTGGTCCTGGCGAGGCACTCACACTGGGCGTGGGGCTGCTGCCCTTGAAGGATTGTCGGGATGTGGAGGATTCCCCGGAGCTGTGCTTCATGCGCTTCAGCTCAGGTTGCACCACATCATCGTCGGCCTCCAGTTCGGGTGTAGGTGTGCGGCTGGACATGGAGATGGAGAGGGGCACAGGCGATGCGACGGTGCCCAGCGAGCTGCGTCGCTTGCGACTAATGGACAAATCCAGCGGTTCCGCGCTGCTCTTGTCCTGCTCCAGTTCCGTTTCCGCTGGCGGTGGTGTGCTGACTATATCAATGGATTTCTAGAAGGGAGAAGAAGAAGAGATTAGTCTGGGGAAGGTGCTGAGTGAGGAATCTCTCAACTTACCCTATCGTTCTCCAGCTCGTTGTCATCCTCGAGCTGCTGCTGCGAGTCGGACTTGAGCTTCTCCTCGTCCTTAGGCTGCTTGATCTCCAGCTGCTCCGCTTTCAGTTGCTGCTCCTCCTCGTCCTCCTCATCGTCAGAGGCCTTGAGAGGCTCCGACTTAATGGACTTCAGATCCGGCGTACTGGACTCGCATTTCAGACGTGGCGGTGCTTCCGCCTTGAGGCTCATCGCCGCCTGCAGCTGCTGTTGGAAGGCGGCTTTATTGTTGACCAGCGGCCCCAGGCCGTGACTCATCTCCGACAGCTGCGGATTGGGGAACATGTGTGGGAGTCCGAAGTTCGGTTGTTGCATGCTCGGCGAGAAGAAGTTGGGCAGCGTGTAGGGCGGGAAGCCGGCAAAGAATGCAGGCGACGGGCGCATCATGAACAGATGATTGGGGGGCGTGGCCATGCTGCTGGTATCACTGGCGAAACGCGGATGAGCAAGTGGCGATGTCTGCTGCTGCTGCTGCAGAAGATGTTGCTGCTGCTGTTGATGATGCTGCTGCTGCTGTTGGTGTTGCTGCTGCTGCTGCTGCTGCTGGTGATGATGATGATGATGATGATGCTGCGGATGAGGATGCTGTAATCCCTTCGGCTGGCCACGGAAATTGTCCGTGGTATCGCAGAACTTCTTGTGCTTGGTGAGCGAGGTGACCGTGCTGAAGCTGGTGCTGCACTTCTTGCACTTGATCTGCATGCGGCAGTCGGCGTGCATCCGCTTGTGCCGGCAGAGATTGGAGAACTGCGTGTACGCCTTGAAGCAGACCTCGCAGGCGAAGGGCTTCACCGAGGAGTGGATGTGCTGGTGCTGCTTGAGGCCCGACGATGTGGCGAATGTCTTGCCGCACTCCGGACACGGATGACTGCGAGCGCCGACGTGGTAGGCGCGAATATGACGCTGTAAATTCGATGGGTCACAGAATACCTGCAAACAGAGACAAGAAGAGATCGCGCAATGAGACAATGAGGCTGGGGAGATCGGAGATCGGAGAGCGAAGCGAGTGAGCAACCAACCTACTCGGCTCGGTTCGGCTTTGGCTTTGGCTTTGCTGCTCTGGTTCCAGTGCCAAATGAAATGAAACTGAAATTAATCAATCATCTGCTGCTGCTGTGGCCGCTAAACGGATCTCTGTGAGCTGAGCGAGAGAGAGACTAGACAATGCTCCCTCCCTCTCTCTCTCTCTCTCTCTCAGTGTGAGATTACGCAAAGGTAAGCGACAACGACAACGACATCTCCACCCACAGCAGCAACACCTTCGTCAATTATTAACATCAATTGCTACAATTGTCGTAGCCGGACCATCCCCGAGGCCGGCTCTATCCCCCCTGCCTCCCGTGACCAGGAATGCTCCACACAAGCTGTGACTGCTTCACCAACAGTGAAGCGGAAGCTAAGCCGAACGCAAATCCAACAAACTGTGCGCGGGTCACTCCGTTAACCTTCTATAAAACCATAACCCCTGATCCAAATCAAAGGAAACTTGGCATATATAAACTATATGAAACCTTCTTCAACCTACTTCCAGGATAGTTGAGTTACCCCAAAGAATACGTGAGCTATGCGCGAAACAACTTGCTTATCTTAATCTTCTTCACAGCAATCACTTCACATAAAAATCATAGTGTGATCACAAGTCACATCCCTGATCAAACACAAGTTGTGACTGCTTCACCAAGAGTGAAACTGAAGTCAAAATGAACGAAAATCCAACAAACTGTGCGCGGATCACTCCGTTAACCTTCCATAGAACCATAAACCCTGAACCAATTCCAAGGAAACTTGGCATATATAAACTATATAAAACCTTCTTCAACCTACTTCTAGGATAGTTGAGTTACCCCAAAATATGCGTGAGCTACGCGCAAAACAACTTGATTATCTTAATCTTCTTCGAAACAATCACTTCACATAAAAATCACTGTGTGATCACAAGTCACATCCCTGATCAAATCCACAGCTAAAGCTCTTTTTTTCTATGCATAGGGCAGAGAGAGTGTTTGGTAGGGGGAGGGGGGGAGAGGGTAACGCAATGACAGATCGAGCCATTCATTTGGCCCAGGCGAGCCTAGGCAGGCAGGCAGGCAAACAGAGTATACAAAGTACCAGTTTCAGTTGGCTCTATATAGCCAGTTTTTTTTTTATTTTTTATTCAGTACCCACTTCAAACTTGATTTCGGTCAGCCTCCACCCGCGCTGCCTTTTACGAAACTGTTATGCCTAATCATGCTGTCATAATGCGCTACGAATTCATATCAAACGATGATCGAGTCAGCCTTTTTTGTCTATGCAAGTCGAGGAGACGAGAGGGAGCAGGAACAGGGAACGGGCGACCCGAAGTCGTAGTCGAAGTCGGGTCTGAAGACAACAGACGACGACGGCGACACACACAAGAATAGCTCGTGCTATAACTACATCAAATGGATTAGATTCAACTACTCTCAAAAAAGGCGAAAAACGCCACAAAAGACGGAGACGACGATGGTGTTACAACAACTACAACGGAGCTGAAGACTCATGGATAAAGTGTAGGTGTTTTGGCATGCAGGCAGCGACGTTGACAGCGACGCCAACGACGACTGCGACGGCGACAGCGACAGAGAACGAGACAAGCTGCTTGGGTGCCTCGCAAAAGGTTGGCCTCTGGAATGTGATTGTCTGCTGTTTGTGTGTGTGTGTGTGTGTGTGTGTGTGTGGCGTTAGGCCCGTACGTGGGGTCAGGCCAAGGCACAAGGCGTCTGGAGTAGGGCAATGCAGGAAGATGCGAAGATCTGGAGCTGGCAGAAGAAGAAGCGTAAACCAGTCCAACCACTCGCTCAACGTAGAAACATTTTAGCCAAAGTATCTATAAGCTGGCCAAGTTAATGTGACGTGAGGAAAGGAGCTCAATCTGTCTTACGGTAAACAAGGTAGCTAGAAGAGAAACCCCAAGTAGTACGTCTTGAATTATAGACTCTATCTTGGTTATTAACTCTAAAAAAAAGAGAAGAGAGAGTAATACAGAAGAGTCTAGCTGCTTGGGATACTACAACCCCAAACGGAGCTAAAGTGCTTAGTACCTTGGATCTATGGAACTAGAAGAGTAGCTAGAAGAGAAACACGAAGTAGTACGTCTTGAATTATAGACTCTATCTTAATTATAAACTCTAAAAAAGATGATACAGAAGAGTCTAGCTGCTTGGGATACTACAACCCTAAACGAAGCTAAAGCGCTTAGTACCTTGGGTCTAACCTGTACCTTCCTTACCATACCTTATAAAACTGTACCATATTCCCCTTCTATGCTCCAACGACTTCTTCCAATCCCTTCGTTATACCCGTTACTCGGCAGCTCACTTCGTTAACCCCAACGAGAGCCAAGTGAAGTGCAGCTAAGCCGAAATGGAAAACATGCTGGATCCGTGGCAAATCCCTTTTGTAACGCTCTAAGCTTGCTGCTTAAGACAAACAAAGCTGACAGCTGCAGAGACCCCCGAGTTGTTTTACATACTATAGATAGGTCTGTCCTCGTTCCGAACCCCAGCGAAAGTGCTGCCCTTTTATGTCCATTGCAACTCTACAAGATCGATCATCATTTGTTTAGCCCCAGTGGCTCCCGTTTATGTCGCTGTCCAAAAGGGAGTGGATAGGGGGTTAGACCCTCAACGGGAAGGGTTCGGGAGGGGGAAGGGTTCAGACAATGCGTGCTACTTACATGCCACCGAAACAATTACAGCGCGCTAAGTAAACTAACTGTAATGCAGTTGAATCGATTGAAATACCGTTGGAAATGAAATCAAACAGAGTGCAACCGACAGAGAGAGAGAGAGAGAGAGGGAGAGAGCGATGGAAAAAGGGAAAATGGAAAAGAAAAAGCTTGAGCTTGAGCTTCAGTTGGAGTCTGCAGCCCAAGACGACCACAAGATTGTAATCAACATGCCATTAAAACATCTTTGCGAGATGTCGAAGTCGTCGATGACAATGACGAAGTGCTCGGCATGTAACGAATCGCCCGGAATCGATGGATAGACTTCAGTCTCCCTCTCCCTCTCTCTCTCTATCTACGGCCCTTTAATTTTACTTTGGCATTCAAATGCAACGCGAAGATGAACAACAGAAAGACAAGACAAGAGAAGAGACAGGGACGGAGGCAACGGCAACTGTCGATCTTGGGGCAAATAACAAAGTTTCTTCATTACCGTCGCGACTCTTAAGTGTTTTGGATGAGTACACGCCCTGATTTCGGTATTACCCGAACGCGTGCGGGATCCAGAGAGGGGGGGCAGGGAAGAGAAGGTAGAGCTAGCCTCTGGCTTTCATGCCAACTTTGGCAGCGCCTGCGGCTATTGATCTGCTAGAAATCAAAAGTCTTTACAATAATTAATGATCACAGAGTTCTTTCTGAAATTCGTTCTTACAAAAGGCAGAGGAAGAAGAAGAGCTAGCTGGCCAGAACAGGCTGAACTCTCTCAGAAAGTTATGTAAGCTGTAGAGCTCTGAAATACCTTCTAGATATTCCAGCTTCTTGCTTGGTTTGTGATCTTATATAAACTAGAGTGTTTCTTATATCTTTCAAACCCTTAGACCTATACAGATAGTTGGTTACTCTCTTCTACAGATCTCTTTTACTTGGGAGGGAGTGTTTCTGCTACCTTCCAAACCCTTAGACCTATACAAAAAGTTACTCTCTCCCCTTTTCAGATCTCTTTAAGGTGAAAAAGGGGATCTCTCCTGGGGCACTTAGTTCGTATCTTTCTCGACTTACCTTGGAACAGTTCTCGCAGGAATATTTTCGTATATTATCATGTGCGATAGCTCCGTGCTTGATCAGCAACAGGCGATGGCAGAAACGCTGGGAACAAAGCTCGCAGGGGAATTCTCCGCGCTTGAAATGATGCGCAGTGATTAAATGATCGTCCAGGCTGCAAGAATAAAGAAATATTTAAATTAGTAGGGAAATGGATATAGACTTATTGCGTTATCGGTGTCGCTGTCATTGACAATGAATGAAATTAGTCTCAAGCTGGAGGGATGGGGCAGCCAGGACAATCGGCAGCCTCAATCAGCGTCGTCATGTGCGTTAGTTCACACGCCTTCCCAGCTGGCAGCAGGCAACTCCTTTGTTTGTTGTCCAACTGAGGTGACGCCCAGGCTGTCGCAGAAGGGTCTACCCCATCCCTCCCCTAGCCCAGTGGCGTCAATTAGTCAAATGATGTTCAATATTTAATATGCGAGGCTGATAAGCGATCTCGCGCCCGGCAACAGCTGCGGCCAATGAGTGTGCTCCACTCTCCCTCCCACTCCCTCCCACTCCCAGGACTGACGTCCTTGATGTGGATTGTGCGATGATTATCGCGGCACCAGCACAGGCAGCACGTGGGAGGAGCCACGTCAACAAAAGGCGGTACATTTTTAGCATTTTTTCTACCCATTTTTTCTCTCTCTCTCTCTCTCTTTTTTGTTTTTTCCCCTGTGATTTTTGTCATCGACATGGAAGAGCTGGCCCAGTCTGTTGCTGAAGTGTGGGCGTTTGTTTGAAGAAGAAGAGAAAGAAGGGGACTAACCATGCATGTTCAACATCAGATAAATCGCAAAGCCTGACGGACTCGCCGACACGCAGACAACTCACCCAGCCAAGCTTCTCCTTTCTCATCTAAAATTCAATAAATCACACACACACACACACACACACGCAGACAGACGGACCCGGCCTGATAGCTATCGACTGGGACTGGCCACCCACCCACTTGGGGTTAGCCACTCACTATAAGGCAAAAGAGTTTCAGTTCAGAAATCAAATCGAAATCAAAGCGCGCTTTTAGCACTCGCAGAAGAGCGAGAAATGACATTTTCATGTTGTTGGAATTGTTGTAAATGCTTTTACTATATCTTATATGGTATATGTTTATTAAGTTTTGTAATGTGAGTTAATTAAACATAGCACAGTTTAGAGTGGCATAATAACGTAGTATTACGCTATACTCATACATCCTAGCTCAAAATTGCAGTACAGCTTGATCTATTGATTTTATTAAAAGATCCCAAAGTAAGCTCTTCAAACTAAACGATTTATGTTAATTCCAACCCATTGCTACCGTAAAAACCTGCCCAGACTCTCACTTTCATCAACGCGTTAACCTGTTCGAACCGTTCCCATCTTTCGCGTTTTTTTTTATGAGTTCCCTCACTCAAATATTATCGCAATCAAGTTTTAATTAAGATCGGCCATTTAGCAACACAATTGGGAATAGTTTCAGTTCAATTATGGGGAGGGAGGGGTAACCCCTTGGCTATGCGCACCCATAATTCTACGGGTAAGTTGGAAGCTAATTGGCAGCTAGGTGTTTTTTTTTTTTTTTTTTTTTTTTTTTTTTTTTTTTTTGTTGCCTCGTCTGATTTAGATTATCGGCTAAATGCCAAAGCAATTTGCAGACAATCTCCTGCTCAACCGTATTTAATGCCAGGCTAAAAATTATAGAATACTTTTTCTTATTTTTTGAGGGATTATTTTTGCACTTACCGTTCTAGATCCGTATAGACATTATCACAGACCTCGCAGCGTATATCGAAACCGTTTTCGTCGTCTGTGAAATCTTCACCGATCGATGAGTTGATCTTCTTCTCTTTGCTGAACTCGTCGCCACTATAATGAGAACCTGAAAACGAGAGAAAACGAGATCCTAAGATTAGAAATGGAAACTTCTTCAAATTTGCAAAGTTTTCTTATCTTGAATACTTTTATAACACTTTCACACTCACACTTTAGTTCTTCACTTTTCTAGCTTCACTTTGAAGATGGTATATGGGTTAATATGGATCGATCTGACTAGGGAGCACTTGACACAACCGTTCGGCTTCGCGTTTGAGGAACAAGTGTGTCGCACTGCTCGCATTATGCCGCCGAGCTAATGTTTTGTTTGCTCGCTAACAATCTGCGGAAGGACCCGAATGGGACGCACTGACATATGACCAACACACACACACACACACACACACACACACAGACACACACGCGTAGGGAGACAGGGGCAAACACGCAAACACTTAACACAAAATTGGTCGCTGCGACCAAATCGTGTGCACTCATATAGCTCGTATTGCTTGACGTTGAATAGATAATTGTTCCGAAATGAAAGTAAAGCAGCAAGCAGCAGACTACCCCCTTAGTATCAGAGGTCCGAGGTCTGAGGTCTGAAGGTCCTAGGGTCCTGACGGGTGCCAAGTACACAAGCCCAATGACAATTCCGCAGGGGAAATGACTCGAGCGGTTACTTCGTTGCGACTTGCGACAACCACCAGGTGAGGCACACACACACACACACAAGCACACACACACACACGCACACTCCTACCTTACACACTCACACAGGTGTGGGTAACCCTCTGCGAAGAATGCAGCGTAAGGGATGACAATGACCAAAAGATTATGCATGCAAACATATAAACACATCCATCCAAGAGGGGAGGGAGATGGCAGGGTCAGGACTTCGTCGCGGTCCTCGGACCTCTCGGTTAGCTGCGGTTCCATTGGACTGATTTCGTTCAAAAGTCATATAGCACCTTATTGCCAGCGCACAGGTGTTGCCTCTCAAGGTAGCCCAACCCCAGCTACCCTACCCTACCCTCCCTCTCATTGGGGTGACTACGCTTGATGAATACGTTCGCCTCTCGTCTGCATAATTGCAGGTCGCGTCTACGTTTGGGTCAAAAGTTAATATTCAGCGTGTGCAATATGCTTGTTTCGAAGGGCGTCTAAGGATTCCCACGTAAGTTCCTTATGGTCGGGCCGGGTCTAGCGTGGGATAGCCAAGAGCGAGACTCTTCAGACTGGACAGGCGTAGCGTCAGCTGGCCCATCGATAAGATAGAGCAGGCCTGAGAAAGTTTTGCATCCTGAGTCCAAGAGAAAACTCAACCCACATCTGCCTTAGCTATGGAATTTCCAAGCGACTATACCAATTTTATGATCAATTTAGTCCAGCATATATCTCTTAACTCGAGCAAGCTAGCGTACTTAACTTTTGGCTCATCTAAAATCACTTCCTATAGATGATTTAGCCATTCTCCCCGATTAGATAGCATAACGGATAACTGCCTACTACCTTGCTCAATGGCATCAGCTACATCTGCATGAACTATGGAATTTCTAAGCGAATATACCAATTTAGTGATCAATTTAGTCCAGCATATATCTCTTAACTCGAGCAAGCTAGCGTACTCAACTTTTGTCTGGCCTAAAATCACTTCCTATAGATGATTTAGCCATTCTTCCCGAGTAGATAGCATAACGTATAACTGCCTACTAGCTCGCTCAATTGCATCAACTAATTTATCACAGCCTTCGACCCATGTGACACCTTCTGCTTGCAATCTCATCAATTTCTTATCAACGTACATGGTCTATACGGTTATATACCCTTCCCCCTGCCCCTCCCTCTCCCTCCCTATGCTAGCAGACCCTTCTCCCGGCACAACGTGTGCACAACTCAATCCTTTCACGCCTTTCACCAGTTGCAGCAGCTGTCGCTCGCCTCGCCTGGCAGATTGATTCAATTCTTGACGCGAGACTGGCAGACAATTCAATGGACCCGCTGCCGAAGGCGGGTTTTTCACTGGGTTTCTTTTAGTAGTAGATGTAGTAGTAGTTGTTGCAATCAGGATAGACCTGAAGTGGGCAACAACACATGCTGCTGCTGACCCTGGAGAGTCGAAACGGAAGCCGAAAACTGTTGACAAATGATTGATTGAATTATTTACACCTTACAAGCGACTGTGGCGAATATCAAAGTTAGATCCGCCTGCTAATCGATTTGGCAGTCGTTCAATATACCATACAAAAAAAAAAGGGGTTCGGCTATCTATAGGTACGTGAAACACTCCTAATGATGCCCAAATTGACACACGATGATCATTTAGCCGAAGACGCGACACGGGGCAAGTTTCAGTCTTTTTCGGCATTTCTGTTATTATTCGAATCGACTCAACTTGATTACGGGTAGTTCGGTAATTCGGTAACTTCGCTAACTGAGCATAACATGCCAGCTCATTAATCATCTATCATCTATCAGCTTTGTTGGCGACACTGTGTCAATGTGTGCGATTTGGGCTTGGCGTGTGCTCCCTGTTCGAATGGGACTCGTATACGTCTGCTATTCGAACTCATACTCACCGAGCACTCACAGAGCACTCACAGCACCCAATTGCGACTCTTTTTTTACACGGATTTTTGATTGGTTCATTGAAGTCGCTGGCTAAGCCGAAAGGCAGCTGAAAAGTGTCTAAGCCTTTTGTCTTTTCGTTAGAGGGGAATGTTACTAGAACTATGGAACAGATCTATGTTTAACCTCTAAAAGATTACGTAGTAATCTAGCAGTACTACAAGCTTCATCAGTTCATATTATATAGAAGCTACAAAAAATATATATAAAAATATTCCTATATTTTCTGGCAGGAAAACCCAAGTGTTTCCCAGAGTTCTGTCTGCTAATTTGAATATTATGTTAAACTGCGTGCTGTCGTATGGAAAATTGTAACGGTTAAACTTAGTACCCCTCTCTCTCTCTCCCTCCCTCTCTCTCTCTTCCTCTTCCTTTTCCTTTGACTTTTCCAAGTTAACGATGCTTGGCATTTTACTTAGGAGCGAGACTGTGTTACCATTTCAACCACAGAGTGCGAGTCTACCTACCCTATAGCAAGAACACATACTATACATGACTTATAGCTGTACTAGCGCCCATCTGGTCCTTCGAAAAAAAACCGTATACCCCTGCTCAAGGATCCTGACCAACAGGCCGTGACTTGGCCAGGACGCGGAAGGTAGCGAGAGAGAGGGAGAGAGAGAGAAAACTTGCACAAAAATACGTTATAAAGTCGTGACTTTTCACAGGTGTGGGATATACACCCCACTCTCTCGCACGTAATTGAAAAGTAACGATAATCAGACCGGAAGTCGGCAGTGCATATGCCTCTCCATATCCATTACGTATGCAAATTTTAAGCTGGCATTAAACCAAAATAAAGAACTCGAAACAGAAACTAGTTGAAATTTTGAAAACATTTCGAAAATGATTTGACGCGTGATAAAAAATTTAGAAAATAAGTTGAAAAGCCAAATAGGGGAGGGGGCAGGGGGAGGGGGAATTGCCAAATGAGTCGTATGCGTAAATCCCACATGTTTATAATCAAACACGAACGAGACATAGATCGCAGTGGCAATTGGCTGCCAGGGTTGTCAGGGATTAGGCTTAAATTAAGCGTGTGCCAGGAGCAGGGACAGCCGAACAATAGGGATCAGCTCGGGACCCGCTCTCCCTCTCTCTCTCTCTCTCTCTCTCTCTCTGTTTGATGATGGATCTCTAATGAAATTATCAAACATTTTAATAACAAATGAAAACATGTGCGGTTGCCGCAGATTGCAGGGGCAGCAGAGTTGCCTTTGTCAGGGCTGTTCGCACCCCTTTGTCACAGCACAAAACCCGCCCCTGTAAATGGGCAATTTGCTGCTGCCCCTGCTGCCTCTGCTGCCCTCATCTCCCTTGTTTATTGTGATGCTGCTGTTGCCAATGATGTTGCAATGTTGCTGCTGCTGATGATATCATGTTGCAGGCTCGTGCCAGCGCGAGTGTCACGCACATTTTGACACCTCCATCCCCCCTCCCCCTACTCAGTTACAGCTGCTGCATTAGGCACACTGCCTGCAGTTCCTTTTCAAAATCCTTATATATCTCATAACTCACCATTATCACGATCGCTGCGATCATCACTGATCGAGGGTAATGCAAGTCCGCTGCTGTTGTTGTTGTTGTTGCTTTTGCTGCTGCTGTTGTTGTTGTTGTTGTTGTTGGCCACCGAGTGGAGGGCAGTGAGCGCAGACTCCATAGACATGGCCGCCCTCTGCGGCATCGCAGCACCGCCGCCACCCATGAAATTTTCACCAATATCGTAGGGTGTTTTGGAACGTGCATCGACCACAACTTCGGCTCCCGCATTCACATCCCGCTTGGTCTCGTACCACAGCTAAGGGGGGAGGGGGAGAGTGGAGAGAGTCATTAAAAAAGTATTCGAAATTAATGTGTAATCGAATTTAAAATCGGTTTTTTTTTTTTTTTTTTTTTGTATTTGACGCGTGTCGTCGCGCTACTCACATAGCCGGCCGTAATGAAGGTCCTCAGATTAGCCTCCTCGATCTCATCACCCTCAGCGGAGCGTATCTTTTTCAGCCATGTGGCCACATCGGATGAGGGTTCCAGCCAGCCGTGGAAAAGTGGACCGGCAATTACCTAGAAAAGCAGTGAAAATTTCAGTTAATTTAGCTTTAAATCGTTGAAAATAGCTCGGCTAATTAAATTTCCTTAAAATTTAATTTATTTAAAAATATTTTTAATTATTTTTAACTTTTTTATTTAATTATTTTCATTTATTTTCATATATATTTTTTTCTATTCACATTGCACGCTCAACAGACAGCTGGCGCCATCTGTCGCGCGTTGCCATGCATAACTGTGCTAACTGTTATAAGTGTGCGCTTAGCGCGTACGCCAACCACTTAGCCAAGACAACGCAGCAGACAAAAAGTAGTAAAAAACGTAGGGGAGCAGCGAAAAAAGGTAGTAGCATGGTTTATAAGGCGCAAGAAAGGAAAATAAATAATATTTAGCTAACGAATTGTCTTAAATATTTAATAAGTTATTAATAAATCAGCTTAAATCATTTTAAGCACTTGAAAAAAAAGGTTTCGAATTCTTTTTCTAATATTTCTCTCTGCGCCCACATCCCAGTTTAAAATAAAAAAAAAAACAGAAATAACCCCAGCGCCCTCACTGCGCTCGCAGCGCAGTCGACGCTCAGCGCAGCAGTCAAGGTCGCACAAAAAAAAACCCAGCAAAAACAACGAGGCACGAGGCAAAAGCCGCATGAGCCGCAACAGAGCAGCGCAGCCGCCCACTGTTTTTGTATGCAAAATAAAAGCAGCGACGCCAGCGTATTAGCAACAATAACAACAGCAACAACAACGACACAAAAAGCGCAACTAAATACGCATAATTTACACAAAAACCGCCAACTGCGACGCCAGCCGCGCTGTCGCTGCTGCAGCTCAAATTGGGCAAGCAGCGAAAACAACTGAATGACTTCGCCGTCGCCGTCGTCGTCAGCCTCTTATCAATCAAGTCATATGGAAAAACGACGCTTTACAGTTTGCTCTCTGCCGCTGCCGCTGTTGTTGTTGTTCTTTTTCAAGTGGCGCGCGCGTCTGCTTGCTTGAGTATGTGTGTGTGTGAGAGAGTGAGTTTGAGTGGGAGAGTCTGCGGAGTCCGTGAGTGCAGCAAAGCAGCGAAGAGCGCAGCGAGAGAGCGAATTGAGAGTGTGAGGCGAACGAGAGCGTCGCAATTCGTGAGAGAGAGGGAGGGAGAGAGGTTTGGGGAGCACATGTTTGTGCACGCTCCAAAAATTAAGTTAACAACGCTTCAAGAGCTCGCGCCGTGGCTTATGCAAAGAAATAACACACACACACACACACAGGCACACACACACTCGCATACACTCCTGTGCGCACAAGTAGATTTATTTTATAATTTCAACTCAAGTTGCGGTTTACACATGAGCGACGATGCCGCTGACGTCGCTCTCTACGTGCGTGTGGTCAAGTATGAGTCGTGTGTGTGTGTGTGTGTGTGTGTGTGTGTGTGCGTGTAGATTATAAAATGTGGAACAACTAATGATAGATGCTCTACAGAAATTATAGATATATATATAGGCAAACAAAGAAGAATAATATTAATGCATTAATTTGCCTCCATTCTTGCATAATATATCAAGGTTTTTATACTAGACTGTACTTTTATAAGCTATACTATATTATATTTAGATATACTTCAAAATGCTATACTCTTCTCTACTAAATATACTTCAAATAAACCTAACCGTAGTTTGTATAATTAATCTACCACATCAAACTAATAAAAATAGCTAAAAATTTTAATTTTCTTTTTAAATAGATGGTTTTTTTTTAATCTTTATCAACCATGCCTTATAATTCAAAAGTCTTTTAAATTAATCAGTTAGGAACTTAACTTTGCTCTTTCTCTTTCTCTGCCTAGAGCAAACTCTATAAGAAACTATTTAATATAGCAAAACCTGCGGCAAAAGGTCTAAAATAGGTCTAAATAGGTTTAAAAAAATTAAAAATAGGTTTAAAATATATTTATAATAAATTGAAAATAGGTAAAAAATAGTTTTAAATATTGCAATATATTTTTTTATATGTCTGTTTGTCTTTATTTCCCAATGCGTAACCCATTTTGCACTCCTTTCCTATGCAACCTATACATCTAATTTATAAAGAGAGCTGGCAATAATTTGAAAATAGTTTGATTTTGTAATACTTTTGTTTCGCAATGCGAAACTGTTGTTTTATATAAATCTAAGTATTTCTAACCGTAACCGACTTCCTCTCAGCACGTAATTAGGGGGAACTATTAAAAAACCCCATGTATATACTATACCTATAAGAAAACTACCTAGATGATGATCTGCAACCCGAGCAGTTGCCAGAGATTAAAAACTGCGGAAACTGCAAATGCAATACGAGGCGGCCACTAAAGATAGGATCAGAGTCCAGATCCAATAGATATATATAACAAGACTATCCAACAATAACTCAAAGACGGACGGCTGCGTTGACAGCTCGCAAGACGAGCCAAGTTTTTGTTGTTGTTTCCTGTGAGTTAATCTCAGGATTGAAACGATGGAAACATGTCCAGGTTGTCACTGGCAGCAGGAGCTACCGTTACCATTATTATAATAATACAATATTTTTCAGGAAACTATTCATAAATTTTTATTAAAAAGCGGCCGCAAAAACTCATAGAGAGAAAAACACGAACACAGTCAATGGGCAAAGAAAATATTTACGCGCCAGAGATAATCTCAAAGTGTTGGGTTCACACCCAGCGAGGAGCGGGCTTCAAATTGCCAGAGAGAGAGAGAGAGATACCATAGCAGATACCATACCATATATAGGGCCAATGTATCTGTCAAAACGAAACGGAAATGTGAACGAGCCAAAGTGCGCTTGATTCGAGGATCATCCAGAAAAAGGAAAGGGATCAGCTGAGCGCAGGCAGTTTGGCTCGAGTGGCGAAAATACCTGAATGACAGACAGGCAGACGGACAGACAGACAGACGGAGAGACAGACAGGCAGGCAGGCAGATACCCTGTGTGACAATTGTCAATAGTTCTAGGCGCGATAATTTGATTGGATTGTCTGTCCCACTGTCTGTGCCTCTGTCAGTTGACTGACTGACTGAAGGACAGAAGGACAGACTGACTGACAATCAATCGAAGGGTTCTAGGTACCTAAACTAATTGGAATCATCGATAGTTGGGTAGTTCGGTAGGGACGCCTCAACTTAAGCCTCATTTGGGGTGCACTTTGTGGATTTCCACATGGTGTGCGAGACAACCAGGAAAATTAGCTCTGGCCAAGGATTAGGCACATTTGACTGACAATTTGTGCGAACCGTGTGTGCTAATCAAATCTTTTTCCAATCGTTTGATTTCATTTAATGCAGAAATACCCCCAAAAAAAAAAAAATTGGGAAATAGGAAAATATATCTCAATTTCGGAACATTTTTGCACAATTTTCGCACAGCTTTGATAGGATTAAATTTCCGGTAATGAAACCGGAGATGACAATGAATATTCGACACATATGTGAAAGGTTATGTGTGCCTAGTATATAAGGAGGGGTGTCCACATAGAGCTAGCTGTGGTTGATTTTACTCTTTCACTTTATAGTATAACAGAAAATGTAAAAAAAAAAAATTGTTTTATATTTGATCTATATATAGGTTATATAAGGCTTCTAATTATTAGAGGTATTTTTCCTTTTTCATCCGATTTTATATAGAAGAAATCCAAAAATGTTTGTTAAAGTGTTCTATCTGCATATAAGCATGATATAAGAGATTTTTTTTTTATATTATATATATTTATATATGAGCTAACTGAGCTGGGTTTTACTCTTTAAACTCATTATATAATATCATGACGAAGTATAAGTAGGATATACCAGACTTCAAGATGGTATATGATCATATAATATCATTTATTTTAGAAAACTGTTGCTTATGTGCTCTATATGTGTGTAGGAAGAGTAAAGCAGACTTCTACACTCTCTAAACTCTTTATATAATATCATATATGCATATTAGAGATTTTTTACTTAATTCGAAAACCCCCTTCTTTGTGTGATCTATCAGACTATTATATATGGTATTTATGCCCGCTATCATATCATAAAATTTCGAATACAGTTATTTATGTGCTCTATCTGCACATCATTATCATTGGGATAACCATAGATCATCGTTACGATTAGATTTCTGCGTTTCTTTTCTTTCGAAATACCGCATTGATAAGATTCTATATGTAGTTGTTCTTGGAAACTGATAAATTATCTGATTAATTGAAGAAACTGCTGATCGATGACTTTAATAAACAGAGGAAATAGATTAATTAGCCTATAGTCGTATATATAGTCAGATCATAAAAGATACTTCTGTACAAGAAATGCGACGCAGTTATCGCCGTCGTATGGAAAATACCTTATAACGATTATGTGGGAAATTCTGAAGTGGACATGGATTTGGAATATATTTCGGATTCAGTTGGGTTGACTCACCTCCCAGGCCAGATGGCGATCGCTGGGCTGCTGGCAGAGGCGCATGGGGAAGGGACCGTAGCGTGTGCCGCGGGGCAGATGTGTCTTGGCATAGACTCCAGTATCACGTATATCCAGATCACAGACAGGTTCGCGCAGACGTGCCATATCCATTAGAAAGCGATTGACCTGCTCCTGCTCATGACAGGTGGCATTGCCATTGCTCGAGGCGGAGGCGGAGGAGGCGGCGGAGGCTGAAGCGGAGTTGGAGGCGGATTGCAGCCTGCCCGTTGCCTGCTGCAGGCGTTGCATGACCGCAGGCGGTGATATCGTGGGAGGCAGATGGCGGGCAGAGACGGCGGCAGAGGCAGCGGCAGAGGCGGCAAAAGCCTCGTCTGGCCGCGTTATGGCTGCCGATGCGCTGAGATCCAAATGATGATGATGATGATGATGATGGCGCACGACACTCGGATCGTATTCGTCGCCGTTGGAGCCTGCAAGAGGAAGGGAATAACTTAGATTAGTCTCAACTTTTTTCGACTTTGTACTAATCCTAATCGGACTCGTGAATTGGCCCCGTCGACTCCATAAATAGCCAGACACAAGTGTGCCGTATGGTGATAGTGACAATTCCTACCCGTGCTTTCTTATCTATCCCAAAGACAACACACACACCTGCACACCTGCCTTGCTGTATCTGTGTTGTCATCGCCGCTTTAATTTGCTGTTTTGGGCCCTATCTATCGCTCTACCGATTTGGCAATTCTCCGCACACTTGACATTGTCAGTCATATATAGTAGATATCTATATCAAGACATATCACATCAACCCATCCAACCATCCACTCATCCACTCAGTTACTCACTCGATTCGTTTTGGCAGCCTACTTTGGGGGAGTGTACTGTGCGTTAGATATGCGAGTCTCACCTGTAGATCGTATTACCGGGCCGGGTATTACGGGGTCTGCTGCTGCTGTGCAAACAATTCTGCCTCTTCTTGCCTGGAATACCTTTCCGCAAGTATTCGAAATATTCTGTTTATATACAGATTGACAGATTTGATTTCTGCACTTGTTTTCCCAACTATACTATATATATTTATATATGGAATATTTATTATACGAAAGTTGTGAATTGTTCAGCTGTTCGCAATCGAATAAATAGACAAACACACAATGATTCCCCGAACCAGACTAGACATTTGAGACATGACATTTAACTCGTCGATAGATGTTTTGGCCCCACAAAAAGAAAGATATCTCTAGAAATGAGAGAAGAGTAGAGGAGTATATCTATCTCACACACTTCAAATTGCGCAGAGTGTGCCTTTGTTTTTCCTTTCCTTTTTTTCAATGTGCTATGATAATGATATGAGGGTTTTTGACAGAGATTTAAGCATACTTGTTTTTGGAAGTATTTAGTGTTTTTTTTTGTTATTTTTCTGCTTTTCTAAAGTCATTTAATTTCTGCTTAAACGTAACGACTAAAATATACCCTAAGTTGATAGATTTTTTAAGGAAATTTATTAGCAGTTTCAATGAAACAAATTTCGGAATCTATAAAACACTTAATAATTTATTATTATGTTTATAATCAAGCGCATAAACTTAACTTTTAAAATACCTAAAAACCCTAAACATCTTCTAGACTTTCTTTCGTTTTTAAAAAATTGGAAACCTCGAAATCTTTCATCAAAAACAGCTCAGTTTTCTTGAAAATATATTTATATTTTTTAAAAAATATTTTGAAGACATATTTTACAGATATATATAGATAATCCAACTCAATTTCCACTACTCCATTACAGTCATCTGCCTCTCTCAACACTTTCTTCAGATTGCGCTCTTAACTGTCTCATAAAGGGCATATACAACCCATAGCAAAGGCACAACTGACCCAGAGAGAGAGAGAGAGAGGAGGAGAGAAAGAGAGGCGGCTAGAGATAAACATGTAAACACTTGTTCAGGGAACGTACAACAAACTTGCACAAATTACGCACCGATTATTTATTTATTTATTGTGATTGTTGTCTGAGGCTTGTACCCAGCAGCGGGCACTACGTACCGCCCTATTCAAACACTTGAGACTAAATCGTAATTTGAGCTGTTAGACAAAATATGACAACGCTGGCCAACACTGCACTCGCGATAAGAAGGAAGAGAACGGAAAACAGAAAACAGAGAACTGAGAAATGGAAACCCGAAACAGATATCGAACCGTAGAATCGACTCGGAACTGGGCTAACGGTAAGGAAAGGAACTCGTGTCGATGATAAACAGCGCCGCACCGCATTAGGGCAAACAAATGCGATCCCTAACTATCCCTAACTATGCCGAACTAGACCTGCATATCCGTTTACACAAACAACGATCCTCAACAAGCTGAGAACTTTCGCACTTGCTTGGCACACGCTATTTGCATAGTCCCTAGTGCTCTCTCTCTCCCTTTCACTCTCTTTATAAGACTGAGGATCTACGGTTTACCGTCGCCGTCTTTCACACCGCACAGCGAAACCTTTAGCGTTTTTCAAGTGCCCTCTGAAGAGCCGCCTATCTTCGCGCCCGCCCGCAGTTAAGCGATTCTACGATTCTACGATTCTACGAGTTTGTACTCGTTTTGGGGTATCGATTGACATAGAAACCTCTCTCTCGATGAGTACCCTCAGCTAGCTTCCACTTTCGATTGTTGTTTTTTTTTTTTGTCGTTGCTATCATGACTATTTAATATTATATTATTCACAATCCACTTAGGAACACATGTGTTTCCCTCTTTTATTTATTTTGTTGGGGATCTTGGTTAATTAGTTTTTGGCTAATTTAGTTTTGGGGTTTGTTTTTTCCATTGTATTGACTGAATCAGCTGAGATAACTCTGATAGTTGCAAGGTAGTTTCAAGAGAGTTACAGGTAGTTTCCATCAAAACAAAATCATTTCAAGAAGGTAGTTCCGAATTTAATTGGGATAACTTTTAGAAAAGTATCTCGATCTCTAAGTTTGAAGCAATTAAATCATTATATCATAGTTACAGAGTGGAAATAAAACTTTAAAGAGTTAGTAAAAGATTTGGTTTGTTATGGAGTGAAAAAATACTTTGAAGGAATCAGAAATAATATCAAAGAGAGCTTTTCAAAAAGAAAACGCATTTTAAAGAGTTTTTAAGTAGTTCCAAATTGGAAAATTACTATAAAGAGATCATGGGAAGTACGAAAAGTTAGTTGAAGCTTAGAATCCATTTCAAAGCGTTGCTAGATAGTTATAAAATGAGTTTCAGAATTTAAATATATTTTAAGTAGATCAGTAGACGTAAAATTTAGACTATCTGAAGGAAAACTCATTTCAAAGTGTTCTTAAACTGTTACAAAGTGAGTTTCCTAGCAGCAATTGACTTTAAAGATATCATAGCAAGTCAACAAGTTAGTTCTCACATGGTAATCGCTTTCAAAGGGTTCTTTATTTATTATAAAGTGAGTTCCTTATGATAAAATGACTTTCAATAGATCAGAAGAGCTAAGTAAGAGAGTTACTGAGAGAAAACTCGGTGCAAAGAGATCTTAACTCGTAATTGAGTTAATTTCACTACAGAAAGAAAAGAAAGTTTCTTTTAAAGTCTATAACTATTATATATATATTACAAACAGAATGCTTCCAATCCAATTTTAGTTTTCAAATTCACATAAATAATTTGCTTTATCTTTCAAGTCTCAAGTATAGAGCAACTGCATTAGTTTATATATAGCTTCCATATAGTCACACACTCATACATATATAGGCTATATCCGCACACACTGTTGCACTTTCTGATTAATCCACAAGGTTCTTTAAGATATATCACACACACTTAGATGTCGTAGATAGATAAAAAACCAACCTGATATAGGAAAATGATCGAATAACATAATGATGCGCCTTCAGTTTTCAACTTATCACAATTGTGGTGCATATATAGTATATATATATAAATAATAACGGTAAATGAAAATCATTCGCACAGCCGAATGGGACGCGACATGGCACACTGCGAGCCCGAGGGGAAGTGGGGGAGCAGGAAACGGAAGCGAGACGCGGCACTCCTCCCACACACACACACACACACGGCGTATACGCAATATGTTCTATACTCAATTATATATTGTCTTTTAACTTAATATTTTTTCTTTTTTGGAATTTATTTTCCAATCTCTCTCGATTCGATTTGGTGTCGTCTCTATCTGCCGGTTGTCTTCGCAAGACTGAGAGTACCGAATGGATACGTGACGCCGGCAGCGCGACGATAGCGCAAAAACGTCAACCACGACGACGACGACGGCGACAGCGACGTCGGCAGCAACAGCGACGTCGTATGGCGACAGCAACAGCGACAGCGACGGCGACGGCGACGACAGCAACTGTGATTCCGTTTGCGAGCGCGCGCAGCGACCAACTGACTCAGTGAAAACTGAGGAAGATTCCTGCTGCCTGGCTAGCTGGGAAAAGGGAAACGGGAAACGGGGAATGGGAATGGAAAATGCTATGGGTAGTCGGGAAGTCTCGAGTTCGGGTTGGTCGCTGCACGGCGGCGGTGGTTGGCCGCAGGATGAGCACAGGGCAGCGGGAGAGGCTGAGGTTGAGGATGATGATCGAGCTGGTTATCTGCCTTGGTAAACAGCAGGGGATGAAAATGAGAGAGACATAGCGCAAGAGAGAGAGAGACACACACACACAGCCGCAGCAGCAGCAGCAGCATGTATCTGTATCTGCAGCTGTATCTGTATCTGTAAATGTATCTGACTACCCTAAACAAGAGCAAGCGCACGCTCTCGCTCTGCCTCTCTCTCTCTCTGGTCTGCTCTACCCATCTCTCTCACTTGCCTGCGCTCTCTCTCTCTCTCTCTCTCTTTTGCTGCCTGCACTCTCTCTCTCTCTCTCGCTCTCTCTCTCTCTGAATCTGTGTCAGTTCAGCATCATCAAAATTCTGATACGAATTCTGGCCCGAGGCTCCAGTTGGACTTCAGCTGCTGCTGCTGTCTGCGCGGCCACAAAAGGACACACACACACACACACACACACACACACACACAGAGAGAGAGAGACACACACATAGATACACATAGCATGTATTCCTATCAGAACGCAGCAGCAGCAGCAGCAACTGCGCTATGTATCTCACAGATACATCATCATCATCATCAGTATCTCTGTGGGAGGAGCCAGCGTCAGGATAATAGGGCGTGCACATCTTCGCATTCATTATGCACACACACACACACAGATACACCTACACACGTTGACAGAGCGCAGAGACAGCAGCAGCAGCAGCAGCGGCAGCAGATACAGATACACAAACTGAGAGATACAGATACAATTTGCACGCTGCCAGTTGGCTGCTGTCGCCTCTCTCTCTTTCTCTCTCTCTCTCTCTCGCTCACTGCCAGTCACTTTCTCACTCTGGCACGCAACTTGTGCTATTATGGGCAGCTGCCTCCCCCTCTTCCCCTCCCCCTCTCCTATTCCTCCTACTCCTTCCCCCCTCAGCTGCTGCTGCTGCAAAAGTCTTTGCAGTCAGACAGTGCCAACTTTTGCTGGCTTCTTTGCGGTTGCCATCCCCCTCACCGCCCCCCACACACACATATACATATATATAGCTTGCAGTATATATATTTGTGTGGGGGTGAATTCCACCCCTCCCCCTCCCCCACAGCTGCCACCTGCCTCCGCTGCCCCCGCTTGCAAAGCGTGCGCAATAAGCGCACATTAGCCTAATGGCTGTGCCTGTGTGTGTGTAGTTGTGTGTGTGCCTCTGTCTGTGTGTGTGTATTGGCCACAAAAACTCATGGCAATAATTGAAAGCGACTACTGCCCCCCCCCCCCCTCCCCCTCCCCCTCGCTCTTTCACTTTGCTGTTGCGCTTTTTTTGCTTTTCCTTTCTTTACTTTGCTTTTTTTTTCCTCTTTTTGCTCCACAGCAAACAAAATTCTTTGTGCTTTATATGGGTGAGGGTGCTGTGTGTGTGTGTGTGAGTGTGTGTGTGGGTGAACGGGTGTGTGTGGTGTGTGCGGTGCGGTCTACGTGCGGTTTGGCTATGTACAAAACACAAGGTTGGATTTTTTGGCTGTTGCGTTTTGTTTGCAACTTAATTTTGTATCTGTCTTCAAAGTTTGCGCCAACAGAAAGAGAAAGAGAGAGAGCGAGAGAGAGGGAGAGTAGGAAGTGAGAAAGAGAAAGGAAAGCAGGGTAGAACCAGTATAGCCAGTGGGCAGGGCGAATCCTGTCAGCAAGTTGTGTAAATTGTTTAGGGGAAACATTTAGCACGTCGTTGAGTTTGTTTTAAATATACAGACGAAAATTGATGATATATGGGCTATATAAGTAGTTGGTAATTCGCTAAAATTGGTAAACTAGCCCATATCTTATATGGATAATAAGTGGTCTATATAGTTAAATAATATATGTATAGCAAAAGTCTCTAAGGGGCTGGCAATGATGAAGACAATGATTTTGCTGCTTATATCCAGAATAACTTGGCTATATATATGATTAGAAACCTATAAAAATTGTCTAATTTTATATTTATTATATAGCTGTAATTTTCAGTCTATTTATAAGTCTTCAAGCCTTAGATCTATATTAAATAGAGCATATTTGAGCTTTACTCGTATTTGGAGTCTGTAAACTGTATAAAATATGAAATCTGCCATATAGTGTATATAGAACATTGTTGGCCTATATTAAACTATACCAAACAGCCCCTATAAAGCTGACATACTTTGCAAATCGAACTTAGCCTTTTCTATTCAACATAGACCAATTCAGGGGGCTTTATGTACAGTCAGAGAAGCCTGCATAAGTTTGGGGAATTTGTTTTTCGCATTTTGAATCAGAAAATATCTAGAATAAATATATCAAACCCCCATAAGCTCTGCTGCCCCTCTCTCTCTGTCTCTTTCTTATTTCCAAGAACTTTCAAAATCGAGATAATATTATTATATGACGATATATGGGCTTTATACAGTCAGAAACCTGCATAAATTGGCGATTTTGTTTCCAGATTTTTATATAGCAAATATCTAGAATATATATTGAACAGTCAAGCCCCGGTCTCCCTCTCTCTTTCGCTCTCTCTCTGCCCACTTCGATTTATCGCGGATTTTAATAGCTTCCTGAGCTTTATGAGGGCACCGAATGGCAACAAATTAATGTCCAGATTCCGATACTGATTCTGTATAAACATTTATGACGCGATTCCTTGACATTAACATATTGTACATACATATATATTGTAAAATACATTTGCAGGCGTTGATAATGATGCTGGTGGAACGATATGGACAACACTTTCAGAGAGCCAAAGCCCGCATAATTTCGATTTCTGATTTGCATTAAAAAAAAAAAAATTCCTTGCGAATCGGTTGATAAAATTATCTTGAAATATATTGTTTTTTTCTTATGGTGAAATATGTATATTTAGGTATAACTGCGCAGTATCGAATCACGTGGCTCGGGCTGGGAAGAAAGAAGAAGATGATATGCTATACTTGTATTTCTATCTATATCTTTTTCGATTTTCATTGTCAATTGGATTGTAAATTGCGTGTACTTGTCAGCTATTTGCATAGACACTTAAAGGGGCCCCCTGTCATAATTTACTGGATCATAAACTACAGAAAGGGGTGACATGCTCATCTATCTATAGGTATACCTATACCTATCCCTATCTATATCTATATTTGCGCCTGTCAAACAGCAGCAGTCAATTAGGCGCACGTCCAAGTCGGTTAGGTCATTATCCATGGCATGCTAAGGGTTGCTCTCGGGGCTCTTCTTCCTCCCTGAGGTTCTAATAGCGTTAAATTAAAACAACATAATCAACAACGTTGCGCCCTTGTCACATAATTTAACACACAATACACACACGAACAGGGAAATATCTATGTATCTCTCTGGGGTCTGGGCTGAAGCGTATAGATAGTTCGAAAGGATTGTTGGGTTTGTTCTGGGGTTCGTTTTTTTTTTATTTGCATTTCGCTTTGGTTTAATGGCTTGTCAACGACAGACCCGCTCTCTCCTCTTCCCTCTATATAGAGTATCGCATAATTCATCAGTAAACACGCCTTAAAAGTCAAATTTGCTATGCATAGATTCCTTTTGGAGAGAGAGGGAGAGGAGAGGGCAAAATATAAAATATAATGCATTTAAAAGATATCGAACAGAGGCTAATAAATTTTAAATCAATACAAAAATGATAACTGCATATGAAAACGGTGAGAAAGTTGGTTAAGAATAGATCTATACTTTATAAATATTAATTTCTGCATAGGAATAGGAATGTATTAAGATAGATAAATCTTCAAGGTTTCCTGAAGGAATATTTCAGTTCAAGAATTATCTTAAGTTAAGAGTTATCTATAAGCTGCCTAAAAATAAAGTTCTAACTGTCTGATAAGCTTAAGAGTTATCTATAAGGTCTCTAAAACACAATAACCTATTTCAATTGAAAAAAAAAATATTTTAAAAACAGATGAATCTTTCACTATATAAAGTTGTAGTGAAGAATATTAAAGTTATCTATAAGATACTTCACAACACATACTTTCTTACAGTGCAAGCTATCTTGAGACTATCCCAACAGATTATTATTATAAACAATATAAGACTGTGATTGTTTTTCATATTAATTTCAATTTCCAGAACTCTCAGATAGATATCATATGAATAGATACTAACAATAAACAAACAGAAATAGTTTGACAATGTTATAGAAATTGGATCGGGCCAGGCGATTCCCATTTGTGGATTTATTATTATTATGAGTTGAAGTTCTGCGTAAAGAGCGGGATATCTTGTTTATCTTTATAGAGAGGCTAGCATACAGCTGCTACTTAGTTAGCGACTACCCTAGGGGTTGGGCAGGTAACCCTACTGCATTGATTCTCTTCGCATTTACGCGCCAGAATCTCCAACTGTGCGATGACGAGCTGAACTTGAACACTTCCTTGACTCCTTATAGAGAGGGCGAGGGGCCTGTCGTCTATAATTAACTCAGCTGGTTGCCTGATCTTTGACTCTAACTGTCTGCACAAGGACAATGGAACTGGAGACTCGAGGCAGCTTTTGTGAGTACTCGAACTGGCACTCACACTCACACTCGCACTCGAACTCGAACTCGAACTGTCGGCATTCATTCGTTCCTGTATGGAAAGTTCGTCAAGAAATCAAAAGTCGTCGCCCCCCAGGACTCTCAGCTCTGGCATTGTTCCCGGGCATGGTATATGGTATATGGAGTATGGGATATGTATGTATATATCTGCCTCGTCTGATCTTGTAAAGGAACTCAATTGTGTGTCTTATTGACATGGCACATGCGACTGCAGCTTCACGTCTGCGATTTGCATTGTTCTGCTCGGAACGGAAGTCCTCGTCCCTCCTTGTCTGGCAAATATCCCCGAAAAAGGAATAGGAAAACAGGAGGAAACAAGGAAGCGAAGGAAGCGAAGGAACCGACAGAACCGACCGCGTTCTCGAGTCAAATTCAAGTAGTCTGCCCCGCTCTGCACCGTAATTATAACGAGGTCAAATGGAATCTCAGGCAGATGACGACGACGACGTTGATGATGATGTGCAATCTTTGAGGGCGAGTGGGCGTGGCAACTGCCTATGCGTAACTTAATACCAGAAAAAGTAAAGCTGCACTCGCTATCGAGGGGGGGCACGTGTCATCATCAGCCACCCTGCCATCCCATAGACGATTGCAATTTGTGCAATGTGCACCGGAAATAAACCCCGACAAACAGTTGTCTCTCCAGCTGCCCATCCCTACCTCATCGTAACCTCAAGCTGGGTTCGTAAACTCTTCGTAAATAATTGAAAAATCTTTCACTTACTTGTCTTAACCCCTTGCCAGGTAGTTCGCACTCACTCTTATATCATATGATATATGTATCAGTTTTATTGGGATTTTCAGCTTAACCTTTTAATTGGCGTGAGAAAACCACATGAAAATCGTTATTTTTTTTTTTATTTAATTTTCTCTTCTTTTTTTCAGTATTTTCTTTGCAATTTTCTGTTTTTTTTTTTTTTTTACACACACGCACAACCTCTAGGGGCGACTGTCTTCGAGAGAATTGATCGTAGCAGTTGGTTGTGGCCCGCTTTAAATCAAAATTGAAGTCACACACAGGCACATATGGTCAGTCTAGCGATCCCTACAAATTTCGATATGTCGCATAATCAAAACACATTTACAAATGTCCCTCATTATAATAGAGGCGCCTGTTTTCTGTCAAAAAAAAAAAAAAAAAACAGGGAAAAACCTGTAACTGCTTGAGAATCTGGAGCAGGTCCATGTCGTATTATCGTCTTGAGCAACAGAGGGAAGGGTAGAGTACAAGTGGGCACACTTAGCTAAGTGTCTCGCCCTCTCTGCCTCTCGCTCTCTCTTTCTTTCAGCATTTATGATCGGTTTTTTCTATATTGAATTGTACTATGCACCCAGAATTCTTGTTGCTTTATGATCGTACTATCGTATACATTGTATACAACACGACTGCAGCACCCTACTATCTATTCTCTAATACGAAAATAAACACATTAACGATTAAGCCAAACTATGAGTGGGCGCGCTGAGTGCGCAAATACCCTGTAGATTCACAAATTGCTATATTAAAAATATATATATATATTTTTTTTTTTTTTTTTTTTTTTTTTTTAAATAACTTTGATTCTCTTGTAGAATTATTTACAATTTTAAAATTTCTCTAACATAATTGTCAATCTGTTTCCTATACACTTTATCATATTTGTAGAGACCTCAAGACCCTCAACTGTCTATCTGTCTGTCTGTCTATCTATCACCCCGTCCGCTTCCTACGATGACAAGTGATCGATGTGTATGTTCGATTATGAGACAGCTTGTAAACAGTTCCCTAATTGATAACCATAAATGGGTGTAAACAGAGATTAGGTGTAATACAAGACAAGCAGAGGGAGGGGGACAGGTGTGAGAGGGGGCAGCACGAGCTGATGTAATAAATACAGTACAGACACGAGCCTTAGCCTTAGTTTATGAATGGAATTGCAAATAATCGATACTTAAATGGAAATTCCAACTAACCCAATAGTATGCGACTATATAATTGGCATTCTAAGATGATAGATCAGTCAGTCTACAGTCTCTTCCTCCTCCTCCTCCTCCTCTGCAAGAGATTATAGCTTGTCAAGTGAATGTCCCCCTATATCATAACTATCTGAGCACTGCCTGGGTGTCACACTCGTAAACAATGGTCCAATGACAAGAGAATGACAGTGGCGTCGATAAAGCAAAGCCCCCTCGTATACCATATACCATATACCATAACAAGCATAGGCGATGCGGATGGGAATAGGAAGGCATAAACACAATCGGAATCAAAGTAAACACACGACTCGATCTCGCACGCAATTATCTCACTTACAACTGTATAACGTATATATATATATATTTATATAGAAGAAGAGTCGATCTGGGGCTGCCTTGTGTAGATATAGATAAACCCCCTCACGACTGAAGGCGCGAACTCTGACTGACTAAGCGAGCTAAACGAAAAATACTCTATATAGTATGTGCATAGACGATATCATTGGCGATGACAGAAAGCGATTGATTATGGCCAGTTTAGAAGGTGCTTAACTTTATTGGCCATCGTATAAAGCTATATGTGGCTATATGTAGCTATATGGTGCGGCGCAGGGTCGGCTCTGGCCATAGTATCTATCTTCTTCTTCTAGCAAGACAAGAGTTTCGGTTGTTTTTTTTTTTTCTTATTTTTATCTACAAATGCGACGAAAAGTACTTTTGCTTTTGCTTTTGAGAGTGTGTTTTGGAGTACTATAAAGTACGACACGCTGTATTCGGTAATAAATTGTCGAAATTGGAAGAATAATTCGGGGGATTGTAAATTCATAAATTTATCAGGTGCCGACCGATGCGGACCGATGATATTCCAATGGGGAAACAGCTCAATAAAACTGTTGCTCAGTGAGTCTAAAAAAAAAAAAAAAAATAATATCAGGCTGGAAAAAAGAGGAAACACTGCTCTCCAGTGCTATCAATCGTCTGTGTGTATGTGTGTGTGTGTGTGTGTCTAACCCAGTTCCAGAGCAGAGACATTGTCAGCCCCTTCCCTTTCCAAAAAAAAAAAAAAAAAAAAAAATAGTTACGCCCGCACAGTGCAACTAATCGACTTTATAGAGCATCCATCCATCCATATGCTACGTTAGCAACTACATACGATACTATATAGTATCGATAAGGCAAGTACGTCGCTAATCTTGATCCCACTGTAGCTTATCTGGCGTTTATCTGCGTGGTCCCAGGGTGCCAAACTTTAAAGAGAGACAGAGAGAGAAAGAGAGTAAATGTACTCGACAAGAGAGAGGGAGAGCGAGAGAGAGAGAGAGAGTAGTGCATTGTCTACTCAACTGTAGAATATACATATATTAGAAGTCTATCTGGTTCCTTTGCGTCTTCCATTATCTGCACTCGAGCTGTAAATATTCTGAAGGCGACACTTTTATTTTGATGTATTTATGGCGCTCGACTCTACGACTGTGTGTGTTGGGAAACAACGGCGAATTGGATGGGTCTATGGGGTGTACATATGTGGGTTGTACTCGATCGTCGATCGAACATACTATGCTGTCCCAAAGAACACAACAAGTCCGTCATTATCAGGCACTGAATGTTATGTTTTATGATGCTATATATAGCCATTTCTTGCCTAATTGAATGATATGATAGCAGCGGGTTTTAGAAAATATTTTAATAGCTCTTAATACAATCGATTCACAGGTAATAAACGCCCTGATACCGCTGCCAAGTGTCGTTCCAATTGATATGACGAACCGTGGACCGATGGACGGACTGATAGGGGGAGGACGGGATAGTTGGGTTCAAATTCTACTTTTTTTTTTAAGATTTTATCAAACATTTCTGTAGGTATAATGATAATTGTATTTGAAAGAAAGTAGGGATAAAGCATTGCCAATATTTACCATAAGTTTTTACATTAATCTTAACAAATTTGCAAATCAGTTGGGAAACTGATTCATAAGCAATATCTCAATATCATACCCGCAGATGAGATCGCTTAGCAGTGCCTTGGACCACCTTCTTATATTATATATAGATGTGTGTGTGTGTGTATAAATAGAGCACATTTGTACTCAAGATTATATGGGATATATACACGATAAATATATATTGTATTTTTTACCCGCATAACATGTCGCTCCCCGAAATCGGTAAAAAGTAAAAAAAATCAATAAATAAAGAACTCAGAATATTCCCCAAAGGGTATGGTATGGTGTGCTATAAAATGCGTCAGATTTTTTAAAGAGGGGGGGGGGGTGTATTATTATGAAACTGAATCACATCACAACTAAAGCAACCGCCGAACGAACTGAAGCGAATCTGTGGGAAAAGAGAACCAAGAGTCTAAATAGATTACAGATCCGGATGCTACAGTTCTTCATATCATATAATGCTACTTAATCAATTCTCTATGACTTCATAGAAAAATATATATGTACATTTACGCCGTTAACAATAGAATATTATTAGAACAAGTAGAAGAGCAACGATTGAAAGTGCTCGATTATAATATACCCGCTATATCTTTATATTCCTTTGCATACTTTTGAGTGCTTCTTCGAATTAATATATATTGAAGAACTTCTTATATATATATTCTCCGATCGTAAGCAAATTTGCAGAAACCATATAGATAACGATTATTATTATACACATCAAACTTGAATATTTTCGCATCCAATTTACGCATGCAATTTAATTTTTTTCGATTTTTATGGGCAGATGGGGGCGTCGATAAATCCTAAGAGTCACTTAATCTGCGTGCAGTAATAAGACATAATGCTGCAAAATTTTGTAACTCTAGCTTCTATAATAACTGAGATCTTGGCAATCATACAGACTAATTAATAATAAAACATAAAATAAATAAATAAAATACCTGAAGATGCCTCCTTCGGTTGACACAAGCTTGGAATACCCTACTAATCTACAAAATGTAGGGTATTTAAAGTTTGTTTCGCAATTCGTAAGCCCGAACTTATCAGAATACCCACAGCAATGACGACGCTTTCAATGTCAGTTGATTATAGACAGTTGCCATCCATATCCTAATCTAAAGCAGACTTCAACTAAGCAGAACCGAACAGAACAGAACACAGAGAACAGAGAGTACAGAGAACAGAGAGCTAAGTAGAACAATCGCTTATCCCATGAATAAGTGTATTTCTTAATGGGTTTAGGAAGTTTTTGGGCTGATAAAGCCGCAAGTCTAAAGGGAAAGACATTGCTAACGGGATGCATGCTTAAAATAGAATCCAAATCAACATGTGCTTTTTATCTGAGAACTGAAACGACAATAAATAATTAAATTCACTTCGATAGGGTTTGATCCGTAAGATCCCAAAATAGACTGCACTAAAAGCCCGTAGAATTTTAACACGCGCAAGTCTCCCCCCTCTCTCTCTCTCACTCTCGGGGAATAAAGATCTTGATTCATGGTAATTAAACAGCAAACACTCAACAGGGCCCGCATTGAGGCTCTGTAATCTGAGCTTGTCTCTCAAGGGAATCGAATATATACATACTTTATAGTACAATCAGCCCCAGTGCACTTGGATTATATAGCATGGAGATTTCTTAAAAAAAAAAAAAAAAACAAATAGGAAACCTATAATAAGCGAAGTACCACAAGTTTCGTCATGAAACTACGGCTAGGGACAAAGATTCCACGCTTTTAAAAAAAGTAGAGCTTATAATGGAAAAATTCAAATTATTATAATATTGCTTTATGGATTTATAAAAAGAGATAAAAATAATTGGGAATGCCTTTTATATATATGGATTGCTTTAGCTAATATTATATTATTGTAATGAAACTTGTTATAGCATTTGCTTTGGTTATGATCTTCAGGGAACTTAAATAAAATCGGAAAAAATAAACAAGCTACCTTATTATAATCCTATACGATCCCAAATCCTTCTTCACACTCACCTTGACTGAATTTCCTAGCAATCGCTTTGGATCGCATTATTATTTCCAGCAGTGACGTCATTAAGGCTTAGCTCTGCTCACATCCACAGGATACAGTGGGGCAGGGGGCGGGATAGGTGCACAGTGGGTTCTAGGGGGGGGGGTGGGGTGTCACAGTGGGAAGTTCATCACATAATAGAAGCATATGTATATATATAGTATGCGACAAGCCGTAGGGTTCAAGAGTTCAGGCCATTGACATTGACACACACACACCTACACACACACACACACAGTATATGTCAGTGTGTATGTGTGTGTGCACACACACACAATTAGAAATCACAACTTAAATCAAGCGCACAGTGAAACCGACGACACAATTTAAATTTGCATAGAAAAAATGGCGAGACGCTGCAGTTGGGGGTAGCTCCTCCCTCTCCCCCCTCCCCTCTGAGAATGTTTCCTTGCACGCGTCGCGGTTGTGGGTGGGTGTGCGGGTGGGTGTGGCTGCGTGGGCGTACGTTGATCAACAATAACAACAACAACAACGACGACGACGACGACGAGAAGAACAACAACCGACGGCAAAAGCGCGCAAATAAAGTCTTAGTTAAGGCACACAGATACACACACGCACACACACACACGAAGAAGTAGAAGAAGAAGCGCAATAACGTGATGAACGTGAGGCAGACGAACTTATGGAACAGAAGATGAGGCAAGAACACACGAGTTTGGCGCGACTCCGACTCTGTTGTGGCACACACACCTGCCCATTGAAGCTCCTCAGACGCGACTGACGACGGCAACGACGACGGCGACGAAGGCGACGACGACGACGACGACGACGACGGCGGCGAAGGCAGCGACTACAGCGACGACGAGCGACGACGAAGCCGCCGACAACGAGACCCCAACAACACTGCGAGAATTTCGTCTATGTTGCTCGCGTTGTTGTTGTTGTTGCTGCTGCTGTTGTTGTTGCTGTTGTTGTTGTTGCTGTTGCTGTTGTTGTTGCTGCTGTTGTTGTTGCCAGCAATAGTTTTTTTTTTATATTTTTTTCTATGCTGCGCTTTTTTGTTCCTATTCAAAACTTTTATTTTTTTTTACTCAGCAGCAGCAGCAGGCGGCGCTTGCGGCAGCTGATTGCGACTGCGACTGCGACTGCGACTGAGACGCAGACGGAGACGTTGCCGTAGTCGTAGCCGTAGCCGGAGACTGACTATGCCGCCTCGCTGGCGTTGGCGATGGCGATGGCAATTATGACGGCGTGTCAGCGGGCTGGTGCTGTTGTCCTGGTGCACCCAACCACAAACCACGCGCTCCCCTGGCACGCGTAGGTGTTGCCAGCGCTCCACGTGTGCCTCTCTCTCTCTCTTTCCCTCTTCCTCTCTCTCTCCCTCTCTCTCTCCAGCTGCAGTTGGAGTAGGGCATAGAAAAGGCGACGTAATTCATGCAAATGAAGTCACGCAACACCGAAAAGGGAGCAGCGCAGCAAGGGCGAAACATCCAATGGCCTCTGGTCAGTTCGAAGTGGTAGGTGGCAGTGGGAGGTAGCTAGCTCAAAGGGGGAGGTAGCTAGCTCAAGGGGAGATAGCTAGATCAAGGAGGAAGGTTCTAGGCAAAGGGGAAGGTAGCTAACTCGAGAGGGAGTGTAGCTAGCTCAAGGGGAGAAGGTAGCTAGCTCAAGGAGGAGGTTGCCAGGAAAGGAAGAAGGTAGATAGCTCAAGGGGAGATAGCTATATCAAGGGGGAATGTAGCTAACTGAAGGGGGGAAGGTAGATAGCTCAAGAGGGCGTGTAGCTAGCACGAGGGGAGAAGGTAGATATCTCAATGTGGAAGGTAGCTTGATCAAGGGGAAGCTAGCTATATCAAGGGGAGAAGGTAGATGGCTCAAGGTGGAAGGTTGCGAGATCAAAGGGAGGAGAAGGCAGCTCAAGGGGGGTAGCTAGCTAACGTAGGAGCTAGCTCAAGAGGAAGGGTGCTAACTCAGGGGAGAAGGAAGCTAGCTTAAGGGAGAAGGTTGCTAGCTCAACGGGGAATATTGCTAGCTTAAGGGGAGCTAACTACCTTAAGGAAGAGGCAGCTAAAAAGAGATAGGTAGCTAAAGTAGGAGCTAGCTCAAGAGAAAAGGCAACTAGCTCAAGCAGGAGGGTTCTTACTTAAAGGAAAGGATTTCAAGAGGAAAGGTGGCTAGCTGAAGGTGGAGGTAGCTAACTGAATGGGGAAGGAAGCTAGATCAAGAAGGAGGCTCGTCGGGAGGAGAAAGATCAAGAAGGAGGCAGCTCAAGGAGACGATAGTTAGTGGAGGTAGCTAGCACAAGGGGGAGCTAGCTCAAGGGGAAGGGTTGCTAGATCAAGTAGAAGCTAGCTCGAGGGAAAGGCTGCTAGCTCTTGAAAGGGGTAGCTAGTTCCAGAGGGAGGTAGCCTATTCAAAGGGGGAGGTAGTTCAAGAGAGAGGTAGCCTACACAGAGGGGGAGGTAGTTCCAGAGAGAGGTAGCCTACACAGAGGGGGAGGTAGTTCCAGAGAGAGGTAGCCTACTTGTACTCAGAGTGGGAGGTACCTCAAGAGGAAGAGAGCTCAAGAACGAGGAAGCCCAAGAACGAGGGAGCCCAAGGAATAGCAAGCTCAAAAGGGAGGAAGCACAAGAAGGAGGGAGCCCAAGAAAGAGCTACCTCAAGGTAGAGGAAACTCATGGGAGAGGAGACTCATGTGGAATGTAGCTCAATGGGGAGGTACCCTACAGATACAGGTAGCCCATTAAAGTAAAGATTTTACGGACGAGGTACATAACTTCAAGGAAAGATAGCTAGCTAGAATTCAAACTGCAAATTTTTGATATAACTCTGGCACTACCACATCCATTAGACAGTCATCAGGAGTCACCCCTCCCTAGGACACCTTCCCGGCCGCAGGCAATCAGCAATATCGTATCGCTTAACCTCCTCGCTATCTCTGCCATCTAACTATATGCCTATGACTTTGTCCGCTATTAAAGCCAGGCACAGCAGGAACTAATGGACCACCCCTTAAGGACTTGACTCGCCTGGCCGAAGCAAACCCGGCTACCTCCCCCATGCAATACCCTGCTAGCCGTTCTCAGGCCACTGCCAGCCAATGGGCAGACAAGTGGACAAGGCGGAACACCCTGTTGGGCGCACAAGTGGTAGCCAGAGAGGGGGAGGGGCAAGACAGTGGGGTAGCAGGGGTCGGCTGCCTTTTGCCAGCCGCATTTGTCGCCTGCGCAGGCCGCGTGTCAGTCGTTTGTCACAAGTTGCTCTGCTACCCCTTCTCCCTCTTCCCCTCTCTCTTTCTCTAGAAGTGCCTGCAATCAATATTTAGCTAGGGGAGCTAGATACCCCCTAACCCCCCTGGTATATCTACCTACCTGATGCAGTCTGCGTTCCAATTTCATTTCGCATTTCTCGCATTTTTTTTCATATTACGAGAAAAACTCATAATAAAATCAAGCGAGGCGAGGGAAAAACATTTGTTTTGCCATGTCGTAAAATATGCAAAGATTTTGACCAACTAAACAACGGAACAGTTGTTGTTGTTGTTGTTGTTGTTGTTGCTGTTGTAGGTTTTGGCAGCTTTATGATACGAATAATTGCTGGAAATGACTCGGCATCCAAATGTGTTGCGCCCTATTAATAAGCACAGTTTTTATTGCTGTTTATCTAAGTTCTCTCCGGGCGCCATATACGTATATACGAAACACCGTGGAAACCGGGTCGGAATGAATACATTATGCATGGGTATACTTGGTGTAGACACGCCTGGGGTAGTGTAAAGTCCATAGTTCTAATTATAGTTGCACTTGATCTTGAAAATTGCATACAAATTTAGATATAGATGCAGATATATACAGTACATACAACAGAAATGGACAAGGAGTATCCCAATTTTACTCAAGGAATTTTGCGATACTTTTGCGGTAAAAATGAAAACATCGCAATGATCGCATTGCAGCAATCCAACGTATAATCGCAATGTTCGTTATTAAATGATATATATATTATTTGAAATCCAATTATAGCATATACTACGGATTTACGGATGAGGGAATCACTTGCAATTGGAAATTATTTTTTAAACACCATATATCATTTCATTTACGTATTCTTAGAGATTGTATTTGTGCATTTTCTACAGAATTTTGTTATTTATAGTCAATCTGCATGAGAACTGACGCCATTCATAAATATTCAAGTGAAAATGGGCAAGAAAAAAACCAAAGGGTGTATCATGGTCTTTAGAAAATTAAATATTTTTGTGCATTTTTGCAAATAAACCTCGAAAATGTTTTAGAATCGGTTTTATGCTAATATTAACATTATAAATTGATAAAAACCATTATATGATTTATATACCTTAATGAAATTTTATAAAAAAGATTTTTAATATTTGAAATCAATAATATATTGATGCATAACTAATTTGGAAATGAAATTATAATATCCAGAAAAGAATCCTAAGACTTTAAATAAAGTTATTAGAGTTGAGACTTTTCAAAAAAATTAAAATAGATAAAAAGAAGGGGGAATGTTATAATAATGATGATATAATCATGCGAATTAATTAGAATAAAAGTAAATTATGCACTAAAAATAATAACGAAATCAAATATTGTGATTATACCGAAATTAATTATTCATGCACTCTTAAGTTACCACTTCAAAACGGCCACAACGTATTGACCTCAAATGTGTTGCCTTAATTAAGAGGTAACACACACACACAAATATATACACGTGCATTAAACGAAGGCCTCTTTCATTAAGATTACGACCCATAAGAAAATTCTCATTAATTTCACTGCTGGAGCAGCAGACAGCGAAAAGCGTGTGTGTGTGTGTGTGTAGGTATGTATGTATGTAAATGTGTACATATGCAGAGAGTTATTCCAGCCGGAAGTGGGTTGCATTGGTCAATTGTATGAAATATATTTGGGCATCTATTTAATTATCAGTAAAAAGAGCACAGGGTAAATATACCATGCATACATATATATATTTACAAACATATATGCACGCATGTGTATGCATGTGTGTATAGCGAGAGCGAGTATGAGGTAATCGTAAATTGCAGCACCGCAAACGGCTGCAGCGCCCACTGTAACGCGCCCGTGGCGAACGCAGTCAACATCTGCCCCACTCACACACACCTAGAGAGACGCGCAGGCAGACGCTGCACACACACACACGCACACAGGCAGACGCTACTCACATTCACACACGCGCACAAAAACGAACAACGAACGTTTCTGACTGGCGGGCATTCGGCTGGTCGTCGTCGTCGTCGTTGTTGTTGTTGTCGTTGTTGCCTTCGTTTGTGCCGTAGTCATCGCCATCGCTGCAGCAATGTGTGTGTGTGTGTGTGTGTGCTGTACGCTCTCTTATCTCTTTGCCATTATCTCCCTCCCCACAACAACAACAACAACAACAGCAGCAGCAACGAAAAGCAGCGAAGAGAGAGAGTCTGTCTGTCATTCGTTTGTCATCGTCAGCCGTGGCTCCACACTCTCTCACACCACTACACATATCGCTCTCTCACTCTGTCGCTCGCCTCGTTTGCGGCTCTCTCTCGCGTCTGCTTTGTGCGTCTGCGCTCGCTTCGGTAGGTGGAGCTTTGGTGACGAGAGAGAGAGAGAGCGTGAGAGCGCGAGAGCGGGCGAAACTTGCGTTTGTTTTTAACTTAAAATTTCGCCGTAGTGCGGCGAATTCGCAGTTTTTGCTGCCCTCGGGCGTTTTTTGATTAATGAAGTGTGTTAAGAGGCCAAACGAGGACGCAAACTGTTGCAATGCCAACGCAGACGGCAGCGACGACGACGACGACGACGACGACGGCGACGACGACAGCATTGGCCTCGCCAAGGACAATGCCTGCGGCCGAACACAGCGAGTCCTTGATTGAGGTTAGGTTAGCCGCAAGTTAATCAAAGCACGCTGCCTTTTTGCCGACGGCATAGCAGGGCAGGGCAGCGTCGGCGTCGGCGTCGCAGTGTGTGGGCGTGGCATAGACACACAGCCACAGCCACAGTCGCATTATCATATCTCTCTATCTTTGTGTCGCCGCAAATGTTGACGCTCTGCCGACGCTCTGCTCTGCTCTGCTGCTCATTTCGCAAGCGCGCGCTCACTCGCTCGCTCTCTGTCTCTCTCGCTCACTGTTTATCTCTTCACTATGGCCATCCCGCTCGCACGCACACTTTGACCAACGTAATGTGCTCCAAAATGTCGCCACTGTCGTTGGTCCATTGATGTGCGCTGATAGCGACAGCCCGAGCAGCGACGCAACGCAACGCGACGCGACGCGACGCGACGACGACTGCAGCAGCAGCAGCAGCAGCAGTGGCAGCGACTGCGCTTCCAAAATGGCGTTTCAGTGCACACCTATGTACATGTATGCGTGTATATAACTGTCTGTGCGCGCGAGTGTGTGTGTGTGTGTGTGTGTGTGCAGACTCACCTCGCTCTCCCAGCAGATACACACGCACACACACACACGCATGCACAGTGGGCACATAAACGCCAGATACGCGCTCGTCTTGCGGACAACGCGCCGCACTGTGCAACTTTCTTGTGCCCTGCAGAACAAACAAACAAAAGAGACGAGCAAAAAAAAACAAACGAAACAACAATAACAAAACCTCAGGCTCCCTCTCACTCTCTCTCTCTCTCTCCCTCTCCCTCTCTCGCTTTACAGCAGCAGCAGCTTCCAGAGCTGAGCTGAGTTTTATGTCTTCATTAACTGAAAAGTTATGAGCCATAAGAGCCAAGGCGAGTGTAGGCAATTGATGAGTTTGTGCAGGGGCTAAACCGGCGAAAGGGGGGGGGTCGAGGGGGGTACTGTGGAGCAACCACAGCATCTGTGTGCGGTAATTGGGAGACTGTCGCTGTCGCTGGTGACAATAGCAGCCTGAAACACAGATGGACGACTCGTGGTCAGAGCGTGCAAAAATTGTTTAAAAATCGAAATACAACGAGAATAACAATAACAGTAAAAGTAGAGAACAGTCAGTGAATACTAGACTCATCGAATACCCTGTAAAATAAAATGCATAGTTGAGCAACATAACAAAAAAACAGGAATTAATTGTATTGAATATTATATTAATATATTATTATATTCGACTCATCGAATACCCTGTAAAATAAAATGCATAGTTGGGCAACATAACAAAAAAAAAAGTAATTAATTGTATTGAATATTATATTAATTTATTATTATATTCGACTCATCGAATACCCTGTAAAAATAAATGCATAGTTGGCCAACATAACAAAAAAAAAACAAAAAGTAATTAATTATATTGGATATTATATTAACAAATTTTTTATTCGACTACTGAGTATCTAACAGTCGACTATCAATTTACACTCTTGCTGCTGCTGCAGCTGCGTGACACACTGTGCACAGTGTGTCCATATTTATGTGCATGTAGGGTACCATATGCAAATTAAACAAGAATATTCGTAATCCCCCAGTGACACATCCATCACATCCAGCATATTCTGAGCTGACTAACTTTACTTACTCTAATTAAGCTTGATTCAAAATTGATCTATCTAGCTGTAATATCGATTTTCATGAATTTAAGAGACATTAAGGGGTGTGCATAAGTTCGAAAACAATTGTGCAAGGCATTATTTATATTATCACAAAATTTGATAGCTCTATCTCGTAAGGTCTCTGAGATATAGGTGTTCATACAGACAGATATGCGAAAGCGTAGCAGATATGCATAATTATATACACTTGCTTGTTGCTGCTGATATGGAATATTTTGACAATAAAATATTGCAGTGTATTTTTGGCATATTTCGTCAAATAAAAACGCAATTTGTTCCACAGTGCTTGCGAGAGTTTTTCACGTTGCGTTGATAACTCATTTCACGTGTCTAGATAGTATTACCTACAACACTCTGAGTAACTCGAGACGAGAGTGTGAACAGTGTGAGAGAGAGAGAGAGATAGAGAGACTGACTAACTGAGCCTACACAGAGACTGAGAGACTTTGCTGGTTGTTTGATTTTTTACTGACGCTCGTAAAACCCAAGTTGCAGTTGGCAGTAGCTTTTGTTGTTATTCCTCTTCCTCTCTTCTCCTTGTTGTTGTTGTTGTGGTAGCCCTGCTGTCGTAGGAAGTCATCAAAACTGTCGTCGTTGCAAGTCGTCCAATATTCTATGCTTGATTCCACACAGGTCTCACTAGTTAACTTCGCTCCACTGATGCGCTTTTTTCAATTTGTCACGTACGGTAGATTTCTCGTTCGATATTCGCTTGCTCATTACACCGACCGATGGATGGACAGACCGACAGACAGACAGACAGACAGACAGACCGACAGACAGACAGACAGACAGACAGACAGACTGACCTAACGACCGAAGACCCAGAGTCCACACTGATGAGCAGCATGTAGGATTTTGGTTGGGTTAGGTCTATGGAAATACGCTATACCCTGCTCATGACATCGACCAGACGACCGAACGTCTAATTATCCAACCGAACGACCGATGCATAATCCAAAAAATTATTTTTAATTAGAATGAAAAATTTGCATCCAATATTGTTTGCAACAAAATGATTTTTCAAACAAAATCACGATTTTCGACTGATTGTTCCTATATGATATAGCATATAATTTTTGCTAAGCTCGCCCTGGATATACTAATTTCTTATGTAGAATTCCAAGTTTTTTCGTTGCAAAATAATTGAAAACAAAAAATTTTTCCATACTAACACTTTATTTCAAACTGATCGTTCATATGACAGCTATATGATATATTGGTCCGATCCGTCTGATTTTTTCATATAATTTTTCTACAAATTTTGTGCCAAGTTTCAAGTGTCTACCTCAACTAGAAGTATTTTTGGCCGCTTTCTCCATACAATGGGAACCACTGTGCGATGGGACAAGCGACCAAACGACCGAAATACCGATCAAGCGAAGACCCACAATCTATGGAGAAGCTTGTATGGGTTAGGTCTATCGGGTACGATATACCCTGGACTTAATAACAAACTAGTATTGCTCATTACACCGACCTAACGATCGACCTAACGAACGAGTAAAAACCCAAGGCGCACAGAGATGAGTGGGTTAGTTCCTATGGCACTACGCTATAACCTGGACTTAATAAAAAAAATTTGTATTTATGAAATTCATAGAATTATTCGTTTGTCCCGCTAATCCATAAAAATCACCTCATTCGCATTGCATGTGACGGGTCTATCTAATTATGCAAGATTTGCAGCATTTCTAGGCCAATATTCCAAGTATATACAGTATGTATATAGGGAGGTATTATATGTATACTTATATATAGAGTATATATAGTATATGTTCGATGTAATGTTAACTAAATTATGACGTTGGCCGAAACGTGCGCGGGACTCATTTATCATGCTGGCCGGAATCCGTGTTGGGTTTGGGCCGCAGACGCAAATGGAAAAAGCAATAATAACTTTATGTCTTTGGTCGCGAGTCGCGGACCTCGAACTGCCAGTCCAGTGCGAGTCCTGGGAGTCCTTGAGTTCACTATGATAGAAAATTGTGTCACGACAGGAAGCAAGATAAGAGCGTAATTTTCTTTCAACGTCGACTGGTAAAAGCTTTACAAGACCCACCTACCTCTCTCTCTGTGGACTACCCTATAAACCGTGCGCCCGGATGTAGACTATCGTGGTTACCGTTAGTCATTTTCAGTGATTGTTCAGCCGTACCAAAGGTATCCCTCTCCCCCCATATACCATATATACCATATACGTTGACTTGACTTTTAATGATTGTCACGCTCCCTAGACCCCCGACCTCCAAAACCGCGCCGACTGCCCACAACAGACAGGCGAGCCGAAAACGTGAAAGAGAGAGAGAGAGAGAGGGAGATAGAGTGGTAGGGTGAGAGGGTCCTCATGAAACTGTGCCTAATTTGCATTTATATTCATAATCTTGGACATTGCGTCATGAAATATTGCATGTCCCAAACTTGTGACACTTTAATTGCTCACTGGATTAGAAGGTACCCAGGGAGTACAACCAGGAAAGGGTAGCACCCTGTTTAGTTGCATTGCAGTACCAGATTATTTATACTTTCTAGGTTTACTGATCAAACTTAACTATGCACAAATAAGTGAAGAGAATTTTAAGTATTCTTCGCTTGTTTTTCGCATTTTGAATGCTTTGCGTACTTCCGTGTCTTTTTGTTTGTTTGAGCCAACAGATCTCAGCTATTAAAAAACCTATAGACACCAAATTTGCTATGAATGTTCCTGTATATCCGGGGCAGATCAAGATTATGTCAAATGGTTAATGCCATGGCCACCTCTCCCGCAAATCGGTAATTTGTGATTATTAAGCAAGGTATTAATGTCATAATGTTCTGCATTGGGATGTATAAAGCTGAATGCAATATGAACATATCCTCCAAATTACAATCCGATCTATTCAATCAAAAATCTATTCATCTAACTTATTTGCCTGTAGGGTATTCGAATTCGAATTAAAACTGAAATTTTATTGTGCATTGTGTTAGCAGTTTAATGGTAAGAGTTATATATGTATATATATATATATAAATATGATTCATATTTATTATAATTTCGAGTATGCTGTGAATAGTTGGCATTGAAAAAAAAATAAGAAAACTTAAACATTATTTGCATTATTTGTGTATAGTTAGTATAGAGAATAGATTGGTGTAAATTTAAAATTGACTACAGTTCTCAGAGTAAATTTCTAGTATTGTTAAATGTATATTATGGAGAAAGAACGAGTGGCACATGGCGTACTTATTGTATTTGTAATATCTGTTAGTCAGCTAGACCAACCCATTTATTTTGTTTTTCCCAATAATAACTCATTTAATTTATTTTTTACAGATGATGCAAGTGAGCATGATAGACTCGAGATCTTTAAATCCACCAAGATTAACAACGGGTGTTGTATTACGATTATTTCCGCAAGCCGATGCCAAGACGGTATCGAAACTCTCAACTCGATCAGAATTATTGGTAAAAAGTATCTGGCCGAGGGGGCCAGCTCCGCAGGAAGGAGGTGAGCAGGGAGAAGGTGAGCAGGGAGAAGGTGGCGAGGGGCCTGAAGAAGGTAAAGAAGAAGAAGGTAAGGAGGAAGAAGGTAAAGAAAGTGGTGGGGGGAAAGGAGGTGGTAAGGGATCAGGCACTAAACCAAAGGAAGAAACCATATCGGTACCGAGATTCGTTAAGAACAAAGACGGAGAATGGGTACACGATCCAAAGCCTTTTACATGGGGAGAACCGTTTCTAGATACACGCTTTAATGATGGAGGTGAAAATCGTCAATTTAGAGGTCGAATCGATCAAAATCGTCCGGTTAACTATTATCGAACGTATGTATATAATATATAGATTAATCTCATATTCTCCCTCTCCCCATCTTTTGCTTTCCTTATCCAGAGGAACGCTGAAAGAAGTATGCATGGACTCAACATGGTACAACAAGTTGAAAGTGAAAAAATATTTCACAAAATATTTCTATGTTCAGTATACGGGCTTACGACTACATTTTAAAGACATGCGAAAAGCCTTGTACAGAGATGGCAATTCGGAAGAGTGTCACAATCCGAAGGTCTACATTAAGTGGAAAATTTATCAAGAGTGCCTAATTCTACGCAATCAGCGCATGGAGTATCTTATTCCAAAATATCCGCTACATCAAATGGGTTTCTTCTACGACTGGATTATAGACAAAACGCAATTCTACAATTTGAAGTAATAAACTTAACGAGAGATCCAAATCGGGGTTGTTGAATTGTACTTTGTCTATTATATATCTGGATAACCAAAATGAAAAAAAAAAAAAAAAAAATAGAAGTTATGATCGTATCATGAAAATCTTTCGGTCTTGAATCATGTGTACATATATTTAAGAATAGCCAAATAAAGGGTATCCACAATCAGCTAATCGTTTACAAAAAAAAAAAAAAAAAAAAAAAAATGTTTATAGACCCAGAAAAATTTACCAAGAATATGATTCATCAGTAGCAGTAGCAGGTTATTTTAGCTGCGACTCTAGCTATATTTGCATAAATCTCTGAAGCCCATTGATGTTGTCTTTATGAGACTGGGAGCACCCTAACACCCACTGGGCTATATGTAGGCCCTCTTGTCTGTTTGTTCGACACAAGTACGTGACTTTTGCCGCTTTTGGCGCTTTCTCTCCCATCCCATCTGTGGTCCGAGATCGATTTTCAGACAACCTTTCGAGGCACTGATAGGAGGGACGACGATGATGATATTTAGCTGACCAGACAAAACAATGCCAAGATCTCGAGTTGTTATTCTCCAGCCAGATAAATGTCTAAAAATACAAACAAAGATATACGAGTTCTCCACACTTAATGTTGTGCCCGTACAATGGGCTCTCGTCTCGTCTGTTCTCGTCTCTCCCACAATATCTTAGGGTAGACCACATATCGGACAGACTGTCAGACCTTTTTCAGAAAAAGAAAAGAAAACAAGCCTATTATCGACTGCGATACTCAAGCATAATTGAATTCTTAGTTAAATCTCGATACAGAGTGCAATCCTCTGTCTCTGGGATCAAGAGAGGAACATGTGTTAAAGTGCGATAAATAAATGCACTCAAGGAATCATTATCATATCGATGGGCGATCGCAGGAACAAGTAAAGTTAAGTCAAGTAATATACAGAGTAATTTGATATTATATATTCAAAATTAAGCCAACTAACTAGGTTATAAGCTACACGATATATGTAGTTAGATTATATATACAACCCAAACTCAGCCTCAAGTGGTCTGTTTCGAAATCAGAGCTATGGATAGGTTGCAACACACAGCATACCTTGTTGAGCAGGGTAATTATTATAAATGGCAAACTTTGAGATATATTCAAGCGTAAAGAGATGTAAAGACATGCTCAAGTATACCCACTCGATGTCCACCCAAGGTAGTAGCATGCTATATACATATACTATGTAGTATGAGAAGTACTAGGTACAGGTTTCTATAGATTAGCTCTCTGTTGGGGGTAGCGGCGCATTGCCACAAAATATTAAGCAAGCGTAAATTGCCAGAACAAAGGTGCCAGTTGCATTTAATACCCTATAAGGTCGATGGTCGTTGGGTAGATACTCTTTAGGCTTACATGTACAAATAAGTGTAGAGAACTTTTAGTATTTTTCGCATGTTTTGTGCATTTTGTATACCTTATTATTATATTAAGAGTATATCTTTTCCTTGAAAATTTAAAATGTAAAAAATTCCAGGACAACAAATTGTTAAAAAAAAAAAAAATTCAGTTGAATAGCGCATAAATGCTAGACTCTGAAAAATTATAATATTATATCATAAGCTTCAGTGAAACTAAAATAAATTTGAAGGGAATATAGAGCACAATAAATAATAAAATAATAATAATAAATATTAAAAGTATATTTTACAATCTTAATGAAATCTGTTGATCTAAACTGATTATAGACTGCCGATGCCCATCGTAGGGTATTCGAATTCGAATTAAAACTGAAATTGTATTAAGCATTGTGTTCGCACTGCCAAGAGTTATATATATATATATATATATAATAAGTATGTATATATTTTACAGAACCAGCGAATTTTCACGCATTTTAGACACATTTCCTTGACGTTTCAAGTGACTGCAAAGGGCTGTGGTAGCCAGTTGGGGGTACGAGCCGTAACAACCCATTGATAAACCGTTAGCTGTACCCAGCTCCAGCCCCAGCACCCACTAGCAAATTGGTATAGTTCAAATTCATAAGCGACGCTTCGCAAGGAAACAATATCAGAAAAAAAGATTTTTCCGTCAGTTGAACCTCAAGTCTAGCAAAAAATTGCATTATTATACCAATGCAGAGGGTTAATTCAATTCTAACCAGATAGACATCGCAATATATGCATATTTTTTAAATCTACAAAAAAATAGGATGACCCCAAAATATTTTAAATTACAAAAACCACAAAGCCCTCTACCAAAAGAAAATCGTTTGATTCTAAAGAAAATAATGCAGTGAGGAAAGTGAGAATTCTGGTCCACTCAAAGGGTCTTACATGCTAAATTTTTGGTCGACTTTAACATGACTTTTGGCCAAAAAGTAAGTATGCTCTAAAACAATTTTAAACACTTGTTTTATACAAGTTTGGACATCCTTAATCGATTAAAAGTAAAAGTGAGCGATCTTAAATTTTGAAAAAATAAAATTTGATGAAAAATGAACAGGGGGTAACCTTGCAAAGATCCCAAAAATTCAAAATTTTTTAAATTATTTAATTTACAAAAACTATTAAACCATTCTATTATAGAACTAAAACCATGAATAATATGTTTTAACCGAAGAAAATCGCATGATTTTGAAGAAAGTTATAAAGTGATGAAAGTTTGGTTACAGGACCTATCAAGGGTCTCACATGTCAAATTTTTGTCAAAGTTTTGGCATAATTTTTCGTCAAAAATTAAGTATCCTCTACAACAATTTTAAACACATGTTATATACTAATTTTGACTTCCGCAATCGATTAAAAGTAAAAGCAAATTTAAATTTTGAAAAAAAAAAAAATATAAATATAAATAAAATAAAAATCACATAGAATTTTCATACAAATCGTAAGATATATTTTCTTAGACAATATAGTTTAGAGTCTGCTTACTTTCATCCAGAACTACCTATTGTATATTTCAGTAAAAAAACGATCCAAACCTCGATAGTTTCCCAGCTCTACTCATTATAATATACATGGACAGAGGAAATTTAGACAGGTAATTCCCCTACTCGGTCTGGAATCATGTTGAGAATAACTAACTAAAGGGTATCTACAGTCGTCTAATCACTTAATAACAAATCTATTTCAAGCCGATATAATAATTCCAAATTGTTCCCAAAAAATGAAGCATCATCATGGGGTTGGGGTGAGTGAGGGTGCTGCTTGAGATATGTATGATTTATGTGGCTTTAAATCGGACTACATTATGTCCAGATAATCGAGCGTGTTGTCCTGGGAAACAGCCAAGCGACGTTCCCAAGGCACAAATCTGTGAGTCTCTCTCTCTCTCCCTGTCTCTCTCCCTGTCTCTGTCTCTGTGTGGTTATATATTACACACACACAGAATTGAATATATATATGTGTGTGTGTGTGTATGTGGCATGCTGGGGCAACGCCCACCGCTTCAGCCCCTAACGAGCATGTGTGGCATGCTGCTTCCCCCGTTGCCTGCCCCTGATCCCTGATTTCTGTCCTGATTCCTGATTTCCTGATTTCCTGCAACTGCTTCTGGTTATGCTTGAGCTGCCTGCACAGTTCGACTCCAATGCGAAACGATTTAATTTGTTTCGGAGGTAATGTGGCATATGCTTTCCTCTCTCTCTCACTCTCTCTCTCACTCTCTCTGCCTGCGACTGGGAGTTGCCACACAGATTGAGTGCTAAACATGTCCAGAACTCTCAAGACAGCAGGCAAACAGAGTCAGTCGCACGCTAATCCCGGCCAGCCCGGTGAGCCTGGCCAGCACACTCGATTTGCATATTTATGAATAATGATGGATAACCAGGATAACCAGCCAGGCGAGTCGGGTCTAGCCTGCAGCCAGCATAGCGTGTCTGTTCTGCCAACTCCACGTTTGGGCCAGCTGTGTAAGCCAATGACAGGTGAACACAATGTTGGCCCAAAGCTTCGGCTTGGCTTGGCTTTTCCTTTTCTATAACCTTTGCATGACCAAGTCGTCTGTGTGTGTGTGTGTGCGAAACTGATACAGCGGCACGTGCTCGCACACACACACACACACGCACAGTCCCGTCCCCTCCCGTCCCGCCCAAGACATTGGTCACGAAAAGCGGAAATGCTGATAAGAAATTTCCAATGTTTTGTTTTTTTATTTCGTTGTCGTGTTTAATGTCTTTTTCTCGTGCTTAGTGTCTTTAGTGTTCTCTCTGCGTGTGCCCCAGTGTGTGTGTGTATGTGTGTGTGCGTGGCTAAACATATAATCTTAATAAGTATAAAATACTAAGCTACTGCCCCAAAAAAGAAAAAACTCCTTAAGCGATTTAGCCCGTTGAGGAGCTGAGCTCCCACTCCTCTCTCCCTTTCCCCTCACATAGAGTAACCTTCCTCCAGTCCCAGCGCGTAATAACTATTTATATAGTAAGCCACAAGCCCGATGAAGTACTAGAAACCATATATGATGTAATGCAGGTTAGCATAGATTCAGTCAGATATATAATATATTATTATTTTATATGTGGTTTAGTTTTTTGCGTATAAAGAGCTTCAGTTCCAAAGGAATCTTTTCAGGAATCTCTTTGATCTCTAACCTTATGGAAATTGTTGAAAAAATCTAAAAAATTTGCTTAGTTTCCCAATATATGATTAATTATATTTTACTCATCTGTATAGTAAAATATAAGTAATCATATATTGGGAAATTAAGCAAATTTTTTACAGTAAAAACTTCCCTAAAATACATACACTTTTTTAGGGCCATGTCTATAGGAAAAAGAGACCTCAAAAAAACTCAAGTAAGCTTAAGAAAAACTATAATACAACGTGTATTTGTAAACATTTTGGACGGTTTTTTTTACAACTTTTTGAATATTTTGGTATTTAAAACTCAATAAATTTCAACTAAATTATATTCTCCACAAAAGAGCCTTTGTGTACTTCTGCCTCATAGATCACACTCAAATTTCGTATCACTCTTGTATTTTATATAGTTTTTTTTCCGCCCCAAAATAAAAGAAAAAGCTACTTGAATCGTGTCAGTAATTCAATTTTTATGATAACAAATCGAAATTGTTGCTCATAAAAGGCACATAAACTTAAGATCTATGCTCTATAGAGACGCAGCCAGAGCCGCAGTTGGAGCGTGATGATGCCAGCTGCGCGGCGGGCGATCTTCAGAGAGAGAGAGAGAGAGAGAGAGAGACGCAGCCACTTATCCAATTTCATGCTCGATTTCTAGTGCAACGCGTTGAAAACTTTTCGAAGTGACTGTGCAACGAATCTGCGTGTAAATCGACAAGTTGTGTGACACTCTCCTCCTCCTCGTTGAGAATATTTATTTATGCGTCTCTATAACAATTAGAGCGGGGAGTCAAGTGGCAGCTTGGGGCAAGTCGTAGATAGGATGGGAAATTTCAACTATCCCAACCACAAAATTGTATACAAAACGTGCAACCCTTGAGTAGATGATTATCTCACATGGAACTACTTCAAATGCCCCTCGAGACAGAGAGAGAGAGGGAGAGAGAGAGAGCACGTGACTTAAACACACACACAGATGGGGAGAGAGGAAGGTACTGGGGGTGGGGTGTACTAATTCAATTTACTGCCTGGTACCGCGGGCATGTTTAATTTCATTTCCAACGTATTTAAGCTAAAACCAAAGCAAACCGAACCAAACCGAACCGAACCGCAACACACAATGGGCAAGCGGAGTTGCCATCGGTTCGGCTGTTTTGGATGGGTTTGTTACCCGGTCAGGGTGGTCCAGGGTGAGAGCGGGTGCTGGGCAAAATGTTCAATTTAAAAATTTATGCAATTATGAGCCGCAAATATTATTATATAAACAGAGGAGGCACAAATACGCGTGCCATATAGAGGGGACAAGGCAAAAGAGCAGTACAATCTCACTCCCACTCTCTCTCTCTCTCTCTCTCTCTCACTCGCTTTCAGCGTTTCTTTGTGTACCGTGTAATGCGAATACGATGACAATGTGCGTTGTCTGCATGTGAGAGAGAGAGAGAGAGAGAGAGCGCGGTAACTTTTGTAAGTCCTGTATCTACTATAGTTATGCGAATACTACGGAGACCCTGGACTTATCACTACTTTAGGTTATTATAAATAAACTAACCAAGTTTCATAAGCAATGAAACAAAAATAAAGGAGATATTAGTAATTTTGTACTCGAATATGTGCAAAAATAAAAAGATAACACATACTGGACACTGTAATTAGCGTAATTATGCGAATACTACAGAGACCTTGGGCCTACAGCAATTTTAGGCTATAATAAATAAAATACTCAAGCTTCATAAGCAACAAATTTGAAATAGAGAAGTTATTATAAATTTTATCCTCGACTGTATACTTATTCTGCAAAGAAAAAGGGACAACAACATCCAGAGCAGAAAATCTTTGGTAAAACCTATCTAAACTATTTTTCTTTTAAATGATGAGAGATGAGAGAGATAATACTCCTATAACTAACAGAGTTATGCGAATATTGCGGAGACCTTGGACTTACAACAAGTTAAAGTTATTATAAATCGAATACTCAAGTTTCATAAGCAACGGTTTAGAAATACAGAAGTTACGAGTATTATAAATTTGGTCGTCGACTGTATGCTTGATCTGCAAAAAGAAAAAGACAAAAGACAGAGCAGAATCTTTAGTAGAAACTAAAATAAACTATTTTCTTTTCGTACATGTAGATATATTATAAGGCTTACTTAGAAAAATCACTATAACTGACAGAGTTATGCGAATTGTGCAGAGACCTTGGGCGCACAGCTACTTCAAGATGTTATAGATCTGCTAACAAAATTTCATAATGAACAGACACAAATTACCAGACTTATAAGCAGTGACAAACGGGAGGGGGGTAGGGCAGCAATCATTGGCAACATATTGATAGACAATAATTTGTCTTAATGAAATTTTCACATTATTTATGAGATTGCCGGAACGTGTAGTCGACTTTTTGGGGGGATGTGTGCTATGGCTTCGAGGCCCAAAGACGACGACGACGACGACGTTGCTGGGAAAACAAAAACAAGTTTTTGTTGTTCGTGTTGCTTGAGGACTCTTTGCCGGCGTCTGGCCCGCTCTGGGCCCGGGGGCAATTAGTGTAACTTGTGTTTTCCCCGTTTAGATTTGTGGGTTGTTTTGGGTTCGGGGTGCAGGATTTGCGAGTTGTTCCCAGGTTGCCAGGCAAAGCGGCAGGTTGTGTCTTTTATGTGTGTGTGTGTTGGTGTGTGTGCATAATTTATTGTTTTTCCCATTGCCAGAGACTGCTTCTGTCTCTCTCTCTCTCTGTCTCTGCCTGGGTGGGAAGCCCCGTTTCAATTATCACATTTTCTTGCGACTATTGGGAAACTCTCGTCTTGTAATTACGTTCTCGCAGCTTTTCTTTGGCACACACACAAAGCAAAAGTCCGAGTGACTTAATGGGGCTTCCCCGCTGCGTATGTGTGTGTGGCAGGTGTGTGTGTGTGTGTGTGTGTACGCGTGTGAAATGTGTTTTTCATTTTCCTCAGATATCAATTGGATTTAAATTGAATTTCAAATTGGCCAAACTGAAAATGAGTAGGGGGAGTTGAGGTTGCTTGGGGTGTGAGGGGGGCGTGGCTGTGGGCATTTGTATTTGACAGCTCTGGACAATTCCGAATTTGTAAGAAAAAATATTTTATTGAAGGTTTTCCTGGAAATATCTTATCTTTGAAGTTCAAATTGAAAAGAAATATGAAATATTTGAAATGTTATTTTTATAGAGAAATTTCAGTCTTTAGTCTTTTAGAAAAACTCTTTAAATTGTAGGCAATATATATTTCAGTTTATAATCAACTCAAGGAAACCTCAGTCAAACGTCAAACATCATTTGCGACAGCGCAGTCAAGCGCGAACACACGTTGTGGGCCAGACAAAAGCTGCGCACTTTGGCACTCCAGATGCTTGTAGAAGAGGAAGTTACTAGGGGCGGTACTACGTCACAGCTCTGAGCGATAATAGAATTATAACTTTGCAGCAAACACATATCATCAAGTATCAATTAAATCAATATAATATATTAGATACCATATTTAACTATTTATTTTGTATTAATCAACTAAAGTCTAGATTTTGATGGATCTACTGCTGCAGAAACGCCTACTTTTACTGAAAACTAACTAAATTAACTTAAGGAATACTTAACTATATAGTCAACAAATTTGATGGGGGTAGCACTTATAGTTTCTGAGATATGAGTGTTTATAGATATAAATATAGAAAGACAGGCAGGCAGACAGACAGACGAGCAGACAGACAGACAGACAGGCAGATAAAAATTATAATGTAAAAAAGATATATGGTATACAAACCTTACTAAAGATTAAAGATTATAATATAATATAATACTAATTGCAATAATCAAATGAAGAATCATATAAATACAAAATAAGTAGAGTTTCATAAATATGGCTAATCATTTTCTTAAATATTCTATTATAATTGATAATAATAATTATTTAAGAAACTCCCCCTAAACTATGCTACACTATCTAAAACTCTTACAAAAACTAAATTGGAAATATTGTACAGCTGGAAGTGAATGTGAGACGTGTCTGATCTGATGTTACGCTACTCTCTCTGTAATTTCAATGAGGCATCACTGTGACTGTGACTGCAACTGTGACTGTGACTGTGACTGTGACTGGAAACCAGCGTATAATACGCTTCTCAATTGCGTCGCTCTTGTCGTCCTTGTGGCGCGCATTGTCGACATAAATGCACAATTTGCACACAAAAGCGATGCACACACACACACAGAGAGTCCTACACACACACACACACACACAGTCACTCACATTCAATGTACTTCCGGTGGCAGTAGCTCCGATTGGGGGGGAGGGTACGGGCACAGCGTCTGTTTTGATGTGTGTTTCAAGGCCCTTTTTAGAGGGATAATACGAACACTTAATTGCTTGAAATGATGCGATTGCGACGCGCTCTCTCAAATCACAGCCATATGCAGCATGTGCCCTCTGCCCCCTGCCCTCTGCCCTCTGCTATACATATAGGGTACTCTCACTGAGTACGGCTCATACACACCCATTCATTCATTCATTCAGAGAGAGAGAGAGAGGGAGAGAGGCAGAACCACCCGAGGAACGTGCAACAAATGGAAGCTTCGTGCCGCAGCTTTTTTGGCGCGTAACCGCCCTACACAAGTGTGTGTGTGTGTGTGTGTGTGTTTGTGTGTGTGAGTGTATGCGTGCATTCAAGCCACAACAAAGGACACTCAGAGCACATATCATTGGCGTACCATACATAGAACCTTAGCATAATTGCATTTAAAGGTCTTAAATACTTACATATGAAAACATGCAGTCGAAGTATGGAAATAATAATGGAGCATAGACTATAAGTATACCCTAGAAAATTGTATCAAAAGTGTTTACAAATTTACAGTAAAAATTAGTCAGAAAAAAATTAAAGAAAGAGATACGTTTAATAATTTAAAATAAAACAATGAAAATTCAATATTTTAGATTATCCTATATTTCTGCATTATCTAAAATATATCTCCAATTCCAATAGAAATTTACCGCAAATTCATAGTTTATATATATATATTTTTAAATTTTTATTAAATTAACCAAATTTGCGCTTTACAAACTTAAGTTTCTATATATATTTTTATGGTATTTTTAAAGATTTCTTATGCAACTCTATAATAATGTTAATCAAAACTCGCTTTTGTTGAGTATTACGTATATATACTATAAAATCATGTATTTATTTCTTTGCAATCATTTCCATTAGTTTTTCTTACATATATCTTAAAGTTAACAAAAATTTCTCTGTCTGTCTATGTCGCTTTTTAATGATATATTGATAAATAAAGTTTTTTTTTTTTTTTTTTTTTTAAATTTCATTATTATTATGCATAGCTCAATCAAAACGCCCCCAATCACACGTCTATAGCTCACTGGGTGTTTTTGGGGTGTTGGTCGAAAACCTTTGGGCTTGGGTCGTATGCGACCCACAAAAACGCAACCACATTTCTGCGTTTTTCTCGAGTGTCCTCGACAGGGCAGGGCAGGGCAGGGCAGGGCAGCACTTCCACTTATCCCGGTCTCCTGGGGCCCAAAGCTATAGCCATTGTTTCAATTTCCATATCGGTTACGATTGCTGTCGCAGTTGTTGTTATGATTTTGATTTTGATGACCTCGCTCTCTCCCTCTCCCTCTCTCTCTTTCTCTGTGTGTTCTCGAGATCTGTGAAAATACGTTAAAATGTTTTGAGGTCTCATATTTTTATTGCATATTTTATGTGGATGGTTTGGGAGGGGGGAGGGATGGCAATCCGATTGTCATTCGTGACAGCTGTCGATCAGAAATGGCGGCTGAAAATCGAAATAATTTTTCTATACACACCACGGTGGTTGGTTCTATAGAGCATATAGAGCAGTACCCAATACACACTCCTCCTCTCCTCAATTCAATTGAGATTTCGTTGTAATTGTCGTCCTTTGTTTGGCATATTTTGTAAATTATATTGGCATTTGCATAGGGCTGATCCGTAGAAGACCTACATACATAATATTATGTATGGGTTATCATATTGATATAGTCACGTGACTGCATAAATAATCATATATCAATATAATTGAAGCTTAACTAGCAGGGAACTAATTAAAAAAAGATTGTAAAAATTAGCATGATCATAGTTTGGATACAGATAGATTGGATAGATAGAGTACAATGGTTACCATCGGTTTCATATTATTTCTTAAGAGTTAAAGGTTGGAATTAAAATTTGTGGAAAATAAATAATAAGATATTTGTGACATTATTAATGAAATTTTAATTGAGATACAGATTTAATATTTTCAAGAGTTTTTTAAGCTTTAAGATATCTGTAGGTAACAGTTTTTTGAAATTTAATTATAATATAAGAGATTTAATATTTTAAAATAGTAACATGAATAAAAAATACAATTTCCAACAGGATTTTGAAATGTTCTCCCTAACCTAGGCGACTCTCATTATACATAGAGAAAAACGTAACATTCATATATCATTCAAGTTTGTATATAGTATATAGTATATAGTATATAGTATATAGTATATAGTATATAGTATATAGTATATAGTATATAGTATATAGAGATATAGTAGTTAGATATTTATCAACAATTTGTATAAGGTAGCAAGTTTTATGAGTTAACACGTACATAGTATATATCGTAAATATATGTATAAGATGTATAATATATGAGTTAGTAAAGTTAGACAACACTAAAAGTTAAGAGTTTAAGTTTATATCAGTTAGATATAATATTTTTCTCGAATCTTCTTTTACGAAGCATATGATTTTTATTATAAATAGCTTTAAATATATTTTTTTTCGCTTTTCCTATGATATAAGTATTTATATCTATGCATAACTGACATAAGAGTCTGCTCTTTAAACATGTAACACCTTCGACTTTCATAACCATGACTTTTCGGGAAATAACCCACATTAAATGATATGATAAATGCAGGTTTCGCTGCAGCTGACATGACACGCGCGCGTATTGATCACTTTGTAGCCACCTCTATGAGGCTGGGGAACCGGCGGATGGGGGAGGAAATCAATTTTGGAATCTGATGTCTGTTTGATGTTGTTGGCAGACTGCGTCACACCTTGCGAGCGAGAGAACAACCCGACAAACACCTTTTTTTTTTTTTTTGGTTGGGTAGATGTCAACGCCCGTACAGGCTGTTCGAGTACACTCACACTCACAGTCACACTCACTGTGAATATTCATTGTCAGTATTCGCAGACATCCGCAGTGAGAAATTGCTGGCAATTGTTTTGCAAGCGGGCGCAATTGTCGCTGCCTTCTCTCGGGGACCTTGTTGGGCCTCTGCATTCCGGGACAGGGGAAAAACATCTGTCGGATGTCGGAAGTTGTATCTGACGGCACGCCCCACTCCAGATGGGGTGGGCAGGGCAGGGCAGGGCACTTTTTCACTGCAAGCTGCGTGTCTCGGGGTTGTCTCGGGCTTGTCTCGCAAATTATTCATAATTTTCCAGCACGTGAGGGGCATGTGGCATGTGGCATATCGCAAGATCTTATCGCGCACAAGGGTTGTCTAGTCTCTCTCCCTCTTGACCACACACTCACCCGAAAAAAAAGGAAATCTCTGTGAAAAACCCCGAAAATATCAGCTCGAGCCTCGGCCTCAGCCTCGGCGTGTGATAATGACGTGATAATTGGTTTCTGTGTATCCTGTGCCTGGGATACAATTGCCTGCCCCATTTGGCGATGGAATCCATGCAAGTGACACATTTTAGAGAGCAGAAGTTCAAAGGTCGCCAGGGTTGCCACCTGCTGTGCGCTTTTAATTGCGATGTGACGAAGATGCCTTCACCCTCTAGAGGATTAAGTAGGAAGAGCGGGAAACAAAGTAATTACGGGCTGACATTAAACCGGGGGGGGGAGAGGGGATGCTGTGGAGCTGGGCAGGGACGTCAAGTGTCGCCTGGATGACAGCTTCTTCCGGGCAGCAGACGGAAAATCCATGAAAATGATTCAATGTGCAAAAAATTCTATTAGCGCCGTCAAGGAAATCGTCTCTAATAGCCACAAGGCACGTGCCCACAGAAGCTGCTCCTGCCCCTGCCCCTGCCCCGCTCCCACGCTCCTGCTGTGCCCAGTCGTGTGTTGCAGGCGGCGGAGGAGGGCGTGGCAAACAATAGAATTGAAAAAATTATAAAAATTCGCACTTGGAATCCGTTTGCGATGCGTAACGAACGACGCTGCCTGCGCCGCAAAAGATACACTTGTTTTCCCGCACAGCACACGCGCCGCACACACACACACACACACACACACACACAGCCGTACACACACCGCAGGTCAAGGGGGTGGCTATTGGACAGCAGAGGATGATAGCGGGGTTGCGAATGAGACCATCATCAATATTGCAGAGCGTGGCGTTGATTCCTTGCCCCGGAGTGTCAAATAAGCGTAGCTAATGTGTATTAAGTGCACTCTCTCTCTCTCTGTGCAGGGTATGCTGGGAATGCCCCCTAGCATCCTCAGTCCCCTGCCAACCCCATGCTAATCGTAGCTAATGCAAAATACTTTAATAGACCTTAATTTATGCGGCAAACAGTCAAGTGCCAAGGTCAGCCAGAGGGGGAGGGGAGAATAGATCAAAGATTAATTCATATTATATACAGAACTGCATAGAAAATATTGTATACTAGTAGTATGATTGGTTTATCAACTATGTATCATGATATTATCAAAGTTATTCAAAATTTAAGGCATTACATTTGTTTATCACTGCGCTAATACGTAGTATAATTAATTTCAGGTATTTAGTGACCTATTTAACCTCACTTATGCACTCTAACCTCACTTGACAGCACCTTAACCTCACTTACAGCAGAATATCTTCTCGAATTCGCATTATTATTATAACAATACGAATTTGCGACGTATTTAACCTCACTTAATTCATTCTAACCTCACTTGGCAGCGTAGTGCTTGCCTCTTCAACATAACCTAACTAAATTCATTCTAACCTCACTCGCACTCCCCACACTACGTGGGCTTTCTTCACCTCCCTCTTCCAGTCAATTCAAATTGCGACTTTGTTTTTGTTTTTTTGCGCATCTTTTTTTTTTTTTTTTTTTTTTTTTTTTTGATTTATATAAATTTTGCAACTATCGATTTTTAAACATTTTATCGAATTAAGTTACGAACTAACCCAAAGAACCCAGAATTAAACAGAACAACAACAATATAAAGTCTCGATCACGTTGCAGGCGCCAGCCCAGGCCCTACGCCACGCCCCCCTCCACATTTAGCATGCTAAATGGAATATTTCCCGATTTCAGGAGAAGTGAAGATTATTGAACTGATCGCGTTTATCCTTGACCATATTATTGTATTTCCATTTATCTTCCGTTCCAGCCTGACTGCTCCAGGCACCGGAACTGTGACTGGACTGTGTCTTCGTCGTGGAGGAGTAGCTGGACGAGGAGGAGGAGGAGGAGGAGGAGTTGGGTGAGGATTTGGTCTGGGCGGCATTGTCCTTGCCGTTGGACAGGCACTTGTCGGTACGCTCCGTATAGACCATATTGCTGGGGTTATTTCGATCAATTTCGTTGACGAATTTATCACGTTTGATATATGTATATATATCTCTGCCGATTTTTTTGGGGGATTCAATTCGAATTTGCGCAAAAGCTACTGATCGTGGCAGGGGTCAAAGTTCACGGCACTGTCTGCAGCAGGGTGAGCACCTTCAGTTCCTTATTGTTAGCCGAGTTGCCCGTGCGTGATCCCTTGCTGGACGACAGACTTTTGCTCAATCTGGGAGAGGGATAAGAAGATCAGTGATCAGTGATCTCTCTCTCTCTATATATATATCTTTACTTACTTGAGTAGCTTTTGTTTGGTAATCCTGTTGCTGAGCTTTGGCATTGACACAAATCTTTAGCACTGGCACATTGGGGAGAAATGAGTTTGAGAAGAAGATACACGATCCGCTCGCCACCGTACGGAACTTTCTACTGAGTCTCTAACGGCGCGTGCAACCCTCTTTAAATACCCACCCGATCGGCCACGTTGCGCCGCGCAGTGTGGTGCAGTGTGGTGCAGCTGCTGAGCTACTGCGTCACATCTCAGTTCTATGTGAAGAAAGCCCCAGCACCGGCACCGGCACCTGGCCAGACCCGGCTCAGACGCCAAAAAATAAAAATAAAAAAAAAAAAAAAAAAAAAACTAAACCCGTTTGTCGCGATCGACGGCAATGCAAATTAGAGTTGCCAACCAACTGGTTTTAGCAAACAAACACCTCATCCGATCTCCGATCTCCGGTACCCGCGCAGCGGTACCTGCTGCCACTCACGTCGTCAAGTCGAAGCAATGGAAACCCTATCGATATGAGTTTTCCAACTATTTTTCCTACTTTTTCCCCTTTTTTTTGCCATATGCCGCATTCATGAATATACATGAATGCACTCAGTATTCAGCACTCAGTCTACTCATATCATATCTATAGATCGTTGGGTCAGAGAGAGACGAGCCTGCCTTCGAGACTGATGAAAAGTTACCGATGCATTGCATCAGCCAATTCGAGAGCAGCCTGTTGCCAAGTTTATGGTATTTTAATCAGTTATTGTTGTTGGTTATATAGTCGATCCGATCGAGCAATATCATTAATGTCAACAGGCAAATAACTTAGGATAGTGTTCGAGCAATACAAAAAGGGGATACGTTTCTAGCTCGATCACTTATGAATATCATAGAATTTCCTTCTCTAGCTTTTTTTCCAAAATTAACCTCAACATAACCGCAATGTAATTTCCAGTTAAACCTCTAAAAAGAAAACTTTAAATTTCTTTAATTTTAAATTATTAAAAAAGATCTTCAATTTTCAGCAAATTCCAGTAAACTGCCATACCTTTTGCAGGGTACTCCAAAACGCTACTCTATTTTTTTTTTTTGCACATGTACAAATACCTTATAAATATATCTCCTAAGTCGATCAACTACAGTAAGGGCATTGACTGCCAAAAATTTGCTATAAAATTTCGTACTTTGATCGTCTGGCTTAAATGTCAGAATTTGCATTTCTTTGGGATCTTCGCAGATCTTTGTTTCTAAGCGAATGCGAAAAATGGCAAAAGTTCGTTATATGCAATATGTAAATGATATTGAGGCGCATGTTCAGACTGGTTCCCTAAAGAAACGAAAAGTATATAAAGCACATGAGGTGAAGACAGGGGACTCATAAGTCTAAGAAATGCAGACAGAGAGATCGTTAATGAAAAATTCCCTCAGCAAAGCTCCTAACTATGATGATCCTTCTGAATCATTCTAATTGCCACTTACTACTGGGGAACTCCCCAGAGATTTGTTCATGAAATGACGTAGACTCGAGCAAGATATTTATGTTGTTTTCCTCTTTTATCTTAAATGAGTTTCGCTTGTTTCCATAAAATTCCAAATCGAATTGATCGCGCGTATTTGCATATGCGCACAAACAGATCTGCGATCGATCTGGCTGGCCTGGTAACTTGTTTTGTTTTTTCGACTTGACTAACACGCGGCTACTGCATGATCAGATGTAGATCGTAGCCCCGGGGGGGTATAAAAGCTCCTCGCAATGGCCTCGATCGAGACACAACCCAAAAAGAGAGCGACGCGTAAGCAAACAAATCTTCCGAAAAATATTTCCAAAAAACGTTCCGAATCAAATGTGTCAATGAAGACACCGGATACCAAAGCGAAGTTACTCAATAATATTAGGTGAGTCGATCGAACTATAACATATATATTTTTTATATATATTTATTTATACCTTTTTTTTTTTTTCCTATGCAGTCTCTCCAAGCATCTGTCCTCGAAGAAGGGATCCCGCACAAGCAACTGCGGTAATCGTCTGGAATTCTCCGTACTCACTCTGCTGACCAACGTGCCCTGACTGCCCACCACAGATACCCTACAATCTGTACAGCAACAAATTATACAACTTCAGATCGATCGTAACTCCAAAATGGTTCATCAAACTCGTACACCCAGCAAGGCTATACCCGCCAAGCATCTGAGTCCCATGCGCAGTGATCTTATCGCGGGCAATGGCAAGTACGCGGTATCTAGCAGTCCGGTTGACAGTCTGTTGCGCAACACGCGACTCACTGTGCACAGCAGCTCAGGAGGGATGGGCAATCAATCGCCCTATAAATACAACAATATGGTCAGCAATAATCGGGAACAATTCAACAATCTGCACTTCTGCTAAGCTCAGTTCGGAATGAGGATGGGAATAGGACTGGGACCCGGTTGGGAGAGGATTGTTAATCATCATGATGTTTTTCGCATTTGATTGCAATAAATATATTTTTTCATACTGAAAATTAATTATGCCGCCTGTTTGAACACATAAATCGCAGTCACGTGTCGCATTTTGCCAAACCAAACATTTTCCAGTTCGCGAAATAGAGTTTTCTCTCCATTTCGGGCAAATTATATTATTTCATATCGTATCGTATTGTATTGTATCGTTTCGTTCCGCAAAAGCCGCCGGGCTGAAAACATTTTTCATTGTTTGCGGCTGTCTGCGCGCACTTTGTCATCATATGCAAATCACGTGTGTGTGCGTGTGTGTGAGTGTGTGCCAGTGTGTGTGTGTGCCAGTGTGTGTGTGTGGCAGATTTCGCACATTTGGCATTCGGTTTTTTTCCATACATATATTTACATTAGTCTCTGCCCTCGGATTTGCATAAATCTTGATTAGTTTTGAGCTGGATTTCATTGAAAGACCTTATAAATTGTGCCAGGGTATATTAGCTTAAAAATGCCTAAATCAAAACTATTAAAAGTTTCAACATTATAAACTTAGAGAACTTCTAGGCATATAATATTTTTTTTTTATTAAGGCATACGGGCAATACCCCTTTGTGTCCTTGGCAGCTATTAATTCAGCCTATTTAGGCGCGCTGGCTAACTAAAGTTAGCAGAATCATAAAAAAAAAAAAAAAAAAAAAATATTTTTTTTTTTATAGAATAGCTCGTGCTTTGAATTTCTAGTTATGTTGAGCGAGATATCATTGCTTTCAGTTCATTTCTATTATATATTATTTTTGAATTCTTTTAAAAATAAATTATTTTTATATTTTGTACTATTTTAAAATTTTATATTGTAAAATATTATGATTTTCCCGAAATATGCATTTATATGGCTTATGGCACTTATCTCGATTGTAGGTAGAATACTTGTAGTCGCGTATTCCAAAAATAAATATTTTTGTATCAGATTTACCCAATCCAAGCATTGCCCCTGCAAACTATATCTACAGACGCCGGGAAGAAATTGCACTTATTTGGGAATTTTAAACATCGATCCGAACAGAATGTTCCATTAAAAGTGAATGTAACACTCAAAGCGAATTCTACCAAGAAATTTAATGGACTGGTTACCAAGGGATATAAACCATTTTTACTAAATAGTACTGAACAAAAGCTCTATGAAAATTTCAAAGACCGCAAAGTGAAAACTCAACGTAAAATCAACGGATCTACCAATATAAAAAAAAATACAACTCATTCGGCGCGAACTACTGTATCTGTATTTCTAAATATGTTTGCTAGCAAAAAATTTCGATTTGGACCGAAATTCGGAGAGATATCGAAGATAACCGGTAGAGGGCCGCCACCCGATAACGCTCCTCAAAAAGGTGGAGGTTCTTCACTTCCTGGAGGAGCTCTTACAGAAGTTGCTACAAATGGTCCAGGTGGTGAGGAGATTACCATATCTATTCCAAGATTCCATAGGAACGAAAAGGGTATATGGGTATACAACAAATGGCAGGCCACCTACGGCAAAGTATGGCATGGTGATAATTATACCACGGTTCCTCGTATAGAAATCGATTCCAATCCCGTGATTAACTATTACCCACCGTAAGTATGCTATCATATCGTGCCGTGCCGTGTCTGTATGAACACATATATCTCTAATATTTTATTAGAAATTTACTCAAAAATTGCTCTAAATGTTTCTAGGCATATTATATATGAATACTATAGGGCAATAATAATCTTTCATCCATCTCTTCCCAGCAATGAAGTCAACTCCGTCTGCATGGATGCCTCAACCCTCTACAACGTTCCGCCCGTAAGGTCTTGGCTCTCGGAAACTTTTTATTCGCATAAAAATTTTAAAAAGAAGAAAATTATTTGGAATGAGCTTCGCCGGGAGATCTATGATAAAGGCAATTCTGAGCAGTGTCATGAATATCTGGTATATGCCAAGGGTCTCGAATTTATGGAATGTGCCCTGAGGCGCAATCAGCGCATGGAATACTTGATTCCGAAATATCCATTGCATCAAATTGTTGCTAAAGAACGAACCCGCAGGCCATTTAAGCCAACAACGAAGAGAAAATAGGATGGTATTTTTTCTTTTATTTTTTTTAGGAAAAATTTTTATGTTTGTAAGATGATTGTCCGACATCAAGCGTGTAAATAAAATAAAATTACAGAGCAAGCGAGTTTTTTGATTCTCTAAAAAAATACACTATTTACACGTGAATGGGGGAATACGAACCAGAAAGTGTGCTTAAATTTCTAGTATGCAAAACTTAGGTCAGTAGAACAGGTTCTCAACCGTATGCGAAGATCAGATGATGAATAAGACACGCTAATAGACAACAAATACATTTTTTTTTTTTTTTTTTTTTATATATATATGATGATCTATAACTGGATATAGAAAACAGGTTGCATGTAAAACATGTGTTGGAAAAATGTAGTTAGAAACTAGTTGGATGATCGCAGCGATCAGGTTTAACTGCGATTTTCCTATAATATTATATAACCTCAATAACAACCCCCTAGAAAGTGGGGGGGGGAACTATTAAAAGACAATCTGTTACATCGAAAAGTGCACACAAATCATCTACAGAACAGAACCGAATTTTATGCCCGAAAAACGTTTTTATTATTCCACTAAATTAAGCGTGCTCAACTCAAGTGAAGATTGAGGATTCCGGATTGAGGATTACGTTGGAATTGCTCAATTTCAGTGGGAGATGCGTTCGTGGTCGTCGTCGGGCGTCGACAGTCATTAAATTATCACACATTCAACATCAAAAACAATTCAGAAGTCGCGCTGACTGGGCAAGGACCCTCCCCCATTTAGTGCGGGACTTGACTTTAACCCCCGGCAAGGGGCCAGAGGCGGAGGCAGAGGGCAATATGCTACGCTGTCGCCCTGCCGCATTACAAGCTGAAAACATGGTTATTACATCAGTGTGGCAGGAGTGAAAGTGGGGGAGGGTTGTGGGTCTAGGACTGGGTCGGTTCTCGGGGGAGGGGAAGTCTGGGATACTGCTGTGCACATGTGGGCGTTGCAAAACGGATGCTGTGTGTGTCTTCTCTCTCTGTGTGTGTGTGTGATGACGATGATGATGATGATGATTATGACAGCATGACGAGAGAAGGTCGCCCGAACCCAACCCCAATTGAGATCTTTGGTTTTTGCATGGCTGCTGCTGCTTCTGTGCAATATGCTGTCCATTAGGCGGGGTAAGGGGTGCCCCTTGCTAAGTGAGAGGATGACTAGCCCGACCCGATGACCATAAATCATAAACGAAACATCAATTCCAGCAGCACTTGACCCAAACATTGGACTCCAAATTTTATTATTGCCCATAGGGAAAAAAAGCCAAAGTGTTTTCGGAGTATTTTCGGAGTATTTTCGGAGTGTTTAAGGAGTATTTTCGGAGTATTTTCGGAGTTTTTAAGGAGTATTTTCGGAGAACTTTAGATGGTCACGTGGCGCTGACTTTGGGGCACAAATTAATTAATTGCACGCAAGGAAGATTGATTAAGTCCTTGCCGCACAGACAGTGTGGCGACACCCCTTTTCAACCTAGAAGCCCTACGCCTTTGGCTTATCTATCACGCCAACATCCTGAATGGATCTGTCGTCCAACCCAACCCATCGGGAGAGAGAGAGAGAGAGGGAGAGCGAAACAATTGGCATTTCCATTCTTGTTGCTGTCTCTGGCCGTGCTGCCAACTTGATTTATCGACATTTTGGCGGAACTCGCAGAAATGTTTTACCTCCCCCCTCCAGAGAGAGAGGGGGAGAGAGAGGGGGGGCTGCTAAAAGTTGATACGAAGGCAGCGGAAACGCAATCGGCGCACTGCCAAAAATAAATTGATTACTGTCACGGAAATAGCTGGAACAGCTTACAGTGCAGCCAGAAAGTTTGTTTATTAATCGATATGGCAGCGCGATAGGACACCTTCTTGGCCAGGTCTCAAAGTCAAAAGCAGCTTATGGCTAAATCAAAGCAACACATGGCCAAGAAGTCGTCTTGAAAGGCAGCGCCCTCACGTGACATAGATCACGTGACATGGCAATAAATAGTTTTGCGCTGTCAATTAAAGACACCTGCCCTGGGTAGTGCCACCCTACCTTGCCGCATACACATACATACATACATCATAAGGGTGCTTCAGGCCTTCGTTAACTCATTTATCAACTGAGGTGTCTTTAAAGTGTCGAACGTGTTAGGTTTATTTTATTACGCTAAAAGTGCAGGGTATTTGGCAGCCGAATAACTTGCATTTGAAGTGCCTAGTTTAGTTCTTTAAGATCTTAACACTCGTTCTAGACTTTCAACACTCATAATTCTGTTTAAAGTCTTTGAATTTGGTATTTTAATATTATTTTATTTCATATTTTAACTTTAGATTGAGTTTTTATTATTATTTAAAGGGAATTTAAATTTTTACCCTATATAAATGGATTTTGCATGCTAAAGTGCAGGGTATTTGGCATTCGAGTGCCTTGTTTAGTTCTTTAAGATCTTAACACTCTTTTAGACTTTTAACTATCATAATTCTGTGTGAAATTTGAATTTGAAATTATACATATTATTTTATTTAATGTTTTAACTTTAGATTGAGTTTTTATCATAATTACAAGGATATTTAAATTTTTACCCTATATAAATCCATTTTGCACACATTACTAAGATGTTTTAAATTTTTTAGGTTAGCTTAGATTTCTATAAGCACATATTTTCTATATATTTCCATACTGCGCGTCGAATCAGATTTGAAATTTAAAAAGAAAACTGCAAATTTATCGTATATATCGAACTATGATTTATCAAATTTGCGATTGTTAGCTAATATTATTGAAAAAACTTCAAATATACCATATTTTCAATATACCCTATAAAAGGGCATAGACCAAGCTGTAGCTAGCCCGTTTCCACACCATGAGATAGCATAAAATTCCGCTATCTGACGCAAAAGTTAGTCATGATAGGGTTACCCCCTTTTCCTCTTTTTGGGTAACCTATTGGTATGGATAAAGCGATTGATTGGCGGTATTACAAATGTATTAGAAACTTTCTCTGTATAATTTCCGCATTTTCAGGACATGGAAACGAAACGAAACGAAACGATTCACTTCAAATTGCACTTCCGTGCGAAAAATTGTTTATCGAAAACTTTCGTTTTGGTGTCGAGACGGAGGGCGAACCCCCTTCGCTCTATATATATAATACATACATATATGACTGCCTTTTCCCAGCTTAGCGTACAATAGAAACGCCCACCCCTGCTCTAGCTCTTGGCCCTTGCCCATTTCCCACAGGATCCATCGATAAAGTTAGCACCTTTTGTCATTTTATTGATTCGTTATAAATTTCACACACACACTCACACACGCACACGCACGCACGCACACACGCTTATCTGGCAGTAAATGTAAATGGGTGTAAAATTTGCCCCGCCCACTTTTCACACAGCAGCCCGGGAAAAACCCTTTGCTTTCCCGGCTTATCTCATGAAGACTTTTCAATGCGATTTCTATCAGTTTAAAATTCCGTTTTATTGCATTCGTTATCAGCAAATAGAAAGCAGCGAGAAAAACCAGTGGAAAAGCGAATGAAAAGCGGATGAAAACTCTTGGGCTATTATAGAGAAAGACGTTAAAATAAATTGATACGTTCCACTTTTATTCAATTGAGTTTTTCCTCTCTCCTCCTTTTTTTTTTTTTTGCAATTTTCGGATGCTTATCGATTTTCAGCTGAAATCTCCGCCGGAATACTTAAAGCAGCTGTTGATTCCGGTGTGTGTGTGTGTGTGTGTTGCTGTAATTTTCCGGAAAACTTTTTCCACACTTGATTTGATAATGTGTCGTAAATTTTGCCTGCTTTTGGCATTTTCACTTTTTGCCCTGTGAAAATTTTCACAATTAAGACGCATTTAATGACGTGTCGCCAATATAAACACAACACTTCCTCCTCCCCCTCCCCTTCCCTTCATCATCCCTTTCAGCCTTCCAACCTTCAGCCTCCCCCTCCCCCTACACACACAGCTGTTGACATCGTTCGGGCAACGTCCAGAAAACGTCTAGAAATCGCTCTAATTGAGCGGAACGTGAAAATTTTTCCTAATTAAATAATTTTCTTAATTTTTATGAGTTTCCCCCAAATACGAAACGAAAAGTCTCAGGGCTGCAATGATATTTTATATGTGTGCAACATTCTGAAATTACGGCCAAGTATCTAGAGAATTATGGTTATTATTCGACCCATTATCAGGCAAGTGAATTTTAATAAGCCGGAGTAGACTGTCAAATCTCTCCCTCTCTCTCTGTCTCCAACCCATGCCACATTGAGTTTCCTCTAAGCGTCGCGACGCGTCGTCACGAGTTGCCTCAGCTCATGCACGACGACGCTTTAAGCGACAGCCCGAAAGTATGCTACGGTAAATGTGCGTTTGACAGGAATGAAAATTAACAAATTTATTTATGACCATCTTCGCGGCGCTGTCGAAAATATTCCTAAGGTAGCTAAGAGATTTCCGGATTGGGGAGGCGTAGATTTGTAGACTTGTAATAGATTGAGGTATCTTGTAGAATGGTTGCATGCCACTTGTCGGATTTCTCGAGAACAAAACTGTATGGTCTATTGCCCGATAACTTGGTCGAGACCATTAGATATTTTCATGGGGGATGCCATTATCTTTATTTCTTGGCCATTAGATTGATTTTGCATCAAAATAATCTGAATCTAAAATTTTCGAAAATTTAGTACCTTCCATGCTCTTGAAAAACCACTTTATCGTCTTGCTAGGACCTTCCAAGAACTTCCATAACTTCGTCAAAAATGATTGGATTTCCTTGGGAGATGGCGTTTTATTCATTATTTGGCCATTAGATTGATTCTGCATCAAAATATTGCGAATCTAGAATTTTCGAAAATTACCTTCCATGCTCTTGAAAAACGACTTTCTCGGCTTGCTCCTCCCAGGACTACCATATGTCATAACTTCCTCAAAAATCATCAGATTTACTAGGGAAAAGGCTTTATCTTCATGATTTGGCCAGTAGATTAATTATGCATCAAAATATTGTGAATCTAGAAATTTCGAAAATTTAGTACTTTCCATGTTCCTGACCGACCACTTTATCGCCTTGCTAGGGGCCTCCCAGAACTTCCATATGTCATAACTTCGTCAAAAATCATCAGATTTTCATGGGAGATGGTTTTATCTTTATTTCTTGGCCATTAGATTGATTCTGCATCAACATATCTTCAATCTAAAATATTCAAAAATTGAGTACCTTTCATGCTCCTGCCTGGTCACTATTCCCCTTGGAAGGACCCTACCAGAACTTGGAACTTTCATAACTTCCTCAAAAATCAACAGATTTTCATGGGACATAGCTTTTTATTCATTATTTGACCTCTTGATTAATTCTACATTAGTGAATCTAAAATATTCCAAAACTTAGTACCTTGCATGCACCTGCCTGGTCACTATTCTCCTAGGAATGACCTCACCTGAACTTATAACATTCATAACTTCGTCAAAAATCATCAAATTTACTAGAGAAAGGGCTTTTTATTCATTATTTGGCCATTAGATCGATTCTGCATCAAAATATTGTGCATCTAGAATTTTTGAAAATTTAGTACTTTCCATGTTCCTGACTGATCACATTATCGCCTTGCTAGCCTCCCAGAACTTCCATAGGTCATAACTTCGTCAAAAAACATCAGATTTTCATGGGAGAAGGCTTTATCTTCATGATTTGGCCAGTAGATTGATTCTGCATGAAAATATTGTGCATATATAATATTCAAAAATTTAGTACCTTCCATGTTCGTACCTTTTCACTCTTCCCCTTCGAAGGACCCTACCAAAACTTGGAACTTTCATATCTTCCTCAAAAATCATCTGATTTTCATGGGGTTTTGGCTTTTTATTCATTGTTTGGCCATGAGATTGATTCTGCATTAAAATATTATGAATCTAGAATTTTCGAAAATTTAGTACTTTCCATGTTCTCTGACCCTTTTGCTTGCCTCCCAACTTCCACATGTAATCTAAAATTGGGCTTTTCATGGGAGATGGCTTTTTATTTATTATTTGGCCATTAGATTGATACTGCATCAGAATATTGTGAAACTAGAATTTTCGAAAATTTAGTACTTTCCATGTCTATGATTCAGTTTTCTGTGGTGGTTTTTTTTTTTTTGTTTCGTAAAATATTGTGAAACTAAATTTTCGAAAATTTAGTACTTTCCATGTTCCTGACTGACCTCTTTATAGCCTTGCTAGGGCGTTTCCAGAACTTCAGTATGTCATAACGTCGTCAAAAACGATCATGGTCAGTAGATTAAGTCTCAAAATGATTATGATTAACTGCTTATAAAGACGCTGGAAACTCCACTCATCAAGAGATTCAGTGATCTAGTTGATAATCCTGCATATACTATAACCGGCTTGGAAATCTGTCGCCTTATACCAAATAAAAACATGCTCGAAACGGGATTAATCTTTGTTTATTTTATTTTCGATAAATACATAATTAAATTCGGTATATAATCGCGACAATTTGCTGTACGTAAGGTATTCGCGTAATCGCAGTTGATTAACATCTTAGTTAGTATATACACTAAGTTTGTATTTATTTAATGAGTCGAGTCAGCGAGCTCATTACATATGCAATTTTCAATATAATCGTTGGAATTTACGTAATCAAAACCGATGCCACAGCAGTTGATTGAACATGCCGCAAGCAACTTGCAACTTGCAACAATCGCCCTTTTCCAGTCTGTGTCTCTGGGTCTGGGTGCAGTCTCTGCAGTTCTCTGGTAGAATCTGAATCTCACAACGACTTTGAGAGTTGGTTAATGAAGTTTTCTCGTATTGCATCGGTCTCGACAGACTCAAATTTTGCATTCGCATTCAGTCGCCCCAGAAGCGTCAGCCAGACAAGTTGCATATTTACAGAAAGCTCTTAGTTATTGTGTTACCACCAACTCGGGATCTGCTCAAGGTCTCCAGCTAAATTTTGTTTAAAGTGCTTTGTTGTTGTTTTTGTTGCTTTTATCTGCGCTAAATGGCATTTAAGCCGAGGCTATAATTAAGCCAGTGTGTTCTACAAAAATATTTAAAGTGCAACTGCAACTTGAACTCCAACTGCAACAACAACAACAACGGCAACAACCCCAACAATTAAAACAATAGTGCGCTACAGTGCTGTCGTTTCCGCTATTTTTCTCGTCCCGCTCAAATCTAGCTTTTATTGAAGGTCAACAGCGGGAAAAATGTTTGAATGGCGCGCAGAGCGGGAATTTCAGAATTCCTTAGCTTTTTTCAGTGTTATCTACATTTTTCTATAATAAAACAATTAAATCCATAATTTTCTAACAATAATTGAAAGTTTATCAATTTTTAAACGATAAATATGTGTAAATATGTGTAAAATCCTTGCAGAATTCTAGAATTCTTTAGCTATTTTCAGTGTTATCTACATTTTTCTAAAATAAAACAATTAAATGCATAATTTTCTAACAAAAATTTAATGTTTATCAATTTATATACGATAAATATGTGTACGAAATTGAATGTTTATCAATTTTTATACGATAATATGTGTACGAGTATATCAAATACTTGCAGAATTCTAGAATTATTTAGCTGTTTTTCTATAATTCAAATTTTAATAATTTTGAAACAACGTTTTTTAATCAGTATACTATTTTAAAGAGCGGAAAATAATAATATTCAAGTGGTACAATATTTTTAAGTGTTAAATCTGTTAGCTTTTTAATTATTTTGCTCTTGCTCACAGCTTCCCGCTAAAAAATAGCTTTTTATTTGAGTTGGGCAACACTGGTGCGCTAACAACTGTAGCTGCCTGCCGGTCACGATCTGCGCAACAACAACAAAATTATCGAAAATGAAAATGTTATCGACTTTGCAACTGGCCCTGCTCTTTGGCTTGGCCACACTGTCTGCGCCCCTCGCTGAGTCAGCGCAAATACTTGGCCTCTTTGCACATCCCGGCAAGAGTCACTTCGATTTCTTTCGTCCCATTTTTACGGATCTCGCCCAGCGTGGACACAATGTCAGCGTGTACAGTTATTTTCCGCTCAAGCAGCCGCAGGCGAATTACACGGATTATGTTGTTTGAGGGAATGCCCGTGCTGACGGACATTGTGGATCTGCAGGTGCGTAGACTGGGCAGGGGCGTACTTAATCCCATTAACCACTCTTCCCTACCCCTCCTAGACCTTTGAAGCGGACTCATCTCTTTGGGGTCTGCCCTACAAGCTGCCCACATTCTTCATGCTGCACGATTGGGGCCTGCGTTCCTGCCAGGTCGCACTGAATTCGCCGCTAATCGCTCAGCTACTCAATTCGCCGCAACGTTACGATGTCATCTTGATGGAACATTTCTCCAACGATTGCATGGCAGCTGTGGCGCATCTGCTCGACGCACCCGTTGTGGCCCTGAGCAGCTGCGCCATTATGCCCTGGCATTATCGCCGTATGGGCACACCGTTCATTAACCCCATAATGCCAATGAATTTTTTACCCTACAACGATCAGATGACACTCGGGGCACGTCTTAATAATTTCCTACACTTTCACACAGTCAATCTGCTCTACAAGTGAGTTCCAGTTTAAGATCTGTGATCACGCTCCACTGATATTTCATTCTTCTTCTTCTTGGTGCAGTCTGATCACACAACCCGCTACGGATCGTTTGATAAGTCAACGTTTTGGCCACGGTTTGCCGCCCATCAATGAGATCGTGCAGAACACCAGCCTCATGCTGATCAATCAGCATTATTCCTTGACAGGATCACGTCCCTATGTGGCCAATGTCATAGAGGTGGGAGGTCTGCAATTGGGTCTAACGAAACCTCTGCCCCAGGTGGGTTAAACTATAATACGATTATACTGATCTTATAACTAGGAAGTCCCTTAGCAACTGCAACAACTACTCGACGCATCCAACGAGGGCGTTATCTACATCAGTTGGGGTTCCATGGTTAATCCAAATACGCTACCCGCTTCCAAGCTTCGTGCCCTCTACGCGATCATAGCGCAACTACCCGAATATATCTTCATAATGCGTTGGACAAATCAGACCAAGGCAGAGAACAAACCTAAGAATCTACACACCTACGACTGGCTACCTCAACGGGATCTGCTGTGTCATCCGAAAGTCAAGGCCTTCTTGGCACACGGTGGTCTACTGGGCACTACCGAGGCGGTTTACTGTGCTGTACCCATGCTGGTGACACCCTTCTATGGTGATCAGTTCCTCAATGCCGCCGCCATAGTGCAACGACAATTTGGCATTATCGTCGATTTTGCAGACTTCGATGAGTCGCATCTTAGTGGAGCACTACGTACCATACTGAATGCTGAGTAAGTAGAGGGTCCTACTGAAATACTCTGCTATACCCAACTTCCTTTTCTTCTCAGTTTTGCAGCCCGGATGAAACGCTCCACAGTCTCCTTTCGTGTACGTCCCCAAGACCCGCTTGACTTGGCGATCTGGTGGATCGAACATGTGATCGCTACACAGGGAGCACCTTTATCGCTGAGCGTGGCCAGGCATATCAATTGGTTTGTCTATAACTCAATTGACATATACCTGATCATTATATTCGTCGTATTACTCGCCCTGATCGCCGTCTGGCAACTACTCAAAGTTCTCAGATGGATGTGCGGTAAATTTACAATGACAACGTCAGCTAAAACTAAACAACAATAAAAAAAAAACGATCTTCAATGCATTTACTTATAAAGCTTGGCTGTATTTTAAATGGGGTTGCATCAATTTAGCCCCAGAAATACATATCAATTTGTTTATACCTTAAAGTCTATCTTGAAATGATATGCTATCTATGTTTGCTATAACCCGATCGTATCTTTGGTACCATGCTCCGAAAATGATCAATAATTAAATTCCTGTTAAAACTTTGGTAACTGTATCGTCGTACCAGTCCGTAACATGACTTTTCTTACCTCTTGAAACCATATCTCACGGAAGTATTGCATACAAAATACCCTATAAGAGCAGCATGCCGAACCCTAACCTACCCTACAGCGTCTTTATCAGCTATTTCTATGAATAATGCAACGTTTATAAATTAGTTTCCAGATTTGCTAGCAAGAATATACTATAGACTTATCGGTATAGTAAAAAACAAAAGCGAATTTTTTTTTTTTTTTTACATAAATTTTCCTATGTCATCTATAAAGTGTTTAACAACACGACACTTTTTTAAATTGAGTTCAGCTGATTAACGTCTGGCGGGCTGCTGATAGTACTAGATAGAGTATTGTTTTTTGTGTTTATGGGTTTGTCATCATAAATGAACTTCCAAAGTCCAAGTAATCTGTAGGAAAAAAACTCCATAATCGATGACCAAACAACTTTCGCCTCGTAATGCTGACTAAACAAGAGTGAAGGATCGATAATGTAAAGATATACTATATACTATATTTTATATATATATATATAATATAATATATATTTTATAATATATTTTGAAATAATCACGTGTTTGCAATTCACTAGTTAGTACAGTCTAATTATATGAAATAAATGACGTTTATCAGTGAAAATAACCACTCAAACGGCAGACATACGATGTTTTGATAACAGGCTCAACCGATAAGACCGCAGCACATTAAAGTCAATTCAGGTCTTCGATTGTTTACGAGTCTCGTGCTGCGCCAACCGGTTGCTGCCGCTGCTGCTGCCGCTACTGCTGAAGCACCCTACGCGCAGACACACACACACACACGCATAGCTTTGTTTGTGTGTTTATGTGCGATCGCTGACTTTGCAAAAATTTTGGGGGAGAGAACGTTCACAATGCACGCAGTGAGCGACTGACTGCATGCGCAGAGCTTCGGCTGCATGCCGAACCAAAGAGAATTAAATATATTTAATTCTCTTTGGCCGAACACACAGGGAGAGAGCACGAAAGAAAGCAAACAACACATGCAGTGCAAATAAGTACAGCCGGTACGACTCTCACTGCAGCACGGCTTCGTACCATCTTGCAGCTTTCGTTGAGAGAGAGCGCGCAGCCGAAGAACTGTCGCTGCTGCAGCGACAGAGAGAGAGCGACGCGAAGATCACATATACAGCGCCATCAGTTTTTTTTTTTTCGGCAGCGCTGCCTAGCTGCGAGCAGAGAGCAATGCTCCCATGTACGAGTAGTGTGTGCACCCGTTTCAGTCAGTCGCAAATTGTACGCGAAGCAAGTAACAAGTGGGTCGGTCGGTCGTTCATCTCACCCACCAGCATTGCCTAAGCACGCATTTAATTGAGCTGCGAATTTGTACCGTTCCATGAACTGAGTACACTCAAATTGTACACAAATTGCGCTCGGCTTTCCCTCATTTTAAGTAAGTTAACAAATGCATTTCTATTGCACTTTTTTATTTATTGCACTTTTTACATAATATTCTTGCGGCATGCGCAGTTCGAGCAAGGTCAAATGGCGCATGCAACAAGTGCGCGATTTTCGATTTTTCTAATTTTATTTTTTTTTTACATTTTGTCATCGCGTTTCAAACATACCACACATAGCTGAGCAGCATAGAAAACGCTATGCTGAGGCTGCTGCATACCTGGCAGAGGCTGCCCCTCCTGGCCCACCTCCTCCTCCTGCTGCTGCTCTGCCCTGCCGCTCTGCATGCCGGTCGCCCGCTAAAGGTTCTCGGACTATTTCCGCATCCGGGTGTCAGTCATTTTCACTTCTTTCAACCCATCATGAATGCCCTCGCCGAGACCGGGCACGATGTCAGTGTGGTCAGTCATTTTCCAATGAAGAATCCCTCCAGCACACTACAAGGATTATCCCATAGTGGGCATGGACAAGCTGACAAACAGTATCGATCTCAAGGTGAGTACGTTCCCGAGATGATGTTGTATGAAAATTAACAATAGATTGTTAAGTGCCCGCTTAAATTACACGTAATTTGTGAAAAACTAATCGGAAAGGCTACAGTCGAGCGCACCCGACTGTGGTATACCCGATACAACTGTGAGACCGTCTCAAATATTTTATAAGCTTAAAAAAAAGCTAATATAAAAAAAAAATGTATTTGTATCGGATAGAATTAGAACTTGTACCCTTTCGGCTATATCGAATCGACTGTTGATACTGATCAAGAATATATATACTTAATGGGTTCGGAAATGTCTCCTTCTTCCTTTTACATAAATTTTTGGTTAACACAAAGTAATAATACCCTTCTATTCAATGAGTAGCGGGGTATAAAAAGTCATAAAAAATATCCACAATAGATCCGCCAAGTTTCCCAACAATTTCTCAACAATTAAGTGAAGATCTTCTATAAGTGATTTTATTTTATTTATTTTTTTTTTTTTTTGTGATTTTTGGAAAAACCCCTCCAATTTGCGTGAATACCCCTAATGCGGCTCTAAAATTGCCGCAAGGCGAACGCATGATGCCCTCTCGCTTCCACACACTCTTACTTTCACTTTCTCGTTTCATGGTCTCTAACTTCATGATCAATTTAGCGATCTATCAAAATAAAAAAAACAACAAACCGGACTCTGTGATACTCTTTAAACAATTTCATAACAGATTCCTAAATTTCCTCTACCTAATCCCATAGCCTGCACAATGCACAAGTAAAATGACGCGTCGCGAGCTCAGGCTCTTAAGGGTGGAAAACATTATCTGGCAAAACTGCTGTGTTTATGCTGCGATTAAGCCTAAATTTGGATCGTAGCTGCATATACTGCCTAGCTATGTGTATGTGAAAGAAAAAAAGTTAAGATCCGCATAGCTTGCTTAATAATTGCAATTTATTGATAGGAAATGCACATAGCAGCTGAAACTATGCAGAAATGATACTTAAAGTGATTATTTCTCTCTCCCTCCCTCTCGACAGATGTTCGAGAAACGCGCCTTCTACAATCACTTCGTGGAGTTCTTCCTGCTGCATGAGTGGGGCAAACAGTCTTGCAATCTGACACTACGCTCCGAGGCCCTGCAGACGGTGCTGCGACGTCAGGCTGGTTACTATGATGTCATTGTGATGGAACAATTTAATACCGACTGCATGATGGGCGTGGCACATCAGTTGAGGGCACCAGTGGTGGCCCTAAGCAGTTGCGCCCTCATGCCATGGCACTACGAGCGCATGGGTGCCCCCATAATACCCTCGCATATACCCGCACTGTTTCTGGGTCAATCGCAGGACATGGACTTCGCCGGACGTCTGGCCAACTGGATAACCTTTCATGCCATGAACTGGATGTACAAGTGGGTTAATCCCTGCAATCCTCTATCGCTCTATATAACTCTCTCTCTTCCCCTGCAGACTCATCTCTGTGCCCGCTGCGGATGCGTTTGTGCAATATAAATTCGGACACGACATGCCCTCAGTGGGTGAGCTGGCCAAGAACACATCGGTTATGTTTGTCAATCAACATTACTCGCTAAGTGGCCCTAAACCGTTGCCCCCCAACGTCATCGAGCTGGGCGGATTGCACATCCAGAAGGCGAAGCCATTGGCTCAGGATTTGCAACGTTTGCTGGACAATGCGGAGCATGGTGTAATCCTGATCAGTTGGGGATCCATGATACGTGCCAACTCGTTGTCGGCGGCCAAGCGGGATGGCATAGTGCGTGCTGTGGCGCGGCTCAAGCAGCAAGTGATCTGGAAGTGGGAGAACGAGACGTTGCCCAACAAGCCCGCCAATATGCACATCATGCAGTGGCTGCCCCAGCGTGATATACTCTGTCATCCCAATGTGAAGGTCTTCATGACCCATGCCGGCCTGATGGGCACCTCCGAGGCGGCCTATTGTGGTGTACCCACTGTGACGACACCTATGTATGGTGATCAGTTCCTCAACGCCGCCGCCCTGGTGCAACGTGGCATGGGTGTGCTCCTCAACTACGAGGACATTGGCGAGAACAGTGTGATGCGTGCCCTGAAGCGTGCACTGGATCCCAAGTGAGATCTATCTATATTTCTATATATGTCTGACTAATCTTGCTCCCTTTCCCAGATATGCTGAGGCTGCCAAGGCCGTCTCGCATTCCTTCCATCACAGGCCACAGCAGGCTCTGCAGTCGGCCGTGTGGTGGGTGGAGCATGTTGCTCATACTCGTGGTGCATCGCTGCTCAAGCCCAGCTCCGTTGAGATGTCACGTTTCGTCTACTATTCGCTGGATCTTTACTTGGTTTTCGGCACCATTCTGGCCCTCGTCTTGGCCAGCTGGATCTCCCTAATCCGTCGCTGCTGCGGCCAGCGAAATGATGCGAAAACCAAACAGGATTAGATCGCTAACCGCATCTTTGTTTAGTCTATGTGATATTGTGGGACAAGCTCCCATTAGTGTACTATATGTTGCCAGAAAGAGAGAAAATCAACAAGATCTATATAATTGATCAAGCCAAGTGAAATTTATATCATATTTTGATTTAATTGAAACTGCTAAGCTGTTAGAGAACCCAACAAACTTTCTGTACTGATAATAATACTATGAATTTTGTATAATCAGCGATCATATAAACTTTAGAAAATTAAAAATTTTTAAATATAGCGAGAAAATCAACGAGATTTAATCGAACTGATCTTCAAGCTAAATTGTAAAACTGATCATACTGGATCATAATAATAATAATAAAAATAATATTATAAACAATATTGGAAACAAGAAAAAAAAACGTGAGATCATACTAAGATCCTTGTCGCAAGATTAATATATATTTTTATCAGCATCATTCACCTTCTTTAAGAATATCTAAACCTTAAAGAGAATATTAGCTACAGAAATAATACTAGAACATATTGCAAGCCTTAAGAACTCATCCACGATCCCTTTCACCTATGTAAATCTATCCAATTCTAAGTGAAAATTTGACTGTAGCCATTTTTATTTATTTTATTTCTCTCTTTCTCTCTCTCTCTCTTTAAGTTTTCCAAGACTTTTCTTCCCCAAGTCTCAGAAAATATTTTACTATACTCTCAGATTCTCAGTTGTTGCATTCTGCTCGACCTATGCGGACCTCTTGCTGCCGCCTCGGGATCTCAGGGTTAATTATAGATGTGCAACTATTATAATACTATAGATATACATATATGAAAATTGTTCTAAATTTTCTATAATACTTTTATGGTACTAAATATGTTTGAAATGTGCGGAAATTTGTTAGGAAAAATGTTGCTATTCCTTCTCGTAATCGGTGGTAGTGATGCCTTCAGGATTTTGGGTCTCTTTCCACATCCCGCTGTAAGTCACTTTCAGTTCTTTCATCCCATAATGCGACAACTGGCCGAATCGGGTCACAGTGTGGATGTGGTTAGTCCCTTTCCCGATGCACTGGCGCCGCCTGGATACACGGATTACCCCTTGACGAGTGCCAGCATGAGTAACGTGCTAAGCTTTGAGGTGAGTGAAGAATCTCTAGGGGATTATATACCCAATATATATATTCCTGTTCAGCTGTTCGAGGATCAAAGTTACGCGTTTCTATTGCCCTATCGGGAGTTCTTTTACCTGTACAACTACGGCAAGGAGGCCTGCAATAGCACGCTGCATGGACAGGCCTTGGAGCAGATACTGCTCCATCCGGCGGGCTACTATGATGTTATAGTGCTGGAACAATTCAATACCGACTGCATGATGGGCGTGGCACATCGGCTGAGGGCACCAGTGGTGGCCCTAAGCAGTTGCGCCCTCATGCCATGGCACTACGAGCGCATGGGTGCACCCATAATACCCTCGTATATATCGGCGCTATTTCAGGGTCAATCGCAGCAGATGAGCTTCATGGGACGCCTGGGTAACTGGATAATCACACACACGCTCAACTGGCTGTACAAGTAAGTGAGATACACACGGAATATTGGATAATCTTCCACTATCGCCTTCCTCTCTAGACTTCTGAGTGTTCCCGCTGCCGATGAGCTGCTGCGACATAGATTCGGTCCTGGCATACCCTCCACCGGTGAGCTAGTGAAGCACACCTCCCTCATGCTGATCAATCAACACTTCTCGCTGAGCGGACCCAAGCCACTGCCTCCCAATGTCGTCGAAGTGGGCGGACTGCATTTGCGCCAAGCGAAGGCGCTGCCGGAGGAGCTGCAGCAATTGCTGGACACAGCCGAGCATGGTGTCATTCTCATCAGTTGGGGTTCCCAGCTGCGAGCGAGTTCACTGAGCAGCAGCAAGCGGCAGGCACTGCTACATGCCTTGTCCCGTCTGCCGCAGCAAATCCTCTGGAAGTGGGAGAACGACACGTTGCTGGAGCAGCCGAAGAATGTGCACATCATGAAGTGGTTGCCACAACGCGATATACTCGCACATCCAAACGTCAGGGTATTCTTCACACACGGCGGCCTCATGGGCATCACCGAGGCAGTGGCCAGTGGGGTACCCATTTTGGGCATGCCCATCTACGGGGATCAGTTCCTCAATGTTGCCTCACTGGTGCAACGTGGCATGGCGGTGCAACTGGACTTCGAATCTTTCAGCGAAGAGTCCGTCTACAATGCTCTCTCTCAAGCCTTGGATGACAGGTACAAGCAGCAGGCACAGGCAATTGGCGCCGCCTACAACGAGCGACCCCAACAGCCGCTGGAGACTGCGGTCTGGTGGGTGCAGCATGTGGCAGAGACACGTGGTGCTCCCCTGCTGCAGCCCAGTGCGGTATATCTCAATCGCTTTGTCTATTACTCTTTGGATGTGTATGCTTCCGTTGCTGTACTGCTGCTGCTAATCCTTGCCAGCATCAGAGCATTCTGGCGACGCTGCTGCCGGCCCAAGACATCACCCAAGCTGAAACACAAATCGAACTGATCACCAAATTGCAGATGAAACAAGTGGTTGGATTAGTGTAGAGGGAACAAGGTGAATATATTAACAGAATCAACAATAAAGTCAGTTTACAACTTTGACTTGGTGGCACCAGGGAATCCCAGGCGATAGAGTGCCACCACAACGGCGCCACCCAGACCCAGATTGTGCTGCAAAGCCAGCTCCGCATTGGGTACTTGACGCTTCTCGGCCTGGCCACGCAACTGCCAGCAGAGCTCGGCACACTGAGCCAAGCCAGTGGCTCCCAGAGGATGTCCCTTAGAGATCAGGCCACCGCTTGGGTTGATCACAAATTTGCCGCCATATGTGTTGTCACCGCGGTCAATGAATTCGCCGGCTTTGCCCTCGCCGCAGAGGCCCAGAGCCTCGTAGGTAACCAGCTCGTTGGCCGAGAAGCAATCGTGCAACTCCACAACCTGCACATCTTGTGGCTTGTAGCCGCTCTTGGCGAAGAGGCGCTCTGAAGCCAATTTGGTCATGTCATAGCCGGCAATCTTCATGAGGCTTTTGTCAGCGAAAGTTGACTCCGGATCGCTGGCCATTTCCATGCCCACAATCTCCACAGCTTGCTTCTCCAAGCCATGGCGACGCACAAACTGCTCGGAGGCCAGAATGGCAGCACCAGAGCCATCTGAGGTGGGGCAGCACTGCAGCTTGGTCAACACGCCCTCAACCACCTGAGGCGACTTCATAATCTGTTCCAAAGTGTATTCATCGCGGAACTGTGAGTAACTGGTGAGAAGAGATATGGATAACGACGATTAATATGATGCAATCAACGCTGCGCGGTCAATGTTCATGGAGGATGTCCCAGACACAAGATTAGATAAGCGTGTCTCTTTTCCGATTGAACTTTCGACTTAAGACTTACGGATTATTGACTGAGTGCTTGTGGTTCTTCCAGGCAATCTTTCCGAAGTGCTCGGGCTTTGTGCCATACTTCTGCATGTGTTCCTTGCCAGCATTGCCAAAGATCTGAGCAGCCATGGGGCCAGCACCGATCTCTGTCAGTTCACCCATCTCATTAACGTGACGCTCCATGGGATTGGCACGATCGAAATACTGCATGGATATGAGAAGATGACAACGATGGATTTCATTATGATTGACTTTAACCTACCTTGGATGCCAAAGATCCACGCTCCATCTTCTCAAAGCCAAGGGCAAGCACACAGTCTGCGCTACCTGACTCCACGATCTGCTTGCCCAGATACAGTGCACTCGATCCGGTGGAGCAATTGTTGTTCACATTGTAGACAGGAATTCCGGTCATGCCCACCTCGTAGACGGCACGTTGACCCGATGTGGAGTCACCATAGACATAACCCACCACCGCCTGTTGCACATCCGTGTACTTGAGCTTGGCATCCTCCAGCGCTTTGGTGACCGCCTCCTTGGCCATGTCCGGATAACAGACATCGGCACGGCGACCTGGTTTCTCGAACTGTGAAACAAAATTCTTAGCTGGTGGTCTCAAAGGTCGCTATAATGTGTAGATTGTACCTTGGTCATACCGACGCCGATAACGTAAACTCTTGTCTTGGCCATTCTTGTGCTGCTGCTGCTGCTGCTGCTGTTGTCGCCGGCGTTTCAAAAACAAATGCCAGCGAGAGCCTCACCTGGGCGCGATATCAACTGCGAAGTTGAATCAGATCCAATGAACGACGAATTGAACTGATTCGTTTTGATACCGCTGCAGTTTTGCGCATGCATCTCTTTCACACTCGTTTGCCATGGCAAACTGCATTTTTTTGTTAACAATAAGTCTATAAATTAAATTAAAAATTTTCTTTAATTTCACACAATCTTCTTGCGCAGTTAACACTTTGCATTGGGTACAGCAACTGGGAACAGTTTACACGAGTATCGAAACATTTGCATTTGTTTGTTATCGATACTCTCCCAAAAAGGTATCGATAGCGTCAACGATAAGCTCGCTGCTCACAGTAATAACAACTTGTTTTGCCTGTCGAACAACTAATATTTAGTAATTGATTAAAGCCGAAACGCAGCGGTTGCACTTGCTTCTAATAAATTGTATTCAAATCTATTTATAAAATGACGAAGACCCGAGTTTACGTTGTGGGTGTCGGCATGACCAAGGTAAATATTTGTAAATACAAACAGTTTATTGCAACAACACAAAGAGAAGTCACAATAGGCAAAAAAAACTGCAAGTTTGGTCGCTTTTCCGACTTTACCTCTCTTTGTTGCCTCGAAAACAACAATTATCGCACTCGGACTTTGAACTAGGGTGCACTTCGGTCAACGAGAGAATCGATACGTTGTTACCGAGCAATCTAAATCTTGCTCTGAAGTGGACCGATTAAACTTAGCTCTCGCTATAAAAATAAATATCAGCAAAATAGAATTAATCCGATTGCCCTTTTTTCTATAGTTCGAGAAACCTGGTCGCCGTGCCGATGTCTGTTATCCGGACTTTGCCAAGGAGGCGGTCAACAAGGCACTGCAGGATGCCAAGTTGCAGTACACGGATGTGCAACAGGCCGTAGTGGGTTATGTCTATGGTGACTCCACATCAGGGCAACGTGCCGTCTACGAGGTGGGCATGACCGGAATTCCTGTCTACAATGTGAACAACAATTGCTCCACTGGATCCAGTGCCCTCTATCTTGGCAAGCAGATCATCGAGTCGGGCAATGCGGATTGCGTGTTGGCCCTCGGCTTTGAGAAAATGGAGCGTGGTTCACTGTCAGCCAAGGTAAATTACTTAAGATTTGACCTCAGCAAGACATAAAAGTAAACCTTAATTATTTTATTATTCTCTTTAGTACTTTGACCGCGCCAATCCCATGGAGCGTCACATCACTGAGATGGGTGAACTGACAGAGATCGGCGCCGGGCCTATGGCTGCCCAGATCTTTGGCAACGCTGGCAAGGAACACATGAAGAAGTATGGCACAAAGCCCGAACATTTCGGAAAGATTGCCTGGAAGAACCACAAGCACTCAGTCAATAATCCGTAAGTGCATATCATTATAGCACGAGCTATATACATATGTTTGTATACGGCATCTTATCAGTGTTCTTATCTCGTTCTTGGATTGTTAAATTTAATAGCTACTCGCAATTCCGCGATGAATACACCCTGGAGCAGATTATGAAATCCCCCCAAGTGATTGAGGGCGTGCTCACCAAGCTGCAGTGTTGCCCCACCTCAGATGGCTCTGGTGCTGCCATTCTGGCCTCCGAGCAGTTTGTGCGTCGTCATGGACTGGAGAAGCAAGCTGTGGAGATTGTGGGCATGGAAATGGCCAGCGATCCGGAGTCAACGTTCGCCGACAAGAGCCTCATGAAGATTGCCGGCTACGACATGACTCGCTTGGCTGCTCAGCGTCTGTTTGCCAAGAGCGGCTACAAACCACAAGATGTGCAGGTTGTGGAGCTGCACGATTGCTTCTCGGCCAACGAACTGGTTACCTACGAGGCGCTGGGCCTTTGCGGCGAGGGTAAGGCCGGCGAATTCATTGACCGCGGCGACAACACATACGGCGGCAAATTTGTGATCAACCCAAGCGGTGGCCTGATCTCCAAGGGGCACCCTCTGGGCGCCACTGGCTTGGCTCAGTGTGCCGAGCTCTGCTGGCAGTTGCGTGGCCAGGCCGAGAGGCGTCAGGTACCCAATGTGGAGCTGGCACTACAGCATAATCTGGGCCTAGGTGGCGCCGTTGTGGTGGCACTCTATCGCCTGGGATTCCCTGCTGCTAGCAAAATCAAGCACAATCTGACTGCTGCAGCCAAGGCGGCCACCAGCGAGGAAGGATTCAAGGTGTCGCCGCTGCTGAAGCTACTCGAACAGGCCATGCTGGAGGACAAAGACAATCTGATCGAGAAGGTGCGTGCCGTGTATGGATTTAAGGTCAACAATGGACCCCAGGGCCAGACTGGCTTCTGGGTAATTGACGCCAAGCAGGGCAAGGGCAAAGTCATCTTCAATGGAACTCGTAAGTGATTCGGCATATTTTGTTCAGAATAATTAATTAATTAATTGCATATAATATTATTGCAGAAAAATGCGATGTTACCTTCGTTATAAGCGACGATGATGTGTTCGAGCTGCTGACGGGCAAGCTGCCTCCGCAGAAGGCCTTCTTCCAGGGCAAGATCAAGATACAGGGCAACATGGGATTCGCCATGAAGCTGATGGACTTGCAGCGTTCGGCCCAGAGTCGCATTGCGGAGCTGCGCTCCAAGCTCTAAGCATTCCTCATACCATTTTCCATTACTTCTGGGGTTGGTTGGTTTCGAAGATGTGCATTAATATCGCATGTATTATTTTATAGCTCTTAAATTGTTTTTTAAACACTCAATATTAGTTATTCCACAATCTGGTAAATATAGTACACAATTTACAATTTACATTTTTGTACGATCCGAATCTTTATTGTTTCTTCAACGTGCATTGGCTTTAAAAACTACATTTATATTGTGTGTGTTGTGTATAATTATGTATATAATTATTGATATATATATATATACTTGTGTGTGTGTGTGTGTGGGTGTATGTGTGCTCTTAACAAACACACTCAAAACACTTTTCAAAAATGTTATTAGGAAAAACAAAAAAAATATATATAATAACTGGGCGCCTTTACACTTTGCTAAACTGAGTAAAAAATACTCGGCCGATGTGCTGCACATATTTATATATATATATCGTTATAGTCGTATATATGTATGTATGCATATGTATGGGATTTAAGCGCTTATTGAAATATCTCAGAGTTTGTCTATCTGTTGCCAATGTGTGTATATCTTAAAGTGCCTGCGGTAATAAATTAAAAACTATATATCTAAAAAGGGTTTAGCATTTTTGAGCTTAATTCTCTACAGTTATCAAATATAATGTATAGGTGTGTGTGTGTGGGTGTGTTTATAAACTTATTCCCTTTTACTATATATACAATCTAAGTGTATCTTGTTTTTTTTTTCTTTTGGAGCAACTCTTAAGCTTTTCCGTTTGCGTTAGACGCTAAAACGAGGCTTGCAAGTTGCCGGAAACGAACAAATTTACAGAAACAATTTGCAACAAGTTGTAGCTGCAATAATATATAATGATTACGATGCGGAACAACATCGCTGGAGCGAGGAGCTTCCATGCTCATGCCCACTCAGTAGCTGTTGTTGGAGTTGGCGTATGAGGATAGCGAAGCGTTCGTGCTTGTTGTCGTCGTGCTGCCGGAGGCAACAGCAGCTGCAGCAGCGCCGGCTGTGGCTGAGGATGAGCTGCTCGAGCTTGTGATACTGGGCTTATTGTCCATGCTGGCCATAATCGAGCCAAGAAGATCGACTGGTGTGACGGACGTGGTTTTGGCTGCAGCTCTGCTGCCGGTTAGAATGATCTTGTGCGAGGATAAATTGAACGTTTTGTAGCTTGTGGTGCCGCCGCTTGTTGTTGTTTTCTGAATGATGGGGCTTCGGTTGGGAGTTGCTGCTGCTGGAGCAACTGCTGCCGATCCTGAAGCTGGTGGTGGTGGCGGCGGCGGAGGTGGTGGCAAGGGCATTGGTGGCAATGGGGGTGTCAAGACCACTGCAGATAGGCGACCAACTAAAGGTGTCAGCGATGCAGCTGGCAGCACAACCTTAACAACTTGTGGTGGTGGTGGTGGTGCAGCTCCTGCTGCTGGTAAAGGTGGCTGTGGGTGAGGGTGTGTGATCCGGACAACGGAGATTGGTTGGGGTTGTGGCGGTGGTGGTGCTGCTGCTACTGGCGTTGGTATATCCAAGGGAATCACCTCCTCACACATCTCAGTCACTTCTTCCTCGTGATCCACATCCAATTGTGGTGTACTCTCCACAATAAGCTCGTTACCCACATCCTCAACCGGATCAGGTGCGATTGTCAATTGGGGAGACATTGGTGCTTGTTGTAGTGGTGGTGGTGGTGGAGGTGCAGGAGTCAGTACTAGTGTTGGTGTTGCTGCCGGAGAAGGTGCTGATATTGTGGTTGTGGTTATGCTTGGAGTGACCTCATTCTTGCTGGCGATCGTCGTCGTGGTGGGTTCATCGGATACCATTTTAACTTGTATTTTGATTTCGGGCTCCTTTTGATTTAAACTATTAACGTAGGCTTCGCGGTGCATGAACGGTGTAGGAGGCACTAGAGGCAGCAGTGGCAAGGTCGGCAACATAGCTGGAATTGGAGTTATAGGACCAGTTGTTCCAGTTCCCGTTCCCGTTCCAGTTGGAACAGGTGCAGGAGTAGCAACAGTTCCTGTTGCCGAGTGTGTGTTAAGTTCATTGGTCAGGCGTGGCATCTTTGCTGGCGATGCCGTTGGTGTAGGTAGATCCGGTTTAGCTTCCTTCTTGCATCGTTCCTTCTCCTTATCGCTATCTTTGACCTTATCCTTATCACGACTCGATTTCTCCCTATCCTTATTTGATGATTTTCTATCCTTCTCAATTGCTGTGACCGCCGTAGCCGCCGCTTTGGTCAACTTATACTTGTGCTCCAATACCATTTTACGCATATCGATCTTGGAGTCATCTTTATTCGGTCTCTTTTTGGGTGTGTTGCTGCTGCTACTGCTACTGGAACTGGTATTGTTGCTGTTATTGTTACTGTTACTGGTGGTGTTGCTTTTGGTTTGCTGAGTGGGAGATGCGCTCGCAGTGGAGTGATCATCCTGGCTGCTCTCGCTGGATCTTCGCTCCTTGCCATCCAAATCGATTGCCTTACGTTTTGCCTTGCCATCATGCGTGCGCTTCGATGGTGTCTTCTTGCTAGGCTCATCATGACCAATTGGATTGGGCAATATGGTTTGCTTTTCTTTGTAATGCGGCGTCTCGGCCAACACGGGATTGTTCTTCTCATTAATCACCTCCTGGCCGGGATAATACTGACGCAGACGCAAGTGCCAAGCTGCGAAGGATTATACATATTAATTTATATATATCATACTATTATTTTATATATATTACCTATGCTCGTCACAGCCGTTACGGTGCGAAACTGATGTATAATATTGCGCGGCAGAAAATAGATGTCATTGTCACAGAGCTGAATGCGGGCATAACGTATACCATCGCGTCTCAGCTGATTCAGTTTTGCATCCTCGATCCACTGCACACACTGAGATATGGGCGGCTCATGCAGATCCAACTGCAGCATTTCCACTAATGTATTAAAGTCCTGAGCGGCAAAGGCAACCACATCTTTGGTGATGCGATTTTGGTTATAGGATTGTCCACAGTGCACAGCCTTAAGTATACCTAAAAATGAGAAATATATAAGCTGGTTAAGTCATTTATCTATAGAATATTCTAAAGAAATTCGAAAAAACAACGGAAAACAAATCAAGTATGGTATAAGTGTCTTATAGAGCTCACCAACTGCAGCGGTGGTGATGCGTTCGTGTCCGTGGCCCACATGATCCGCATGCGCCTTGGTGCGATCCTCAATCATTGTCTCACGCGCCTCCGATAATCGCGGCAGATACTGCAAATTGCGCAGTTCATTGATGCGAGTGCTGCCATGAAGAGATCAGGGCGATATTATAATTGGGAATTGACTTTTTTATATAAGAAGCAACCTTCACTTACCGCTGTCGCTTTAGCGGAGTTTTACTGTTCAACTCCGCCGTGGGCACCAGCTGCTCACCCGCGCGTATCCAAAGTATGGGTCCATCGTTCGATTGACGCGGATCCGTTTGCAGTATTGAATTGACACCCCAAGGCATAGTCTGTGGAGTGGATTCTATTAGCCACGAGATAAGGGATTACTTTGTGCAGTTACTTGCCTTGCATAGAAACGGATTTTGCTCGATGCGACCAAGCAGATCCGGGAAATAGCCACCCACTTCCTCGTGCACCTTTCCCACTAAACTGATCTGATGCAGGGGTCCATAACGAAACGTACCCTGGCAATAATTACGCACCACCTGCAAGTGAATAAGATTTATATAACGAATCTGTTATATATATAGATTTGGCCAATTTACACACCTGTTCGTTATACTGGGCCATTGTGCACGTTTCTATGTCGGAGTTGCGGCCCAGGACGCCCGCCTTGACAGTCAGCGTTGAATAGTTCTCGGCCATGTGCTCCAATAGATCGGGTATATAGCGTGCCGCATCATGTACAATGCCCATCACATGATGCGCATATCCATTCTCATCCTCGGCAAAGCATACGCTGAAAAACTCATCCACCAGCTGCTGCATTTCATCTGGCGGCAATGCATCGATTTCATGTTGATACAGATGCACTACGGAGGCACCGCCATTGGGATACTGTTCCACCTGTATGAGATGACCATATTTCAGATTCTCAAGACCTGCAGGAGCTTTGCGATTCGGTGCTGGCGGCAAGCTTTGAACTGTCTGCCAAGCGCCGGCAACTGGTGCATGCTGCACACACTGAACTCCCACACTACTGCGCCTTATCTTGGAACGCTTATAACACTTGGAACAGTCGCGAGATGAAAACGATGACGAGTGCCGTGAAGCGGAAGAAGACGAAGAAGAGGAAGATGATGAAGTCTTGTGATGGCTGCTCGATGAGTTCGAGGAGGAGGACGACGAAGATTTACGTGCACTGCAACTGGACGAGGAGGAGGAGGAGGAATGGTGATTGTTGCTGCTGCTGCTGCTGTTGTTGTTAACATTGCTGCTGGACGACGATGATGATGATGTTGTTGTGGTTTTTGGTGCCGGCGAAGGCATCAATATGGATGATGAGTTGCTGCTGTTGTGGTTGTTGCTGTTACACACAATATTTTCCTTGGGCTTCACTGCATCCGTTGCACTGAAGCTCAGCTGTCGTGTAACCTCATCGCGTGTCTTGTTCAACGCTTTAATAGCATCTCCATTGAGCAATGGTTTCGTTTCGATAGGTTCTATTTTGATTTCCGTCTCCGATTTGATGTGTTTATTATTCATAAGTACCGTGGCCGACGTTGCCCTCTCCTTCTGCGGCGTCTCTACTTTAATTTGCTGCTCGAATGCATCAGCTGAAGCCATAATCAATTCCTTATCCTTATCCTTCTCCTCCTTGATGGCAGACAGTTTGCTGGAGCTGTTGTTGCTGCTGCTGCGACTGCTGTCCGAGCTGCGTCGTCGATGGGAATGGGAATTCGATGAGCTGCTCGAAGAAGACGATTGTATCTGTGTAGAAAAGAAAAAAACCCATTAGTTTCATAATGAATTATGGTCAGCAGTAACTCATCCATAGTACATCATATAATCAATAGGTTCTGCCTTTATTGCACTCACCTTTTCCCGTTCTCGTTCTCTCTCTCGCTCTCTGTCCCGATCGCTTCTGTGTTGCTTTTTATCTTTGCTACGTGAATTATTATTGGAGGATGAGGAGGAGGAACTAGAACTTGTCTTGTAATCGCTTCCATGCCGATTTGTATAGGATTTGCTGCTGCTGCCGCTGCCACCGCTGCTCTTGCTGTTGCCTTCACGATCCTTGCGTGGATCAGAGCTGCTACTGCTGCTGCTATTGCTGTTGCTGTTGCTGTTACTGCTATTGTGTCGCTTATCTTCATCTCGTTCACGTTCCTTATCTTTTTTCTTCTTCTTGTGATTTCGTTCCGCTAGAGACAACAGAAAGGAGAGATTCATGCATCAAAAACAGAAACAAACAAAAGGAAAATAGATCTTGGCATCATCTTTGCTTACCCGTTTTGTTGCTGTCTGGGGCGGCAGCGGTTGCTGCTGCTTCCGTCACTTTGACATTATTCGTTGTTGTTGTTGTTGTTGCTGCTGCTGTTGTTGTTGATATTATTGTAGTTGCAGTTTTAGCTGTTGTTGTGGTGTTTGCATTGCCTTCGCCTGGCAGCTGCTGCTGCTCTTGTTGTTGTTGTTGTGCAGTTTTCATGCCTTTGTCATTGTTGTTATTATTGTTGTGGTTGTGTTCTGTGCCCAAGACGTTGGTCCCCTCATCATTTCCCAATTGCGTCTTCTTGTTGTCGTTGCTGCTGTTGTTGTTGTTGTTGGTGGTTGCCACTGCCGATGACGCCGCAGCAATTTCAACGCCGCCGCCGCCGCTGCCGCTGCAGCATTTCATTGTCTGTGTGTGTGCAAAATGGATAAGAAAAGTATTAGGCGCAAAATTGGGCGGCAGATTAAGAGATGCCGACTTGAACTTACCTCTGGATTGGTGTGTGTTGTAACGGAAGCTCTGCCAGTGGTATCCTGGCACATGGTGGGCAGCGGCATAGTGTTATTTTCGCACTCGCCCTCGCCATCGCCGCCGCCGCCGCCTTCTAATGTGTTTTCCATACTGTTTGTACTGGTGTGTATTTGCGTATGTTTGTGTGCCTAAGCGTGTGTATGTATGTGTGTGTGTGTGTGAATATCGATTTGCAAGCTGCTCGCCGTCTACGTGACGCTACTCAGGAAGCTATCTAAATCTCACGCTAAATTTGTTTGTATTGCTTGGCGTACATTTGCACTTGCATCGGTATTGGTGACCGGGTTGATGCACGTAATTTTACGCCTGCTCACTTTTTAATAATAATTTCGCGTTTTCGTTCTAGAACGAGCCGTAGTGGTACGTCGTGCATTCATTGTTTGCCTTGCCGATAACTTAGGGTTGTCGCATATGAGTTATGCGATGCATCGATAGACATGACCAACAGGCAATGCTGCGATATGAAATATATCGATATCGTTGCATGTTGCACACCACTTATCATGACCGATAAAATATTGAGTTATTTAAATATGCGTAAATTTATTTTTGTCTTGTTGTCGTTGTCTGTAGAAATCGACTAATGCACTAAAAAGTCATATTTTTATATGTTCTCTTATTTTACTCTTTTATTATACGTTTTTGTTATTCATGTTAATTAACTTTCAGAATTGTCTTGTATTAAGTCTAATGGTTTGCACTCTACAACTTTCAATAACAACCGTGACTTGGATTAAAAAATATCGATAGTCGTTCACAATGAATTAAGCCTCAGTTGAATTAGTTTTCGATAACGGACTAAAATTAAATAATTTGTTATAAATTTGTATATTGTAGCAAACAGTAACCAGAAATATTTGAATATAATGTTTTAGAATCGAACGCAATGTTTTTTGAAGACTGCCGTTAAGTGTCTGTTTTTTTTTTTCTGTTGCAATCACATGAAACGACAAACAGAGCTTTGTTGTGTGTCGCATTTTGAATTTTACATTCAGTCTTAAGTTTAAATTATCTACAGCTTATTCAGGGATTCTGGAGTGGTAAATATAACTTCGCCAGCATCCGCAGGCTTTAAAATCGTAATATTGTTTGGATTATCGACTATATCATCTTTCTTGACATGTAACATATCAATTTCAGTGAGTGCCACGTTTGGTTCCTGCAAGAATATGGATATGGATATGGATTAAGATTAAGATTTCCACTTTTGTCTGTCTGCTTACCTTCTCCATGGCTGCCTCGGAGACCTGCAGATGATATTTCTCCTGACAGAGCCGCTGTAATAGCTCTATACCAATCTCACGATTCTTGGCATACTTATTCTCCCAAGCATCCAACAGGCGGTTATAATAGCGTGCGTTCTCGAAAAACGGTAGAAACATGTGTGTGCCTGAAGTGGGAAATACTCGCTCCAGCGGCAGACAGCGGTTCAACTCATCCTCGGCTACAATTAGGCAGCGCACATCGTCTGGCAGTAGATTATCCAATATTGTGTCCACATATTCCTCACGAAATTCAATTGCACGACTTGTGAAATGATTATGCTTTCGTACCTCTTCGGCGGTGAGGCAGGTGGTAAATATACGTTTGTCATGACACAGGGGACCCTGAATTTGCAGTTCATCCAATATTTCCTGCTGTTGTCGTTCATTCAGTTTGGGTGGCACCTGATATAAGGCCGTATTGAGTACGGCCTGTATTAATGGACCCTTAACGTGCAAATCGAGTGGGAGCTCTGAATGCAATGATGGTGATATATTAATTTCCAATAACCAAGGCACCAGATTCTCGTCCAGCAGCACATCGAAACCAAAGAGTTCATAACAATTGTAACGGAAATTCACATTCTGTCGATACATGCGATTTAGACCAGATTCGCCACTAACAATCCCCCTTATGACCAAATTCCTTAACGTTGCCCACAATCGCTTCGTATTGACACCGCGATTCTCCAGACAAGACCACAATGATTGCAATGTCCATTTGTGTCCCTGGCAGGCATTGAAATCCTCATTTTTGGCATAATTCTGTGAAAACTTATTAATGCTATAATTTGTCAGATGCATGCAGCGCTCATCCAAGTTTCCCAACTCTGAGCTATATTTAACGGAAGCGAATCTGGCAAGTCCATCCTTGAACATGTAGATACGCAGCGGATTTATAGATGTTACTACAACATATAGACGCATATCGAACTTGTTGTCATTGATCAGAAGCGGACGTTCAATATACCTAAGGGAGGAGAGGGGAATAATTATTTAGACAATTTAATTCCAAAATTTGTTAACCCACTTTTGCACCACCAATGGACGATCCTTGGGAAACTGACTCCATTTATTTACGATTCGTATGCCTGTGCCACGAGCACTTGCTGGCGGCTTGACAATCCATTTGGTCAGCTTGGAGGCATTCTTTGGCCAGACTTGTCGTAGTATCTCTAAATCGTCAGGCATTATATATGATCTGAGTAGTGAGAATTCCCCATGATTAGTTCTCATATACTATTTTTCTATATCTCGAACTCACTTTTGCATAATACCGAATTCCTTTTTGCCGAATTTCTTCATATTATTCGCAATACTGCGCCACATTGTGTCTTTACGTCCGATACGAAACGAACCAGGCATATGATTATATTTCTGATGCGATCGAATCGTACGAAAACCGGGACTTTTCATGTGCTTCTCCCACACAGCCATCCAATCGGTTGTATCTGAAAGTGGATCGGTATAATATATTTAAACAGCAGAAATCTTTATCAAAAACTTCACTCACTTTTGATAATACGAAAGCCGGAATTCAATACCACACGCTTTACGATCTTTGGCATAACTGGACTAAGCTTCCACTTGAGCACACGATGCAGAGTCGGCGGCATGGGTGGACCCTTGTCCGCGTGTGAGGTAAAATTCAAATAGGGCGGCACATTTGGGAATAGACTGGGTGATAATATGCATTCAGGTCGAAAATACACAGATGCCTCAGAGTCTGTTGTAGTTGTTGTAGCCACCGAATCCTTTGATGGTACCTTTTGTAATTTTAGCCGTATATTACGGCTCTGGCTAGTCTCGTCGTTGTCGTCGTCCAAAAAAAACGGTGTGCCAACATAATCCTCTTCAGAATCAGAGTCATCATAGCTGGTTATTTCATCAATGGCTGCACAAATAGAAATAGAATTAATTAGGATAGAATTATGTTTAATTTATGGACTTACCGGCGCAGGGATCATCATCGTTCTGACGTACATCATGGTTGACGCTCACACACTTGTTCAGCTGAACGCCCATATAATTATCTCCGGAGGACAAACGCGTTGATGTATACTGCAGTGGCAAGGACTGGGGCTGTGCATATAGGGATGCATATAGGCTTGTCTCCAGGGCCGTCGCTGCCGATTTGGTTAAACCATTTTGGGTTAGTATCTTACTTTTCTCATCATGCTGCTGTCCATTGAGCATGCTGCTACCATGGAAGGTATTAACGACTATCTTGCTGGCCGCCTTAAGTGTAGTTACGCTCGAGCTTTTTACGAATCCGCATCTCGGTGGACTTGGGGAAGATGCGTTGTTGGCATTGTTGGAACGCTGCTGCTTACAGCTGCTGCTGTTGCCGTTGCTTATGGTTGCAATTTTAGCAGTTGTGTCTTCACGTGCACGCTTTAAAAGCATCTGCGGGTTAGCATGGCAAAGCAGGAGGAACACGGAGGGAAGGAACATAAGACAGGAGGAGGAGGGAAAACAAACAATCAACAAGGGAGAGATCATGCCACATATATACTAGCTAGGATTACCCACCTGAACTTTCTTATATGGCTCAGACTGTAGCACTCCAACTACAGGCGCTGGCACAGAGTTCAACTTGGGTGTGATACGCGGTGGCGGCGACTTGGCTGGTGCTGCAGTGGCAACGGCAGCAGCCGTAGCATCCGTTGTTTGTTTCTGACGACTTTGCGATGACGATGACGTAGACTTATTTTGATTTTTCGTAGGGCTTTTTCCAGATGAATTTCCTGCTGAGCTACGTATGGATTGGCTGTGCAATCTGCGCGGATTGCGATGATTATTATTATTGTTGTTGTTAATTGATTTATAATTGTTATGCGATTGTTGTTGTTGTGTTGATTGACTGGGATTGTTGTTGTGATGATTGTGATGTGAGGAGTAATCCTTGCTCATAACCATCTTATCCTTATATAGTTCGACCTCCTCCAGCCAGGACTCATGAAAGTCTAAGATCTCGATACCCTTGCCGCGCGATGGAGATGTTGCATTATGATGCCTAGTGTTCTCCTTGGTTGCGGCTGAGGGTGTTGTATGTGAACGCATCGCTGGTGTTGTCCTCTTCTCAGTTGTTATCTGTGCCATAACGTTTTCACAAAGAATTTTGATTGCTGTAAAGATTGTTAGATAAAAAATATATCAATCGATTTAAATAACTCTCGCTTTCGAGGCACATGCTATCAGTCCCGTGTGTGTGTGTGTGTGTGTGTCTCCGTCTGTTTGTTTGGATTATGTGATTCGTAATGCGCGGCCAGCTGTGTAACGCCATTACTTCAGCACGGGCTCGTCCAAGTCTGTCGTCTGTTCTCGCCCGATAGAGAGATACCATATCAATGTGTGTGCGTATCTATGGATCTGTATCTGTATCTGTTGTCAATGGCTGCTATTTTAGACATGGCACAGCACCAAGATCAATCGTGCTGCTCTGGTCTCTTTTTAATCGAATCTATTTAATTAGCATTACTATCAATGGGATACAAGATCGCTGGGCGTTGGCCAAAGCACTTGGCTGGCGCGCGGGCAACGTTGCTCCGTTTTTTTTTGCATTTGAATATACAACCTGAAGCCCGCGTAAAATTGTCATGTGTTGCTGCTGCTGCTGCAGTTGCCACTGTTGTTGTTGCTGTTGCTTTTGTTGCTGTTATTGTTGTTGTTGTTGTTTTTGCTGTATCCTCCCGGCGTGACGTTGGAATTTTTTTTGTTTGCCTTTTTTTCCTGAGCTGCTCTCAGTTTCAGAATGTCACTCACCATTTACATTTACACGTACACTTTTTAATTTTGTCAGCGTTTGTTGCAAGTGTACCGAATTTTTTTTAACGTATATTAGAACACTAGATCGAAAAAAAATTTTTTTTTTTTATTTATTTTCAAACTAAATGCCGGACCAGCGATAGATAACAACAAACACGGCTATGTGTGACCGTGTTGTGTAAATGACAAAAATCACAAGGAAAATACCAAAAAATAAAAATATACACACAATCGAAATGAGTGTGACCAAACTGTAAGTGCTGCCAGTGGGGCCAGTGCTGCCCAGTGCTGTATGTCAAAAGCAGCTTGGCGCGCGCATTTAAATTGAAAACTTTTATAGACGAATATAAAATACAAACGTAACTATAAAAAACTATTTACTGTTTGATATAAAAATAATTAAGCTGTTCTTTTTTTGTTTTTGAATAGATGGGCGCATAAATCAAGCAACAACAGAGAGGGTGCTGCTACCTAGCAGGACACACACACACGGGAACAGGTACTGGGACTGGGCCCATCAAAACGTCGACCTACATGAATGTGTGACGAATCCGCAGATCAAATGCGACCCGCTCTTGTTGTTGATGAAGACATCAACATTTCAATTTATACACCTTCTGGCCACAGTGTTTTTTTTTCCTCTTTTTTTCTCTCTTTTATTGATTCCGCTGTACTACAAAGTGATTTATCGCAGATCCTACAGCAAAAAAAACTCAGACCCATTTGGACTGCGGCAACATAAGAACCTAAACGAACACACACACAGAGAAAGGGAGAGAGGGAGAGGCAGATACGTATCTGTCGATAAGTTGTGGCTGCAGCGTCGGCAGTTCGAGCGCTTAAACGACACTCAGGGCACCGCCTACAAAACGTCAACACCAGCGAGACCTGACTGGGCCGGGCCTGGCCGAGATGCGACTGCAGATGATGATGAACTTATCTTCATCTTTGAAAATTGTTTAACGTGTCTCTCTCCCTCTCTCCTGTACTGCCTCTCGGACATTTTGCGGTGCAGTGGCAGATGAAGATATGACCATGTGCCCAATCCCAGCCTGCAATCTATGGCATACGCGCTGTGTGGCCCCTTGAGGACTCGTTGCGCGCAGTGTAGTATAGTAAATATTATTAATTAACACTTAATGAGCATAGTTAGTGATTAAATAAGCAGCAGGCTGAACAACGCGCAAAACAACTTGATCTGTTTACTTTACTTGATATAATCTTTGGCGATTTGCCTTTGATCTTGCCTTTTCTTTCTCGATTTATTAAAGAATCTATAAAAGAAAACCTGCAGCTTTTCAGGGCACTTAAATAAATATTTACAGTAGTCATATCACGGTCAAAATTGCACTTATTGCTTGATCTTAACTGATTTAGCTTGAATATTTTATAATTAATTTTTTTTTAATTTTTAAAGGCCTTTGAAATATTGTAAAAAAATATATTTATATGTTTTAAATCATAAATATTGTTTTGAATGGTAAAAAATGATTGAAATTATAAAAAAAAAAAATATTTTCTCATTTTACCAACTGCAGGGTATCTGCTAGCAGGCTCTACTTTGCTTTTCTTTTCTTCCTCTATTATATACTAATAAGCATAATTAGTAAACATATCAACAGCTTGTGTGTGAGTGTGTGTGTGTGTGTGGGGAACCCATTCGGTTGGGCCAAGTTTAGAGTTTCAGAACCCTTCAGTTCAATGTAGGCGGGGCGACTCAAGAATATCGTATATCCCTATATCGACTCAATGCAATTAATTTGCCGCACAATGCACTCAATACACAATAATGCACAAAAAACACAATCGACTCGTCACAGAAGTATAACTAATTTTCGGAAACTCGTTCCCCAATTGGGATCAGAGATCTCAGACCTCAGGCATGTGTGTGCTTTGCGTTGTAGGGGCCTAATCCTTTTGCTATTTTCGGCACCTTTTGGTTAACCTGAGCTGGCTCTGAAGAGGAATCCCTTCTTGGGCTCCCTACGAACGATCGGCTCGCATTGATTAGAGCTCAATTTACACGGATTCAAGGTGTGCATAAGCCGAGGGGAGCGAAGAAAAAAAGAAACTGAGCTGCCTCACTTTGGCATTATTCAATTACATGGTAAAAAAAAGTGGGAAGGGTTTTCTCTCTCTCTTTTCTATAGATCACGCATAGACACATATGGTTTCCCCCCTTCCCGCACACACATGTGTTGCGTAATCGAGATGGCATTAAGACCGGCTGCACCTGAGAGATCATATCGAGAGGCACAGCCGTCGCTTAGCTATTCATAATTGATGGATTTTCGCCAGATTTTCTTTCCACACACACACGCAGCACATACCATGTGAGAGTGGTTGCTAAAGGTGCAAAAAGTAGAAAAAAAGGCTTGATTAGCAGGGTATTCGAGAGGGTTTTCATTGTGAAAGTGAAAGGAAATAAAAAAGAAGCCTGATGTATCCTAGAATAATGTATATCCCTGGGTCACTCTTATTTATCCAGTATTTATCTAGTAGGGAAACACTTTTCTTTAAGTTATCGATAACTTTCAAAGCGATTGTAACTGTTACTCTGCCTGTGACTATGACTGCGTCTGTCTTTGCGCATTAAGTTGCCCATCCCAAAATGGATGCTCTACCTCAATAGTCGTATAAAGTTAATCGGCGGCTAAGTCGAAGATTAATTTTATTGCTTATTTTGTTTTCATGCCGTTTTCATAATAAAAGTTCAAAAGCTCTACCTGTGCATCGGCTTTTTCTTTCTTTCTTTCTTTCTCTCTTTCTTTCTCTGTCTGTCTGTGACGGCGGTTTTAATAAAATTGGAAATTTATTGTCTTTATGGCTTGGCCACGAAGCACTCTCTCTCTCTCTCTCTCTTTCAGTTTATCTTGCCCTCTCACTCTGGATTTGGGTCCAAAAAGGGGCTGTCAAACTACCTTTAGCTTCTGCGAATTTATATGCGTTTAAAGCTGACGATGATGATGCTGACAACTTTGCAAATTTCTTGTTTTAAATACCCTGTAAATGTTGAAATTGCTCGAAAAATGATATATTAGTTTTGAGTAGCCGCGTGAAGTTAGGAAAATTAGAAGTTCTTTTGAGTATATTGAAAATACTAAGATATATTGCTTTATACCACCGAAATTCAGGAACTAGCAGAGCTATGCTCTTTAAATTTGCTGCTAAGGTTGCTTAGTATAACAGGTATATATAGATTTTTATAAGTTTCAAAAAACTCTCAACAAGCCTTGTAAATTTTGAAAAGTTGAATTTCTAGCGCAATTCAGGCAATATCATAATGAAATTTGGTGTGTGTATTACAAATTTAATCTAAAGGCAAGTTTTTCAAATTTCATAGCTCTAAGATTAAAGACTAATTTAATAATGATTTCTTTGCAGGGTATCACACAGCTTGTCTCGCCCACAGTTTGCATTTTTTTTCTGCGATGCCTCTGCTCGGCTGGTGGCTTGTTTGACGTTGATAATTTAGCAAATATAAAGGAACTCAATATTTTGACAGCACTGTGAGCTGAGTTATAGAATAATTTGGTAGGGGGAGTTAATTTGCCCAAAGCAGATGATGCCAGAGAGATGAAGACCCAATCGATGTGTCCGGTGGTGCCACGTGACGACGGGCTGAGATTTTCCACAGGTTGGATAAGGGTTCGTCAACAAATTATATAATCTAGGGGAGGTATAGGTATAGTACCCCCCTCCAAATGATGCGAGAACTTAGCAGCTGGTGACGCGCTGGTGACGCTCTATTACACACACATTCACACGCACAGTGGGCCGCAAGGTATTTAACAATTTAAAACTTGCCTTAAATTACATGGCGTTCAACACCCCGCACGGGTTTACGGGGGGGTGCAGATGGGTGGAGGGTTCTAGGCAGGCCGCTTGTGCGGTTCCCGAGCAATTTAAAGTAATTTCAGGTTTCCAAACCATGAATTATAAAGTACTTTCCCCCCTTAACTTGGGGTTGGCATGGGGTAACGCGTCTTCAATGCATGACGCTCATCCTTATACCAGGTGTGGGTGGGGGGGTACCTGCTGTAATTATAGGGCTTCTCTGGGCCTGGCGGTACGTGGAACACGATTTGTTTTCCACAAAGTTAGTTTTCCTTGTCGCATGTTTGTACACAAATTGCGAGTACTTCCTGCGATCAGAATGAATACCCAGACTGATGGTATACGGTATTGATGGTTCTTCGAAATGATTTCATTTGCCGTACACCATGTTCTATGTATATAATTATTATAAATATTTGCTATAGAGAGTCGAAGAAATACTGCAAAACTTTGGAAAATTGATTGTCAGCGACAGCTGTCGTTGAATTCCGAATCGGAATTCTGAATAATCTGAAAAAACAGCCTGTAATTACATGAAACGTGGCATACTTAAGCATCCCGATATGATATTCTTCACGCTTCATCAAAATCATATAAAAATCGTTATATTTAAATGAAGAAATTCATATAAAAAAATTCTCAGACTGTGCTCTTTGTAAGGCTTCCGGTCTTTAAAAATAAATAATAATCAGCAAATATTTATGCAAATTATGTATTTGGTTTTTATGATGCCTTTATGGCATATCAAAATATTTATGAAAATTGCCTAAACGAGTTGCATGATATTTTTGGATGCCGCACTAAATTATTAGCCTAATCTTTTAGATCCAAGTTTCTCCATAGTTTAGAGAGCAACGAGAAGACTTTTCAGATCTCTCTCGTAATATTGAGTGTGCTTGGGCAAGACAAGTTCGACTTGTTCGGTAGCTGCTCTGACAAATTTATATGGCTTATATGGCAAGCGAATCCATAATTGAACTGTAAATGGTAAAAATATTTATTGTCTTATCACATCGTATAACTTGCGGTGTCACCACAGTGCGTGGAAAAACCAGATGCCAGGGAAATAGAGCAAGCTGTACAACTAAGTGCAAGAGGTTTGCATTTAAGTGGCTCGACGGGGAGATACCCTGTAGCGGATTGAATGAAGGGGTAATTAACTGGTTTATAGTTAGATAGATTGGTATTTAGAGGTGTATTAGGTAGTTATAAAGAGTGATCTTTATACATCTAACTCAACCTATAGATATTCTGTAATTACATAAATTATATACTACAATTTACACGGTAAAAATATATATATATAAGTTAAATTATTTCGGTTCTCGCAGCCGCATAGACTCACCTAGTTAAGTTAAATAGAATTCCAGCCGGTTCAGCTCACTTGGTTCGTTATATTTTACGAGGGTCGTATGATAAGTCCGTGACTTTTTGTATTTGCCGCTCACCTGCTCTAAATACAACACTGCTCCTGTCAGCAGTTATCGATTAACAGCTGACTGTAAACTGTAAATTTTGAGAAAGCTGCGTTTTTTGGTTTGCGTTTTATAGGCATTGAAAGCAGACGATCTCGTGAATTTTAACGAAAATGGAAAAAAGTGAATTTCGTGTGCTAATTAAGCATTATTTTTTGCGTAAAAAATCCATCACCGAAACCAAGGAAAGACTTGATAAATATTATGGGGACTCTGCACCATCAATTTCAATGGTTAAGAAATGGTTTACTGAGTTCCGTTGTGGTCGTACCAGTACAAGTGATGCCGAACGTTCAGGTCGCCCAAAGAGGTCGTCATGCCAGAAATCGTCGACAAAATCCATGGAATGATATTGGATGATCGGAGAATGAAAGTGCGTGAGGTAGCTGAGGCTGTAGGCATCTCAACTGAACGGGTACATCACATTTTACATGAATATTTGGACATGAAAGCTTTCCGCGCGATGGGTGCCGCGATTGCTCCACACGACCATAAGCGCAACCGTGTGACCATTTCAAAGGGTGTTTGGCGATGTTCAACCGCAATCCAAACGAATTTTTGCGCCGTTTCGTTACCGTAGACGAAACATGGATCCACCACACCACACCAGAGACCAAAGAACAATCAAGACAGTGGGTTTCTCCGGGTGAACGTGCACCAAAGAAGGCCAAGGTGGGTCTGTCGGCCAACAAGGTCATGGCCACAGTTTTTTGGGATGCACAAGGTATCATTCACATCGATTACCTTGAAAAGGGTAAAACGATCACCGGCGAATATTATTCAGAGCTTTTGGACAGATTCGATATTGATTTGAAGCGAAACGACCGCATTTGGCGAAAAAAAGTGCTGTTCCATCAGGACAATGCACGGGTGCCACTGTGTAGTCAGCATGGCAAAATTTCATAAATTGGGCTACGAACTGCTACCCCATCCAGCTATTCTCCAGATTTAGCCCCTGTGACTATTTTTGTTTCCAAACATGAAGAAATGGCTCGGCGGTAAGAGATTCGGGTCAAATGAGAGGTCATCACGAAACAAACGACTATTTTGAGGGCCTTGAGAAAACCTATTATTTGGAGGAATAAAAAATTGGAAAACGCTGGACTAAATGTATAGAGCTAAAAGGAGATTATGTTGAGAAATAAAATGCTTCTTTGACGAAAAAAATATATTTTATTCAAAAAGTCACGGACTTATCAAACGACCCTCGTAGTTATAATTATATATATTATTCGTTATAATTTTATTAGTGATTTTAATTGCTAAACTTCTCCTTTATATAATATGTGACTCGCTTGAGCGTCAGTCTATAAAGAAAGAAAGAAAAACTTGCCATCTCCTGTCAAACTTGACAGCGTCTCCGCATCCATGCGAAAGGTAAAATGCAGCCCTGAGATTAGACCGGTAGCACACTACATAACTAGATGATATTATTAATATATTATTATTTATTATTTATTTATTTATTATTATTATTATTATATTAATAATATTAATTAATTCTAGAACAAACTCACCTAGCACTTAATTAACTATTTTCCAAGATCGGGATCTAACTCATAACTTATATGATAATTTATTATATATTATATTTATTATATTTTATTATTTATATTTATTATATATTGTATATATTTATTATATATTATGGTATTTTATTATAACTGAATTATGCATATTACTTCGAAAAATAAATCAGATACCCTTTAAGAAGTTAAATAAGTATGTTCAATATTTAATCTGATATTACTATACTATATAGGGTGTAAGGCATATACCCCCCCCCTCGATTACAGGGTATAAACATGAAAGACAACAATTTACAAGAGCAGTAAAAACAGCTACGGCTACAGGTCTATTTATTTAAATACCGCTAGAGAAAAGAGGCTGCCAGGGAGAGAAAGGGAGAGACAGCAAGAGAGAAAGAGAGAGGGAGTGAGAGAGGGAGTGAGAGAGTGCTGTTACAGGAGGAGAGCGTGGATCAGGTACCGCAATTTGTGCATAAAAATAATATTCATCGTTATCGTTATTAACTTGTGTTGTTTGCGCTAATGCCGAGAGGCGAGTGAGAGAGAGAGGGAGACGGAGTGGGAGAGAGAGAGAGAGGAAGAAGTGGAGAGAGGCAGTCGAAGCCAGTTAGAGTGAGACAGCTAGCTAGGCAGCTCTATAGCCGACAGAGAGAGAGAGAGAGCGTAGCAGAGGCAACAACTGCATGAAAAGAATCTGTGGACTGGAGTCGCCTTCTCCTACTCCTCCTGCTGCTCCTCCTGCTGCTCCTCCTGCTTCTCCTCCTGCTCTTCCTCTCCTGCTCCTTCTCTCCTCGCAGCAGTTGGCAACTAAATGCGCTAATCCGCGTGTTGTCAACTTCATTAGCCGATAAACACGCCGACACATTAAATTGGGTGCTCCGGCAGCAGCAGCAGTCGCAGTGGAGGAGGCCACTCCAGGCTCCACTCCTGGCCAGGCCAGGGCAGGCCAAGCCCGGCGGCGGTTGCCATTTGAAGTTGCCAACGAAAATTTGCTGCCACTTGAATTTTTAATGCCCATAAAGTATGCTGATGCCGCTGCTGCTGCTGAGGATGCAGTGCCTCGGCCTGAGTCTGGGCCTGCTCTGCCTGGTTATTAGCCAATCCCCGTGGCCAGCTGACTTTGACACTTGGCAAATGCGCTGTGGAGTCGCAACTCTCTGCAGAGCTTGCAAAATCCCCAAATGAAAGTTCACAATAAAATACGATGGCTTAGCTTTTGTCTGCCCCCCTCCTGCTTCCCCCTCCTGCCTACCCCTCTCTCTTGCTCTTTCGATTTTCGATTTGGCCCGTCGTCAGGTGTGTAATTCGATATCTTTGCTCTTTAATCCCGCTCCCCAATCGCAGCAGCAGCAGCGATTCGTTTGTGTGCGCGATTTATGTACTACATTTGTATTTCTACAGCAGGACAGCAGGGAGGGGAGGCGGGCAGAGGGGGCAGGAGGAGAGGGCACCATCCGGCCAGGACACAAGTTGCGATGCAGGATGCGCCACTAAACAATAATTATGACAACAATAAAAGCAAAATAAGCTGCACAGCCGTCGCTTAATTTAGCCGTAAAAAGCAGTAGATAAAAAACCAGCCAGAAAAAAAGGCTAAAGAAGAAGAAGAAGGAGAAGCAGAGACAATACAAGGCCGAGCGAGCGGAGCAAAGCTCTCAGAGATTAGGGGGCAATTATTGCTTCACACGGACATTTTGCTTTTTTCTGCGTTTTTGTTTTGATTTCGCGAATTTGACTGAGCAGCAGTAGAGCGGAGAGGGGGAGGGGGAGGGGTGGGTAGGGTAGGTCTCTCTTAAGCGCCGGTATAGAATGTCCTTACGCAGAACTGAGTTTAATGATCTATGGTACTATGTATACTGAAAGAAGAAGAAAGGAAAGGACGAAGCAGAAGAGGTTAAACTCGATTTGAGCATGAAAGTAGCTTAGCATGCCATATATTATAAGGTACTAAGGTTCCTAAGTATATATTTAGTATATAGTATATTAGAAAATAAACCATAGTTATAAATTAATGCACAAAAATAGTCCCTGAGGCTCAAGCTACGACCCTATCTCTATACTTCGTCAAATATAATCAGAATTCCTTGAAAGAAAATATTGCTAGATTTTTAGTACCCCTATAGAGCCTCTAGTATAGAAAACTTCTTTAAAATTCATTAGATTCTTCTGTGAGAGGACATTTTCTTCATTATTTGGTCTCTAGATTCATTCTGCATCTGAAAATAATGAACTTAATTTCGCATCTTCCATATGTCTTTTAATCTCGATTTCAGTACCTCTATAGAGCCTCTAGTATGGAAAACTTCTTCAAATATCATCCGATTTTTCTGAGAAAGATCATTTTATCCATTATTTGGCCTCTATATTGATTCTGTATCAGAAAATAATTAGCTTAACTTTTTCGAAATTTTAGACCTTCCATATGTTTTTCATGGTACCCTCTTGCTCAATTTCAGTACCCCTTCAAAATTTCTAGTATAGAAAACTTCTTCAAAAATCATCAGATTCTTTTGAGAAAGGACATTTTATTCATTATTTGGCTTCTACAAAAGATTGATCCTTCATAAAAAAAATAAAAGATTTAACTTTTTCGAAATTTTGTCTTGATGAACCTAAGAAACCCGAAATTTATCACCTACAATACAAAAACAGTACACGCTAACCTAACGTATCTCAATTAACCTACAAATTGTACTTAGATCATTTTAAAAATATTTTTATCTCCAATCATCAGTGATTTTCAGCGATCTTCAGCTTACAACACTGTCTACAAAACGTTTTCTGCCTCTCCCAGTGGCATACTGACTGGGAAATCTTCTCTAGCTCTTAGGAGGTTCTCCCACCCCAACGATCATGCTCGAAAGGCCCCAATTGAGGTAGTAATTACTACTTAAGATCGGCATTAACGCTATCACTTACACATGTCACATGCTCTTCGCGCATTACTGCACATTACAAAGGGACAAGGGGGTGGATTTATATCTGGGGATAGGGATAGGGAGAGGGGGCTGAGAGATGGGGCAAATCATGCTGCGCGTCATTGTACCCAAAATACCTTAGGGTACCCTGAAATAACAGCCTCATCATGATGATCTTGAGCGAGCATTCGAAATGCTTCTACAGAGCCGGCGGTTGCGAGTTGGGGGTCTGTCCAAAGACTCATCTCATCTTGGCCGGGCTTACAAGAGGGGAGTGGGCGAAGGGGGAGGGGAGGGAAGGGTGTACAGGGCAAGCTGGCAAAACCTTCGCACACGGCGGCTGCGGCATATTGATTAATGGATCAAAGTCTTTTGACACGAGCTATTTTGGTAAGAAATCCTTTGTTGATCTTAACAAACACACACACACAGTACGCACACACACACACACACAGACTGTAGCGCGGTATTTAAAGTTTTTTCTTTTCTTTTTTTCAGTTCGTTATTCAATAAATTTTCAATTTTGACTGATTGTGAGTGGAATAAGGTCGTCAGTCGTCGGTGTCGGAGTCGGTGCGTTATGATGTATGTTTATGTGCCCCCAGTATTTGTGTGTGTGTGTGTGTGGGGGTGTTTATGTGAGTGTGCATGTGTTTGCGCTTTTTAACTGCGGCCCGCGCTGTTGTTTTGTTTTGTTGTAATGCGCCCTTTGTAGCCGCTGCTTGCGGGTGTTTTGTGTTATTATTATGATTGTTGTTATTGTATTATTGAATTGTTTGGGCCAAAGCACTTGGAAACCGAGTTATAAGGCACAGTGGGGCAAGGCACAAATGAGAATTTAATATGTTTTTTACTCGAAATTCATTAAATCTTGAACTTAAGCGGGAATTGTTAGTAAATATTCTTTATAATACATTTTTGGAATGAAAAGTATATCAATATTATTATTTCTTATTTTTAAATGAAACTTAAAGTTCTTAACTCTGTCAAATCTTTCAAAAAATAATATAAATAACATTTTTTTTTTAACTTTGTATATTAAACTATTTCATTATTATGACCTATCATATTAACTTGCAGATATTTTTGCTTTGCCTTCATCATCCCATTTATCTAAGTCTAAGTTATGTTCTAAAATTGAAAGAAATAATTTAAATAATAACAAATTTTGCTTAAAATGCTTTTTCAGAAAAGGTGTATATAAATTGAAATACTATTATTTTATTTTAAAACTGTTCAAAATTTATTTTTAAAATTGATAAAGAACAAATCTATTATTTGTAAATCTTAGAAATGTGTTAAAAAAGTGAATTTATAAAATTCCATTGACTTTTTCAATTAAGTAGTTTAATTTTCCATCAAATCTTAAGCAAACACTTTTTCCCTCAGCCTCGTCCCACTGTGCCCCACACGAATTTGTCTGGCATGCACTGTGACTGTGCCATCCATTATCATTAGGATGCCTGAAACGCCACACACTTGCGGTACAATACGGTATGTATAGCTCGAGTTGTATAGTATATGGAATGCTGCGATAGAGCTCACGGTGGGTGTGTAGGGGGAGGGGGAGGGGGAGGAGTTCAGGCTTGCAGAGGGGGGCTGCTTTGGCCGTATTTGTTTACAATAGCATGATTCAAGTAGTACGAAATGTTTTATTGTACACGACACAGGCTACCCCAGAAATCCCAGAAACAAAATCAAAAACTGATTGAGCGATAAATACCCTGTAATTATTAAATAAATATATTGCATATTTACACAACTTTTCAGGCTTTTGATAAGTGTCTGTCTTGTGTTTGTTTATCAAATACCCTGTAAACATGAGGTATGTTTGCTATGCGTGATAGGGTAGTTCATAACATAAGAACTCGTCTTTCAAATTAAGTTCCGATTGTTTAGTGTGTGATAGCAGCACATGAGTATATATAGATAATAGAGAGTTTACGACCCTGCTCTTTACATAGAAGATAATAAATGAAAAGAGAATTTTGATTGAGATTAACTTTGCCTCTTTGGATCAGTCGTACCATGTCTTTTAACAAGATGAGTCGAATTACTATTCAGTTGTGCGGTCTTCTCTGGCTTATAACAAACATTGCTGCGGCACCGATATGTGAAGGTATCCCGGAGGAAGATATATCTTTATATTTTCGTCTTTCACGACGATGGTACACGATTCAGGATGATTTCAACAACTATTTGGAAACAATCAACAACTATTTGGAAACAATCGATACAATGACGAGAAATCAATTTAACTCTGAGTGGGATATAGAATTAAAAAAACCAAAAAATATAGAACCCATTCGAATGTTAATGGCTACACCTAATAGAAATGCAAATGGAGAACCTCAGCTAAGGAAACAAAAGGAGAAAAGAAAAGAAGAAAGAAAGGAGACGCCTTTTTGGGAATTTTGGCATTAATATTAATATTGTATATTAATATTAATAAAGTGTTTTAGCATTACTAACATCAGAAAGTGCAACAACAGAAATGGATTTCTTTTTTACACCTTTTTAATATTTTCGAGTAGAATCATTTGTGGGTCAGATGAAATAAGTGAAATAAAGCGAAAAATCTCTGACAAGAGATAATAAAAAAAAGCTCATCCAAAATTAATAAACACATGTATACCCCACTTGAGTCGCTTTACAGGGTATCCGCACTGCTGGCCCTGGCAGTGGCGGCCATTGTGCACACACACACACACATACACACACATACACACACATACACACACAGACAGACACAGCGATTGGGCTTGCGGTGCGATCAGTGTGAAACGCGCTCGCGAAGATGGATTTCTTTTTTTTATTTTCCACACTTTTCTCTCGCTCTCTCTCTCTCTCTCTCTCGCTTCCCCTCTTCGTCTCTTCCCCTCTCTGGCGGGGCAGACAAAGCCAGCCAAGTTGTTTTGTTGTGGCAAGCATTGTTGTTGTGATCAAAGCGGCTTGGCGCGCCAAACGATACTCGAGCAGCCAAGTCCGAGTACCCGCGAGTGTGTGAGTGTGAATATGAGTGTGAGTGCGAGTGTGAGTATGAGTTGTTCTTTTTTCTACCGATTCTGCCGTGTGTTTTCTTCTTTTTTTGCTGTATTAAATTGTAATTACTCATGGCGCTGGAGGAGACGAGTGGAGCTGGAGCTGTAGAGGGGGAGGCAGGAGGCAGGAGGGGAACAGCTGCTGTAACCGTTAGAATCTTTTGTTGCCACACGTGCCCCTGTTGGTGGCAGAGGGGCAACAATTGATTACGCCGTATGCGGTTACTGCAGATGACTTTTTGGCACGCCTCATGGGCCTCAGGTCCAGTTCCAGTTCCCCCCTGGGGCCCGGCGAGTCATCCCAGTTACGCGGAAAACTGTGAGGAAAAACGAGCAGCCAAATTGATTGATCGATCCTCGGCAGTGGGGGGGAGGGAGAGAGGCTGCTTCTGCTTCTGCTTCTGGCCAGGCTGTCAACACGAGTCGGAAAACAAACAGAGAGAAAGAGCGAATGCGCATACGTCAAACTGGCCCACAATTGCAACGTTCTCCTTCTCCGTTCTACCTTCCCGCTGACCGATCCTCATCAGCCTCGAGGCAGAGACAAAGCCTCAAAGAAACTCGCACAAAATGGGCGGAACTGCTGATGTGCTGTCACTGCTGGACAGGCCTGCACAGATGAAACGGAACGGGTCCAGTTCCACTCTCAGTTCCACTCTCTGTCCTCCGGTTACGGAAGCAACAATGAGAGATCGAGTACACTGAGCGCAGCACGAGAAATGTTCACACTTTGTACACAGTGTCTCTCTACGAATGTGTGTGTGTGTGTGAATAGGCACACGCAAATGGTCATTACACTGAGAGAAATAAGTGCAAACTAAATGATAAAAGCAGAAGTCACATAAAAATTGCTGTTACACTGCGAGAAATTTCCATGCAATTAATACTTTATGCGCAGCAACTGAAATTCTCTGTGCACTGCAAAAAAATACTATGTGCTTATATAAAATTAAATTAAACATTTTTTTTAAAAGTATTTTACATATATTGAAAAAAGTTCCTTATTCAAATCAAAGCAAAAGCAAAAGAGACGATATTTTATAAAAAAAATCTTATAAAGATCTTATAAATTTCATTTTTTGTAATTTTATAAACATATTCTATGCATAATAAACAATATTATTAATTTATAATATTTTTCATAATTTTTAAAAATATGTAAAGACTATTTTGAATTTTTCTCTAGCCTATATCTTACCCAGCTTAAAATTTTTTTTATAAATATAGACTATATTTTATTGTGAACTTTAAGCGTACTTTAACTACAATTTTAATGATTTTTCATATTTTCAATAATTAAGATCCTCAAAATTAAATGATATATCGAATTATTGTAGGTCTATAAAGCCCACTGAAGCTATTTAACTATAGTGAAGCAACTCAGTATATAAAAAATATTTATTATAAATGCACAGTCAATTTCTCTCACTGTATTTGAGCCCATGCTAATTTTGTAGCGGAAAACAGTAGGCTTAGTGCGAAAAGTGCAGGCAGCACTCAACCAAAAATATGAAAAGGGCCCAAAGCAATTGATAAGCCAAATAAACTGTCAGCAAATAAGACGCAAATCAACAATAAAATAAACAACAGACGACATACGCAACGTATGCCTCAAAAGGGTCTCTCTGTCTGTCTGTCTGTCTGTCTGTCTCTCCATCTGTCTGTCCGTCTGTCTGTCTCTGTCTCTCCCTCTCTGCCAATTGAAATCATATGGCGTGGAATGTGTAGAGCATGGCATAAATGTCACTTCGCATGAGAATTTGCAGCGCGCTGACGAACGCAGCGTGGCGTGAAGCCAAAATGGATGGGTACAGCCCAAGAGGTACATCCGAGAGAGAGAGAGCGAGAGAGGTAGAGCAGGGTAGCAACTCCAAAACGATACATCATCGAAAGCAACAGGACTCGTAACGCCAGCCAGACTCGAGACTCGGGACTCGAGACTTGGAATTGGAATTGGGTACTGCTTCGGCTGCTGCTGCTGTGGTGCCTTTGTGCCCATGATCAACATGATCTCATCTGTCATAGATCGATCGACCTGTTCAGCAACAATGCCAGGCCAGCGTATAACCGGGTAGCCCTGGCAGTGGCAATCGCAGGAGGCCAAAAATACCCGTTGAGCGTCCTCTCCCGAGATCCTCTCCCGAGTTCCTCTCCCCTAGGGTACCTGCCCGATCAGCGGGTGGCACCTCGCACGAATTTCGCTCAAAATACAAATACAAAGAAACATTCAAAATGTGTGGAGAAAAATACAATTCAAATTTGTTGTCGAAGATTAAAACACATTTGTTAATTTGAATAGGTATTTCAACAGAGCGAGAGATATATCTAGATAAGCGAGGTGTCTGCTGTTTATTACCTACGAGAGATTACCTTTATAAACGATACCGATACCAATATTTTGCCCATCTCCAGCTCCAAACAATCTGACAACCATGTCAACGCAGCCTGTCAATGTCGTCCCGGATTAGAGTAGAGAACGGGGGGGATCTCTCTGGAGTCAAGCTGACAATTCATGGGAACATCGATAAGCTTCTGGGAGAATTAAGCTATCAAAGCGGCGACTAAATTGTGTGAGAATAGGAGGATCTTCAAACGATCAGTGATCATAGATCTGCAAAAAATAAAAAAATATTATGAAAACGTTTGATATAATATGTATAAATAGTTTTATGGAGTTAAAAGTAGAATATAAAAATGATATAGGGGCACATGAGACTGTTCTGTTCTGATCTGCAAACCGCAGAAATAATGATCAATGTGGTATAATATGCTAATTATCAAGAAATATAAATATAAATAAAGTTAGAGTGTTTAAAACTTATATAAATTATATTATATATAAATATTATTCCAAAAAAATCCAAAAACTTTAAAAATGATCAATACCAACTTGTATTATAAATAAATGATATAATATATTTAATAAATATTTTTCTTAAAGCTGAATTAAAATACAAAACTAAAGATTCAACACTTTCTAGACTACACTAAGTTTTTTCTTTTCCAAAATATAAAATTTCCTAACTTTTATCTACTCATATGCATAAATACGTATTATCTACTTGCCTAAGCGACTTCTGTTTAGTATAATCATAATATGCAACCCTTTTAGCGTAAAATCAAATCCCCTGCTTATCTCAAACTGAAAACAGAAGTTTCCATTTTGGAAAACGATCTGAGCATAACCGTAATTTGAAAAACAAAAGTTTTTATACGAATTTAAAAGCTGTTAAGGTGAGTGTCATGCGGTAGCCAACACTGGTTATAGGTCTGAGGAACCCAAATAGAGCTCATTTGCATGGGATGTCCCAGGCGGAAAGATCTCTGCAACTGCAAATGGAATGTCGTGATATGCAATAGAATTAAGCGATAACTGAAGAAGGGAAGATGAGAAAGATGGGGAAGAACGGCGGAACGAAGCCAAAAGTCATGACAATAATGCCAATCTACGGACTTATGAAAGAAGACGACTGAAAAACGAAGCTGAACGAATTGCATTTGTGAGAGAAGTGAGTCTGGAGAGACTGGAACTGGGACTGGGACTGGGACTGGGAGACTGTGTGGGGAATGCTACTACAAATCCATAATTATATGCGGCTGATGTCTTTATTAAAGCTGCAACAACATGTGGCCAGGCCTGCAGTCCGGGCTACCCGAGAGGGTACCTCAAAAAGACCGACATGAGAGAGCGAATAACGATCGTCACATAATTCTGACTCACATAAGCCTGCTATGTTGACAACGGCAAAGAAAAGGGCTCACACACACACACACACACACACACACACAGTGGAAGATTAAGCCAAGTTATTTCTCTCTCGACATTTGTCCCATTATCACCACAGACAGCGGCAGCTTCCAACTGTCCAACGGATCCAACCGATCCAGCAACAACATTTTAATAATACCCCCGATCTTCCCCTCCCCCAGATATATATACGACTGTGTCTAGTCAAACAAATAACAACAACTAATAAGTTGCATCGCAATCAAAGCGAACCCAGGCCGACAAAAGGCACCGCAACAGATGCAGATGCAGATACGGCTACAGATCGATCGATCCATACATAACCCTGCCCGATCGATGCCCACGATTTTTCCAAAGTGAGAAAAACAGCCTAAAGAGCGCGGCATGTGAAATGCCATACAAGAAATTATTATTTAAATTAACTATGACAACAACAACAACAATGACAACAAGATACAATAAGAAAACCGAAGAAATAACGAAAGTAACGACTGCTAAATGCTCTGTAACTTGAGTAAACTTATAGATAGCCTAATGAAATTTGGTATATAGCTAAAAAAAAGTGTAAAAAGAGTTTCTACGGAGTTTGATCAAGAAATTATAAAAATAAAGCTATAAAAACCTAAAAGAAAAAATAAATATCTAGTAAATCTTTTAAACTTAACTCAAAAACTTAAGCAATTCGTTTATTAAGTCTAGATAAATGATTTTAATTCTTGTCGTAAAGGATTATTTAGTTTAAAGACAGTATTATGCATCTAAACTATTTTTAGGAGCACATATAATAATGAAAATAATTAAGATATATTTTTTACCAAATGCCTGTTAATAATATCATACCCTTACATAGTGTATAACCTGATCTATTCAATATTTAAATAATGGGCGCTACCACTATTTCGACTCGTTCCCAAAGGCACAACCCCCACCTCCTAGTCCCCTTCCCGCCCCATTCTCTGGCTCATTAATGTGTATCTCAATTATTGAACACTATAAATATTTGGGCTACCTGTCGATATGGCCAAAGCAGTCAGTCGGAGACAGAGTCAGAGACACAACGAGCCTCAAGCCCGAACTGGGGCTACTTAAGATCCCATACATACATACAAACATACATATTTAAATAAACTCAGATCTCAGATCGTTTGTCTGTATTGTCGATCGTTTCGGTTCGGCTCGGATCAGCGCGTCGCCTTTGTGCGTCGGCTTTACTGTGTGTTTTCTTTTGATTTCGGAAAAATTGTTGTAGTCTCGATCGTATAATAAGCCCTTGTCGTGTATCTCTCATAATCATAAATATTTTTGTATTTTTCTTGAGCAAAGGATGAGTTTTAATGTGTGTCCCAAAAGGTCTACGGAAAGTTTATATTCTTTCTTTACCCCTTTATTATATTATTATTATCATTTTTGTTGGACTCGCAGTTAATAATATTCATAAACATATATAGACTATTTTGGAGGCTGGCTGATGATGATCATAATGCTGATGTGTTGATGAGGTGCCGCTCAGTTTGGTTGGATCGATTTTTTTGGCTACGCCGGGCATGATCACCCATTAAAAGTCGAACTATTTGGAGCATAATGGAGCGTGCGGTCTATGGGAAACCGTTTGCGTATGGCTGGAGGTGTTGAAACTGTGAAGAAAAGCGAAGATGAAAATACGTGACAGGTGAGGAAAGTCTTTGTGTAGGTCTTAAGAGCAGAAAAAATGATATATAAAGAAATGGTATTATGTGATCACTAGATAATGTGCTTAAGATACACCATGTTTAACTAATTGAGTTAGTTGTCGTTTATTTAAGCCTATTTTATTCTATCCTAAAAGAAATAAATCAAAATAAAATAGATCCATAAGTTGCAAATTCCGATAGGTCTATGTGAAGTTACTTTAGTGCTATTTGTTGAAATTTTACAGGGGGGACCATTGTCTAAATTTCCAAAATATCGAAAAAATTTCAAAAGGTCTATTATGATATTATTTAAATGTAGATTCACTCAGGTTGTGAAACCATAAACAAAATGTCATTCCGCATGAAAATTCTTTGATTTTTAAGAAAGTTATGATCGGTGGAAAATGAGGGTACAAGGCATGTCGTAGGTATTACATGTCAAATTTTTAAGACATTTTGTCATGATTTTTGGCCAAAAATTAGATATCCTTAAAAATCCATTTAAACACTTGTTTACTACTAATATTGACATCCGCAATCGATTAAAATTAAAAGCTCGCGATTTAAAAATTAAAAATAAAAAATTTTATTGAAATTATACAGGGGGGACCATTGTCTAAATTTCCAAAATATCGAAAAAATTTCAAAAGGTCAATTATGATATTATTTAAATGTAGAATCACTCAGGTTGTGAAACCATAAGCAAAATGTCATTCCGCATGATAATCGTATGATTTTTAAGAAAGTTATGATCGATGGAAAATCATTATAATAATGCGATATTTTTAGTTTTTTAAGATTAAGCTCATTTCTTCTATAACTCCAAAAATTCTTAAGATCATGCTGAGCACCTTTTGCTCTAAGGAAACTCAACTTAAACACATTTTCCCAAGGTGTCGCAATTATTGGCTCTATTTAACACACTCCCTAGTTACGGTACGGTCATGAATCACGCCCCACCCAAAAGGCAGTTACAAAACTTTAAGCGAATACCCCAATACATACCCCAACCTGCCCCTGAAAGTTCTATACACAATTAGGTTGGGATTCCAGTTGAATCGAGTCGAGGCATTGGGTCAATTGAGACACTCCAAGGGGGGAGGCAGGGCAGGAATGACTCGGTTTGGTTGGGTATGGTTCGGGTACTCGTTCTCGCTTTGGTGGCATAATGACGAATGTTTAGCTATTCATGTGTCTGGGCTGAAACCGTAGCCGCCGTGGGCGAAAGCGAGCAGGGAGCAGGCACATCATTAGCCTCGGGGCATACCGGGACCTTCCTACCTCCCCCCCCTGCTGGGTAACCATGGAGCACACTTGAGGTTGCCACATGCGGCACACAGGCTGAAGACGCTGCACAAGATGAGGCAGCTTGGCGGCATTTTGCGGGTGTCTCCAGTGTCAAATTGAGTGTCAACTGGCAATTTGGGCAGCACACACACACACACACGCACAGTGGGACAAAGTCAAGTGTCATGTTTATCATAAGCCTATTAAGGGAGCTTTGGGCCAAGTTTGCTGGCGAGGAAGCTATACAAATAACCCATTTATTTTTTTTGCAGTGCTTAACGAGCTGTATTACGCGACCACGCCCCCACGCCCTACGCCCAGCTGCCCGGCAGGACTCTCTCTCTCTCGCACACAGCTGCGAAGTCAACAGGACGCGACCCTCCTCTGGTTTCTGCTGCCTCTGCTGCCTCTCTACCTTTTGCCCTGTGGTTGGGCATATCACATTTCAAAGCCGACTAATTTAACAATATTCTCATTAATGTGCGCAGGGTGCCCACTGTACCTGGGCAGTTTATTTCGGCAGTCGCAATCGTTTGTAATCCGCATTTTGTTACATTTCTACGAGTTTCTCTCGTTTCATTGTTGTGTGTGCGAGTGTGTGTGTGTGTGTATATGCGAGTGTGTGTGTGTGTGTTTGTTGTACTGATTTCAACAGATACAACATCATCATCAACGTGATCAACTTCGGGCAGGGTTGTTTTTGCCGCACATTAGAAAATCGTTACAAATTCGCCTTTTTTTTCCTTTGCAATTTTCCGTTTGTATTTCTCGATTTCTCGATTTGCCGATTTAGCGATTTGCCGATTTACCCAACGATCTTTATGTTTCTTGTTTGTCTTTTATTGTTCGAGGGACACGCAGTACATTTATCTGCTTGTCAGCTTGTTTGAGCAAGTTTGCGTATAAATATTATATATGTATTTGCACAGCAGCTTATCGGCGATCGTAACTCGATATGTTTGCTATAGGGTACCCTATCAGGCTACCTCTCCCTCTCTCTCACTCTCTTCCACTCTTTCTCTCTCTTTCAGCTGAGTATAGCGCAGCCATACCGCGTAAGAGGGTCGCAAATGCGTCAAGGTGCCAGGCGCGATCAGACTAAGTACGCATAGGGTAGCTTAGTGAAGGGGGGAAGAAAGAGAGAGAGGGATATATACGATATATAGAGAGCAAGATCGCGCCATAAACTCACAGTTCGACTGCCATAACAAGGTGCTGGCAACTGTGGTCGCTGCCATAATTGTTGTAGGCAAAACTATGCAAATTAGACGGGATTAACAACATAAAGAAATACTATGGGGGAGCTCAAATGACAGCATATAATAGGAAAATAAAATACATATATGAGTGCTGTAAATTAAGATCATATCTACTTAAGCCGTAGCGCACATAACCTTAAACAAACAGGAAAGGGAAAAGCAGGCTAAAAAATGGAGACAGAGTAGGGAGTGTCTCAAAAGAGTTAAATGCAGCTTAGCTATAGGGTTAGATCATCTATAGATGATATGTGAAACATATATAAAGCAATTCAAATTGTATGCATGTAGAGATTAAAATATAAATGAACTATGTATTTACACCATAACATTTTAAACTTTATTTTTTATAAAACCAACTTTATCTTTCTATATATCTTTCTTATATATCTGCAGTTACTACTTAAATTGCTAATATTGTTAAAGATATATCTATATCATGAGTTACACTATATATTATTCTTTAAAATATATTTTTAAATTTTATAACTCCATTTTATCAAAACCTAAACATATTTTATTAGTACTATTTTATATATAGATGCTAGATATAACTGTAGCTGAGCTGTATAGGGTATGTAATCTTATAGAATCTATTATACATATATAATACTGTGCATATCTTCTATCTATATTAAGGTATTTTTAGTTATTTTCTTAATCCTATATAATTTACTATATATAATTCTATGCATACCTTCTATCTATATTATGGTATTTCAAGTATTTTCCAAAGCAGACATGAATATGTTCATTCAACCGACATTTCAACTGCAAAATATATTATATCACCATCTATTCTAGTCAGATCTCTGAGATTCTAAGTGCTAGAGTCATGAAATTTGCTATACAACTTACTTAATACCCAAAGAAAAGGATAGTATTCATTTTAAATTCGCAACTTGATATATCTTTATTTTCTGCACATTCTGCTGGCACATGAGGCAACTGATCGTGTTTAGTTCTTGCCCCAAAACAATGTTGCAACACTTTGTGGCGTTGCATTTGAAAGTATTTTCAATTAAAATTGAACGTGATTGAAAATCATGAGAGTGCGAAGTGGCAAAAAGCAATTTCTCAGCACAGTGAGCGATAATTGTGCTGTGCCCCCAAAAAGAGGAGGGGGTGGCAAGGGAGGGGGGCATGCAACAGTTGTGGATGCTGCTGCTGCTGCTGTTGTGGGATGCGCTGCCAAATGCGAGTGCGCATAATACAAAACTTTATTTATGGCAACTTGCAACAGCAACTTGCAACAGCGACGGCAACGGCAGCAGCCACCGCGATTTGCGAACTTGCAACAAGACAATTTCGCTGTGCAACAAATGAGAGTGTAAATTTGCGTGTAAACACTCGGCTCACCCGCTGACATTGCGCTTAGTAGAGACGTTGCACGGCAATTTGGTTGCCACGCCATGTTGCAGCTAGACGGAGGAGCCGACGGTAGTCGCCGCTGCCGCTGCTGCTGCCGCTGCTGCTGCCGTTGCGCATGCGCGCACACAGCGCATAAATTTATCGTGTTGCATATAAATTATATATAAGGCAATATCAGCAGATCAGCAGAGCAACAACACAGGAGAGAGAGAGAGAGAGAGAGAGAGAGAGGAAGAAAGAGACAGAGAGTCAGTGATAAAAAGGAACTCAGCGTGTCGCCGCGGATGCGTTGATCATTCATTATTTAAGGATTGAAAAGTTAATTAACATTTTTTGCCCAGCCGCAGCCAGTTGGATTTACGAGAAGCAGTTGCACTTCCAGGCCAAAACGTGCCAGCAGCTGGCCAAGTTGGCAGCTAACCAGGCTAAAAAAAAAGCTGAAAAAAAGTCTCAACGCAGAAAATGTGAAAATTATTATTGATAATATTTTCGTTGCCAGGCACTTAACTGATCCAGCGTTATAGCCAAGTTAACTGACTTGAACTAGACCCGGTACCAGACAACTAAATGTCTCAATTTGTACAGTCCCCCCCCCCCTCCCCCTCGGTAGCTGTTGGTTCCATCTGTAAGCTGTCGCCAGATTAGATTGCTCGCTGGAAATGTTTTGAACTGGGTTAGACGACGAAAGCAGTCAAATCTGCCAACTGCAAATTATTATGATGATGTGTCTGTGCACTACAGTGGGGCAAAGTTATGAAAGCTAGAGATAATTAATTATTAATTTACTTTATTATCTATTTAATTATTAATTTATTAATATATGCTTTTTAAAGTGCATTGCTTAATACAAAGTTACTGCAGCTGCATGTCTGTAAATATTTTTACAGCAAAATATATTATTACACTAGCTATTCCAGCCAGATCTCTGAGATCCTAAGTGCTAGAGTCATGAAATTTGGTATACAGTTCACTTAATACCCAATGAAGAGGGTGGTATTTATTTTAAACTTGCAGTACCATTCATTCAGCTTATATTGATGATCTCGATGGTATTTAGTACAAATCATTGGCATATATCATATTATTATGCATTGAAAAGAGCTTAATTGCATAAAAATTAACTAAAATTCATTTACAGACAACTTAAAAAACATTTTAAAGCAAATTACACAATTCCAAAACTTATGCAAGTCAGATCTCTGAGATCCTAAGTGCTACAGTAATGAAATTTGGCATAGAGCTCACTCAATATACAATATATATTATGTTCATATTAAATTGACAGTATCTCTGAAGCAACTCACTATAAACGTGATTTTAAGTGATATTTTAAGATTTTCAGCTAAACAAAGCATTAATTCAAAGAGTTTATAGCTCTACGAAGCTAATCTTAAAACTTAAGGATGATTACATAGTTAATATGCCTCAGGTTGGCTAATTAAGAAGCCGCACTATAAATACTTTTAATTTCGATATTTAAATACACATTATAATAACTAAAATATACAAAAATAAACGAGTTATGCAGATGGTTCATTATGAGGAAGCTCGACTGTGCTCTGGCAATAGCTCAACCTGTTTGCATGGGAAAAATCAAGAGACTAACTGTAAAAACAACTGCCTAGATAAATCCACAAAGTTTTCCCAGACAGAATACTTCGCACCTCGCGTTGTCAGGCAATTAAATTAATGTCTTAATCTGCGTTTACGACAAAAACACCCCAAAATTCAGAGAGAGAGAGAGACAATGATATACCCTCTCTAAGCGTGGTAATATCCGATCCCAATCCCAATCCCAGATACCCGACTAAGCCCACTCGTTACCAAAAAGGCCACTTGGCAGCGACAAAGTCAATAGAGCGTAATATAAATCCGTGTAATACGAGGGAGCGAGAGAGGGATAAAGAGAGAGAGAGAGAGGGAGAGGGGGGGTGCGTAACTGAGCATATGTGCGGGGACGCGCTGTAAGCAGAAACCCCCTCGGGGTTGCTGTGCGCTGGTTTACACTTTTGGTCAGATTAAGACCTCAGCGCAGCCAGGCACAGTGGGACCAACTGTGTGTGTAAATGTATACATGTAATGTATGTGTGTGTGTGTGTATTATAATGTCGTAGCGAATCACAACAGCAACAACAGCAGAAAATAATACAGAAATCGAACAAACTACCTCAACGTCAACGTCTCCTTAACAGTTATAAAGCCGAACTAATGCCAAGGGGTGTAGAGCCAGAGAGAAAGAGGGGGGAGAGAAGAGGGAAGACCGGGCTGAGGGGAGTACGGGGAGGTAAACGTCTGATTTAGGGTGCGAAATTTTCAAATATTATTTTATTTATTTGAATGTGAATGAGGCCCACAGTCACAGTTGGCCAACAACTGAAACAAACATCGTTTATGGGTGTGTGTGTGTGTATGTGTATTTATGTGTGTGTGAGTGTGTGTGAAAGGAAACTTTACAAGCAGCCGTCGCAGCGCAGGCAAATCAAACGCAATTCAAGTGGAAAACGCAAAGCCAAAAGGTAGAGCAGAGCGTGGATCGTCAATTGACTGTGTAGGGCACAGTGGTGCAAAGTCAATAAACGCAGTGAGAGCTGGGAAACTCTAAATACGATCCACAAGCGGTGTATAGGAAAAAGGAATATTGAAAAGATAAGAATGTTGTATCTATGATCTTTAAATACCTTATAAAAGCGATTTATTTATTTATTTTTCAATTTTAAGCAATTTTTAGAAAAATCTTACAATCCACAGCTAAAAACTATGCGATTATATTAATTATATACAAAATCTTAAACAAAAGCAAAAAGAAAGAGAACAGAATATTTTAAGATTATGATTTATAAGCTAGATCTTCCCGAAATTTAAATAATATAATATATATAATAAATAATGTATGAAAGATGTTTAACATCAAAATGAGCCACAGATGTAGTTTAAAATATATTGGAAGTATAAAAGGTCTTGAATGAGTAAAAAATAATCAATAATCAAGTAGATTAAAGAGAAAATGTTATTAATTCTAAAAAAACTAAAGTATAAACGCATTTTTGCAGAAAATATCTATAAAATGAAATATTTTGACTAATATAAAATATTTAAATATCTCTAAAAAGTAAGAAAAAGGTTTTAAACTTATAACAATGAGAGTTATCAGATTTGTATTGAGTAAACAAACTTCTTAGCCATATTTGATTTATTTAGTAGAGCTTAAGTCCAACAGCTTTAATAATTTCTAAAATTTTCCAAGCTAAAACGTTCTTATACCTTATAAAAAGTACCCTATTAAATAAAACCTAAAACTAGCTTAACTTTTTGAAGCTCCTCAAACTTTTTGCTAATCAACTGCAGCACTTTAAAAGTTCTAAGACTCTAGAGTAAAGTTTTATCGCCTGAAGAGCTTTACAGCGTTGCCGCACTTCAGCTGGCACCTTAAAACTGCCTTCCCTGCGGCCCACTGTGCAGCACTGTGGTGCTAGTGAAGCGCAACGGGGGCAATGGAAATAGTGAAAATGCTGATGAGCATGATTGTGCGTAACTTGCGGCAAGGACTCAGTCAGCTGGTTCGACATAGGTAAGGTCTATCCGGGACAGGGAAACAATAATCCATAAATGTAAACATCACGTCGCAACATCACAGTCAACACGGACAACAACGACAACAAGCGAGACGAAGCTCGTGGGGCGAAGGCAACCAGTTTTGCAGCCATCTCTGGCAGGGATTGGGCAGGGGAGGGGAGTGGGAATGGGAAGGTAGCAGGGTGCAAGCGTAGCTGATTTTGTTGTATTATAAACACAAATAAATAAAACGCGGCTGCGGATGAGGACAAATCGTGCTCGCTCGATGGCAGCGCCGGCTGTATGGCAGGATGCGAGGGGCAGCTCGAGATCTTTCATCCTGCGGCCGTGGGCAACAATGGCTGCGCGACGACAGGCGGCTGCAAACAAGGCAGAGCGAGAGAGGAGAGAGAGAGAGAGAGCGCGCAGCATATGTAGCGAGGTAGAGATATAATTAGGAATGGCATTCTCCATTTCATTTAACCCGATTTTAGGGTGCCCTACAGAGCACACCCCATGCCCGGCTCTGGCCTGGAACCACCACCATGTGCCTCTATGTGCATCCTGGATGCGACAGGCCGCGTTGCCATTGTCCGCATCCCGTTAAAACGTGCTAAATATGGGAGTGTCCTTGTCATTTATATGTCGCAATGTCTGCTCCCGTTTTGCGCGCGCTACCCTCCCTGCACCCTGTTACTGCCTTCCCTCTTCCTCCCCTCTCTCTCTGCCTTGTGATGTGAATAAATATGGCAATAAATGAAATTAATACATTAGCCTGGCCGAGATTTGCTCTGCTCTGTTCACACGTTGCTCATGAATATTTAAATGTTTTTTGCCAATTGATTTATGATACTTTGCCACACTGTGCTGAGCAGCAGAGAGGGGGGGGGGACTGTCTGCCAGGCGGCGCCGTCGTTGCACGTTGTTAAAAACAATAAAACATTTAAGGCGTTGCCCGTTGCGATCCATTGCTGTCTTCTTCATCATTTTCTCTCCAGTTCCTCTCCGGCCATCCGCCCCTGCCCCTGCCCCTTCTCCTGCCGCTTGGAGCCGCTTTCGCTGCGCAGGCGCGCGCGAAATACAAATCTTGTGGCCATCTCAGGTATCCGATTCCAGCGAGTTCCTCCAGCGCGACGGCAGCGACAACAAACATGACAACGCGGCTGTGGCGACTGCGTTGGCGCACAGTGGAGCGAGAGTGCGTTAACATGTGGAAAAATTGTACTAGTGAAATTTCAAGAATACTTTTCGTATTAAAAACCTTTAGTTTTATATATATTTAGTGTTTCTTAGAAGAATTTAGCTGAGTTGCTTTTTAATCAAATATATTCTTAGTTTCTTGCAATATTTTTAGAAACAGAAATAATAAATCTTCTTTTTACATATCGTTGCGTAGGATTGCTTAAGATGTGAATATATTTCTGTCAAACTTTCCTTGGAACACTCAAAAGTTTTTAACAATTAATAAAATTCTTCAAATTGCAATGGTTTTTTACATATTATATAATACTAAAATGCTTCTTTTTCTGGTTTCTTAATAATAAATTCTGAAGACTGTACCGCACATTTGAAGTAGAAATATCTTTTTTCCTACTATAATTTATACGTACTTTAATTATGAGACACTTTTTAATAATTTGAAACACTTAAGCATTAAAAAACTGGATTTTTATTTGCTTTACAACATTTAAATTCCTCAAAAATGTAGGTCTACCCTATTGTAGAGGCTTGTCTTTCTTTCTGGCTTAGGAATGCGTTTTAGACTAGACTAGACTAGACTTTAGACTAGACTTTAGACTAGACTTTAGACTAGACTTTAGACTAGACTTTAGACTAGACTTTAGACTAGACTTTCAAAATTGTTGAAGATTTTACTATCCACATTCTTCTCCAAGTTCCTTCTATTTGCATTATGAAACTCTTTAAAATAAAATTTTAATGTTAAACAAACTATTTTATGAAATTCGAAGAATTTTCTGAGAAAACATATTTAGATAAATATTATAACATTAAATATATATATGTAATTATATGTATACATATGTACTATATATATACAATATATATTTTTCTTTTCAAATTGGAAAATCATATACAAATTTTTTTTTTTGTCATTATTTCACTCAATCACTCAATCATTGCGTATGCTTTGCTCATCTCGTACCACTGTGCAACACGCTAAAGCTGAGGCTGATGCTGAGGCTGAGTCTGTAGCTGGGGCTGAGGCTGAAGCTGGGGCTCAGATAAGACAACACAAAAGCCCACAAGCAGCCAAGTTGAGCGGAACATTAATTTAGTATCAAATTACGAAAATATTTGCTAACAACAATTAGTTAACTCTCGTTAATTAACACGTCTTTAGTGGGCAGCAAAGCGAAATCTGTGTTGACAGCCGATGACGTTGACCGCAGAGTGAGACAGAGAGAGGCAGAGAGAGAGAGAGAGAGAGAGAGAGAGAGAGAGAGATCTTTCGAGAGATCTCGCTCAATTTGTGCGACAACAAATGGATGAATGTCTTGCAACTATTTAATTAAATCAATAGGGTCAAGTGGTAAATATTTTGACCCGCGTCTGATTAGTAAAAGTGGCGATGCTGGAGCTTCTCCACTGGCCTGTGCCTCACCAGACTCGCCTGCCCTGCCCTGCCCCGGCACAGTGTCTCAAATTCATTGGCTTAATTGAATGATGGCGGGTTTCGAGCGGCAAATTAAGTGCACGATGACTTCTCGGACTCACAGTGAGACTTGGACTCGCTCTCTCTCTCACTTGGCATCATGCTTGTTCCTCGTGCTGCCCCTGCACACACACACACACACACACACATAGTTCAATTGTCAATTGAACGGAAGCGACGTCAGCAACTTTGAACTTTGCCATGAGGCTGGATTTCTTGGGAATATTGGGCTGGAACACTGCGGCTGCTCCCGCTGATGTGAGCCACTTGTGTGGCACATTCGCTCAGCTAACAAGGTACTCCAGCATAGAGCGGACTGCTGCCTCTCTCGGAGTCACCCCCAAGTCAAGGGTCAAAGGGCAGTCAAATGGAATCGATGAGCGCGCGACTTTCGACTGTTTCCCAACAATCTAAAGCGGTCGTGGTAGCGTATTGAAACAATCAGTTTGTTTGCCGCACACACACACACGCACACTCACACTTGCACACACACACACACACACGCACACGCACACACACACACACGCACTCACAGGAAGTGGGAACACTCGTAGTTCCCATTCCCGGGACATATTCTTGCGCCTTTTTAGTGCTCAAGTGCAAAAGCTTTCCCAGGAAATTACAGGCCCGATCTTGCTCTCCCTCCTTTCTCTCTCTCTCCTCTCTCTCTCTCTCTCCCTGTCTTCCTCTCCCTGCGAAGTCAAGCAGTTCTTAAGCCAATTTTGATCTAAGCAAATATTATCGCTCTTCTTAGCCAGCTGCCCCTAATCTGCTCCAATGCGGTGTTCTCTTTCGCTTGATCCCTTGACCTATGCTACGCCCCGATCCTGGCAGCTGTCTTCGAGTTAAGTTACCCGATATAAGAAAGAAAAACAATGGAAAACTGAGGAAATTGCACAAACAGTTGCAATTTCTTTATTCTCTTTTCTTTTCTTCTCAGTTTTATTTTTCTTGGCCATTTGAGCGCAGTGATTTCTTGGCCTAATCCCTTGGCCAGTTGTGGTTTTGAGTTATCCTCTAATGTGGTTTACTCTGTATATATATCCCTATGTAACTCATAACCCTACATGATGAGGCACTTTGCCAGCTCGCAGACAATGGGAATTTTTGGCAAATTGGCAAACATGTTTCATATAATATTACCACTTTTAGATCTATAACATGATATATCCATATCGATTTTGAAATCTGCTAATGACTGTCTATTTTGTAACAGAAAACAGAAGATCATATCATGTTCAGCCTGCTTGTAATTCAGATATTTCTAAAGGATTAAATGTATTTTACTTTAATAAGGGTTTATCTATACTTTTCAGTTAAGAAACTCAATAATAAAACATGTCTGACTTGAAAAATGACTTAAACGTAATTTAAGACAGAAACAAGAAAATTCTCTTCATAAAACATGCATATTTAAGATCTTAGAAATAAGATATGAAATAGAGTAAAGCATTTTATTCATATTTTTAGTTATAGAATAATATGGCTTAATAATTTTTGCAATTCTAAAAATTAAAAAAAAAAAATTTTTTTTCGTGATTTTGGTAAGGGTCCCCCCTGTAAAATTTTTTTTTTCAAAATTTAAAATCGCTCGCTTTTACTTTTAATCGATTGTGGAGGTCAAAATTAGTATAAAACAAGAGTTTAAAATTGTTTTTGAGCATACTTAATTTTTGTCGAAAATTCATGTCGAAGTCTACCAAAAATTAGACATGCAAGTACAGTATCTACAGTATCTGTATCTTCACTTTCCGGACTTCATAACTTTCTTAAAAATCATGCGATTTTCTTCGGGTAAAGTATTTTATTCATAATTTTAGTTCTATAATAAAGTAGCTTAACAGTTTTGCAATTTAAAACAGTCGAAAGTTTTTTGAATTTTTGGCGATTTTGATAAGGGTCCCCCCTGTTCATTTTTCAGAAAAAATTTTTTTTTCAAAAATTAAAATCGCTTGCTTTTACTTTTAATCGATTGCGGATGTCAAAATTAGTATAAAACAAGTGTTTAAAATTATTTTAGAGCATACTTAATTTTTGCCCAAAAATCATGTCAAAGTTGACCAAAAATTTGACATGTAAGACCCTTTACAGGACCTGGATCCTCACTTTTCTCACTTCATAACTTTCTTAAAAATCAATCGATTTTTTTCTTAATATAAAGTAATATATTTATGGTTTTAGATCTAGAATAAAATGGCTTAACAGTGTTTGCAATTTAAAGAATTAAAAAAAAAAAATATTTTTGGTGATTTTGATAAGGGTCCCCCCTGTAAAAATTTCAGAAATTATTTTTTTTCAAAATTCAAAATCGCTCGCTTTTACTTTTAATCGATTGGGGTGGTCAACATTATTATAAAACAAGTGTTTAAAATTGTTTTAGAGCATACTTAATTTTTGGCTAAAAATTATGTCAAAGTCGACTAAAAATTTGACATGTAGGGCACTTAACAGGACCAGTATCCTTACTTTCTTCATTTCATAACTTTCTTAAAAATCGAGCGATTTTCTTCGGGTAAAGCATTTTCTTCAGAATTTTAGTTATAGAATAGAAGGCTTAATAGTTTTAGCAATTTAAAAAAGTAAAAAAAAATAATTTTCTAATTTTAGTATTTTTAATATATAATACATATACATCTAATATATTAATTTAAAAATTCTCTCGTAATAATGAGGGGGTAAGAGCTTTGCTTACTTTTGCTGATATGGGGGGAACTTGAACGGCCCCTTACGAAATATATATAAATATAATATTTAAGAGCACAAGCTGCCCCGATCTTCGCCTGACGCGTTGCTCATCTTTTGTGTTTCGTGCTCTGAGCGACTTGTGGCATCGCTAAACTGCTGTAATTGGATGAGGCGAGTCGGGGTAAGTCGGGGCGAGTCGGAGGGAGTCGGGGCGAGCATTAATGATGACGCTGTGGCATGACGTTGACGATGTTGAGGCTGGTGATTATCATGTATTATGATGAGATGTGTGACTGGCATGAAGAAATCATTTTCATTTTTTTTCTTTTTTAAATTATAGCATGCACACACATCGATACACAACAAGCCGCAACTAAAGCGGCACAGCAGACAATGCTAGAGGGAGAGAGGGGAGAGGGGGGGAGAGGGAAGAGAGGGGGAGTTACGTCTTTCGACTAATGATGATAATTGCGTAGGGACCTGAACTGGACTGGGGTCATAAACACAGACATTAACACCTGATCGCAAAGGTGTTTTCCCTGCCCGCGCCTCATTGTTATGGTAAACAGTAAGTTTTCCCCCCCTCTCCCTCCCCCCCCCCCCTATCCCCAACCCGCTCTGCAGGCGGCTGCTTAATTATAAACGCGGCGACTTAATCTGGAGCGGCAATGGCAGCTGGACAATGGACAATGCAGTCAGTCGCAGTTGGACAATGGCGAAGTGAAACAAGGTGTTGGCTTTGTAATACGCCGACACACACACACACACACACACATACAGACACACACTACCTTGCCACATGCCCCATGCCACCTGCCTGTGTTGGCCAAAAAGCACGCTGTAGTTGCCAAACAAATTCTTTTGTTATTTAATTGTAACCAAATTATTTCCACACGCTTTTTGCGTCCATTGTAGGGGGAAGGTTCCCCGATCTTTATCACGCTTTCAGTTTACAAATGTAGCCCCTAATGAGCGAGTTTTAAACGCGACCTGCCGCCCCCCAAAATGTGGGTGTGGCCCTGTGCCACAAAAGGCGTGACTTGATGGTTAAGCGTGCAATAAAAGAAGAAGTAATTTCTACTCTTATTCACTTTCTGCAAAAGTTGCCAACTCACGCAGGTCTTAAGACAGTACCCCTAGGTACTACGGGTATACATTAATCTATATGCTTGATCTACATTTTTCAGTTGCTTTAGATGCAACTTTAATTGCTTTACAGTGGCATTGTGTGTCTAAATTGATGAATATGTGAATAACTTGGGTTTTTTGATGGTTGGAACTGTGAAAATACTACAGTTCTATAGCGCTGGTATGGTACTAAGTATATACCAAATTTAGTAACGCTAGCTCTTGTAGTTCCAGAGATCTGTAAAGAAGAATTTGGGTGACTCATTTTCCCATAGCACTGCTTTTTATCTAGCTATATACCAAATTTAGTGTGTCAATCTCACTTACTTACAGAGATCTGCTTTGAAAACCTTAAAAAGCATGTTTACTAAGTTGTTTTAGCAGTTTTTGCCTTCTTTATAAAATGATACCATACCTAACACCCACACACAGCTCTCTACAAAATTTAATGCCTGTATCTACCGTAGTTGCAGAGATCTCCATGGAATAACTAAAGTAACTCATCTATTAAGAGTTTTCTTTGTGTTTACTCAACTCAATTAAAGTTACTTAGATGTTTTCCTACTTATTTCGATCTACGGGGGTTTTTTAATAAGTCCCTTTCTTTTTTTTTTCCCCCCCCCCTCCTCCTAAAAAAACCCCCCCCCCCCTTTCAGATAAAAAACAAAAAAAAAAAAAAAAAAAAATTAAAAAAAAGTTTTTGTTTTTTTTTTTTTTTAAAAAAAAAAAAAAAAAAAAAAAAAAAAAAAAAAAAAAAAAAAAAAAAAAAAATTTAAAAAAAAAAAAAAATTATTTAAAAAAAAAAAAAAAAAAAAAAAAAAAAAAAAAAAAAAAAAAAAAAAAAAAAGAACATTTCAATGGTTAAGAAATGGTTTACTGAGTTCCGTTGTGGTCGTACCAGTACAAGTGATGCCGAACGTTCAGGTCGCCCAAAAGAGGTCGTCATGCCAGAAATCGTCGACAAAATCCATGGAATGATATTGGATGATCGGAGAATGAAAGTGCGTGAGGTAGCTGAGGCTGTAGGCATCTCAACTGAACGGGTACATCACATTTTACATGAATATTTGGACATGAAAAAGCTTTCCGCGCGATGGGTGCCGCGATTGCTCACACACGACCATAAGCGCAACCGTGTGACCATTTCAAAGGAGTGTTTGGCGATGTTCAACCGCAATCCAAACGAATTTTGCGCCGTTTCGTTACCGTAGACGAAACATGGATCCACCACACCACACCAGAGACCAAAGAACAATCAAGACAGTGGGTTTCTCCGGGTGAACGTGCACCAAAGAAGGCCAAGGTGGGTCTGTCGGCCAACAAGGTCATGGCCACAGTTTTTTGGGATGCACAAGGTATCATTCACATCGATTACCTTGAAAAGGGTAAAACGATCACCGGCGAATATTATTCAGAGCTTTTGGACAGATTCGATATTGATTTGAAGCAGAAACGACCGCATTTGGCGAAAAAAAGTGCTGTTCCATCAGGACAATGCACGGGTGCACACGTGTGTAGTCAGCATGGCAAAATTTCATAAATTGGGCTACGAACTGCTACCCCATCCAGCATATTCTCCAGATTTAGCCCCCTGTGACTATTTTTTGTTTCCAAACATGAAGAAATGGCTCGGCGGTAAGAGATTCGGGTCAAATGAAGAGGTCATCACAGAAACAAACGACTATTTTGAGGGCCTTGAGAAAACCTATTATTTGGAAGGAATAAAAAAATTGGAAAAACGCTGGACTAAATGTATAGAGCTAAAAGGAGATTATGTTGAGAAATAAAACGCTTCTTTGACGAAAAAAATATATTTTATTCAAAAAGTCACGGACTTATCAAACGACCCTCGTAAACTCCTCGTCAACACTTCGTACAACCCACATAGGCGTAAATCAAATCGTTTTAATCAGTTAAACTTGCAACAAACCGATGAATCTTCATTATACCACAAGATTTGTAAATCAAAACAGCAGCAAAACTGGCGCCAGTTTCAATCTATGTAAATCTCATCCACTTGGAGAGTTTCTTGAACCTCGAGCGAGCGAAAGATCTTAACTGGCAATTGAGGCAACAATAAGTGACATCATACAAACGTGGACAAAAGTATTTTGACAACGCAATGCAAGATCAACCACCGCTTTTAACTTTTAAATGAGAGGAGTAACGGTTACCAAATTAATTTTGGGAGAGAGACAACAACAAATGCATTAAGAGAGCGAAAGCATGTAATGATAACGGAACATATTTATTTTCTATTATTATTTGTACGTCAGCTTTTGATTTCTTGGGTGGACAAAAGTATTTTGACAATTCAAAGTTTCTTAAAAAATTGAAGAAAAGTATAAATTTGTTATGTTTACAAACTAATTAATAAAAAACAAACCCTCCTTTGACATCAATGACCTTCTGCAAGCGCCCTGGAATAGATTTTACCAAATTTTGTAATGTTTCCAACGAGATATCCTGCCAAAGTCCTTGAACCTCAGTAATCGTCTCCTCTCGCGTTCTTGATAGATCTGAGCTTCGTTTTTTTATGTAAGCCCACACGTTCTCTATAATATTGAGATCGGGGCTTTGAGGCGGCCAATCTAACACATTAACCTCGACATCTCAAAAATGCAGAAATCATATGGGCCTTGTGGCATGGAGCGTTGTCCTGCTGCAGTACAAATGATTGTCCAATGAGCCGGTCACCAGAACTAAATGCGTGGTTATTTAAGACACGTAAATATTTGTCCTTATTCATTGTTCCATCAATTGGTATCAAATCGCCCAAGCCATTGAAGCATACGCAACCCCAGAACATTACTGATCCCCCACCATGTGGTACCCGTTCGCACACCGGCCTAATTTTTTTACGAGCAGTCTTTGGCAACCTGCAGTAAATCTTTTTCTTAGATCCGTGGTATTCGAAGAGCTTTCATCTGTCCATAACACTTGTTCCCAAAACGATTGCGGCTTGTTTAAATAGGACTTGGCAAACGACAACCGTTTCAACTTGTTTTTTGCTGAAATTGCTGGTATTGGACGAGCTACATAAGTATGAAAATCGCCTTCTTTAGCCGTCTTTCCACAGTTTTTCGACTAACTGATATTTTATGATGTTCTTCAAGCTCAATCGACACTGCTTTAGGTGTAATTAGAACATTTTCTTTAAATTTCCTTAGTATTATGCGGTCTTCACTAGGCGTTGTTTTGCGTGGTCTTCCCGATCTAGCCATATTTTCAGGGAATCATTCTTTTTTTTTGTTTATTTGATAATATATTGTTTGTCTTGGCACCTTATATAATTTGGTAAGGTATTCTACAGAAATACCTGCATTATACTTGGTGACCATTTCATTTCTTATTTTTTATACTTCACTTATTTGTGTGTTTACCCATATTTTACAATCACTGATTTTAAATAGTCTTTAATTTTAAAAAAAAAAAAAAAAGAAACCCAAAAAACAAAAAAAGGGTTTTTCACCCCAAGCGAATCAACGAAAATGAATATGAAAGGCAATGTCAAAATACTTTTGTCCACCCCAGAAATCAAAAGCTGACGTACAAATAATAATAGAAAATAAATATGTTCCGTTATCATTACATGCTTTCGCTCTCTTAATGCATTTGTTGTTGTCTCTCTCCCAAAATTAATTTGGTAACCGTTACTCCTCTCATTTAAAAGTTAAAAGCGGTGGTTGATCTTGCATTGCGTTGTCAAAATACTTTTGTCCACGTTTGTATATAGGATAATTCGTTCGAAATGTTTACACTGTGCATAATCCGTCGCGTAAGGCGAATAAATTGAAAGAAAACATCGCCATCGCGATGTTTTACGCGGGTTTTACGTGGAAATGAGACAAACAAATAAATTTACTTTGATTGAATAATGGAGGCATAATTGGCAACTTGAATGGAATTGAGTAGCAGGCAAAACAGAAGATTAGCTAAAGAAGGAGGAGGAGGAGAAGAAGGAGGAGCAGAAGAAGAGCAGGAGAGCAGCAACAGGCGATGTATTCGCGCATTAACTAACTGAATTGGATAATCTCATTCTGATTCAGAGACTTCTTTGAATCATTCCTCTTCTCTCTCGCTCTCTCTCTTTCTTCCTCTCTCTTTCCCCTCTCTTTCGCTTTCAATTGTTGTCTAAGATGCGACTAAATTGAAATGTGCAACTGCAAAATGTCAGCTGGCAATTGTCGTCTAGATGGATGCGATGATATTACACATACGCCCCGTTGGCATTCCACAATTATCTCTATCTAGACTGCAGTTTATTAACCTGCATACGATACGATATATCGCTCACGACTCACGCTTCAGAGCGTGATTCATACCGAGTGTGGGCAGCAGAAACAGTTGGATCAAAACTTGCGAGGCAACTGGAAAGTACTCGTAGTTTGACCCAGCTGAAGTTTTATTTTCCTCGATTTTTCTTTTTTATTTTTATTACTTTATACCTTAGTTAGCGGTTTCTTGAGTGCATTAGTTGATCACGTCGCATCTCTCGGCTTTTTATTTACTAAATATTAGTATATATCTTTAGTTGCAGCTTTTATAGAGTTAGGATATATTTTAACAAGGTTATGTTTTTTTTTAGTTGGTATAGGGCTCTAAAAATCATAAAAGGCCTTTCCAAATTTTCGATAATTCTAGATTCATATTTTTCGGATGCAAAATCAGTCTAGGAACCGAAACATGAATAAAAAACCTTCACCCAAGAAAATCTGATCATCTTTAACGCAGTTTTGGGATCTTAAGTTGTTATAAGGCTCTCAATATTCTAGAAAAAATACGAAAATATATTTAAAAAATTATTGAGCGCAAAAAAGAACTAAAATTAAAAAGATAAGTAACTTTTTCACAGTTCAACAAGTTTATACTTTAATATTACTGATGAAAAGATAAAATATTATATGTATAAATGAACGATTTTTTTGAAAATTTAAAAAATTTTCCAATTGAACAAAAACAGAACTAAAATTAAAAAGAAAGGTAACTTTTTTCACAGTTTAAAAAGTTAATACTTCATATTCATAATGAAAAGATAAAATATTATATAAATATATATTTTTTAGAAAGATTTTCCTTTTTGAAATATTTTTGAAAATTTTCCAATTGATTTGCAGCACTTGTTGCGCACTTCAGTCCACACGGTTTCCCTGTGTCTTTATCGAGTGTGTCTGGCCCGCATTTCCTCCCTCCATGAAATTCAACTCCCAGTTGCTCCCCTGCCCCTGCTCCCCCTCCCACCCCTTGGGGCACTGTGGACTGTGGCGTGCCACACATAATGACTGGCAAAGGCAAAGGCGAAGGCAGTAAAACAATTTGATCAGCCGACGGGGAAGTTGCGCCTCGTTTCGCCTCGTTTCGTTTTGTTGGCGTGTGTGGGACATGCGCTAAAATTTTATTTGATTTGACACTTAGTCCCCTCTCTTTCTCTCTCTCTCTCTCCCTCTCTCTTTCTCCGCAACTTATTAAGGACTTCCTGTTGCCCGTCAGCAGCTTTTTGTCGCGACAACAGATTAATTGAACGCGCTGCAGTTCAATTTAGTCGCCCCTCGGCCCACGCATTGAACACGCTCCCTTTCAATTTCAATTTCAATTTCAATTTTTATTTCAATTGATTTACTGTCTGCCTGCTAATTATAATAATAATAATAATAGTAATAATAATTATAATCTTATTAATAATATAAATTAAATAGTGCTTAATTTCAATTTGCCTGCTGCGCTTAAGTATCGTTATCGCCAGAGTTATCGGTATCGGTATCGGTATCGAGAGATATAGAGCATACTATCCTTGCAAAATTATATTGGAGAAGTTGAAGTTGCTCTATAGAAATCAAATTTTGTTTGCATATGCATTAATCGGGAAAAATCACTTCATATTCACTTGTTATATCATATATATATCAAATATATCATAAAATATATCAGATAATATTGATTTAATATCATATATGATATAGATATACTGAACTTATTTTGAACTGATGATTCTATTTTTTTGCAGTAAAAACAAACTGAACTCATAGATCCTCTTAGAAAATTCGAAAATATTACATGTGAAATCTTTAAAAAATAAAGAAACTTGCTAAAACTCTTATTGGAAGTTTCAAATATATTGCAAAGAGATATTTCAGAAGTTATTTTGAAGTTTGAAGTATATTCAGTTATTAAACTCTCAAATTTTTAAATTGAAAAATTTTCGAATATTTTTTATTTTTCGTAGAGAAATGCATTTTTAAATTTTGAAATTTGAAAATCATTGTTTGTCCCTATGTTTTGTAACTTTTTTGATAGATTTGAAAATTTTTAACAGTTTCAATATTTCTCAACCGATTTAAATAGGCTTAGCTCCATTTTTCCGAGTCTCTAGATGTATTTGAACATATGTAAGCTATGTAAACATTTCCGAATATATAGTATTTAAAAGGAGTTTCTGAGCATTTTACCAGACTTTCTTCAATTCTGGAGTTATATTTCACAATATTAAACAGTTTTTGAAATATTAAAGTTTTTTTTTTTTTTTAATTTCAAATATTTGCCCTTCAACTCTTGAGTTTTTATAATTTGTCAAGGTTATATAAGGTCTGCTATCTCTCTTTTCCTTTTTTTCCCACTCTGTCTCTCTCTCTCTCTCTCTCTCTCTCTCTGCCCTCTCTTTCTATGTACATGCTTGTATCGCCTCAGTCGCTCTGCTCTGCTCTTCTATATACATTAAATACTTATGAACTACACGCTCTTGCCCCACTGTGCCTGCGCTCAGCTGTTGCGTGTGACCACTGTGACGGGCTTGAGCAGCGCAGGCTGCACTGCCTGGCCTGGTCCCGGCGAATGTGGCGTCTGCTGCTGGTGCTGCTGCTGCTGCTGACCTGGCGAGGATGGCGGCTGCCCGAGGTGCGTCATGTGAGGTTGCGTTGGCGGTGCCACCGCGTTCAGCTGCCTTTGATGTGCCGCCAGAGCGGCGGCAGTGGCGGCGGCGTGTTGATGCAGCAACTGTTGATACTGCAGACGCTGATAGAGCTCCGCTTGGCTGCTGGCAACGGCGGCGGCGGAGCTGACAAAGGCAGAAGGCTGTGGCGGTGGCGGTGCTTGCGGTTGCGGTGCTTGCGGTGGCTGTGGCACTTGCGGTGGCGGTGCTGCTGCCACCGCATTTACGCCAGGATGCAGGAGTAGACTCGCCTTCGGGGCAAAAGGATTATATGCGGCACGCTGATACATGCTGGCCAGGAGACTGGGTCCAGCTGCCTGGGGGTACGTGAGGAACTGTCCGAATTGTGGATACGCTGCCAGGCCGGGAAACATGGGTCCGATCAAGGAACGCTTGAACGCAGCCAGCCGGGAACGACTCGCTGCGGTGGTGCGACGTCGCAGCTTGCCCGTGGAGCCGCCAATGAAGACATCCTCCGCGGAGGGATCCAGCATCCAGTAGTTGCCCTTGCCAGGATCATCGTAGTGCCGCGGCACCTTCACGAAGCACTTGTTCAGGCTGAGATTGTGCCGTATGGAGTTCTGCCAGCCCTGCTTGTTATCCCTATAGTAGGGATGGTTGGTCATGATGTACTCGTAGATCCCGTTCAGCGTGAGACGCTTCTCCTGGCTCTGCCGGATGGCCATCATGATTAGCGCGTTGTAGCTGTACGGCGGCTTCTCGTTGCCCTTTTTATCCTTGATGGGTTTGCCATCAGTGGACTTGGTCTCGGAGTCCGCATCATTATCACATTCCACATCTTCCTCTGCCTCCACGTAATCCTCTTCCACTTCGTGCTCCTCCTCCGCGTCGTGCTCCTCCTCCTCGGCATGGCCAGCTGGCGCTGGTGACATGGAGGTCACATCCAGATCGGATTCCACATCGGATTCCTGCTCGGAGCCCAGTGGGGATCGCTGCTCCTCCTCGTTGTTGTTGTTGTGGAACTTTTGCTGTCCCTGCTCCCGCTGCAGTTGCTCCTCCTGCTGCTGCTCCGTCCGCTGCCGATCCCGTTCCCGCTGCTCCTCCTCCTCCTGCTGCAGCGTCTCGGGCAGAATGGAATTAATGGAGAAGCTGGACTTGAGATGCGGCGTGCGCGCCATTTTCATGAGCAGCGTAGCCGGCGTCAGATTCAGATTGAGATTCAACGCGCCGACGGCCTGCAGCGGCGACTGCGGATGCGCAGGCGGATGTGTAAGCGGATGTGCCAGCGGATGCGTATGTGAATGTGTATGTGGATGATGTGTGTGTGTGTTGAGTTCCTCAATTTTCACCATTTTTGCACACTGTTTTTTTTTTTTTAATTGTTTTGCTTTTCTCCTTCTCTTTTTTTTTTACTGTTATTAACGTTGCATTGCCTTCTTGTTGTTGTTGTTGTTAATTAAATGAATATCACAACAGTTACATATGTGGAATACCTCCCACACTCACACACACACACGTACACGCACACGCGCGAAGAGAACACGCGCGCACACGTTCTAAAAATTCAAATTGGGCTCTCGTTGCTGCTGCTGCTGCTGCTCGCTCTCGCACGTCCGTTGCGCTGTGGCGTTTTGTGTAGACTAAACGAAAAACGAACTTGAAATCAACACTCAATCCAGTTGCCGTTGCCGTTGCCTTTGCGGCATTTGTTGTTGCCGCAGCCAATGGCGGCTGTGGAACGTATTCACGCTCAGGCTGCCTTGTTTGCACACGTGTTTCCCTCTCTGTGTGCGTGTGTTCGTGCGCTCTTCGTCCGGCTTCGTGTTTCTGTTTGTGTTTGTGTGTGTACAGATTTTACCATTCGTTGCTAATTGCTGCTGACATGACACGAAAGCCGGTGACGAAGTCGTGCACGATTTGTTTCGTTAGAGGGGGGGGGAGAGAGAGAGGGAGCTCACTCACTCTCTGCGCATTGTGGGTTGCATTTTGATACGCCAGGTCTCTTTGATTATTTTTGCTCTTTTCATAGCAGCTGCCGTCGCTGCCGCTGCTGCTGCCGTGGCAAAGGTCTCTGTTAATGGTTTTTTGTTTTTGTTGCCAGTTGCCATTATTAATTGTATTGTTGTTCTCTGTTTGCTTGTCCTGCCCTCTTAAACTCATCCGCACAGGGCAGTATATACACGTTGGTGGGGAGGGGGGCTGTATACTGTGTACATATGCTTGTACAGTGGGCTGAGCTACGTTGGAAATGTAGAGCAGAAATTTCGCGAACAAAACGACATCTCATATAAATTGGTTTTAACTGGGGGTGATGTATGCTATAGGGTTATAAGATATTATTTATATTATTTATCATAGTTTGTCATTTTAGTGAATATATATTTTATATGTTTTATATAATATATAATAATAATTCCTTGATTTTTAAGTTTTTTTGCGCTAATTGAAAAATTATCATGCAGTTCCAAGTTAAATTTTTGTCATTTTAACTGTTTTTAAATTTTTATTATTAATTTTTATTTTAATTAAGCTTTTATTATTATAAATGTATAAATCATTTAAATTTTTCTTTTAAAATACTCGTAAAATACTATTTTTCTTCCAAAGTACTAATCAAATCATAATACACTGTATTCCAAGTTCTTTAATATTCAACCGTCGTTAAGAACTCGCCAAACTATTTAAGTATTCTCTTCAAAGTGCTGTAATAGTTGACTAATCAAATATACACAACATTTTCAAGTTTCCTTGAATTCTTACGTAACATCATAATTCTTTTTGACTTTACTTTTCGCCAGCTGAAAAAAGGTCTTAAAACAATTAAGGATAATTTCATTGCAAACGTTTAGCTTGAAAATTTTCTATAATGGGCAGAGCAGCTGCAACGATTCGCATGCCCCATGCCACATGGCAGAGAGAGAAGGAGAAGGAGAAGGAGAAGGACGAACCGCACTAGGAATCCTTGAGGTCTTTTAACTTTTTCCAAATCATTTTGTAATCATATTAATTGTTTTCATTCATTGGGGGCGTGTACTTGTCTTGTCTGTGTGTGCGGGAGTGTGCGTGCATGTGTGTGTGTGTTTGTAAGTGTGAGTGGCAAGGACAACGCGCGCTGCCATTGGAGCTGAGGAAACTGTCGGGTTCCATAGGTGCTGCATGGTTTACCTGAGCTTGCCAGACAATACAATACAATACACAGCAGAAGAGAAGCAGGCGACGCAGAGAGCGAGTGAGAGAGTGAGAGACATGTCGGACGCCATGTTGGCGCATTGTTGTTGTTGTTTTTGCTTTATTTTATTTCTTTTTTCGCTTGTGCAAACAGCGCAACTGTGTGGACCGCGTTCGCGTTGGATTGGAATGCGGTTTGCTGTGTGTTCGTGTGTGTGCGTGCTCATGTTATTGGACGTGCGCTTGCATGTTTAGAGTGGAGACATGCGCGGCAAACAGGCTCCACTCTCGCTCTCCCCACACACACACACACACGCGCAGGCACTGCCCATCTCACTCTCTCACTCTGCTGCTGCTGCTGCTGCTCTCTCTCGCGGCCGCTCTCTGTCTTGCTTGCTCGCTTAAGCTTTTTGGGGGCCCACAGGTCAAAACAAAATGGCGCAAGCAACACAACAATTTCATTTCATTGTTCTCCCTGTGTGTGTGTGTGTATGCGTGTGTGTATTGTTTGTTGCCTGTTGTTGTATGTCGTCTTTCAATTATATTAATTATCGTTGTTTTGTAATTGCTCAAGTTATTTACATGACATATTTTCTAGGTTTTAATAATACCCATTAAATATTTAGAAGGGTTTTTTTCGTATTCTCGTGTACCCTGTAATTACAGTAGGCAAAGAAACTGCAGAAATGTGGACTAATACATAATACATGCTATAGGGCAGAAAAAATATAACACAAATTAGATTATAAATTAATTAAATTAAATTTGTATAGTTATTACATTAATCTATAAGTTTTTAGTTATTATTTATTCATTTTTTAGAAATATTTAACCACACGAAATGTTTTTCCTCATTTTACAAAAAACCATTAGATGTTTCTTCATGAAACTTGGCATATCAGCGTGGTAGGGTAGTACGCAGCACTTAGATTAAAACGAGCCGTATCTGAGCAATTTATCGCATAAAAACTATCGGTTGAATTCAGTTATTAAGCAAGATATTGCCATCAAACTTACTATATCTATAGTTTTTTATGCTACAAATAAGTTCTCAAAAAATCATAAAAATCGAACTACTGTAATATAAAATAAATCGTTTTTTGTCAGAAAACTTTTGAGGGATTTCAAAAAAGTTTCAGAGACAGTTGTAATATAGTATTCTCTATAAACTAACCAAATTTAAGCAAGATCGCAGCACTATATACACTATAAACAATAAAAAAAACGATTTAGACTTAACAAACTCAAGATCTAACAATATAGATACCATAGAAACATGTCAGTATTTACCTCCTTGCTCACAAATATTGATATATCACATGGAGCTGACCAGAAACCGCACAAAAGAAACATCTGGAAATAAATCTCATTGATAAAAACCGAAGAGAGAAAAAAAACCAGACAAACGGTAAGGTAAATCTAACAAATGTCGCCTGGTATAGGGATAGGTAGGGTATATAGAGGGGTATGGCTTACGGTAGCGGGTAGCGGGTGTCGAGAGAGAGGGGCGAGAGCACTTTGCTAATCGGCCAGATTTATAGCTGGCATTTAGTTTTGTTAGTTTTGCGACAAATACATTTGATATTTGCGCACAAAGTGGCCAAATAAATCCATGGTACAATCTTAACCCTTGAGAGTGGACTTAACCCGTTCTCGCCGGTAAAGTTGCAACGCCTACTGCGATCCTTCCGGGTAGAGCCTGAAGAAGGTATCGAGCGGGTCCTGCTTTATTTGGCCAGTTTAACCGCAGGATTAGCTTGTTTGTGCGCGGGATCAGCGCGGGGCGATGCAAACAGAGGCGGCTACCTGGACGCGGGTGTAGAGTGCAGGATGCAGGGTGCAGGGATCGGGGAAGGGTTGAGCTGCTTCCGTTGTTTACATTGTCTGTTTACATCCCTCTCTCTCCCTCTCTCACTCGCACACGGTAGCTAATTGGTGCTACCTACGCCCCGAAACAGCGAAAGAGTTAAGCAAGGATTAGATAGTCCTTCCCAGTCCTTCCTCTGCCTCTCTGGGATTTGCAGCATTAATCTGATTTCGTGGAGTAGTCCCTGCAGTTCCCTCTGCGTCCCTAATCTGCCTCGCTTAGCCATGCAAATGTTTTCCAACAACGTGTCCAGACGCGGATTTGGCATCGATTAAAGCCACGCTCTGGCACGGCCCAGACGAGAGGGTCACCAAGGGGTTAACGGGTTAACCGGCTAGCCTGTTGGGTTGAGGTTATGGTGAAACCTTGCTGACATCTGATTTCGTTTAGGGCGCAAGGGGGTACCCCTTCAACCACTTCCCCAACCCTGCTACCCCTCCTACCCCAAGAAGAACGCGCAAATTGGCCAAATTTCATTGAAATCACGCGCTCTCTCTCTCTTTCCCTCTCTCGCTCTCTTCTTCTTCTGGTGGACGCGTCCAGCTCGGACATCCTTGGAGAGGCATCCCACTTGGTATTGTGTTATTGTTGTTATTATTGTGTGTTGCGTTGTGCAAATAAACAGCCAAACGAGTGTGCTACAAGTGGATAGAGGAAGGGATGGGTGGGGGAGGAAGGGGTGGGAGGGTATACAACGCTGCGGGACATCAGTAGAGCGCGTGATATGGAGAAAGAGAGAAGGTAGCGCAGGGTAAGCTGTGTGGAGGGGGGGTGAGCAAGTGGGGTGCGTAGTGAGGGGGAGGTAACTTGTGTAGCACATGTATGACACGCCAAAGATACCCTACTTATTTTTAAAAATAAATAATAAAATATTAAAACATTTTTTGTATACATATAATAAAATATTTTTATTTTAAAATATTAAAAAATATTCATATATACAAAAATATTTTTATCTTGTTATAATATAATATAATCTCATATTTTATAATATGTATAATATAATCTAAGATTTAGAGGCGAGAATAACACCTTTTTTTCTCAGGAAATCAGCTCCTTAACTTTTTTAAGAAAAAGATCCTGAAATCTTCAAAAAAACCTTATAAACTGAAGAGATTATTTACCTCCTTGCTCACAAATTTTGATATACATATCACATGGAGCTTACTCCCTATAATAGTTTCAACCAAAAACCGCACAAAAGAAACATCTTCAAACAAATTTTATAAACTGAAGAGATTATTAAACTAAACTTTAAGAAATAAAAGAAAATTGAAGATTTCAACAAATACCAAAAGTTTCATAGGCTGCTGTCTTAGTTTTAGTGGTCTAGTTTGCTTGGGATATCTAGAAAATTAAGCATATCAATCATAAAGCTTTACTATGCAACTTTATCATAATAATTCCTATCTGACAAGGACTCTACCCATTTAGTCCTAGGCTGGGACATAATTTTAAGTCGCAACTTATGCTCTCAACAGTCTTAACACACTTACTACCCCTAGTAATTTTTATATTTATTTCATCTCATTTATAGTTCCCTTTTAGCAGGTCTCAAAGCCAAAGAACTACCCGCTTATACGTCGCGTCACGTAGTTAAAAAATAAAATCGTTTCCCTTTGCTTACTAAGCACCCTGGTGCCCCCCTCTCACACTGTTTAGCACCCCCTCCGCCACTGTGCGGGGGCAACACACTTGATAATTGTTGACAATGTGTTATAAACTGATTTACACGCATTTAACGAAAAGAAACACTGCCAAAACTCACGCAGCGACAGCAGCAACAACAACACGAGGCAGCAACATGAGGCAGCAACAACATGAGGCAACAACAACAACAACAACAACAACATTGATGAGGCAAGCAACGTTGTTAGCGACGCGATGTCATCGTTAGCTGCTGCTGGAACTGCGCGGGGAAGGGGCAGGAGACAAGGAAGAGGGGCAGGAGAGGAGGGAGGGGGCGAACTGGTCGCGTGTGCCACGCGAAGGTGGCAACTTAAAGGGGCAAACGAGCTGCTGCTGCTGCTGCTGCTGTGGCATGTTGTGTGTTGTTTGTGTGTTAATGAACTGCGCAACAATTAACGGCAGCAGCAACAGCTAGAAGAAGCAGGGGAAGGCAGGGCAAGCAGGGAAAGCAGGGGGGAGAAGCAGGGCAAGCAGGGAGCAGCAAGCGACTGCCCAAAAGTCACTGGCCACGCGGCTGATTGCGTTGCTCAAGCTGGACGCGGCTGCTGCGGGCGCATTTTGCGGATTTATAAGCGATACAACAGGCAGGGGTAGGGGGGAAGAGAGGGGGGAGAGAAAGAAGGAGAGAAAAAGAAAGAGAAAGAGAGTGTGAAAGCAACACTCTACTCCCGATTATGCTGGTCTATCAAAGCCAAAAACCAAGCTGGTCAACTGTTCCAAATCAACTTAATTGCGGTCCAAGCGCACTTTGTAACCTTCCCCCTACCCTCGCTACCCACCCCTACCCTCGCTACCCACCCCTACCCTACCCCTACTCCTTATACATTATATGATATTAGCACAATTAGGAAACCCTTAAATAGTGTGGGCAGCGCGTACTACTTGAGAAAGTAGTGAAAAAAACATTCCTATTACTTAAGCGAGCTGGAACTGCACTTTCAGTACCAAGATCTTGAGTTCCTTAGATCTGTTTATGCCTAAATTTATAGAACTGCATTTTTAAACTCTATACTATATTTACATATTCCAAAGGAATGAATATAGTTGCGTATCTAGCTGAAAATACCTGAGTAAGCCAAGAAAAGACACGCTATTAAGCCGCATTAGACTGTGGTGCGCTTGAAGCTCTAAGATCTTGGGTTCCTTAGCTTGGTTTGTACTGAAATTTGCAGATCTTGTTTTTAAAAGTATACACTATCATTGTATATAAAGAAGAGCTCAAGATTTCAGTTTTACAGTTAGAAATACTTGAGCAAGCACTGAAAACCCGCGCTTTTAGCTTCTTTCAGTTGATAATCAAGTTTGGCAGTCAATATCTCGGGTTTCCCTGCTCGCGTTATAATGAAATTTACAAATCTCAGTCTTCCAAGTCCTAACTATCATACCAAATGCAGAAGAACTAAAGATTCCTGCTTGTATAGTCAGAAATACTTGAGTTAGCACAGGAAACAGCTTTTTTTAGCTGAAACTCAACTTTGGGAGTCAATAACTCAAGTTCCCCTGCTCAGCTTATGCTGAAACTTACAGATCTTACTCTTCCAAGTCTAAACTATCATACCACATGCAGAAAAACTCAAGATTCCTGCTTGTATGGTAAGAAATACTTGAGTAAGCACAGGAAACTAGTTTTTTTTAGCTGAAACTCAACTTTAAGAGTCAATATATTGGGTTCCTTGACTCGGTTTATGTTGAAACTTACAGTTCTTACTCTTCCAAGTCTAAACTATCATACCGCATGTAGAAGAACCCAAGATTCCTGTTAGTATAGTTAAAAATCCTAAAGTAATTAGTAGAATCACACACTTTTACCTTTTTTTAGCAGTTACTCAACTTTGAGAGTCAATATCTCGGGTTCCCTTGCTCGGTTTATTCTGAAACTTACAGATCTTACTCTTCCAAGTCCAAACTATCATACCACATGCAGAAAGATTCAATATTGCAGCGTGCAGAGCAAATATACGAGGTCAGATGCCAACTTGTCTTCTGTCTTGTCGTGTCTTCTCAACCCCAACTGAACTCACTTCCGTTTTGTTGAGTGGGGGAAGGGAAATCAACTGATTCACAGTGAATGAGTAGTACAACTCGTCAGTTTATTCATTATTCATTACTCACATTCATAATTTCTTTTAATTGCGCCAGTTTCTTCTTCTTCTTCTTCTTCAGCCTCGACAATTCTTAGAGACGAAGAAGAGGCGACTACAATTGTCCAGCAGCAGCACTCACTGTTCATTCATTCATTCATGCATTACACTCACTCATTCATATATTTTACTTTATTTATTGTGCTGAATTGATAGAGGGGCAGTGAGGGGGGTAGGGTGTATAGAGAGGTCCAGAGGTCTAGAGAGCAGAGGCGCGTAAATTAACTTAATTGAAATTCGGGTCAACAGAGAGGCCAAGATAATGAAAGAGACTAATTAAAGAGCAGCGCGCTAGATCACTCCATAGCATAGGTCCCCCTCCCCACTACCCATAGTACCCACATGCTGGCCCAGTGTTTCGCTCTTAAATATTTTCAAATATTTTCTGTAATTTGATTATACGACGCGCACACGCTGTCCATGGTTAAACAATTATATTATATTATTTTATTTTTATTTTATTAATAAATATTTGAATGAGTCGCGCCCTCATCTGGACGGAGCAACCACATTGCATTCAATTAAAATCACATTCTGTGGTCAGTCTGCGGTCGTAGCCAGCCCTAGGCTGCCCTATCTCACTCTACTTGCAGGTCTTCCAATCGATAACTTCGATAGTTTTTTTTTTTTTTTTTTTTTTTTTTGATTGCATAACCCGCTTACTTAGTGTCATTTTTTAAGGTCGCTAGCGACAAGTGAGTGCATAAATCATATGATTAGAACCTGTCTATGCCAGATCCATGGAATACCAGAGAGACTTTGGGTGCAGCAGCCTCACGTATGCGAATAATAAATGGGAATTATTTAAATAATGCGAATCGGACTGTAACTTATCGGGTTCGCTATATTTTAATAAACAATCTATTTACTACGGTTTATTAGATTAATTCAATGTGCTTGATATTATTTATAGATACATATATGTATTATTGATAGATGCTTTTAAGTCTTATCTCACACATTATAATAAGGCACCCTATAAGCCAAGGTAAGAGAGGGAGAGAGAGAGCTAAACCCATGTTAAGAAGAGCTACAGTCTTAGGAACCCCAAGATCAAGCTATAAAACGAAGGAATCTCATTAATAAACTGATATTCCCTAGCTAAATCCAAGGATTTATATATAGGTTTTAAAGTTTTATCTTATACATGATAATAAGGCACCCTGTAAGTCAAGGAGAGGGAGAGAGGTATCTAACCCATGATAAAAGCGCTAGAAATAAAGCTACAGTCTTAAAAATCTCTAGATCAAGCTAAAAAGCGAAGGAATCCCACTATTAAACTGATATTCCCTAGCTAAATCGAAGGATTTATATATAGGTTTTTGTGTTGTATCTTTCACTTGACACAGTCTTAGGATCCCCAAGATTAAGCTATAAAACGAAGGAATCCCACTAGTAAACTGATATTCCCTAGCTAAATCAATTAAATTCCTAGGAAACTGATATTTCCTAGCTAAATCGAAGGAATCTCTTAACTAGTTCAGACTTTAAGCACCCCAGCTACTATAATACTCACTAGATCTCTGTTTCCCTCTACTCCCTACTCTCCTACACTTGTCTAGCCCATAATAGTTCTGAAACAGCTAATACTAAGACCTCAACGCGTTTGTATCCTCTTACGATCTTGCAAGTCTCAAGAACCGCAACCCTGGAGGAACAAAGCGACTAAACCCGAAACGTGTCGGGTTAAACCGATCCATATACAATATATATATAAAATATTTATGCCGAAACAGTGCGGAAGAGAGACAGAGAGAGAGGGAAGGTGTAGGGGCTTGAATCATTAATGAAACTGGGCTTAGTTTAACCTAGAAAGACGATCCCAACCGATCTGATCTTTTCTCTCAGCTCGTTCCCGGGCAGAAAGTGTAACAATCGGCACACGCAGCACTACCGCATGCTGGGCGGGAGAGAGAGAGAGAGAGGGAGAGAGAGATATATATAGTATAGGTAGCAGACACCCTAAGCTAATCAGCTTGTGCATCTGGACTAGCTGGCTGGCTTTTGTGAAGGTACTGGAGGTACTACCGAAGGTACTGCTCTTTCGACAGCGTAATCCCTGCACTTAACCCGGGTAATAAGATAAGTAAGGCATAGATCCTACGTACGGTTCGCTTCTGCTTGTTATCATTGTAAATTGTTGTAGTATGTCGAGCACTTAAGCCAATTCCCTGAGGCTTGGCCAAAAGAAACCGGTTAAGACGCGTGCTACCCTCTCTCCCTGTCTCTCTCTCTCTCTCTCTCTCTTTCTACGGTAGTGCACTGTGCAATGAACCAATAATTCCACAATGCCCGCAGACCTCACAATCCGCACAGACAATCGACTCAACTCAGCCCAAGATCGTCTTAGTCTCTCTCCCGAAAGCGTCTGTCTTGGGCTTAGGTAAGTGGATCAATCCGAATCCAATTCAGTAAATCCAGTGTACCGTAATTGAAAAATGTGTTAAGTATATAATGCGCTGATCCAAAACTATTTCAATACAGAAGCGGCTCCTTAAGCTGGGCAACTGCTAATCAAACAATGACTCGTTCACGTTCTCGTTCCTCTTCCCGTTCACGTTCCTCTTCCCGTTACAGTTGCGGTCTAGCAGCCCTATAAACCCTACGATGTCTAATCGTACACAAAGTTTCAGTTGCAAATCTCTTGTTGGTATATGCAAAATATTGGATCGTATGTGGGACTTAGCACTTGCTCACACTAAACCCCAAATACTTATACACAGTGAGGTTCCTATGTGATGTCTTAAGGGGTAAAGCAAGGGATTTATGGAAGATATGTATATATGAAGAGTTTCAGGCAATCTGCCAAAGATTTGAAAGATCTGAGTTAGGATATTCATCGTAGCTGCATAAACAAAGCGTCTAAATATTTGATACTGATCAGGAATATATATATAAACATATAGAACATTAATTAAGATCTAGATAACAACTTCAGCCTGTTTTATTCGTTATTTAAAGTAGAATAACTGATCGAAATCCATGATCACATCTTCTGAAATCCAGCTACTGCTCAAGAATATATATAATATAGAATTATATAATTTAAATATAAATACTATATAATGATATATATATGTATATAAATATGCAAATTAACTTCTTATTACGATATTCACGAACAAAAACTCTTATTTTGTCTATAATAATACGATCCTCGCTCTATAATAATACGATCCTCGCTCTTGTGTGAAGAGTCCGATCAGCAAGATCATTAAGTTTAGGCAGCAGCACCTTCAAGACTTCAACTAACCCATGAAACGTCTACTAAACGATCTCATTACACTTCGATCTATCTCTCTCTCTCTCTCTCTGTCTATGGATTTTCCATTTAATTTCCCCCCTCTTTCCCCACACGATCCTCACTCAGGGAGCCAATGCCGCTTGGCACCCTATAAAACTGCCAGCTAATCGTTTCAATAACATGATTTACCAACAACAAACACACCCAAAGAGAGAGAGAGGGAGATAGAGAGAGAGATAAGGAGAGTGATCGAGTCGGACAATAATTTACAATTATTGAAAATGGGTAGAAACAAGCAAATGCAGAAGAAGGAGAAGAAGAAAGAGAAGGAAAAGAAACCGAAGATGAATATACGAGTATGATAATTGCTACCGATCCGTAGATCGTCTCATTTTTCCAAGCGTGAAGTGACTAACGATGATATTAATTATCATTTTCATTTACAAATCGCCGAAGAAAAGCAGAAAGATCAACAGAGAGGAGAGGGAGAGAGGTAGAACGGGAAAAAGCGCAGTATTTATGAGAGAAAGAGAGAGAGGGGAGAGCGCAGAACTTGTTGATACCATCGATGAGGCTGAAGAAGATGAGGCTGCTCTGTTTTTCTCACATGTTTCACTCAAAATGCGCACTTAAGTCGCCACATTCACACACACACACACACACGCACACACGATCAAAGAGTCCCGCCGCTTCTGCTCATTTCTGGCTTGAAAATTTTCGAAAAGAAAAAAAGAATTCGAAAATGAAGACATCAACATCAACATCAACATTGGATTCCCGTTTGAGAAATTTGAACAACGCCTTCGCCTTTTGAGGTTCCTCGCAGAGCGCGGTGCCCCTTTCTAGGGTTCTCATCTTTCACTTTTAGAGAGAGAGAGAGGGAGAGAGAGAGGCAGAGAGGGAGAAAGGGAGAGGGAGACATATTAGTTTGGGAAATTGTATAACAAAAGTTAAGAAAAATTGTTGTAGTTTAAGCAAATAGACGTGTGCTCGCTCTCGCTCTCTCTCTCTCTCTCTCTCTCTCTCTCTCTGCTTGGCACAATGGCCCGGCTGGAACTGGACCCCGACCCCGACTACGTCTCGGAGCCTCTGCTGCGATTACCTGCGGTGCTGGGCACAGCTGGAGTTGTCACTGGGCATGTAAAGACCCAAGAAATTGAGACAACAACAAGGGCGATAGCTCTTTTTGTTCCTCTATGCATGTGTGTGTGTTGTGTGTGTGTGTGTGTGTGTGTATTGTCGATCTTCAAACAAATTCAACTGTTTGCCGACAGCAGCAGCAGCTAATTAAGTCATCAGCCAGCCTCGAAAACTAGCTAGAAAAGGCTAACAAGCGTGGGTTGTTTTTTCATAAATAGCTAACAGTAGTTAGAAAAGGCTAAAGCTAGCTAAAACTAGCTAAAACTAAAAAATAAAAGCTAAAGCAGCTTAAAAAGCCCAAAAGCAAGCAAAAAGCAGCTAAAAATAGTTTTAAATGGCTAGAAATAGCTTGCTGAAATATTTCAGTAGCCAAAAACTAGCTAAAGCTAGCTATTAAAAGCTAAAGAGTATTGAAAAACATTTAAAGCTAAATAGCAGTAGTCAGAAATGCATATAACTAGCTAAAATCAGCTGTAAAAAGCAAAGCTATAGCTAGTTAAAGCTAAAACAAGCTAGAAATAGGTTTAAATTAGCGGAAAATAGTTTTAAATAGCTAAAAATAGCTACAAAAAGCTAAAAAGTGCTGAAAATAGCTACAAAAAGCTGCAAATATGTAGTTGTAAAAATACTGAAAATAGCTGAAATTTGAATATTTTTGAATAAATACAAGAAAATTGTTTTTTTTTTTTAATTTGAAATATATTTATTATTATTATTATTTTGATGCTGAGCTATAATTGTACTAAATATTTCGCTAGTGTAGCCAAACTACATGCGCCGCTTTTCCGCTGTGTGCAAGGCGCGGCACGGCACGCTGGACCGGCACGGATGCTGGCCGGAAACAAGCCAGAAAAAAATAAAGGCTAGCCGGCTTTCCAGGCCGGCGGCGGCGGGCATTGGCGACGGCGTCCAGAATGTTTCTTTATCTTTTGCTAAATGCAACATTTAGACGTCAAAGGGTTGTGTTCTGACCGAGAGATTGTCTTGTCCCTTGTCCCTGGTAACCAAAACGCTGGGCGTGGCAGTGGGCGGGGCGGCTTAGCTGGCCGGAAACTTGCCAAAGAACTGCATGCGCTGGAAGAGCTCAGCCCCATTCATATGCGCACCCGGATAACCCTGCAGCTGAGGATGGGAGCAGGATGGGCAGGAGCGTGCACTGGACCAGGAGCGGGTGCTGCGTCCTGATACTGCAGCTGGGGGGGCTGAGCATAGGCAGCGGCAGCAGCTGCAGCAGCCTGATAAGCAGCGGGATTCATGCGCTGGTACAAAGCGGCAGCAGCGGCGGCAGCAGCAAAGCCAGGCATGCCGGGATAACCATAGCCCGCGGAGGGAGCACCATAGCCACCGGCGGCGGCAGCCAACATGGGCGAGAAGATGGCCTGGCGGTAGGCGGCGAGGCGGGTGCGACTGGCACCGGGATTCTTGCGACGCAGCTTGCCCGTGGTCTCGCCAATGAAGACCTCCTCGGCGGAGGGGTCCAGGATCCAGTAGTTGCCCTTGCCGGGATCATCGTAGCTGCGCGGAATCTTGGTGAAGCATTTGTTCAGGCTGAGATTGTGCCGGATGGAGTTCTGCCAGCCGCGCTTGTTGGCCTTGAAGTAGGGGAATCGATTGATCAGATACTGATAGATCCCATTGAGGGTCAGACGCTGCTCGGGACTGTCCTGGATGGCCATCATGATGAGTGCATTGTAGCTATAGGGTGGCTTCTTGTTATCAGCGCTGCTCGGGCCGCTCAGCTTCTGTTTCTTGCTGGGATTGCAGCTGCCATCGCTACTGTCCTCCTCATCCAGATCGATGTCTTCCTCATCATCGTATTCCTCCACATCGAGCTTATCGTTGTGCTGCGACGATAGCGAGGAGGCGGCGCTGCTGCTCATGGGCGTGCTGGTGCGGGAGGGGCTATCGAAGTCTTCCGATGCGGATAGTTCGCCATCGGAGTTCCCATATGGATGATATGCTTGTTGTGGATGATGTGGAATCTGTGGTTCTTGTTTAATAATTGTTGTTGTTGTTGTTGGCGCTACTGTTGGCTTCTTGGCCAATATGGCGTCGATGGAGAAGTTGCTTTTGAATTCCATTTCGCAGACACTTTTCACCATATTTCAAAATATAACTGTAATTGTATTTGTTGCTGTTTCTCTTTAACACACACGAGAGAGAGAGAGAGTGTCAACTGTTGCTAGTTGCTGTGCACGAGACGAAGCGTAACTCAATACTGACTCTCCTTGGCTGCGTGCCGCACTATTTATACGCCTCGGCTGCTGAGCGCGTCATGCGCCTGCGCTCACTAATACACACACACACGCACAGGCGAGAGAGCGAGCGCAGGCAGGCAGGCAGGCAGACATGCACGCACACACCCCCATTGTGAGCGCAGCAGAGAGCCAGACAGTGAGAGAGTAGGTAGCTGCTTAGACTCCGCCTCTTAATCTCTCAAACCGGTTTCGTTAGACCATTTTGTTCCACTTGCCATCCACATGCCCAGGCAGCAACAGCAGCAGCGCTGCCTGTTTATTTGTTGCTGTTGCCGTTTGTTTTGGAACTTGTGGATGTTTATTTGCAGCCCTTTGCATGCTTCGGCGTCAAAATATCCATTACATGCAATCCAAACAGGGGTGGCTCGGCTCCGCTCGGCTCGGCTCGGCCAAAGTCTCCGCTTGTATGTAGGCGTATTGCCTCTCTCTCTCACTCTTTCCTTTACTGAGCAGCTAGTGCGCTCTCTGTTGCACAGTTAATCGCAAGCAGAGGCAAATCTATGCTTTTATCAAGCGCAAGCAGAAATTCGCGGAAGACGCGCTCTCTCCTTCTCCCTCTCTCTTTCTCTCTCTCTAATCCAGTGCAGAAATTAGTTCAGTTTTCAGGATTTTCACTCTGTGGGATTACTTGAAATCCACGTTGGCTTAACGACGATTTTCAACAGCTCAATGGAGCTCAAGAGACAGGTAATCCTCGATCCTCGGCGCGCAAAAGGGTTAATCATGTCGAGGGTTAATCATGTCCAGTTTCGCGGCAGATTAATTAAGTCGCGGATTTCGGGGAACTTCTGCTGCACACACACGGCCTGTGTGCCGTAGGATCGCAAAGTAAACATTTACATATCTCCCGACGTAGACTAACTTGAAGATTTTCTGGGGGTTTGAGCGCGTTTGATCTCAAGATCTGCAAATATAACAGTTACTAGGCTTAGGATCAAGTTGAACTAACATGAAATTAACTTCTGTGTATTGTGAAAATAAATATGTAGAGCTTAGGCACCTAAAATCCATAATATCCACAGTAAGAATTATTATTTTCACCATATTCTTACACAAAATTATATTGATATTTTATATTTTATCATAGTATGCTGAGAAAGTAAGAATTTTACTAGGAAATTTTAAAAAAATCTTTGAAAAATATGAAATTAAATTAAATTTCTAAAAAAAATACTCATTATACGACTTTTAGTTATATATTTGGAACTTCAGGTAAATAAAATGAAACTAACTTTGTTTATAGGTTAGATAAAATTTTTTGAAGTTAATTTCCTTACATAAGTACCAAAACGATTAAAATAATATAAAATTTTTTTTTAAAAAACTTAAAAACAGGAAAAATCTTAATTTGCGAAATAATATTGAAAGAATAAAATACTTTTTTACGTCGATATAAGTTATAATAATGCTAAAACACCAATAAATTAATAATATTATATTTTACAAGTATAATAATACTATATTTGCTGCTAGATTGTTGAAGTTTATGGATATTGTAAAATACACTCAGGTACATATGTATGTAGGTAGCACTGCCTAGCTATAAAGCCAGGTCATAAAGTTAGCAATAAAACAGAAGGATAAGGTACGCAGAAGCCTAGATCCGGGGATTCATTCAAATCTAGAGATTTATCAATAAGGCACAGGATTTGGGGTACAGATCAGAAGACAGAGATAAGAGAGAGGGAGAGAGAGCGAGCAGATCCTGAAAATTTGCCCGCACTCGATGCATTACGAATTGCAGATCGATCATGTGCATAAGAAAGAAGAAAGAGGAAATCGACGAACCGTAGACGAAGACGAAAACGAAGACAAAGACGAGTGTGCACAGTGTCCTGCTGTTGACAGTTCTCGCTCTCCCTCTCTCGCTCTCCCTCTCCCTTCTCTCTCTGCGTGTCCTCGGCCCGTTGCCCGGCCGTGTATCGCACATTACGATCAATTATGAGACTGAATGCCCTCCCTCCGGGCGTAACGAAAGGGGGCGAAAGTTTTTTCCCCGACGTGGAAGAGGAAGAAGAATATTCTTGTGGCGTTAATTCAAAATTACATGCACATTGTCCAGTGGCCACGGTGTCTACGTGGAATTTCGCCAATCTTCTTCTTCTTCTTTCCACATCTCTTTGTCCAATCTCTGCGCGAAGCGTGAAGCTGAAACCTAAGTGTGGTCTGGCAATGAAACCATAATGTCACCCCACAGGCGACCAGATCACGGCCAGACACGCCATGGAGCCATCGGCCATGATCACCGTGATCAGTGACCAAGTGACACATCTGAGTCTGAGTCCTCGAGTGTTACGGCCCGTTAATAACCGTGCATAATGCGATATTGTTAGGAAAATCTCAAGAAATGCTGACTTCATTCCCAAATTATATCTAATTCCATTTAACTTACAATTCCTTTCCATATCAGACAGGGATTACTCAGAAATCTATAAATATTTCTGTAAAAAGGAAAATTTCAAGTTTTATAAGTAATTGATTATATTATATCTAAAAAACATGTATAACTTACAGTACTTTTTAAGAAATTATAGATATTTTAATTTATATACATTATTTTCATCAATGATATAATTAATAGTATTTTAGAAAAAATATAGATTTTATATTTTATATTATATTATTTTTTAATATTTTATTTTATATTCTTTTATTAAAAATCTAAAAGAACTAGAAAAAACTAAAGTATTGGAGAAGAGACTTGAGAATCGAAGTAGAGAATAAAATTATAAAATTATTTACAAAATTTTCTTTTAATATACATATGTATATTCATTATCAGTTAAGATTTAAATTCTACTGAATTCAAACTTTAATCAAGTCATTTAATTTTATTGAATATAACCCTAAGAAATAATAGAGTTTTTTTTTTTTGTTTTATTAAAACTATATATATCAAATAATTTTAAAACAAAATATCATCAATTTCTGATATATGGATGCTCTAATAATATTATAAGTTTAGAAATATTTAGCAAAAACTGTCTTATATATAGTAAAAGAAATGTACTCTATCATGTATTTATAAAAAATATCAAAATTCCTTATAGAACTGCTAGAAGTAGTATCCCACATGTTTTCCATTTTGCAGCTTCTGTGTGGGCGAAAAACGAGAAGAAGAAGAGGAAAAAAAAGAGGAAAATATGCCGAAAAAGTGTCGGCTTTGCGCCGTTTTGAAATCAATTAGTTTTGTCGCGGCTGTCAAAATGCGCCAGGATCAGGATAAAGTCCTGATGCCGACAACGAGAGGAGTAGCCCAGCACACACACACACACACAGAGAGAGAGAGAGAGAGAGAGAGAGAGAGAGGAGATTGAAAAGTCGAAAAGTCATGCTAGTACGAGTAGCCCAAAGGCGGCGGCTTGGGTCTTTGATGCAGCAGGTCCCCTGCCTGGTCATGGCATTTGCGAAAATTTCCAACTCAATTAGTTGAACTCTGCCCACGATGAGCATAAAAAAGAATGGAAAGAATGAAAAGAAAGTAGAAAAAGAACGAGTGAGAGAGAGAAATGAAAATTCGAGGCGTTTGAAATCTACATTTATCCCTATAGACCTGTAGACGGGCGGCTGCTTTAGACAGACCTTTCTCTTTCAACTTTGCCGACTGAGTGCATCATTATCAGCGGCAATTGGACTACTCTCCTCTCTCTCTCCCTCTCTCTCTCTCTCTCTCTCTCTCTCACGCTCTATTGTTATAGCACACGTACAAAATATTTGGGCAAAAAAAAAACCTACAACAAAAACATGGGTTAACTATGGCGCAAATTAATAGAGATAGAGATAGAGATAGAGATAGAGATGAGATAAGAGAGAGAGAGAGAAGGAGAGAGCGAGAGGGTGAGAGAGAGTCATTTGAGTAGATCGTCTTGTTGTTGTTCCTTATGTCGATTGTTGGCTGTGCGTGTTGCTTTGATTGTTTTGTCAAGTTGTCTAAGATATCAAAGCAGTTGCCCGACAACGTCTCCTTCCCTTCAGCCTTATAGACAACATCTATACATCCATAATAACCCACAGCGCTGACGTCTTCATTGTGCGCACTTGACTTTCGCTCGATTTATTTTCTCAATTGTTCCAACAAAAACAGAGGCAAACATATGTGTGCGTATATATCTGGCATATATCTGGCATATATCTAGCATATACTATATATGCTCTATATGGCAATTTGCTGGCCACTTGTGCTCTGCTATCTCATCCCGTGTTTTTGTTTGCTTTTCCCTCCACTGCCTACTGTTTTTTTTTTTTTTTATAGTTTCCCCGCTGTGTGTTTGATGTGATCTTTGGGTTTTTGGTAGTACTTAGCCTCCACATGATCTGCATATGTTTTAGGGCCTGTTCAGTTATCTCGCTATGTGCACATGTGACATCTTCATCGATAACAAAATTGTATTATAAGAACTCTTTTTATTTTTCGGAATTTCCATAAGTTACACATGTCCTTAAGATCGTTATAAAGATTGAGTTAACAAAACTATACGATCTTATTATGTGTTTAAAAATCTAGAGAGTTTTCTGACTGGAATATACTAACATATACTACTTAAACTATCTTACTCTATTATATTAAAAATGTAATCTACATTTTCTAATTAAAATAAATAATATAATTTCCTAAACATCTTTCTATATTTAAAGTTAGCAACGAAACCTTTACATGTCCATATATTTGATCATATACACAAAATTTCTTATAGCAGCAACAATATCTAGAGCATATTTAATATAAATGATAATTATTTATTTTTTATTTTAATTTATTTGTTCATTAAAAAATCAACATAAAATTTAAAATAATGTAATTTCTATAATAAAATATATTATGCGTTAGGTATCAGTATTATGAATATGAAACTCTACAGACTTATTCAGCATCATATAATCTTTCAGAAATTCTAACAAATTCTTAACTTTTCTGATTTCTTTATAAAAATTTCGTACTTCTTTAGTCTGAAATGCATCAAAAAGATCATCTGAAATCATTGTCAATTGTCACACTGTACCCGGTTCCGTCTCGCTCAATTTGCAGATCGTTTTCACTTTGGAATCCAACAAGTTCCACATTATCGCACAGATATCTTACTCCACAGGGCGGCAGGGAACGGGCAGGGAAATCTTTGCTACTAACGAGCAATTATCGCCGGCTCCCAGGCAGGCAGCACCCTGTACCCTGTAGCAAAAGTCACCTACGAACAAAGAGAGAGAGAGAGAGAGAGGGAGAGAGATCGGGTATTCGTGCGCATTCGCTACGCTTTGGGGGGGAGTTCGGGCGATAAAAAGAGCGAGAGAGCGAGGGAGAGAGGGAGAGTCATACGCACAGTGTCCATTGTTAGCACACAATGGATGAAAATATTTTCGTCCTGTTTGTCAAATGATTGCATTTAATGTATCGAAATCTGTGTGACGAATCAATTTCAGTCACGCTGTGTCAGCCAGAGGACCCTTTTGTCCATAGTGGGAACCCTGTGCAACCAGTTGCCTTTATAATTCGATCAACGCGATCCTACGTATCGTATCCTGTCGAGGCATATGTTCTACGCATCCATCCCATCCTGTTCCCATTCCAAACCGCACGGACAACTTAATCAATAAGTTGCACTACGTTTTTTCGCCCTCTCCCTCTCTCTCTCTCTCTCCCACTATTTCTTGAGTTTTGTGGAACCGATCAGTTACAGTGGGTGTTGTCAGTTTTACGCCGTACCGGGTATTTTATGGGCCTCCCTAATGCGGTTGATGGGCGGCATTGTGCGAGCGCTCGTAAAGTGTTTAGTGAGGGCTTTATGAGCACAGTTAGCCCTAGTTAGGCATGCTAAGCAGCTGTCCCTAGGTGGCATATGTTCACGTATGTGTCTGTAGGTCTCTTTTTTACATTACCCTCTTGAAAGGACCTTTCCGAAATTATATCTCGCATAACTTGCTTAAAAATCATCAGATTTCCTTGGGAGAAGACTTTCTTCATCAAAAAATAGTTAATCTAAAATTTTCAAAAATGTAGTACCTTCCATGTTCTTGCAAGGCCACTCTACACCCTTGGAAGGACCTTACCCGAACTATTATCTCTCATAACTTCGTTAAAAATCATCAGATTTCCCTGGGAGACGACTTTCTATTCATTTTTTGGACAGAAGATTGATTCTACATCCAAAAATAGTTCATCTAAAATTTTCAAAAATTTAGGACCTTTTCATGCTCCTTCCTAACCACCTTTCCCGTTGAAACAACCCTACCTGGACTTGAAACATTCATAACTTCGTTAAAAATGATCAGATTTCCCTGGGAGAAGGCTTTTTATTCATTTTTTTGACAGTAGATTGATTCTACATCAAAAAATAGTTAATCTAAAATTTTCAAAAATTTAGTACCTTCCATGTTCCTGCAAGGCCACTCTACCCTCTTGGAAGAACCCTACCCGAACTTCCATCTCTCATAACTTCGTTAAAAATCATCAGATTTCACTGAGAGAAGACTTTCTATTCATGTTTTGGCCAGAAGATTGATTCTACATCGAAAAATAGTTAATCTAAAATTTTCTAAAATTTAGGATCTTCCCATGCTTTAGATATCATGTACATATTTTCCTAACTATAACTTTCAAAATAATTTCAAATCTTTCCTAAGTACTTTTTCTACAGAACTGTAATTTGAAAAATACTTAAGCGACTTATAACACATATCACTTACGTAATCCCACGCAACAATTGTCGAGTCAATTTTTTTATGAAAACTCTCCCAACTCAGAGATGACAACTTAAGCTTCTGGAATCGAAATCTATTAGACACATAAGTCGCCTGGATCGACGCGTGATTCGCAGCTAATCTTGTGATCTGAACAGAAACATTGACAACATTATCGGGCATTATTATAGTTACTATAGAGGCGGCAGAGATGAGAACCGCCGCACAGTGGGTCACCGTCAACTAGGGCTGCATTGTTGGCCAACGTGCCGAAAGGTGCAAACAAAGCAGTTAGCGCAATAAAAGTAAAATGTCACCTGAAAAATGCAGCCGGTCGCATCGTCGCATCTCCAAAAGGAAAGATCAAGAACAAGAGACGGCAGGATCTTGTGTGGAGTTAGGGGAAGAATTCAGGATCGGTTGACTTTGATGCTTTGTTTTAGAAACTGGCAATCACATTGTCTCCTTTGCCAGAAGAAAGCCGCCGCCGCAGCCGCAAGCGGAATGTCTCAATTATCAAGGAGAAGGAGAAGGAGCAGGAGCGGGAGCGGGAGAGAGGGTGAGGATCAGCGAGGCAACGCCTTGATGTCTCTCTCTTTCTCCGATGACGATGATGACTCAAGCGATGATTGTGCACGTTGCCCCGCAGCGGGAGACCTTGATTTATGCGCTACGATCCTGCCGATCCTGCCGATCCTTGATCCTTGATCGCGCCGAGCACACACGCAATCAAAGCAGCAGCACACCAGCTGAGCGAGAGCGAGAGAGAGAGAGAGAGCAGCGCGTGCAAAATGTTAGAAAAGCGGATCAGTCGTACTAGTCGGGGTAGCGGGGAGATCTATATAGAAGGCACAACTGGTCCACTGACTGACTGATCCATAAGCCGACCGAACAATACGAAAATGAAAACAAAACAAAATCGATCCCTCTTCCTCTCTCTCTCTGTGCTCTTTTTAATAGTCTTAAGGAATTTTCGGCTTTATTTTTTTTTTATTTTTCTTGGCCCTATTGAAATGAGCAGCGCTGTATTTCTTCTTATTGTTCCGCGCCGTGTTAACACTGCAATTAACTTTTACTGGCTGCCAAATAGGCAAAAATTTGTAGTTGATTTATGCAGGCACAGGACACTGTAAAGGACGAACAGCTGCAATCATCGCATGCATCGTATAATCAACAGGTTAACGATGATTTAGGGAGACAGGTCTCGAACAGGTCTGTGGTGCAGTAAATACATAATTATTATAGAACATTTTTACTTATTATCTCTATAAACTTTAGAGTTATCTAGGGTATATACCTATTATAATATCATATTGTAGAGAAATCATCTTAAATTACTGCACTATTGTTGTATGTGGAAGTTCCTTGATATTTCATAATAACATTCAGTAAAAGATGAAAGATTAAGATTTTATTTAATAAATAAAAGCGTATAAATTTTAAAGCTATATATATATATACCTATCTTAAGATCATATTGTAGAGAAAACCCATAGAATTACTTGAGTAATTCATAGAACATTCAGTTGGAAGATAAAGATTTCATTTAATCTCTGTATAAATTTCAAAGTTATCTATGATATATTCCTATTACCATATTATATTATATCATATAAGAGATCAGACTGTAAGAATTACTTGAGTATTGTTTTATGAGTAAATAGTCTAACATTTCATACACAATTCCTGGCAAATACTTACTCTATAAATCTAGTAATTAAATAATCTATTTGCTCTTAAAGTAATTATAATAACTTAAAGAAACATAAAAAAATTTCATTTAGTTATTTCCATAAATATTTCCCTCAGTTAGTGACAAAATTGTGTCAACTAAATCAAAGGAACTTCCTGAAAAACTTCCGTATGTCGAGCAACCCCGAGCAATCCCCAAAAAACATACATAATGACAGGTTGATAGAGTCTTTCGGTCTTTTGGTCTCTGGGCTGGCGCTGACGAGAGACGTCAAATCAGTGACACTTTCTCATTAACGCGTAGATTGCAGGAGAAGATGCAGGAGAAGGGAGAGGGGAGCGAGAGAGGCGTGGCGACAACTGGACAGAGGAACATCCATGGATGAGGCAGCTTGTGATGAAGACGGGCGCCGCCTGCAGCTAATGTGGAAATATGATATTGGCAGCCGGAGACGAAACATATGCGAAGATGTTTAGGCGTGCACGGATTGGATAGTGCCAGACAAGTAGGGGGGGATGGGGGTAGAGAAGGAAACTAGAGCGAGTTGTGTTCGAATGTCGGTTAATTACAAAACCCACGAAACACTTGAGACAACTCGAGGCGAGTGCGAAGTGCGAAGCGGGGGCAGGGACGCACTCGAATTACATGTAGCGGCAAGAGATCAAAGTGTGGAAGAGAGTTTAGGAGGGAGGGAGATAGAGAGAGAGAGAGAGAGAGAGAGAGAGAGAGGTAAAGAGAGAGAGGGAGAGTGAGCTATAGCCAGGCAGAGACCGAGCAACAAGTTGCTCCAATCCAAAAAAAAGAATAGAAAATTTGTTAAACTGAAAAATTGAAAAACATTTTGCTGGCCCGGCTCAGGTGTTTCTCGTTTGGATTTGTATTGATTGCCGGCTGAGTAGTGCAACAGCGGGAGCAGGAGTTGTGCCACATAGCACAGAAGGTTAGTGTTAAAAGGCGACGATTTGCACCAGCAGCGCACAGCGGAGCAGGCACAGCGAGCAGAGCGGGCACAAGGCAGGGACGCAGGACGCGGGACGCAGGCAGGACGCGGCAGGACGCTGATGAGTCGTGAAAGGACATTGCACCCGCTGTGGCAGGCCTGCAAAAACTCAGCTGCCTCGATCTCTCTACCTATCTCCCTCTCTCTCTCTCTCTCTCTCTCTAGCGATCTCTCGCTCTCTTCCGAGCGTGTCCTTGTCCTTGACGTCGCTGTTGTCCTTGACGCGCTGTCCCGCTCGATGTGGCCAATGTAAATGGCATATTTTGGCCTATGCTGGTTAACCATGGACATTACCAACGGCCAAGAGAGCGCCCAAGCCCAACCTTGTCCACGGATCCCGTCGAGCTCTGCTCACACACACACACACACACACACTCGCACACACACATCTCCCCGTTTCATTTGCTCACTAACTACGCTGGTTTTCACGGCTCAATGGCCTCGAGCCCCCGAGAACAATCATCATCATTATAATCGCAAAAAATCGCACAAGCGAAACCAACTATGGAAATAAATCCAAAAAACCGAATCGAGACTCACCTCACCACAGCCTCTTGTGTTGGTCAAATTGATTTCCACTTGATTACGCGCATAAAGCGTATAAAGTGGAAACGCAGTTAGACGGAATTAATGCTCGAACAAAACATGTGAAAACTATCCCGACTACTCCCCAATAACTCACAAAACTCACAATCCCAATCAAACTCGTGGGGTGTTCGAGCGGGGCCTAAGGTCAACCAAATGTTTAAATATTTTCGTTGAATTTGGCAAAAAGGTAGAGTCGGGCGTGCGCTAACCTAGCGGGTAGCTCTATACATACATACCCAGAGCTATTATACCTTGGCTTCCTATACTAGGAAACTTCCCCCCTGGGTTGTGGTTCAACAAAGTGCCAAGTGTTCGCACAATATGTTCACTTTTTATAACCTTCGACACAAAAAAATAACATAAACGAGTTTTTGAAATTTTTCAAAATTTTCGAAATATAGATAAGGGTCCCCCTATGAAATTTAAACAAAAATTTTTTTTTTTTAATTTAAAATCCCGAGTTCTTAGATTTAATCGCTTGCGATGGTCAAAATTAGTACTAAACGATTGTTTAAATCGATTTTAAACGATACTTAATTTTGGCCAAAAAATCAATTCGAAGTGTTCCAAAAATTAGACATGTAACACACTTTACAAGTCTGGTATACTCATTTTATAACGTTCGTAACTTTCTTAAAAATCAAACGATTTTCACGCGGAATGACATTTTGTTAACTACTAAGAAATAGTAAAATTGATTTTTTGAAATATTTCGATATTTTGAAAATTTAGATAAGGGTCCCCCCTATGATTTTTGTAGTTATCGAGCAGTTATGAAGGATTTTTATGAAGTGCCTCCAGCAATCCTTTCTTTATTATTTTCTTGTATTTCTGCCGCAGTACTAAGATAATATATACATTATTTGCTATTTACATCAAGATCTCAGTTATTATAAGAGATGTAGTTATGAAATTTGGTATACAGCTGCCTTTTAGATACACGTAGCTTAGGCAATACCTTTCTAGTTTCTACACTTTCCTACAAACTGTTCTTTTCCACTTTAGCCTATGCTCTCATCTGATTATAAAGGAAAAAAAGGGGAAAGGGACAGCCGCGGTGACTGTAGAGGCCGTGGATTTTGAGTTTTATATTTAAATACCTTAAAAGTATGAATTTTTTAAATATTATTATAGTCGCTTACCCGGCCGTTTGAGGCCGCCCCTACACTAGACCGTGTGTTTTGCATTTGTAAAATATATTTGTTTCTACAACATAACACAAATACTGAATTGAATGGCACAGAAAGACGGTTTTATTTATCTATATTTAATAAGATTGTTTGTTGAAATTTGATAAATGAAATAAATTTTATAATGATGAAAAAAATAAAATAATAACTTCCCAAAATAGTGAAAAGTAAAACAAATCAAACCGCCTTCCCGTGGGGTCGAACCTCCACCCTTTCCTTCGTTCGATTGCCGGCTGCTCACTTTTGCTATCGCCACTGATGCTGAGCAGCTAAGTTACTATTTCTTCTCTTACACATACAAACCATTTTCGCATTAAAAGATCGAAACGCACGTGGCTGGCGCAGCTTGCGGCAAGGCATCACAAATCAATAGAAAATGTTACTCGGTACTTTATGTTTGTTATCCGATCGGGTTGCAATTTATAGAATAGGTTCCAACGTATTTATCTAGATGTTGCAAAGCAGAAGTTAAGACTTCAATACTTTGCTTAATAATCACAAATTACTATTTACGGGGCGGGGGCGTGTACCCGAAATTTGAAACGACGTTTACTGCCTGGGTATACAGGAATCTGTTACCGAATCGGATCTCTACTTTTTAATAGCTGAGAATCGACGCTCTACGCGGACAGACGCGACGGACAGACAACGACGGACAGACGGACAGACGCAGGCGATCGACTCGGCTATTCCTGAGCAAGAAATATATACTTTATGGGGTCGCAAATGTCTTCTTCCCTGTTAGCACATTAAACCAAGACCATGTTTTTTAAAAAGGAAAAAAAACAGAGTCTGTCGCATTGCACTTGCCGCATGCACAACGTGAAAGTGGCACGAGGCATGCGACATGGAGCAGGGGCGCAGCTGGGGGAAAAAGGCGGGGGGAAACTATGTGAAAACCGCGCGTGCCTGTGCCGTATCCTTTGGACGTAAGTAAGAAAGTGTAAAAAGAGGAGGGAAAAGAGAATGGAAAAAAAAGGCAGCACGTGACAAATGCGTCAACAGATTTTTCGCTGAGATGCGCACAAAATTATGAAAAACGTGCGCTACAAAAAGCTGAGCCAGGCCCACGGGCGGAAAAAGCGGAACACTTCGTGCCCTTCGCCCGTGCCCGCAACCGCCCCCCCCCCCTACTGCAGTGCTCTTCCTGTTTTCCCATTGTTGTTGTTGACAATATTTATGCAGCAGCAGCACCAACAGGCCGCTCATCCTTCCTCCCCCACTCCCCCTAGAAGGCAGGGCCCTTGGGCAGCTCCTGCCTGTTTGTTTTTGCATTTTTGCTACATTTCACAGCTTTTGTTTTGTAATTTGGACCCGCAAGCAACAAACTCGAGAGGGAAACGGAAAAAGGAACAAGTTGAGAGCGAGAACTATGCCAAGGGAAGGAGACTGAGATACCCTGGAAAATCTTTAGACCACTGCATAACTCCAAATATTTATTATATATTTATTTTATTAGAAATAATATTCAAAAATAGCTTTAAATTAAAGATCTTGTTAGGGTTTTACATAGCTTATAGAGCCTACAGCTTTATAATATTTTATACTTTTTTTAATGTATTATAATTTATAATTCTTTTGAAGAATATTTTCAAGTATATTCCAAAATATCAGTCAAACTGAAGTATTTTTTTTATTTCAGAGTTTTTATAGTAATTAGTGGTCCAGCAAGGCAAAATATCATGCTGAAAAGTAATATATGTATATATGGCTAAATTTAGGAAATATATTTTAACAATGAGTTCCCTGGGATTTTAGCAGGTTATCATGCATTCACATTGAATAAAATCAAAATAAAAAAAGTCTGATCGTGCCATGCTGAACAAGAATATATATGCATATATATATCTAAAGTACAGGAAATATCTTTTAACAATGAGTTCACTGGGTACTTAGCAGTTTATCATGCAAACATATTGAATTACCAGCTAAAAAAGAGTCAGATCGTGCCATGCTGAACAGGAATATATATGCACAAGTTTTTTCAAGCTTCTCCCACCCATCATACCCCTTGTACACTGCACAAAATTATTAGAATAAACTCTCCAATGATCGAACAGCACTTGCTGCGGATGATGATGATGATGAGGATGAAGCGTGCCCCGTTTGCAACCCCCCACCCCCTTTGGTTGTTGTTACTGCGGCTGTTTCCGCTTCCTCTCTGAGTCGCTGCTTCCCCTCCCCCCCCCAGCCTCTTCCCTGTGAGGTGGATTGTTACTTCGCTCTGCAGCAGCAGCGAGTGCACCGCAGAACGTGACGAAGAACAAAAGAAGGCACTTGGCCACTTTTTCCTCCTCCTCCTCCACACCATCCTGCTCCTGCTCCTGCTCCTCCCCAAGTCCTGCTTCGTGTGTGTTTTCCATTCTCCTCATTTGCTTGTGCTCATTGTATGAGCTGCTCTTGTTGTATCCACAAAAAAGCACGCTTATAATAATAATGTCATTATGTCTGATGCTGATGGGAGTGTCCATTGTATGGGGAGTGTATCTAAAAAACAAAAAAGTTTTTGTACCCCCTCCCCTGCCCTAACAGCCTTTTGTATATGTTTTTCTTTTTTTTTTCTAACATATTTTGTGTTGCACAAACTTTCTAACGAGGAAAACGTGAAAAACATGGAAAATGCTTGCCAAATGTACAGTCTGCAGGCACTACAGGGCACTATAGTGTAGGGTAGGCAGGGTATGTGGCTAGTTGTAACTCATTTTGGCCTAGGAAGGTTACAATTCTTAATTATAGTTCAACGTTTTTTTCTTATGAACTAAATTCGAATGATAATATATCACTTTTTGTACAATTATACAATAAGTAAAAATAATATTATAGTATAATGATAAAATAAATATTACAATAAAAATGTATAAGATACTTATAATATTATAGTATAATAAAAAAAAATATTATAATAAAAAAGTATAAAGCATATTTGCACATTTATAAAAAAAAACTCTCCTAAAAACAACGCCTTAACTTTAAGATCAAAAGATCTTCTAGTAATTGAAAACTCCTCCATAAAAAAATACAACCTAGAGATAAAGGCATATCCTAACCTACTATAGATCAACTGATTGTCTTCATAATTCAAAAGAAATTAAAATTAAATAAAAAAAAAACAATGAGTATTTCCGTATTTCCTTTTGAAACATTTTCCGAGCAGGTTATTTACTTATCTGCTAGCAAAATATTGACTCTGAATATTTGTGAAAAACATTTGAAAGCACATTTATTTATTTATATATTTATTTCTGTTAAATAAACCGCAAACAAACTGCAAATTGCGAACAAACACACCTTTTTCTCGAGCTGCCCACAAAAACAAGAAGAATTCAGAAGGCGGCGGGACACACGGACGGGATAAACAAAATAAACAAATCGCAGTAGTGAAAAGTTGAAAATTTCGAAAATTTTGAAAAACCCAAAAGCCGAGTGGGATCAGTTCAGATGATCAGGTAGCTGAGGCGGCAGCTGAGGGCGTTCGCTTCTAATTCAGAAAAAAAGGATCGCACGATCTATTTGCATTCGGCTAATGAAAAGATAATATTTATGCGCCAGAGAATATTGGATAGAGACAGAGAGAGGAATACGAAAACCCAGAAGGAAAACAGAGGAAAGAAAAGAGTGGGAACTACATAAGCTAAAGGAGTACGAATGGATACCAGGCAAAAGTTATATACGACGACAGCTCACAAATCTGCCATGCCAGGCGGGCGATTAAGGGAACTCTACAGATCTCCAATGGGAGATAGCGATATATGCATAAAGATCGAACAACAAACACGACAATAAACATTCGAATTCATTTACAAATTAACACTTCATATATTTCACGCACTGAAGTGGCAGCTCAGCTCAGCTCGGCTCGGCTCCCCCTTCCGGATTTGGATCATATATAGTATCTGCATGTGGCCGAGCAGGGCAGGGCAGCAGCTCCATATGGCCGCAACACAGGAAGCTAATCCTGCGCTGTGATATATCAACATATTTATGGTAAATGGATCACTGAGCTTAGCGCACAAATTGAGCTCAGTCAGTGGTTGCCATATGGTTCAGCTGGGATATTTATAGTACATATAGGGGGGGTAGTATGTAGTAGAACTGCTGCCATAAAATTTTATATACTTTTCCCCCGTCTTTTTGACACTTTATGTGCGTGGAGAGCGGCTGTTTAATATTTGCCATAAGTCTTTAATGTTTAATAAACAATTATTAGACAATTTAGTAGTATGTGGTAGAGATACATATTTATTGTATGGTATGTGGTCGATATGGCGTTTTAATCTTTTGATCTGCTCGCAAACGTAGCGCTCTCTTTGGGGCGTGTGTAAAAATAAATAAACCACACGGCTGCGAGACACGGCATTTTGTTTAGACGAACATTCTCGTCATGTTGTGCCAAGCAATTACGGATCGAATTCATACGAATCATAACAATAACACATCCAAATCCATCATTGCCGAGCGAGATAGCAACACTGGTAGGCAGAGGTAAAAGAGAGAGAGAGATGCCGCTCAATACGTGTTTGACATGCGATTCCGGGCAACAATTGAAGTGCATCGATTTTGTATATAGTCGCATCGCCTTTGATGTGCATTAAGTTGATGCTGCTGCCGAATGATGCATCACTTTTGCATGAAGAGAGCATAAGAAACTATTTTCAATTTGTGCGGAATCAATTAGGCATTATAAATCAATTTTAATGTATGCAGTTAATAAATTGTAGATACTCAGAGCTAACATAAATAATTTCTAATGTACTAGGCAGACAGCTATAAGTTATAAATGCAGAAATACCCTATCAAACATATTACTTTACTTTACTTTACTATTTAAACTGTCCAGTCATTACGCGCCCACAAACAGTGCTACCCCATTGCTTGCATCTATCATACAAACGTTATCGATGAAAAATACTAAAATACCAAAATAAATCAGTTATCGATAACAGCTGATTTCTGCGTTTCTCTCTCATTGGCTCTCCGCTCTAGGTAAACAGCTGTTTTAATTCTCTGAAATTTAGATTTTTCCTGCCCCGTTCAAAGTTGATTTTTATTTAATGCATTTGTATGTGAAACGAGCAAAATGGAGCGCAAAGAAGTGGATACACAACAGTTCATCGACCACGTAAGTATATATCATTGCCTGGCCTGAGCATAGACTAAAGTTTCTCTCTCTTTTACCCATTCATCGAAACAGACGCTGCTGGCGACAGAGCTGATGCACAACAATTTTATGATGGATTATATAGATCATACCGGTGTCTTTCCAAAAACCGAAGCACCCACAAATCTCACCACAACGGGCAGCACACCAAATGTCAGCGACGTCGGCTATGTGTCGGAGAAGCAGGATGCCCTGACGCCGCCCGAACTCAACTTTCATAATACAATCTTCCAATTTGTTAACAAACATCATGTTGTCGATGAACCCAGTGCGACGCGTCCCAGTGATGTGCCGACATCACCCAAACGTAGTCGCAACACATATGCCAAAGAATCAGTTGAGGAGTTTCTAACGCTCAACAGTAGCTTTCTAAATGACGCAGCAGCAGCAGCGGCGGCGGTGGCTGCAGCCTCCACATCAGACACTAATGGGGTTGTCCCGCAGCCGGGCTCTCAGACAGATTTTCCTGCACTCTCCATTGAGCCAACGGTACCAATTGATGTGGCCCAAGTGTTAGAAGATGATGATCTGCTCTATGCACACAGCGTATCCACGACAAATGCACGCAAGGTGCTGCCACACAAAAAGCGAATCTCCCGTAAGCTGAAGGCCACACTGGCTTACACGGAGACTGACATGGAACTGGAACAGCATGGAAAGCATGGGCATAGCCACGTACAGGTACCAGTGGTGGCCACCTACAGCTGTGAGCTTTGTGCTTATGCTGTGCACACTCAAATCGAATTTTATGCACACCTCAAAGAGCATTATGATCCCAGCAATTTGGAACAACGTCTGGATGCACCACAGCAGCAGCAACAACAACAGCAACAGCAGAAGGAACCGCTAGATATGTGTGGGCTGTCGGCAGAGGATAAGGTAAGTAATCAAGTACTTAATATTGGAAGCAACTTATCATTTCTCCTCTTGCTTATAGCTGCAACAGGAGCAGGCTAAACTGGATCAGGTTTTCCACGATGTGCAGCTGAACTTTGAGAACTTTCACAATATCAATCATGTGGACGATGACGTTGTTGACGACGTAGGCGTCAATATGGTCATACATGCTGATAGTATATCCCTGCACAAGACTGACGACAAAATGACTCCAGTTGGCACAACGAATGGCCCCAATGCCTCCCATGATGTACCCGTCGTGGATGATGTGGAATTCAGTGATACCGAAGACATGCTGGAGGGCATTCGCAATGTGGTGGACAAAGTGTCGATCGAAGACACATGCGATGAGCTGGTGGAGCTGGAACTTACTACGAGCGGCATGCGTGCACCTTGGTTCAACACCAACTTCAGTGACATTGCCTTCTCCGGCTTGTTGCTACCCTGGCGAACCGCCACCATTGAAACAAACCCCAATCGAAGCGGAACAAATGACGCTCAACTTTCTCAATACCGACAACAACAACAAACGAGAGGAGGAGGAGGAGGCACAAGCAGAGCAACCGCAGCAGTCCAAACTAGAGTTGCAATGTAAAAAGGATTACATTGAAGCAAGTGCAACGCCGACAGTAGGAGCACCTGAGGAGAGCAGCGAAAGCAATGAGCAGACGCTGCTGGTGTCGCCGCCATCGCGTACGCCCAGTTCTACGCCCACACCCAGTGCCGGCTCAGCCATCGAACAGTTGCAGCGTTCGCCCTTAATATTAAATGACACCTTTAAGCTGGAGGATGTTGATGCCGCTGCAAGCGCAACGCCCGCCGAGAGTATAACATCAGCATCTTCGCCAGCGGCCGATATGACAGATGACAATGGCGATATCTATATAATCGATTCGGAGGATAAGCCAGCCAACGATGATTCCTACTCGAAACGAAAGTTTCATTGCGAAAAGTGCGCCAGGGATTTCAATTCCTACAACGCTCTCAAGTACCATCAGCATACTCACACCAAGGAACGTGCGTACCAGTGCAAGAGCTGCGAGAGATCCTTCTACACGCAGAGTGCGCTCAAGGCTCACGAACGTACACGTGAGTAAAGATTAGAGTTGTTATTATGAATCATATCATATCTAACTCGAATATGTTTCTTCTCTTTGTAGATTCCGGTGTTAAGCCCTACAAATGTGAGCATTGTGAATACAGATTCCGCACGTGGGGCGATCTTAAGTACCACTGCACATCCCGGCACAGCGATGTGAAAGCGCACATGTGCGAGTATTGTGGCAAGAGCTTCTCGCGCAAGTACTCGCTGGTGGTGCATCGCCGTATTCACACCAGCGAGAGGAACTATGCGTGTCAGTACTGTGAGAAGACGTTCCGGGCCAGCTCCTATCTGTTGGCCCACATTAAGGTGCACACGGGCGAGAGGCCCTATGGTTGTAGCATATGCGGCAAGAAGTTTCGCGTATCGGGTGATCTCAAGCGACACTTACGCATACACGAGCGCCCGCGAAATGGAATGGACTCGACGACACCCGACAGTGGTGGCGGTGCAAAGCTAAAACAAATCGAGGATGAGGATGAAGATGCGACCCTGAATCAAAAGTCTGATGCCCTTTGTAGCGAAACTGAGCAGGAAATATTAGGCTTATAGCCATGTGCCAAGGTTTCTACAGTAGCATAGTATTAGTATACGTTCATAAAGTATATATTGTATATAGAGAGCGTGGAGAGTGTGTGCAGAGCTATAGATAGACTGCAACACATTGACAAAAGAGGAGAGAGATTTATCACAGCAAAGAAAATAACGAACTGATTAAAAAGACCTCTAGCTTAGCAATCCAATTAAGTATTAATTAATATAGTACAAGTGTAAAAAGAACCAAAAGAAATTATAATAATAAATCCTAACGCATACATAATAAACGTCGAAACCCTTTAAGGCTATAGTTGGTTCTTCTTTTCTTGATTTATATTGCAAAGCATTTCTTTATTTTCTCTCATCTTGGGTTTCTGTTTTTGTAATATTCCTCCCATAATTATTTTCTTTTTTTTGCACTTTTAATAGGTAATAATATTTTCATACATTAAATTATATATTTATATATATAATCGTGTAATATATGTATATACCCATATAGTTAAATCTATGAAAAAAATTGTCTTATACATATGAAAAAAAATGTCTTATAAATATGAAAAAAATTGTCTTACATAATATGAAAAAAAATTATCTTATAAATACGAAAAAAATTATCTTATAAATATGAAAAAAAATTTCTTAGAAGATATGAAAAAAAAATGTTTTGTTTTTGGTTTACAGCGACCGCAGCAATTAAGGAAGCATACAATTATATATGGGTAATTTTCCCTGATTAAGGACTTCGTTGTTCGTCGAACGAGGCTTGATGTGTGACTATTGCTTCTCCCATGAACTCGATGATAGCCTGAGGCGCTAGACTTCCATACATAGATCTTCTTTCAATATACACAATTATCACTTAGAGATTGGCTTGGGGATTTTTGGGTAAATAATTTAAATTGCAAACAAAAAGTTCTTTCTTCATTAGCGTTAGATTATATAGTTGGCTTGATGATTCGTGTTCATTGACTTCAGTTATACCACCCTCAATTATTAATGTCATTGATTTTTCAATGATAAATCTGAAATAATGATGATGATAGATGATGATGATAGGCATACTTAGGTGGACACGATTAACCCAGGTACAGAGCATTATAAACATAAAACAACCGAGTTGCTCTACCTACTCACGCAACAAGCTATACATGGCGACTATACTAGGATACATGACGGAAACATGACTATGAAGACATACACACACAAGTAGACAGAATGCCAGAGAAGCTGGACCGAGGCAGTATAAGGTTTCTTACAAATCATCTGAGCCAGACATTATGTTCTCGAACAGTGAATGCGCCTTGTCAGCGTCCGTGCTGTCGCCGGCGGCAGCTTTGGTTCTACAACCACCACTGACAAGGCCATCCACTGACGTAGATCCCACACGAGTTGCAACTGGATCGGCGCTCTGCTTGAATTTCTTTGGAGCCGGTGGTGCCGGGGATAATTGTGATTGTGGTTGGAAAGCCTGCGGCATCACGTAAGCATATTGCGGTACTGTGTTATTTCCATCGTTATTCTGCAGTAGCACGGGTTTAAAACCAGCCAGAGTCGGATGCAGTGGCTCCGAGCCATTGAACATGTTGAAACCTGCAATGTGGATAGTAATTAATACGAATTCTAAATGTGAATCTTAAGTAACACTATACATTGATATTCCCCTCGTTCGTTTTGGACTATCACCAGAGGAAGCTGCGACTGTTGCAGATTATCCAGCGGTACCAGCGTGTAGGTCGACTGCATCGCTGCTGCTTCAGGTTCGGCTGGTACCGGCGCTGCTGGCGCAGCTTCAGCGGGTCCTCTGGCTTTTTGCGGACTTGGCTTAGGCTTAACCTTCTCAGAAATCCTCTCCTCCTTTGCGTCATCAGCGTCACTCCCATCGCCACTGTATTCATGAGGATTCTTGCACCCAACGCACTTACAGCCATCACAAGAGAAGCCAGCAAGGTAGCAAACACATCGTTTGTTGCGGCACGTGGAGGGCCCAGGAGCAGTTGATGAGCCACATCGGCAGAAACGCGTCTTCAGCGTCTCTTGAGTCTTCAAACCTTTCTTTGGGGATACTGCAGCCTTTGGCGACCTCGATGTCGAGACATCTTCAGTTACAGTTGGCTGGGGTTGAACATCAATTGCAGCTTCAATAGGTTTGGAAACAACTGCTGCGGCTGATGGTGGCTTCACCTGCACTGACGATATAATGGTCGGCTTTTGGTTGAGTCGAGTCATGTTTATACTCGCCTGTCTGATTGAAGGTACTTCCGGCTCTTGCTCTGCTACCTCCACATGGTGCATTTCCTCAGCCATCATCTCGTCATGTCGCCGCTTATTGGATGGCGCTTCTGTCAATGCGGCGGGCTCCAGTGTTGCCTGTACCAACTCCTGCTGCGGTATTTGCACCACCTGACCAATTGTCGGCATGTGCAACTCGCTGCCACTGGGCACCACATATGTGGTGTAGTTGGAGAAGGCTCCCGACAAGTCAACTTGCTCCGACCATGTAGGCTCGGCTATATAACCAGCCGGAATCATCACTTGCTGCGGCTGTGGAGCTATGTGACTGTGACTCAACATTCGTGCACCGGCCGTCATCATGGGTAACGGATGTGTAAAATGTGCCTGCTCAGCCGTGGCTGCAGCCTCCAGCTCAATGTCTGTAATGGATAGCTGCTCGGGCATATGCTGTTCGTACGGTAGTTCTGGGGTTGTTGCTGCTGTTGTGGGAGGCGTTTCGGCTGGCAGAGACAACGGCATGTTCTTGGGAAACGGTAGATCCGGCTGAGATAAGAAAGTGTCGCACATATCATCATATCTTGCACCCTCCTGAATGAACCATTGCGTCGACTTGTCGGGCAGCTTAATGCGCGGCACATGATGGTCATTGAAGAGGTCAGGTCGCTCGCCGGCGAGTTGAACGTACAGAGATGATTGCATCAGATGAACACACATCGTTTTGTAGCACAGCAATTGGAGAGCCATGGACTTGTTCTCCTCATAGGTCTTAAAATCAAAACAGTCCTGGCATTCGGAACAGCTTGGCAGCAGACGCTTACGACCGCGCAGGCACAGCCGGCATACATGATGGCCACAGCGTCGTCCACTTGGCTTGTACGGATCCATTAACAGCTGACAGCAGACGACACACGACAACAGTTGGCGCAGCTCACCAAGACTAGAGTTGAGTTCTTCGATGCGGCGCTTAGACAAATTCGAGGTGGACTTTAGCGCCAGTCGCATAATCTTTATATACACTCTTTGCGCCTCCATTGTTATTGTGCCGGCTACGTATGTGTGGGTGGGTGTGTGTAAGACTGTACAAGCGTGTTGGTAGGCGTGCCAGACGGTTTGTTTACAGACCTGTCTGTCTTTTCGCCCCACAGCCAGGGGTGGCTGAGACGGCTCCGCTGGCCAAACTGATGTGTTGTCGTCTGCCGCTGTGCCACGTGACTTTTGCAATTATCCAGTAATTTGCAAATAATTACAATGTTATTGAACAATTGACTGTACTTTTTCACCGGTTTGCATTTATTTTGAAGCCTGGCGTTCCTCTTTTACTTTTTGTTGTTGTTGTTGTAGCAGTTGCACTGTTTCACTTAGCAGCTAATTACTTAAATATACTATTCACGTGCCAAAAAAAATTCAAAAAAAAAAAAAAAAAATAGATTGTATATATTCTCAAAGTTATTCAAGTCATTTTAAATAGATCACTGTGTATTGACTAATTTATGAACAAAATTACCAAGACGAGCAGAAACGCCGTGCTTGCGTTTTTAGTTTCTTGATTGCAATGTGACCGTTCAACTCGCGGTAGCCATTGTGACTGTCATATAGAGTTGCCACCTTGTGTGCTGTAAACATTCTTCAGCTCTGCCAACTTGAGCCAATTTATGTTTATTTAAGGCATCAACTTGACTGTATCCCTGGAATACAGAGTGTAAATAATATATCTGAATAGTAAAGTATTATTTGTTGATCGACTTGATTATATTTATGATTATAACCAAAGAAAATATGTCGATAGAACCAATAACCCACACAATGGAAGGTATGTAAAGCAATTTTCTCATAATTAGCATATGATTTCATAAACATTTGTTTTAAGGCACAAGTTCAATGACTACACCAATCAAAGCTGAGATGTTTGAATTAATTGAACTCGAAGAGGTAATTTAGAATTGATTTCCACTAGTTTCATACATATATAACACAAGTTCTTTCTTAGGCCCGCATACAAAGCGAATCTGTTCCTTCTATCAAGCAGTCTATTGTGAAGCCCACATCGCTGTTTAAGAATAATTTGCAAACTAGGATCTATAAGCGAAAAAATAATGTACTGAAGGAGAGAATTATTTTAAGCCGGTTGCAGCAAAAGTTTTACCAAAACGAATCTATTAGAACTGCTGAAATGTTTCGGGTAAAAAAGGGTAAAAAAGGAACTAATAGAAAGGAAGCATAAACTAATAGACATCGAGTCCAAACTTCGGTGTTAATCAACTTTCAATTGGTAAGTTACAAATTTATATATTTAAATATGGTATATGATCGTGGTTATTACATTTCGTATACACATTCCATACCGGTATACCGGTACCGCGGTACCCGCTCGTAAACTACAAATAAACAAATAAATTATATATTAAATATTTAATGTTGCATACTTTTGAGGGATGATTTCCAGAATTCATTAAGATGTCGTTCTCTCATTTCATCGATCTGTGTAGATTCGTATTTATTTAATTTATTATACACATTCTATTGAGTAAACATACACACATTATTACATATATACAATAACAATTGGTTTTTAGTTTAAATACATTTTATTTCTTCGCAATTTTTTTATGTCTCTTGAATGTTTGTATTGATTTTAGGGTAATTCGTCACGTGTAATCGAAAGGCTCTCGTCTTTGAGTACAATTGATACTTATACGTATACAAACGATCTTATGTTTAAGAGTGTCTACATTATTATGGTCATAGTGGGTACAATAATTGTGTATGGTGTATGCTTACAGCGGGGTACAATAATTAATAATTATGTCCAGTATAGTGTATAATGGATATGTCACTATACATACATAGATATTCGCAACTATGGCTAAAGTGAGTCTTACTTAATCGTTCAAACATACATACATATAATTATTTTAGGCACACGTCTGTGCTTAAATGATCGATCTATTACTTAAAGATATAAAACAAATGCTGGCACTAGGTTTTTAGCATCATGATCATAATCATGATTGGATGTGCGTTTGTATGAGTGACTTAAAGCTATATCAATATCTCTACAATGCCACTAGGTAGCATTGTTTATATAATCTTAAGCTAGTCTGCAGATGATGATCCTCCTGGTTCTACTTTATTAATACCTTCGCTCTTCCTTTTCATTGATAACGGCTGTTAGAGGCTGATAGCCAGGATTGGAAAATGCATCAGTGTTGCTGCTGGCACCGGCCGGATTTGTTTTGTTTGTTAGATTTTTACGCGGTGGCTTCACATTTACATAGTTCTCCTGGTCCCCATTGAGTGCCGTCTCAATGTGGTGACGAGGCGAAGGTTTAGGTGTGGCATACTGTTGCTTCAATGCTTGTGGGAATCGACGAGTTTGCTCTGGACTCCGTTCTCCATCCGATGTGGAAGTGCGGTGTAGCATTGGTATTTCCTCGGGCGCCTGGTCTGCTGCATCCACGGTGGGCATGCCATTCTTTCGACGCAAAGACTTGTGTGCACTGCTGTCCATGTTGTTGGCCAGAGTTGGCGAGTGTTGGCCTATGTTCTGGTTATCTGGGAAGGTGAAAGAAGTTTCTGTGGTTTTTTGTATGTCTGGCAAATCCGCTAATTCGGTGCTCTGATTTGCATCGCCTTTGGGACGCGTGGGTGAAAAGATGGCGGTGCTATTCTCTGTGTTCATTTGCAGATAATCATCGGGCATTTCTTCGATTCCTGTGAACGGCGCGTTAGTGTGAATGTGGGTGTGTGTGCGTGTGTATGAATTGTTGTGTGCATGGAAGTTAGTTACCACATCCAGGAAAGATTAATGTACTGTATTTACTCACTTATATCGGGAACTATGTGTCCATTGACATATCGTGGTGCTGCGGGAGCAAACTCATCGGGGGATCCCATTAACGACAAATAATCTGTTGGACGATTCTTCATGTACTCCGTGTTCGAGCGCATATAGGGATCGTTGAGATCCAGATAGTGCTGTATAAGATTGTTTATGATTTAAGTTGTACAAGACATGATGATAAGTGAAGATTACTTACATTGGCCACATCCTCGCCCAACATGTTTGCGAATCTTCTCTCCAGGACATTGAATAGTGGTCTACTTTCCGGACTATTTGCGAGGAAAGAATGCAATTGATATATATCCCCAAGAACACGCGCATAATTGACTTCTTACCTCCTTCGCCAGCACTCCAACATGATCTCGTAAAGCTCCTGATTTGCATACGGTGGCTTCTCCATTCGATATCCATCGTTCAGCTTGTTGAACAACTCCTGATTGGGATCGATGCCGGGATAGGGAACCTTGGATAACGAGAAAAGCTCCCACAAGACAATACCAAATGACCAGACATCACTGTACGTGCTGAACACGTGATCGCTAAGAGACTCCAGCGCCAGCCACTTAATCGGAAGCTTTCCGCTCTCTAAACAGATCAGATTGAGTTATATGTTTGCAAATATGGTACATTGTATATAAAGTACCTGATTTCTTATAGTTGTCGCCCCTGTACATGGAGCGTGCCAGGCCAAAGTCACAGATTTTGACTACATTGTTCTCGCAGAGCAATATGTTTCGCGCAGCAAGATCACCATGCAGTACGCGCTTCGATGACAGGTAATCCATGCCGCGGGCTACCTGGAAAGCCCAACTGATCAGATCGGTAGTGGTTACAGTCATGGCCTCAGCATTGTCTGCCCTATAGTTTGACCGCCAGTCGGGTTGCACTGAGTTGTTCGACATAACATGATCATCTACAAATAACAAATTGATTATCAGGAATCATTGGGCAAGCAAATAGTTAACTTACCTTCCGGGACTGTCGTCATTACAGTGGCTTCTGTTGCGCATGTATCAACCTGGCGATCGTAGCTGCAGGCGGAAGTGGTGCGGCCAGCACGCGTGCCCGGACGTGGATCATTATCCGAATTTCTGCGATTAGTGTGCGTATAGTTGTTGTTTACGGAGTTCATGTGATTCATATATGGATGGTTCGGGAAACCAACGTTAGCATACTTCAAGCCACCACCAACACCAACACCACAACCATCAACATGACCACTGGATGCACACGGTTAATATGGGGGCACAACACAGACACAGAGAGCAGATCAGAGCAGTGCAGAGAGGTGTAGAGCATGACCAGAACCGCAATCATAGCCACGGGCAGAGGTGCAGTTAGGGTTTGCATGTGTGTGCGTGTGTGTATTTGTGTATATTGAGGAGATTTCGATTTGGATATTAGATTGTAATTGGGGACCATGAACCGTATTATTGTTTGTTGTACAAATAGTTAGTGCATTAGGGTTAGTAGACGTTTCAGAATTGGGTTAGCACGGAGTTAAGACATGGTTAAAGATAGTAAGAACACATTTAGGCTTAGTGTTAGCTGGCTATATATATAAGGCAATAATTCCGCACTCGACTTACCGGTGGAGATCAAAATTATCCGAGATGCGTTGCGTCATTATTCCCGCATCGATGCGATCATTAATCGGATTGATCTGATCAATGAAGCATTTTCGATTTCGCAACAAGAAGTTCTGAATGTTTCCGAAGCGGCAATACTCTACAATCACCATCAATTCACCTGCAAGTCATTAAATTGGATTGATTAGATAAACCTGGTTTAACGAAATCTTTGTGTTGTCTTACGCTTTGCTATGTTCTTTGTGACTGCGCCTAGAAGATTAACGACATTCAGATGTTGTCCCAAATGCACCATGATCTTAAGCTCGGAGACAAGAGCCCGCACCACTTCAGCGTCAGCGGTTTTCTTGACCATTTTGACGGCCACCGTTGACACGGGCTCGTCAATTCGTATGCCTTGGGCCTCGCCCTTGAGTACCACACCGAAGGCGCCGGCACCCAGTTGCTTTCCAAGCTTAAGTTTGTCTCGTGGGAACTCAAATCCCCGGTCGTAGGGCAGCAGTTCAGCTTGCTCATCCAACGACAAGGCCGGGTTTATATGCTCTAACGCACCTTCCTCGAAGTTGGCCAAACCAGCTTTTTTAAGGGCAAGATGACGCTCACGTTCCTTGCGATAACGTACGGCCAAGAAGACACAAAGCGCCACAAGAAAAGCAAAGAAGATTGCACACATCCATATCCAAAACGCACTGATTCCAGGCATATCTACAGAAAATCATCGTAACTACATAAATATATACTACTATAAATAGATAGAAATAGAACTCACTTGCAATGACTACGGTTGCAGATCTTTCGATGCTTCCCAGCCGATTCTCCACTACGCACTTGTAAATTCCATCGTGCTTGGGATAGAGATGCGGGATCAGAAGATTTGTGTCGTCGTTCCGAATGTGTGTAGTGTTTGTCTCATGTAGTTCCACATCGTCCTTAAACCAGCGCACCTTTGCCTGCGGCATTGCTTCTGTATTGCACTCCAGATCCAGTGCATCGCCTATGTTTCGTACAATCTTTACTTTAGGATCAAGATTAGTGTAAGACCATTCCGGAGCCTTTGGATCGTGTATAAAGACATTGATCTCTCGGCTTTCATATCTGTTCGGCTGATTGATGTAACGTGCCCGACACATGTACCCTCCGCGATCCTCATCAGTTATAGATTTGAACTTAAGAGTCTTTTCGTACGAGTACTTAGTGTTCGTCGTCTCAATGGTAATACCTGAACAAATATATACAATGAATATAATTGCCATCTGGGAATTTATTAATACACTCACCTTTGCTCTCCTCAATTGGTTCATCATTGTGGAACCATTCCAAATTGCCATCAAAATGATAAGCCAGAGCCGCACAGGTAAAGGACTCGTCATCTCCGCTAGCTATGTTGTGATTCTTCTCAAGTCCGACGATTGTCATCTCTTCGGGAATGTCACCCAATATTACATGGGCTTTAGTCTGAGTAGTGGCTGGGCTGCTGTTAATCAGATTTTGTGCGACGCACAATATTAAACCAGGCTCGGTAGGAGTAAAGACCGCTTCATGCACATATTCAATGCTTAGTTTTCCGGGACGTGAACTGGTTCTATACTAATAAAGATTATCACGAGATTAATAATTTTAAGTCAAGAGAGAGAGAGAGAGAGAGAATGCGACATTGAAGAATCAATGTTCTAATTGATTCCAGATATAAATCTACAGAATATATACGATAAGCCTAATAAAACTGAGTACCTTATAAAGTTCCTGGACGGTTTCGGACTAGATGAACGCCGTAATTGGTTGCAATATCATTGAGAAAAATTAAAAGAAGATGGTAATTATAATTATTGAATAAGTACTCTAAGTTTGTTAAGTGAAGCGTTAGTAAACATGGCATGAAACACCAAATCTATTCATTTTAAAAATTGCATCTATGACTGTTAATTGATTGTTAGTCGGATTGGGGCATATCTACTCAAAGCATTTACAACAAAGTCCATCATTATATACGATGGGCGATTTCGCTTATAGATCCGTGTAAGACTTACACTAAAATTTTGAGTGGGCGCACGACAGGTTGGCCAACGTGGTTTAAGGCTGCAGGGTTGGAATAGGAAGGTTACAACGGCCGTGGGGTACGACTTCACGGTGCAGTTTAGATGCGCTTCCCTTCCCTCTACCACATAGACATCATCCATGCTAAGGACAGGCGGGGATATGACGCTGACATTAAATGTGAGATTCTTTGCATTCACACCGTTGGTTCCTTTGAGGAGGTAGGTGCCACTGTCCTCTAGCTGCGCATTGAGCAACTTTAGCGTGGTGCTACTCTCAGTATAGAAAACTTTTAGGTTCTGCTCGGTCTCCCAGATTTCGTGGCCGTCGGGTTTGAACCACTTTAACGTGGGCTGCGGGAAGCCCTCAAAGTTGGCGGTCATCTGTATGGTTCTGTTTGCATGCTCGATCACCGTGTAGTGATCAGAAGGTTCCTTCAGATTCAGATAGGTTGAGTTGGGCTCTATGATATTATGAATTGTTAAGATATCTAGAGTTGAATCGATTGATGTAATTACTTACCCATTACATTAATCTTGTAGGATGAGTGTTCTTTAGGCAGGTGTATCGAGCCGACTATACATTTGTACAAGCCTTTGTCGGAGAGCTGGGAATCCTTAACGACCAATGTACTGCGTCCCAACTGATGAGTGAGGTTTTTTACTTCCCCGTCAAAGCGGGCAATCGTATAACTGACTCGACTCTGAAATATATTTAAGTTGGCTAATTCTAATACAGCTGTTTCAGGTATAGTTCTGCCTACCTTATCAACACCGTCGGGAAGTATCCATGTCATATCGTATTTAACGCCGTGACGCGAGGCGAGCTCGCAGACCAGCTCCAAGGTGTCGCCCACGAAAACATGGCCACGCGAGGTCGAACTTATAACCGGCTTGTTCAGGCGATCGTCGGCTTCTGTTGTATTGGGGGTAGGGAGTGTCGATATTAGTTACGGTTATAATACCAGATCGTTATGGGTTATCAAGCGATTTTTTTACAGCTTCATGCGAATGTTGGTGAGTTTTCAGTTCGTGTTTACAGAGATTAATGGAAACATGGACATAGTTTAGTTAATAACAATATAATAATATAATATATTTTTAGTTTACAAGATATACAATTGTGTAAATTAAGCTAAAATCATTTCCCAAAAACAGTCCGCAAGCCAAACAAAAAACAAATTAAATATGAACACAAAATAATCAATTCACAAAGTGCAAAGGGAAAACAACTGTGATAAGAAAAAACACGGATACAAAAACAGGGAAAATGCAAACAAACAAACAACCACCCACAACACTTACGCCCATGGGGTCGTCTTGAGGGCGAGGCCATCATTGGAGCCAAATTTGCCGGGCTACGCTTTCGACGCTGCGACGAAGATGAAGAGTATTCGCTGTCTACATCTTGCGAATCGTCAGAGTCATTATCGATATCGTTATCAACATCGATATTGGATGCAACATGCCCAGTACCAGTTAATAGAGTTGCTGTATAGTTTACGTTATTAGTAACATTGATGGGTTCGTCAAAGCCGATAACCATAACCTCTAAACCATCGTGCGTTATGTTAGTTGAGGTCCCTGCTGTAGCATCATCCAATCCGAATGCTGGGCGAATGGGAATTGTTAGCACATTAATGAGACAGTGAAACAGGAGGATAGAATATAATAATATAAATAGAGAGGGAGCGAGAGACAGAGAGCGAAAATAGCGACATTTATATATAAACAGTTAGCACTCTTAACCTTACATTTAGAAGACTCTTTCAATTTCGCCGAGGCAGTTCTACTTAATTAAAAGTGTTTGTGTGTGATTACATGTGGTTTTTAAGAAAAATTATGTTTTAATTTCAAATTTTGTAATGTTGGGTGTGACCCAATCCTTAGTAATTTAATAAAATTTAGTGTATGTGTGTGTTTGTGAGAGAAAGTGTGTTTGTGCTGTAATTTTGTTTCTGTTCGACCCATAGCCAGGGTGCCAAATCCAAATCCAGTTAAAGTTTTGCGGAGTGATAGATATAAATTGTTTGGTTTTTTTTTTCAAAGTTACAAAGCAATATTTACGACACATGTGGACGGAAATCACAAATCACAAACTTGGGGTGCAAAAACTCACTATCAATGTGACCGTTACCAATAAAGCCCACATTCGTTAATGTGCTCTCATCTTCGTGATCCGGAGACGGCTCTTTCGGCTCGCAAATATAATCACCGCTATCGGTAATGCTGCGTATTTCAATAACAAAGCCTCTTTTCGGATTGTATCGACGGGCTGTCTCACTGTAAAGCGTCTGCAGACAACGTAGAACAAGGTCATTAATATAGTCAGTATTCAGATATTATTTTAAAATAGAACGGTGAAAAGGGTGATTTAAAATGACAGAACTTTCTCTTTCTTCCCTGGTAAAAGTCGACAAACCCAAAACTTCTTCCTGAATCGATATATCTAAAAACTATACATACATATTCACTATACATATGTTATTTTGGGGTAAATATAAATTTTAAATGCTGAGATATGCTGTATGTACATTCGATCTCGAGTACTATATACAGTAGAATATAGCTAGTCTTATGATACGTGTGGTAAAACTTTCAAAATGAAAAATAATCTGGATTTTCCAAATGGTTCATAGTTCTCTCGAAAGTTTTGCAACACCTCAAACTACGATTACTTGTTTCAACTACTCAAATATACGAAAGGAATAGACTATATCACGTACTTATATAGAGTGTAGTTATGTAGGAGAAGTTACTTTGTGCCTCCGTGCTGCACATTATTTGTCCAGGAACTTTGTTAATAACAAAAAATTTAAATCCTTTCTTTGGATCATATTTTATGTTCTTATGGAAATTAGATCGACTCTCGTTAGCCTTACTCGCGTAAATTGGATATTTCTGCGCGACGGTAGGAAAACAGAAATTCGTGAAGGTGGAAATATTGATAAGCTTGTAATGTTTGTAAGTGCGTAAGCGGAACCCGCGACTATACTGACCTCTCCATTAAATGTCAGCATTACTTCCGTCTCTGGCATGGCGGGCTTGCATGGTATAACGATTTCGCTGTACTGCAGTGCATTCACAATGGGCTCCACAGGGGCTAGTAGATTGCTCGGGTCGTTCACATATATGTAGATTGTGCTGGCTTCATCGTTGTTCACCAACTCCACCATCTGCTCCTCTGGCCAATCCTGGCTCTTATTGCTGGGAGCCTTTGAACTCTTGATGCAATAATAGGCACCTACATTGTCAACGGTAACGTCTTCCAGATGCAGTTTGATCCCATAAGGTCGGCTGGGATCATCAATATTGTTAAAGTCTTCACTCTTCTTGAAGCCGTCGTGGCCAAGCCACCACTCGATTGGTTCATTAGCCTCACATTGTAGCGTATAGGGATCGTGAACCTGCAGCTTGAGAGAGTTCTTGCATGGAGTGATCAGTGGCACACCATCTTCGCCGCCACAATTGGCGGGTTCATTGTCGTCCTCCTCCACTTGCCTACTCTGGCGGGGCACTGTGAAACAGGCAAACAAAAAGTAATTATTTAAATAATATCAAAATATATTTTTGGACAAAACAAGAATTCAAGCGCCATTAAAAAGTGCTTCCTTCAAGTGTTACCAGACTAATATAAATAATTCAATAAAGAAATGGCACATAGAAAGGTAAATGCTATGAAACTAACAAAAATATCGATTGTCAAAGGGTTTTAAAAAATCGATTAGATACAAATACTCAAGACTTAATTAAATTTTATTTATATAAATTTACTTTAAGCAATTTATAGTAATTCGTTTAAATTATATATTTTGTTATGATATTTAGTTGACGGATCACATTTTTAGAAAAACCGCAATATGATAAGCTTTTTGCTTTTGAATATACCATGTAGTATGTACATGATGAGCTGAGCTTGGTTTTCATAGTTCTAATAAAGAAGTGAATGTGTGTATAATAAAGCTTAATAAAATATAGATTACGAAAAAAAAAACTAGTTTAATTATTTTCATTTCTCATAGTGATGTCTGTCAAAAACATTATACAGATTTTTATATTTGTGTATTTATAAAATATATGACTTCATGATCAGCCTGAGTGGCGCGATTTCTGCGTATTTGGACTTAACGGTTTTATTTGACATCTTTCGGTATTTGTTAAAGGCGAGCATCATGTGGCGCTATCGTAAATATGCCACTTAAGTGATTCTTATTTAATTGCTTCTCGAGGCACACTCGCTTAGGCACTGGCTCCATTGATATTATTGGTATGGGGGTGAACCGGCGCGAACGTTCAACATCAGCGGCAGGCGGCGCAGACCCTTCGCCTCTCTTCTTGTTTACTTGGCGATAAGAATGAGCTCAGCTTCATGGAATCAAACTGATTGCATCCTATACAGCATATACATATTTATGTGTTGGTAATTCATCTGGGTGCAAAGAATGCGCAACGGACCAAGCTCCATCGCGTACTTAATCATAAGGAGGACATATTAATAGCTGAACTATTGTAGGCGCCAAGTGCCCAAAAACATATCTTATCTTCGTTTTCTCAGTGTCCCGTTTCAAATGTGTCTGGCGATTCACTTAACGATATATTATACTCCAGAGGAGAGACCAGATCGAGTTGGAAAGATGAAACAACCATGCGCAGAGCATTAATTATAATAATGTCGGACAGGAAGTCAAGAGGTTTTGATTACAAAGAATCTTTGAATAATCTATACGTACTACTAGTCGCAAATATTCAATAGAATAAAGAATTTCACTATTTGATTATAATACAGATATGCGCATGCGCTCCAAGCCTTATGATGACTTATAAACAATAGAGGCAGTGTTACAGGGCGAGGTCTAATAGAAAAAATCAAATCAAACAAGGCTACAGTCGAGCGCGCCCGACAGTAAGATACCCTTCTTCCCATTTTTAAAATCCAGTACTAGCTTTTTAAAAAGCTGAGATCTGTTGTCTCAAACAAACGGAATATATACACTTTATGGGGCTCTACCACGTCTCCTTATGTCTGTTACATTTCACAGAGTTAATATACCCTTTTTTGTTATATTTCACAGAATTAGTATACCCTTTTTTGACAATTTTCAGTGGTCGAAGGGTATAAACAAGCTACATTGTATTTTTGCAGGCTGATAAGTACATATAATTCTGAGAAACTTATCAATATGTTAAAAATCGCTTTAAATATATACATAAATAAAAAAAAAAAAGTCCATAAGGCTAGAGTCCAGCGCGCTCAACAGTCAAATACTCTTCTCCCAATTTTAAAAGTTCAATTTTCAAACGTGTAACCCCACTCGTAATTTCAAAACAGAGAATTCTGCACAAATAATTCTACTACATAGTGGCATCAAACATTTGATATAAACTTCATCTGCCTATGATATATAGGAACCTTCATGCCAAATTTGGTGCATCTAGCTTTTTTAATAGCTGAGGCTAGCGATCCCTTTATGGGGTCTGTCACGCCTTCTTATGCCTGTTACATACATTTACACAAAGTTAATATACCTTTTTTTGACAATTTTCAATGGTGGAAGGGTATAAAAAAAAGGAGGAAATATGAGTTCCGCATTGTTATTGTTATTATCTTCAAGTTACATATCTGGCCGTTTATAAATTCTTAATAATAAATCTGAATGAATTAAGAGAAAAACCCATACTTACATGAATCAACAAAGACGACGAACAACAGCAGAAAAATCGCAGATTTTCTCATTTTGATTAATGGGTAGCGTAAAAATGAAGTATATTACTATATATCTGGTATAATCTCGATAAAAATGTATATACAGAATGGTTCAGAATTTCACGAATAGCGCCATATTTGGGGTATCACTTCGTTTTGCACTGCAATGAAACGTGTTGAGATTAGTTAGCAATTAATTTCGATCACTTTGCTTAAACTTAATATAAATAAACAAATATTTTACACAGAAAGAGAAACAAATACGCGCACATGGTATATCGTATAATATGGAGGAGTACAGTGTGCGTTCGCTTCTGGTGAAAGAAAGAAAGAGAGAGAGATCTGCGACTGCAAAGACGACGACACAAAGCTAAGCTTATCAGTTCATTCTTTCAGCTGTTTTTTGTGTATAATAACAATTGTAAGTAAGTAAATGAAAGCAAGCGATAAGAAGTCTTCCGTTATAAATAAATATATATAATATATATATATGATATATGTCTGAATTCAAATGTAGCAGCCACAATTTGCTCTAATATCGAAGCTCAGCTCAGCGTCCGGGTGTCGTGAGTCGGGCGTGACACGCTCTCATCTCCTTGTGGAGCGTAGAATTTGGATTTAACTAATGCTATAACTCAGCATGTCCGGGCTGCACCGGCGGCGACACATGCGGAGCGCTAAATGACAACAAGACATGCACAATTAAACAAGTTGACTAACACAAATTAGAACAGCAATTGCCTCCTCCTCCTCCTCCGGCTTCGCTGCCCAGCACAGCCATAATCCGAGACAGTAGCAGAGGCGGAAGCACAGAGAGGACGGTGACAACAAGTGGCCCATGTGGATGGCAAACGGCGATAAACGGGAATTCCACTTTACGAGCATGTTCTTTGGCCGCCGCACCCATAAAACGGCAGCTGTTCGAGCCAGCAGGAGCAGGAACTGCCAACTCTGTAGCTTGAGGAGCCCTATGATGTGGTGGTGACATTTGAGCCTAGGCAATGACAATGCCAACTTGTTGTTGGCTAATTGCCATTTGGGGGGCAGCAAAAAGCAAACAGCGAAACATTCATCTTTGTCAGCGTCCTGGACGATGTCTTGGGCCGCGTACCATGCGTCATACGCAGACAGACATATGATAAGCTTATGGATATTGGTTAATTAAAGTGCTTAGCCACTGCAGTGGCTCACTTAGCCTCACCTGAGTGACTTGGCTAAAAGCCAAACGCGTTTGATATACTTATTATATTGACGCAGACGTCTGTGTCGAAGCGGGCAGCTTAAGTTAATCGCGCATGATGTTGCACTTAGTGACTGAGTTTGTAGCAAGACACAACGACAACAGGATGCTCTAACTTTCCAAATATTAATCTTGTGCGTGGCAATTCGGCATAGACACCATGAATCACTTAAATCCGAGACATTACTCAAGCAAAGCAAACAATAGCGGAAGTTATCTTTGCGACACATAGCAGCCAGCTTTGTAGAGCGTACATTAACAGTTTGCTGTTAACTCCACTAGCTGACAGAGTAGCCAGATCGCAAATGAGGAGCAACTGCGGAATGATCTCAGAGAATTTGCGTCTATATAATTTGTTAATCGCTTTCATATCAATAACTTGACTATAGTCATGGCCTATGTAATCTTCGCACAGCAGCTGCTTTTCCTCTAGCCTGTCGTAGCTCATGTTGGGGCTGCCTTTTTTGTGTTGTTGTTGGCCCTGTCGTCGACGAGACAAGGAGTTGCCATGACGACACGCCCACTTTTGCATTTCTTTGCCATTTTTTTTTTCTTTTCGTTTTTTTTTTTTGTTTCAAGGGCGCATACCATTCCATCGGGTTTGCGTTCACTTAGCTGCCGCTGCCGCAGCCGCTGCTGTTGCAGTTGCACTTCGTCGTGTTGCCGTGTCGTGTCGTCGTGTTTGCTTGCCACTATTTTTAGCTGTCGCATTATCCCCAGCACCTCGTAGACCCCCCTTGCCTACGCCTTGACCAACCACCTAATTGCCGGGCAGCACGTCCAGCACGTCCTCTGTGGCCATCCGATGCAATTGTTCGTCGCGCAATTAGAGTGACCCACGCAGAAGATTTAATTGCCAGGAGCGCGTTGTGAGCTGTTGATCCACTTGGCTATTTCCAGCAAATTCCTCAGCCTGTGCACCTCTCTCTCTGTCAGATGATTCAAAACTCTGACTAAATAACTTCAAATCGCATTTATTTAGCTGTGTAAATATTGGAGTCTCTCTCTATGACGTCATTCGCTTAGCTTCAACTGGCCCAACTGGTCACCCTAGGTGTAGTGTGTGACGTATGCAGCGAAACCAGAACCAACCGAAACAAGGTGTCCCCCTTGTAAATAACTTTACATAAATGACAATATTTGCGTACTAATCGAAATGGGGCCCAGTGAAGCGACAGAGAGAGAGAGAGAAAGAGAGCATGACAGTGAGAGAGACGCTAAACCGGTTTAGGAATGAGAAGCAGGTCGTCTCAATGGGAATGAATGGGAAACTTGCCCAGTAGCAGTTGGTAATGAGGAAAATCTAGAAAAAAATCCAAGCAGAGAAATATATCAGACAGCTCAACAGCTCCCAAGGCGGAAATATTAATTGGGGAATCGCTATATACGAAAACATTACGTGCTCAGGATCGATTACTTTAACGAGAGAGTAAACAAAACTGAGCGAATTCGTCAGTCATGCAGAAAGTTGGGTACAGTAAGAGTTGTGGTATGAGGAACAAAGATCGATGATTGATTAGTTAGAAGTGAGTAGTATTTATTAAAATAACTGTACTACAAAATTAACTGACGCGTATCTAATATATTGTATTATAATTACCACATATACACACATAATATAATATTTACTGTAGCGTATGTTATTTGTTGTTAATTCTGTTTGCTCTTTGGAGCGTGCACTGTAGCGTGACATTTGATATATTTGTTTGTAAACATAATCAACATATTTACGTACAATTTCTTTGCTCTCTTCTCTGCTCGCCCTGTACAATATGTTGCGCAATTAAATTGATGAGCAGTGCTATACGAAAAGTACTGGGTAAGATCTTGAGTAGAACAGAATTGTGCGATTGGATCATTTTCCCTACTACATGTAGATGCATTAAGTTTTTAAAACTGAGTACTTTTTATGCGTTTTAAATGAGTTTTATGGATCGCAATTTATTAATTAAACTTTTATGGAAAATCTGGAGAATTTTCCAGTAAGAACATTTCATTTAAAAAGCAAAAAATAATAAAATGACCAACTGTAATTTCAATTGAAATTCGCCTCTGCGATTGTGATTTATTCCATTGTCGAAATATTATTATTATTATGTTTTGTTCGCTGAATCATTTTACGAAAATTTTATATTTAGATTGAAATTTCAGAAATTTGCATTGAAAAAAAACAAGAGAGATAGATGAGAGCAGGGAGGGGCTGGGTAGGAGGCCCAGGCTCATGTGGCATGTTGCAGCTCCATCAACACGAACTCGCGCAAAATTCGCTCATTGTTCGTTATTTACGGCATAAGTTGCCAACGACATCGGTGAAAATTGTGAAAATGGGAAATATTTTGGCCGTTAGAGTTGGCTTTTTATGGCCAATAAACGGAAAAGTTTGCAACGCCTGCACATGCAACAGATTTGTGGCACGACACGTTGCGCTGCGGTTGCAGCGACATTGAGTGCTTCCCAGCTGCCACCTGTCCAACTGTCCAGCTGCCCAGCTGACCCCCGACCCACCAGCTGACCCCTGATCCAGTCTCATCCATTTCTTTTCATTGCGTTCCCTTTTAATTCCGACTCTGTTCGCACAAATTGAATTTTATGTCATCGCTTTACGGCTGCAATTCCAAATTGGTTCAACCCAAAACTGTCGCACATTTTGTCCCTCTTTATAGGCAACTCGTGTCTGCCCTCTCGCCTCCTCCAGGCTCTGCTCCTGCCTTCACTCTCCAGCTGGACCAAGCTTCATTCTGTACACAGATTAATGACTTTCTCTAGAACGACGAAGTCTTTGTCTGCGACCTTTGGACCCCTGTGAAAGTCAAGTGCTTTTTCCCTCTCTCTCTCTCTCTCTCTCTCTCTCCCTCTCGATTGCAAAGACTTAATTGGAAAAACTGCTTAAGCAATGAAAAAAGAAAAGAAAAGCAAAACAGAAGCAGAAGCAAGAAGAATGACAACTGCAACAATCCGTTGGCTTGTGGCCAAAAGTGCATGCAGAAAAAAAAAATATGAGGAAATATTTGCCATCCATTTGAGTGTGAGGGGGGGACGAGTGCGGGAGAGGGGGCGGTACTCTGCAGTAGCTGGAAGTTGGCTCATTTCGAATTCAAAAAAACTGTGTGAGCAAAACGCACGCAGAAAATTGAAAATATTTTGCAATTTGGGGCAACAAACGATTTGCGGTTGCAAGCGGCACCGCAAACAGACCAAAAGATTTACAGATTGACAGATTGACAGATTGGTGGTAGACCACAGAGTGCGGGCGTTGCGCTCCAGCAAGCACACAAATCATAGTTAGCTATTGTCAATTCCATGTGGAGGTGGAAAAGTCTCAGAAAAAGTCGGAGATTTGAAGTTATAGACAAGAAGATGCCCAAAGCCAGTGTGGGTTCTTTCATCTACAGTCCACCAAATTTACTGGGTGTACTCCTTAGGGTAATCAAGATCTTGCCGTATATTAAGCAAATTTTACAGAAAACAGCTGAAATGAGTGTAGGTTCGCTTAAAAGTATCTAGAAGAAGCGATTTAATGAATTTATTAAAAATAGGTCTCAAGATAGACAAGCTCTTTGGGATTATTTAGCATTTTCTGGAACTTGGAGTAAGAAAATAGCTGAAATGAGAGTAGTAGAAGATATCTACCAAATTTACTAGGTATACCCCTTAAGGTAAGCAAGTTCTTGGGGTATATTAAGCAAATTGTGGAATCGAATGAGATTTTTGTTTATATTAAATCGAATTATAAGTAAATACTACTATAGATAGGTGTTTAATCAATGTATATATATTTTTTGCTCATATCGAGTGTCATTATAGTCTCATTATACTATAGTATAGCATTTTTCTAGGGAACTTAACTAATGGGGTATTTCGGTATTTAAGAAGCAGAAATCATTATCATTATAATGACGAAGCATGACGCGATTCGCGTGTCCGAAATTAGGCAGAATCTACTTCCCTCACATGCTCGATAGACGTGCCTGTTGAAGGACCTATCCTACCCTACATCTAATTCATTAGTTCGCTGCGTGTAGGCGTGAGTTCTGCTTAAGAGCAATTAGTATTGTCAAAGCGGCAATGCGAATTCTAGCTACACTGCAAGAAATTCAAAGGTGGTTTGGAGAGGGAAAAGATTCTTAAGTTCCGAAAAGCAGATAACTCCATAACTTGTTTTCTCCACATATTTCTCTAACAACTGTCACTGTTTTTCTTGCAGTGTGACAAGGGCACGTTCCACTCACGATCCACGCCAGGCAAATAGGCCAAAATTATCAGTGAAAATGTTTTGACACACATTGCACGAGTTGCCTTAATTATTGTTAATTAATTAACAATGCTTTCTATAACAATTAAGGCTGCCAGATGGGCAGCTGCAGGGGAAGGGAGTCGGGGAAAATTCGAGTAATTGTTTGATATTGATATATGGCATAAAGTAAGTGAAAATTCTTGTTAGCTACTGCAGCACGAGTGGGCCGTGTGGCAGGCTGCAGTGCCGCAAGTGCAACACCCACACACACACACTCATACACACACAGCAGGGAGTTGGATTGTGCAATTTATCAGATTGTCTCGCTCTGGCAACGCCCACTGGGCCAGGGCTGCGGGCGGCCTGCTGTCTGTTGCATTCTTGGAGTGCAAACGCGGTGCCGCCTACAACAGCAGCAGCAGCGGCAGCAGCAGCGACGACAACAGCAGCAGCAGCAGCGACGACAACGCGCTGCCGCAGCGGGCAGCTAATCTGCAAGACAGTTGCATAAACAACAACAGAAAAAGAAACAAAACAAAAGAGAAACAGAAACAGAAAACAAACTTTGATAGATTGGCATGCAGAGGCGACAAGAGCGACAGCAACTGTTGCTGCTGCAGCCACACCCCACCCACTATGCCACCCCCTCCCCCACACCATGCCACAAGGCACAGGCTCTCGATAAAGGCCGAGAGTTATCTGCAGAGTTCTTCTGCTCTCTCCCTCATTTCTTGCATTTCTTTATACTTTTTTCGGGTTCACAATAACTGCGGGTCCCTGCCTCAGTCTCAGCCTCAGATACTGTATCTGTCAGATACACGGCAAGAAAGCGGCGGCTTATCAGCTTGTTTACATGTGTTTTGCAATGCGCGATAGTTGCGTTTGCTAGTGTGTGTAAAAGAGAGTGTGTGTGTGTGGGTGTGTGTGTCTGTGTGTGTTTGCCTATCTAAGATCTAGATAAGTTTAGCATTAATTAGCGCCCTCTAAGTGTATCGCACAGATACAAAAGCAAAGCAACAGGCCGAGGGGGGCGGCAATGGGCTGAGGGCGTGGCAGAGGCAACAAATTGTTAACTTAATCTCGTTTTACATAATTGCAACGAACGAAAGTTTCGCTAACTTTCCAGCAAATTAAAGTGAAATTAACGACTACAAGAGACACACAGATACACACACGCACACACGCACAGCTAGTGAAAATGTATCTCATGGATGCGTCATGGCAAAGCACTCTGCGACCGGCTTATGTTGAACACATGTTGCCACTTATGCAACCCACCATGCCCATCGTACATTGTCTCTTTTTTTAGCCAACCATTTGGGCAAGATACATTTTTGATATACCCAAGTAAAGCGAGTGCAGACAGCGGGGTATATTAGCTGGCAGTTGTCACTAAGCTTAGAGATCGTAATATCCCCAAGCAGTTCGGCATTTCGCTCCTAACTCTCCAACTGCTGGAGCTACAGTTAGCAAATTTGGCAGAAACATAGCTATATAGTCCAGGTATATCCAGCTTATATTATATTTCAGCTGCCACGCCCAACTGCTTTATAAAATGGCATATGAAAACTTTTTTATAACCTACTCTGCCGGTTCACCCTTGCTCAGTATTATAATATGCAATGTAGGGTATTCCAGTAGGGTATTCCTTTGTATAGCCTACTCTGCGTGTTCACCCTTTCTCAGTATTTTAAAATCCAACGCAGGGTATTCCAGCGCCCAGAACATTGAGCTCTTGCTTACTCTTTTCGATTTCCATTGTTAGCTTTATTAATTTCTTGTTATTTTCGCTCTAGACTCTTTTTGATTAGACCCCAAAAACACTTAAAGAAATTTTGGCACTTTGCCCACGTCGTGCGAAAGGCAGCGACAATTTGTTTGTTGACTTGTTTGAGTTGTTCGTAAACAACAACACACACAGACACAGACACAGATGATATTATTGCTAACAAACCGAAGACTTGTGCCTACATATATCTCAATAATATATCAATTGGCTGTCCCCCTGCCCAATCTTCCATCCCTCAATCCTGTTTTCAATTCGCTGGCAATGGCCTCAATTGTTGCGCTGCGCTGGCATTTCATATAAATAAATATTTAATAATAATTCGTAATATCGGGACTGCTTTCTGGGTCAGGCACAAAAGAGAATTTCCCCCCCAATTCAGACGGAAATGGAATGCGCTCTGCTGTCTTTCCTTTTCATAGAACAGATTAAGTTTTTATTGTTGTTCATCTTCATCTCTTCCTCTTGCTGCGTGCCAAGGTGCAAGTTGCGACTCTTAAGCGAGGCAGGCTGAGGGTTATTTACGACCGGAAAACTTGAGAGAACTTGCTAAATAAACAGAGACAGAGACAGAGACAGAGAGAGAGAGAGAGAGAGAGAGGCAGCTAGGTGAAAGCCACGTGCAAAGTTCGCTTGTTTAGCACAATCTGCAATGGCTTTGCATGAGTTATGGCTGCGAAACCTTAAAAAAGGAAACTCCCCCCCACACACATGCCCCGCCCACCCATCGGGAGCCGAAAATTGGTATTCTACGAGCGAAACTCTCTCGTCTGCCTGCCTTGGGTCAGTTGAATACCCTGTAAAAGACGTGTTCAAATTTAAGGTATATTCCACTGTCTGCCTTAAGTTACTCACTAAATTTGCAGGGTATATCTTAGTCGGGTTTCTTCGAGCTTATGCCTGCTGCAGTCACCAGAGAATTCCAGTTCTTTGCCGAGAGATTTAGGTCTTAAAATGCGTATAAATTTGCCCAAAGACAGCTGCAGCTGCTGCCCGGTTGCATATACCCTATAACGGAATACAAGGAGGATCTATAGAGCAAGCTGCAAGGTGTGTGTGTGCCATGTGTGTGGCAATTCGATTCGCGGTTCTATTGATTTTCCGCCTTATCACAACAGTTAACACTTTGAAGAGTTGCTGCCTCGCTGACTCTCCCCCTTCCTTTTCCCCTTCCCATTCCCCTCTCCCGTTGGCAATCGTGTTTCTGGTTTTGCCTGCTGCAATTTCCCGGACCGTGTGGCAGCTGCAATTAGCGTCCGTTTGAAGCCGTCACAGTTGATGGACAAATGGAGCAAGTGCCTCCGGCTCCGCCTCCCTGTCTGCTTTTAATAAACAAATCGCACTGAGTGTGGCAATTGTGGAGCTGACCCAAATGGAGCTGCTCCAACAAACATGCAGACACAGATTCGCTGATGAGTTATAGATACATAAATGTATCTTGTATCTGTTGTATCTGTGCAAACAAACTGACTCACTCCACTGATCAATGAATATTCGTTTGTTTTATTACGCACTCATGTGATAACCCCCAAAAAGAGAGAGAGAGAGAGAGAGGGAGAATAAACAAACTCGAAACGGTCAAGAGGCAAAACCAGTTTATGAAAGTTGTTTATACCAAAAGAGTCAAGGAACAAAAGAAGAAAGAATCAACATTTTTGGCAGCCCGACACAGTCGCGGCCAATCCATTAGATACACCTAAGCAGAAGATTCTACTTGTTGCAGCGCATTCAAGTTGATGATTAAGAGATGCCAACTTAGACAACGTCAGCTGCTTACGCTGTCTACAGTTAACCGCAATTTTCATTAGCAAAAAAACAACAACAAGGCAGAAGGTAGTTAACAGCGAAGTGGATGAATCACAGCCAGGTAAGCTGACTGTGCCGAGCGTGCCGGGCTTGCCGCTCTCCCGATTCGCATGAAATACCAATGTCATATCCAAGTTGGAGGGGTCTCTCTCGCTCTCTCTCACTCTTACTCTCTTTTATAGACACACACACACACATATGTACACAGGCAGGCAGGCACTTATCAATGAGAGCCAAATTTGATAACACACACACTCACACCTAGCGGGGTCAGCAGATAATGCCAGTGCGAGCACCCTCAGGAGTAGACCCAGACTAACTTATCGTCTCTCCCTGCGGCTGCAAGATTGAACAACGATTGAAGGGAGCCGCCATTGACAGACGTCAATGCACACACAGACACACTCACACACACACGCACACACACTCACTCACTCGCACACTCACGCAATCGCATAGAGTTTTTCCATTTGAATTAAAATATCGCTTTGAATTCGCTTTCGAATGTTTGCCACCTGTGGCTCTTTCTCTCTCCCTCCCTCACTCGCACGAGTTCGCACCTACAGCTATCTTGATATGCATCAGTGTGTGTGCGCTGTATATGATATATGGGTTCGTATATAGTCGCCATATCGTCGCATTAGCACATTTTGATGCATTGATCCACTTGGCTTTTGCATTTTCGGCATAATATCGAAAAGTTCTTATAGAATGTGCTGAATTGCAACTTATAATATTTTATGGGGTATATCGCTTACGTTTTGAATCGGTATACGTAGATGATATTCTGTCACTGTTTCACTCGCACAATAAACACAATATAATAATAACAATTAAATTGCGTTGTCAGCTGCACAGCAGTTTGAACAGTATTTTTTCTTTTTTTTTACTTTTCTGTTCTGTTTCTATTGTATTCCTACTTTATTTGTTATTGAATCTCAATAATAGAATGAATTGGGGCTGTCTCGACTGCTCAGTTTGAAGAGAACAGAAGGAAAGAAAAGCCGCGTTTGAGTTGGCAGCGCACTCTCTCGACCGTTGGCAAAGAGAAATTTAAATTTATTTGATTCTCTTTGCCGTTGGCGACTACGACGACAACGACGACGACGACAACGAAACGTGTGAACGGCGCGTGAAATGGAATTCAACTGAAACTGAAAATAAATGTTATGTTCCGCGGCGGCGCTGCGGTAAAACTTGGCTTAGAGTTGCCACATCGTCGCATTGTGTTCTAAAAGCAGTGTAGTGTTGATTGTGTTGAGTGTTATAGCAGGCAGCTTTGCAGCATAGTGCGAGTGGTGAGTTCGTAGCAGGGATGTAGCAGAGATGTAACAGTGTAATTCAATTTTGCAGCATACATACCAATTAAATAATATTATAAATTAAATAATATTATATTATATATTTATTATTTATTTATTTAAATTGATTTATCTAAGCAGCATTGCCATTCGAACGGGTTAAAGTGCAGTGCAGTCAACTTTTGAAAACTGATTAATTCGAAACGAAATACATACCTTAAATGTTTTTAAAAACAGCTAACATTGTTTTTGATTGAATTAAATTGCCTTCACATTATAAGTAGAGCAGAGCAGACAAATATTAATAAGATCTCATTAATCCGCGAACAAGTTGTATAATTGCTGATGTTGCATGACACTTTGTATAAATTTGCGGCTAATTTTTATATTGCCTTTCCGTTTTTAGGGATTTATCAACGGAATCTACATGTATGTCAAATACCGGTGACTTTAATGTTCCGCAACAATTAAAAATGGCCAACTATTACGGTTAATATATTGTCCGATTTAATGGGCTAGCGAGCTGTTTGGTCTAGACCAGTGATCAGTGCTGCAATTGAGCCGAACGATCAGTGATCGTTCCACTTAATGTGCAAATAATTGCAGTCCAAAGAGTCGAAAATTTCGACTGCCACCGTCATATATAAAGGGGTACCCTCAATCCTAGCGGAACCAAAACCCCCTGTCAACTCAAACTCGGAAAATGTTGTGGAAATTCGTTGTACTGTTGATCTGTTGTACGATCCTAGAGGTGGCCCAGGCTTGTGTAAGTAGCAAATGGTATATTGAGAAATAGGAAAGATCGTAACTCTCTCGACTGCAGAACGGTTACAAGGCGAAGATTGTGAAGCTCGAAAATTGCGCCGGAGACGATGCCATTATCACGGTCGAGGATGGATTCAGCGTCAAGTTGAACAAGAAGTGTGAGTTGGTGCCTCAGGGTTGTTTCACCAACAAGGCCTTTGGCACGGCCGTGGCCAAGTTCAAGGTGCACAAGGATGGAGTTGTCATGAAGGAGGGCAAGATGGATATGTGCGCCGCCATGGATCAGGCACCCAACGAGGCCAAGGACATGCTGAAAATGTTCGGTGCTCCCTCCAGCTGCCCCGTTGGCGAGGAGAAGATCTGCGCCAACGATCACAAAGTGGATATGTCCAAGTACAAGGCTATGCTGGGCATCGCACGAGGTCATCTGATTGTCGAGAGTGAAATCAAGCATGACACGGTGAGTTTTAATGCCGATATTGTGATAAGGTTTTCCCATCATTAATATTTGTATTTATTTTTTTCAGGGCAAATCATGCATTCACGCTGAAATCGAAATTACAAAGAACTAAATCGCATTATCCGGAGAAACTGCTATGGTCCGCTGAGTCTTTTACTAACTAATTACAATGTTCATTATATTCGTCGTAATAAATGGTGGTATTGAGTGCACAACAACATCAAAATCTGTCGAGAATTATCCTTTAGTATAATATAATCAGATGCAGATCTGTAGTTAACATGGGGCAAGTGAGGCCTCGTATTTAGATAGACTCTAGTTACGGCTATGCCTCTAGTATGGAAAACTTCGTTAAAAATCATAATATTTCCCTGAGGTAGGACATTTTATCCACTATATGGGCTCTATATTGATTCTTCATCAAAAAACAAGTCGGTAAGGCTACAGTCGAGCGCACCCGATAGTAAGATACAAAAAATTAAAAAAAAGTTATTGAAAATCATAGAATCATACATAAATTACCAAAATATTGTAAAATTTCAAAAAATCATTTAAGTTATTTCTTAAATGTAGAATCATTCAGGTTGCTAAAAACATAAACAAAATGTCATTCCGCGTGAAAATCGTTTGATTATTAAGAAAGTTACGAATGATGTAAAATAAGGGTACCAGGCCTGTTGACTGTATTACATGTCTAATTTTTGGACCACTTCGACATGATTTTTGGGCCAAAATTAAGTATCGTTTAAAATCGATTTAATTAATTGTTTAATACTAATGTTGATCTCCGCAATCGATTAAAGCTAAAAATTCGCGAATTAAAATCTCAAAAAAATTTTGTTTGTTGAAAATTCATAGGGGGGACCCTTACCTAAATTTTCAAAATATCGATAAATTTCAAAAATTCCATTTTACTATTTTTTAAATGTAGAATCATTCAGCTTGTTAAAACATAAACAAAATGTCATTCCGTGTGAAAATAGTTTGATTGAAGGGTATAAGGGTCTCTTGTTGGATTTCAGTACCCCTATAGAATTTAGTCAGGGCCGTGTTGCCCTAGGCCCATAGCTCTTGCTTTGACCCTGATCAGATGTACAATATATTCTCATATACAAATAATATATATATTTTATTTTTAACACTTTCACTTATAGAATTCAAAAAATATCAAATCTTAATTGGTTAATCTACAGTTAGTACTATATCATATATGTAGTCCTCACGGCGCTATTGCAATTGGGTTGTTCGCTTTGCAACGCCAGGGGAGGAAGCTTTTCTGTGGAGTTAGACCGTCTTGAGCAGCGCTAGGAACAGATCCGATTTCAGATTCAGCAGATGCCAGAAAACCCATAATCGCAATCTTCCTTTTCTTTCAGGCGACCCAGATAGGGGGAGTGTTTTATTCCGAAGCTGTACGAGGGCATTTGCGACAAATTAACCTATCGAGATGAGTATATGGAGAGACAAGAAAACATATATAAATATATGATATAGATAAATTAGTTGAAGTATAATTTTTCATATTTAGGGTTCGATATTCGAAAGACTCTAAATTAAAATATTCTAGAGGGCAGTTCACAATTCTATGGATAGTCTTTGTCTGCTCTATTTGCTCGCAAACAACGTGAATAATTATCCGGTATAATATATTGGCCCTGTCTGCCTGCGAACTTGGAATGGATAATGCCAAATGATATCGAGGGCGTCGATTTCTTTTCCCAGTACTGTGGGTCAGTTTTAAGTGGGTCACAACACTTGGAAATATATGATGGATCACAAAACTCATTACCTTCTCGGGACAGTGTGCTCCTGGACCAGGCTTGTTGTCATCGCACAGATATTTATATTTGCCGCGCATCGAGTAAACCGGAGGTTTGCTCTTGGTCACCGTGTACTCGCCATCGTAGTAGCCCGGTCCCGGCAATACGAACGTGGGTATAAGTGAATCCCGCTCCCGTCCGGCCATGGAGTAGGCAGGTGCCGAACGAATGGGACCCTCCTTGCTGCCGCCCAAGACAGTGGGTATCTTGTAGACGTTAGGAGCTGCACAGAGAGATCAGAGATTTATACTACATATTGCAAAGATATATACTACATAGATTAAAGTATGAGTTCAATTGGGTTTTTTTTCGAATGGTTGGGTTAGTAGTGGATGGAATGGAAGGCTCCGAGTTGCTCTGAAAAACACATACAAAACGAGTAGATCACTTCGGGGCGAGATGTCGCACGGATACCATACCTGATGATCTTCTCTTGCACGCTGCTCGCCTCCACAGCGTACTTGAGTGTGCTCGTCCTGGTCGACTGGCCGCTGCTGACAATGGCACCATCGCTCTGCACCACAATGCGTTGGCTCTGGCTGGCCATCCTGCTGGCACTGGCATCGGCAGTACCCTGAGCAATTACCTGGACATTGCCACGCTGGGCAGAGGCCTGCTCGGCATGATGCAGCCTGCTGTGATGCTCGGCATGGGACTGATTCGATTGATTATTGCTTTGCCCATTGACAGTCCTTACAGTGGTTGTGGTTGTGGTGGTGCTGCTTGTTGTGGAGCTTGCCTTAGGTGCTAACTCGGTGAGAGTGGGAGTGCCTTTACTATGATTGAGGGTGTCTCTTCCCTTCGTGCTGCCGCTGGTGTTGGTGCTGTTGCTTGTGCTGATTCTGCTGGTTCTCACTGCTGTCCGATCTTGCTCTTGGCTTATTCCATTGACTGGTCTGCTTGTCGCCGGCTCCACAACTGTTACCTTTGTGCTGGTGGTGGTGGTGGTAGTGGAGTTAGTTGTGGCGACGTCGCTACTCTCGTTGCCAGCCTTACGAACTGTGAGTGCAAAGTGTGGATTAGAGTGAACATCTTATTCTAACTGGCAAATACTTCCTACTCCAGACGGAGAGGGTGTGTGTGTGTGTGTGTGTGTGCATGCAAATGAGTGTGTGGAAGAGCCTAGCAGTACGCTGCACCTGATACAGAGCCGAAATCATAATAATAAATCAACGATTTCATTTTATTGCGAGTTATATGCATATATTTTCTATATTCTCCATTGATTTTCAGGATCACCTTCAGGTTCACCTACACCTTCACCTTCACCTTCACCTTCACCACCACCTGGAGAACCATAATTCCCGGTACTTTTTGCGGTCGTACTATTATCTGCTCCACCTCCACTTCCGCTTCCACTAGAGGTATCATTAGACGGCAGACGAATTTTCATGTGCCAAGCGCACTTATTTCGACACTTCTTGAGGGTCGGGAACTCGTTTTGGGAATACATACGCGGACAATTGGAGGTGACACCGACACAGTTCAATATGATGCGATGGAATGCATAAAACTTGCGTCGTGGCCCCTTGCAGCTTCTTTCGTGTTTGTACTTGTTGTGCACTAGACACGCCCCGTTGGGTAACCCTATAGATGGTACAGATACAAATTACAACAATGAAGGAAGGCTGTTAGAACTACGCTTGGAACTTACAGCGACTCCCGTCCAACACGGACACGAGCCACATCAGAAGGAAGCCCATTAGCAACCATATTGTAGCCCCGCACATAGATCGCTCGTTCTTCTAGGTTGTATCGTAAGTTAACTGTCTGAGCTGCCTAAACTGTTTGCAATCCTACTTATAAGCCCCAAGATCGCATATTCCATATCGAATGCATTTTGCACGCCCCTTAACTATGCCTCTGTAAATGGAATACCTACATGGAACCTACATATCAGAGATGGGCAACGTGTAGGCACGAGTATCGCGATCGTACACATGTATTTCTTTATATAATATCGTATCTTATTTTGGCTCTAGCTGAAGCGTCTATCAAATGGTAGAAATGTAGATGGAATGCTGAATGAAGCTTACCAGGACTGGCCAGACGCCGTTCACGTCTTTGCAAGATGCGATCTTCAATGTATGCGCCTTTAGGTTCTAGATGAGATCGGTGTTCAGGTACGAGTATATACAGGAATACGAATGGATGTATGAATAGGCCAGATCACCAAGAATATGTGAAGAAGAAGTCGAGTGTGTGGACAGAACAAAAAAACATGAAAAACACAAAAAACATTCATATTCAAGCTTGATACTGCGAGAGAAAAACCCGGGAAGATCCTTTCCCTTTAGAAGTTCCCAACACAAAAATTGCATATAAAAGATTATATAAAGAAAATTAAGTACATACCTGGTAAGGACGGTATAGGCAAGGTCTTGAGACCAAAGCTATATGCTGGGGAACTATCGAGCTTGCATTGTTCTGGATGATAATGTCCCGGAGCTAGAGGGGGGAAATGCCAACAAGATGCAAAAAGCAAACAGATGGTTGGATACATTTGAAGTGAGAGGATTTTCAAGTGCATTAAAGGCAGCTCTATTACCGGGTGCATCGGTGGAGACCTTGATCTCGTTTCTTGTGCCAAAGGTAAAGGCTGGAGTGTGCTGTACATGCTTCTCCGGCTCATATGCAGTGGGTGCTGAAACATTTACGATTCACGTGGTGCAACCTACTCTAGACATATTCAAAGTCTCTAGGACCCACCTGGTGTATCATTGATATGCTCCCGCTTCAGCTTCATTCCGAATGTAAATGCAGGCGTCCCATCCAGTTGGCAGTTCTCCGGTCTGTAGTCGCACGGAGCCGGAGTGCGGCTTTCGTACTTTATGGTCGTGCGTCCTGAAATTGTGTAGGCGGGTGTATGGTCAAGGCGTACCTTCTCTGGCGCATAGTCGCATGGAGCGGGGTTATGACTGTCAACTTTGGGGTCATATTTGCCACCAAATGTATATGCAGGAGTATTATCCAATCGTGTCCTCTCGGGTGAGTAGTCCCCAGGAGCAGGATTATCGTTTAAGATCTTCGGATCGCGTTTACCAGTCATTGTGAAAGCAGGATTATGATCTTGTCGAACCTTCTCGGGAGAGTAAGCTCCTGGAGCAGGAGTATCGCTTGGCTTGTGGAGATCGTGACGACCAGCGAAGGAAAAAGCAGGGTTATGATCTAGCCTGACCTTCTCCGGGTGATAATCTCCAGGGGCTGGGGTATGGTTCTCTACTTTGGGATCGTTTTTCACTCCAAACGTATAAGCGGGAGTATGATCCAACCTGGACTTCTCTGGAGAGTAGTCACCTGGAGCTGGAGTTCCGTTCGTGATTTTCACATCGTGTTTACCAGCTATCGAAAAGGCAGGATTATGATCTTGTCGAACCTTCTCGGGGGAGTAAGCTCCTGGAGCAGGAGTATCGCTTGGCTTGTGGAGATCGTGACGACCAGCGAATGAGAAAGCAGGATTGTGATCTAGCCTGACCTTCTCCGGGTGATAATCTCCGGGTGCTGGGGTATGGTTGTCTACCTTAGGATCGTTTTTCACTCCAAAGGAATAAGCAGGAGGATGATCCAATCTAGACTTCTCCGGGGAGTAGTCACCTGGAGCAGGAGTGTCATTAGAGACCTTGGGATCATGTTTACCAGCTATCGAGAAAGCAGGATTATGATCTTGTCGAACCTTCTCGGGGGAGTAAGCTCCTGGAGCAGGAGTATCGCTTGGCTTGTGGAGATCGTGACGACCAGCGAAGGAAAAAGCGGGGTTATGATCTAGCCTGACCTTCTCCGGGTGATAATCTCCAGGGGCTGGGGTATGGTTCTCTACTTTGGGGTCGTTCTTTATACCAAACGAATAAGCGGGAGTATGATCCAATCTAGACTTCTCCGGGGAGTAGTCACCTGGAGCAGGAGTGTCATTAGAGACCTTGGGATCATGTTTACCAGCTATCGAGAAAGCAGGATTATGATCTTGTCGAACCTTCTCGGGGGAGTAAGCTCCTGGAGCAGGAGTATCGCTTGGCTTGTGGAGATCGTGACGACCAGCGAAGGAAAAAGCGGGGTTATGATCTAGCCTGACCTTCTCCGGGTGATAATCTCCAGGGGCTGGGGTATGGTTCTCTACTTTGGGATCGTTTTTCACTCCAAACGTATAAGCGGGAGTATGATCCAACCTAGACTTCTCTGGAGAGTAGTCACCCGGTGCAGGAGTTCCATTCGTGATCTTCACATCGTGTTTACCAGCTATCGAGAAGGCGGGATTATGATCTTGACGGACCTTCTCGGGGGAGTAAGCTCCTGGAGCAGGAGTATCGCTTGGCTTGTGGAGATCGTGACGACCAGCGAATGAGAAAGCAGGATTGTGATCAAGTCTGACCTTCTCCGGGTGATAATCTCCAGGGGCTGGGGTATGGTTGTCTACTTTGGGATCGTTTTTCACTCCAAAGGAATAAGCGGGAGTATGATCCAACCTAGACTTCTCCGGGGAGTAGTCACCTGGAGCTGGAGTTCCGTTTGTGATCTTCACATCGTGTTTACCCGCTATCGAGAAAGCAGGATTATGATCTTGTCGAACCTTCTCGGGAGAGTAAGCTCCTGGAGCAGGAGTATCGCTTGGCTTGTAGAGATCGTGACGACCAGCGAAGGAAAAAGCGGGATTATGATCTAGTCGAACGCTTGCGGTGTCGTAGGTGCCTGGTGCTGGTGTGTCGCTGGCCTTGATGATGTCGTGGCGTCCGGCAAATGAGAAAGCAGGAGTGTGATCGTGTCGTACTTTTTCGGGAGAGTAGTCACCCGGTGCCGGAGTAGTGTGGTCAAGGCGCTGCTCGTGCTTACCACCGAAGCTGAAGGCAGGCGTGTGATCGCTTCGATATTTTTCAGGAGCATACGATCCTGGAGCCGGAGTGAGACTATCGATTTTCAGCTCATGTCTGCCAGAGAGCGTATAGGCAGGCGCAAAATCGAGACGCACTTTCTCTGGCTGGTAGGTACCAGGTGCGGGAGTATCCTGTGTCCTGCTGCTGCTTTGAATACGTTGGCCAAAAGTGAAGGCTGGAGTCTTGCTCAAGACACATTTCTCTGGCTCGTATGCGCCGGGTGCTGCAATAGAAACAGAAAGAGGATGACTGAGTGACTGACTCCGACTGGGATGATTGGGGTGTCTCTCGAAGATGTGTCCAAGTGACTCACCTGGCGTGGCATCAACCACATCATGACTGCCTTTGCCCGATATGCTGTAAGCTGGTGCCGTATGCAATTTGGACTTTTCGGGGCTGTATGTGCCGGGTGCTGATGAAAGAGGAGCAGTTAGCGCCGATTGGGTTTTGATGTGCAGCTAAAGACCTACCTGGAGAATCGACCACATGAGTATGTTTGGTTTTTATACCAAAACTATATGCCGGAGAGTGCTCTAGGCTAGCATGCTCGGGCTTATAGCTACCCGGTGCTGTAAGAGTGCAGAAAAAAAAAAGAGCTTTTGCTTGAGTTACGAGTCGATAATATATAGATAATTAATACTACTAACCTGGCGTATAGTCAGCTCGTATTTCATGATGCCTAATGCCAAAACTAAACTCCGGCGTCTTGCTCAGCTTCACCTTTTCCGGGCAATAGGCGCCAGGAGCTGTGGAATAGATGTCCAAATAATATTAGAGTGAACACCATAAGAACTGATAGGGGGAGGGTTTTGTGGAGCGCTACAACTGCAGATACGCTTGCTAACCAAGTTCTAGGGTCTAGGATATACTAGTACTAGCCTAAAGAGTGCCGCAAGGATTTACGTTTACGGGTATTACCTGGTGTATTCAGATCGTGTTGGATTTTAGTTCGTCTACCGAATGTGAAACGTGGCGCAGTCTTTCTCGATTGCGTGACCTTTTCAGGGCAATAACTATTTGGCGCTGTTAGTGTTAATAAAACAAGAGTTTAGACTATACTCTCAGATAACTCTACCATATGTATGATGGGATTAACGATTGTTACGGTGAAACCGGCATCCCTCATGCAGGTTGTGAGTTGAGTGTGGTGAATTGGTGTAGTACGGTGAGGTGATTAGTGTTTTGGGGAGGGGGTTAACTGGGATGCGATTGCCTAGTTAGTTGTGTTACCTGGATTGTTAACTAGGTAAACGTTAACCTTAATGCGAAAGGAATATCGAGGTGCGCGCGGCTTAATGACATCAAGCGGCACCACTTGATAATGATTGGGACCTACGGATGGTTCACAGTTCACAGTACGTGGTTCGTTATAAGGTTTAGGTATTTTGTATAAAAAAGATAAGATAATAATAAATTAAAATATCAAGCAATAATCTATTTAAATTAATGTAAACAACAAGAATGCAAAAACAAACAAATTATACTTCGACAAAAAGAAAACGATAAACGATTAACGATATATACAATCGATTTCAGCTGAAACTAATCGGAGCAAATTATAAAGTAATAAAGTGAACTGCTCGGGAAATATGATACAAAAGATAAGGAGAGTGAGAGAGGGATAGCCTAAAGATATATACTACAATTACTAGATACTTCTTGAGAGAAAGTGGGCTAATTCTCTTTCGAGACTACGTACTACCAATACAGAGGGAACTACAAGAGAAGAGTAAAGAGAGAGAGAGAGCTACAAAAGAGAGAAAGAGAGGGAGGTAGCGATTACTTACACGCCACTCGGATGAGACTTTCATGAGATTAGCTTTCTTAATGAATCAGTTATAGCTATATACATATAAGCAAGTATGCTCCAGCTATTTCCGTGATGCTTGAGGCTTGATGACTTGATTGATTAATATTGATTGATCTAGGTATTGATGCCTCTCCGTAATCCATGAAGTTATTAATGCGCATGCAAACCACGACTAAATCAGTTATATATTTATATATACACATCGAATCCGAATCCGACTCCAAAATTCAAATCCCGATCCGAATCCAATTCCAACCATTCAAACCACGCCAATAGAACCGACAACAACAACAACAAGAAGAAGAACTGTGGAACAGCCTGGAACTTACCTGGTATCAACTGATACTTGTCGGGTGGGGGCCTCTTGCCAAAGGTATACTTGGGTGTAGCATCCATGGCGGCCTTGGAGGCATTATTAACATCATATTCCCCCGGTCCGGGATTGACAAATGTTGTCAGATCCTTGGGACGACTCTGTAGGGTGGCGGAACGTGCATGATCTCTGCCCTTGGGTCGCATTCCCGCCACATTGTACTGCGCCGGACCCGGCCCAGTGGTCTCATCGCTGCTCTTGATCTTATGGCCAAATGTATACGAGGGAGCACCCTTCTTTTTGGAGTCCGGCACCTTACTGCCTGTAGGGAAAAGGAAATTAATTTCTTTAATCTCTCGATCTCTCTTTCTCTCTCTCCTACCTATCAATGTGGGTAACTGTACAATTGCTGGACCCGGATTGGTCGTTTCGGCTGCGATCTTGCCCGTGCGCACTGTGGGCGTCCAGGGTCGCTGTTCAACGTGTCCAGCCATGGTTAGAGGTCTTATATTCCGTACAGGGGTACAGACTCCCAAATCTCGCTTCTTGAGCTTCTTCGCCTTGCGTACGACAAACGTTTGCTGGAAAGAGAAAGAGAGAGAGATTACAGATCTGTAGGACAATTTGCTGCTTCATTCTAACTTTCTTCATCTTGCTGCAGTTCTTGCAATACTTTGGTAATGTGTGTTCAATAAACCAGAAAATTAAATAAATAAATTAAAAGTTTTAAACACAGTACATTTGAATTTTATAGATAGTTCTAAATGTCTGTAATGATTTTTTCCCTTTTTTAAACTCAGGCCATGTTGGATCTTGAAGTTGTATGCTTGGGTAAAGAGAGCTCAAAAAAATTGGATAAACTATAGTCTTTCGTGATCGCAGGCCATAATTAGGTAGGGTTGAAATTGATTTGTTTCCTTCAGTTAACCCAATAAGCCAAATTTCCATTTGGACATAAAATCAATTCTAGCCAAAACAGGCCTCACAGCCTGCGATTTATTTGTTTCGAATTTTCTGGGGCAATTCGAGTGGGTCGAGTGGGTTGAGTGGGTTGCGTGGCGTGTGGGTTGTGTAAATTCTGGGGTGGGTTAGCTGTCTGTCACACGAGTAAGACAGGCAAGACAAACAAGTATAAAGGGACAAAAACAATAACTTTGCGGTAGGCCTTATTTGAACCTGTGACCTTCTTTTGCTTAGCCCAAAAGTGTTGCCTATATGCAGGGAACGCCTTCCAGGCCTGGCAGGGAACCCGGTGGTATCAGGTGGCGACGTCGTCGTCGTAACGTAATCGATATGCTACGTCGATTCCGACCCCAATTGGCAGCCGAGACGATTAGTCGACGCGCCTTCGACTTGACTCGATGACGTCGATGATGATGATGTTGGGCCAGTTGCAACAAGGTTGCGCCTACCCGAAAAAAAAAACCGTGCAAAGTGCTAATGTTGCCCATTTGGTGCATGTTGGCCAACAAAACGATTACTTTTAATGGCCTAAAAGCGACAATTGCATGCCAGAAGCGTGGCAAGAGCAGGAGGAGGAGGGCTGCTTAGGGCTGGGCGTGGCAGAAGGCATGCAACCTCTTTATTTGACCGTGAATTCAATTGCTCTTGCCTTATGTAAATAGAAGTACAGTTAATACAGCTAAAAAGAGGCTAAAAAGTGGGCGTGTTGTTTGGCCAGCGACCTCGCACGCAATGCTTCAATATGCAGCAACATATGCGTTACCCCTCCCCCACTGTATCGTATATATAGACTGCGTGTACGCTATAAATGAATCTTACATCATCGCAGCTAAAGAGGAAGAGAGAGAGAGAGAGAGAGAGAGAGCGAGCTCCCACTCGCGTCGTGGTAAGATCAATCGCAGCTGCCACTGCCGCCTTATATGGTCGATTCTCGACTGGATGGCTCAATGAATCAGTCGCGTTGTCTGAATGCCGCTAGACACTCGGTTTTTATTCATACCATATGCTTTTGCTTTGCCTTGCCTGCCGTCGACTTATTAATCTTAATTTGCGGTTGCATTTAAGCCAAATTAATGAGCCGCACATGCAAGCAGGTTGCATGGCCAGCAGCGCTTAGTACGCGGCCACACTTCGTCAAACAGTTTACAGATCGTGCCAGAGATAGTAGCCGCTTCTCCCCTCGCCTCCCCCGGTGGGCCGTAGGTCAGCTAGAGACCGGTTCGATTGTCAATTGAGCCAGATTGATTAGATCATGAATGAATTGAGCACACACGCCTACGCGCTCTCTCTCTCTCTCTCTCTCTCTCTGCCATATCTACCCTCTCTTTCTCACCTCTTTCTTCCCCTCTTTCTCTCAACTGCCAAAACCTGTCAGGCTGCTATTTTCATTGCATGACTGTATGCTAATGCCGCATCAATTCACAGTTTCTGCTTCTTATAGACAATACAAACCAACTTTGAACTCGCACAACAACAATGGCAACAACAACTACAAGTAACTGACAATGAAACCTGTCGCACGTCAGCATCAATTTATGATATCAACTAACAAGCTAGAATTGCTGAATATATACATATACATATATTCATGAATAACAATTTGAATACAAACTGTTCCAGTTGCAGAGATGGTAACAAGATCTTAAGCAGGGAGAGAGAGAGATAACCTTATAACAGAGTCTTAACATAGCAGCTTACATATGTTTTTTTTTTTCCTGAACTTGACTCAGTTGCAATATTTCAGCTGACTGATTTAACAGAGTAATACAATATATCATTCCAGGTTATGAGCTCATATTTTAATGAGCTTTAAAACGTTGCGTGCCAAAAAAACTAAGCTAAATTTAGCTAGAGGGCGAATTGCAAAATACTCTAAAAAAAAAACAGCTAAATAGGAAAAACTAATGTGAAAGCAGCGTAGACTAAACATTAATTATGTCTGCCAAAAAGAGACTGAGCGCACTAATAAATTATAATATTTTGTAGCATTTTAATTATTTCCATGCGAAATTTAGTCCGAAAAAAAACTCCCAAAATGGGTTCCATCAACAACTTTTACGCCCAAATGCGGCTTGTCTGTTAGCCGTTTCCTTTAGCCCACAATGAATTGGCCAAAAAGTTGAGTCGAGTCTGGTCTGGCCGGCACGTAAATGGGTCTCCAGACATGGCGCCCACACACACACAAACACACACACGAATTGGCACTACGACTTGTCTCAATCTGAAATTGACTTTTTTCAGTCCCCCCTCCCCCTTGAGTAAGTTTAATTAACGCCAAGACAAGGCGCAGCAAGCCAAAAAAAAAAAAAAAAAAAAAAAAAAAAAAAACCGGCAAATAGAAACATCAAAAACAGTCACTAGTATATGGTATATGGTATATGGTATGGTATAGCAAGCCAACTGTTTGGCTACAAAACTGATAAAGAAACAGAAATAGTGTAAGAGAGAGAGAGGGAGAGAACTTCGTAGAACTCTTTGAAACTCTGACGTCAGTTGTCGTCATCGCTCTGAACTAGTTCTACGTTCTTCAAGATCTAATTAGATTTTGGGCTAAACGTGTTTTTGTTTTTTTTTGTTTTCTTCATCTACGATTTGGCCAAGTGAAAGCCAACAAAGAAATCGCTGAGTGTAGTTGTACTTGGCAAGATCTACAAGATCTACGCTTGCTCTATGTAAGTATACTATGTATGTATATGTAAATACTGTTATTTTATATGGATTGCGCATTTCCGTTGCCCCAAAGATTTATGGCTTAAGTGGGCGCGATCCCAAGAAACGTTTTGCAAGTGGACACAAGGCTGGGCTATACACTATAATATAATATATTATTCAATATTGTATTGATCAATATTTACTTTATGCATTTACTACGAGCTAAATCGGTGTGTTCTTTTGTTTTGTTTTTATTTGTGTTTTTCTCTTTGGTAATCATGGAGAGTTTTTTTTCTGTTTTTTTCGATGGAGCTGACTTTGAAAAATGAGCTGAGTCGACCGGTTTGCGCTTAATAGAGCTGATGTCATATGGCCAAACCTCAGAGAGGTTACAATGAACCTGCTTGAGGTTTCGCAGGTTTCCGCATTTTCCTATTTTTCTTTTTTTTTTTTAATATTTCCACTTGTGGCGCAGAGCAGAAGGTACCAAAGCAAACATTGACAAAACAATCGCATGGAGAAAGGGTAGGGAAAGGGGGGAGCGGGGAAAATGCCAATACAGACAACGATAGACAGCGCAGACAACTGCCCCAACCTTAGTCAGTCAATGAACTTTTAGGTCAGGATAAGCTCCCCAATGGCAGCACGCAACACTGGCAGCACGTTCACAGTCACGTTCACGTTCACAGTCACTGTTAACGCCTACTTAACTTTGATTACAACTGTTATCCTTGCTCACTCTCCCTCTCTCTCTCACTCTGTCTCAATACTTACTTAGATGTTATCGCGGATTCGTCTGCACACTGTCTGGCAACTCTTGCTCCTTCTCTTCCTTCTCTTTGATTTGCACAACAAAGAAAACTTTCGGTTAGCGCACGCCTAACGGTTTTTATGATAAACAGTTCTTTTCGCTTTCACAGCCTGTGACACAGGACTTTCAAAACATCTGCCGCGGAACAATATAAATCGCGGCACGTAGTAGTCGAGGGGGTGGGGGTTATTTTCGTATATTCGATCGTTTAATTGAATTAAAGCAGCAGCTGGTCGAGCTGTTGCGATAAATTGCCAAATAATATGAGAGCTTCAAATATGGTTTTTATTTGTTGTTGTTCTGCGAGTTAAACAATTCCGTTGCTTTTGCGTTTATTAATAACTTTTTCTTATTCGTTGTTTTTATCGCTTCAATCGTTTCGCACTCGAGCGCTGCTGCAGACCAACTAAACACACAAAGTTGCGCTCTGTCGCTTTTCGTTTCAAATTCGTTAACAGCGCTCTGAGCTGCGCTGTAACAGACACAGTCGCGTCGCAAGCCATGGTGCTGGGCTGTGTTAACAGAGGCCGCTTTAGCATGGCAACTGTTACTCACAGTGGCGTCGCACAAATTGTAGCTGCCTTAACAGAGCCACAGGCAGCTGCCGTTAATGCGTAGGCGTGCTAACAGAATAATTGCGTAGTACTTGATACAAAACAGACTTTTGGCAACTTTTAACGGCTTCTCGAGTGTTCTGACCTTGAGTGTAATTTCAAAAAATTGTCTAGGAAATAACTGAGTTTTGCTATTTTTGAGATCGCTTCCAATTCCGGCACAATCTTCGCCCACAAACTGTTTAATGGCTCAATGAATTTGCTGTAATTCACATAGGAGACTCATCTGGCCGCCCGTTTATGGCACACACAACAATACCCGCCTCTTGTGCTGCTTATATAATATCATTATAAACGTTCTCAGCTCTGTGCTGCGGTCGCAGACAACCTTCACCCACACATGTGCCAAATGGAGCGTGAAAAACTTTTTGCCAATCCAAACCATATAAGATCAGTCAGATCGCATTTAAGCCATAGAATAAAATTGTAATCGATATGCTATTTCAAGAAAATATAATATAAATGGGATACTTATTTATAAAAACTTATTTCATTAAAAATTAATTTATGAAACACACCCCAAAGTAGGCAAGGTAAATAAATCGCGCAGTGCATACTTTACGGAACTAAATACCCAACTTAGACACAATCTTGACATTTATTCATATCTTTTATTATGTAGCAATATCACGTTGATGACTTTTTTTCGTATTATATCTTGTATTTGGGGCATGATTTCTTGCATTAAATGTGGATCTATGTAAATCGTTATATAGTTATGTATGTATGATGGCTCTATATGGTATGTTTCATATATGATGCATAGGCGCAATAATACAACTAAGCGGCATAGTATTATTATTTATATTCCTAGTTATCTATGGGGAATATTGTAATGCGTTTCAAATGTTATAGGGCAGAGCACAGTAGTTTTTCTCGAATTCGGGGAAATTGGCCTATGGACGTAGTACAATATGCGAATTAATAGTAGTGTGTTATGTAGGTATGTAGGATAGTTATGCGTATTGGCACTTACAAGCTATTAGACACATGTCTTAGACTAAGCGCGATCGTTGGCGACTCTCTATCAAAACGGTATCAAAATCTCTACAAAAATGTTCTCTTTTATTTTTGGGTTTTTTTTTCTTTCTGTATCGGTTTCGCTGCAGTTTGCTTTGGGCTTTGCTTTTGATTTGTTGTTATACGTGTATTTAGTAGTCTGTCTGGATTACTTGATTCATAAGTACTTGCTTTATAAGTCTTTTGTTTAGTTGCATTCGGTTTGGTTCTGTTTCGAGTTCGGGTTCGGATAGGTTTCTCGCTCTTTCTGAAACCGAATTTGCGCGTTTTTTTTTCTCTTTTTCATTTTGTGCATGCAGTCAGGCCCATTCTATGTGTGTGTGTGTTCTCTTTGGGCGTGTGTGTGTGTGTAAGCTGTGAATCAATGAAATGAGATAAAAATAACAAAATATACAAAATATAAATGTTCATCATACATTTTTATTGATGTTTTATGGTTTTCGGTTTTCTTTATCTTTATCCTTCCTTCTTATGTTGCGTTTTAGCGGCTTAATTCTTTATGATAAAATTAATTAAGTAAAACTTTTCATAAAAATAGGTAAAATATACTTGAATAATATGTATGTATGTATTACGTTCTCTTTCTATATATCGTTCTATCGCTCTGTGTGTTTATTAAAAAAAACTGAAGAATCAATCCATTTAAAATATATATAAAGCATATATACTATATACATAGTATGTAAATACTATATGCTCGATATAGTATCTCTATGCGAGAGACACAGACAGGCAAAAATATATGATAATAAAAGTAAACTGAACCGAAAAAATATAAAGAGATTAAACAATAAATCACAAAACTTAAACTAAGCACGTAAAATTCTAGTCTAATAAAATGTTCTGTGTGTGTGTGTGTGTTATGATCTTCTTATCTCATTCTGCTGATTTCTCTTTTCTCACACTTTCATTCTTGATTTAGCGATTCGCTGATTTCTCTCGACTCGAGCTTAAACATTAATTTTACGCTTAATCAGTTTTCTTAATTCTACAGATTTTCCTTTGTCGTTATGTTGCGTATGTTTCACTTAAAAGAAGCACAATAAACAATATATATGTATATATATAAATCTGTTTTGCATAGTATCATCATATTGTGTTGTATTGTTTATCTTGTATCGTATCGTAAGCATCATCATCATCATCATCATCGTCATTGTTATGAAATGTATCAAAAATTTGACTATTAACTACAGTTTACTATACTCCATATATGCAAATAGTTGTTGTTACTGTTGCTGTTGTTGTAGTTATCTGGCATATATAATTTTAGATATATATATTTATAAACATAATGATATCATTTGCTCAGCTTTAGCTCAATTACAGTTAATACAGTTAATGCCATTAAAGTGAATATAATCGTTAACTGAACAATTTCCGCTCGCTGTTCGCGTTTCTCCTCCATTCATATACATATTACATATCTCTATGTACGATCCGATTCGCTGATCTGATTACTTAACTTAATGCCAACTGTATTCGCATATCATTAAATTTAATTTAGTTTTTTTCTTGTTTCTTTAATGGTTTCTCCTCTTTACGTTTCCTTTTTTTTGTCGATTTATCTTTATCTTTATATATGTTGTGTGCTAATCAGTGCGTGATCCAGTGCGATCATCCTACTCCCTACTGCATCCTGCTGCGCTTAATCAGTCAGCGTTTGGGCCACCAGCGCCAGCTGCTCTTTGAGCACCCGGAACGAGGGACGCTCCTCGGGCCCGTGCGACCAGCACTTTTTCATGACCTACAAAAGAATTACAAAATTATTTATAATTGAAAGAAAGAGAGAGATATCTTCACTTACATCGTATATCTCCTTGGCACACGACTTTGGTTTCTCTAGTATAATGCCGCGCTGCACACGCTCGACAACCTCAGTGTTCTTTAGGCGACCATAGGGCATCTTGCCACAGGTGAAGATCTCCCACATGAGCACGCCTGAAAGAAGAACATAGAAGCATTAGTTATGGTAAGGGGATTAGTTAGGCTTCCCTACTTACCATATGCCCACACATCGCTCTTCGAGGAGAAACGCGTGTAGTTAAGCACCTCAGGTGGTGCCCACTTGATGGGGAACTTGGTGCCGCCGGAGCTTGTGTACTGATCGTCGAGCACATAACGTGCCAAACCAAAATCAGCGACTTTAACAACATTCTCCGAACCAACAAGACAATTACGCGCCGCCAGATCACGATGTATATAATTGTGACGCTCCAGATAGGCCATACCCTTGCTAACCTGTATGCACATATCCAGGAGCAATCCCATGTTGCCAATTAGGGTATTCTCATGCCGGCGCAAATAGTTCAAGAGCGAGCCATGTTTCATGTACTCTGTGACAATGTAGATGGGACGATGCTTTGAGCAGACCCCGTAGAGCTGCACCAGATTCGGATGTTGCAATTTGGTCATCACTTTGGCCTCCTCAATGAAATCATCCTCCGACATGGTACCCTCTTTCATCATCTTAACGGCCGTGTCTATCGAACCACGCCATTTACCCCTGCGCACTACACCAAACTGCCCTGAGCCCAGCTCCTCCATTAGCATCAGCTCCATGGGATGTATTTCCCATTTGTCATGCGATAAGCCTGCAGTCGGTGGCACTGGACGATCGCAGGGCGATGATTTCAAGCGGCACGCCAGTCCACCCGAATTATGGCGATGATAGTTAATTAGATCCGGTATAGTCTCGCAGCAATGCTTCTCGCTAAGATAATACTCGCCGCGAGCGTTCTGTTTGATGTGATAATGCTTAACATGCGATTGGGGACTGCAAAGAGAGAGAAATCATTAGAGTTATTTCCAATTCTTGAGAGGATTCAGCACTTACACTTTGGTATGCAGCGATAGCGTGTAGAGACCCTTGGTCGATGACTTGCGCACCACAAAGCAGCCCTCCTTGTCGCCCTGTTTAAGCAAGGATTCGGCACGTTGCCGTGACATGTCGCCCACATACCATCTGGAAAGGAATGCAAAGAGATTAGTTACCAGTTGAATATGAATGTAATCTCATAGAGAAACCTACTCGTAACGCTCGAGACCCAACAAGGCTTTGGGTTTGACATAATTACTAGGTATGTAGCCAACATTTCCCACAGCATCCTTGACCTTCCACCAGTGCTCCTGTGAGTCATCAATTACCTCGTATTCGGCATTCTACAAAAGAGATAAATGTATATAGCATGTATATATAAAATTCTCTTAAACTCTGCTTACCTTCTCCAGTGACAAATCACCGCCTTCTATGGCCTTAAAGGGATACAATGCCACCACAAGCTTCACAAAGTGCGAATTGTCCTGCAAGCAAGTCGGGAGATTTGAGTTAGATGATAAAATTGCAGGCAAATCTAGCTGGGAGCATTACCTTTGCTTTGGAATTGGGCGTGCCAGGCGTGGGTATACCGCCAGGCATGTTGGCATCCAATAGTGATCCGTTGCCGTTCAGTAAAGTGGGTGACTGCTTGAATGTCGTTAGCGAGGACTGCGAGAAGAATGGGATATATTGAAATTCGGTTGAAGTTGGAGTTCAGCTTTGCTGCTTACCTGTGGCTGCAGTGATGTGGGTGTACAACTGCCGCCTCCTCCTACACCGTTGGGACTGCCTAAGCCACTGCCTCCGCTGCCGCCAACTCCTCCACCGACGCCAGCGATGCCGTTACCGTTGCCTATGCCGCCACTGAGGCTGCCGGAGCTGTTGTGTTGTAAACTGAATTGACTGTTGGTCGTCGAGTTGTTCGGACTGATGCTGCGTGTCGAATTCTGGGCTGGAGAACTGCCGTTGCCTAAAAATAATTCCAAAAAAAAAAAGAAAACGGAAATGTTAGTTTATATATTGCGCTCAAGTTCGTTGCCTAAGTCTTTCGTTTTCAAGGTACGCAAATCGCAGTCGTTAATCAAGTGTGCTTGACTGGCACATACCCTGTAATATTTGCATTACAAAGTTGTGCTTTAACGTTTGCTTGACTTGCATATACCCTGTAAACTGCACATTATTAGCTACAAATGCAAATATGTAAATACAGCTGAAAATATTATCAATAGTTTCACATATGTCTTAGAAAATTTCCATCCATATATACCCTGTAATTGTTGGCTAGTGCTATTATTAGGTTCAACTGTGCAGAAAATACCAAGCTTCAGAGTATAATTCTTTTTACAGGGTATACTTAATACGTATTTTTATGAATCATTTCAAAAATAAAATAATTTTCCTTACGTTTGTGCGTGTACAGGGTATACTACATACATAACGACCAGCACACACACGCAGCGTAATTAGCCCAAAACAACCTAACGAAAATCGCCTTAAAGACTCAACGCGACCAAGGTTAATCACTGCAATTCGACACTGAACATTGATGGCAGCACAAGCCAGCTCAGGCAGCCTCAAGGCGCCCGCCCACAAATGGAGAGACAAGGGGGCGGAGAGTGCCAAAACAGTTGACAAGCTGATGACTTTATCCGCATTGATCTTTCGCGCGCTCTCTCTCCTCTCTCTCTCTCGCTCACTATGCAAATCAATGTAACCCCAATTAAGATGAAATTCGTTGAGATATTTGTTTTTTTTTTTTTTTTTTTTTTTATTTATTTATTCGATTTATTGTTTTTGCCCAGTCGTGTGCTGTGGGCGAGTTATGCAACACTAACACACACGCGATGAGTAAGCAACCATCGAGTACTCGCTTTGTGGGTACTTCAATAATTCGAGTACTCGAGTAGGCGCCACTTGAAACCCCACTCGAATTTGAGAATCGTTTTCGAATATTGAAAAAAACGTAAATAAAGTGAAGGTTAATCGAAACGGCCAAAGCGAAAGTGACTGCGCACAGATTTCCCAAGCGCAACATTCACAGTTACAGTTTGTTAATAATAATATGCATTTTCTCATTGGGTTTGTTTCCCTCCCCTCACCTTCTCTCTCTCTCTCTCTCTTCCAGACTGGGAAAGTAAGTACGGCAAACCTTTCAATTGATAAGCCAATTTTCAATAACAAATGCGACCCGCATTTTTCATGTGAAAAATCAGCAACGCCTTCACCCACAGTTTTTCACCCTCCCTCCCTCTCCCTCTCTGTCTGGCCTGTGTGGCATCTCTCACACGTTGCACAAACAACAGACGAAACGTGCCACAAGGTGGCAGCAGCAGCAAAAAGAAAATTGAGCAAAAAATGCAGAGAAAAAAAAATAGAAAGTTTTTCTTTACCGGCGGCTTTTGTTATGCCATTTTTCATGAAAATATGTTAAGAGACGCGCACACTGTACGACTTACTTTGCCGGTGACTGTTATATACCAACTAAATACTAACTATAATACCAAAAAATTAATTGAAATATCTTCTATACTAAATTTACTTAAGTTTAGTAGAAACTTTCTTATATCTAAGCTTTAGTTTTCAATGAGAAACCCTCTCAATATTTTCCACACCTTTCTAGCTACCACACTTGTTAGCGTATCTGATATTCGTTGTGCTATTTCTCCTCTCTCTCTCTGCCTCTCGGCACAATTTCTTCAAGCTTTCTTTTCATAATTTTCCACACATTCACAACAAATTGGCGCAAAACGGAAGCAAAGTGTTTTTTGTTACTCTTCCTATACGAGCAAATTGCCTGCGAATTGGGAGCAGAAAAAGGCGTGGCACAACACACACACACAGCGTGCTGGCAAATTGTCATTATCTGCACAGCTCGCCCAATCGTGTTTATGATCATAAATTGTGCAATTTTCTTTCGTTTTTTTTTTCTCTTGGCAAATTGTTATGCAAATTTTCTTCTTCTTCCTCTTGTTAGGAGACTTTCAAACACGTGTTCTTAAGTTCGACATGTTGAGGCAGGTGAAACTGCACAGTGACTGACTCACTTCTATCGGGGAACGCCCACAAAATGTGAACAAGTCCAACGGCATTTCTTGAATAATACTAAAGAAGGTAATACCAGATTATCTAAATGGAAGTTGTTTGCCGCTATATCTATCTATATAGCTATATTAAAGGTAGATATAATTTAAGGCAAGTGTGACAATGGTTTGTAGACAACTTCAAATCAAACTGGTGACTTAAGGTATTATAATAGCCAAGATCTGCGCGTTCAAACAGACAAAGTTGGCTAGATCGATTTGGCTATTGATTCTAAACCAGTTTCTATATTACAAAGGTATAAAAACGAAGAAATATTAAACTTTAAACAGTATTTAAAAAGTATCTTAAACTTATGCTTAACTTTAGTTTATCAGCTCATATATTACCCTAACCTCTATCTTTAGAGAATTTATAAAGTTTTTACTCTTTAAGAGATTTTTAGCTCTTTTATCTCTTGCTTTTCAGCTTCCCCTGCTTACCCAGCTTCAGTGCCGATAGTAGCATCATCTCTAGATCGACTTTGCTTTTGCTTTAACTTTGCTGGGCACACACGCTCAAGATCCTGTCTTATGGAGGGGGATATCGAGTGTTTTGCACTGTAAATTCTCCTTTCGCCAATCCTCTCCTCTCTCTCTCTCTCTGTCTTTTTTCTGCTCTTTGTTTTTTTTTTTTGCAAAAGTAACTGCAATTTTGGACTCGAAGATTTTGCAGTAATTGTGTCAATTCACTTTCACATAAATCACACTTGTTTGTTTGTTTGTTTGTTGTTGTTGTTGTTGTTGTTGTTTTATTCGCTGCTTGTCAAACTGGTTTCATCGCAGCTTCCTTTTTGCAATTTTTTTCGCTTTTATTGTTGCTTTGCTCACTCGTTGTTGTTGTTGTTGTTGTCTCTGGCATTTCCATGCTACTTGGGCTGACCTTTAGGTGCTACGACGAGATCTGAGACTGACTTTTACCGTTAACCGTTTAGCCTGGCCCCCAAAGTGCTTCCTGCCAATCTATATATGTTTCTCTCTCTCTCTCTGTCTCTCTTTCTATCTTTATATGTATTTTATTGTTTACTTTCAATTTTCTGCATTTTACTCTTTGTTGCGTAGCTTCTTCTTTTTCTTCTTCGTCTACTTTGGCTTTCACGCAATGCAAACGGCAGCCATTTTGAAAAAAAAAAAGATTCCACACACAACAAGACAACTGTTTTTTTTTTTTTTTTCTACACAAACAACAAACGCACGTAACTTTGTTAATAATGTTATTGAATCATTAAATCGTTATGGTATTTATTTTGATTTTTTCTTTAGCTTTGCAGTATTTTCTGTATTTTCCATAGCGCGTCGCGAACTGTTGCAGTAAATGTTTAAAAGCCAACTGAACTGAACTGACAAAACGACAAATGAAATTTTGCCCCACAGTCAGCAGCATGAAGAGAGCAGAGGCAGCAGCAGAGGGAGACAGGGAGAGAGAGAGGCAACAGCAGCAGCCGAAGGTGAGCGACGCCAACGATGGCGCTGCCTGCTGCTGCTTGGCAAGTGTAAAGCGAACGAGGAACGAGAGGAACGCATGAATGGCAAAGGCTGAGAAAATGAAAAAATAAAAAAAAAACAACTTCAACGCCAGCGGAGGCAATAAACATAAAGTAAAACTTAATTGTAGCGAGGCAACAGCAGCAACAGCAACATAGACAAAGACAAAGAAAACTACAACTACAACGAGGGAGAAGAGCTAAAGCAGTGCAGCAGTCGGCTTGTGGATACCCTACAGCAAGTTGAGAAATGCAAAAGACCTCCTAATGCATTTCTTATAAAAGCATAAATTTGGTATTGATATAATATAAGCATTATAATAATAATAGTATTTTTATTTTTTATTTTCTTTTTCTTTTTATTTTATTTAATTTTTTTTTTTTTTGTATTATTTTATTTAATTTTATTCGCTTACAGATCAGAAATACAACTGTATCTATAATTAAATGAGTATATAAAGTAGTTGCTGTAGTAGTTACTTTTATGAGTTTATAAGCTTCTAGATAATACCTTACAAATTTCATTAATTCCTTAAAAACACGCTATTTTTGAAAAGGAAGTGTGCTAGACGGTATTTGATATTAACTTACTCTGCACAAGATATAGTACTAGCTTTATGCCAAATTTCCTATCTCATGCTCTACTAATAGTCAAGATCTGTGCGAAATGCAGGAGTGACATAAGAATATTAAATTATTTAATTAACAAGAACATAACAAGAAGAAACCTGCAAACAGATTACTCCCTGAGCCGCAAAACTCTATCATACCCCACTGCAAGTATACTTACAGGGTATAACAATCAACTCACTGTTGCAGGTGGAGAGCGCAACTCGAAAAGCACTGAGAGTCGAGGTGAGTAAGAGGCATAAAAGAGACAAGAAACAATCAACAACAACAGCAGAAGCCGCCGAAGCGCAACGATGAAGACAACCGATGGATGGCTTGAGCAAGACAGAGATCAAGACTTTTGCCCATTGGGCATACACATACAGATACACATAACACAGATACACACACACACACACACAGTGACTCAGTTTGCCAAAGTTCCATGCGGCAACAATTACATGAACAGCTCGGAAAACGCTTATTCATTAAGCACGGCTAGAAAATCAGACAGAAAGAGAGAGGGAGGGAGAGAGAGAGCGAGATCGAGTGCATAGAGGAGTTTGCAAGTAAGTGAGAGAGAGATAATACTCGAAAGAGAGCGAGAGAAAAGCCACTTGTATAATACGCAAAGTTTAGTGCAAAAACCAAATGGCAAAGTGGCTGGAAAAAGCCGTAACAAAATGCGTCGATTTTGTATATATATTTTTTTTATGATACTCTCTTACACACAGTGTGTTATAATGCGGTCAGGTAATTTTGCAATGCAATACGTAAAGGGTGTACGAGTACGAATTTGTATATATTCGTGAATATTATATGAATTTAATAATTTGTTAGTTTTCTTATTTGCTTTCCTCTTAATAAAGTCTATTTTAATTTGGTTTCATTAGATTTATTATAATAATAATATTATATATGTATGTATATATAACCTATTCTTCAAAATTCCTTTTCCATATATCTTTATACTGCTTTCGATATCCATAACTCATTGAAACTTGCTTTAGTATAGCATTTTGTTTAGGTTTTTAAATTCTACATCTATTTTGCTCTAAATTAAGAGAAAATAAATTTTAAAAAATATACCCTACACTTATACTCATATTTCTAAGTGCTGAATATAACCTTTTTGCTATTTCTACACCGGCTACAGGGTGTGCAAATTGTTTTTGTTGCTGCTGCTGCAGCTGCGGTAACTGTTGCTAACGTCGATGAAGCAACAGGCAAGCAACAACAACAACAACAGCGACAGCAACAGAAAACTACGCAAGCCGCTGGAGAGCGTAAAATTCGCTGTGGGAGAGCAAGAGAACAGAAGAGAGAGAGAGAAAGATTTAGCTAGTTGAGCCATAAATAATCATATTCAATTTTAATTAGTTTGTTAGGTGCAAAAACACTTGCTGGCGGGTGTGTGTGTGTGACTCTCTTATATTGTGTGAGTGTGTGTGCAAGTCGCTCTTTCTCTTACGTTCGCTCTCTTGTGTTATGCTTTGCTTTAGTTTTTATTACAAGCGAGCGGAGCCTTTGCTTTTACACACGCCGCCTGAAAGTAGGCAACAAAAAATCTGCTGCTTTTGAAGGGCTAAGAAAACTGAAGATAACGAAGCGCAAAATACGCTATAAGAATTACGCTTGCTTAGAAATTATTGTAATATTGAAATAATTAATAATAATTATTGAAATATATATCGACAAAATTATATTGCAAATATCTCGTAGCGATAAATGGCTTATAAGTGACTTAGCTGGAAAAATATTCTGATATTTTCTATCACGTGGAATATAATAAATAGTCATACTCAAGCTATATTTACGATATGGATATACCAAGTCTGCCATATGCCCTTACACATCAAAATTATATGCCTTGTTCTTTATAAGCATTACATAATTCCCCCCCCCAACAGCAAGATTAGAGGTACGAGCCGCCAAAGCACAAAAAAAAAAAAAAAAATAGAAAAAAACACTCATTAAGCGTTTGCTTAACTAATTTGCGCCTCGGCTGCTGCAACAACAACAACAAAGTAGCAACAACAACAACGACACGTAATGGGCGCGTGCAGCAACAATTCAGCTTGCATTTTGTTAACACGTTTAGCGAACAAGCATAGCAGACAAAGAGATAAAGCAGACAAAGCAGCAGCAGCAACAGTTGCAGTTGCAGGCAGGCAACAGCAGCAGCAGCAGCAACAGTTGCAGGCAGCAGTTGCAATTGTTGTTGTTGCTGTTAAACATTTAGCGTCTCTTTAAGCCGCATAATAAATGGGGAAGCGCTGCTGCTGCCAATGCTAATGATGATGATCTCTTTGACCATAACGATGATCAGCATCATCGTCATCCACGAAATTGCGCAACATGAAGAAAATCTTAAGCATAAGAATATACACTCAAAAAAAAATAAAACAATTTTCCAAGTGTCGAATTAGGGTTAAATGTTTTTTTTTGCGCATAAAAAGCGTGTGAAAAATGTTGTCAACTAATTTGCAATTTGCATGAAAAAAAGCAGAAGAGGAAAACTTGAAAATAATTACAATAAATGCAACAACAACAACAATCAGACAGGAAATAACACAACAAAACAAAACAAAATACAAAAAAAAAAAAACAATTTTAATGATCGCTTTTTCGCTTTTGCTGCCGCAAATTGTTGTTGTTGTAACATTTTTATGCAAATGTAGGTTAATAACATTTGAGCGCATGTGCGACGCGCATACAAAGCAACAACAACAACAACAACAGCAACAACAAAAGCAGCAACAAAAGCAGCAACAACAACAGCAGCAACATTGATTCATGCGTAATAAACATTTTGACTTATGTGGTTAGTTAGTTTCTGACAAAGTTTTCTAGCAGTTATGCAAATACCCTGTAAATAGTTTTTGTCTTAAGAAGTTAGGGTGTTTTTCTATATTTTATATTTTATTTATATATTTTAAATATTTTCTAACTTAAATTTATATTTTTAATTTTTTTTATTTTGAAATAATCAGCAAAAAATTTCTTAAATTGTTCACAGATACCCTATAAATATTTGAAACCTCGAGTTTCTTAATCAATCAATTCACCAGCGATTTATATAGTTCTCCCATTGATTTTCACATTAAATAAAGAAAACGGAATATTTCCAATATTGTAATCTCTACGGGCTTTTGTGTTTAATTAAAAAAACATAAATAAAACAGCGAAAACAATATTTATATGAAACAGCAACAACAACAACAATAGCAACTAATTTGCATATGAAAAATGACAACAATGCGAAACAACAAACAAAAGGCGGGCGAACTAAAACAAAAAGCAGCTGCTTGTGTTTTGTATCTTATAGATACATTTACGTGTTGTTGTTGTTGTTGTTGTTTTTCTTGTTTTAGACGAGTGAATGTCGATGCTGACGATGCTGATGATGGCGTGGATTTTTATGCATTTATAATGAAACCATTTAAAAGACCACAACAACAACAACAGCTGAAAACCGCCTGCAACTTTAGTTGAAAAAAATAAAACGATATAAATATTTTCGTTGTTGTTGTAAAAATATCTGGCAGATACTTTTTGGCCCTCGAGTTGATAAGCAACTTTTCGTTGCCGCTTTGACCTTGTTCAGCGGTTTTTTTGTATCTTTTTGTTGTTGTTTTGTGCAATAAATTTTTCTCAATTTTTCAGCCTGTCAATACTTTTTTTTTCGTTTTTTCTTTTTTGAGTTCCTTTGCGACCTCTGACAACTTCTGCACTTCATCCGCCTCTTTTTATGCAAAACTAAAACTCTTTTCCCACTTTTTTCCCCCAACCGGATATACCAGACACAGCGCGACACGTTTCAACATGTTCAGACACGCATACAACGTGTTCAGTTCAGCTCTTCAGCTTAGGATTGAGCTCAAGCAAACACTTGAAATTGATTTAATTTCAATCTTAATACAAGTCGCATATCTATCTCTCTCTATTTCTTCATTCTTTGATTTGTTGAACGTGTCTCGCGCGCGTTTTTCACATATTTCTGTTTCGTTTTGAAGGCTGAGATAATTCTATGGGGTAACTCCCCATGTTTCACTAGAAAAAATATATAGAAAATTAACTTAATAGTTGCTTAGAAATTTGCATTGTGACACGATTTGTGTTAATTCTGTGACGTCAAAGCGATCGCTATGACGACTTTATCGATGTGCTAAAGAGATGGAGAGAGAGAGAAAGAGACAGAGAGACGAAAGACAGGCACCCAAAAACACTGTTAACTAAATTTGAGCTAAAACCCCTATATCATGCCCTATACGCACTCCAAACACTCATAACTTCGTTAAAAATCATCCGATTCTCCTGGGATACGGCTTTTTATTCATGATTTGGCCACTAGATTGATTCTACATCAAAATATAGATAGTCTAGAATTTTCAAAAATTTAGTACCTTGCATGCTCCTGCGAAACCATGCTATCCCCGTATCGGAACCCTATCTGGACTCCTAAAACTCGTAACTTCGTTAAAAATAATCAGATTCTCCTCGGAGATGGCTTTTTATTCATGATTTGGCCACTAGATTGATTCTCCATCAAAATATAGATAGTCTAGAATTTTCAAAAATTGAGTACCTTGCATGCTCCTGCGAAACCATGCTATCCCCGTATCGGGACCCTATCTGGACTCTTAAAACTCATAACTTCGTTAAAAATAATCAGATTCTCCTCGGAAATGGCTTTTTATTCATGATTTGGCCACTAGATTGATTCTACATCAAAATATTGCGAATCTAGAATTTTCAAAAATTTAGTACCTTGCATGATCCTGCGAAACCAAGCTATCCCTTTATCGGGACCCTTTCTGGACTCCTAAAACTCATAACTTCGTTAAAAATCATCAGATTCTTCTCGGAGATGGCTTTTTATTCATGATTTAGCATATAGATTGATTCTATATCAAAATATTGTAAATCTAAAATATTCCAAAAATTTAGTACCTTGCATGCTGTTGCCTTGCTACCCCCTTGATTCATACTGGTTTTTTCTTGATTTTTTGTACGATATGAAAAAGTTTAATTTGATTGGCTGTGGCTTTGGGCAAAAACTTTAAAGCTGCCGGCACTGACGGCAACCAACACCGACAGCAACGATTACAAATTGCAACAGCAACAACAACAACCACTGGCAACTTTGGCCCAGAGTCAAGTTAGCAGTTTGACCGCTTGGCTCGAATTGCGAATGCAAATTGCGAATTTTTGTGGTCATTGTTAAGTAAAGGCCATAAATAGGTGCACAACAACAACAGAAACGGGCAACAACAACAAATACAGTCAACAACAATGCAAAAATAATTTTATTGTCAACTCAAAAATTTGCATTGAGACTTGCAGAGAGCGAGAGGGAGGGAGAGAGACTTACAGACAGCTACAGCTATATGTAGCTATAGCTACAGATACATCTCTAGCTACAGATACATCTCCAGCTACAGATACATCTCTAGCTACAGATACATCTCCAGCTACAGTCGACAGATACATCTCAGAAACTGCATATACAAATTCTTGTTTATGCGCTTCGAGTAACTCTTTCCTCCTCTGCCCCTGCCTTACCCCACTTCTCCTCCCTTCTCATCTGTCAGTTTTGTCTCGACATTGATGCATCTGCTGATGCTGCAAAGGCAGTTACTTTTGTGGGCGTGGCAGGTTTCCTTATTGGCACACGCTTGTCACTTTCGGTTTCTCTTTGCCTTTCCCTCCCTTCCTTCTCCTCTTCCTCTCTCTCTCTGTCTGCTAATTCATTTCAATTATGCAATTGCCGGTTCCATCTGCCATCGGCATCTGCTTTGCTTTTCTACATTCGCATATCGTATGCCATATATCGTATACGTTTATCGTACATGCACATGTCAGGCCTCTCTCTCTTTCGCTCTCTCACTCTCCCACCCCATCATTATGACGTTCCGACGATCGTCTAATTGCCGTCAGTTCTTCGTCTTCGCCTTATAATCATCATAATTGCCTTCAAAAGGGGTGTAAACCGAAAGATCTTGCAGAAACCGAAACCAAACAAGAAGAAGAAAAAGTCAAGAGGCCTTGTGATCATCATCATCGCCAGCGACGCCTTCGAAATGTGTCATAAAATCTTAATAACACCTCAAGAAATATACTATATTATCGATCGATGATCGTGAAATCGATTGAACAATTTCTAGTAGAATTTAGACGATAGTTCTTGCAGTTTTCATAAAATTACTTTATAATAGTTGAACATTAGGCAAGAATCTTGAAATCTAGTTCTATATAGCATGTCATTTAATCATTAGGGAAACACTATATCTTTCATTACAGTCTTGCATCGTATTTCTTATCGTATCCTGCTTAAATAATTTAAAAATAAAGGTTTATTATAGATGATATTCCTCCAATTATGGATCTTTAGAAACATACAAGATGTTCTATATGAATATTATAATAATAAATAACCAAATCATAGTTATAAACTGGGATATATTTTACGACATATTAGACCCCGTTTTGGCATTGATTTGATAAAGTTTTGTTCTGCCTTATGTCTGTTATTATCTTCCCAGATTTATATGGAATAATCTTTAATCAATACTCTGATTTCTTTATTATTTCTTAACCTACTTTTTCGAGTTTTACCTTCTTTGGCCTTGGAGCTGGTTAGGCTATGGCCAATGTGATTCCAGAAATTGAGGCGACACCCGAACACCTTCATCTCCTTGACGCGCTCCTTCATGTTGCCAATGACGCTCGTTTCGGCCAGGCTTACGCAGGGAATCATCACAAAAAGGACGAACAAGCAGACACGTTTTTTTTCTGTTTCTTTTCTTGTTTTCTTTCTCTTGCTCTATTTTCTTTTTGTATTTTTCACACTTCTAAATAATGTATATATATTATATATTGATGTGCTTTATCTGTTGGAATTTACGATATAAATTGGAATTAGCTGTGAATTTTGGCTAATTTATGTTTTTAACTGTTTGGAAATTATTCAACGCGTTGTAGCACTTTTTTTTTTTGGTAATTAGTTTTGTGTTTGACAGTGTCACACACACACACGCACACACACACGTGTTGGTTTACTTAGAGTTTCGTCTGCTTTTGGAGGCTTTTTCAAGTGCACGTTCAACGCTCGCGGAAGCGTTTTTTGTTAGTTATTGCACGCTTTAATTGCCAAAAAAAAAAAATAAAAACAATAATATATTGCGAAAGTTGTACGCAATATTTAAGCTATCAATCAAATCGCATCGAAAAAAACATCTAAAATCACCTAGAAACGAGTGTAGGTAGGAATACGACCAAGAGATACTCTGTACTTGAAGATGATGCATAGATATTTTGAAAACATTTGTGTTTTTTTAAAAACTGACAAGAAACCATAAAAGAGCGAAGCGGTAGCAAAGAAAATATTACTTAAATGTGCATAATGCTTTAAGATCTACCTTGATCTATGCTTATAGCGAAGTTAGAAACATCGTACCCCACTTGAATTCGCAATTCCAATTGTCAATTCTCTCTTGCGCCAATAAATCAATCAATATTTGAAAATATCCACAGCTGCAGTGATTTTTTTTCGCAAGATGTCTTGATTGATGTTATTAAACTTCAAAAAACGTGCTTGGTTTGCATTTGCATTTGCTAATCAAAAATTCCTAAAGTTCCGAAAAGATTCTACGAAGAAGAATAATCAAGATGAGTAGAAGAACGGCAACAACATAGACAGCATAAAAATTAACCAGAAATGAGGTTAGTTTTCTTGTAGCTAACGATAATGACAAAAGAGATCAATGAATAATGCTGTGCAGTCGTTAAAGGTTGCCCCAAAATATATATGCACATATATGATCGATCTATCGACAAGTCAAGTCAACAATCCAATTTCAATTATCAATTTTTCAAACTTCTTCAAAGCAAAAGCGTAAAATTTATTAATTTGCCAAGAGTTCCACTTGAACTCCACACTTCAGACAGAGATCTCTCTCTCTCTCGCTCTGAAAACCCTGAAGATTCATATCGATCATCATATTAAATTGAAACTAGAACACTTTTCATTTCCAATTCCAATTTATCATTGAGTTTGAATTTGAAATTGTACGCAGAGTTTTCAATTAACAACGCAGCTGGCGATGATGATGATGATGATGATCGTCGAATGGTAATGATAATGATCATGTTGATATATGTTTGTATATAAAAAATATTACTGTACGATGATCGCGAGAAACCTTGAGCAGCAGCACCGCACAACGCGCCCAGCAGCAGTCACATCCATCCAAGCAAAATACCCACGTATATGTATTTCTATCTGTATCTGTAAATGTATCTGTATCTATTTGTTCAAAGTATCTTTATAGCTTCGCATCTTTGTCGCTGCCGTAGGCGCAGTTCAATGAGCTAACTGAGTTCGACTTGAAGTTGGTTGCGCATAATTAACAACAATTTCGACTTACAATAAATCAAAAAAAAACTAAAAAAACGGAACTAAAAAATGACTAGGAACAAAAAGTTTACTCGCTCTTTACGACACACATAAAAGTGGGCGTGACAAACAGTTGTAAACAAAAAAACCTATAAAATACTGTATAATGCGTGAGAATTGTAAGTCACAATTTTTCTAGCTTTTTTCTAGCTTAATACAGTACAAATCTTTATCTAAGCACAACTTTAATATAACTCAAAACTTTCATCAAAAAACAACTGTAGTATGTGCTGACCTCTTAAACCAGATAAAATCAAATGATATACGCAATGAAAAAACCGCTAAAAGTAGCATGAAAGATGAAACCAAAACAAAATCTCAAATGGAATGAGATCCCGAAAAGAGAATCAAATGTAAATTGAACTTGTTTTGACCTTGCCAAAGAAAGCGCGTGAGAATGCAAATTTTTTTAGACGGGGCGTGTCACGCTGGGGGAATGTAAGAAGAAATAAAGAAAGCAACCGTTTTGACCTGATTCCTCAGCAAGCAATAAATTAACAAAGCAAAGCGAAAGAGCGGGGGAGAGGAAATACACGAAAAAAAAACAAGGGGAAAAAATCATAATAATAATAATCGTATAATAAAAATTTAAAGCGGTCAAGCGTTGCGACTTTCAAAGCCGATCACACAACGAGGTGAAGGGAAGCAGGAGAAGAAGAAGCAGAAGAAGAAGGAGGTACTATGGGCCGCTTTCGCTTGTCAGCAGCCAAAAACTGAAATGGGCACGTTGCTGACCTTGACCCAAACGCTGCGAACAATAAATATGCAATTTTTACTGCAACCGCCGTTGTGTACGTTTTACAGCAACCCTGGTACCCTCGCCCTCGCCCTCTCCTTCCTCTTCCTCTCCTTTTTCCTCTCTCTCACGCTGCATACACGCGTTCAATTTGCTTTTTGGCTAAATTGCTAACGGTACACACGCTTGTAAAGCGAGAGATGGTAATCAGAAAAAGAGTGTAAAAAAGAGAGAGAGAGAAGGAGAGGGGAAACGAGAGATTGAAACTTGTTTGCACGATTTGTTATTGTTGTTTTCGTGCGCAACCTTCGAGATTTTTGCAGAGGGAGAGGGAGAAAGACAGAGGGAGTGCATAACCACAACAAAAGCAAGTAAACAACAACAACAACAACAACCTTTTTATAGCCTCAAAGCCGAAACAACCGTTAGCCAAAGGATCGACACAGAGCAGACGCAAAAAGAGGGAGAGGGGCAGAGCGCGCACTCATTATAAATTAGCCATGCCCACAGTGCACAGTGGTTTGGCCTGTTTGGCCTGTCTGCCTGCATCTCCATCTCCCTCTCCTACTCCGTCTCTCTGTTTCTGTCGATTTTCCGCTGCTCAGGTGAAAATGCATTTTCTCAAAAGGTGCATAATTAACACAAGTCTCTCTCGCTCATTCTCCCTCTCTCTCTCTACACTACCTGCAAATGCCACACGCACGCACAGACATTCCTAACCGATCCTAACTATCCCAATTACCGCACCAACGTTGCCCATTTGTTTGGTAAGCGTTATTTTGGGTACTTTATGATCTTTCATTCTTTCCTTCTCTCTCTCTTTCTTTTTTTTGAAGATTTCAATCGCATTTACCCAGAATTATCAACAGGTTACTCAGGGTACGGTAGCGCTATCAAAATATTTGTAACTCCCTTGTCATTTACGAGCAGGTTACATTACAAATTGAGTGTGTGTGTGTGTGTGTTTGCGTGTCTATGTGAATGCATTTTTATGTGTGTATAATTTTTTTTATTATTATTTTCTTTGCCTTTTTAACGACAATTTCAAGCCAAACCTTTAATGGCAGCTCCCCCCCATCCCCGTTCTCTACTACCCTTTTTTTATGGCCAGCTTTCTTATGAAAGCCAACACAACAATAGAATCTTTATTTCAACACGAAAGCTTTGGGTTTTAATTGATTTCCATTGAAATTTGAAACGGCACTTTTAATGCTCGACTAGATAAGAGAACTCTCTCATCAGCAGAGAGAGATCAGAGTGCAGGAAAATGCAAGATCTTTTGTTTTTGTTTTAATGATTCACTTGAAACTGTCGCTAGAGACACTAGAAATATCTCTAGATGTTGAGTCTACCTTCTCAGAAACTTTCTGCATCAATGAGAGTTTATTTCTCGATTCTAAAAAGTTTTTATTTAGAAATATCTAAAGAAAATCACATAATATTGCTAGAAATATGTCTTAATATTTTACAACTCTAAATTTGCTTCAATGGCAGATTTTATAATACTAACAAGTTTTTAATATGCAAAACCTATGCATACCCCTCTGAAATTTCAAGAGAACAACCCAAACTTCTTACAGCACATGATGAAATACGAAAAAAGAGAACTATAAATTGAGAAAGAGAGAAACCAATGCAAACGACTGATACGATTGAAGAATAACTTGAATAATTGTTAATGCCTCTGCCTGACTTATTCCATAGACACTTTTAACACTGTGCGTCGTCGTCGTTACGTGATGGGAAGACTTAAGCACACATTTTTGTATGCGACGTGCCTGGCCTCAACAGCAAATAAAAAAAAAAAAAAAAAAACAATTTCTTGATAAAGCAAAACAAAACAAGAAAACCGAAAAACCAAGAAAGATCTACGGTTAATTGAGAGAGAGTGTGAGAGAGAGGGCGAAACAAACAAGAGATTTCAAGATCCTGTTTTCGAAATGAAATCAAAAGAACAACATATTGAATTACACAATGTTAGAGAAGGGAAAAAGGTCAAATTTCGGTATTGGTAGGGATTGTTGTTGTTGTTGTAGCTACCTGCCTAATATCTTCAGACTCTCAAGAGTGAATGAAGTAAATTGAGGTACACAGGCGCCTGAGCACTAATTGGTTTCCCAAAAAAGACAGCAAGAAAAGAAAAAGAGAAAATAACAGAGAGATAGAGAGAGAGCGAGTCTAAGAATTCTGCATGAATTTTGTTTGTATTTTTGCTTAGGAAAATTAACACTTTACTACACTGCGACACGTGCTCAAAAACGATCTAGAGATCTTTGAATTTGCATGTGAAAGACGTACACATAAAGCGAGCCCACTTTTTCCCCCCCCCAAACTTTTTTCACATTAAAATTTCGATGCGTTCTCACGAAACTCTCAAATTGCTTTTTACACACGAGTTAATTAACAAAACTGAATGCTGAAGATTTTTGCTTTTTTTTTTTTCGTTTTTTTAGTTTTGTAGAAGCTGCGCAGCGTTAGATAAGCAACAACAACAACAACAACAACAAATTTGAAGCCCAAAGCGGAAAGTCACAAAAACTGCGCACGCCAAAAAAGAAACAAGTTAAACAGCTTTGGCTGCCCCGTTGCGGTGTTGAGCAGCGTTGCCAGATTGTCGTCAGTTTAAGCTATGTAAATGTTTCTCTCCTCTCTCTCTCTCTCTCTCTCTAGCGCTGTATGTAAGGGTTTCGCTTGCGTGTGTGTGTGTGCGTGACATAAGCCACTTTTACTGTTAGAAATGCAATCGGATGCGTCGTCGTCGTTGTTATTATTGCTTAGAATACATTACGAGAAAAAACAGAAAAAACTTTCGCGTTGAATAATTTTCAAACAGCTTCGCGTAATTGATTTATTTTCAATATACGTTTTTGTTTTTATTATTATTATTTGTTATTTGCTATATTACATTTTGTAACCGTTATTTATGGCCGTGTGTTGTTACACTTTAAAATCTTCACTATGTGATTTTTGTGAATTTTCCTTTTTTTGTTTTCGTTTTCTTGTTGCGTTTTACATTTTGCTGCCGCGCCACGTTTTGCTCATTAACTAAATGCAATTAACTGTGTGACGTATGCGAGTGTGTGTATGTGTGTGTGTGTTTGGTTATTTGACAATTATCATTGCATGACTTTGGCGCATTGTTTGCACTCTCGTTAGATTTGTTACTTTTGTCGCCTAAATGGCATCGAAAAGCGCGACTTGCGACGCCACGAAATGATTTTCCAAAAAACTTGCCGAATCGAATTTTGAATGGCACACGCGACAACGACAACAACAAGCACAAGTCGGAGTATTAGTTGTAGTTGTAGTAGTACAGCAGCGCTGCGCAGCGAAGAGCGCGCAAGAGCAACAGCGATAAATATTAAAAAACAACGCGAGCGCGAGCAGCGCTTTCCTTAAGCCTGTTGCGCACTCAAAGACGGCTCGTAAGCAACTGAACGAAGAGGCAAGTCGACGCGAGTGAGCGAACGAAGCCCAAAGAAACCAGAGTTGAGGGCGAGAGAGTGAGAGTCGAGAGTCAAGTCGAGTGTGCGCGCGAGTGCGAACGATCGACTCAACGAAGACAGCGGCGAGTGCTTCAGTCGTGAGAGTGAGAGAGTGCATGTGTGTGTGTGTGTGTGGAGCACAACATTTTGGGAGTTGACGGCTGCCATATGGGAGGAAAAAGTACATAAACAAAAGCAAGCAAAGCAACAAGAACGCATTGCAGTTGTTGTTTAACATACTGCACACAGACAGACACACAGACGAGACGGACAGGCTCGTGTGTACATGCACACACATGCATGGATTTGTTGTTGTTGTTGCTGCTGCTTTCTGCAGCCTGCAGCCTAAGCAAATCAATGAGCGCACTTACAGTTAAAGTTAGTTGAGAGAGTAACAAAGCAGAGAGAGAGAGAGAGTGAGGGAGTGTGCAGGTTAATAAGCATACACAGTTCAGAGACAAATAAAGTTCTTAAAGCGCGAGCAGGAAGTGCTGCATGCAAGTTCTTTTTTTTCTCTTACTCTTCGCTATTTGGAACAGATAGAGAGAGAGGGAGTGGGAGTGGAAGAGAGCGCTGCCTGCATATTTATTTTTTTTTTGGCTGGCTGCCAAAACGAAGCTGCGGCGGATGCAGACATGGACGACGCGGCTAATATCAATAATGTGGCGCAATTAGGTAAACATTTTGACCAACAACAACAACAAGAAGAACAACAAATGGAAGAGAAACTTTAGAAATTCTTTGCAGCATTTCTTGTGCAATTAGCTGGCATTTGTTGTGCCTAATCTATCAGCAAATTTACATAAACAAAAACAAAGCTGGATCCAGACAAGAACAGACAAGCAATTCCTATAATCGTCGTTGATTATTAGAACGTTAAACAGTTGTCAAATGGCCGCAAGATTAATTGGTAAAAGGCAACGCCAAAAATAAGAATTGCGCGAAAGCACACACGGAGTGGACGCCCAGCGGCGACGGCGTCGGCGACGTCGACTGCGACAGAGCCGCAATGCTGCTGCTGCTGCTGCGGAGGCTGTTGCTGAATCTGATTTCCCACGTTTAGAACGAATCACAACAGAAACGCATCATTAATCATGGCAGCGACAGTGGAGAGACAGGCAGAGCGCGAGAGAGAGAGAGAGAGAGAGAGAGTAAGAGACGACACAGAGAGAGAGACTGAGCGCGAGCCTAAAACTTTGAGACCTGCATGAACAGGCAAAAAAAAACGAAGTTTGGATTCTGTCTGCGTTTTGGGCTTTGGGGCTTTGCTTTCGTTTTGGACGCTCTGCTGCTGCGCTGCGATGCTGCTGCTGCTGCTCTTGGGCTGCTGCTCTTGGGTTCTGCTCTTTTCATGGTCAATCACCCTACGCTTTGAAAGGAGACAGCAACAAAGGCGCCTAATTACAATCATTTGTGACTTTCAAATGGGCGCAACTCTGTGTGTGGACTGTAAGTGGAAGCTAGGCAAAGGCGAGAGAGAGAGAGAGAGAGAGAGAGAGAGAGCGAGTAAGGTATATTAATCAGTTGCAGTTTCGCATGATCCTCGCTCCTGAGCAAGTTCATTGCACGTGTGCCTTGCGACACACACACACGCATCACACACAACCGCACACACTAGACACAATTTTTGTTTACTTTTTCCCATTTCCAGTGGCCGAACCCGAACAGCAACGAAACAATTGGCCTGGCAAAAACCAGTTTTCACTCACCAATTTTCGCTCTTCGGACCGCTCTTAAATATCGAACTGGCTTTTCGGATACAACCCGAAAAACAAAAAAAAAAATACAAAATACAAAATGAAACCAGTTTCCAGTAACTTCAAGGAACTACAAGTCGTCTCTCTGGCAACTCTTCCATCTCCAACTCTCTCAACTCCGCGGGGGAGTCCAAAGGAAACGGGAAAAAACGAAATACAAAAAACCCATGAAGAAAAAAACAATAACTGCAATAGAAACCGAAATCCTAAAGACCAAACCCTTGGATCTAATATAGTTTTGAAAAAGAAGAAAAGATCAACTTTTATATACCCTTTAATAAAAATATTTCTTAAATAACTTCTGTGTTTATTACACAAACCCAATCAAATTTGCTGCAATTATTTGTATAGATATAATTGCTGTACAGACCAAACATTATTATTGTAGCATTTAAATTACTTCAGCAATACGATATTTATTGTTTACGTGGGCAGGAGAAGGCGTGGCCACATTCTAAAACAAACGTACTCTGTGTGAGATAAGGGAGCATATTGTCAACAAATTTGGTAGACCTAGCTCTTATAGATCCTGAGATAAACTGGAATGAAAAAGACTAAATTTGCTTTACATGCCTTCTAGAAGCCTTCTTCTGCTTCAAAACCCCTAATAGAAAAACTACTTTAATATTTTTCTTGAAGTACAGAAAGTTAGAGGGTTTCAAAGTAATATAGAATATAGATATAGTAGAACCTTCTCTACGCAACTCAAGTGTGTCATTGTGCTGCTTGTTGTCGTTGTCATTAGACAAGAACTCACTCGTTTTATGGGGTACAAAAACCAAAAGAAAGAAAGAAAAAACCCCATTATAATCACAGACATGAAACTATTTTCGAGGCACTTAAAAACAAGGCGCATAAATCTTGAAGAACGTGAAGCTTGACAAGAAGGAAAAAGTGGGGAAAAACTGGAACTGGAACGATCGTAAAAACTGCGACACTCTGTAGATTTTCAATGCCTTTGTCTGTTTTCAATTACAAACTCTCTCGAGAAGAAAAAAAGGATGAGAAACAATAATTAATTGCAGCTGTAATCGGGGATTCGGGAGCTGCAGTGCGTGGGTGTAGACTGGAGAATGCGAAAAAAACCCGCTAATTTATTGTAACGGCAACTGACAGTTGGCTCGCGCGCCTGCATCAGGCACAGTGGAACAAAGAACTGGGTAAATTCCCTTAAAAAAAAAAAAAAAATCGAAAACCTCTTACTGAAGACTTTCTTCTTGCACCCAAGGGCACTTTCCTTCCTGATAAATGAAGCTGAAGCTGCCTGGCGTGACCTGATTAACGCCTGGCTTCCAAAAATGACTTGCAGTCCATAGGTAACGCCTCCTTTCTTTCCCCCCTAAAACTCGTTAGGGGTAGCCCTAAATTTGAAAATTGTCAGAGCAACAGACATGTCTGATCTAATCTGATGGCACTGATGATATCTTGATCTAAATCAGCAAAGTAATTGCCTTGACATGGATGGGAAAAGTTCAGAAACAATGGAAATATTCTTTGGCATAGGGGCTGCATGCATATAAAGGACAAAGAGCACAAAGGATAAATGAGAATAATGAAGGGAGGAAGAAATGTATGACACATTTTCCAAAATATAATTGCATTTAAATGAGCGTGTGGAATCAACGAGATAGATAAGAGAACTGGGAAAAACTAGGAGAGAAAAAAAAGGGAAAATCGTATATCTTGTTCAATAGAATAGAAAATTTAAGACTTTTAAATGAAATTATACTATAGAAACTTATTAGTTGATAGAGCTGAAAAGCCTAACCAACTAGCTGAGTTTGGTACGATCTTTCACTCTATCTACTTCCCCCTTAAAGATCAAGATTATTTTTTTTGGATCACACACAGATAAATAAACATTTTTTTGAGGTTGTAATTAATAGGAAAAGTGGTAGAAATATAATATAAATATTTATTTTGATTTTAAATCATCTTTAAAAAAAATCTGAAGTCTAACTAACTAGCTGAGTTATAGACACATATATAGAGTATATAGATCTATTTATTTAGATTTTAAATCATCTTTTAAAAAAAAACTCTGAAGTCTAACTAACTTGTTAAATTATCTTAGTCAGTCTGGCTGCCTATCTACTTCCCCAACATTTGAGACAAAGTTCAGCTACTATCTTGATGGATCAAACACAGATAAATAAAGTTTGTTTTCAGGCAGTGAATCACCCTACTACGAGCAGCTTCTCAATGGCAAATCTAAAAAGGCAACCTTCAATTGTTTGCTGCCGTCATAATACTCGGAATTCGCAGGCAGTCGATAGCCGCAGTTCCAGACCCAAGACCCAAGATACCTAAGAGACCCAGCCCCTGCTACCAACACGCAGCCAAAGTTGACCGCCAGCCGTGTTGGCAGGTTGCATTAGACAACGTTGTTGTTGTTGTTGTTGTTGTTGCTGTGTTTGTTCCGGCCACACACAAAGCGCGCTGCCAACTTGTGCAAAGTATCTGCACAACTCACAGATACTTTCTGCTCATTAACAGCTTAGGGAAAGGAGTAAGAAGAGAGGAGAAGGAAGAGAGAGAGAGAGGAGAAGGAAGAGAGAGAGAGAGAGATGCCACCACGTCGAGAGACACGACAATGTGTCAAATTGCGCAAGGCGACAGGAAGAATGAAAAGCGCTGCGAATGGCGAACATGTGTGAAAAGACACTGCAATAAAGCAGGAGAAGTAAGTGGGAAGGAGGAGGAAGGGGAAGGTATAAGCAGTGCAACAAAGCAGCTGCAGTAAGTGGGAGGGGGCGCGGGGTTAGCCAAGTGCAATGCCAAAGTTGGAGTACCCAGAACAAAGACACAAGACTAACTGATTCCTTCACAATACTCTGCTGCACTCGTGTCACGACACGCGCTCCTCTCCGGCGGTACCTCTTGGGTAAGTTCTTCTACCTCTCTACCGACATCTCCATTTAAGCACAGCCGTGCCTAATGAGCGCATCTACACCATGACGCTACGCTCTCTTTAAGGTGAAAGCTCGATCCATGAAATTGAAATCCAAGCGACTCCTCAACCTCACTCCAACCCCTCCCCCTCCCAAGCTCCTCTTGTACAAACTTCGCCTGTATTACCCTCTCCTCCAACCACCTCCAGTATTACCTTCTTCTTCAAGCACCTCCAGAACTACCTTCTCCTCTAATTTCCTACAGTACTGCCCTATCCTCCAACCTCTCCCAGCACTACCTTCTCCTCCAACCTCCTCCAGTATTATCATCCTTTCTAGTCCTACCTTCAGTACTATCTTCTCCTCCAACCTCCTCCAGTACTACCTTCTTTTCCAACCTCTTCCAGTACTACCTTCTTTTCCAACCTCCTCCAGAACTACCTTCTCCTCCAACTTCCTATAGTACCAGCCTCTCCTCCAACCCTACCTGCAGTACTACCCTCTCATCCAACCTCCTCCAGTACTTCATTCTCTTCCAACCTCCTCCAGTACTGCCCTCTCCTCCAACCTCCTCCAGTACCATCTTCTCCAACCCTACCTGCAGTACTGCCCTCTCCTCCAGGCCTACCTACACCTCAAACCTCCTTTAATATTACCTATTCCTCCTACCTTCTCTAGTAGCAACCTCTTCTCCAACCTCCTCTAGTACTACCTACTCCTCCAACCTCCTCCAGTGCAACCTTCTCCTGCCTCTACCATGACGAATCCCTCCTCTGCTAGGTTTATTGCCACATGTTGCAATGGAAAAGAAAACAAAGTCAGGCGAAACAAAACAAGAACATCTTTCTCCACATGTAGCAACCCCCATTCCATTCAGCTCCAGGTTCAGCTATTCCACATGGTTGCCCTCTGTCGAGTCTGTCAATGTCTTCCTCATATGTCTAGTTATAAATAGACAATGAGTGAGGAGACAAAAAAAGAGAGAGAGAGAGAGAGAGAGAGAGAGAGAGAGAGAGAGAGAGAGAGAGAGAGAGAGAGAGAGAGACAGGCAGCTGGAGGGGATCACCGCAGACTGCAGGGGTTGGCGCATCGATTGGGCGTGTAATTCCCCAGCGATTGAGCAGGACGGTACAACTGGGAAAATTAAGAGGGTGCTTCAACCGTACAGCAAGTCCAAAGTATCAAGTAATTTTAATCAAACTCGAGATGGGACTTTGGTAGCCAGAGAGGGTGCTGAACCTTGGAGTATGGAACTTGGAAAACTAAGAGGGTGCTGAAGTCGCTACCAATCCAAAGTATCACACAGTCTTTATTAAACCCCAAGATTATCGCACAAGATCGCATCAATTGAGCGTGGGATGATCCAAAGGAACTTGGTACACTGAGAGGGTAGCTAAGTCTTTTCAAAACTAAGCTGAAAGACCTTTCCCTCTGGAGTAGTACGGTATGAAATTAGAACATAGAGAGTGTGCTCAAAAAATTTCCCAACAGAAACCTCCTCTACTTTCCAATCAAACCCAAGGACTATCCCTAAAAAAAGGGAGTCCCGCCTTCGGTACCGTCTTCTGGAGTAGTAGGAACTTGGTACACTAAGAGGGTACCTATGCCTTTTAAAAACTGAGCTGAAAGAACTCTTCCTCTGAGGTAATATGGTATGAAATTAGAACATTGAGCGAGTGCTTAAAACGTTTTCCAACAGGAAACCTCCTCTACTTTCAATCAAACCCAAGGAATATCCCTAAAAAAAGGGAGTCCAGCCTTCGGTACCGCAAACCGAAACCACTTAATCAATTTCCCCTCTATTCGTACACTTACTTGGATTATTATTGGCCTCACGCCAATGGGTCGCTGCACAGCAACCGAAGGTGCTGCGTGACAGGCCCTTGCAGCAGCTCCACTTCTTGCCGGACCAAAGACCCGGATGATAGCGATACGATTTCGGAGTGTTGCTGTCCTCGCACACTGCAACAAGAGAGAGAGGGAGAGAGAGAGGGAGGGAGAGAAAAAGGGAGAGAGTGTGGCATTAATAAAGGTTTTCGATACACAGATGTGGGTTAAGCATTGTCTGTCTGTCCAACTGTCTGTCTGCTGAGATGATGATGATGATTATAATGATGATGATGACTCCCTCCGTCGCGTTGGCTTATCGTGTGCAACCGATTGGCAGCTGTGCAACCGCATCGGCAGCATCTGTGGCATCTGCAGCTTATTGTGGTCTTTATACCCTACACATACATAGGTTTGCAGGAGGGGTTAACTCAGTTGGTATAGAAGCTAAGATGAGGAAATTAGGTGGTTCTCTCTAACAGCCTGGACTAACCAAGTATATCTTGTTTTTTCCATGGTTTATCAAGTCTACATACAGGGTATTTATTGGTCTATCAGTTCGCACTTTTCCCTACATTTTTTTTGGGGTCATCATCGGATCGTGCCACGCTGCCAGTGCTGCTTACCTTGCCTTATCGCACGTATCCACTCGCTGCGCTCCTTCTCGCTGTTGGCTATCACGTAGAGCGTGTACTGCGGCACTGCTCGACCCACCAATTGCCCCTCGTGCCCGTTCCCGGTGAGCTGCTCCGTCTGTAGATGTTGCTGCTGTTGTGCGTTGTCTGTCGTCGATGTTGTCTCGCAGTAGCCCACTTGAAACGGATAACCCTGTTAATGGTTAATGGGTTAACGTTAATGTTGAATGTCGATGCGAATCAATAACGTATCTCAATATCGTATACGTTATTGAAGGGTAGCTTGGACTGTCTACTGTCTACTCACATCCGGCGCAAAGGGATCACCGCCCTCGCCGTTAACTCGCGCCTCCTCCACAAGGCGAACGCCTTTCAGATTTATTCGTCCACGTTCACGTCGTCGCTGAAAGAGAAAGGAAGATGAAAGATTAAAGATTATTGAAATGAAAGACGGTAAAATTTATGTTATGAAAGGGTAAGAGTTAACTCGAGAGGGTTATAAGGTAAATTGATTGAAAAGTTGTGAGGAAGTTAGTGAAATGCAATGTCTAGAGGCAACTATTCAATCAAAAGTTAAAGGTCTAACTCGTTTTCCCTAGGGTTGCCAATAGCTGAGGTGAAAAACCGAATTAGTTACAGAATTCTATATATTTATTTCGAGATGTTTAAGCATATTTATCAGGAGCAGGCAATACCCAGCTACCCTTTACATGTCAAAAGATCTCAAGGGTTTCTTGGTTTGCTGTAGCTGTCTCTGCTGCTGTTAAAGATCTAATTGATTACAGAAATACCTATAGATCTTTCTGGGATCAAGAACCTTAACATAGAGTAGACAATACCCTGGTACCTTACTGTATTGTGTTAATATGTCAAAGGTCTAAGCGCTTCAAGGGTTTCCTGTACCTACTTCAGCTACTGTTAAGAGTCTAATTGATTACAGAGCTCCGCATGGATCTCAAGAAGTGTAGGTAATACCCTGCTACCCTACTCCGTGCTCCTAAATTACTTAAGGTCTAAGCGTTTATTGAGTTTCTTATGGAAGTCATGTACCTGTCTAAGGGTCTAAGGGTTTATGGTATTTCTTTATTGTATTCTATATATGGGTTACACAACCCTACCAAAATATTGTCAAGCCTTGTTCAACCCCTTCGAGAGTGTTGCTTTCCTTTAATGCATTTAAGAACAAGGTATAATTTGCACAAGACGACGCAGGAGGGTTCCCCCCTTGAATGCAGCTAGGGTTGGGTAGGAGGGTAGGGTTGGAGTAAACGTGAGAGGGTTTCGCGACTTAATAAAGTGCCAACGAAATATTCGCCAGCTCCTTTGCTTTTCTTTCCTTCTTCTTTTTTTCGGGCCTGGCATTCCACTTGGCGGCACTTAAGCTCGTCCACGTCCTGCGTCCTGGCGCGAGGGTAATTTCAGTTGCTGCACGTGTGCAACAAGCTGAAGGGGGATGGAGTGGGGAGGGGGGGCGTGGCAAGAGTAAGACTTGCTGCCTGCCTGCTGCCTGCTGCATGCTCAATTAAGTCAACATAATTGGCCTAATTGACTTGACAAGGCTTTAAAAAAAACAGAAAAGAAGCTAAAATTTCTTAGCTCAGTCTTTTTCTTTCTTCTTCTTCCTCCTCCTATTCATTTTTTCGACTAGTCGCACTTTGGTATAGAGATAAATCTGTCGGGAACACACGCAGCGTGGCGTCATCGAGTGAAAAGCGAGAAGAAAGAGAGATAAGCACGTCGTCGTCGTCGTCGTCGTGTCGCTTAGCCCCCTTTGGGCTTATCGCAGCAGCAACATTAAAAAACAGAAAAGAAAAGAAAAAAAAACTTTAGCTACAACAAAGTTGACACAAAGACCTCAAATAAACAAGCTGAAGATTTAAAAAAAAAATAAAGTAAAAAACACTTTACTCAAGACGCAGCAAGAAACCAGGGCAGACTTGCGAGTCTTGGGGTCATTCAAAAGGGGGAGGCCAGGCCAGGGTAGCGCACAAAATAATGATGATAAAATTGAACTTCCTCAGACTCAAGCAACAAGTCTGTAAATTCAAATTGCGCTACATATTTGGGTTAATCCCCAAGCATAGTCTCCCCTCTCTTTTTCTCTCTCTTTCTGCCTCTTTCTTTCTCTTTCTCTCTCAAGCTGCCTGAAATCGAAATTGAAATTGAAACTCACTTGAGCAAGACACGCACTTTTCAATTGGCTTCCTAATTCGTGAAGATTTCACACAGATGGAACGGAAGAGGGCTACATTTATCTATAATTAGGCTTCATAATGCTCTACTCATGAAGATCGTGCAAGAAAATTTGTTGGAAACAAGTGAAGAAAGCTTCTTTTTAGCCTGACTGTCAGATACCCTACGCACTATTTGTTTAAAAATCTTTCTGAGAGTATATACAAGTTTTCTAGAAAAATCATGTCAAAATCCTCTAGATATTGAGCTCTAGCAGCCTCAACAGACCTGCTAAACTCATCCGTTATAACATTATTGAATATCAAGTGATTCTCAAGCGGAATGATATCTATAGTAATTCTTTATTCTACAAAATAACTTTATTTAAAAAAAAATAAATAAATTTTTATAATATAATACATTTTTTAGCTTGAACTAAGTTTATAAGACCTTTTAGCCCATAATATATCAAATAAGAATAGAAAATATTAAATAAAAATAGAAAATATAAACTTAGTTCGTTATAGAGCTTGAATTTGATATCTTCTAACTCCAAACTAGTCTCTCATTCCTTGCTCTATTAACTCTTGCCCTATTATCGCTGGCAAAATAGTTAAAAGAACTTTCTTTGACTCTATAGAGATTGTCTGAAAAGCTTACTACAAAGGAGAAGAGGGAAACACAGAGAGAGAGAAAGAGAGAGAGAGAGAGAGAGAAAAACTATGCCAAAGCAGAGACGAGCACAATCAAAGGTTCCAAGTTCTGAGGCTTCCTGCACATCATTCCGTTCCATATCATCATAGTCAGTCATGTCGTGCCACTTTCTAATGAATAGGGAAGAAGAAGAACTATGTAGCTGAAAGCGGAAAACTCAACTGAAAACTGAGGCAATTGAAATGGAAAATGCAAAATGGGAAAAACTGAAAACTGAATGAAAATGATGGCCAAGTTGTGTGCGGGAATCATGGCAAAAGTTTTGCGGGTTGAACGAACTGACGAGTTGCTGCAGCAGCCTGCAGCATGTGTGGCACGTTGCACAAATTGGCAAGCTGCGACATGTGGCAATAATAAACGGGCAAATGAATGAGGGGCACAGCTGCCTCTCCCTCTCTTTCTCCTTCTCTCCCTCTTTGTTGCTGTGATTTCACAACCGCAGAAAATTGACAGCAATTAAGCAGCCCTAAAAAGGAGGAGGCAACAGAAGAAAAGAAGACTGAAGAAGAAAGCATAAAAAGTAGAAGAAAGACAAGTTACTGAGCAAAATATGCATCATAATAATCATATATAGTATGTACGATAATATGTAGCTTCCCATTCTTAAACGAAATCGAAAGGCAGCGAAAGTCAATTAATGCAACATTAATCAAAATTGCCCTTAAAAATGGAAAATGCAGGCGTAACGGAGGCCAAGCGAGGGGCGTGGCAAGTGTTGAAAGTATACGCTGAGTGCATAACTAAAGGAAACTCTATAAAAATTAAATATAAATAATGATCTAGCAAGTTATAACTCAATTTTCGAGAGTTTCTTTGAGTTACTGAATGGAAAGTTTAAAATACATTATAAATATGATCTAAATGAAAGAATTAAAACTCATTAGGCATGGCTATGGGCTGAAAAACATCATTATCGATAGTTTATACTTAAATATATCGATGTATACACAAAGTATAGAATGTAATATGATATTATAGCTAGTTTTATTGACATATCATAAGATTGTTTTCATTTAAATATGTTAAAATATATTATAGGTAAAATTAACATTCGATAGTTATCGTTTCGATATAAAATCGATAAACTCTTTCAATTGCAATTAACAAGAACAAAATCAAACTGATTTGAACTTAAAATAAATAATTGTTGCATTATTAAGGCGCCCCGTGGAGAACCCTATCCCACAGAGAGAGAGAGAGAGACCCCAAGACAGTCTAAAGTTGCACTGCAATTTCCGCAATACACACACACACAACCAAGTAATATCTATCCTAAAAGTAATACAATATGCCGAAAAAAAAAGAAAAGAAAAGGACGAAACAGTTTGAAACATGAAACGGGGCGATCGGCCTTTGTTAAGGGTCTCTCAATGGGACAGCGTGACAGCGAACTCAAAGGAGAACTGGAACTGAGATCCTATGGAGAACACCTGCGCATAATTGAAAGAAATGTCAAAGCAAATGCGACAGGTAGGCAACAATAGAAAGAAAAGAAAAAAGGGAGACGGACAACAAATGCAAAAGAAAAAGGGAAAATTGCAATTGAATTGTTACAAAGATATGTATATACTATATAATAAAGGAGGCGGAAATGCAGATACAAATGTATTTAGAGACAATGGCAGCGGGTTCTATCGACACAAGAAAGAAATAAGTTATGAAATGCCATAAAAAAGATGATAATCTTAACTATTAAATCAATATTGTGTATGAAATTTGATAGGCAAATAAAACTATAGAAAATACGGCTAGCTAAAGCTTTAAAGAAGACTTAAGATAGATGATATAGTTAGTTGTAGAAATGAATATATTAAATAAATAAACGGATAAGTTTATATGGGTTTTTTATATGGAAAGATGAATTTATAATGTAAAGTAGTTAAAGGAAAGAATTTATTAAATAAATAAACGGATAAGTTAATAGAGGTTTTTTATATGGAAAGATGTATGGTATGTATGACGCTATAGAACTTTAGTTAAAAGAAATAACTTTTGGATAAACATTTTTCTCGATAATTTTTCGCTCTATAAACTTGTATGAGACATTCCTTCCTGGGAAAAGTAAATATATTTCATTCCTCTCAACTTTAACCCTTGATAGCCTACACCCACGATCCTATAGATAGATCGTATGAATGTTCTACTAATGTGCAACTAATGAGGCAATTCAGAGTGTGGCATGCAACCCAAGGTGCACTCAGGCCGAGTGCAACCTCTCAATGTTGATTAATGTTGCAAGTGTGTGAGTGTGTGTGTGTGTGTGTGTGTTGCATGTTTGAAATGCCAGCACAATAAACAACTTTGAGCTGCGTAACGAATGGGACGACCCGATTGACAATGGCATACAGAGAGAGAGGGGTATTTAGGGGAGATCCAGGGGAATCCAGAGGTATCTGCGACGTTGCATGATTGATAATGCGCCCCCGGGTGCGCTTCAGCTGACCGCCACATGCAGCGGTTGAATGATTGAAAAATTGTCTCATATAAATTATAACTGTAATAAAGAAAGAGCGAGCGAGAGAGAGAGAGAGAGAGAAGAGACATTCTCGAAATTTGTTCAGCTGAAATACAAAAAGATACAAGATACAAAATACATCTCCGTTCGTTCACTCAATGTATCTAATGGTTTTTCAATTTCACGCACGCTTCGATGGCACTGGACACACTGACCCTGAGGGGTATGATCGACTAGCAGATATCATGTTATGTGTAAAAGAATATATATATGTAAGACTAACATGTTCCCCTTCAGCTTGCCTAGAAGAGTATAAGAGACAGGATTGTAATAGCACATGAACGACTAGCACATACCCTGTAATGTGTAAAAGTCAAACTAAAGAGTATGCTTCAGTCATGCACACCATATTTGTTGAAATTTCTGTATAGAGCACACTCAACTAGCAGATACGCTTTAAAATGCACAAACAAGTAGTCAACCCTTTGCAATTTTGATTCCTACAGGGTATTCTACAAAATTAGATGCATTTTTTCCAGTGAAAATAAGGGAAAACACATTTTCCAACATTTGTGCATGAAAGGACATGCTTGGCTTGGCCTGATGCCTGCTTTTTGGTTCTCAGTGTAATTAATTTGGCGTTGAAAACGTTTTATTCGTATCTTATAGCTACTACTCCCTGTCTTCTCTCTCTCCCTCTCACTCTCTCAAGCTGCTGACTCATGTCCACTCTGTCTGCCTGTCTCTTTTGTCTGCGCCTTTTCCTGTCTCTCTATATATGTAAAAATCTTGTAGATCTTTCTTTCAATGCCTACGCTATAATTTGCGTCCTGGGAAAGGCCGCCCAAGCATGAACTCGTTTTCGCTGGAATTTTCGGAACACAGCGATAAAATGATCTATCATCATCATCATCATAATGATCATCATTGCTGCTGCAGTCTGGGAAAAACAAAAGCGCGATAAAACTATAGATAAGTTTTTGGATTTGTCTGGAAAAAGTTCATTCAAGTTATACATAATTAAATTACAAAAAAAAAAAAAAAATCAACGAGAAAAATAGAAAATCGAAGTCAAAGATGTGCCGCAGATAACATCACACACACACACACATACACACAACGAGGCTGATCAATCAGCCCAAAAAAAGGTGTGCTATCCCCCTTCTGCCCCCTTCCTACTCTATAAATATGAAAATCGTGACTTGAACGCTTAAAAAGCGCTTAAAACGTATTAAACAAACACATATGGAAAACTTGTGTAAGGCCGGAAAAATGACAAAGAGCCAAAGAAGTAAGAGAGAAGAGAGAGAGAGAGAGAGAGAGGACAGTGAAGAAGTGGGTAGATGGAGAGAAGAGAAGAGGTAGATCAGAGAGAACATTATAAATGCACTAAGGAAATTGTCAGTCATAAGGTCAAAAGGCAAAACCAACATAATCTAACAATTTCCCAATTTCAAATACCCTACCCCCTTCCCACTCTCTTCCTCTTCTATCTACCTCCTTCTGGCACATACATAATTACCAAGCGAGTGCTGCCTTGACAGCTGTGGAAAAAACCCCTACGCATCGGCATTTTCCAGTGTTCCCTCTGCCCTCCCCCCCTCTCTCTCATCGCTTCGTTGGCTCTTCAAATACTCTCCAACTCCTGCCCTTCTTCTGCTTCTTCTTTATGCAGCAGAATGATCCGATCCGTTTCGACCTTTTGTCTATTTCCGAAGCAATTTGTGTTTATTTTTATGTTTTTGATAAATGCATTTTACGAGGAGGTCGTTCACGCTATCCCAAGTTTCGTGTACCCCCTCAAAAAAAAAAAACGTAAAAAGAAATGCAAACTATTTGGAATTAATTAATGTCAAATATTTTCTTAAGTATTTCAGGATCTTCGTTAATGTGACTTTATTGGAAAATATAAAATGGAGTCTAATTTATTTTTTTGTAGACATTTTCTAGAGTTTTCTACATCGTTATAGGGTTGGGACCTTGTAAATTTCTGAAGATTTTAAGGTATACAAATATTATAATAAACATTGCCAAAAACTTCAAGAAATTCTTTATGGTAGGCTTTCAATTTATAATCTTATACATATTTATATATTTAAAAAAAAATTATTTTGTCAAAAAAAATATTATTTACATATTATTATTTTATTTTAAATAATTTTCTTGTATTACAAATTTAGCATACCATATATCACTCTTCATATGTACAAAGAATACAATTTTAATATCATAAATCCATTCGCACATCCCCCACACATCGCACAATCTCCCCCGACCACATGTATAGTGTTATTTTAGGCATTTCTCTGACTAAGCTCGCTAGCTTGCTGCTTTATCGCATGCGATATATTTTGCATTTAGCATTTTCAAATATGACAAAACATTTTGACAACAACAACAACGACAACGACAGCAGCAGCAACAATAACAAGCGATGTTCTACGCTATTTTTAGACAACTCTGCACATGGCAGCAACATGTGCGTCGAAGCGAGATAGCAACAAAAAGAACACAACACGCGCGCACACACACACACACACATGCGCAAACAGTCACACTGAAATGCTGTGAGAGCGCTCTCTCACTACGCGCTCTCTTTCAGCATTTTAGCTCATAGGCACACTCAGCGCCTCAACATGCAAGTGCCCGGGTAGCTCAGTCGGTAGAGCATTGGACTTTTAATCCAAGGGTCCAGGGTTCAAGTCCCTGCTCGGGCGAGCCAATTTTTTTTTTTAAATTTATTTTATGCATTTAGGCATTTTTTTTGTTTTGTTTTATATATTATACTTTTTTTTTAGAATTTGTGTGGGAAAATGCTGTGGGCAAAAATTTCATTCATAAAAATGCAACGACGTGCTCGCAATTAGCACAGGAAGAGGGCGCGTCCGGTCCAGCCAGCCAGTAAAGCACAAGCAGAAGCGTTGCCCGCAGGCATGAGACGATCCCATGTCCATGTGCATGTGTCCAGCGCAGCGCAACCTCTGCAATACCTTAGCGATGACTCCGCAACGCCCCCAAAAACCAACACAGACTCTTGCCACACTTGCCACACCGTCGTCTGCTGCAACTGTAATGCCCCAAACCGGATGTGGGGCGGATGCCAAAGCGATTGAATCATCCCATTTGGCCTATCCAATCCAGAGGAGCAGCAGCCGCAGCAGCAGCAGGAGCTGTTGCAATTTATATGTGACAGATTCAACGGAATTTTTTGATACGGTGAAATTTTTCCATAAATTCGGAAATTAGTCAAGTCAGCGAGCGAGACAATTTATCATTTTGTCGGGGGACAACAACAAGACAATTGTTTGGTAACAGCAGCTTATTTACAGTTACACATTTTACCAGGAAACGAAAAGCGAAAAGCGTTAAATCGATGCACAGTGGGATTAAGCGAAAGGTTGAGTTACTTTTATAATGATGCATCTCATGATTTTTAATGATATTGTGGATTTAGGGGTATTAAATCGTGCAACTAGAATGGACAGTCCAAATTTATTTATTATTTTCTCATAAATAATCAATAAGGAGGCCAAATCATGAATAAAAAGCCATCTTCGAGGAGAATCTGATGATTTTTAACGAAGTTATGAGTTTTAGGAGTTCAGATAGGGTCTCAATACGGGGATAACATGGTTTCCCAGGAGCAGGCAAGGTACTAAATTTTCGAAAGCTCTACATTCGCAATATTTTGATGCAGAATCAATCTAGAGGCCAAATCCTAAATAAAAAGCCATCTCCCAGGAGAATCTGATGATTTTTAACGAAGTTATGAGTTTTAGGAGTCCAGGTAGGGTCCCGATACGGGGATAGCATGGTTTCGCAGGAGCATGCAAGGTACTACATTTTTGAAAATCTAGATTCGTAATATTTTGATGCAGAACTAATCTGGGGCTAAATCATGAATAAAAAGCCATCTCCCAGGAGAATCTGATGATTTTTAACGAAGTTATTAGTTTTAGGAGTCCAAATAGGGTCCTGATACGGGGATAGCATGGTTTCGCAGGAGCATGCAAGGTACTACATTTTTGAAAATTCTAGATTCGTAATATTTTGATGCAGAATCAATCTAGTGGCCAAATCATGAATAAAAAGCCATCTCCCAGAAGAATCTGATGATTTTTAACGAAGTTATGAGATTAGTAGCAATATTACAACAATTTGTCCCACTGTGCTTACACCGACGGCCTTTGGTGGGCCGTGCCAGTGCGGTCCGTTCGCACGCAGCTTACGAGGCAGCCGCCGCATTGAGTTATGAACTTAAAGCCCCATTCCCCTCGTTTGGGCCATAAAGTACAAAACAGCTAACAACTTGCTGCGGCGACTGCGCGCGCGGCTGCTGCCGCTGCTGCTGCTGAAGAAGATGTTGTTCTTCGCTTTTTTTTATTGCCGTCCTCTCTTGTTTTCTGTTTTATGATGACTCACGCGCAGCGCGATAAGATCAATCATCAGCCAGAGCGGGGGGAAGTACCGGCAGGGAGGGGACTCGCTTGAAATGGACTTAAAACAAGCAACGCGTCTCGCTGCGGTTTGAATTTTCGACCAATTCATGATAACATTTTGGGAATACGAAAGTAGACAAGTTTAGTAGGAGAATACAGTCCCTCTCTCTCTCTCTGTCTCTCTCCCTCTCTCTGTCTCTCTCGCTGTGACTGAGCTAACCGGCTTTGATTTCTAATTATTGGGATCGCTGGCTCACATCGTTTTGGCTCGTTTTGGATCTTTTTAGAGACCACAGCTCGTGCGCGTGAGCTTCAAATTAACGGCCAAATCGACAGCGGAAATAGCTGCAATGCGATAAAGCCAATAAAAAAACAAGGCGAAAATCTGTTAAACTGTTTTTTCCGTAGAAAGGGCGTCGGTTTTTTTTTTTATATCTTTAAACATAATTCCATTTAAACGATTGTTTATGCCAGCGACCCCAATATCACAGAGGGTGGGGTAGGGTAGTGTAGGGTCTCCTCTGCTGTATAGCGACACTTGTTACACTGATTGGCGGCCTTTGTCTGCGTTGAGTCGTCTGTAATAATTCAATGTACCCTCTCTCCCTCCCCCATAGTGCACCCTGTCCAGTGTTCTAGTTAGGTAGACAAAAGCCACGTCTATAGCTCGGAGGCAGCTCTGGCTGAGGAGCTGGCACACACACAGTGAGAAAAAGATAAAGTTTAGTTAGATTACGGCAAGAACAAGCGATTATCTAGCTTGAAATAAGCTTTAAATATTACCAACTAGCTAAAGCTAAACCAAGCAGCTAAAAGTAGCTGAAAAACCTCTGGATATATTTTTAAATAGCGGACAAATTTAAGAAAATTAGCAAAAATATGATTTTTATTTTTTAGCTTTTTTTCGCTTATTTTCTATTTTAATTTTTCTTTGTAGAAAGAAGGATTTAGCTAGAAAACAACTAATCATTAATTTAAAAGCATATTCACTGTAATTTCAACATATTAAAATTTCAGCTTGTATTTTGCATTTTTAAATAATGTTTAAATTTTTTTAAAGAAAATAACGTATGATCCGCTATATGATATATATGCATGTCTAGCTTAAATTCCCCAAAAAGTATTATGTAAATTGAGAAATTTTCGTGTTGTCCCAATGTCAATCTTCATTTGTTGCTGCGCTTTTGTTCTCAGTGTGCAACGCACAGTGGGCGCATGCAGCATAATGAAGCATGAAAAGCTGCGGCACAGACAAAGCGACGTCTGGCAGGAGAGAGATGAGGGGGGGGATTTACAGACAAAAGATCAGACAGTTTCCTTAGCCGCAGCTCATTAGAAGTGGGCGAAGAAGAAGAAGCAGCAGAAGATGAAGCAGGAAGGCGTCAACCTTCCTCATTGAGCATGCCGAGCACGGGTTATGCCATGGCCCACACAAGGTGCAAGCAGGCGGCAGCAGGCAGCAGCCGCATTTGATGAGGCAGCCACCCTGATGAATCATCCTGCCCCCTCCTCCCAGCAACACCTTCTTGTACATACCATTAATAGGCAAATCATGTCGACATGCGGCTAACAGGAGACAATACGGCCAAAAGCGAGAGAGGGGGAGAAAAAAAGCTAACTCCCCAACCAACAGGTTTTCTTTGTGGTCGTTGCGGTCGCATGACATTCGCTTTTGCTTGTGTTACCTTTTTCGATTATGATTCATAATTGTTACAAGTGTTTATCGAAGGGCTTGGCCCCGTCACAGTTACAGAGAGGAGAGTGGGGGGAGAGTAATCCCCTCGATAAACAATTGATATGTAATGGGCATATGTAAATGCTCGAATTGCGGGCAATTAGTCAGCCTGGGTAATCGAGCTAAGGGGCCGCTGTAAGAGGAATTGACTGTTTAATACCCTGTAAAATATTAATATATTTTTTTATATATATAATCCAAAGGTACTCAATGTTTAAATCGGGTACTTGAGGTGGCTAATCGAGTACATCAAGTTATGGTCCTCTTTTTCCAAGATTTTTTTTCAGATCGTTCTCCAAAATTTCCAGATACTGCACGCATATATCCTTCCATGAACCCTGACGACTTTACCAACACTTTCACTAATCATACAGCCCCATATCATCAGACTTCCGGATTGGCGGTTTGTGCTATGGATTTCCAGACTCATTGTCGCCAATCCGAGTTGATATATTATAATATAAATTTATTTTTCTAATCGAAAGTTAAATTTCTGTGTTTTTTCTGTTTATTTGACTGCTAAATACTCTATAAAATAAATACAGACATTTTATTGAAATTCAAAGAGTGAATTTCAATAAATTCAATAAAAGTTATTTAAGTAAACTCTGTAAAACTGACAATCCAAAGTCTCTTAGCATATCTAAAGTCAACTCCCTCTTCAATAAGTTACAAAAGACATCAAAAAAGCAGAAATACTTGAGTTAATTATATAAAGCTAACAAGAAATACTATTCCAAGTACCTAGACTCTGCCAAAACTCAAGTGTTTGATATAAGAGCTACCCCTGCCCCCTACCATACCATATCAACTTGCACAGAAATTAACAATCGTTCGAGTTGGTCCGGTTAGTAGCCTTCGTCTTGATTACTGCAAAACCGCAGACCGCAACATATGTGCTATATACCACACATACTTTAAAGATATATTGTATTCATTTTGAACATCTTTCAAAGAGGGCGCGACAGCTGTCAGTTTTGGCCAAAAAGCTTATCAAAAACATTTTTCGCTTTGGCGCCAATTTGCGATGAAACACGCGAATGCAGGCAGTTGATTGGGGTCCAGAACTCAAAAAGGGGAAAGGGTAGGATAGCTGGACCACCTGGTTAAAGAGCAGTTACAAAAAAGAGACAAAAAGAAAGAAAGAAAAACTTTAGCTGGCCCAGTAATTTGTCAGCATCGGACTGGAGCAGGGAGGATTGGAGGGAGCTTCTTGTAATTCTACGAAATCGGCTTGGCAACATCACAAAAAGGTGTCAATTCGTGAAGAATTCGATGAGTAATAATCCGTAAAAGTAGAAAATGGAGAGAGGCAGAGAGTGGGAGAGAGAGAGTGGTGATAAATTTGGATGGCTAATTGAAAATGCCGCACAATTATGAAGATTGATCGGCTGTAGAATTCCATGACCGGATGCGATGGTATCTTCTGTCTCGTTTTCAACATCGCACCCGGCCGTAAAAAACGCCAAAGTCGTAAAAAAACGAACACTTTTTTCGCCAATTTCGAAAAAAAAAGAACAAGGAATTCCCTCAAGTGGCTACCGCGTAGCGAATGAGAGAGGAAGAGAGGGGGAGAGCCCACACACAGACATTTACAACGTTTTACGAGGCGTAAATGGAAGTGCATCCCAGAGAAAGAAAGAACTCGTACTGGATACTGCCCAAGCGGTAGGGTCGTAGGGCTTATAGCATAATAGTAGTAGATGTGGCACCTCCATTAGCTTTGGCATGCACAGATATTATACTTCTTTTTATACTCTTAAAGTAGGGTATATTGAGTTAAAAGATAACTATATTATATTTTAAAACAGTTTATATTATTATATATATATGGGTTTTGAGGCTAAAGATCTTAAAAAAAAAAGCTGAAACAGGCAGAGAAAGCCGCAGCAAATGTCTCAATTGCATATACTTTTTACTGTCTGTATGAACACCTATATCTCCGAGATTAAACGAGCTAGAGACATAAAATTTTATATTAATATTCCTAAGTATTACCGGATCAATAAAATTCAAGTTGCAAGCGTTATTAAAGTGTGCAGTACCTTTATTTTTAGTGTGTAAAATAATCAACACCCTCCCAAATGATATTTTCAACCATAAAAGTGAAAATCCACAACCTTATACAGTGTGTCAGCCTACCAAACCAAAGAAATCCATAAGAAAACAAGAAATACTAAAACTGAAGTATTTCCAAAGAGTATTCGATATTCATTGGGCCAAGACAGAGAATATTCTCGGACACCTCTGGCTGATTTAACATGCGTTGCCTGCGTCTCGGCCCTTTAGGAAAATTGTTATTTACAACCTTAATCTGCGAGAAATGTATTAGAGAGCAGGGCAGAACGAGGTGTATGAGGAGAGCGCAAAGTGTTTACAAACAAAAGCCCGGGTTCAATTAGCATACCAGCTAGGTGAGCCATGCTCAAGGAGGAGTAGGAGTAGGAGGAGGAAGAGATGAGGTAGGACTGAGTCGTGGGACTACTAGCTGCAAACTGACCAAAGCTGCGATTCTCTTCTCTTCTTTTTTTTTATGACAGGTTAATGACACGACGAGTGCAATGTGCGCGGCTACGTGAAGTGAAAAGTAAAACCATTAATCAGACCACTGTGCAGCACAGTGAGGAGTGACCCCAATGGACATGACAGGGAACAGGACAACAAGACAATATAGCAGACTAGACCATGGCTAGGAGAAGCTGAGCGGGATATCCTGTGAGGCGTATCAATCAATTAAGTGAGCCTAAGGTTCATCGAACCTCAAACCGCTTGAAAGAATTGAAGTGGAACAGCAAAGTAAGCAGGCTAACGGACTGCAAAATACCCTACACATGAAGAGAATAGTTTAGAAAGAGTAGGAGGCAAGACAAGGCATACTTCACTGACAAATACACTACAATTTTAATGCATTAAAGTTTTTTTTTTCATTTACTTAATTACATTTTTGTTTTTATTTCGATTTATCAATTAGAGTGGCAGCAAAATATAATATAATCTGAAGCTGTGTTAAGTTTTCTATCATTATGCCAAATTTAGTAACTCTAGCTGCTCAAATAGCTGAGATATATGCAGAAATATAGCTACCTCCCTCACGCCTCAACCCTTAACAAAACTACTCATATGCCTATCCTACCCTACAATATGCCTTTTTCTAAGTCATGTGCATATAAAACTATCAAAGTGAATGATAGAAAGATATACAGAAAAGAGTGCGGGTAAGGATGCTTTCCCTATGGGGAAACTTAAGAAACTTTCCCCTTAAACTATAATCTAATTGAATTATGAACGTAAAACTAAAAGTTTTCTATGCTTTGCTTACCTAACGACGCATCGTTTCTTCTTCTTGTTCGCTCAGGCCTTTTGGGATAATCCTTTTAATTTTTTTTGGGGTGCGGCAACAACAACAACACAAACAATACGGCAAACGAGCGAGATAGATAGACAGAGAGAGAGTGAGAGAGAAAGATAGAGAGCGGGAAACCGAAACACAAACACACAATTTTTTTTTCCTTTTCTTTTTGGCCTTGGGTGGGGCTTTTTCTTGCGTTTTTCATGTATTTTTATAGATATATTTTTTTTTTTTTTTGCGCGACTTTGGACTAGTTGAACTCTATGATATTACAACGACATATGGCATTGGCGTTGATGCTTCGAATACGACCAACAACCAAGTTCACTTCGATTAAAGTTATTGGAAATTATTCGAAAGGGGGTGGTTTTTTTGAACCTGCCGAAAAAAAAAACCAAAACCCGAAAACCGACTGAAATTTTCAAGGGTGGCCGGCGAAAAACGTGTGCGAAAAATACCCGAAAGATACGCTGAAAAACTGAGAAACACGAAACTCTAGAATATTATATATATATCTATATATATAATATAGAATATTAAGAAAAACTATTATAATATTAACTTGAGCACAATCTCTGAGGATGCACGAACGTTGCGAGCCGGGAAAACCGCTAAAAGGGACGTCCGCACGCGATGGGACAACGCTAGAAACTCCAGAACCAGAGCCAGAACTCCCGAGCGAGATAACGGTTAGTGAACTTCGTGTTTGGAAACGAAACGGGATATGCACGGGATACGATTCCAATTGGAAGCAACGGGAAACTCTACAAACTCTTGGGGGGTGCGTCTACGCGGTTTGCCGGTACGGCCTGGAAGCGAACAGCTGCTGGCTGCCAGGCAAGGGTGTGTTTTCGTGTGTGTGTGTAGACTGGAAGGATTGTGGAGAAAGACGAGGATGTCGCCGGCCAAACCGTTGCCGAGTGCAGCATTTGTTTTGAAACGAAGGACTGATTGAAGGCGAAGGCCTTTGGCAGCTGTGCGCCCATTCACAACGCATGCACGCAGGGACACCCCCTACAGACGCATCCCCTACAGAAGCATCCTCCCCCTCTAGACCCTTACTCCTCCTATCAACCATTAGAGGTGCTGCAATAACGACGCAATAAATGACGAAACCATGACGACAAGTCGAGACACCCACTTAAACATGAATAATGGTGCCCTACCCCCTCTCAAGACCCCCCATCTCTAACTCTCCCCTGATGAAATTGAGCCTTTTGTGGCTCAAGCAGCAGCTGAACTAACAAATAGAAAGGGACAGCCGCAATAAAAGAGAGACGTCTTTCTGTATATGTGAGACTGTTCAGTATTGGGTTCCTTAATTAATTTAATTTTCACTGACTTTAACAATGATTAGCAATTATTAGCTAAAGTATACAAATTTTTGAATTTATTTTTCGATACACACACAGCTGTATGCTATATGCAGTTATCTAGCAAATTTCAAAACGATTGTACTATAAATACCCAAGTTATTCCCTTTTACTTACCTCAACATTTTCCACATCATAGTAGCACAGGGTGCGCTTGGTTAACTCGAACCAGCGATGTTTATAATTCACTGGTGTAAAACGTTTCTTGTTCTGTGCGCGTTTTACCATCGAACCGCTCATGATTAAATCGTACAGATGCTCCGACATTTTATTCATTTTCATCTGAAAGGATTTGCTACTGGAGCGCAATGAGACCGATGATTTGATGCTGCCCTGTGAGCTGCGATGCATTTTGCTGCTCAGCATGTTGAAGAGAAGGCTGAAACGAAAGAGAGACAGAGAGGGATAGAGACAAGCCATAAAATCATGTTAATGCTATGGCCAAAATAGTTGGCTTACAAGAGAGAGAGACAACGCCTCGACCGTGTCAATAAATCAGTTCTGCGATGCCATTGACCGTGGTATTTGGCTAATTACTGTGGGCGTTCGCACACATCAATCAGAAGTACGATTAAGGAGCGATTCAAGCGACTTAAAAGAGGGAGATAGAGAGAGTGCTGAGAGAAGGAGAGAGACCACGTTGAGAGCCCGAGCAAATCAAGCGATTAAATGGCCAATTAATTAGCCTGGACTAGTCGCACTGACAGACAGACTCTGCTGACCTTGGTCGAAAACCAGTTGCAGGCCGGCAGGCACACACTGTCTGTGTGGAAAACTGATTAAAGGATTAGCCCAGTGTAAGCTGATCAGACGATCAACTGACCAGCTGAACAGTTGAGCGGTTTGCCAGCGAAGCGTGTGCGCAAATAAAAGACGCAACAGTCTTCAGCTGCACACAATAATACATACATACATATCTATAAATGCACTGCAAAAGAATGTGTTGTATAACCTCAAAACATTTGCAAATCGCGAATTTTTTCTGTTATTTAATCGATATTTATTTATTTAAAATCAACTTTGTTAATACATAATATCGATAGGCACAAGATTTGCCAATACACATCGCTAAGTGGTACAAGCAATTTAAAACGGTAAATTAAACTTGCACTTCTCACAGTGTATCAACTCACATGCATGCGTGTGTGTGTGTGTGTGTGCATAAATAAATATTGTGTGTATGTATGTATACATATGAATGTGCCTGGTACAAGCTATGGAATTATCGCACTTCAGCAACGACAACGACTGCGCATGGAAATCAACAAACAAAAGCGACAAATGCACAACAACAACAACAACAGCCGCGGCAGCAGCAGCAGCAGCTGCTCCTACGACCACGCCTCCCACTCCCGATCCTCGACAACGTTCATGCGTGGCACTTTAATCAAGCAGAGCGTTGAGAGCACACACTCTCTCACACACACACACACACGTTTGCGCACACTGTGCCATATGGGCAGTGTATGCGACTGTCACATACGCTGTTGAATGTAAAACAAAAGGAAATTAAAAATGTCATCGATAATATGTGACTATCGAAAAATAAATATTCGTACTCTAGTTATGGCTACATTTAATTTCTTTACTACTCTGGCATACCCCAAATGTATTTATTGTACGCGCAGGGTATAATAAAATAAACACCGCAAAGGATCGCCACAGCGACGACGGCGACGACGACGCGGCGCATACATAAATCTTTGCCTGGGGCCGTGCTGCTTATGAAGCGCAGACTGCGACGGCGACTGCAGCAGAAGCAGCAGCAGCAGCAGACAAGAGTCAACGCGTTTTGGCAAGCAGGCGTGCCCATGGCCATGGCACACACACTCTCTCACACACACACACGCAGCAGGAGAGAGATTCGGATTTGCCATGCAAATGGCTGCGTTTAGTTTTCATTCTTCTTGTTTATTATCTACTCTTTATTTTTTTTCTTTTCTTTTTCTTCTGTAAGTCGCTTCTTCTGCTTTCTGTTTATTGTTGCAAGTTTTACGCGTTGGCGTTGACGGCGCTGTAGACGCTGTTGTTGCTGTCGTCGCGACCTTTGAAAGAATTTTAACAAAACAGAAATCAAAACGAGTTTGCCGCTTCAAAGAAAACAATTCGAAGGCAAATGACAAACAAAAAAGAAGAAAAAAATGGTCTGATTGGCGCGAGAGTTCTTATTGGACATGTAGCGAATGATGGGGGAGGGGTAAGTCAGTCTTATCGACAGCAGCAAAGCAAACTGAGCTCAGCTGCAGTGGCAACTGTAAATTCAAGTGTTCTCTAGCGTTCTTCTTGATTTTCTTTCAGCTCGACTCAAATATCAAATTTGCTGATAACACATTAAAAAAGAGAAAAAAAAAAAAACTAAAGCCGATAAAATATTTTCATACCACAACGAAATTCGAAACTTCTTGAGGGCAGAGGGCAAGTGCAATGCACTAAGCAAAGCGAACAAGACAGCAAAGGGTAAGGGGAAAATATGTAACTGTGCCAAACTTACCACAAGTGCCGTTGATTAAGCAATTGAAACGATGACCGATCAAAAATGGAACAACAACAACAACAACAACAGTAAGAGAAATGAACTGGCAACGAGTTTAATAATAACAAATCAAATCACTTTCGTTTATGCGGCAACGCGACGCGACCGGCTTGTTCAGCATTTGCATACTGCCCATCCAGGCAGAAGCTACAAAAAAATTATAAACAATTCTCGGTGGCTCAGCTGTGGCGCACTCACACACACACACACACAGGCGCACATACAAGTAAACACGCACAGGCACACGCACGCACACAAAGAGAACGCAACAGGCGGCAGTAAACTGTGTTTCTTATTCCAGGAACTACAACTGCTGCAGGTCAACGCAGTATTGTATTCACTGACAAGAAATAAATGGCACTTCACTTGAATTATCGCTTGCATATGATTAACAACACATATGCTTATTTCTTATTGCTAATAGTTCGAATATTTAGAACAGAGCGGTTGTTCGTTCGTTGTAGCGACCGCGCCGACGCGACGACATAACTTTAAAACGCTTATCGATATGCAATTGGGAATCAAGCAACCATGTATGTTATTGATATCGAGTCTCTTACTTGCATGTCATCGATGCTTACAGATGTTTTCCGATAATTTAGTTTTATTCTAGCAAAATAATTTATCGACTCGCCACCACTTTTAATATTACTATCGATCGCAGCGCTTGAAAATATGTATATTTAAATAGTTTAGTAAATACAAATAATTACATTCGAAATGGAAATACAAAATGCAATTTCATCTTCGTTAAATACTGTGCACTTAATGCAATAACATATATTATTTCTTTTTTTTGAGAAACCAAAGCTGTATTTAAATTTAAATGCGAGTCCAAAGAATTAAGGAAGTTTTCCAAATCAAGTCTCCTTCTTTTGGTTAGCTGCAATCCGCCAGGCACCCACCATATAACGTAACCAAATCATGAACAGATCAATGCCCATTTGCAGCCACGACCAGAATGGTGACAATTTCGAGCCATCTATCTCAGTCCATCGCACTGCGATCTCTGACATGGGCAACTGCAGCCGCTCTGCCAGGTACAGCAGTTCCACATCGAATGCCCAGCGCTGCACGTGCAAGCTGGTGAATAGTTTGCGCGCCGTGGCACGTGTAAACAGTTTGAATCCACATTGGGTGTCCCGGATGGAGCGCACGGCAAAGATCCAGACCAGCGTGTGGAATCCGTGCATTAGAACAGTACTAAAAGAGGAATATGCATTAAACCAAGTAATCCATAAGATCTCCCATTTTCTCTTACCGTAGAAAACTGCGTGTGGCTATCGACTCATCCTCTAAATGTGCACGCGAGCCAACGGCTATGCCATCGTGCCGCCACTCAGGTGCCAGACTGGCCAATGCGTCGGCAAGCTTATCGTAATCCTCGAATTTTGTTGCACCATCGGCATCTGCGAAAAGAAGCTGACGGCCACGAGCACTCAGCATGCCAAGACGTACAGCGCCGCCTTTGCCACGATTCTCGATCAGCTCCAGCACACGCAACTTGTCAGCGCCAAGCTTCTTGGAATATTTGAGAGCCACGCTAACCGTTGCATCGTTACTTCCGTCACTGACAATAATCACCTCGTAACTGAAGCTATTAACCTCCGTGGACTTCTTCTCCAGAAACGCCAAACACTCGTCGAGCATGGCAGGCACTGCCAAAAAAGAACATAATCATGTGATTATTAGTCATACTTATATATATCATTCATCAACTTACATCGCTTCTCCTCATTGTATGCCGGCACAATGACGCTGAGATCCAAGGTAGGCGAGTCGTCTAAACTAGGAAACTCAATTGTTTTTACGGTTTTTGGATCAAGGTAGCATTTCTCATCCTTGTGCCTTGTTATTGTCGGATATGGCTTGGTTTTGTATAGCAACACACTTATTGTCTGCAACAAAAAACAACAAAATAAAGAAAGTTATCAATCAATGTTATTGCATTAGTAGTAGTGTGTATTATTTACATACCAACAAGGCGGCGGTTAAGATGAACCCAAGCAGATAACAGCCCGCCTGCAGCAGAAAGGCCAGCATAATTGTAGTGTCACGATCTTGTTTAAAACTCAAAGCTATCTGTAGGAGGACATCACTTTTTTAAATTAACGCTAAAATAGAAAACGAAAGCCACGTATTTTGTGCCAACTTTGCGTTCAACAGCAGCTGATAAAGTTCTTGGAAATCAACATGCGGTTATCGATTACAATGTATATCGATGCTTTTGTGCAAAGCGTTGCCAGACTGCGCAGAAATGCAGCCGTGAAAGAGCGCAATTTTTTTATTTTAAATGTAAACCAAAACGTTTTTATCAAAATTTGATCTATATTATTGTTATTGTATGCAACAAAGTTACTGTTTGCAGTTTGATTGTCTCACAAGCTTAACTGACCTAAGGCAACAGGTGTGCTAGTGTCTGCACATATATCAGATTAATGCGCGTGCGCTCTGTCAAATATTTCTCTCACTCTACCCAGATACACACTAAAGGAATTTTCGCTATAGAATCGAACAGCGTCTGTTTTTGTTTTTTAAAATGTGCATTTAAAACAAATAGAACAGCAATTAAATATTGAAATAAAAATGCAATTACTGCTACTGATTGTGACTACGCTGACCGCCAGCAATGCCTTCAAGCTGCACCTTCAGGCAAGTGTGGGCGAACTGTTCACATTTAAAATCGAACCGCAGCACTTTAACTGGACCCATCAAGTGATTAGCGAACAATTCCGTTACCGACCTTCGCTGCAAAACTATCCCGATCTGCCTAGTTGGATGCGATATATGTACAGTCATGAGTATCATGCCGGTTTTCTCTATGGGACTCCTCCGGCTACGGCAGCAGGAAAGCTTCTCAATTTCGATGTGGTGGCCCTAAATCGACAGAACTACGAGACACGCCAGTTGCTCATGTCGATATTTGTTGGACACAAGTTCATAACACCCAATGTGGTGCAGATGAAGATCGATAATCTTAATTGGGTGCATTTAATGGATCCGGGACGTGTGGAGAACTTACGCAACATCTTTCGCAAGGATCTCTGGCCAGGAAGCAAAGAGGATCTGAGTATTGTGTTCATGGAGTCAGCTGTCAACATGGGCGGACGTCTGCCGTTGCGTCCACAGCAGCGTGAGGGGTGAGTTAGTACGTCGAATCCGTTTGGAATCAGTTTAAATATATATGTTGCATCTTTTCCAGCGTTATTGTGCATGTTGGCAGCTTCGCGCAATTCTCACCGCGTCTCAAAGAGCTGCAGGAGGAGGTGCGTCCGTTGTACAAGCTACCCTCGTGCACATACAAGCGCACCTCGGTGCAGAAGATCTTCGAGAACGTTGGCTTCAAGCTCGATTGGTGTGCCTTCAAGATGCTCGGCATGGAGTCTCCCACTGAGGTGCTCTACCACAATAACCAGGCACCGGGACGAGGCCAGAATGAGCATAAGCTGAAACCGCAGCAGCAGCCGGATGAGCTTGCGAAGCAAAGGGAACGCTGGCTGGGCGTCTCCCGAGAAGATGTGCCCATACGTAATTATATCGATGAGTTCGCCTTCGCTTTCGCCATTCCCGGCATGATTCTGGCCGTGCTCTTGGGTCTGCTGTCTGCCGTACTCTGTTTCCAGCATCGCAAATTGTAAGTGGATTACGGATTGACGGTAATGTATTGTAATGTCGTTTGTAATATTCGAAAAATTTTCTTTTCCTTTGATTATCCGTTATCAGTTATGATCCACACTCTGAGTTTTTCTTTGCAAACATTTTTCACATCTGCGAAGAGTCTTGCGCGGCACAGCTAGCGCAAAGCGATTCGGAACATGATGACGACAGGTAGTTTTAGCTGTAGTATTTGCGAATCCAAAACACCCGTTGAATTATTATATACTAATTGTGTCTTTTTAATGCCCCACAGCTCACTCAATTTGGATTATCCATTGTCATCCACGGTGCAAATGGTTCAGTGCTCCGATACGAAACCAATGCAGCCTGTGACCACATTGAAAAGCCTGAAAGATCCCAATTTTCTACTGGACAATACCAGCTTGCGTTCACTGAGGTAAATACGAGTATATAGAATTTTGTTCACTTAATTAATATTCCTTTTTTTCAGTCCCAACAACAGTTTCTATCAGCTGGACACTGGTGCCTCTGGAATCTATGCTCGTCCCAAGCCGCCACCGTATAAGGGCGGCACATTGGGACGCAACGGTGTGGATATTTGACAATCATCGCCGCGAGTGCTCTATTGTTAAGAGACAGAGAGCGTCTCAAGAAGAATAATCCGGAAAGCAATATGCAATTATTCATCTACTATTGCCGGCAGCGGAGTGAAAATATCATAACATATGGATGTGTGTATTACAATAGCCAGGCATATCATAATCGCATCGAATTATACACGAATATCAATTATATAGCGTTGTGTGTGTAGCCAATTTAGTTGGACTGTAGCTTTGTTGAAAATATATAACGAATTTTCAAAATACTTTTTTTTAAGTGTTTATATTAGCGCACTTTTGCCATTCACATTTAACGCGTGCACAAGTATTTAAATTGTGCGCGCGCTGCCAGCTTGTGCAGCCCTACAAGTTTGCCATTCACACGGCACGCGCGTATGGGCCAGCTCAGGTCTAACGAAATTGATAACTGTGCATTTCTTCCGAGTGAAAGTCGTGAGCTAATCACTTTCTATCTCCTTAAAGTTTTCTATTAAAATATTACGTATTGAACAAAATGTTCTTACAAATAATTGGCTCCGTGGAGGAGCTTATCGATCAATACAAAATAAATTTAATTCAACTGGTTTTCATCATATTCATCATAACGATCGTACTGCTTGGCAGTTTAATGACCCTGGTGGAGTCGCATCTGCCCAATAGTATACGCCAATCATTTCGCTATGGCAAGCATAGTCACAAGGGTGAAACGGATGCACTGGTCAATCGTCTGGAGGTGCCCAAGGCATGGTTCAGTCATTTCTACGTCTTCGCATTCCTGTGGTCCCTCTTGGCGCTCTTTCTTATCAGCACGGTAATTCTCACTCAACGTGAAGCTCCAGAATTTGTTTTACGCTCTTTGGACTTCATGTGCGGCGGACGCAGTCATCGCCAGGTGTACATCGACTCGAATACAGCACTACTCGGTACCCTACTCCTCAGTCTGCAGTGTGTACGTCGATTCTATGAGACGAATTTCGTGCAGATCTTTTCGAAGCGCTCGAAAATGAATCTGTCCCATTACGCCGTCGGATATGTGCATTACTTTGGTGCCATCGTGTCGCTGCTGGCCAATACGGCTGGCTTTGTACGCGACTCAAAGCCAGCGCCCCTCTCGCTGTCGAATGTGACCCTGCTGCAGGCAACATACGCCTTAATTTTCCTATTCTCCTGGCTGCAACAGTATTGGAGTAACATAAGACTGGTTAATCTTCGCAAGAATGGAAAGACGGGAGCCGTAAAGACTGAGGCCCATCTGCTACCTAGCGGTGGCTGGTTTGATCTCATTTCATCGCCACACATGTTCTTCGAGGTTGTCATGTACTATTGCCTGGCGGATCTGTTTACGCCCATCCGAACATGGAAATTGATCTTCATCTGGGTAGCTAGCAATCAGACCATCAATGCACTGCTTACACATCAATGGTACAAGGAGAACTTCAAGGATTACCCAAAGCGTCGGCATGCAATTATTCCTTGGCTACTGTAGGCATTAAGCATGGGCAGGTTTTTCCAAAAATCCGGGTGGGAAAATGGCAATCATTTTATAAAAAAGAGACTAACCACATGTCAGGGCTCAAATCCTAACGTTTGACTTATATGAGTTAATCGCATGATTTAATTGCATATGACAATTAATTGTTAACCTTTTTATTGTTAAGTAACTGTGACCATTTGGGTGCTTTAAGTCATAAAGATTAAAAATTTTAAAGGGTCATTAAATTTTGATGGTTTTCGAACTAATGGAGCCCGCAGAGACTTTACTTTACAATTTTAATACGTAATTTAGTAGTGGCTTTTTATTATTAAACTTGTTTTACACACAACTCACACACCCATACGTGGTGTTTCGTTTTGTTTTTATCAATTTGAACTATATAAAACGTTAATAACGTTCCACTCGGTCTTTACTGGAATTGTGGCGTCAGTCGATTCTATTTGAACAGGAAACTGCAGGGGAAAATGAATTGAAATACCTTCGATTCCATATCAAAATGTGGATAGACTTACCTATAAGGATAACCCTGCGCCTTGGAACGGAATACGGAGAGCAAAAAGGAGAAAAAGACAGATAACAAGACCAGACCGGTCATAGCCATTATACGATTTCTATTGTGCGCCTTTTGTGAGCCCGACTCGATTAGCAAGATCATTCCCAGCACAATCATAGCATCTGCAAGCAGAATATTTATCATTTAAAATACAACATAGATGGGTTTGCACTTACTCAAGAACATAACAATGTATGTCTCGACGACAAGTTGTCCCTGCGACGAGCCATGGATGTAGGCAACGCCTCCGTTTTGGGTCTTATGCACCAACGGTGGTCCGCGTATGTGATTCCACATTTGGCCCGATATCATGGCGAAGCAGAAGAACAGAGCAATGGCGCCCCATAGATTTTTGTTGTACAAGAATTCGAGATTATTGCGACGTATATAGAGGAAGCTGGCCACCAGGGCGACCAACGTTATCATAGCCACTGTGCCCGAAGTAGTTTGGTGGCCGGAAAATTCGAATTGTGATATCGGTACGTTCAGCAACAAATTTGGCAATGGAATCCGCGGCGAAGCCAACACGATGTATATCCATGGTATCGGCACCTTTTGGCTTACCCTTCGCTGGGAAATGCATAAAAACTGGCGCCGTATTCAGGCGCAACATCTGAAAGACATCGGAACCTTCGTCGAAATCAACCATCGCGAAGAATAGCTTGTTCGAGTAGATCGGTGAGAAACGATATGAGTTCGCAACAATGCTGAACTCATCGTGGGCATGTCGACAAATCTGGCACTGACGCGACGGTGCCAGCGCCGTAAGCATCACAATCATTGAGTAGTTTCGCGGCGTATTTTTCACGTACTCCCGGAATTTTACCCCATTGAAGCGTAGCAGGGCTTTCTTAGCGTTCATCTCTACTAAATTTTGTACTCTTTCCGAGAGAGTTAGTCCCGTCTGGAATATAATATAATTGTTTACATCGTTAGCATATATCGTAACTAGCCGGCTCGGGGCCGGTCATTACTAATAGACGTGACGTGACGTGGCCCATGCAAAGGGTTGCTGGTGCAGTACTTACTTTCTGTTTACCCTGAGCTGCGACCAAGATCAGGCAGCCGGCTAGCAAAGCAAGCGCACACAAGAGTGTGTTGCGCAGTAGCTTCATTTTGGGGCGATTGTTTTTAATGAAATTTCACTAATATTATGCCAAAACCACAGTGATTGGTAAAATATAATTTTTTTTTGTGGTGGCGCTGCATGCAGCTGATTGTGAATTAGAGATGTAATTAGCGCTCAATGTTATCGATAATTATCAACTTTTTAAAAACCAAATGCAACACTAAACTTTTTCTTCTAATTGTTTTATTTTATGAGTCATAAGTATTTAAAAAATAATGACAACTGCTTTATCTTGAAAATGCATTTAAAATGCGTTCAAATGAAAAAATGTTGTAATTATAACATAATATTTATTATCACTATTGTCAGTTGGTGCTGCCAGACTGTCGTTGCCTCTTCTTCTTCCATTTTTGCCAATCGCTTTTCTTTTCTAGTGGTGGCTCGTGATTTTTTGATGCTTAGACCGACAACCATTCGCGTTGTCTAGACGCGTTGGTTGACTATATTTTTTATTTGTCTTTATTTTATTTTATATTAAATTGTAATTTATTTAAGTGTGCACCAAGGAAGTTCAGAAAGACCATGAGCGATGTCTTAAAAAGCTCCCAGGAGCGTTCGCGTAAACGAAGACTTCTGCTAGCCCAAACGGTACGTGGGAGTCAACTTTGTTTTGGCTTCGATTTTTGGAATTGTGTTACATTTTTCCATCTTCTATTTGCAGCTTGGATTGTCCAGCGTTGATGAACTGAAAAAAGTACTGGGTAATGCAGAGGATAGCAACAATTATGCCGGTATTGGTGGTAGCCGGCAGCTAAGCTCTGCCGGACAACGTGACGATGAGGATGGGGCAAACGGCGCCTCATCATCGAAGAAGACACCAAATGAAATAATTTACAGAGATTCGTCGACGTTTCTGAAGGGCACACAGTCTTCCAATCCGCACAATGATTACTGCCAACATTTTGTGGACACCGGTCAAAGGCCACAGAACTTTATTCGTGATGTCGGTTTGGCCGATCGTTTCGAAGAGTATCCCTAAGCTCAGGGAGCTCATAAAGCTAAAGGATAAACTTATTCAGGATACTGCATCGGCACCCATGTATCTAAAGGCAGACTTGAAAACATTGGATGTCAAAACATTGGGAACAAAGTTTGATGTAATTTTAATTGAGCCACCGCTAGAGGAATACGCACGGGCTGCGCCCGCTGTGGCGACGGTCGGTGGAGCACCGCGTGTTTTCTGGAATTGGGATGACATACTAAGTGAGTTAATTCAAGAGTCTTTAGCTGTCATATATTATTTACTGTGAACTCTGCACAGATCTGGATGTCGGCGAGATAGCTGCCCACCGTTCGTTCGTGTTTCTATGGTGTGGTTCCTCGGAAGGTCTGGATCAGGGACGTAATTGTCTGAAGAAGTGGGGATTTAGGCGTTGCGAAGACATTTGCTGGATTCGCACGAACATCAACAAACCGGGACATTCCAAGCAAGCAATTCCCAAAGCAGTTTTCCAGCGCACAAAGGAGCACTGCCTCATGGGCATCAAGGGTACAGTTCGCCGATCTAGCGATGGCGACTTTATACACGCCAACGTTGACATCGATCTTATTATTTCGGAGGAAGAAGAGTTCGGCAGTTTCGAGAAGCCCATTGAAATCTTTCATATTATTGAGCACTTTTGCCTGGGACGTCGGCGTTTGCATTTATTTGGTCGTGATTCAAGCATTAGGCCAGGATGGCTTACCGTTGGGCCCGAACTGACTAATTCAAATTTCAATTCGGAACTATATCAAACTTACTTTGCGGAGGCTCCCGCCACCGGTTGCACCAGCCGCATCGAGTTGTTGCGTCCTAAGAGTCCTCCACCAAATAGTAAAGTTCTACGCGGACGTGGACGAGGATTTCCACGTGGTCGTGGCAGGCCCAGATAGTTGACATGCCCGATTGCATGTATTCTATACTAATTTTTAAGATCAAAATTTGCACTGTTCACTGGTTGTAGCACTCGAAGCGTTCGATTAATCCTAGGAAAAAAAGGAATTTTTTTTTTTTTTTATCGAATCTTCGATATACATTTTGTTTATCTTTTCCCATTTTTATACTTATATTGCCAGAGAATTATATAATCAGTTTTTGTGCTTTAATGCTAGGATTTAGATAAAATAAAGTAAGGCTAATGCTTTGCTGATTTTATGTTTGTTCAAATGTGCTTATATGTCGAGCTCATCTTATCATTTTGCGGGTTTAATTTAATGTGCGAATCTTCGATATACAATTTTTGTTTATCTCTGTTCCCAATTCTTGTATACTTATATTGCCAAGAGAATTATCATCAAGCTATCTCAGTATTGTAATGTGCAGCTTATAATGCTAGGATTTAAGATAAAAATAAAGTAATGACTAATGCTGCTGCAGACTTGGATGTTTGTTCAAATGTCGCATGTATATGTCGAGCTCATCTTCATCATCCTGTTCCCGCAATGCAACTGACTGTGCCTTATTTTCTTGCTCATCATCCTCGTCGTCGTCGTCGTCGCTGCCCTCAAAGTAAGCATCCTCTTCGTCACGTTCGATTTGCTGCAAATCATCCAGCTGAACATTGTCATCGACAGTCGAATAGTCAAAATCCGAATCTTTGCCACTGAGAAAGCGCTCTTTCATTAGTCCCATAAATTCATTGCGCAAGAGTTCTCTCTCTCCGGGATTATAGTACTCGGGTGTGATTATTCTGCCGACATTGACTGCACTTGTATTGCGACTTGTTGAGCAAGCAACTGGTTCGTCATCATCGAAGCCGCCCCATTGTTTTCGGCATACTTCGGGCACTTCGCAATCGACAGCACTGGATGCAGACGACGGCAGCATCGGTTCTAAGCTCGGCTCAACCTGCTGCAACAGCTCTTCGCGCTGCTTCTGTTCCAATGTGTGCATCAGTATGCCCGAGAAACTTGTGTTGCGCACATCGTAACTATCGCGCGCTTTCTTCTCCGCCTCAGTCAAATACTGTCCGACTAATTCCTGATATAGTTCCGGTGCACGTTGCATCATTTCGTGTTCGCTGAAGTATTCGCCCTTCTGCAACAGATCCTGCATCGCATTATAGCGTCTATTCTTGACAGAAATGTTTCGTGTATGAAGTTTGCGCTTCAAGTCTTCCAGTAGCAGATTAATGTCATCCATGTTTTCGTAGGGCTTTATGCTAGATTCCTGGATTGCCAGTTCCTGAATGTCGTTTAACTGTTTCTCGTTCATATAGTTCCCAAAGCGAATCAGAAAGTTTTTACGAGATTTATTATATGCATCCTGTGCAATTTGTTGTTTCTCCGTGTGATTCATCTCGGGATCATCGATTTGTTGTGATTTAAAGACAATTTTTGAATTATCTGCTAAAGCCTTGCATAAATCCACAAGCTGAGCTGGCAATGCAGCTGATGTTGAAGCGGAACTAGCCTCGTTGTCCGCATTCTCTGTCTGGGTCATTATAACAGAATTATCAAAATAATTTTGTAAACAAATGCTTGTTCTTAGCGTGCAAGTGACATTCGCACTGTGCAGTGCAACTTTTAGTAAATCGATAACTTTTGCATAGAATGCGATAGTCGTGTATTGTCATTCTAATGTTTACGCTGGGCACAGCTGATCCCTATTTCGTTTGATATAAACAAGAGCGGCGTCAAAAGGTTTTTATCAGTAACCCGCAATCGGAATAATAAAGAGTTCAGCACAAAGCATTGTTTATCGCTCGCTGGCGACTACCCGCGCGCGCTTTGTGTTCGCCGGTGTGTTGCAAATGATGACTAATAAAAGCAGCTGCGTAAGGAAAATACAAATACTCGCTCTGACATATTTTAATTGTAAAGCAAGACTAGACTAGTCAGAGACTAGTGCAAATTGCAGTGATGGATTGGAATTTCGCATGGAATTGGACACAGTTTTGCCCGACGGGTCTGAAGCCATTTAACAACGATACCAACGACCTACTACCGTGCTTCCAAAAGACACTGCTCCAGTTTCCCGTCTATTCCATTTTTGCTGCAATATCCGCCTACCATTTTGGCAATCATACACTGCAGATAACTCGTAATGGGACCCAATTAAAATTGTTGGCCTTTCGCACAATATTCAGCATTATTTTGGCCCTTCTGCCCGTATCGAAGATCTTTGTGTTCCTACGTGCGGGCATCGATTTGTATGCGGTCGATGTGCTCGTTGTCAGTGCCGAGTGCATCATGTGGGTGGTTCATTGTGGTGAGTCTTCCAATTAAAAGTGTGTGTGTGTGTGATTCAAATAAAAATTAGTTGCTTTAATCAATTTCCTGATAATTTCAAACATCTGTTAGACTACTTAATGTTCCCTTTGTTGCAGGATACCTTCTGACTGCTCGTCATTATGGCACCTTGAGTCACCGTGGTTCGCTGATTTTGAATGTGGTCTGGCTGATGGTTGTTGTGCTGGATGCAGTCTGGTTGCGCACCAGTCGACACTTCGAGTGGTGGCCCTGGAGCTTGGCCACTCTGCTCTGTGATCTTTGCTATGGCGCCACCCTGCTGCCCAAGGGCAGTGCCATCATATCATCAGCAACAGTAACGGCGGCCAACCGGGATCGCGAGCAGGAGGCATTACTGTCTCAACGATATACGTACTTTCACTTCGAGCTAAACGAAGCACTACTAGGCCATGCCCAGGACGAAGCGAATTGGGCGTCACGTTTTATCTTCCACTGGGTGAATCCGTTGATTGGTAAAGGCGTCGCTGGAAAATTACGACGTATCGAGGACCTGTTCGACTTGCCGGATGCATTAAATGTGACACGCTTAAGCGAACGTCTGCACATGGCCCTCTCGCAATCGCATAAGCTATTGCGTGCCCTGCACAAGTGTTTCGGATTCGAGTTCTATGCGATTGGTTTGTTGCGTCTTGTGGCGGATATCAGCAGCTTTGCAGGGCCCTTACTTTTGGGCGGCATGTTGCGGGAAAGCGGCGTGGAACCGATGGGATATCGATCTTATTACTATGCCTTGGGTCTCTTTGGCAGCACACTGCTGTCGGCGGTGTGTGGATGCCACTTCGATTGGCGCATGGCCATGGTTAGCATGAAGATGCGAGTGGGCGTCGTTAATAGCATCTACCGCAAGGCGCTGGAGGCGCGTGGTGTACGTGAATCCCGGCCAGATATGCTGAATCTTATGTCAACCGATGCGGATCGCATTGTGAACTCGTGCATCAGTTTTCACTTCTTCTGGAGCATACCCTTTAAGCTATTCACCACGCTTTATTTACTTTATCTTCAATTGGGCGCAGCCTTTTTGGCTGGCGTGGTCTTTGCCGCACTACTTATACCCATCAATCGTTGGCTGGCTAAGCGTATTGGCATCTACTCAACGGGTCTAATGACTGCCAAAGATGCCCGTCTGTCTGCCACCACGGAGACTATGGAGGGCGCCAAGCAAATCAAGACCAATGCCTGGGAACCGATATTTATCAGCAAAATTCGAGCGTTACGTCAAGTGGAGCTGAAATATTTATCCAAGCGCAAATATCTGGATGCGATGTGCGTTTATTTCTGGGCTACGACACCGGTACTCATGTGTCTGCTAACCTTTGGTATGTCCGTGCTCATGGGCAATCCCTTAATAGCTTCTACGACGTACACGAGCGTGGCGTTGCTTTACATGCTTATTGGCCCCCTGAATGCCTTTCCCTGGGTACTTAATGGACTTATTGAGGCTTGGGTATCATTGCGTCGTGTTCAAAAAGCTGATGGATGTACCCAACTTGGACTATGCGAACTACTATAATCCAATTATACGGGGCAGCGCTAGTACTGAGCCGTCTGACAGTGTGCTACAGATGAAGTCAGCGAACTTTATGCACGACAGCGTGCCAAGTGATGATGACTCGAGCACGGCGAAGTTCCGATTAGCGGACATTAATGTGGATATCAAGGCGGGCCAGCTGGTGTGCGTCGAAGGTCCTGTGGGCGGTGGCAAAAGTACTTTCCTGGCGGCCATAGTTGCCGGCTTGCAATGCATCGATGGCGAGGTCTGTGTCCAGGATTTAAATGGCGGCTTTGGCTATGTGCCACAATCACCGTGGTTGCAACGTGCCACCATACGTGATAACATCGTTTGGGGCAGCCGCTTCGACGAACAATGGTACAAAACGGTTCTACATGCTTGCGCTCTTAACGATGATATTCGTGCTCTGGGCGGTGATCTTATTGGTGTCGGCGAAAACGGACGAACCCTTTCGGGCGGTCAACGGGCACGTGTGGCTTTGGCCCGTGCTGTGTACCAAAACAAAAAGGGTTAGTACACAGTTCAATGTAATTGCAGCCCATATTTAATCAATCAATCAATTTTTTATAGTTTATTTACTGGACGATGTGCTCTCTGCACTGGATGCGCATGTGGCAAAGCACATTATACGTCATTGTATTCTGGGACTGCTCAAAGAGAAGACCCGCATTGTGGTTACACGCAGCACACACTTGTTCTTTCATGCCAATCAGATATTGCATGTGAAGGACGGTGTGCTGCGACCTAGTGACTATATGACCGAGAGCATTGACCTAAGTGAAGAGGAGGAGGGGGAAGAGCCTTCAAGTGTTGAAACATACAGCGTGGAGCTGCCCAATGCAGCAGATGATAAGCAGAGCGTTGACAGTTTGCTCTTGGAGGAGTCTCGCGAATATGGACATCTTGCGGGAAATGTATTCACCTGCTATTGGCGAGCTGTTTCCACTCCGCTAGCGCTTCTGGTGTTGCTCTTTGTGCTGCTCATGCAAGTGACACGAAACTTAAGTGACGCCTGGCTGGCACATTGGGTCACTGAGACAACGCTCGATGATCATCCGAATAATACAAGTTTAAGCCATCAATTAATGCGCCCCAACATGGAGGGGAATGATGGTAATGCAACTGCACACACTACTGGGTTCTATTTGGGCATTTTTACGGCCATCGCTGTGGGCAACTCCGTGGTGACACTCGTGCGTGCCTTTCTCTTTGCCTATGCGGGAATTAAGGCGGCCATTTATATGCACGAGCAGCTGCTCAAGCGTGTCATGTTTGTGAGTAGTATCCATTGATTAGAATGATATATATGATTACAATATCCATATCTGTCCTGCAGGCCAAGTTCAATTTCTTTGACGTCACCTCTGTGGGCCGCATACTCAATCGTTTCTCCTCGGACACCAATACGGTGGATGATTCGCTGCCTTTCATCTTGAACATTCTGCTTGCCCAGCTGTTTGGTTTGATTGGTGCAATTGCTGTCAGCCTGTATGCCATGCCTTGGCTGGCATTGATCATCATTCCCATGGTACCGATCTATTTAAATCTCCAACAAAGCTATCGCCATGCTTCACGGGATATTAAGCGCTTGTCCAGCAATGCTATGTCACCGTTGTATACGCATTTCACGGAAACCCTACAGGGATTAGCGACCATACGCAGCATGCGAGCTGGTGCAAGATTCCAGCGTGATTTCCAGGGTAAACTGGAGGAGAGCACCAAAGCTCAACTGTCTGCTGCGGCAGCTCAACAATGGCTGGCCTTTGCGTCTTCAATTGTTAGGGGCATTTCTGGTTGGAGGCGCCGGCTTGTTGGCAGCTATTACAGCTTCACATACAACCAATCCTGGCCTAGTTGGCTTATGCATATCGTATGCTTTGTCTATAACTGGCCAGCTTGGCGATTTGCTGCATGCTGTCGCTCAGACCGAACAGGAACTGGTTGCTGTCGAGCGTGTGGATCAGTATTTGCAGCTGAAACCCGAAGAAAATTCGGAGGGCAGTGCAGATCCACCATTTGGTTGGCCCACCCAGGGTGTACTCAGTTTTAAGCAGGTGCAGCTTAGCTACAGAGAACATCTTGCGCCGGCGTTGCGTGGCATTAGCTTCGAAACCGAACCATTTGAGCGCATCGGCATCGTGGGACGCACTGGAGCCGGCAAAAGCTCAGTGCTGGCGGCACTACTGCGTGTTGCCCCGCTCTCAGAGGGTAATATCTTTCTCGACCAGATGAATTTAAAGACTATAGCGCTGAGTGTATTGCGTGAACGCATCGGTGTCATCACACAGGAGCCGTTCCTCTTTGAGGGTAACTAGATGCATGCAATTGATTGTCTTACCATAAACTTACTACTTTCTCCATTGTTATCCAGGAACGGTGCGTGAAAATCTCGATCCTTGTCACAGCTACTACGACTCAGAGATCTGGCATGCCATTAAGAATTCAGCGGCAGCCACGTTGCTTGTGCAGCAATTGGGTGGGCTCAGCGGTCACGTGGATCGCTCTGGTAATAATCTATCGGCTGGACAACGGCAGTTGTTGTGCCTGGCCAGAGCTTTGCTTAAGAACGCCAAAGTGGTGTGCATAGATGAAGGCACCTCTTCTTTGGACGATGAATCCGATTTGTGTATGCAGCAGGCGTTGCGCAATGCTTTTAAGAGTTGTACCCTGATTTTTATTGCCCATCGATTACGTGGACTCCAGGCAATGGATCGTATATTTGTGCTGGAGGACGGACGCATCTGTGAGCAGGGTAAGCCACATGAACTGGCAGCTAATGAGTCTAGCATATTCCGTGGTATGCTGCAAGCACAGGATATATCCCTAGATGAGTTTGCCAAAGTCGATTGAACGGTTGACGCTGTAAATATTGTAAGAATGAATGAATTGATTCCTTGTCTATTTATTTTTTATATTATTTGATTTCTTTTTATTATTTAATTTACAACTAGTCGATAGGTTTTGTGTATCATCAAATACAATACAATAACATCAGTTTAAAATGAATTTGTGTATTTTCTTGATTATGTCAAATAACAAGGTGGATCTAACTATTGCAATTCTTTATAGAGACTAGATAACATTAGCTTCGATTATGTTTTTGGGACCATGCTTTAGAGGTATATGTTGTCTCTATATTTGGTGTAACTTTTAAAAATATTTAAATATACCTACATACATATATCTTTAAACTTTAATAATTGACTTTGTTTTTTGATTTTTTTTTTTGAAAGATTATCAAGAACTTTTGAGAAACACAAACAATTGTAAAAAAAATTAAATAAAGATAATGGAAAACTAGAGGGTGCTATATAGAGTTAAGAATTGATATTCTTTTTAGATATGAACTAGCAATGGTCAATACTGCAAATTAAATACTTTGGTTAGGAACTAGATTCCCTAATATCAACTATTTTTCAAAAAGCTTCTCGCCAGGACGTCCAATGATGTGCTCAGAATTATCGGGTAAGTAGGGTAGCTTGATCAGCATTTCTTTAACAGAACGTTCGTACAGAGCGGTATACAAACGTAAATCCATGTTGGTGTGATCCTGTAGAAATTAACAAACATTGATCAGTTCATGATTATGGTCAGTTTTTTTTAGGTTAGAATGATGTGTGGAATATTAGTGGTGTTATGAGTGATTAGTGCCCGATGAGACCAGTGATTAGTACATTAGTCCATATAATGGCGAAACTCATACAAATACCTTGAGATGGCAATGCAGTCCGTCGGCTAGAACGCAACAAGAGGATTTTAAATATATGTCTATATATTGTATTACGCTGTGTAGGCGAATCTGTTTACGTTTACGAGACATTAGATAGAATGATATGTAATACCTTCAGATCGTTCCGCACCAAATAGATAATACGTCGTAAATCGTGTATGGGCTGATAGATGTGCTGATAACTGGAGCTCTCGCATTTAAGTACTATAGCTCGAATATCAATGAATTCTTGATGGCAACGCTCAAAGAAATAGGGATACTATAAATAAAAAATGATGTATTAACTATGGCGGTTTATAGACTGATTGGTAACTTACATAGTTACGTGTAAACTGCTTCTGGAAGAAACGATCGATAGTTTTCAACTGCAATATGCGACTACTCAGGTCAAATAGCTTTCGTGACAATTCCCGAGCGAGACTCAGCGGTGTTGTGATGGGCTTGATATCATGGTGACGACATGGCGTCTTTGCCAACGTCTTGGGTACTTCAGATCTTAACAACGATTTGCTCGGCTCCACCGAAACGGATTTTGACGTATTTGACTGCTCAACGGGATTGGCATCCTTCTTGAGTGGTGTATATGTGCCTGTCTTAAGATATGTACCATTGGCATTGACACAACGCTGTGCCTCCTCCGAATCCTCAATCATGGTGTACAGGTAATTTAAATTGTGGCTACTCATCGGTGTAGTGTCCATTATATCTGAGTCATTGTCTGGCTCCAGGGAATCGCTAAAGCTGTTGCCTGATGTCCCCTTACCCACAGTCTTAGTAGTTTCGCGGCATTTATTGTTACTATGCGGCGTACTGTAGGCACTGGGACCATAACCACGTCCCATGTTGTCTTGTGGTGAAACCACAGCTGTAACTGGCAACGAGATGTCGGTGCCATTCAGTGTCTTGTTGCTGGAGTTGGAGTCGCTACTGTTTCCATTGCTGCTCAAATTGTTGTAAGTATTATCCAACTTGGTGAAACTGTTTTTTTGCTTTTGCAGCATGCCGTCGAGATTAACGAATGACTTGATGATCATATCGACCAGGGTAAGTGTGCTGATCTGCCAATAATCGAATGCGGCCATAAAGCCGGCGGGTAGCTGATCCTTAATTTTGTTCAGACCATCCGGTGTATTGTACACATATCCTTTGAGTATGACCCACGAGTTTACAATGCGTGTGAAAACAAAAATAAAATCCTTAACAGCCCAGGCGATGCCCTGTGAATTAATGTTGGGCAGAACACCGTCTGGACGCAGCAAATCCTGTTTAAGGCGTGCACACAGCGTGTCCATCTTCTTGAAGCACGGACGCTGTCGGTGCGCATTCGCTAGACGTTCGGCAATGTCACTGCCCTGCAGGGAAATGCGCGTAATATCCTGTAGGCGTTGTATGGGCAAAGCAACCTGTGAATTCCGACGATCACCCTGCTGTATACCCTGAATTCCGCCCGACACATTATGGCCATCCAACGAGCAACTCTTGCTGTTGTTCGATTCCTTACTGCTGAAAGATGGGAGTACTATAGCAGTCACAAATGTAGACAGAGAACACCCACACACTCACCTATCGTTACCATTTGGGGCCTTCGGTCTAATTTTTATCACATCACCGATTAGATCTGTTTGCGTGGTCGCTTCTGAGCTGCGTTTGACGATGAGCTGTGTCTGGCTCCCAGCATCCTTGGTTTGTTTATGAGCACGCATATAGGATTCATAGGATTGCGGCACATAGATGCGTCCTACATTGGCTGATGACGACGATTGTTGCATATATATTTGGCCATAGGCATTCATCGAAGCTGCAGCATGTTAGCAATGCAGCATAAGAGCGCGGATTAGTAAATAACGTCAAACTTACCCGAGCTGGTCGCATAGTAATGTACACCTGGCACGGGCATGTAGGCGAACCGTGACGGGGTCGATGCTCTTGGCGGCGGAGGTGCTTGACGCGGTGATGCGGAATTGCTTATATACGGTCCGGCCTGCACAAAAACTGGAGCATGCAACGTCACTGGCACTGACACTGAGGGAGCACTCATTGACCATGACCTCTGCGACACATGCTCCTGCACAATGACATCGGTGACAGCCATGTGATTGCGATCCAAATACGTGCGCTGGCGGTACATGGATTGTTGGCACAGTGACTCCATTGCCAATGCGGGCACATGGAAAACCGAGTGGTTGTAGCCATTATTCATTACGAACGAAATATAAATATTTTTCATTTATTATTAAAATTGATTAAAATTATTTTTTTTTAAGGTTAGCTTTTAATGTCAGACGTCTTAGGTATTTCCTTTTCAAAATCAGAACACTGTCAATTTCGTACTAATTGTGGCTGCATACTCCTTTCATTATTATACTTAATTTTACTGTTCACGTCTTAGTAAGATATAAAATTGCTGCTTAATTTAACCTAGAAAAGCAAACGCTCATCAAGAGAATTTCAAGTCAAAAGAATTTTTGCAACGGCCAACAACAACAGACTCGTGTCATCGTTGACAAAAAAAAAGCGACAGTTCAAAATATCGGCAACAGGATTTATATTATCGATAGAATAAAGATCGTGAATTGATTTAACAGTCATATAAAAATTTAATATTTCTTATTTCTCTGTAGCGCTATGTCAATTATCTCTAATTTTACTTATAACTTTACTTTGTCATTTCATCCATTGAAATCTTAAAAATCGCGCCGATCTTTCGATTGTTGGCCTATCGACAATTGTGAATGGGTTTGTAAGAGTCCGCTGTTATGTTAATGTTAAATTCAGCTGACAGCTGTTATGCTCGGCGGAAAAAGAAGAAGCACGATTCATATATTTTGGTGAAAACAAAAATAATTGTAGAAAAAAGCTAAAAATGACAGAGGAAGCAAATTTTCCAGATCAAATCGAAAATGACAAGAACAAGACAAATGTGCGTTGTCAGTTTTGCAATAGTTTAATGATCAAAGCTCAGGAAGCAAAATACTGTGAGCAAAAAGTAAGTTTTATCCCGTAACTGCTGCGATTTAATGAGTAACAATAAACACATGTGCAGTATGTATGCACATTCGTATACACATGGTTATAATGTTTTGTATTGTGCACATGCTAATGCCTTCCAATTTTGTCAGATAGACGTGCCGCTGATGGAACAAAAACAACAAAGCAAAACGGAGACACTTAGCACAGAAGAACTGAAACATTTCTGGCTCCTCGAAGACATGATGATGTTTGAGAACATCGGCTTCTCCCACACCGTCAATGGATTAAAATTCCTGGTCTGTGCTGATTGCGAACGAGGCCCAGTGGGCTACCATGAGTTGGCGACCAAGCGATGTTTCGTAGCCCTCAAGCGGGTTGTTCATATCGACGTATAGGCAAAGCGTTTCGACCTCCTCAGGTCGGTTAGCATCAAGGCGATTCCGAAAGCAATTACTATGGAATCATTAATTAAGTTACTTACTCGGAACATATTCACGCTATGACATAATTTTGTGTAATTATTAATAATATTTTATGTTTCATACATATTTCTAATAGCTTGCAATGACTGTATCGATTGTATTTTCCAAATATTGTAAATCCTCTTATCAACTTTTGTAGCTTTTATATAGATAAGTTCAATTATATATATATTATTGATATATATTTTCACGTAAAAGACCGTCGTATTTGTGTTGTAATATTTATTGTTTTTCGTTCAAACATTTTACAATTTTATTGCAATTTTAAGAGGAGGTTCTTAACTAAAAAAATTCTCGCTATAAATTTTATTTCATGTGGCTTACAATTTGAACTAAATTATATGTAGGTATATATCTTGTGGCTTCTACTTAATGTGGACACAGCTTTCTTTGCTCCTTCCCGAGAGGATCTGCGTGTGCATGGGCTCTTCCTCTATGCTATGTTGGATGATGGTTTTCCATTTGGTTTTCGTTTTTTCTTTGGCAGTTGGTTACTCCGTGATGATGTGTGCAGATGGTTTATCTGGGGCGTGGTCGCTGGCGGTGACCTTGAAGCGTGTTTGGAACTTAGTCTAGATACAAGTAATTCATTTTGCTTTTCGTTTCATCTTTTCCATTTGTTTTTGTTTTATTTATTTTTTTTTAAATATTCTTTTATCAATTAGACTAAGAAATTGTTATTTATGAAATTGTTTAGCTCATCTGCTTTATTTTCAAATACTCTTTAGCTGTCTTTATTTTGTTTTGTTAGTTTTCTTATGAAAATAAAAAAGAGAAACTCAGACAAAAAGTGTTAACATTCAGTTTATATACCATATATGTTATTATATATACTACTAAGTTTCGTTTAATTGTTCTTTTCGTTATTCAATAGCCTATCATTATCATATTCTTTATTATAGTGGGGCTTTAACTGCGTTGGGTTTTTTTGTTTTTAATTTGGTTTTCATTATTTAATACTTTAGTTTCAAATTTCATGTTTAGAGATTATGTTATATTGGCCAATTTTTCCATTTTCTGTTGCATTCTCTTTATATACAATTTAAGAATTTCTCCCAAAATCGTTTCGTTTTGCGATATAAAGCTTTAGCCGTTAGACATTTAGATATCGAAAGAGGGACAAATTTGCTGGAACTAAAGAAGAGGTTAGATAACTCAATAGATATTTATGCTTGATTCTCTTACCAAAACGAAAACTGTATCAGCAATTGGTGTGAAGATGTTATTAGTGGGCTGAGAACTTAAGAACTTAACGAATCTTGGACAAGGTGGATGCAACATTTAGAGAAAATAAAAAATGAAAGACAAACAAAAAATACTAATGCGGATTGTTGTGCGCTTAACGCTGCAGCCACTTGCAGAAGCCCCAGAGGAAGGCGACGCCGGCAACCAGTCCGAAGCTGGAGATGCCGCTCAGCGCTGTGGCGCCATTGCAGTTGTCCGTGTCGCAGGAGCAGACCACCTGTCGGCCACCGAAGCCGGCACGCTGATAGCAGTAATTGGTCGATGTTTGGTTGAGGAAACCGCAGGTGCGTATCACACGGTTATCTGGAGGCACTGTGGGAGAGATACAGGATGACAGGTGGAGGCGATTAGGCGATTACATTCCTACACATGCACTCTAGTACTTACGGCTATTCACGGAGAACTCAATGACTTGCGTGATCTTGCGACAATACTTGGGTATTCCATTGCCGCGAGATGAGTACTCCTCCTGGCAGTCCTTGAGCAAATTATCAGGCGGAATGTCCAGTGCACAATTGGCGTCTTTGTGGCTGTTGCACACGAAACATTTGATGGCAACACCTGCAAGATTGAAAAAAGGCAAGAAATTGAAATAAATAATATAGGTAGAGCAGGAAGAAGTATTTTCCTAAAATTACTGAATATACCCACTAGCACAAAGTGCAGGGTATTAAATAAATTAAACAAACAGAATTAAAGTGAAAAAACCTAAGATGTATGTATTATATGTAGTACAGTTTGTGTTGGGTTAATAAGTCCAATTAGTATTTGAAAAATTTCCATTTACATATATTGCACTTATACACTTGTATACTATTTACTTGAGCTCAACTTAACCTTAATTGTTTAACAAAAAAGAGTGTAAACGAATTATTTATTGAGCTGAAATCTAAACGAAGATGGAGACGCATGTCTTGGCTTAGCTAAATTGAATTTAAGGTCGTCCAGCAGGCGACACGAGATTCATATTATTTCATTTTCTACACGAACATATATTGATATAGCTATGTATGTTTGTATGTATAAATAAGTGTGATTGTGTTTGTAGTTTATTTATTTATTTATTTATTTATTAGACCGGTCCAACAACACTTGTTATGCAATTGAAATGCGCTTTTGCTTTTTGGGTTTTTTGCGTCACACTGTGCCAAAAATGGCACATTGCAATAGACGATGATAATCATGATGGGGATGAGGATGCATAAGGAGAACATAAGGAGAACTTGGTGATAGAAGCAACGCCTCCATTAGTGTCCGACTGTTAAGTTCTTCAGAGCCAGCGCTGCCAATTAGCAAGCCTCGTTAATGGACTTCAATAACTTTCCACATGCCCCAAACTATTGTCTCTCTCCATCCCATCCCAACTGGGTTACATAAGGCAGACTGAAGTGCACCCACCCAAGAACAATGAAGACACTCTTAGACAATGCACAATGGTCGAAATAAGGAAAATGGAGTACAATTTTACTCAGCAAACTTCGATGAGCTAGATACTTTGCCCATAAAGTATAACCATAAAAGTAGCTCATTATTTTTGCTCCGAAAATTTCCAGAAAAAGTATAGTATAGGAAAATTAAGTAATAATATAAAATATTTTGATAAAGGACTTTAAAGTAGTGCTTAAAAGAACCCAACAAGTTTGAGATGAAATATTTGAACAACATATGGAGCATATGTGCCCCAACTGATAAAAAGGAAAAGGTTATGATAACCGTTAGGTACTTGTGTGCCCCCAGGAATGGGATATCTTATTTCAAAAAAACCAGCGCGATAGGGTTAAGTATAAACAAACTGTATACATGAATCGAAAATCGCTTGACGAAAATAATATAATATAAACTGCGCTACAATTTGTGAACAATATGTATGCATATAGTATGCGGAACTTAATTGACATATTTTCTAAACTATATGATATTGCATTGTTTGCTATTGGATGTGATTAAATGGAATGGAATCTATACTCGAATTACCCAAGGTTTGTTATCAAATAACGGGAAATTGCATTGATTGCATATGTTATATACTAGCTGGGTAAACTTTGATACACTATACGATATGGTTCTATAATCGCGATGCGCTGATTTATATAAGTGCGTGTCGCGACTTCAAGACGCGCCTGGCTATGGGCTTGGCTCTGCAGTGTGTGTAGTGTGTGTAGAGTGTGTTTTTTTTTTTTTTGCCTGCAATTGGCCCCGGGCCTGTTGACCAAGTGACAGGCATAGGGCAAATGGAGCACAACTCTGCGCATGTCCTACATTTCCATGCACACACACACACACATACATATATATACTATATATATACGCATATTTCACCCAGTTAAACGAGATGCGCTTTGGGCGGATTTGCTCATTTCCGAGCAGATTTTTGTAAATATACACATAGCTGGTAATAGGATATGGATATGGCTAAAGTTGTTAATTAAAGTACTAATCATAGTTAGTTGGAGAAGTTGGGGGGAGTGCAAGCAGGCTGCCAGGCTGCCAGGCTGGGGTGATTGTGCTGCCAAGATAGCCAGATTCAGGCCAAAAAGGCGCCATTGTGGCCGGCGAAGACGTTGAGCTCGCGCACTCACTCACTCTCTCTCTCTCTCTCTCTCTCTCTCCTATCTCTTTCTCTCTCACTTGCAATGCAGCACATGCTCAGAGTGTGAGTTCAAATCCGACTATGGGAATCCTTTGCAGCGACTTCCACTCTATACCCGCCCCCTTGCTCCCTCTCGCGGGTATCTGTCTCCACTTTTTTTTTTTGCGCTCCTTCCATAGTCACGCATTATGTAATCGCACTCGTTCAGGCAGATTTCCGTTCTGTTTGCTTCTTTTTATATTATTTTTGTTTTCCTTTTTACTCAACTGTGTTTGAGTGTGTTTAATTTATATTATTGGATTGTTCATTATTAATGCTTTTATTATAACTAGTTTATTATTAAGGGTTTCTGGTTTTAAACAACGTTTACCTTGCTGCACGGCAATTGCCAGTATGAGCGCGCTAATCACATAGATGTACTGCATTTCTGCTTGAATATTATTATTTATATTATTAACTTTTTGGTTTTTTTTTTCTTGAGCGTCTTTGGCTGTTTTTATTAATGTTTTCTTTTTTAAAGCTGCTCCCTTTCAGTTAACTTTAACTTAATTTCCTTTTTTTATTAAATTTTATGTTTTTTTTCCAGCACTTTTCGCTTCTCTGGGGAGCAGAACGTCACAACAACGATAACGACAACCAGCGACTGGAACTGAAGACGCAGCTTGCACGGTAAATGTGGCACGAATGAGTCGGGTCGCTCGGGTCGCTCAGGCCACTGTGGGCCAGTTTAGCGGCTGTGATGCCCGGTAGAGAGCTTTTGCGAGCTTTCGCTGTGTGAGCACACGCAGGACGCGCTCTTCCTGTGGAGAAAGAGAGAAAGAGAGGGGGAAGGAATGCTAAATGAGATAAAGCTACTCGTATTGCAAATATACGTTTACTTACACTAGACTGCAAAGTTTTTAAAATGTTTTTTTATTTATATATTTTTTTAAAGTTCACAAAATTAAAATTAAAACAAAACTTTCCCTTTTTTCATAATTTCAATATTATATTATAAATATTATATTATAAATAATAAACATTTTTAGGTAAACTTGTAGTTTATTATTATAAAATTACATTTATTTTAAGAGCTTTCAATTAAACTGTTCTACTTATTTTCTTTTTATGCAAATGAAGCAATTAAATCTCAATTAAGTCTAGGTCTGATTAGTCTGTTTCGCCTACTATAAATCTTAAAGTTATTCTTAACCCTGAGAAGACTCATATATTCCGAAAAGTCACACGTGAAACCGACTTCTCCGATATGTGTGTAAGACTGCACAATATTCCAGTATTCGCTGGTGACATAAATCCATCTGTCCAGCTTATTAATTAAGCTTAATCGCAGGTTTCCTTTTGCTTGGCGGATTTCAATTGAATTTAGCTATAGCTACAGATTTATATATATATATCTTTTATTTTCGCGAGATTGTGCGTTGCTTTTGTACGTCAACCAAATCAAAGCGAATCTTTCTCTCTATATAATTCGATCTTCCCCTCGAGATGATCGTCGCTTTGATCTGCCATCTCTCTATCTCTCTCTCTCTCTCCCTCAACTGATCTGCCTCAATTGATGTCATTACCACTTTCATTTACGAAATGCGCTCTATAAATAGTTTTACAACCCAACTCTCTAGGGTTAAAGTACGCATAATCAGAATGCCGACAAACAAATTGTATCCAATTGTAAAACGACATGATTGTGCATGCACAAAGCTTTAAGTATAGTAAGCTTAGGTTTACAATAACAAGCTATAAAATCTCTTACTCTATCTCTCTCTCTTTAAGCTCTTCCAAGTCACAAACACATAGGGAACTTTTTGCTGAGCTTTCGATTCGCCCTAATTTCCCACTATTTCAAGTAACATAATTTACCCTAAGCTTAAGTTAAAGTTGTTATTATATTTGTTGTAGTTAGGTTGCATTGTTCTTGTATAGATTAATACAAAATAATCTTTCAAAACTTTGGCACTTGCATATACCACCCGAAACCGGTTTAAACAATTGAAGAAACGCTGACAAGCAAATAATTTTGTCAGGCTGCAAGTGAAGGTGACGACGGAGCTCAGTTCCTCATAAGCACGCACTGTGCCCCTACTATATTGTTTATTATTTCTTAAATTGAAATTCTTAATTGATTAAAAAAATTAAAAAGAAAGCTGATTATATTTCACCAGCGTTTATATTAAATATAAACTAAACAGAAAATCTGTATACAAAATTTTTACAAAATCTTCACATTATTATTTGTTAGTATTATTTACTATCAGTTTAAAACAATTAAAAAAACTCATGCTATATATAATCGTTTATTTTTGACAAAGCAAAGTTCACAGTGTTTATAAGCTCTGCCAAAATAGTTCTTTAAATGAATAATTAAAACAGTTATAGCATGTGCGTATATAAATACCATACCGTGCGTATATTTTTGAAGAGTAAGAAATCTACAGTTGAGTGTGCTCGACTGTCATATACCTCTCCTTTACATAATTAATTAAATATCATCAGATAAACGTAAATAAATATTTATATTTATTTATAGTCTCGAATGTTAAAGCTGAACATGAACATATATTTTTTGTACGTTTATAATACTCTTCTAACACATGGATAGTGGGTATACAAAAGGCACAATTTTTGAATTGTTATGCTTAGCTAAAATACTCCCCGGATAATCACATGCTAAGTGCCTTCAAGTATATAGTATTTACTTGTAGTTATTTGTAGTAATTTGTTTCTCTTTATGGTAAATATAATAATAATTTGTATAGATACCCCCTTCTAGTCTCCATGTAAATCAACTTGTAGTAGCTGTAGTTAAATTTCTCAGCTGGATGAAACCAAACTTGATTGAGTTTTGGTAGCTAATTACCGGTTTTAACCAACCGATTCACTGATAAGCGAAGAACGACTGAAACTAACAACAGAGCCGGAACATAATCCCAGACAACACACACACACATACATAGTTAGTTGAAGAGAAGAGACATCGCTAATCAACGTGCTCTTACGTGTCAGTGGAGCAACAAACAATAATAATAATATATACTATATATAATACATGAATATTAAAGTACTGCCAAGGTACATGGCTAATGAGCTTTAAGCCGTTGCCTTTGGCGGTCGTTGATTACCGGTTAAAAGCGGCTGCTCAATGAAAGAACAGCATGTGCAGTGATTTTGGTGTATTATGTGGGAGAGGGGGAGGGCCTTATCAATGCAACTTGTCTCCCGTCTCTGTCTAGTCAATGTCGACCCCGAAAGCGATGATCGTGTAACGGAAGTTTTGTTTGTTTTTTCCTTTACCAGAGCTTCTTTTGAAAAGTGTGAGTCGTTCGTCTCTTTAATACCGTGCTATGTTACTCTCTTACGCACACTCACACACACACACACACACACACCTACACACTCTCGCACGCGCACACGTTACCGTTCAGGTCTTTGCCACTGTATGAGTGTGTGTGAGATGCTGCCGGTTAATCTCAACTGCGTTCTCACTGTCGCTCTTAATACCCTGTAGCAGAATGGAGATTAGGGTATGCATGACTAGGGGTCATCTGCTTTATAATAGAGTTCATATATACTTATTTATTTTGCATTAATTTATATATTAAATATAGTATCTATTGCTTAAGAATATTTTTTTATATATATTATTGTATTATATTATATATTATAATTACTGAGACTCAAGGCTTCCCTAGATATGATATGAGCTGTATTTCGTGTATATTCTGTATACTCAAAAATTCTTAGAATCAAAAGATTCTTGAGATGAAATAGATCAATAGATATCAATAACGAAAAAATATAATATATAAAATTCGTTAACGCCGTCTAAAGTATTGAAGTGTTGATTACAGGGTATTTGCTCGTTGAGCCTACATATAGTTATGTTCTGTTCGTGTCTCGTTCGCATTTTCCAAATCAATCTATTTTTTTTCGAAAAATTCAACTCAAGTTTTTAGATTCATCTGGACGGTGCACGCGTCAAGTTGACAACTCGCAGCGTCCTCTTCGATTATATTGAAATTTTTAAAGATTCCGTCTGCAATTGTTCTATACATATATACATACCTATATAGCAACGCGAGTGAGTGATTTAATTTGATTTTAATTGTGCTTCTTAAGTGATTAAAAAACAAAAAAAAAAACATATTCTGAGAATAACTTTTGAATTGAAGAACATTATCTTATCATCTCCTGCTTCTGTAGATAGTGTAATGCAACTTAGTATTAACTTTATCTAATTAACTTCCTCTCCCACACATTAGATAACCGCATGACACTTGCAATTGACTGTTTCGAGTCAAGATCAAATTTCAATCGAGCAGGCAGAGACGCGCAACCACATTGATCCCCAGTCTCCAAACAGAAAACCGAATCTCGAAGAATCGATAACATAATGTCAACAACATTCGTTTACATCGTATTAATCGCTTTCGCAGCGAATCTCTTATCGGGTAAGTGCTATATACATATATAGGTCTCAATATGTAGAGGGTGGAGCACCTCGCTTTCAAGTGGATCTCATTAGGCTCGCGTACAATCAAAGATCTACGGATCAACAATGTTGAGGCGTGTTAATTGTTAATCACTTTAATTATACTATTTAACAACACTATCTAATACACATCTATCAATGGGTTGTACATCCAATCCAATTTGCTTTTCGACGCGCTGATGTGGAAAATAATACGCCGATAGTATTAGTTTTCCATAGAACATTTTGAAGTGAGTGAATCAGATCCATTCAGCTGGAAAGGTGTATGGGTTTACACAAACTGTAGAGTAACAGTATATTTAATTTTAATTTTATATGCAGCATGATTGAATGAGGGAGCACAGTCAGTTCAAGAAGATTACGTACAGACATACCATATAAAATATATATGCAAGCGAGAGATCTGAAAGGATTTAATGAAGTCTAATTGAATTAATTGACTTCGTTCACAGAGTTACTGCAAGAGAGAGAGAGAGAGAGAGAGAGAGAGAGAGCTGTAAAATCATATCCAACTTGAAATTAAGTACTTAAAGAGTTCTCACAACTTTTCTTCTCTCAGTGTATGGGAACTACACTATAAAGAGGCATCATTATAGACGATAACTTTATGAAAGCTATTTAGTGTTAATAAAATGCGCAAACACTTGACCCTAGAACGCTCACAGATACTCATACTATATATATAGATATATAGATATATATATAATATCATATTATATATGCCATATAGATCCAACTGCGCGTTTCATTAGCATTCAATTGTCAAGTGGTGCAACAAAGCTTTCTTGCACAAGTTCAAGTTTCCAAGTGGAAAATATAAATTGGAGGGAATGAGGGAATGGATAAAATGCAAATGCTGAAAGTGTTATCTGAAACTTAAGATCTCAAGTCCTAAATTCAAATGCCAAGTTTCAACTGTAGTTGCATTCTTTATGGCAGGTCCCTTTCGTTTTTCTCTGTGTTTCAACGTGTTTTTTATTAGCGTCGACTTAATTACCAAATGGGTCAAGTTCCATAACCTAGTTGTACCTGACTTTACACCCCCAACTCAACTCCCCCCCAACAGGGCGTTGAATAGGCCAAATAAGTGCAATTTCCCGTTACTTGCCATGCAAGAAAACGAAAAAAGTTAAGAAAGTTACAAAAAAGTTGCGCATACGCCCCGTTAAACGCTTGACACTCGACATTTAAAGGGACCGAAGATATTTCGATAAAAGAGACTTACTTTTTGTCTAAAAATCGAACTCCCTATGAAGCGTAAAATATTAAAAACGATTGCATTTCTTTTTTAACTATTTCCTGTCACTAAGTATAATAAATAGTTAGCATGTTAAACAATTCTATATTCTTTAAGATATATACAAATACAGTCTGTTTTTGTTTAGGGTATCTTTTGTGAATCCAATTGATATTTCGTTTTCGTTTCTTTTATTGCTTGCGTGATCTAACATACGAAACTCAAGTGAAACTATGTTTATATAGAACTGAAATTCATACTCAAAGTTGACATGCAAGAACCTAACTATAATTGGTACTGCAGAGGCACAGAGTTACTTCAGACAGACCGGAAGTTAGTCAGTCTGTCAATCATTCAGTTGGTCTCACTGTTTGTTCGTCTTTCTTTTAGTATATCTATTCTTAAGTTAGTAATAAAAAGCAAATATTAAGTATAAGGTAAGTTTATTTTACTGCCGTTTAGGGTATCTATCAGTTCGTCTATCTTTCCATTGGGTTCGCTATAAGTAAGCCTATCTGCAAGTTAGAGTTTGTCAATCCTTAGCTTGGTTTAACTGTTTTTCTCTATTTTTTTTAAGACTGTCAGTTAGATAATTTAGGACTTATGTGAGCGTCTAGTTAATCTTTTATATCATATATAATATTTTATATTATATATATTTGGGGTATCCGTTGTTTTAGAGGCTTGCTCTATTATTTAGTTAATCTATTCGTTAGCTAGTCTATTCTTCAGTTAAATTTTCGTTTGTATTTAGCTTAATGAGTGACTACTTTTAAATTTCTTTAGTTTTATCTATTAGATGGTAAAGTATTAGCTTAATCAGTCTGTCAATGAGTTGTTCAATCTGTCAGTTACCAAAGTCAAGCAGCCCAGCTAGCTGTCTCTCTGTTAGACAGTTAGTTATCAGTTAGTTAAACTGTCAGTTCCCTTGGGATGGACTGAAGGTAGTGAGGTAGTACATAGGTTACCAGGGGCTATTAAAAAATGTCTTGGCTTGAAAAGGGCGCTGTTGCAGCTGTCAGCGTGCTGTCTGTGATTTACCTCCAATTTGCGCTCATCCAGTTAACTTGCACTCACTCACATTCATTCATTATTCATTATTCATTGCAGTCTCGGCCATACGCTGCCACCAGTGCAACTCGCACGACAACGACGACTGTGGCAGCCTCGTGGTGAACACGCCACGTGCCCAGCGGGATGAGCAGTATCTGAAGGAGTGTGCCAATCAGGGTGAGCTGCAGGCCTTCTGCCGCAAGACCGTCATCAAGCTGGACGTGAACGATAAGCATCGCATCGAGCGTAGCTGTGGCTGGATCGAGGAGAAGTTACCGAACAGCTGCTTCACGGCCGACAATGAGGGTTACAAGCAGACCATATGCACCTGCAAGGCGGATGCCTGCAATGCGGCCACGCCCGGATCGGATCCCATCTCGGTTGCATGGGCCACCATGCTGGCGCTGATTGTCAGCGTCATCTCTGTGCTGCGACTTTGAAGAAAGGATCTACGAGTCCGCTGATAACTCTCTAGATAAGCTCTACACATGTTTCGCATAATTATAATAATAATAATTATAATAATAATTATAATATACACTCAAAGACAAATCCCAGGTAAAATTTGCAGATTATTTTTCTATTTAATATAGGAAACTAAACTTGATGCTCTCATATGTGCAAATTTCGTTTAATTCTTGAAACACTTGGCAGATTTCTCAAGGACTCACTGTGCTCCTCGCCCACATGGCACGCCCACAGGAGTTCGTGACACAGTTCGATGTTATTGCCGGAGCTGTTGCCAAAATGTCTGCGCAATTGTTTTGTGTGACCCCAAAACTAATAGCCAAACTTTCAGCGCTTACAGGGTATAGCGTGGGGTATAATGAATTTTGGAAATATTTTTTTTAAATTTATTTAATATTTTAATTTATATAATATTTATTTATTTAATATTTATTTTTGCTATGATAAAAAAGTATGCAGCAAAAAATGATTCGATCAATTCTTGTTGATGAAGACCAACGCTCATACCCTGTAATATTATGAAAAATGTTAAATGTGATTTTTACGCATTTTCCTGGCTCTTTATGCGTGTTGTTGTGTTTGTTTTTGACCAGATACACTAACACACACACACATACACACAGAAGAGTCGGAATACAGTAACAAATTGCTGTTCACTCTCTTTGTCAACTTCAGTAGCTGTGTGTGTGTGTGTGTGTAAGATGGCGATTGCGTGTGCGTGTGCGTTTCGCCGCCAACATGGCGCCCGCTCCAGCAACAGCATCCGCATCCGCCACATATAGCACGTACACACACACTCACACACACACACTCACGCACACCAATACACAGCAGTGGCAGCAGTCCAACAGTCAAAGAGCCAGACGCCAGACAGTGTGTCTTTCTTTTATTTTTGCGGACAGCTTGGCGCCAGCATAAACAATTTGCGCAAATTGTATTTGAACATATAATCGACGCACAGATACCCTATATATGTTTGGTATACCTCATGCCTCACGCAATAATCCCCCCTTTGTGATCATTCTCACTGAGTACAGAGATATATGTACCCCATAGTACATTTACAGTTTGTGTTACAATGGCAAATGCTGTTGCTGTCATTCTGCATGGAATGCTTGGGGATGTGTTTCCTCATCGTCATCCTCGAAGGACATTCCGTACGCATATAGCACCCTAATATGCTCGCAAAAAATGTTAATTGTTTGGCTCGTAAACTCGGAGAGTTTCGCCTTGAGTCATGATTTTTATTACTACGCAATTGCATCCGCAAGTGCAATAAAATCACAGCAATTTTATATTTGCGTAAACCGATAATGATCCTAATCTGGAGATTGGCAGATTAAAGATATACAAATTTTCTATAATATTGATTAAAGTCTTTCATAAGTTCCGATAACATTCGATATGCTTTATAACACATTGCCGTCATAGAATGGATCATTCCAAATTCTAGATTTTGTATGAATTAAATTTTCGAAAATTTCGAATTTAAATATTAATCTTATAATATTCTGCAAAACCTAAAAAGCTTATATTTCTTATTTATTTATTTGTTAAGCCTAAAGATATGCTTTATATTTTTGTCAATGCAATATGAAAATTCTCCCAATTACAATCCGATCGGACCAATAATACAAATGTTCGGTACGAGAAGCAGCAAGCGCCTTTATGAGCGGTTGACGTCGACGACGACGTCGGGATGCGTCGCTTTTCTCATTATGCGCGTGTCTGTATAAGTGCGAGCGAATAAGCCATTTGTAGTTGAATAATTACACGTTTGTTTGTTTAACCTGAGTGATTCTACATTTAAAAAATAGAAAAATTAACTTTTTTTAATTTTCGATATTATGGAATTTTAGGTAAGGGTCCCCCCTATGAATTTTCAACAATTTTTTTTTTTTTTAAATTTTAAATCTCGAGTTTTTAATTTTAATCAATTTCGGAGGTCAAAATTAGTACTAAACAATTGTTTAAACCGATTTTAAACGATACTTAATTTTGGCCCAAAAATCATGTCGAAAAAAAAGTAAAAAAATTAGACATGCAACACCCTCAACAGGCCTGGTACCGTCATTTTACTTTGATCATAACTTTCTTAAAAATCACTCGATTTTTACGCGGAATGACATTTTGTTTATGTTTTAAGAACTTGAGTGATTCTACATTTAAATAAAATCAAAATACACTTTTTGAAATTTTTCGATATTTTGAAATTGTAGATAAGGGTCCCCCCTATGATTTTTCGAGAAATTTGTTTTCTTCAAAATTTTAAATCGCCAGTTTTTTATTTTAATCGATTGCGGTGGTCAAAATTAGTACTAAACAATCGTTTAAATCGATTTTAAACGATACTTAATTTTGGCCCAAAAATCATTTCGAAGTGGTCCAAAAATTAGACATGCAACACACTCAACAGGCCTGGTACACTCATTTTACATCGATCGTAACTTTCTTAAAAATCAAACAATTTTCACGCGGAATGACATTTTGTTTATGAATTTAGAAACTGGGTGATTCTACATTTAAAAAATAGTAACATGAAAGCTTTTGATATTTTGGAAATTTAGGTAAGGGGGTGCCCTGTGATTTTTTTAAAAATGTATTTTTTTTTTAAATTTTAATTCGCGAGTTTTTAGTTCTGAATTGAATGGTATCTTACAGTCGGGCGCGCTCGGTTATAGCCTTATCGACTTGTTATTCATGTTCATGTTCAAATCCAGTCAAACTATGCTTGTTAAATAGTTAATTCCCCTAAAAGTCTCACCCCGTAATAAGTTCATAATTTCTTTAAGCTTTTAGGCAGCGCATAGAGCTCATGGTTGACCTATCCCAAACGGAAGTGGATGCGTGCGTAAACATTGTGAATTGTGCCCAAAGTCCATGGCACGCAATGCTCTCTAATATATATTCTCTCCCTCAGTCTCTAGAAAATATGATGACCTCAGCGCAACCGAACGACGACGTCATCTTTAATGCCATCAAATGCAAGACGAGAGTCGCCAACTTTCAATTGTTACCCTCTTGGCCAACTCCTTGTCCTGGCCCACTATTCCATTCCCAAATTTCAGTGTCACGCAATGGTCACAAAAGAAATTTGGGCAACTTTGATTTCGACACGTACGCAACATTACTTTCCAGGTAAATACTAAACCTAATAAAACTACTAAGGCCTCGATTTAAGTCGGACTGTATGAGAACTTGCATAAAAAATCTGGGGAAAGAATTGTGGGGAGAATTCTCTAGTGCCTAGAGCTCCCCATAGCTAAAGACTGACAAAAGGGAACTTAAGCAATCAGGGTGCACATTGTTTTGAATAGGCATGGTTCCATTCCATAGGATGAGGATGTGCCGGGATGAGTTTTGCGCTCTTGGGGGCCTCTAATTGTCGATTGCTTTGCCCAGCTCAGACTCTTGGGGCGGCAGGCAGCACAGGCTCAATCACTGTTTCAGGCTCAGTCACAGTCCCAGTCACAGTTTCCGTTGCGATAACCTTTGTAGGATCCAGCACAACTTGGCCTAACTCTATTTGCGGAGTGTCGGCGCGGGAATCATCCATAGTAATTTTTAATTTAAATATTTTTCAGGGTTCCGATATCCTTCATGTATAAAAGATGGGTATGAACAGTTTCACCATACAAGTATAATATTTATTATTATATTATTTAATTAAGTCTCTCGCAACGTTATCAAATTTTCTCAAAAGTTTCTTCATATTATTTTAAAATATTTTATACATCGATTGTAATATTAGCTAATATTTTGAAAAAAATAAAAGAGTTTAGGTTTTTTTTTTAGCATATCTTCTAGTCGAAACAGTTCTATCGTTGCTTCTATTGTGTTTTTTTTGTGCCCTGTGTGACTGGCAGCCATGTGGGAGCCAAGAGGTTATTACTGTCGGAGCCACTCGAGCGCGAGTGCGAGACGACCGACGACCAGGACACGCAGCCCCCCTGGCGCTTACGCACACAGAGAATACGAGGGAGAGAGAGAGAGAGAGAGAAGCAAAGAAACCTCCTGATGACAGCGTCGCACCCACATGCCAAATACGCGCTCGGGCAACATCCGCTCGTCGCGTCGTGCTCGGCTCCTGGGCCCGATGATGCCTGACGAAATCGTAGCGTATCCTTAAGCTGCAGTAAGTTAGTCCACAGTTGGCCAACGTTGGCGTCAGACGTTCCGCGAATTTGGTCGCTGCCTCAAGCCAAGTCGCAGTCGCAGCGCGTTTGCAAAACGAAACCAGAGCAGAAGCCGCACAAGAGGAAATAAAAGATATTGCAAAAAAAATAAAAATAAAATAAAAATTGGAAAGTGAAAAGTGAAAAGTGCAAGGAAAACTGTGAAAATGTGCCAGCGCCTAAGAAAGTTTTTGGTTCCGTTGCTGCTGCTACTCAGCGCCATATCAATAGGTGTGTGTGTGTGTGTGTGTGTGTTCTTTTGTGAAATTTGAATTATAGATATATATAAATGTTAATTGGATAAATCTGCTTTGCCCACTCCACAGGCGCCACTATAAAGTGCTACGTCTGCGATTCCACCGACAATCCCAGCTGCGCAGATCTCTCGAACTCGAGCATTGTATCCGAGGTAAGTGGCTCACGTATGCCTCATTAAACACACACACACACACATACAGACACAGGTATCAGGATTTTGATTAGATTGTGCCCAAGAGCTGCTCTCGCCCCACACACACACACACACACACACCTAGAAATTCACTTAACCTTGCGACCAGGTTGGGTAATCGCAGCAAGTTGACCTTAATCAAAGTGCTGCCTGTATATCGTATGTATAGTCGTATAACTGAGCCTGGACGAGAACGGATACGGAAACGGAAGTGTGCCACATACGTAGTCCACCGTCGCGTCGGCATATGTCCGCTTGACATGCCTCCTCCATTCCAAAAGAAATCAGAAATGGTTTATAGTTCTGAACAGAGCATACTTTTGGGCAACTATTTTCAAAAAGAAATATCTTAAAATTTGGTAGAGTTTTCATAAGAAATCTATTTGAAATAGTCTATGTGGGACAGAATATCTCAGATATCTTTAGATATCTATGTTAAAAAAAACAAATAGATTTAAATCTTTATAAATGATTGTGATTAACATACAATTTGAGTTAATTGGGTCAATAATGTTGTGGGTAAATGACAGAGAGGGAAAACTTATATATCTCTATAGATATAGTTAAATATAAATAGTTAGCAATCTATGCTTACCCTCTCGCATTTTAAAGTAATCTTTTTTGACTCAGTATATATACAATAATAGTATATATTGCATTGGAATATTTTATTCCTTTGGTTAAAAAAAGAAATCGAAGATCTTTTAATATACTCAATTTAATTGAAGTAACTTCAGTAAAAAAGTCTTCTAAGCAGATGACAATGTCTCGAAATATGTATAAGAAAAATTTTGAAAAATTCAAATTATAAAGAGAACTGTACTTATTTTTTTGGTAGATAATTATAAGGAAAAAAATTGGTAAAGATTTAAAATGAAAACATATTATTGTATATATATTATTGAGTATTATCTATCTTAATTTTGAGTTCAATTCGTTGCAATTCGAAAGGGGTAATTCCCAGATCGGAAATATTAGAGCTTTATTAGAGAAAACCCTCGTGTAGGGCAGACTGCAAGGCAAATAACGATAACGATGACGATAACGATAGTATTGTTTGCACTGTTCGCAGATTTGATAAGATATATCAGGCAATTACAAGATAGTTGCGGTTCAATCAAGTAGTTTATAGTGAATTTTACTCGTATGTATCCAATGCTTCACCTATATATAATCCTATATGTATTCTTTTGTTGGAACTATAGAACTGTACGCTGGACAAGATGAAATCGCTGGACACATGGCTGTTCGATCTGAATAAGTTCTCGTACTTTGATAACGGAGCCAATAAGAATCCGCTAATGAATTGCCAGAAGGTTGTGGCACAGGATCGTAAGTAGAATGTAAATTGAACCTAGAATAGATATAATACATGTGGGTTGGGTTTTTTCCCCCTGTGTAGCCAATACCAACAAATGGGTCACTGCACGATTTTGTCAACTGGACACAGGAGATTCGGATGCCTGTGATATATTGCGCTCCAAGCTGCGCATCACCGATGACAATGGAGGCGGCGGTGGGCAGGGCAAGCGGCGACGCGAACGGGATCAGCAGCTGCAGCAGCGACGCAAGGGACAAGCCGAGGTGGAGGCGGAGGAGAAGATGGAGTTCTTTTGCGGCATATGCAAGACGGATCATTGCAATGGCGCCGATGCTGTAACGCTGACACTGACGTCATATCTGGCAATGGGGCTGCTCCAGATGCTGCTAATGAAGATGATGATGATGCGTTGCTGAAGTGATGCGGCTGCTGCGGGTGGGTCAGGGCGTCAAGGCTGCGCGGACGTTGGCTGCATTTAGGTTGAGTTACCGTTAACGTTTACCGTTTACTTTGTAAATATTCGAGTGCCCATTCAAAACAGCGCAACACACACACACACACCCCTCTCCCGCCCACCAAACAACACCAAAAAAAAAAAAAAAAAAAAAGAAACTAGAGATTTAAGTGACAGCAAACACAGATACAGATACAGCATACCCAAGTTACAGATACAATTACTAATACAAACACAGGTCCTACTAAGCTCGTAGATACAAATACGAGTGAGTCATACGTACTTGCAGATACAAATATCTCATAGATACAGACAGACACAGTTACAGCAAACTGATAAGCAAGAACACAGTTACAATTACTCACAGATACACAACTGCAAACAGATACAGATACAAATGCACTTCACAGATACACTTGCACTCACACACACATCCCAAAAACAGCTAATAAGTACAAAATGGCTAAAACCAAGCTGAAAACGGCTAAAAATGTGTGCAGATGCGGCGCTAATCGAGTATCCTATATCAAGGATTTACAATTTATGTTTCATATACAACAAAATGCGGCGAATTCTCTAAAGAACTCGCCTCAAAACACAACTATATTATATGATATTATGGCTTCATTGTTCCGTTGTAAATGATTTGCGCCAATGATAATGATGATGATGGATGATTAAGGAGTTGAGATAAGTATAAAATTCACCAAATGCCTTTAGTTTTCAGATTGTTTACATTGCAGATGCAGATGCATACCTATAGGTATGTCAAATTGAAGAAATATATACATATATATACAATTAATTATAACTATATATGGTAGCCAAGAGAAAACTTTGAATTGATTGAACACAGCACACACACACACGGAACTCTGATATATGGTAGTATTCTCAATATATCATTTAATCTTGTTTTTTTTTCATGGAACCATATCTGGTGAGTCTATATGTGTGTGTGTGTGTGTACTCTTAGGTAGAAACAACTTAATTAGATGTGCTTGAAGAAGAAGGTAAAGAGGGAAAGGGGAAATTCCATACAAAAAAGATTTGTTTCCTCACACAAATTACCATCCAAAATAATGCTCAATCAGACTGTTATACGCAGTTGCTTAGAACAATTTCGAATAGTTTCATGGATTATTATAGATCCCAAGTGAATCGTATGAATTTCATTGAGTGTTTCAGAAAGATAACGAAAATCAGCGCCTTAAGCAAGCAAATAAAAATATATATAGTAACATAGTATGGTATACACAAACTCTATCTATCTATCCTATTGTGCATTCCTTAGTTTATCTTATGATTTATCAAACACGCTAAAACAATCAGAGGAAAGTGTGGAAAATGCCTTGGGAAATGCAATGCAACAAATGTTAATTAAATGTGCAATTAGTAGAAACGATAAAGCAATAAATGAAACGGATAGGCAAATAGAGGAACGATACGAAACGAAACGATAAATAACTATAGAGAGCGAGCTTAGTAATGTGCTTAAGCCCACAGCCACGCCCACGAAATAAATGTTGCAAAATTTATTGAAAACTATGAATAATATGTAATGCAATTAAAGTGCACGTTCAGCTATCGAGTTCTAATTAGATTTGTAAGTCGAAACTAAAAAAAAAACGAAGAATGATTGGAAAATGGCAAAATAAAAGCAATGCTGTATGACAGTATAACAGTTATGTGTGAAAAAAACAGTGTAAAACAATTGTTTCATTTCAATTTGGATACCTTTTGCTTACCTAAACTGATATAATATTTTTTCTAGGTGTTATAATGTTTGAAAATCGCATATCTTTTTATTCCTGTTTAGGAGTGTATAACAGCGACATTATAAAGTGTTATAATCCCTAACAGACATCACTATACTAATATATATATTCCTAAGTGTATAACAGACTTCCTTAGGACAGTAAGCTAAAATGATGCTATAATTGCGAGAGTATAACAGAGTTCACTTAGACAGTATACCAACATAAAGCTTTATAAAACCGTATGAGGCATATAACAGACTTCAGTATACTAATATATACATTCCTAAGTATATAACAGACTTCCTTAGGACAGTGAGCTAAAATGATGCTCTAAATGAGAGAGTATAACAGAGTTCACTGGGACAGTATATCATCGATAAGGCATAGGAGCTAGTAATCGATATGGCACAGCAGTAGCAGACAACTTATAGCTACTGCTGCAACTGAAGTATCAATGGCATACGTATAACAGCTGTATAACAGTTGTGCATATCTCGTTTGCTCTTTTATTTTTTTATTTCTTTTTGTTTTTTTTTGGGAGCGTCTCATGTTCTTTCCGGCAATCAGCGATAATTTTTCCATTACTCATGTTATATACATACACCTCCCCCCAAACCCCGCCTGCCTCTATCTTAGGCGATGCTATCGAAACCTCCGCTTGTCACCAGCCGCAGGGTGACATGTTTCCACTGTAGCGCAAATTATTTTTGCCCCAGCAGCCGTGGCAGCCGACTACGACGACGATGAGGAAGTGTCGCCGATAGCGCATCGACAGTTCAATTTGAATTTTCGGCAGTGCGAGCACGCGTAGTAGCATCCATCCAGAGCCAGTCCAGAGCAACCCACATTAGTTCCAGCATAGCATAGTTTAAGGATTATCTCTGGCGAAGATGCAGTCAAATTTCTTGTTCATCTTCTTGTGCCTGCTGGCGATTTGCTTCAGCTCCAGTTCAGGTAGGTAAAGCACAGAGAAGTGTCCACATGCCCCCGGTCAGATGTGGCTAATCCTCCTGCATTTAATGTTCCCCATGCAGCCCTGCGCTGTTATACATGCGAAGATTGCGACGAGCTGTCGGAACTGAAGGAGCTGGAGGTGTGCATCATGCCAGCCACGTTGCAGCAGCAGCTGCAGCCTGAGAATCCCAGCTCCAGTCCCAGCCCAGCAGGTGCTCCTGTATCGCCATCTTCGACTGCACCCGCGGCAGCAACTGCAGCAGCACCACTACCGGCAGCACCAGATGATGGAGAGGATTACGAAAGCGAGGAAGAGGATGAATCGGCGCCGCCAGCAAAACCAGGATCTGCAGGAGCAGCTGGAACGGGAGCTGGAGCCGCCGCTGCTGCTGCTCCGGCTGCTGCTCCTGCTGCCGCTGCTTCGTCTGCAGTCGATAGCGAGGCAGAGGACGAGGATGAGGACGGAAGTGAGGATTACGATGATCGCAGACGGAAACGCAGAAGCCTACGACAATTTCCCAGCACACAGCGAGCAGTTTGTTATATAGCGAGTCTACAGCGTAAGTAAAGCGAGAATATATTCTGAGTATATATAATATGGAAAAAAATCCTTTCGGTACCTCGAAGATCTCTCAAGTGTTACCCTAAGTTTCAGTTATTTTTCCAATCATTCCAATTCATTTCCAACCTCGACCTTTATCTAGAGGTATGTAATATTGTTTTTTAAAGGTTTCAAAGAAATGTATACATTTTTCATTACTTTGTTTCCCTCAAGAATCTTAACGGTTGACTCATAAGCATCATGTGTGTACTATATATGTTATATCATATATCATATATCATTGTCGAACGAAACTGATGTAAGGGAAACACATGTTTACAATGTGTGATTTTCGTTGTTCACTTATCATATCGTATGAAATTTACGATATATACTCGAGATGTAATACTCGATCAGATTGCGGCTCTCAATTTAATTAAAAAAGTGATATAACCTGAAATATATACTATATGTTTATAAAATGGATATATCAATTTAAATACCCTGTAAAGTAAGAGTATCTTGAGAAATTTTGAATTTACATATATCATTTCTTTCCTACAGTCAATGGCACGGATATTACGAATCGTGGCTGCACTCTCGTCTCGGGTAATAATCAGACAACCGCCTGTATGGGTCTCTTCGACGGTTGGGATGTGGTAGGGTGCCACGTGTGTGAGACGAATGGATGCAATGCCCCCATAAAGGGCACGGTGATTGGCCAGGCGAATAGTGGGTGCGGCACATGGAAATCCTGGACGAGGCTAGGACTCCTTCTACTTGCTACGATCACTGTGATTGGCTGACATGTATATGAATATATATGTATATATATGAACATTATGTTGAATGTAATAAATAATAACGAGAATGGGACAAGTATTTGGAATCGATAACTGCGATTTATGAACCATTACGGTCTATATTTCTGGCTATTTTCGATGCCAAAGGTGTGAGCACACCTGAGCTATTTTCGCCTAATTATTAAATTGCTTGAATATCGATAAGAACTGAGTGAGGGTGCAACTGTTCACAGTTCAAACTGACGTCGTTTTTCCAAACAGAAGCAAATCAATTACACCTCCAACTGATAAGTTCGCAACGGTGACTGCACTCGACTGTGGAATACCCAACATAAGAAATTTAATACAGTTTTTTCTTCAAGTTGTGCAACTATTTTCTTTTGGTTTTTAAGGTGTCTTAACATATTATATATATTTTTGATATAAACTGAATAATGATATTATTTTTGTCAATCATTATACCAAATTTGATGAATCTAATCCAACAAAGAACATACATATATACAAAAGTAGCTACAGTTTTTCCAATTATCTGAAATATTTACAGCCTAAAGCTTAATACTAATATAACTGATGAATCAATACATATTCTATATACCCCATTTTTACTCATTTCCACATTGCACACAGGGTATACGAGAAATGTATCCGAAGCGATGACTGTGACGCTCTGACAATCGTGACTTCATTCCTATTGCTGATAACCGATGATCAGCCGATGGAACTGATAGCATTAGGCCTCAAGTGGCAATCGCTGCCTGGCCAGTTGAGCGATTTATAATGGGGTCTCAGCGCCTTCATTATTATTAGAAGTAGGTTCTTAATCGGGGTGATGATGAACAAATTCCCAACGAGTTTTTCGCTCTGCGGAAATATTTTTTTTTATCACTCACAAAAAAAAAAATGCGTTGCAACGGGTGTTCATTAAGGAAACTTGTTCTCGGTGAGAGGCAACGGAATTGCAATTGCCAAATTCGTAATGCTTTGTATTGATATTGTATATAATGAGTGTATATAATATAATATATATACTATAGATACATATGCGGGCTGGTCTCGCTGTTAGACTTCCCTGTTTTATTTTGGACAGGGTTTAACTGCCTTCCGGGATAACTCGAAACCCTGTCAAAACTTTGATATTTTAAGAGAAAGAGTAAGAGAGAGAGAGGGAATATTTGATAGAGCGAGAGAGCAGTACAATAAGAGAACGTCATTTAGCGCATTACGTGATGTCAAAATGTACCAAAAAATTCAAATTTTTATAATTTCAACTTTTGTTTTTGTTTTGATCTCTCTGGGTTTTTTATCTACGTCCGATTCGAGTCTCTGTCGCGATATTGATGCGTCAGTTAGCCAGTCAGACATTTAAGACGCTTTTTAGCCATTTGGCACGAACTGGCACAAAAAAAGAATGATATGGGAGCTTCAGTGAGAGAATGATAAGTAATATACGCACGATCTATAGTCTGTCTGCATCAGGGTCAACTATTTTACAACTGACCCAAACCAGATATACCATGAGAGAGAGTATATCCGAAACAAAAAGATATGTGAGTTGCATATCAGTTACTACGAAGTTCAGATCGCTGTACAAAGTTTTGCCAGAACTTTCTGAAATTCTCTGAGACTCGTATTGATTTGAAATGCAATACGATATTTTTTATCGACCCTTGTGACTTGACTTCTTGGCTTATCTCTTGCCCTAAATTTGCAAATTTTCTCGAGGTTGAGCGACGTCGTCAACCTCTTTGTGTGTTCAAGTGGAAAAATTTTGACTGCGTTTGTAGTGCAATCGTACCGAGTTCTCGTAGTAATTCTCAGAGACCCCTACCTCTATCTCTCTCTCTCTCTCTCTTCAAAGGCTAGAGAGTCACACAACAAGTGTAAATGGGTCGGGTAAATAGCGAATAAAAAGCTGTTAATTGAATTGCCTCGTCTAAGCCGGAGTGGTAGAAGAAGTAGGTGCGTTTAGGTTGAAACATTTATGAGGGGGGTACGGAGAAGGTGTCGCTTAATTGAAATCGAGTTTGTTTGCATTGCGTGTTTCTCTGATATTAAGTAATACTCATCATGCGACATCGCGAGCATATGTAGATAAATATTATGCAAATGTTAGGGTATCTACCCTACAAAGAAGATACGTTCAACCCAACCCAGGGGAAATTTAAGAACAGAATGCAAATGTAACAGATATTGCAGTCGTGTCTCATCCCCCCTATATATATCAGTATCTTATGGGTTCTTATTAAAAACCCCAAGCTTGAATCATGTTCTACGGGAAATCTTTTCCCAGTTACTTATACGATACGAGTTCATTGTTATTCTCTTCCTGCTGACGTTTGCGATCTCATTGAAAGCGTCATAAGAGCGAAAAGAGAACGCACAAGAGCGAGACAGGTAGCAACTAAGAGCGTACAAGTAATCCCTCTCTCTCTCTCTCCCTTGATTCGACTTTTACTTTCAGCAAATTGGGTTCTGCATTATAAATTAATTGGTTATCAATAAAATAAAATACGAAGCACCTACGCTCTCGCACACTCTCACTCTATAGCGCTGTTTCCCTCTCTCTCTCTAGCTCTCTTCGAAATATACAAGCTACCTATCTCTTTCTGGAGCGTCGAAGCCGACGCTGTTTGCCGTCTCCGTCGCCGTCGCAGCGAGTCGCAGCGGCGCGTTATTATAAAACTCTATAAAAAGTCTCAAACAAATCACAAGATTTTCAGTTAAATTTCTGAATTCGCAAACTGCGGTCGCAAAAACGTGAGAGACGCGACGAAATAAGAATTTATATCGTATATATATATATACTAGAATATATATTGATAAGTTTATAAACGTTTGATACCCTCGAAATCGAAATCGAAACGAATTAAGAATGCAGAATTCAAGCAGAAATCATCTAATCTTGGCCAGCGTTTTCGCTTTGCTCTTCGTCACACCAGGTAAGACCCTAAAAAAAAAAAAAAGAAATGTTCTATGGCTATATAGAACAGGGTACTGTTATCCCGGCTGACAGCTCGATTAAGTCCAAGTGTCGTGATAAAAATAGAAAAACTTGAACCGATCAAACCGAAAGCTGCACATGGAAAGCATTAAGTCCGAAAAAAAAGACGATATGATATGTACGATACCATCCCCATATACTTAAAGTGACTATTTATAGGGCACTCGTTTGTTATGCAATCCGCAATAAAACCGACAAATCATAAAAGTTTATTGCAATCGCAATTTGCATATTAAGCCAGAGAGAAAAATAAAATAATAATAAACAAAAGAACCTTAACAATAAGTAAAAGTTCACTGCGTTTTTTCGCACAGTTTGCAGTAAAAATATGTCATAAATAATGCAACAAAAATTATTAACAATTTTTTGCCATGATGCGGAAATGTCTAGCAATGTCAGACAGATAATACGACAGTGTGGTATAAATATGTAGTTCCAATTTTAGTCTAGAATGGAGCTAATTCGACTGACATTGAGAGAGAGGGACTGCGTCGAGAGTGCTAATTGAAAAGCTGCTGCGACCTAAGCTCGCATGCTACAGTTACAGGCATATATATATGCATATATATAGTCTGGTAGTACGGACACATGACACTGCTGTCTTTTAGCACATTTCAGAGTCCGAAAACACAAACAACAACCCGCTCAAGCTTTTTAGCACCAAAGAAAAACCTGAATTTCTGGAAAAACGTAAAAAAAAAAAAAAATAAAAAAGTTCTTTCACGTAACATTGAGCTCCGCGAGTGAGTCGAGCAAATGTTTTCTTAATTAGTTGCATTTCTATTTTTTATTGCGCCTAATCTAAATAGAGCCTAGCGTAAAGCCAATTTCATTGTGCCAGAAGCCCCAAGGAGAAAATCTAAACTGTTTTTTTAGTTTTTCGGTTCATTAACAAACTTTAAATTCTAATTGAAAGTTCTGTTTTGAAAAAGAATAGAAAACTTGACTAGAGTTTACTATATATTATATATAGCTCTTATTTACCTTTTACGCTATTAGTAATCATTTTTACCGTTTCTTTTTTAATGTTTTGTTCTCAAGACTCTGATTTAATTTGTTTATTTATTTATTATAATTGACTATACTTCATTCGAATTAATTATCAAATCTCGTTCAAATTTCGTAAATATGTTGGAGCACATTAAACGGTTTTTTACTACCTTGTATAAGCCCAAAATTAACCATACCTACACATAAATGGGTATTTCAAGTAATGTGATCTATAAACGAAGCGCTTCATCATATTTGTAGCTGACATTACGTACGCATTCCCCCTATACATATGTTAGCTCATTCTTTGGTATTTCAATTTCCACTTGAGTTGGATAGTAAAGTTGGGCGAAAAGGCAAAAGAAAACCTCTACGAAGCAGACTATCTACTAATGACAGCTAGCAGACAATAGATACGATTATTTTTACTATAAACATTGTGGGTTTCATTCGTATAGTTTCCTAGGTAAATAAATAGTTGAGGCGGATATAAGAATTCTCTCGGCAAGTACTTATGCAAGTAATATCATATACTACCCCACTTCACTCTATCACAGAGTATCAAAGTGCGCAATCACGATCGAAGAAGATACAAACAGAACTGGTTCCTGCCCCCTCTAAATGGATTTGCACATTGCAATGCAAATTTGTTTTGTACTCATACAAATGATTTAATTATAATTATTTATGGGGAGATTAAGAATGAAAGAGAAAGAGAGAAGGAGGGGAAAATTAACGCAATACAAAAATGTCTGTCTTATCACGTGCCTAAAGCTCGCTTCAATCGGCGCTGAACGCGGACGTGTGGCCATCAATCAAATTGATTTATTGATAGGGAATTTAGAATGAACAATTTTGGAGGAGGGAAAACATGATTCGCATAGGGGAACTTGTATACAAGGCGTATGTGCAATTTTCGCTTATCTCCCCTAGTTTTGCCCCATTGCCGGACATCTGGATGAGCACGGGTTTAGCTACCTACCGGGTTGAGTCATCCAGCGCGACTCGACTTCCTCGCCCGATGCCGTCTCTGATAAGACAATTGCGTCAATTACCACCATGTTCGAATCAGTTTACCTTCTGTTTGGCAAATATTTTGCTTCTGCTTCTTTGCTACATGCAAATGGGTAATATCACCGAGGGGAGGGGACCCTCCCACTTTGTGGAGTATGTGACATAGTGCACACACCCACGATATGGTACAAGATACGCGATACGATACGATATGATATGGTAATAGCCTCTGTTTAAGCAATGACTACAAATTATAAACTAATAACAAGTGCGGCGTACAAATGATCGACTTTAGGTTACCCTGCAATTGAATAACTTTAGATAGAGTATGGTTTTTTATGGGATTGTCTCAGCCGATTCTTCTGGTCATTATTTATAATATAATCCTGAGTTTCTCTTGGTATTCAAAGGTCTTTCTGCCATATATAGTATATTGATATTGCAAACTAAATATTTACAGAGATATGGCAGAAAATAAAATACCCTGTATTCTGTTTAAATAACGAGACATAACTGTAGACTAATAATATAGAATGAGCAAATAATGTGCCCCCTTTGTAAGTTAAGTAAACAACGGCCATGATTTATGGCCCACACATGGCGCGATCACCAAGTGCGATCGCTTTGTCATCGTTAATCGTTTATCGTTTTGTTTGCCAGAGCTATAAATTGACTATCGCACTTGCCCGATAGCATCGGAAAAGGGGAGGCAGGAGAAGATTTAGCTTCACTTTTCGGTTCTGCACGACTAGCAGATACCCTGTACGACAATTCTAACCTATTCTCCTCTCTCTGTTTTTTTTGCAGCCTGCTTCGCCGATCTGATGTGCTATGTGTGCGATGATTGTGACAAGGTAACAAAGCAGACGCCGCTGCTGGCGTGCAACGAGGACTTCTTCAATCATGGCGGCAGCACAGAAGCCTCCACAGTGACCACCACCACAATGACCACACCAGAGATCACGGAGACAACGACCACGGATGCCTCGACCAGCAGTAGCAGCACGACGAGCACGCCGCTGACAACGTTTTCGGAGACAACTTTCGATCCTACGAGTTCGGATGACACCACCACGACCCAGTTCACCGAGCTGACCACCAATGGTGATGAGACCACTGAGGCGCCACTGCCACCCACACCGGGTACGGCTCAACCACCAGAGTCGACCACGCAGGCGCCTACGCCCCCAAGTGTGGATGTGCTGCAGGCGGTTAGCTCAGACCTGCCGGCCATACGTCAGCGTAGATCTGTGATCGACACCGATGTCACCTATCACTGCTACAGCATCCAGAAGACAGGTAACGACTCTCCCTTCTCTCTCTCTCTCTCTTACACCCCCAACTAACGCCGCTCTCTCTCTCTCTCTCCGCCTTTAGCCAACAACACGTTGAGCACGGAGCGTGGCTGCCTGCGCCTGGAGACGCAACAGAATGCCTGCGTTCTGCTCAGGCAGCAGCACAACGAGACGGAGCTGAAGGTCTGCGATCCTTGCAGCATGAATGCCTGCAATGGGGCCACATCTCTGTTGAAATCATCGCTGTGGGCAACGTTGCTGCTGGGCGTGGTCGCTGCTGCGCTGCAGAGCAAGTGAGGGGATCAACGTCATCCATTCTCTCTTTCTCTCTCTCTCTCATCCCCTATACGCCCTCCCTGCCGCCGTCCACTCCAACCCGGTGTTATTTAGTGCATATTGCTCATTTGTTTTAGATGCCCCCTCCCCCTATACACCCTCTCCTTTCTCCCCCTACACAATCACAGCTACACTTACACACACATCTACACTATACACACACACACAACGCGGTGCTCATTTGTTAGATCAGCTGAAAGTAGCTGATATTATGTTGTAAGCAATACAGACGAATATCGAAATATATATTATACATAAACATATACACAAAACATACATACGCATATATCATATATATACATAAAAATGTATATGAACTATATGAAAACTTAAAAAAAACTAATCTTATATGCTGCATAAGTCAATCTAAAAACTGGATCTGTAATAAACTATATTTATACGTTAAGACTTTGAGTATTTTGATATTTTGGTATGGGATAAGAGAATTACGCATATTATGTAGGTCTTGTACCCTCAGTTTACACCGATCGTAACTTTCTTAAAAATCAAACGATTTTCAAGCGGAATGACATTTTCTTTGTGTTTTAACAAACTGCGTGATTCTACATTTCAAAAATATCAAAATTAAATTTTTGAAATTTTTCGATATTTTGTAAATTTAGGCAAGGGTCCCCCAAAAATTTTAAAAAAAAAAAAAATAAATTTTAAAAAAAAAAAAAAAAAAAAAAAAAAATTAAAAAAAAAAAAAAAAAAAAAAAAAAAAAAAAAAAAAAAAAAAAAAAAAAAAAAAAAAAAAAAAAAAAAAACCCTCTATGTATTTTTAACAAACGCGTATTAAAATATTTTTTTAAATTTTTTATTTTTTTTTAAATCGCAAGTTTTTAGCTTTAATCGATTGCGGAGGTCAAAATAAGTACTAGACAATTGTTTAAATCCATTTTAAACGATACTTAATTTTGGCCCAAAAATCATGTCGAAGTGGTCCAAAAATTAGACATGCAACACCCTCAACAGGTCTGGTACCGTCATTTTACATCGATTGTAACTTCCTTAAAAATCAACCGATTTTCATGCGGAATGACATTTTGTTTATGTTTTAACAAACTGAGTGATTCTACATTTAAGAAATAGCAAAATGTATATTTTGAAAATTTTCCATATTTTGGAAATTTATCCCTATGATTTATCAACAAAATTTGATTTTTTCTTCTCTAATCTGTTTATAACTATGATTAACTAACGTTCTCATTTCTCCATTATCCATATTTATCATTTCCCACCATGCATGACTAAAGGGCGAGATAAGAACCCTACTATATGACCTTTCCGAAGACCGTAACATATAGAACTATGTTGACATGCATTACATACATATGTGATTCTTATGCAGTTGGCTCTGGGTCAAATCGCTTATATCACTCATATTTATGTCTGGGTCAATGTCGTCTCATCAGGCCTGCGGCACGTTGCGCATACGCCGCATGGGCATGGAACATGGGACACAAACAAGCGCGATGACAAACGCAGCCCAGCGAGGAAGTGGCATACTTTTAGGCCAGACCCGTCCGTGCTGAGCAAATTTACCGAGCGCAAACAAAAAAAAAAAAAAAAAAAAAAAAAAAAACAATACAAAACAAAAGCAAAACACAAACAATTTATAAAATAACTCTGACTCGACTGGCGGATACCCTGTAAATAATACGGGAAATTCTCATGATTTAAATTTAAATATCTTCACACTGAATTTACTTCAGCAACTTCTAATAACTATTATAATGCAAAGACCTATGTATATCGTCTTCCAATTTTTTTTTAAATAAACTAATATACCCCCACTCTCAGTTCCAATACTCGTTGGGTATAAAAAGATAAGATAACTATTCATTAATAACAAAAAACCAGAGCTTTTATGTTTGTATGTCTTTTTTTTGGTTCACAGTGCGTACTAAAAGCGTGCACACCACTTGACATAAATAACTCCATTAACTCGAGCATAATAAATTAAATTCTAATCGATTTTAAAATATGTTAGCTGAGCAGTTGCTGAGTTGCCAGAACCTTATAAATATGAATAGAATGTCGAATAGGTCAGTTAGTTGGGCTAGTCTTCATATATTAGGACCATTAAAATTAGGTAATATTTCAATTACAAAACATCTGAAACTGATAAGCTGCCTGAGAATAATGCGATAAGATCTGGGTCGAAATGTGTGCCATATATGTACATGACCTTCGTGTCGAGGGATTGTTTACCTGCCAGACGGAGTGCTGCCACTCGACGATGATAATTGATAATTATAATGGTATTCCCTGATTTTATGGCGATTGAAGTTGTGATATATAAGTATCGATATAATGCGATAAAAGTGTTTGCACTACAGAAGCAACGGTAGTTATTATATTATAGGGCACCATGAAGTCAGGTAGACTCTCAGTGTTATCCATTGATATGTGTGGCTGGCTCATCGAAAGAAGTGACAGTTTTCTTTATTAAGTACCCCATAAAGACGACAGATAACGAACTCATTAGCGAAAAGAAGGCTTTCGCTTTCTCGTGACCTTCAAATCGGAAATATTTATAGATTGCGAATGTGACTTACAGTGGCATACCATAAGTAGTTCGTATTGTCCATCCCATCCGAACTGTGTACCACATTCTGAAGAACTCATTTATTATCGGACTGTCTAGAATAACTATGAATCATAGCCAAATTTCCAACTGTACCTCGAATAATATATTCTACATATTATCAAATTTTTATCGATCGCTAATAAAAACAAACAAAATATAATATAATATAAGCTTCTAGCTTTGCCCTAGTAACTATCTAAATATTTGCAACATCACAGAAAGGCTTTATTTATACTTATATATCTTAAAAATCGATTAAACTGATAAGATATAATATTACACGTACATGGGGCCCTTTAACTTAGTGGGTAATCCCCATATTACAAGCTAGGTAATCTGAATTCAGAAAAAAAAACGCAATTCAGCTAAGTCTTTAGATCTGTGATGCATTCGGAATTAACGACAAAAATTCCCCTCCAATTTTTATGGGGCAAACACTCCGTCGATTACCGTTATCATCTTTCTGTCCCACTGTCCACTGTCCAAACTAAGCCACCCGCCTAGTCGAGCGACCTGAATCAGTGTGAAATTCCGAGAATTTCAGATGCTTATCAAAACGTTTTATGTAAGGGGTTTTATTGCTATAGGAGTGCGGCCAATTAAAGCATCCTGAGGAAGTGGCATCGACAACAACAGTGTAAACAAAGAACAATACCATTCATAGCGCCCCTGATATCCTTATCTGCAGTGCGTATTGCTCACATTATTGGCGGCGATCTTATCACGAGCTGCGGACCGCCAACAGGTCCCAAGCAGAGCACCATAGTATGGTACCTCTTTACCATGGAATACCATACCATACATACCCACGCACACACACACGCACACACTCACACACACACAGGTTACCAGCCAACGAGACGCCTTATCAGATCGGGTGTCCGCCCGTTCGCCAAATGATAAAAAAATACCATGTTAACAATTTATTTTATTGTGTTAGTTTGCATTCGAGTCTCGACTCGAGCTGTTCCATTTCTGCTCCGCTCTGTTCTTAGCATCGAAAAGTGCTCAACGATCCTTGATCCTTATAAAGATGCGTTCGATTAGCCTGTTCTTACTCACACTCTGCGTCTGCGCCGCCTTTTGGTCAGGTGAGCTAGCACGCGAATTTCGGGCGTTTTTTAAAGCCAGCAAAAAACGCGCGATCGCCTCAAGCATCAATTAAATTTTTGCGTATTCAGTTTAAAGTGAAAAAATGATGAATTAAATAAAAAAAATGACGCAAGTCTACCACGTTTTCTTCAAGAAAGAAAAACAAATAATCAATCACATTTGTGAATATTTATTCGAGCGGAAAAAAGAAGAAACCGAACCGAAACCAAATAAAACATCAATCGATTTCTCATTTCGTTATTGTCTTATGTTTTATGAACTAGTCTACAGTTCAGTTTTTTAAAAAAAAAAGAGACACACACACAGACCTTATCAGCATGTTTATGTACTGAAAATAACCATGGCCATGCCCATTATTGTAATTAGTTCATTGCGACCTCAGCATTACGCATACCGCAAAAATGCACGTGTTTCAGCCGATCTTGTATAGAAATCACTCGAACCAAATTTAATGATATCTTAAATTGAATTCTAACAAAAAAAACTCAAGAAATTTTCAAGCAAATATAATTTGCAAAATTTTCCCAAAGCTCTAAAAGCAGTGACTAACTTTGGCATATGGTATAGTTTGCTATCTTCCATTTCTGCAGAAGTACGCAAATATTTAACAAAGTATGGAAAATAAAGAACTTAAGCCTCGAAGCGTAGTCGTAGTCGCAACGTTATCGTTAGTTTGTCCATACATAACATCAGCTCGATATATCAATAAGGTTTATTGCCTGTTCGAGTTGTTCGAGCTCCCAAGACATTTTCTAATCCTTCCCTTTCATATATCATTCTACAGGAGATGCCCTCGAGTGCTACGCATGCATCGGAGAAGTTTGCGAAAATCTGGAAAGTGCAGAACTAGTTAGCTGTAATCTAGATGACGAAACGACGCCTTCTACCCCGGATCCCGAGACGACTACGGATATAACTACGGATATAAATACGGATTCGACTACGGATACGCCAACCTCATCATCAAGCCCAGTAACCACCGAGTCAACGGAGCGTCCAAGCACAAACACAGATACTTCCCCCGAAACCGAAACCACTGAGACTACTCCAGAATCTTCCACAGGATCGGAGTCAACAGAATATACAACAGAGTCGACAGATACATCAACAGACACTTCAACGGGTTCAACGGAAGACTCTACAACAGATCTTTCGACTGATTCGTCAACAGACTCATCGACAGAATCTTCCTCGGATTCCTCAACAAGCGCTTCAACAGAAACTACACCAGATTCTTCAACAGAAACTACACCAGAATCTTCAACAGATTCCACAACAGATTCTTCAACAGACTCTTCGTCAGATTCTTCAACAGACTCTTCTTCAGATTCTTCTTCTGATTCCACAACAGATGCCACGACAGATTCTTCCACTGATGAAACAACAGAAACAACAGATTCTCCTGCAGCTCCATCGAGAGTATCGTCAGCTGATAAATCCTTAGCAATTGCAGGAACCCGTTCAAATCGAGCACGTCGCTCTTTGGCCGCTCAAGCCGCAGATAATCTAGTACGAACATATCAATCCTTGAAGCTCTATGGGCGTGAAATATCCTATAAGACCACAGCGTGTTACAGCATCGAAAAGGATGGCGGTAAGTTATACTCAGCTCTTTTTAGTAATATCTTCCCTAATATTTTCGTATTTTCACAGTGATTCATAAGGGCTGCGTGAAGGTGCCACATGGACAATCTGGTTGCCAAGCGGTACGTGAGACGGTCGAGCTGCCCGAGGATTCATCTGGCGATCTGTGTGAAGTTTGTCAAACTGATCGTTGCAATGGCAGCGCCAGTCTGCAAATATCTCTGGCATCTATGCTCCTGCTGCTTGGCCTGGGACTTAGGAGCCTCTTCCAATAAGGAAACCTCATTCCTAATATCCTATATCGTTATGCTTACGTTCGTTAAGTGATTTGTACTTGTATTTGTATTCGTATTTGTATTGTATATAACAAACCAAAGGAAAAGAGAAAATTAAATATTGAAACCTAATATGTTTGATGTTCTATTGAGTAAAACTTTATATCGATTGATCCCTATTCGTGCTTATCTTAATTATACCTATACAATTAAGATATCTAACTCTTTAGTTCGATTCTTGGGCTATATTTAATCGTAAACCTCGAGTTATCAAAATGAGTTAGAATCAGATTTATTATATGCATAAAGTATCGGTTAAACTTGGATATATACCCGTAGACCAATTGTCATGAGATCATTAGAAAGAGGAGCGTTTCCAGTAAATCTTATCTAATCGCAAGTCATCAATGTGAGCTCGTGGGGATCATAAATTAGATTTACTTTGCTTCATATATCATTATAACAATTCTGCATGTTTGTCTATTGGCTTTAACGACCAACCTAGATATATATTGCATCTGCGTCATATGCAATATAATCGCGTTTCGGAACTCTTCAAATGAACTTTTACTGTGCACCCATTGCACACAATATCACTGCAAATAGTACAATTCGATAGTATCTTAGGGTTATAAAATTGGCACATTTCCTGGTTATTGCTCATCCTTGAAATATTTCTAGATCAAATTGAGTTATTTGCACAAGGTGCACGAACCACGATATTGATTTTTATCAGGGTTATATCTAACATCAACTTGTAAAAGGTATCGCAAAAATATGAATATTATATGATATGCAATACATATGTTTTGTTTATGGTACGTGTGTACATTTTTCGTATGATGCCTAAACATCAGAGTCTCGATATTTAGATGGGTCTCATAAAATAATTAAACAGGATCGTAAACCAAACACAAGCATGATCAATATCAAACAATATTCACGACATAGGCCTGTAGCTAAGGCGGTTATAGAGATATTTTTGTATTCTCAAGGAAAATAAAAAGAAATACATTTCAATATTTTCTAATATTTATTTGAATCGATTTGCAAACCATATACCTTCTTAAGAATTTCCTCCCAAATCGAATATATCATATACTCTTTCTCAAGCTTCTTCTCTTAAATTTCTCTTGCTACAACTGTGATCTACAAAAAAGCTCGACATGCGAAGCTTAAAAGCTCAATCAGCACCCGGTACACAAACCCAAAAGCTTTTGAGATGTATGCATGTATATTATACAGATAGATAATTTCGTTAGTTCTGAAAAAGCTTTACTGCAGAAAAAGCTCAACGAATGCAAACCTGGTACTTACCATAATACAAATATATGTACAATTTTTTATCGCAACCCATTTACTGTTATCTATAGAAATCGCCAGATAGATAAGACAAGTGGGGAGCTACGAAAATGGGTTGAAAACGAAATTGATTAGCAGGGTGCATGGCCAATGGGTAGCAGGCAAATAAGCAGTTAACCACAGACAGTCGAGGCAAACGGTAGAACAATTTTAACTAGACCCATAGTATATTATTGAAGAAGATATTGCAAACATGGAGGTTCATAAACTTTGCATTTTTATGGCAACACTAATCGCCCTAATCAGCCAGGCGGCAAGTCAAGCCGTCGATCCGCGGAGTAAGTTTTGTGAAGTTTTGGTATATCGATCTATTCTATATTCTATTCTATATGTTATACAGATTGCACCACCACGGACTCCACAGCGACCACTTGTCCAACCGGCACCACAAAGTGTTTCATTCGCACAGGTAAATCTATGAGTCACCCCTTGTAATTGTTTAGGCGCAGTTCTATGTAGATACTATAGGTTTATATTTATATTATAGGTTATAAATGTATGTATATATGCCTTTCTCTAAGTATACTAAGTGCATTAGCTTTATCGCGGCTATTGAGTGTTTGATAACAACAAAATACACGGAGAATTACTTAGCCATAAAACTAGAGAGCTTATAATTATTTATTATTATTAATATTCGCGTAGAAAGAAATTGCGTTGCTTTGGGAAATATTACAAGTAGGTTTTACATGGTAAATATCCTAACTAGTTCATAAGCCATGAGCTTGACATTTGTTCCTAAACGAGTTTAATGATCTCTTTAACTAATTGTGAAATATCATAGGGCTCGGTCGAAGGTATAGATGGCTAAGGGGACTCTAAGTATAATTATTGTTTCATATCCGAAATATCCGAACTAGTTCATAAACTATGAGCTTGAGTTTTGTTCCTAAACGAGTTCAATGATCTCTTTAACTAATTGTGAAATATCATAGGGCGCGGTCGAAGATATAGATGGTTGGTTAAGGGGACTCTCAAGACTCTATGTATAATTATTGTTTCTTTTTTCTAGAGACAGATGGCACAGTTACACGAGGCTGCCTCACAAACGATACTTGCGTGGCGCCCAGCTGCATCTCCTGTGAGACGGAGATGTGCAACTCGTATCCCATGTGCCGCCACTGCGATGGCAGCCAGGCAGCGTGTGGCACATCAACGGCGAACGAGACAAGCTTCAATGAACTATGTACGTCCGCGACGCAGGTGTGTCTGAATAAGGTGAATGAAAACGGGACGGTGACACGCGGCTGTTCCGATACAGAATGCGAGAGCGGCGCTGGTGCCACATGTTCCTCCTGCAAAGGGGATAACTGCAATGCGGGAATCTTTCCAACTGATCGTCGCCAGTGCTATCAGTGTACGGGAGAAACGTGCGATAAGGTCGCAGACACAATGCTCCAGCCCTGCGCCATCTATGAGCAAGATAAACAAAAGTGTTATTCCATCGGATCAGATGCAAAGACAATGGAACGTGGTTGCACCACAGATACGGGCACGAAATGTGCCATCGATGGCACCGACAGCAATTGTGCCCTCTGCAACGATGCCAATGGATGCAATAATAGCACCTACTCCAGTGTCCTGGGTAGCTGCATCAAGTGCAGCAATGCGGACACTTGCATTCCCGCCCAAGACAAAGCCAATGCGGTGGCCTGTGCTGCATCCAATTACACGCAGAGTATCAATCAATGTTACTTCAAGATTTCCAGCAATGGCAGCGTGCAACGTGGCTGTGTCAATGAGCTGCCCGCTGGGGAAACATGTGATGCGAAGGATAACTGCCAAAGCTGCGACGGAAGCGCTTGCAACATCGAGGAGGGCGTCTTCACCTGCCTGACCTGTCGCAGCGATAACTATGCACCATGTCGCCAGGCACACGTCGGTGGCGAGCCCTGCGTGAATACAACCCTGACTGATCAATCGATGAAATGCTATAACGGCGAGTGGGGTAAGTAATCGATAGAAATGCGATAACAGCAAATTCGATCAGGAATAATAATCGCAAATCGTTCTTATTCCTTCTTGCATTAGATGGCATCGTTGTGCGAGGCTGTTACAACGATCTGAACACTCTGCAGAAGTATCAGTGCGATAATAATTTGGATAATCGCTGTAAGGTTTGCTCCACTGCTAACTGTAATACTGATGTGTTTAGTGGCGCCCATTCGAGAGTCCTTTCTACTGGCTTGCTACTGCTGGGACTGATCTTCGCAATGGGACGACTTCATTGAGTCAATTCATTATCCAACTGTATATTCACATGATATATTATCAACAATTTCTACCAAGAACACAAGAAATAAATAGATTAATCATTTTATACATGAGTCATGATACCGCGATACTACGTAGAATTTTGAACTACCAAAAAGACATTGACTATCAGCTACCCTGCAGGCAAATATGATTACTTTTGTTGATAATATTGTACATTCTTCGCAGTATAGTAAGTACTACTTTTCTGATTTATACTTCCCCCATCTGAGGTAAACCTTTGTTCATAAAGTATAATCCTCATAGTTTCAGAGAAATAAAAAAAACAAGTGAATATGGCTACAGTTGAACGCCCGACAGTAGGATACCCTTCTCCCAATTTTCTAAAACTGTTACAAACGTGTAACTACACTGATAATTTCAAACAGAAATTCTGCACAAATTCTTCTCTACATATAGCTCACACGCTCGCACTCACACAGCGACGCGCGTAAAGCGTAAAGCGGCGAGACGCAACGTCGAAGTCGACGTCAACTCCAAGCAGCGCGCCGGCTGCTGCTCGTACACGTTGAACGTTGACTTGAATAACTCCTGTGTTATTTGTCCGATCGGATTGTAATTTGGAGAATACATTTATATGGTATTAAGCATTATACATACCAAAGCACAACTTTATAAGTTTAATACTTTGCTTAATAATCGTAAATTACCGATTTGCGGGGGCGGTGGGCGTGGCATCAAACATTTGAAATAAACTTTGTCTGCCTATTATATATAGGAAGTTCCATACCAAATTTGGTGTCTCTAGCTTTTTTAATAGCTGAGATCCGTTGTCTCATACAGACGGACAGACGGACAGACGGACAGACGGACAGACAGACGGACATGGCTCAATCGACTCGGCTAGTGATCCTGAGCAAGAAATATATATACTTTATGGGGTCTGCCACGCCTCCTTATGCCTGTTACATACATTGCACAAAGTTAGTATACCCTTTTTTGACCATTTTCAATGGTCGAAGGGTATAAAAATATAATATACATTGATCTATAATAGAACAACAGTGTGCGGGGTATCGTACTAAGTAAAAAGCCATCAATAACAATTTGCGATAAGTATACCATATACTAAGCACAGGGCTAGACGTAAACCCGTTCTGTTTAGGGGATTCCGGTAAAAACCTATTTAATTAAGTTTATATTGTATCATATTACTTACTATAGATTTATTCAAAATATTTACATGATAAATTGAACTGTTTCTGAAAATTTTGAAATAATTTAATAGAAAATCGATATATTATTATATTAAATAGTTTTTTTTGTAGGGAATCGATCTACTTTAGAAAGTGAACCAATTATGATCCCAATATGATATAATTAATTTAGTTATGAGGCAAAGAGCGGCTCATTCAAATGCCTAGACTAGAATCAACAAGCCCGAGACGAAGCAGAGCATTGCCCTGGCCAGACTACTCTGAGGAGCAGCTCCCACCGCAGGCGCCTCCTGCCTGTTGCACAACGTGTCCGCACACATCTCGCACAGCATCGGCTCTTTGTGGCAATAGGTGGTACCTTCCTCAGTGAGTTCCGACTGACAGCCACGTGTTACCAGCCTGGTGTCACCTGGAGCATGGAGTGTAGAAGAAACGTAAGAGGGAATGTGAGGAGTCTCTAAGAACCGAACTCACGTTTGATCAGCGTGAAGCATCCTTTGCTGGTCTGTGAACATGTGATCTTCTCGCGAGGCTTGCTGGAACAGGCTCCTTTCTGTTCGCCGGTACAGCTAAAACAGGATAGACTGGGCGTAGTCTCTTTAGCTGCAGCTCCATTCGAAGTCTCCTCGGGAGTCTCAGTCTCAGGAACTTTGGCAGGCTGCTGCTCGGTTTCTGGCATCTTTGGCGTTTCTTCGACATGGGACGCTCCCTCATCGTTTTGATAATCCGGTTGCGTGGGCTCAGCTGCAGGCTCAAATGGGATTCCGGGCACAGGTTCAGGCTCAGGAGCAGGCTCAGTTGCTGTGGTAGCTTCAGGTGTGGGAGCTGCTTCAGTTGGTTTATCTGGCTGCTCAGGTGCAGCATCAGGCTCAGGTTCAGCGGCTGCAGGAGCAGCTGATGTTTCAGGCACAGATTCGGGAGCTATATCAACTGGTTCGGGCGTAGCAACAGTTGCAGGCACAGCTGCAGGTTCAGCATCATGGGCTTCCATGGTGGTGGGCAGCGGCTCATCCTCCGCCTCGGGCTGTGCCTCCTGCGCCCTGCTCGCCACGACAAGCAGACCCAAGCAAAGAGTCAACCGCTTCGCATTCATATCCAATTCGATACTGAATTCCAACTGCCACTGGATCTCTTAGCGACGTCGGCTTATCTGATTATCCAACTGCAAATTTATCTCTCAAGAGCAGCACAAATAAAACTGGATGGATGGATGGGCCCAGACTAGGGTTTAATGCCCGGATTGGTTGCCGTCTCGCTGGCAACTGACAACTGGCAAGGCCAGCTAGTGTGTGGCCTCGATGGCCATATCCATGTCCATGTGACCATATGCCACTGATTGTCACGCAATTATCCTGCTCCAAAACTAATCGATAGCATAGTACATACGAACGTGCTGCGGCTGTCAAGCGATTTAAGTGACCTCTGCCCTCCCACCCGGGCACCCTCGCAGGGCACCGCATTGCGAGCCTACTGAATTATTGATCATGTGAACATTTGGCTCTACGGACGAGGCAAACATGGAACAAAAGCTTCGCTCCCGACCTTTCCAACCATTTGTCTGGCTCATTTTTTTGCATTCAACCCAGGAAGGGGTTAGGGTCGCACATAACCGTCGTGTCACAATAGAATCGTTTAACCTGTTATTAACTACTGGGAGCTAAGATATATATAGTATGTATATCAATCGCTGAAAGCAATATGATATAGTCTGAAGATAAATGAGTCTATTTGGGGCCAGTTATATAGACCTTAATTTACTATAACTTGTAACCTTAGTGCTTAGATATGATATAAGGTCTGTCTACAATAACTCTAACTAAATATTATATTATATTCAATAATATATCTTATCGTTGTCAATATTCATAATACAAATTCGAATCATATTAGCCATAAATTGCATTATATATATATATTTTTGATGCCTTTGATGGACTATGGCTTATCCTTATCATACTGATAATTGCCTTTGTTACCATCGAAGCGCTCGGAGATAAGCCATAAAAATTCGATGCGGAATGAAGACTACTTCATTCTACATGGAATACAGCTAGAGATTAGGCAAGGTTTACTGTGAAATTATATTGGGTTATTGACCAATCCTGGCAATGTCATGTAAGCCGTGTCCAGTGGGTTAATGCGTTTCCAATAGGACGATTATCTATTTATATTTATAGCTCTCCTGCTGCTACCACTGCTGCTCCTGGCCGCACAGCCAGCTGTGGCCATAGTCTGTTATCATTGCGATTCCATCACACTGCCCGAATGCGCTCAGACGCTGGGTGAGGTGGGTCTGTTGCCGTACAAAGAGTGCGTCACAGAGCTGACGTGTGCCATGTCGATTGGTAGGTACCAACCCCACTAGCTAATACCTAGATACCTCGCTGACTGCCCTCCCTCTCCTCCCTTGCCAGTGGACTCTATTACCTATCGCGGTTGCGCCGCCGAGACGCCCACCACGCAGGCAACCTACTCAAAGCGTTGCTCCTCCAATCTCTGCAACGAAGGCGTCTATCCACCCGGTCGACTCAAGTGCCATCATTGTGCGGGTGAGAGCTGCGTGGATATACCGTTGGGTAAACCGCGTCCGTGTCGCAACCATCATGAAGAGGATTACTGCTATACGGATGTGGTCAACGCCAGCATGGCCTATCGTGGCTGCAGCTCGGACAGCAATCACACGGCATCATCTGCCAAGACGACGCAGCTGTGCGACATCAATGGCTGCAATGAGCAGCAGGGTGCCTGGAAATTAAGCTGCGCACAATGCGACTCCCTCGAGGTGCTCGGCTGCAAGCGGGATCTCTTCCAGGTGGGCAGCAGCAACTGCAACATCACTCAGTTCGAGCAGTGTCATCAGCAACTGTTGCTGGGTCATGCGGAGGAAGAACAGTTTTGTTTTACCTTCCATCAGTTGAACCGTGTGGTGCGTGGATGCTCCACAGAGCTGTCAATGGAATTGGAACCACATCGCGATCAGCTGGTGCAGTGTGCCAAGGCGGATAACTGCAATGCAGGATGCATTGGACAGCCGCAGTGCGCTAGTTGCAATTCTGTGGATCTGGAGCTATGTCGCAGCAATGGAACCGCATTGAGTAGCAGCACCTGCGGATCTCCGGAGGCATCTTCGTGCTATACCTGCGAGTATGATGATTGGAATGTGCGACGTGATTGTGGTGCACCACCAGCTAAACAGGAAAATGAGCAGCCGCAACCTCTCAAGTGCTATGAATGTGATGGATTTGCGGAGAAGGGCTGCAACCGGAAGGATTTCACGCGTTGTTATCGCTGCAGCAGCGATGAATCTGGCGCAGGTTGCGCCAATTGGCAACAACCTGGTGGAATTTACATAGAGGAATGCTCGCTGCCGGGAACTCCCTGTCTTGTGCTGAACTACTTGAATGGCACCACAGAACGTGGCTGCCAGCGTGAGGATTTCAATTGCTCCTCAACGGACGTGGCCGCTTGTAAGCAATGCGATGGCAGCTTCTGCAACAAGGGCGTCTTTCCGGATGACCGATTGTGGTGTCATCAGTGCAGTCAATGTGAGCACATCTCTCAAGGCCAAACTGCACTCCCTTGTATTCGGCAAGCTAATGAGCCGGATGATCAGCAGGCCAATTGCCTGGAGTTCTACGACGAAGACACCCAGCAAGTGGAGCGCGGTTGCCGATCCAATGCGGAGCTGTATATGAAGTGCATGTTACGCAGTGACAGTCAGGTTGGCTGTCGCCTCTGCAGCACCGATGGCTGCAACGCGACGCCTGGAGAGGATCTGCGCTCCAATGTCACTGGGACAGAACTCGCATTGGCCACAAAATCAGCAGCGTTTAAAACTGTCGTAGGGTTTTGGTGTTGGATCAGCATGATTTATCAAATAATTGCATTAAACTAGAAATCTATAATCGAAAATCGTGCTATATTGCGCTATATAACATTTGTTAATGGCCTTCGGTCTCATTGGGTCGCGGTGGTTTGTAGCCGGGACTGAGAGCACGCCCGCGGTGATTGAATGTGTAGAACGATGGAAAGTTACCCAGTGTATCCCATGTCTTCTGTTGCATGTCCACAGTGGCACGTATCTCCTTAAAGTCGCCAACAATTTGTATGATGTTATAGACGACAATCACCAAGCTGATTACAGTTTGCAATATAATCTGCAATTTAATGGCATTAGATTATGGAAAACATAAATATTCCTAAATATTTACATCCAACGGCAGACTGGTCCACTCCTGTTCGGTCAGTCGCAAGTATGTGCGATCTACAGGCAAAAAGAAAATTATTATAATTTCAATTTCAAGCTAATTTGTCCAAAGGTTGACTAATTGAAGAACTTACGGTGTGCGGCGGAAAATGCAGCATGCGCCAAACTGGCAAAGCCAGCAATAAGTAGAAGTTTGTTGAAGAATTTGCTACCCATTTTCAATTGTAGTTTTTATTTAGAAAACCCACGTAATTTGTAAGTATAATTTAAATAGCAAAAGAGTAATCAATGCAATTTACAATAAATGAATTAGGGATGTAAGCAATATCGATATCGAAATTTTAATCAAAATGTATGCCATTCGCATGTAAACGTTGAAAAAAAACTCAGCCGGCCGCTGGGAACAGCTGTTTGTCATTCGCATGTCAACATCACTTCAACCTTGCCACATCTGTGTAAACAAGTGAAGACAATTCACAATAGACATTCTCTTTTTCATTTGCTATCTCCGTGGGCTTCGTCTGAATCTCTCTCATCGTCATTCGTGTCTTGAACTTCGGGTGTTTTAGATGCAAGGTAGCGCGCTTGCTTAAAATCAAAAGCAAATTCTTACTGAATAACATAACACAATCTGCGGTCTTTTCGCGCGCATCATATTGCAAGCAATTTAAAACATAAACTTACATTTACTTCAGCTTCAGTCGTGATCTGCAGTCGAACCTGCTGCACTTGCTCGCCGTCAGTGTCCGTTTACGTGCAGTGTGTGTGTGTGTGTGTGTGTATCCTTACATCCTCGCCGCCGCCCCCGTCAACGCCTCTGCTCAGGGTGTGGTGAAAAATTACTACACAAGAATAACAAGAGACAGAGTAATAAATCGAAATTAAAGTGGAAAACATGTCGGTCTCCTCGAATGCATCGTCCGCATCGCGCAATGGCAGTATTGATGATAGCATAACAACAACAACGACGACGGGAGCTACAACAAATACGGATAGCTCCGAGCTGACGCACATATTGAATCGACGCCAGGAGATAATGGACTCGCAGGAGGCGGGCATCGAGGTGCCTCGCAGCTTCAAGGTGGTCAATGTCTACACCGAATTCCATGAGTTTTCGCGCAAGCAAATCAAGGACTATCAAAAGACCTTCAATACGTAAGTCTTCTCTTTATATACAGGGTATCTTGCATTCTAGCATTCTGTTGACTATTGTGAACTTTCAATTTTCGCCACTTTTACCCTTATCCAGACACCTAGCAAAGAGGCGCAAAAGCTTGAAATACTTTTTGCGGTCAATTGGCAACTAAATTGCATGAAACCATAACGCCCCATTCAATCCCCCCCTTTCGATATCTTGGAACTGCAATGAGGCATGACTCACACCCTATGCGGGCTTGGGTGTGTGTGTGGAGACTTTGTCACACTCACTTGCATGTTCCGTTTAAAATTTCAACCGCGATTCGCGTCGTGAGTCAAAGTTGAGTCGAGGCTACTGAATTAACTTGAATATGTAGTACCCCCTTGGTGGGGTTCGTATAATCATCGTACTATTGCATTACTGTGGTTTTTTAACTAAACTTCCTAGCTTTTCAATGGAATCTCAGTTTACGCTAGTCTCAGTCTCAGCATTCCGCAGCCCAATGAGGCATATCAAAAACACATTGCGCAACGCAATATCCAAAAGTGTAAGAGATCTTCTAAACATCTACTAAGATTAGATTAATAATAACTAAGGTGTTGTATAAGTGTCTCTTATTACATGCAAAACACTTAGTCCCCCTTCTACGCCCCTGGTAATATATGTATACTAAAACTGTACATATCTCATCTTGTCTTGATAACTTATCTCAGCTTATCCAATTTGACTTTGTTGATAGAGAATCATCAACATGATCATCATCATCATTGTCATTTTTCGTGTCGTTGTTTTCGTTGAGTTTCTCATTTCCAGAACTTGATGTGATGAACGCGATTCTCATTTTTCGCTTTACTGAATCACCTGTCGTAATAAAACTGACCGGGCAATTAGCAACTGGATTTTTTGAACTTATGTTTACTGTTTCCATCAACACCTTCAGTTAATTGCTCCAGGGCTTCTAACGAGCAGCAAACACAAATGAAAAAAAATAGTGCTCAAAACAAACTATGGACCTCCCGGTAGAGGAATCCTTTATGTTACATGTTCGTATGGAACTACTGTTTACCTTTTTCATTCGGCTGTGTGATTCATACCCAGATATTTGGGTCGAAACTCTCCAGCGCAATTGGCACATTGTCAAAAAGAAATATTTGTAATGGGAGGCATGAAAAAGAGAAGAAAAAAAAACAGTCGAACGTGCCTGGCAAACAAAATAAAGGACTGGTCTGGAAATGACTAAAGCAAGATAAGATCGAGAACTGAACTTTATTGTTTATATAGTCAGAAGGGTTTTTTTTTGGAGTGTTATTTACATTTCAATTAGCAGCAAATTGGATCGATCCCACTCCCTCTTGTTATCCTTATTTGCCAAGAGATTTGCAACATTATAATATACATATATATGTAATCTTTCTATATAATCTGTATGTATGCGAGTGAATGATTTTAATTCATACTTAATAATAATCGAAAGCCTCTCGCATACGAGTTAATATATTACCAAGAATATGGAATTTTTCATTGTTATTTCCAACACGATTTACTTTCAACTAAATCCCACTGGGGAACCAGTTCCAGCAATCCCCAACCTGTGTTTTTGAATTCACGTTCTGCCGCAAATGCCAATCGGTATCTTCTTTAGCAACGATCTTCGCTTTTAAAACGTAAACTGAAACCGGCTACTGCAGTGGCCTTTTTAAAGTCGTTTTTGTTGTTTGTAAATTTATGCGCTAATTGTGTAAATTTCGCGAACAAACTCAAAAGCTAACAAAACATTGTAAAAAACCCTGCAAAACACGATGTTCTACTGAGTCATGCGTATGTGGAAGGAAAACAGGAACAGATTCAGCGAATCCGTTTGAGATAAACAAAAAATCATAATAATAAAATCGTATTGTAGAAATATAAACAATTTGCAGACAACAAACGTCAGAGGCGAGGCATTGTTTATATGGAAGTAGAATGATGGTGTTGGGGTTGGGTGAAGGGAGCCTGTGGTTCCTAGCACCGATAAGCTTAAGACGACCCACATATGTAAGTACCCCCGCACAAATACATGTACATGGATTTGTTTATACCAAATGAAATGAGAAAAATCCGAGCAAAGAAGAAACGCGATTATCGGGCACGCAATATGCAATGTGATTTTTTTAGTAGCGTCGTAATTATTTCTGTTGATACTGCGGGGATTTGAGCTTCCGGCATTTTTTGGATGCGCAATTTTCCCATACGCTTTTCCGGGTGGAGGAGCAGACGATAAATTACAGACGCTTTCCGAACTTGATATCGATTTTCATACTTATTTATATGCATTTAATGGCGACGACGACGCCCAAGTGCCGCACATCATTTGGTAGGAGTGTGAGGGGTGGAGGGTGGCCAAGTCTCGCCGCCTGTCTGCTGCAGATAAGGCCTAAAATGTCTAAGCCCTGTAAGGAGTGAAATGACCACGCCCACCAACCAGACCTTTATCATGTTTTTTTTTTTGTACTCAGTGTCCATTTGGCTTATTGCATTTTCAACTAGAATCCCTGCAAAAGCGGAGGAGAGAGAGAGAGAGACAAGGAACAACAACAACACAAATACATTTGCATGTGAAGCCAATGTGAGTGTAGGCAGTCTCAGCTAGAGACGAGCGCGTGTCGTGATTTCTACGATTTATCTATACTTTTGAATTTAATCGTTACATGATATATCGGCTAGTTGCACATCTCTACTATCGATGTCAATGTCGCTCAGCAAACAAATTGGGTTCATGGCAAATGAGTGCATAAAATAAACCCAACAATCGCTCACACACAGACACACCGATAAAATCACTTGCAAGCACACGCACACGCACTTTACAATTGCGTCGAGGGGTGGTGGTGGTTGTTGTTGTTGTATCGTGTGTGGCCTGCTTAAACTCTGCATGGAATGTATGTATGTATATATCATGGCACTCTTTGGCGAAAGCTTTTAATTAAACCACATAGTCACCACCCATGATAACTGAAGCATAGCCCGCCCTCTTCTCCTGCTTATGTTGTTCACTCGCTTATTGCTCTTTCATATATAATTTTCCAAAAGGGTTGCAAATGTTGCACATTTTAGGATAACTGCAGCGGCCGTTTTTTAAGTACTTCCTGTGGCTCTGAAAGCCTAAGGGGGAATATTACAAATTACATACATACATGCATACAAAGCTGTATTTGCATCACACACACACACCCATACGATACATGCGTATAGTTACTGCAAGTTCATTGACATTTGCATTTGAAGCTGTTGTCATCCGTTTTGGTGTTTACATTGCGATTACACACAATGTTTACCTACACTGGGGGCTCCTGCTCCCCTTCCACCTCTTTTCAATTTGACAACACTGCAGCACTGCAACACTGCAGCAGGCAGCAGCCACATGTAAATGCTGTAATCGACAAGTTTTCGCCAATCGATAGGCACTACATTATTGGCTTCTGCATCCGTCGTGAATGGCAATTTACTTCCGCTGGCGCTGACCTTTGCCAAATGTACAGATAATTGCATTGCATAGAGTAGATGAAACTGGCGGCGACCAGCTGTCTGGCAACGTCCACAGAAACCACAAAGAGTGGCCATTATGGCGCACAAAAGCGGCTACGAGACGGCCCCCGCTGCGTGTAGGCTGCGCGCGCGCGCATTCATTGTGATTGCAATTACAATTCGTTGATTGACAGTGAAAAGTGAGTGTGAGTGTGTGTGTGTGGTAGACTTACTATCTGGTGGCAATGTCGTGCTACTCAATTGAGGAAATATCAAATTAAACACAACACATAGTAGAATCATCATCATCGACAATCAGCAGATCCTTTATGCTTGCCACTTGCTGCAATTAGTCATGTGTGGTTGATCTCGCCGGGTTGTGTGTGTGTGTGTGTATATGTTATCGCATTTGTCCCATTGTTCCCTCCCCGAGTTAGTTGATCACTGATTCATAGCGGGGAAAACGTCACATCATGTTATTTCCTGCTGCTGTAACTAAAAATACGAAAAGCGACCCACGCAACGTTCTTTATATGCTCCAATTTCATACAATACCAAATATGGCAACGCTTCCAGCATGTTTCCAGCTGCTTTGTTTTTCTTTTCTAGCGGATACTCCAACTTTACTTTAGCTCTCTTTATCAACGCTTTGATTAAATAACAAATATTTAAGACGAATGCATAATCAGCTTTAAAATACGTTTACTTCCATATCATATATAAGATAAAAGAAGCGTAGTATGTGTAATTATGCGTCTTGAATTTGAATTTTGAATTTCAAGTTTTATTTAGGTATTTTTCTTAGTTAGGAGGCAACTTTATGTTGCTGTCTGCATGGATTTTATTACTTCTCTATGCACATACGCACTTCTCACAGTATTTACATGCTACGTGTGTGTGTGTGGGTGTTTCTTTAAAATATAAATAAAAAGCAAGTGCTATTTTCGATTACACAGGTGCATGTATTCAGTTTCGAAATGAAAACATTCGCTCAGTAGTTGCTCAGGTCAGTCAGTCAATCCGTCATGCAGTCAGTTGATGAGTTCGTGCCGAGGGAAATAAACAAGATATTGTGTATGCAAGACGTCAACTATGTAAGTTTTCAACTTTGCTTTGTTGTATGTCTGTATGCAGCTTACAATAGATAAAAGACAGACCTCCCCCGAGAGAGCTGTGCGCGCAATCGCAATCACATGAAGAAATCCACATACAATCCACAGTGCATTTTAAGCATTGCAGACACACACACACACACACTTGTACATACCTTATAATAACCGTTACAAAGCCAAATGTACAAAAAGTTCAAGAACATGACGCGTTGTGATGACTGCAATAACATGGCTGGCATTAACCCGCTTGGGCCACCGAGCATGGCCCAAAGACCGAACCGAAAGAAGCATAAACTTACAATGGGCAGCAAAAGCAACAAAAGAAACAACAACTACAACAATCAACGGCAATTGCCGTCACATTAGGTTCTGCTAATAGAGAAAAAGCCGCAACGCGTTCAATAATTGCAATAAGGCACAACAACAACAACAACAATGGAGCAAATACACTTAAAACATGCATTTGCGATGCAAATGTAGCATGCAACAACAGCGACGACGACGACGACAACAACAAAAAAAATTGGCCAGCTGACCCCGTTATTTGTTGAACTGTACAAAGCGCTACTAACACACACACACACACACACTCACACCTCACAAAGTTATTTATAAAGAAAAGTAAAATCGCATGTAAATTTGGCCAGAACACCCTGTGTGTGTGTGTGTCTTATGAAATAATCGAATTGAAAACAATTTTTAAATCGATAAATGAAATGCGGCTACAGACAGGGGGTGGCAGGGTTGCCGCCATGCCACCTGCTGGATAACAAAGCATAAGGAATTTAAAGCAGCATGTGTTTTTAGACAGGTAGAATGGTGGGGGGAGGAGAGTTGCCACACCAACTGCAGGAGAGTGCAAAGTAATTGTATTGGGCAAGAGGTGATAAATTTCAAATTAATCGAATCAAACAGCTGAAATTACAATAACATGGAAAAACAAACAACGTAACGATAATGAGCATGTGTTAAGCGAGCCAATTAATTGAAAACAAATATGAGAAACTAAACGAAAGCATAACATAAAAAAATAAAAATAATAAAAGCAAAAGTCTGACAATTGTCGGATTGACGCAACCGACAAAACGCAACGAGTAGCAATTGAAGTTAATTAAGTGCGAGCAGGCGACAATAGCAACAACAACAATTCCCGTAAGTCTGTGTGTATGTGTGTGCGACTGCGTGTGTGGTGACACCTTCGCCGCCCGCCATGGCAAGATGCTTGTGCTGTTACCGTTAATTACTTTCACTCTCTCAGCTTGTCACGCAATTTGTCCCACAACAATTGTCGATGCGACAATTAACAACGAAAGCGAGCAGCGAGCAGCAAATTAAAACAACAAATTATCGACTTCTTATACTTGTGAAATCGAAACGAAATTGAAAGTTATGCTATGTAATCGATTGCGTTATAACTTATAATCGAATGTGCAGCTTATCGACTTCTAATGGTTTGAGAAATCGAAACGAAATTGAAAGTTATGCTATGTAATCGATTGCGTTATTATTTATGATCAACTAGGGAACTCGTCGTCGCCAGGCGAAGGAAACTTGACAGCCTCGCTGGCTGACTTTAATGGCAACTTGTCTTATTTTTAGTCGCAACTAGTTTGACTCGTTTCTTGCCTCGCCAAGCCAAGCCAAGCTGAAGGATGCTTCAGTAGTTGTGTAAGCGATGGATATTGCGGCAAGGTCGAGGTTTCCGCAACCAACGTTGGCGCATCTGCCTGCCGCACGCGATTTTGGCATTGCAACACAAACAGAAATCATCTCTAACATTGGATTTTTCTCAATATGCCACACGCTGGTTTCTTTTCGCGTATTACGTAATTAGTTAGTAAACGTATTTTTATATTTATTTGCATTTTTATAGCACGAATTTCCTGCCCCACAATAACAACAACAAACCAACATATTCGGTGCGGGAAGTCTCGCTCTCGTTTGAACTCTCGACTCACCGTATTGGTCGTTCAACTCGCAAAGGTTAAATTTAATTTTAAAAATGTGATTAAAGCGAATAAAGTAGAATTATAATCGCGATAAGTGAACAAGAACACATGCAGCAACAAATCATGAATATATTATAATCTTGGGATTTTTATTAACATCAAAGTATTTAACGCTTTCTTTTCATACTTTTCAAATCGTCATAGCCTTCTCTCACCTTACTTTCTCAAGTAGAAAATAAATATTTTGACTTTTCACTGATTGAGCAGTCTAAGTGCTAAATCATGGTGAAAACTCTGGGGAAACTTAGGCTATAAAAATTGGCTATATAATTTCGCATGCATAAAATATTTTCTTATTAAATATTTCTGTATCTAACTAATGACATTATTTATTTTACTTGCAGTTATGATACGGCCAGAGATGGATTCTTGGACCTTAACGAGCTTAAGTTCATGATGGAGAAACTCGGTGCACCGCAGACGCATTTGGGATTGAAACAAATGATTTCCGATGTGGACGAGGATCGCGATGGCAAAATATCGTTCCGTGAATTTTTGCTAATCTATCGTAAAGCCCAAGCCGGTGAGCTGGATTGCGATTCTGGTCTGAATCAGTTGGCTCGTCTCACCGAGATCAATGTGGAGGAGGTAGGCGTCAGTGGAGCTAAGAACTTCTTCGAGGCGAAAATCGAGCAACAGCTTCGTTCAAACAAATTCCAAGACGAGATTCGAGAGGAGCAGGAGGAACGACGTCGCGAGGAAGAGGAACGCGCACAGAGGCGCCAACAGTTCCAACAGCGTGCTGCGATCTTCCAGTAGATGCACATACCGATATTTTGTAGTCTAGAGGGGAAATCCTTATGGCGTAGGTTAAACAGAAATGCAAGAAATATAGCACACAATTTACGGGGCAATCACGGAGCCGGACTTTGATACAAGCATATATAATTACCCATATACCATATAAATACATAATCATTTATATATCACATTGCATCACATACTCATACAGATACTATACATGTATTTACCACATACCTTCGTAGATAACCAGCATACCAAAAGGATACATATTAGTTACGTTTCTAAGAAAAAGGAACAAAAAAAAAAAAAGAAAGATTTTTGTGCACTTAGTTTTAAGAGATTTTCCTTTGTACGTTTATGATTTTATTTTTATTTTAATCATTTTATGTTTTGATTTTATTTTTTGAGTTCTTTATTGTTAGTGCCATTTTGTTTTGTTCTTTAGTTTTTTTTTTATTTTTTGATTCGGTTCAATAATGTTAATAAAAAGGAAAATCAGTTGTTTAAATCGATTTAGAAATCAGAGCTCTTTGTATATATTTATGTTCGATTTCACTTTCAAATTCAATATGAATTAAGTTGAAAACGTTGAAAATTTGCAGTATTTTCACACTTCAAGTACGCCGCCGTTCAAGCAATATATAATTATAATAACTATACGAAAATTAAATTAAAAACGGCAATAACTATAACTTGCATAATTATGAATAACTGTGTATATAGTGCGAATAAAAACTAATGCAAAAATTATGATAAACAACGATTTTTTTATTACCTGCTGATTACCATAGGCTACATAAGAGGAGTATCCATTAAGATGAAGTCTCAGGAGAGCGAATACAGTATGAATTGTAAATTTCGGGAATTATCTCCCATAGAAAAATAACAACTTCCATTTCTGGTTTATATCTGGAACAGATCTTTATATACTAAAACTATTCTAAAATATGATTCTACAATGTTTTTGTCACAGCGTCAGTTTCGCCGTTCACATGGACTGCTCCACTGCGTCGCTGGGAGTGGCGACAGCGCAGCATGTCGCACTTGAGCGCATAGCGATGCTGGCAAATGGGACACTGATGTGGCTTGAGCTGCAAATGGAATCCTTTCACATGCTGGGACAATCCGTTGCGTCGCTTGAAGACCCGCTCGCATATGTTGCACTTGTAGCGTCGCTCCGAGCTGTGCGTAATACGATGCTGCTTCAGGCCGGTGCGGGATGTGAACGTCTTCTGGCAGACGCAACAGCTGTGGGTGTTCCGTTTGGCCTGTGGCTTCGCTTGTGCCCGGCCAGCAACCACTGCTGCTGCTGCTGTTGCCTGCCTGCGTCGCTTGCCAACGCCTTTCGCCTTCTTGCGGCACTTGAGCTCGTGCCGCCGGTAGACACGCCAGTGGGTGAAGCTGATGAGCTGACAATGCCGGCAGCGGTAACTCTGCAGGCGAGCGTTACGCAATGGCAGCAACTGACAGATGTAGCGCATGTGCTGGCGCAGAGCGAGACGCGAGCGGAACAGTCGCAGGCAGCCGACGCACTTCATGGCAAACACGCTGCGAGGTGGCAGCACAAAGTGCCGCTTGCGCTGGCGATGGCTAAGCAATTGCTGCACGCTGGCGTAGCTGCGACGACAGTGACGGCATCGATATCGTCGCCTTGCACTCGACTGGGCAAGCTCCGACTTCAAGCCACTATGCCGCAACTGACGGCACTTGTATTGCAAGCGACGATATCGTGCCGCCAGCTTGGCGTATGCCACATTCTGGGATTGCGGCGCACTCGCTGGAGTTGGTGTTAGCTGCTCCGGCAGGGTTGTTGTTATGAGATCATTGCGATGTAAGAAGCTGCGCTGCATGTCCAAGATGTCGATCTTCTTTTTCTCCGGCAGCTGCGGTGGCTGCAGCCAATCCGATTGCCAATAGTTGGCTACGGCCATGGAGCTGCTGCTCTCCAGTTTGAGTGGACTTGCCCCAGTCAGACTGAGACTAACCATGGGCGTAGAGAGGGGCGTGGGCGTGGGTGTTGGCGTTGCCGTGGCTGTTGCTGTCGGCGTGCCATGTGTTTGCACAAAATGCTGATGCAGACTTTCGGCGGTGAAGAACTTGGTGCTGCACATGCTGCAGTTGTGCAACCGAAAGGCCGATGATTGCACCACACTGTCGTTGAGCACCACAATGTTGGGTTTGCTCACCGGCGGCAATGGGGGCGGCGGTATCTGGCTAACATTGGTCACAATTGGCTTGGAGCTGCGCGCATCGGTGGGCGTTGGTTGAAGCATGTGCGGTGGCTGCTGCGGAGGTTGAGGCTGCGACTGCGTCTGCGTCTGGGGCTGCTCTGTCGCCTGATTATCAACACCTTCGACTTTCTCGGTTTTATACTGCTGCAGGACCGGAAGCTGCCAATCCTCCTTGGCGTAGTTATGCTCCTCGGTGAGCAGCTCCGCTTGCAGCATCTCATTGACCGTGGGCAGGACAGGAGCTGCATTTCCAACCGGCTGTGCCTGTGCGACATCCGCATCGTCGGTTATATTGATAAATGGATCATCCAGATTGATAATCTCCATAATATCACAGTTGTTGATTATGTCCTGGGCATTGAGCATGGGAAAATCGCAAAATTGGAACTTGTGCTCTGTTTCATCATTCACATCCGGCTCGTGGTCACAGCATGCGTCATCCAGACCCATGTCCAGTTCGTCCGGGAATAAATTATCCAGACTCTCGCATGCCTCTTGCTTGACACGCACCACGGGTTCCTGTTTGATCTTCAGCTGCCGTCGATACTTGCGCTGCAGTTCGCTCTGGGCAAGCATGACCACATCACAAAACTGCGAGAATCTCTCCAGCTGTCGGCAGCATTCGCCACAAATAACTTTGGGCAATGGGAGTGTGTCGTCCTGCAGTATTTGCAGAGTAGGAAAACATTTCTGTATCATGGCAAAGAGCTCGAAACTCTTGTCGAAGGAAACACAGTTCGGCGCAGAGGTTCCACAAAAGCGGCACATGCTTTTTGTGACGCCTACGTTGACATTGCTGGCTGCTGCTTCAACCGTCGCCGCCGGCAGCCTTGTCACCTGTTCGACTATGACGTTTAGAGATTCCGCAGGTGGTACTCTCACCGTGGGCACGGCATTCTTTTTTAATGTTTTACGATTGTTGCTGCAGTTGAAATCGGCGTCAATAAAGTGGCGACTGCAGACGGCACTCCACTTTGAGGGCATCCACTGCCCGCTGCGCTGTGTAAAGTCCATCCATTTCTGCAACAAATCCTTTCGCTTGAATGGGAATCTAAAACAAAGATTAATGTAACTAAATGTTTGGAAAATCCTAATCGTTTCGCACCTGTGGAAGGATATGCTGCCGGAATGAACGTATTTGTCGCTGCAATTGACCACTGCACAGTGTGCTGGCATTGAACATGTTTGTGTTTAGCTTAGATGGGGCAAAACTTGTTAATTAAGCGATAAATTATATTTTACAACTGCTTTTTTCCAGCCCTGCAGTCACGCGCATTAATCGATAGATATCGGATAAAACACAAGCACATCACTAACAAAAGGTAAACAAAGAATAATGATATAAAACATAGTTTAATGCCGATCTTGTTCGAAGCCTCAAATAATAGTTAACACAAAAGAAAATCACACACTTTTCTTTTTATGCAGTTTACTGCACCGTCGTGTCGCTCAAACTAAACTGTTTGACTACCGTTCTTGAAGATGTTGGCGGTTGGCGGTCACATTAACTTGTTGGCCGACCGATCTCTCTGTTAACGGAGAAGGTTCCTCCGCCTACCACCAGATGGTGCTGATCCAAAGTCACGCTTGGCTCGCACTGCTTGTTCCGTCGGCAGATGTTCATACCAGGGCATCTGTGTTCATCGATATATGCCTATCGATACTTAAAATGCACACAGCTGTTTCGCAGAATGCAACAAAATTTGGTTTAATTTTAATTCAGGGCATAGAGTTTTCGATGCATAGTTATGGCTTCACCATTAATTTGTTTGTTGACAGTTTAGGTTCGAAATTTGATAGTTACAAATTAATTAATTAAAGACAAAATCATTTATTTGTATAATAAAATATTACCGCAATGATTTTTCAATCCCATTAAATAATTGTCAATGTATTCAAAAATATTCGATAGCAACAATTGTTATTGTGTTTGGCGTCTCAGCTGTTCCACGTGATTCTGCATCCCTGGTGCAGATTTGCAATTTTGTTTACACGCCAAAAATATTTTCTAGTAATTCATTAAATCCTGAGGCTTTTAAAATGAAGCTGGATAACTTTCGTTTAATCGCCGAAGTTGAACAGCGACGTGCTCTTTGGGATTCATACATGAGTATGGCTGCCCGCAAGGATGTTGGCGGAAAGCAATGGCAAGAAGTAGCAGACATAATGCAGGTTGATGGTGAGTTTTTGTAATGTCATTTAGCCGACTTTATTATGAATAAATAACTATTTTTAGTGGAAACATGCAAAAAGCGTTTTAAAGGATTGCGCGACAGCTATCGCGCAGAGATCCGAAAAATTCAGCAGGGGCGAATCGAGACCTCAAACTGGTTTTATTTCCAGGCAATGGAGTTTCTGCGAAATATATTTGATCCCGATAAAATTGTGCCGTTTTCTCCAGTTAACGTTTTCTCTCCTGCCATGGACAGCGATTGTCTTGATAATGAACCCAACAGGCTGGATGACTTAATAATAGATGTTGATAATGATGATTCGTTCGATTTCGAGATCATGGGAGACATATTCAAACGCGCTTCTTCAGAAACGCAAGCTCATGATTCCAGTTCAGATATGTTGATAAACAAACTTAGCTCAGAACATTCTACTTCGAATCTATCGATGCCGTTAAACAGATCTGATGTGGAAACGTCGCCAAGATTGTTGTCGCCAATGCTCCTCAAAGCGCAGCCTGCCAAACGCTCATCAAAACGTCGAAAAACCTCATCGTCAACAGACATGCCGTATTATAATGGACACACGACAACCAAACGATCGACAGGCAAGGATCATTCACAAGACTCGGATCTTAAAGATGATCCAGATTATAATTTCTTAGTTAGCCTGCTGCCACATGTTAAGACCTTGTCGAGTATGAATAACATGAAATTTCGCTCGGAGGTCAGTAGAATACTAATGGACCTGAATCAACAGGACATGCTTCCTAGCGCACAGCGGGAATCTGAGCATACGAGCGTACCATCACTGCCTAGACTTATACCAGCACCAGCCTCATATGAACAGCAAAAACATAATGCCAGTGAGTTTCTGACGCACGGTTGCATGATTGAGTGTGATGTTAAAATAGAAAATGAAGCCCTGTTTTAAGGATTAGATTTATCAATCAACACACATAGATGTATATCAGAAAGCTGTATCCCAAATAGATATATATTTCATACCCCCCTCCTACACCTTTCCAAAACTGAAACATCGAATTACACACACATTCTTTACACACTTAATTAGTACATAAGACATATTGTTATATTATTTTCAAATACAATTTTGAAACCTTAATTTGCAAAAACTGTCATTATTTGTGGACTTTTTAAAATATTGATAAAACAAAATTAGCCGTAATTTAAAATCAACGCGATTTTCATCATTCGCTGTGAATGGCAAATATCTGTTTAGTAGCGAATGGCACATGAGTCAGCTGTTGAATTATCGAAGCCCAAGTCCATGGGAACATTTTTATTGTAATAGATAATTAGTTGTTTCGCGGTTGATAAAGCATCATTATTCATTCTTCCGTCCAATTGTGAAGTTGTGAGCGGAATCTAGATAGCCAAGATGGGAGACAGTTCTGATGAAGAATACCTGGGCGTTGATTGGATACCGTACAGCGAACGTTCCGAGTGGTCTGATGTGAGGCCGCTGCCTCAGGATGATGGTCCCAATCCTGTCGTGGCAATTGCCTATAGTCCTAGATGTGAGATACAATTCAAACGTTTTTTTGGTTAATTCATGTTGAAATTGATTCGATTTCAGTTCGTGAGGTATTCGACTATATGCGCGCCATTATCGCGAAGGGAGAGAAGTCCCAACGTGCCTTAGAGCTAACCACAGAAGCACTTCGTCTTAATCCGGCCAATTATACAGTATGGCAGTATAGACGCGATATATTACGGGCAGTGGACGCTGACTTGCAGGATGAGCTGGACTATTTGGATGAAGTGATTGGCCAGAACGCAAAGAACTATCAGGTGTGGCATCACAGACGTGTCATTGTCGAAATGATGAATTGCGCCCAATGGGAACTGGAACTAACACAAAATGCTCTGGACAACGATGGAAATGCAAAAAACTATCACGCCTGGCAGCATCGCCAATGGGCCATACGCACCTTCAAGTGAGACCCACGTTAAGAGGAGTTTTCTCCTAAATATAAGCATATATATGTGTATTTATTATCTTTCAGCCTGTACGATGACGAACTGGAGTTTGTGGATCGTCTAATACGCGAGGATCAGCGTAACAATTCAGCTTGGAATCAGCGATTCTTTGTACTAAAACACCTAGGTTTCACACCAGAGGTTATTCGCCGAGAGCTGGACTACGCTATGAGCCGCATACGTGTCATTAAGAACAACGAAAGCGCCTGGAACTACTTGATCGGTGTGCTGCGTCAAAGCGAGAGTGGACAACTCAACAGTTATCCAGAGGTGGCGACGTTTAGTGAAGAGCTCTACAATGCCGGCAATCGTTCACCTTACCTATTGGCATTCCTGATCGACTTGTACCAAGAGCAGGCACTGCAGACCGATAAACAAATCGCTGAAAAAGTCTACACACTGTGCGAAGACATGGCCAGCAAGCACGATGTGATCCGAAGCAAATATTGGCTATATGTGGCAGATCACTTGAAAACCCAGTTGCTCAAGTCAACGGAATCGGAGCCATAAGCCAATTTTACCAGTTTGTTTAGCTACTATTAACTTTGTACGTACCGCTGACTTTCATTATACGAAAATACATACCATATTATAATGTATTGAGATATTTACTGCCTCAGCAAGGCAATGGAAAATCTGACCTTAACACAATGTTTATCATCTTTTAAACATATAGTTTAATGTCATCCTAAGCATGCACATACATATATAAATACTTGCTCTAATCCGAGCGGAACCCCTTTTTCACTTTTGTGTAAATGTCATCTTATTTATGTCACAACATGGTCTGTCCTCCCCCATATTGTTTACCCAGCGTAGGTTGTCTGTTTGGACACGTTCTTTTCATTAACAATCAACAGATAAATTTATCTATGTATATGTGCGCATTTGTTATCTTGTCGGCGTTGCAGTGGTATAAAAACTAGAGAGGTTTCTGCTGTTGTCTCAATATTGGTATTTATTTAAAGTTGCTTCTTTTTCAGTTTTGTTTAGTTCGAGTACATACAATATAGCAGTTGTAATATATAACGTGTTTTTTTTTTCATTTTCTTTGTTTATGCATTTTTTGCTTTACTTTTTGTTTTCTTTCGTTAATTTGATTTTCTTGCGTATATATTGAGTTTTCATAATGAAATAGAATTTTTAATAGGCAAAGGCAAACATGATTTTTTACGGTATAATATTTCGTAGTGCTGCAATTTGAGTATTTCACAGGGCTGTCTCGAATTCCAAAATTAGTTTTAGTTATGATTTTTCGAAATTCAAAACAGTTCTGAGCGCCACATTATATTTCTTTTACCTTTGCATAGTAAGTACGTACTTAAAATAAAGCAGAAGACATCTTTGGCGTGTTTTTGTTTAGTTCGGCTAAAAAATATTATTTTTTCTTGTTATTTTGTTTGTTACTTTTAATGTAGGAGCAAAAAATCATTGAGTACTCTTTTTGCATATAGTTTAATAAAATTTCGTAATAATAAAATATATATTTGTTTTTTTTTTGTGTCTTTTTTGTTTTTGTTTTTATCATTTCTTTGTTGGGTATATAAATTTGAAAAAGCCTATAAATCCAAATATAGTAAGTATAACATACTTTCAAAATCAAAGCATTATTCCGCTTGGGCCATGCTATAGTTCTTGGAAAGTTGATGGAGTTGGAAAACGTTTTAGTAGCAGCAGCTTGGAAAATATTAAAAATATCTAGTACGCTAGTGGTAGGAGGGTTATTCATATATAGTAAATAGAGTTCGCATGGCCCGGATCGTAAAATATTTGGTACCAAAACCATTTGTGATTTTCAAAAATTGATTTACCTGTTCTGTGTTTGCGTGGAGCCAGAGAGAAGTTTTTGTTTGACCTTTGTAGTTCTTGCTGTTTCTGAGTGTGTTCGTCTTTAACAATTTGATATATAGAGTTTAATGTATATATATATGTATATATATATAATATAGTTTATAATAAATTTATACGCTCCATTTGTTCGCACTGAGCCGTTTTCATTACAATTGTTTTTTGGATTTCATCATGTTTTGTAAAAGCATTTTTAGCAAAAAATTAAAAAGTTTCTTTGTTCATTTCTAAAATCTGACTGACCTTAATAGACAGCGTGTTCCTTGACTATTATTGTTAAGTTCATTATTTACGTACATTTCACTTAGTCTCTCCCATATTATTTCCTTATCGATTTTTGTTATGGTTTGTTTCTCTTCAAATATATAAAATAAATCATTTCTCGTTCGTTTTAGCAATTTGTCGTTATGAAAACACGCTGCGCTTTGTGTGAGGAAGCTTCATATACCATCTATAAATATACTCGTACATAGATACATGTAAATACTATGTAAATGTTTCTCCATCTCTTTCTGTATCAATTTCTTTTATATAATTGTTAAAAAATTAACGCCACTTGTGCCTTGCTAAATTTTTATGTTTTTTTTTTAGTTCATGTTTTTGTATTCCTTTTTGTTGTAAGTATTATCGATTCTCTGATCCGATGAGTTCCCCTAATGGTGCCTAGTTCTAGGTGCTTACGTCCTTACATAGATACATGCATCTGTATATATCTATATATATATAGTATAGTATGTATATGTATGCATGTATGCACGCTCCGAATTCAATCTGTAACTCTCTGCGATGCGGCTCTTGGAGCCGCACCCTACTTATCCTCCCCAATGCCCTCATCAGTTGTGGTCTTACGCTCTCTAGCCTCTTCGTTGCTGATATCACATTTTTCAGCCAACATATCCTCGATGCCCTCGTCATCCACCTGGCTCTGACTCTCGCCGGGCACATGCTTGCGCCGCGGTACAACTACACACTCGCCCTGAGGTAGTGGCGGAAACTTGGCATAGGATGTGTTACTTATGGTGCCCACTGTGCTATCCTCATAGCAATCGGGTGTCATGCGGACGCGGCATGTCTCGTATGCCTTGACATAGCCCAGTTTCGTATACAGATTTCTGGATGCATCATTATGCGGACGTATCACAACGAAGGGCGTATAGCCACGCTCGAAGACAAGCTCAGTCAACGCCTTGGCCAAACGAATGCCATAGCTGAAAAAAAAATAAAATTGTAAATTTCACTCTGTGACAGTCGCTCCCCACACTCACCCCATGCGTCGATAATCTGGACGTGTTTGCATCGAAAACATAGCGCCGTAATATGAATGGACCATCCATGCGGCCAGCTCGTTGGTATCCTTGCGGAAGATACCCAAACCGGGCAGCACACGCACGAGTATATCAAATAGTTTAACGCATTCGATTTCATTGGCCGGATATAGATCGTGTATGCCCTGCACATTGTCAAGTGTCAGCAGTCGCATCTCCGCATCCTCGGGCAGCGGTTCCAGCTCCAGTTCTGTATTGAGCTTTTCACACACATAGATATCACCACTGAGTCGCTCCATTAGCCCCATCTTCGAGTAGAAGTCATCCAGGCGATTCATAATAGCGATGTGCGTAAAGTTCAGGTACAATGGCTTCTGCCAATCTATAAGTACATCTTCGGTGCGCAACAGATCGACATGTTCGATTTGTGCGGATGGACAAAATATGCCAAATGTTTGGTATATATTGTTGTGGGGCTGAAAATAAAATACTCCATATTAGATAAATATATTCGTGTATGAGTAGAAATTGAACTTACCGAAAGCGTGCATCCTGGAAAATGTAATATTATCGGTTTTTCAGGCCAATCTTTAGCAACATAAAACTTGAATTCCCAAATACGATCATTCAGGTACGTTTTAATGGTTTGATGAAACTGCAAGAGAAAACAAAAGTGTTATTACCTCTAGATTAATTCGGAATCAAAAAATAATGAATATAAGATTTTGGAAAATTTGGGCCTGCCCTATGTCTTTTCAAAAATCATCAGATTTCCTTGAGTGAGGACATTATATTCGTTATTATCAAAAATTTGGACCCTATACCTTCCATGATACCCAAGTAGTAAACAATTACCTCATCTCCAAGGAATAGGAGGTTTTGGAGGAATAGGTACTGTTTTGCTCTCACTTTCCATTATAATGATATTTAATCAAGGTTTTATGATTTTTACTCGTAAACTTGCTGTGCCCGTGTTTCATTTTTACCGTTAGCAAGGTCTTAGTCCTTCTGTTATGGAATATTACCTTCAAATTAGTAAACGCTTTTATGGCACTAAATTGTTTGCCCAACTTTAGGCTCGCCCAGCCAAAAAATTTCTGAATAAAAATCGAAACTTTAACCAACCCCCCACCAACTAAACCGACAACGCCTCTCTGACTCCGCCAGTGACTCCAATGTCGGCCCAGTTCTTGATACTGGTGCCAAGCCGAATAGTTTACCGGCCTGAGCTGCGGGTCCGCCCATTTGGGATGGGATGGGATGGGGGGAGGAGTACATGGTAGAGAACAAAGCAAGGGAATGCGCACTGTACAAAGCGAACTTGAACACGTGATGAAAAGGCGAGGCGTAGTGGCACGAGAGGCGTCGTCAGTGAAGGCGGGAGGGGGCGCGGGGCATTAAAAATTGAAGTGAAACGGGCGTAAACAGTAAAAACAGGTCAACATCAGCGATGGGTTTCGCGCAGATTGGGTCTGAGATTGCATGACTCGGGTAGTCTGCCCTACCGCCGGTCGTATAGGGAGGGGGAAGAGAGTAATTGTTCGCTTAAATTACCTGAGAATGGGGGCGTGGCTGTTGTGCATATTATACTTAGCATATAATAATAGAGACTAGTGCTAACTATAGCTATAAGTATGTGAATATTGTATTTCTTATATCGAACATACCTTTAATGATTCCGGCAGATAGCGTTCTAAAGTTACCAAAATTTCTGGAAGCTCTGATTCATGCACCAAACGAAAGTGTCTACCTTCAGGAATGATTTCCATTTCTGCAAAGAAAGAGAGAGAGAGAGATATATACTTAATGCAAATCCGTTACGAATGTCTGGCATTATTTATGCCTCGGATACGTCCAAACACATTTAAACCGTCTCGAATGCTGTCCAAATGCAATGGATTTATTCTTTTTTTTATATTCTCGGAATCCCTCAAGCCAAGCGACCTCCTGCTGCGTTTACCCGCTGTCCCCTACCCTCTCTGCGTCGCCTGAAACGCGTCACGTTTTGGCCTCAGTCAAGGCCAAAGAAATTGCTCAACAGCAAAGCAAGAGAGGAAAAAAAGAGAAAATGCGAAATAAAGAAAAAAAAGGCGAACGCCGAACCCCGAAAGCCGATGACAGTCGCAATTTTGATGCCGATGATGATGCTGTCATTTTGGCTAATACCAATACTATATACTACATATATCCGTGTGGTTGGGGGAATGTTACCCTCTCTAGTTGCTTTCAATTACGTATCTAAGGACATCCGTTGCCGAGCTAATTTGGTGGATTGCGAGCCGACAAACCGAACTACCGGACATACATATGTACATATGATGAGGCATTTCCCCCCTTGGCAATAATTCGTAACCAACATTGATCGATCTAAATGTGTTTGAATTGCCTACCAGGAACCAATTAAGTTTAACAACACTAAAATGTAATCAAATTAGGCGGTTTCCTTAGAGAAATAAGTCAGTAAGGCTTCAGTCGAGAGCGCCAGACAGTCAGATACCCTTTTGTGTATGACACTTCGACATGATTTTTGGGTCAAAATTAAGTATTGTTTAAAATCGATTTAAACAATTGTTTGGTACTAATTTTGAAATATTCAATCGATTAAAGCTAAAAACTAGCGATTTTAAAAAAATAAAAAAAAATGTTGTTGAAATTTCATACCAAATTTTCCCTTACCAAATTTTCAAAATATTGAAAAATTTCAAAAAATCCATTTTGCTATTTTTTAAATGTAGGATCACTCAGTTTATTGAAACCTAAACAAAATGTCATTCCGCGTGAAAATCGTTCGATTTTTAGAGAAGTTATGATCGCTGTAAAATGAGAGTACCGGGCCTGTTGAGGGTGTTGCATGTCTAATTTTTTTACTACTTCGACATGATTTTTGGGCCAAAATTAAGTATCGTTTAAAATCGATTTAAACAATTGTTTAGCACTTAGTTTGACCTCCGCAATCGATTAAAACTAAAAGTTTGCCATTTTAGAGAATAAAAAAATTGTTGTTGAAATTTCATAGGGGGGACCCTTACCAAAATTTTCAAAATATCGAAAAATTTCAATAAATCCATTTTGCTATTTTTTAAATGTAGGATCACTCAGTTTATTGAAACATAAACAAAATGTCATTCCGCGTGAAAATCGTTCGATTTTTAAGGAAGTTACGATCGGTGTAAAATAAGGGTACCGGGCCTGTTGAGAGTGTTCAATGCAGAGAAAGGAAATATTTTGGGAATGTTTAAAGTAAAAAAAAAATAAATAAAGAAATTTACCACAGTTAGTTATTAATGTAATGATTAAAGTGCACAAAAATAAATAAATACCAGGAGCGAATGAAGGACTCAACCGATCACGAAAAAAGTAGTGAGTCTAGAAACTGAGCAGATGAGCTCCTCAATTTAAGCTTGTTACATTGACCTTCTACTCTCCTTTTTTTCTTTTTTTATAGATAGAATTTCGAGTGGCGGACTGATGGATGATGTGATTGATTGGCTGAGGCGCCTCGCTGTTTCACTGGGTTACTGCTGAGACTATTTATTACAGCTATTTGTGTTGATTCCAACTAGTTGGCCTCGCCCACACGCCCCCCCCACACACACACACACACACACAACAGGGGCGTAAGTATGAAATAACGAATGTCTTATTGGCAACTGGAATTAGTATGCGTGTTAGTATGCGTATTAGTCATGTTCTCGAATACTTATGGCTTTTGGCTCCCTCACTCGGATACAAACAGGGTGCTGCAGTGCACATGAAATGGTCAATACGTATAGAAGATTCCTAGCTTATTCAAGGTCATCATGTATTTTTCTCAGTGCACGAACCATTTGACCCATCTATCCGTGTGCGTGTCGCTATGCAACTGCAGCGGGGCAGATGATGACACCAGCTGGACAAGCTGAACAAGATGTGTCTGCGTATTTGCACGTCCGGCTCAGACACGTCAATGAGGAGCAAAGGGATCTCCAGACGGATTCTCAATACAAAATCAATATAAAGCGTTTCTAATCTGATGTCAGGCAATGTTAGGTAGCAGGTGACGATGACATGTTGAGATTGGGTGGAGGTAGGCGCTGCTGCAAGGACCGAAAGGGAAGGGAAGCGAACATCTGCTAATATCGCCTGCCGCCTACTGCCTTTTTGTTTTGCTTAGTTAGCCGATAAAAATACCGTTGACATTTCACAGCGACCCCTCACCCCACCTGGGGGAATATGACAGGAGACGAGAAAGGGAAAACAGATGAAGGAGCAGCAGCAGCACAGCCCACAGAGAGGAATGTTGTCTGGCTGAATGCGATTGCCATTCGACTCGTATAGATTGTCAATCCCGTAACCATTCCCATTAACCTATACCCTCACTCTCGTTCCCACTACCCATGGTCGTTGCTCCCGGTGTCCTGCTGCTCTGCGCCACGTCGCACTTGTCAGCCAATTAATTTTTGTTTTTGGCCCAATTATTGCATTGCATTGCATATGATCCGTTCAATGGGATACCCTATAGACGAGCGGAGCAACAACAGGGGTGGCTGATAAAATAATAAGATATGGTTTTTCGAATTCTCAAGAGATTTTCAAATAATCTAGATTGATTAAAATATGAACATATGGTATATCTTAATTTCTTATATAAAGAAAATATATCTACCCTGTTTTCAAGCCAACGCTGGGTATTTAGCAGTCTTGTTGTCAAGATTACTATAGATCTTTCAAAATCTACTAACCATCTGTTGCATGGAAGAGAACAGAGTGACTTTCGTAAATGATATATGAGTCAACTTTTTAGAGCGAGTAGATACCCCTTAATGGAAAATAAAAGATCATAATTGACATGCACACGTGCACATCGCAACGGGGAATACGGGGAGTAAAATTTTTCAATATTTTTCGTAGTGCATAATTAAAAAGAAATGCTGAAAAAAACATAGATGATGCATTTTTAAATAGGAATAGAGAAAGCACTTACAAAAATTTTAAATCCGTTGACCTTGTATGAATTTCTTTCTGTAGTTGTTGCTGTGGCTTGATGCTTCTTCTGCGGTTTGGCCAATCCCGAATTGCGATCCTTGCGTGCGCTATGTTAATTAGCTTCTGTTTTTATTGCCGCAAATCTTTATTTTTGTATTTCTTTATCAATTTTTAATTTATTTAATAAATTTTGTATTGTGTTTTATATTTTGTTGTTTTGTTATTTTTCTTAGAATTTTTTTTATTTGTTTTTTAGTTTTGGAAAAAACGTGCAGTATGAAAATAAGTTATATTTTATAATTATTATTTTTATATGCGAATCACAGATGCTCTTTATTTATTTAATTGTTGAGTGCGTTTTTTTTTTGTTGTTTAATAATTATTTATTTATTTTGTGTTAGTTTGCTTTGTCTGTTGGTTAGGCCCCTATGAATGGAGGACGTGTGTCGACGGCAGGCGGCGTTGTGTAAACTAGGAGCCTCACTGAGGCACGCAAGACGACGCTTCCAACGAGTGTTCACTGTGACTGCGTGAAGTGAGTGTGAAGTGTGACTTGAAGTTCTCAAGGTATTCGATACTTTTCAGTTGTTGTTGTTTCTCTTGGTGTTGTTGTTGTTGCCCCCGTTGCACCGCTCCTCCACAGACAGGCCTAACCTAACCAGCTTGTTGTCTTATTGTGTTGTTGTTGTTGTCGCTGTTTGTGCTTCTTCTTCCTCTTCGTCTTCTGTTTGCCTTGTGTATCGTCAGCAGATACAACAACAGGCGTGTGCTAGTCCAGCATGGCGGCTGAGGACGAAACGTAGATGGAGATGGCAATTGTGTTGGCTTTTCCCTCTCGCTCTTCCTCTTCTGTTAACGCCGCTGCTGCTGCTGCTGTTGTTGTTGTCGTGCAGAGAGTTTGCTTAGCGATGAGTCGATCGTTCGTTCGATTTGTCGATTATTTGCCTTATGTCTATCTCTCTCTCTCTCTTTCTCTGTCTCTGCCTGTCGTTTTCACTTGTTTTCGCTGCAATTTATGTATTTTCACGAAAATTGATTTTCCGCTTTGTTGCCGCCTGGCCTGATTCTAGTTCTGGCTGCGGTTGCGATTGCCTTATTGCCTTGTGTATCCTTGTGCGGCGCCTGCTTTGGCTTCAGTTATTTCGGTTAGTGCTTCGCCAGACCAGTCCCAAGGACGCGCCACTTGGACACACTCACACACACACAACGACGCACACACTTAGAAGCACACAAACACTGTGACACAGACACCAACGCGGCAGAAATTGAATTCGTCTAATTTTATTGAGTGTGTGGGTTCTTGTTGGCTTTGCTTTGGTTTATTCTCCTTGTGCACTTCCCGGCTCCGTCTCCGGCTACGTCTGCTCCACGGCAATCTATCTTCTTCTGCTTCTGTTTTAGTTGTTGCAGCTGTACATATGTATGTTTGTTGTAGCTGCTGGTATTTTGTTGCCCTTTTTGCAGTGCGTTCCAATTCGTTGTTGTTGTTGGCTTTGGCTGCGCCTGTTTGGGATGTTGTTTGAAAATTCGCAGAACCGAACTAATCTGACTGACTGACGACAACGAACTGATTCTGAATCCAAGGAGCAGAACCAGATGTTGCCACAAGTTTCTACATTTACGTATGCGTGTGTTTGTGTGTGTGTGTGCGAATCGACACTGCAACGTGGCAACGTCGTCGTGTTGCCGTCGCTTTCGTTCTTGTTGCTGTTCTTTATTTTCTCTCGTCTGCGTTCTCGTCCTCGTCTCGTGTTTTCTGGCGATTTGTTGTTATGCCCTTGCCGTAGTTCATTTGACTTGTTCGTCGGAGTTGTTACGCTGTTATAACATTGCTATAACAGTTACAGCAAAGGTCCACATAAAATCTATTGAGAAATGCAAGTCATTATTGCCATTCGCTTTTTGCAGCATACTTTTGTGCTGTTAACAAATAAATTTCACCTGTTAAAAGGATTTGTTTTGTTTACATACCTATGTTAAGTTTTCCTACTGTTAATGAGTTTTGCTCTGTTACCATTTAGCATGAAAGAAAGCAAGGAAGAACATTAAATATTCGTTGTGGCTTAGCGCACTGTTAATGCATGTTACCAGCACATTTAAATGCCGCCTGCAATTGTGTTTGTGTTTTTACGCGCTCACATGTTGCCCGTCGCGTCGCAGCTGCTCTCGTTCGCAAACTCTCTCAGCAGAGAGAGAGACATCGAGAGAGCGTAAATGAACGAGCAACTGAGAGAGCGGCCTGCGGTACTCGTTCGCTCGTTCGGCATTGTTGCTGCATGCAACAACACAGACACAGACACACACAGGCACATGCACAAGCCGCAAGCGAAAAGAGATGCCCGCAAACTCTAACCCCCGTCTGACTCCTTCACGTGGGACAGGGAGTTTCGCTTTCTGCTTTCATGCTGGCCACGCTGCGCTGCTTAGCGCAACTGTACAATCCGAACGGCGACAGCAGCAGCAGCAGCAACAACAACATGAACAGCGTCGGCGGTTTTGCATGCGTTTTCAAAACACATTTGCCAAAATGGCCACGGCGTCAGCGCAATACGTATACGCCACGTTTTGCACGTGTGTTGCCGGCGAAAGAGAGTATGAGACAGAGAGAGAGAGAGTGGAGTGCCTTGCCCTCCCGCAGGCTTCTCTTACCAACGCTCCCCACTCGCTCATTCTCTTTCTCCCTCTCTGTGTCACTTTCTCTTACTCACTTGTTTTGTTTATGTCGCACAGCTGTGCGAGCAGCCGAAAATCATTTTAATAGACATTTTTATTTTTCTCGTTTTTTTTGCTGACCAACCCCGAGGGAGTTGAAGCGACGAGAAGAAAGTTAGAGGCGGGCAGAGGGACTGAAAAACAGTCAGGCAGGCAGGCTGTTACGGCTCAAGGTCGCGTGCGTGGATTGACATTTTTATTGGCGTCAAGTGGCGACATTCAAAACTATTCGAGTTACGGTCCCACTCCACAGTCACAGTCACAGTCACAGTTACAGCTACAGTCGCAGTTGAAGTAATTAAAATAGACAGAGCGACGCGCCAAAAGAGGCGGCGCGGTGGGTGTTGCATTGGAGTTGTTGTGGCAATACTGTAAGTTAGTTTGAAACCCCTCCCCCTTCCCCCGCACAACTTGCAGCGTGAATCACGCAAGCCGCGCAGCACGCAAAAGAATATTTACACATACATACATGTACATACAAGCAACAACAACAACAAGGAAAAAGTGACGCCAGCCAGCGCCAACAACAACAACAATAACAATTTCACAACAATTTTCTTCTGACAGTTCGCACCACGCGTGTTGCTGATCGCTGGGTGTGTGCATGGTGTGTGTGTGTGAGAGTGTGTGTGTGTGGTTGTTATAACAGATACGCGAATCGTTATTCGATGCGCTCATTTCCAAGGAAACTTCAGTAATAAAAGAAAACTAAACACATTTTCACAGGCTGTGGGAATGGGCAGGACGGTTGCCTTTATCAGGTATTTGGCATTTGTGTACTGTCCTTCAGCCTGGATATGACGACTTAAAAATGGGCCGATTTGCGGCAATATTTGCTTATTAAGAGCCTTGCCAAAAGAATATACCCTTCCTTCCAGCCTTCCTTCTTCCTTCCTGCCTTCCTTCCTTCCATCCATCCACTGTGCCAGTGTCAGTGTTGACAAACGGCTATGGGGTACAGTCAAGGCCGCGACAGAGTGCCGGCATGGAGTCGCTTGGCCTTTAATTAGCTTTTAGTACAAGCAGTTGGTGCCGCAGCCGGATTACTCATACGTAACGTTGTGCAGGCAAACGGAAGAGGTCCGCTCGCATTGTTTCAACATTGGGGCTCCGGCAAGTGCCATTGTATGGTCAAACGTGCATGACTACCCTGGCACGTGTTTTAGCCGGCAAACCGTATATGGGCCCGTTAATGTCAGGGTCAAGCCAGGCGGGCAGGGCCATTTTGCATGCATGTATCGGCTATTTTGTTTAATTTCTACCACGTATGTATATTATATGCATGCATATTTACATATAGATATATGCATAAATCAAAGCGACAAAACAACCGCAAGTACAGTCTTACGTGTTTATTGTTGCGGGCTAGCTGCAAATTTTTATTTATTTAAAAGCAATTGACAACGGACAACAGCTGCACACTTTGGGGACACTGTGGCACACATACAAACACACACACAAACACAGACTAATCTGCTCACACATGCTACTGACAGCACCAAAAAAACAAAAATGGCGCTGACCTTGACTTGCCAGTTGGCAATTAGAGTTATTCTCATTTGTAGTTTGGGGACATGTTTCTTTAATGACGCACCCAACAGAGACGAAATGGTCAGAAAAGAGATGAATAAAATATTTGTGCATTAATCATTGATGCTAAGAAGATGTCTCTTATGTCTAACTCAGTTCAACTCTAACTCAAGGGTTGTCATTGCAAATTACAACAGAAATATGCGCGTGAATTTGAGTAAGAAAATAATATTGCTAGACAGTCAGAAACTGACATATAATTTATATATAATATGGATAATTGTTTATGGGAAACAAAGGTATTAAACAATTAGAATATATTTGTTTAACGAAGTTCTTTAAAATATTGTAAATTCAAACATGACAGCATGCCAAAAAGTGTGACCTTAGGTCCACAAAACGCAAAAAATAAGCTCGCCTTCGTTATCGAAATCCCAACTAAATATCGATTGAGCCAGACACATTTGTGTACGATACTATCGTTTATTTGATTCCAATGGCACGTTTTTAATGATATCGATAAAAACAGCTGTGTTTGTTTTGGTTCTGCTACAGCTATGTTATGAATTGTCAGAACATTAATTATGGAAACAGGGAGATTTATATAAATACAGCGCCAGTAAATTATTAAACTACCGATTGCAGTTAACATCTGTATTTTAAAATGTAATAGGATATTAAAATATCCGAAGTGCTTTATTCTTTTCGTACTGCAGTATCGCCGATTAGCGAGCACGCAATTTGTGCTCACTGTTAAAACACTTGGGCGAACTGTTAAGTTTCAGTCTATTTTGAGAAACCAAATTGAACGGACGTGATTCTCGCTCTGATTACTGAATTCGCCGAGCGAAGCACAAAAATATTTATCAAGTTTACGAGTGGTGTGGGATTTTGTTAAAAAATACAAGCTGAAAATAAACACGAAGTGCATTGCAAAAATAAACGTGTTAAGAAAAACCCCAAGCGCAGTGCGCATTTGTGTGTTTGATAAGAAACTCGTGCGATTTCATGATAATAGTTGCATAACCTTTGACCATTGTAAGCGCCAAAAAAAAAGTACCAAGAACGGCCACAGGCAACAATATCAAAAATCAAAAACAAAAACAACATTGGAAAAATCATATGTATCCTACATAACTTGCTTATGCAAACCTAAAGCGAAAATCGTACCGAGCGAATATTAAAATTCCACTGCGGTGCTGCGGCCGTTGCCGCCGGGAACAGAGCCACCCCGCCTGCGCTCCCCGCCGGCCCAGATACCTGTCTGAGCGAGCAGCTAGCAATAAATTCAAGTGCACGTTAATTGGCAAATTACATTTTTAATAAAACTCGGGCTACGAGGGGAAAGAAAAAGACAGAAGAGCGAATTTTGATTATGTCCCAAAATCGTGAAACTCTAATACATTTAATTGCCGGCGGGTAAGTGTTAACTTATTTTTTGTTTTTATTGTTTTTGTTTTTACTGCGCCTTATCTGCTGTGCTCCTCTACGGTCTCGTGCTCTCTCGCTCACTGTTGTTGTTGGCAAAATATGTAGAAACTGGTTTTAGTTGGAATTGAACGTCGCAATTGCGATATGTTTCCCAGCAACAACAACAATTAGACAATTGACCTGTAGCAATCGGGAAAGTTGGCAATGGCGCCAAAAAGAAAATGGGGAAAAAATAGAAGGAAAAGCTGACAAACAACAACAACCCACATAAAGTTGCAAACACTCACACACACACACACACATACACACTCAGCGTTCATCTGTGTGCAAACATGCAGGTTTCACGTGTTGGTTCGATTTATTTTTTGGGCAACTGTCGCGTCCCACGCTGCGCAAAAATAATTCGAGATAAACGTCACGCAAAAAAAGTCCGTCAATTAAAAACGGCGGCAGCAGACAGCGGTAAAACATATGCATACCAACAAAATCTAAATCAAAACAATGAAGAAGAAGAAGATAAGATAGTAATATTTGCTCTGACACACCGAATAGAGCTATGCCCTTCACACGAACTTTTATCAACATTTCTGCCTTGCACATCTGTTCCACAGGTTATATTTTCTTCTACACTCTGTCAATAAAAATAAAACAATAAAACGACACAAAAAAAATTAATTAAGCACATGCACATAATCTTATTATTTTTTTGTCGCTTGTATTAACTGATAACTCGTACAAAGGGCTGAGATGGATGATGGAATGGTAGTGGGAGAGGGAGGAGTGGCTTGATTTAATCCCACATAAATCGTGTTTGTGCTTGATTCATTCGCAAAAACAACATTTGACAACAACAAAGGGAACAACAATAACAAGGTTTAATTGTATTGTTATTGTATGTGGTAGTTCTATTTATAGACCTGCATCTTAATTTATTTGTTTCGTACACTCTACTACCAGACTGGGTATATCGGCTGTTTTATTTACCGCGAATCCAATTGCAAATGTCTCCACAACCGGTTTGCAATTTGTTTTTGTTTATGTAGCTGAAATTCAATGCCGCAGTGTAAGTAAAAATAAATGGGTTGCTATAAGGTTGTTCGAGTCGAGTCGAGCCTCTGAATATGTGCAATTTGACACACCTATGAAAACAATAACAACAAGTGCATTTCTAGTATTTTCGAGAATAGAGAATAGACTATCAATCGATATACATAATATAGTTATCGGCTACTTATCGCACGAAAATACTAAAAACAATTCACCGGCCGGCCGGCTTCATGTTAATTTTATTTACAGTGCAGCCAGTGTGTACATACAACCATACATATGTACATATCTGTTTTTCTGCGGCTTTTCGTTGGGTTCGTTGTAAACAGTTTTAAAGCAGCACGCAAAACAGACTCACGTTGCTTGCAATGTTGTTGCCCGCCCTCCCCTCTCTCGCACAAACCCAATGTCTTGTAACTTGAGCTACCCGAGCTGATTATCCAACTGTGCGTCTGCTAAGTAGGAACTAAAGACACTTGTACTATTCCTATCTACATATGCCTGCCTGAGTATTTTCTGCGGTATCTCGTGTTTACACACGTTACTATCGCTAGAAAAACAACCTTGCAGTTGCAATAGATAGAGAGAGGTTGAGGGAGGGAGGAGCCGATAACAATCACCCACTGAAGTGGACATTGTTTATCGATATAAATAAACTAAAACAACAACAAACACTGACATGCATCTATCTATGTTAGTTTTGAAGATTGTGAAATATGTACACGCTATATGTAGCATATCATATGTGCATATTGCACCACACAAATTGCCCATTGTGCGAGAATCTGCCCTATAGCCGTAGCTGGCTCATTAGTGAGGTAAACCATCCATAGTGTATTGTTGATTGTCACGCATTGTACAAATTCGTTTATTTTATAGTATTCTATTTTCTATTTTTAACTAACTTGGCACAATAATCTTGTTGATTATACTCTTTAATCAGCTAGTTTAAGGGTATATGCGTTGTGGTAGATACTAATTAGAGAGCAGCTTAACAGTATAGAAACTCGCACTATTTGGTATGTAATGTTAATAACAGCAATTTGGTTTAACATTATCGAAATTTCTGGACTAATGCTCTGTTAACAAAGACTTGGTAACTGATCGGTTAACATTTACAGGGTATGTTAACGATAAACATTAGCCGCACAGCTGTACGGGCTCTGTTATTGTTGTCGCTGTGGTTGCAAAACTTTTGCTTTTATTCGATGAAATCAACAAATCAACAGAGACAAATGCGACTTGGCCGCTGTTCGATTTGTTTTGGTTTCTGTTTTGGGCTTGTCGCCGTTGCAGTGGACAGGAGTAGTAGGAGGAGGGGCGCAGTGTTGGGTGGGGGGGTAAATAAACTCTTTCTGGCACATTGACTCATTTGAAGGCGACCGCAAGCAAACACAAAAACAACATACCTAATGAGGTGCATTGATAGAGAGAAAGAGAGCGAGAGAGAAAGAGAGCGAGAGAGAGTGAGATGGAGGGGTAAGGTGTAAGGAGGGCAGTGCGAACATTGACGTGGGACACGACAAGAAAACAAAACAACAATGCCACACGTTATATAAGATTAAGTAGATCTGAGTTATTTTTAGACCTGCATGGGATGCTTAGTCTCCGTGTATGTGTCTCTGTGTGCGTGTGTGTGTGTGGGAGCAGCAGTGGGGGAGATTAAGTGCATAACTCATGGGACAAATAGGTTGACATCGTTTTTTATTTTCCTTCCTCAGTCTTCTTCTCCCTCAGCAATTTCTTTTCTCGTATTGTTTTTTTTTAACAGGTATAATTTTGAAATCTTCTTTTGGAAATCGTTTGCATGCCTGCACGCACGTAGGCAAAATCTTTTTACTCTTTATTTTTTAAGTTTTCTCATCTTTAAGATATTAATTGTGCAGAAGAATCCTCTCAAAGAGAACCAAATAATCATCAATGGGGAAACTATATAAAGATTTTTAGTTGTTGACTATACTAAAATAATTGTGGCAAAAATTATGTCAAGGGCACACGTTTCAGAACCTATTCATCTATAAAATATATTCATATATATATTTTCATCTATATATACATTCATCTACATATTCATTTGGCACATTAAATAAACAAGTTCCGAGTGTGTTTGGCGGCAGAAGAAGACAATTTTATTTACAAATGGCAAACATATAGAGTATATTATTATAAACAAAGAAGGTCGCGTGCCAAGTTCATTGAATGAGGAAATCGTACGCATCGTATATAGTAAATATATACGCATGATTTAATTAAACTGAAAGTTCTAATCAAAGTGCATTCCACACTTTGACCCAAAGAAGAATGCTAAAACTTTCCATCGATTTCGTAATCTGTCTAACTAGAAGAAATAAACTAAAGAAAGAATAAAAACTGATAAGAGAATTTGCAAAAAACGCAAATATCTGTGCGACGTCAAAAAAGAATTTAAAACGCACTGATAAGAGTCGCCCCACCTTAAGACGCATTTATCAAATGTTTCGCAAATTGTACGGGAGTAAAAGTCGTGCTATGAATCAGAAAGAAATATAACATATACTACTACTACTACATACGCAATCTGCCGGCGACACCTGCGGCTCCTGAGTGAGGTTACTGTGCCTCTTGCTCTTGCTTCTGTCTGCCAAAATTTCCACTCTTATCTGGCGCGTGTGGCGTATTATGGGTATGATTTGGATGTGATTCAGTCAAAAAACAGCTAAAACGACCATTAACCGGTTGAGTTCAAAATTCGCTAAGGCAATGCAGGGGAGGGCAAGGGGTACCTGCAGCGGTTGAGGCCATTGAGTTCGCGCTATAGATACAACAACGACGCGTAGATACAGATACTTTCCGTTGTTGTACTTTGGCAAGGCACAGGAAAATATACTTATGTATCTACATATACGCTTTCGAATGCATTTCACTGACCAGGGATGGTCGAAACTTTGGATATACTCTATATGAATAGAAAATTAATATATATATTACAGTATAAACTAAAGTGTTATATAGTATGTTCATTGACTCTTTCATTATTTGTCATGCGTTTATCGCACATTGCACTCATTAATTAAAACCGTATATAGATCATTTTTTAGAACAAACACACCCTCAGCTGTTGTCCATCTGTCTAGTCATTTCCCGATATGCTAATGATGAAATCCAATAGGGGAGTGCGCTCTTGCTAATGCATTAATACAATTTGTACAATAATTGAGATCGTTGTGCTACTGCAATCAGTTGAGGTCAAAGAAATCCTATGCGAGAATGAGGTTTAATCATTAAATTATAGATCATTTTAACACGTTTTGGAGTATTTCGCATATGGCGTGTTTGTTCGATTGCTACTGCGGGTTCTTACCGGTTTCCTGTCAATTATGTCACAGAAATATACCAGATTTCCATCGTATATTCATTCTACTATTCTCACTTTGAATATAATGACTATAGAGTATACATAGATAATCCTAGTACAAGTCAAATCTCTATGTGGCCCATCAGGCTGCTAATGATAAGCTCACGACACACGGCTTTGTCCGGCTACGGCAATTCATTCTCGGTCTCAGGTTATCTCCCCATGGATAGGTCAATGGAAAGCCGGCGAAAACCGGTTTGCAATGGGTCCCGCTGCAATCTGGAATAGATTTGTGAAATTGTTTACTAGTTTTGCGACGCCAATCGATGACTTTTCAAAATCAACCATCTATATAGGGGAGACGATTTTAATGAGCTATACAGTTGAAAGACCCCCCTTTTAAGAACCCATTAGATTAGAGGTATACTGCCTTAAAAGTCTTCTTTTTCAAGGGTTCGAACGACCTTGAGCAAATGTAATGATTCGAGCACTTAAAACCACTAGAAAAATTTTTGTTATTCGTCATCCCTGTCCCTCGATACCTTATACGTTTATTGTTGCGCATTTCGAAAGATTTTCGTGTCGTTCATTATATTTTCTTTTCCCTTTCGTCTTACTCTGTTCTGATTTTCATCGATCAAACTTTCGCTTTGTTTTCGCTTTTTACTTGATAACAAAACCTTGTTATTTTTTCACATTAACATGAAATATGAAAAGGAATGATATACAGGGTTTGGGGTATTTCTATAATAAAGTATTCCTCACGTTTCCTTGTTGCCGGGCGGCAATTTACAAGTTTTAATCAGTTTGCAGCTTGAATCACGAGTTGGATTCCTGAACTATAAACTACGTGTGTATATGTATGTAAATGTATGCAGATAAGAATGTTTTCCTTTTATCACAAGTTCTTTTCATAATATTTACGAATATTGTGTGAAGCATTTCATTAGGCAAGGTCTGGGGTAATTAGATATAGGTTGCGATCAAAGTAAACAAGCGACTGGTGAAATTTCGTATTTTATTTTTAACATCTGGTTTGTTAACAGGGTGAGAAGTACAATAGAGGTTAGCCCATAGTTATTTTCCAGTCTGTGGAACTTGAATCGCAATTTCCTAATGCATTAGAAGTGCATGTCAATCAGAAAGCATTTTTCAATTGATTTCCATTGAACTAGATATGTAATTTTCCTCTTGAACTTGTGCACAATTCAGAAAACAATAAACTATATATCGAATGAGGGGGAAAAAATAATTGCAGAAAATTGCAAATATCATATATGCAAATTGTAAAGGGAAATGGAACCACTTGAGTTTGCAATAAATATTTATCTTTATGGTCGCTTGCCAATCAGAGGGTTTTCTTTCTCTCTCTTTCTCTAGCCAAAATTCCTAAGTGGAAGCATGACGATGTATTGTGCCATGTCAGGCACTTTCACAATTCTACGAAAATTGAGCAAGAGTACTCTATAACTATATATATAAGGGGAGATTGTATATATTTTCTTTTAATTATTTTTAGAACGTGTTTTAAATATCTTTTTTAATGTGTTTGTTTGTTTTCGCGTCTGTTTGTCGTTCTGGTTCATTTCAGATCTGCGGGCACAGTCGGTGCGGTGGTAACATGCCCCCTGGAGGTGGTCAAGACGCGTCTACAGAGCTCAAAGGCATTTCAGGCGCCGTCGCAGCGAATTGTTGAGCCACCTGGACCACCTGGTGGTGGACCGGCGAATAATGGCGGCGCCTCCGAGCTGCTGCGGCCGGAACAACGACGTAAGCTAAGCACAACGATATTACGTAACAGATCACAGCCACAGGTGATTGGGGGTGTGCGTAGGGTAGTACCAAATTTTATTTATTTTCTATTTTAATTTATAATCGATCATGCACATATATATTTTTCTCATTTCGAGCTAATGTCAAACAACAAACAATAATAACAATAAAACTTCATGACCATCGCTTTATATCGATAGAACTGTTGAATTGAAATATCTAAACTAAATTTCCCATTCTTTTTTTCTTACAGATAATGGCTATTTCACATTGCGGCATCTCATCGACAACCCCCAAATCCATGAGCATTATTCAATGTCTGCGGTAAGTTAAAACAGATGCCTAAGGAACTATCGATAGTTTGCATCTACTATCGATCACATTGTCTGCGGTAAACATCCTCCGTGGTGTATTTCGTGTGTATTCTCCATAACACTGTGCTGTTCTTCCAGTTCTATCAATCGATCACTCATTCTTCTATACAAAATTGGAAACTTCGCAAAAAAAAGTCCAACCTTCTCGTATAAGTAAACTAATTCAGCTTGGAACATTTCATGACAATGGAATTTGAAAAATGTATTATATCAGTAGATACAATGGGCCCATAATACCTTTGCTTTACATACATCTATTTCTATCACTCTCTATTTAGATACATTGTACAAAATGAAGGTCCTCGCGCACTCTTTAAAGGACTCGGTCCCAATCTGGTCGGCGTAGCACCCTCACGTGCCATTTACTTTTGCACCTATTCGCAAACCAAGAACACACTCAACAGTTTGGGGTAAGTGGGACAGCATCTTCAGTTAAGATCGAATTTCTTATGACCTTTCTCGTACTATCTTGCAGTTTTGTTGAGCGTGATTCACCGCTGGTTCACATCATGAGCGCCGCTAGCGCTGGATTTGTCTCATCAACGGCCACGAATCCCATTTGGTTTGTGAAGACGCGAATGCAGCTGGACTACAATTCCAAAGTGCAGATGACGGTGCGACAATGCATCGAACGGGTGTATGCACAGGGTGGACTGGCGGCCTTCTATAAAGGTATTACGGCAAGCTATTTCGGAATCTGCGAGACAATGGTCCATTTTGTTATCTACGAGTTTATTAAATCCAAACTGGTAAGTTGTGCATCTATGATTCATGTTGTTAAACTTAACTTAATCTCTCCCATATTACAGTTGGAGCAGCGCAATCAACGGCATACGGACACAAAGGGATCACGGGACTTCCTGGAATTCATGATGGCTGGAGCCGTTTCCAAGACAATCGCCTCCTGCATTGCGTACCCACACGAAGTGGCACGAACGCGTCTGCGTGAGGAGGGAAACAAATATCACTCGTTCTGGCAGACTTTGCACACTGTGTGGAAGGAGGAGGGTCGCGCTGGGCTGTATAGGTGGGTACAGCAGGTCGAGGTCTGAACCTAATTAATACACAATAGGGTCACGTATTGATCTTACGTTGGGGTTTCCCTTTATAAAATAGATTAGAATAGACATGAGGATTCCCAGGCGACACCTGGCATGTCGCCACTGTCATTGGGGATGGACAAGTTACTTCGTACATTACAAAATTCCAGAGATCCGGTGCATTACCCTTGCATTCATAATATATGATCATATATATTTTGATGGCATTCATAAATTTAAATTCTTTCATAGCGGATATATTTTTTTCGCATATGTGAAATTCTTAGCTTGTGCCGCTAATTTGTTATCATAATGAACCACCCACGATTTCGTCATTCATCTATATGTTAGGTATAAGACAGAAATAATCTATTGCGACGCATTTTGAGTCTATTTGCATACGATTCTTTTTATCTCTTTAGTAATTTCATACTCACGACTAACGTATTTAAAAAATTATTATATTTTTATATGTATAAACCGCAATATTATTCAATTATTTATCTACTCTTCAGAGGTTTGGCTACTCAACTGGTGCGACAGATCCCCAACACGGCAATCATGATGGCCACATACGAGGCGGTGGTTTATGTGTTAACACGACGTTTCAACAACAAATCGAACGAGTTTTATGATTTTTAAGCCAAGAATCCCGCCTTCATTCACTTCCCTTCCTTCCACAAACCATAATGGACTAGTTAACAGCGATAAACCCAATCTGTGCATATGTAGAGACGCGACTGCTGCAACTTATTGTAATTTGTAATCTTAACTTATACACTAGAATCATAAAACTGTGTTTTTCTAGACGATTTAACCAACGAGCGCAAATTTCGTTAATTTAGACCCTAAGGCAACGAACTCGAGAGACTTGAGACGTTAAACGTTGAACGCACGAATTATGTTCTATATGTTTTAACTTTAAATATTGTCGAAGCCAAAAAAAAAAAAAAAAAAATTGCAAACAGCTTAAAGTAAAATGATAAAACTGAGAGAAAAACCAAACTGAAAATTATATCTATTTGAAACGTTATCAAAATTTGAAAAACAAAGGCTAATTAGTTAAAATTACGAGTTAAACGTATAAAATGTGGTTAATATTTTGATATTGATTCTCTTGTAAATATAAACTTAATATTGTACGTACTTCTAAATATTTATGCTGTAAATTGTAATTGAGATTAAGTGTGTAAGACGGGACAATGATAGCAAGAAAGTGCGCTCGGAATCCATATGTTTTGTATATATATAGAGGTTTCTTCAAAATGATTTCATTTGTCGTTGCCTTCTTAGTTGGTAAGCACAATCCGTAGTTATTTAGCCGCAGAATTCGGGATGTCCTATCCAGTGTCCTGTGGTCGCAGTCATTAGGCGCGCAAAAACCATACCGCCATATAACTGATAGATCTATTGTATCTATTGTAAACACATGTAATTACTTTAACATATTAAGAAATCTGTATGCACTATACAGCGTATACCTAACTGTTGTGTTAAGTTTTCTCAAATGCGATATACATATAGTTTAGTTACCATAAATCTATGATTACTATCATTATTATTATTATTATTATTATTCTACGATACGTTGCTGTTTATTTAGTGCATTAACTAGTTGTTTAATATAACGCCACTATAATTTATAGTGCCTTTAATCGTATTTAATTGATAACGAGCAAAGAACGAAAGAAAAGTACTGTGAATATTTGATAATAATCTAATTGAATGGTGAAATCAATAAATACAATTTTTGTTTAAAAATAAACAAGGTTTATAACTATGTATAGGATTTTACGATTATTTGGGCGCCGTTTCCTCTTCTAATCTTATCGTAACCATGTCTGCGGATTGTCGCACAGAGTCCAACAACTTAATAGCTATTAATCTGTGGTAAATTACTAATATAGGTTCTATATATTGTTCTTATCAACTTTGGAAACTCAAGTGTTCTCGGAGCATTTTCAAATCTTGGCGCCGCTTGTGCATTTCATGCATCACACGGTCACACTATTAAGCGATAGAAATTCGATAACTATCGAGCTGACACGCAACAAGTGATCACATCACTGTCAGCACTAAAACTCCAATTTTCAGTGTTTACGTTTGCGTGCGTCGTATTTTGTCCAATAAAATCAAATAATATAAGCGCAAATCCTGTGAATTTCTGTATAACTTTGGCATATAATTGATGATAAAACATATCGATCTTTACGTGTGAATTAATAAACGAACATCGCGCATGCGCCACACTACTGGCCTGAATTGTGCTCGCAATCAATCGCGTAATTGTTGACACCCATTTGTGGCTCGAGCAGTTCCAATTTCAATGTCAATTTACATTTGCAAACGCTGCGTGGAGATGCCTTGAGATGCTGCTTAGCGAGCTGCACTTCTGGACAACGCTGCGCGATGAGGTGCGCATCAAGAGCAGTGATTTGGGTGCATTTCGCTATCAGCGACAGCGAGAGGTGTCCCAAGAGCTGACGGCGCTGGCGAAACGTGACTATACGGAACGTCGAAATGGTTTGGCCGTGCTAAAGAATAGCCGTAAATCGGCGGGGCGTCTTAAGGATAATCTAAAGAAGCTCGAGGATTTGCTGCGTACTCATAAACTGGTGCATTCCGAGTGGCAGGATGCAGCTCAAGTGCTGCTCCTCTTCGATCACGGGATCATGGCACACATCTGTGTGGACATTTATACGGGCGACATACTCCGGATGGTGTTTGAAAAGTATCTTGTTGGCAAACTGGCCGCCGAGGTCATTACCGATGGTGAGTGTGCGTGCTCCGTTGGAGAAATTTGCATTTATAACAACTTAAGCCACTTTCCCACAACAACAAACACCACACATACACACACACACACTAGTACATGGGACAACAACTACTGGTGCAACAACACATTCCACATGCAATTATTGTAATTTTTAATTAATCTGTGCGCAGCGCTTTCATGTTTTGTTTATGCACTTTGTCTTTGGACTTTTTTACTGTTTTCTTCTTCTCTCTCGCACAGCATTTTTTACACGTTCCCACATCGTCTTGGCCTACAATACGAACCAGCTGACGGTGGTGCATTTGCAACGTCCCAATGTGCGGCCCTTGGGACCGGAGAAGATTGCCAACATGGATCCACGTATATTTTATGTCATCATTCCAGGTGCCGCCTCGGAGCGTAAACTTGCACGCCATCTAACGGTTAATGCTAGTTACGATCTATTCGTTGTATGGACACAATCCTCGCAGAATGAAGTGTATCCCTGGCGACCCACTATACGAGACCAGGATCGTGCCAACATACACATATTCAAGATCAAGGGGTCTGTATTTCATATATGTACAATTTGCATCGAACATCGAAACAAAGACGATGTTATAAAAATTAAAACAGTTATATGTATGATCGTCCTCTTAGGACTATAAAAAATCATCAGATTATCGTGGATAATATATATTATCAAATATATAATTGCGCTTTTTCATATGTTTATTTGCAGCTTACAATTGGAATCGATTGCATATTGCTGGTCGGAGAATGATCCTTTGTGCGTGGACTTTCTTCGCAGCTCAGAGAATCAGATAATTACGCTGGAACAGAAGGTATCGCGCAAGGGAGACATCAGTGCAGAGATATGCTCCTATGAGCTAACCACGGGAAAAATGCAGCGCACCGCAATTACCTCGATTACCATGGGCACACAAATCTGTTGCTTTGCCTTTAGTCCTGACCAGGAGAAGCTCTTTTTGGGCAGCATTGATCGCAACATATGCCTGCACGATTTGGTTCTGCAGACGACCAAATATGTTAATCAGATTGAGATTGTGCCGACCCAGTGCGCCTGGCACTGTGATTCGGCACTGTTGTGTGTGGCAAACGAACGTTCTGTACTCCAATGTTTTGATCTGGCGCTGGCTCCTATTGGCAATCAGTTGCTGAGCGAGAATGTGACGCCGCTAAGTCTATTGGACCTGTCCCACTACTTTGCATCACAGCCGACGCTGCTAAGCATAGCATTTAGTCGCAAGCCAGACTTGAGCAGCTTTAATCACACCTATGCTCAAACGGATTGCATGCTCTTGCTGCTCTACGACCAGGGTCCATTGGCATGTATGCGCATCTTTGGCGGCGCTGGCATGCGTGGCGATATACACAACTCTGGCCTGACGGCAGATGTCATTGCGGACAAGTATCTGCGACAGCAGCAGCCGGAGAGAGCGGTCAATGTTTTGGCATCTCTTAACTGGGAAACCTATGGCGCCATGTGCCTGATTACGTTACACAAGATTGCCAATTATATCTTCTTTGCGGGTGATCAACGACGTCAGCGCTTCGATTTAATGGCGCGAGCGTTGAAAACCTTCGCAAACAGTCTCTCCGAGGACACTAAGGATGAGTTCAGCGATCAGGTTTACGATTTGAAGAGACGTTTCTGCTTCTTTTTGCTACGGTAAGTTAAATTTTAAACTCTGACCTAGACAGTTACTCAATGTTAATCTTTGGTTACAGAAAAAGCCTGTTTAACGAAGCCTTTGAAGTTGCCCAGGATGTGGCGGACTACGATCTATTTATGGACCTATATAATTTGACCAAATGCATTGGCAGCTTAACTGAATTTGCCCAGGCAGCATTCAGTCAAGCCGCTGCCATAATTCACGGAGAGGATCAGGTTAATGGTAATCTAAACCTGACCTTGACAAGCGAACTACGTCCCGATTCCGCCTGCTCGCAGTCTAGCTACTCATCCCCTAGCCAGCAGGTTCTAAAAAACTATGTGCCACCCTTACCCTCGTTCAAATCGAAGGTTTTCAATGCCGAGATGATCAAGATAAATATACCCAAGCCTGAGCTACGTCCTCCATTGCCAGAATTGAGGACTACCAAATTGAGTAGCTCGTCCACAGCGACCTCACTGGTGGCTCTCGCCCAGAAAAGTGGAAGCCATGCTCCTATTAAGCAACTGAACCCAAACGGTATGAAGAAATAGCTATTCGAGAATGTATATATGAATATTTACTAACTTTTCCTATTACAGCCAATGGCTGGTCCCAGGATGTGCCGGATCAGACAGTGGGATTGCCTATGCCCATTCCGAGTAGTAGTCCAGCGGTACGCCTAACGGTTGCACCTTTTGTAGAGCAAACTCTACAGCTGTCTACACCGTTGGCTGCTCCTCCGTATCAGCCCAAGTTCTTTCAACACCCACTTGTGTCGGGTAATATTCCAGCGATGCTGCCTACAATCAGCAATGAGGATTATCAGAAGCGTTTGCTGCAGAAGAAGCCAACAGCTTCGATACTCTCAAATGCTGCAGCAGCACAATCTAATGGCGACTCGGCGGCGACGAGCAGCGTGAAGAGTGCGCCAGCTGAAAAGAATAAAGTCAAGTTTTCGGATACCATCCAGGTGGCCGTGGTGCCTGTAAGTTTACTTTGTTCAATCAATTATTCTCTAGTCTTATGGCTTCCCTTATCACAGGAAATTCCGCGCAAAGAGAAGCCTATGCCACCCAAACGTAACGGCTACTCACGACCTGCCGCAAGACATTTGACCAATCCCAGAAAAGAGTTGGCTGACAGTTTGCCGCTTTGCCATCCCAATGATGAGTACTTGAAGGACTTCAATCCAATAACCACAAGTGAGTTTCAGATCGACTATGGAATGCGGGATAGCGACTCATACTATTATTTCTACATTGCAGATGTAAGCAAACCGCCAACACGACGCAGGGAGGAAGATTCATCAAGCAACAATAAAAACAATGCTTCGTCTAGCTCCTCATCCATCAAGGTGGTGCATTTCGGAGTTGTCTAAACAAATCTTTTATAGTGCAATTAAATAGTTGTAGTGCTGTAGTATAGGAAGCGTCTTCCAAGTGTAACCATTGCCGTCCAGTTAGTGCAAAGCTTTAAATAGGAAAGTTTATAGATAGATATTTATCATCCTATCTTCTACACTTTATACAGAGGGTAATCACAGTCGGACAACTTAATAACCCAGCTGAATACGCAGTCTATTGAGTTACTGTTCCAACACAGTGAATACCCTTAACAGATTTATTCAATAATAATAATAAACTAGCGATTAATGTTTGCCCATATGCCAAATGACGAAAACTTGTAGCTTTTTTCTATTTCTTTTTCGTGGGCGTGGCACCGCCCATGCGTTCCAGTTCGGCCTTCAGATCAAGCAGATCCCTGTCGGGTACATATCGGCGTTCCTCAATATCATCCGTATGCTCCACAACCGTTAAATGGACGCCCTCGGGTAGTGCCGCTTGTGCAATTCGCAGGAATTGTGGAAACACAGGTGCATCTACATTATTGAGCTGCAGATTACGTTCGTATGTGGTAAGCTTGTACTCCGCCTCAATGACCGTTGAATTGGGACGCAGTCGTTGCACTTGGGTCTTTTGCGGAGGGAGAGCATAACAATCGGAGACGTCCAGATCGAGGTACTCGGCCACGCCGTGTAGGAATCGCTGATAGCTCTCCAACTGAGGATAATCGTAGCCCTTTAACTGCACATTAAGGCTCTCAATTTGTGGGAATTTCGGCTTAAGGGACTGAAAAACAATATACAATCAAATAAAATAGTATTTGGGGTTGCATTTGGAAATGTGTTGTAATAACCTCAAGGTAGTCCGGCTCATAGACGCTGCCACTGTTCGCTCTAGTTGTTGTGACCGTCGGCTTTGGCAGCTGCAGAGTTAAGCGCACGGCGGGCAATATCTATAATAATGGGAAAGTTGTGTTTTAATACAAATTTCTTGATTTTAGATTATTGTTATTTACTCGGCGGAACATTTTGGAATTCGATAAAAAGAAGTGCAGGTTATGTCACATCAGCTGTTAGGTACAACCGATACGTTTAGTCCGCATGACAAACATCAATATCGAATAGTGACATCACTATCGATAAAAATATATTTTACTTATGTATAAAAATTAAAAATTATACTTTATTTGTATTTCTTGAAAAGCCAGCGAAGCTTTAACTGTCTCATTGAATTATCAAATCAAATATTGAAAAATATATGACCAAATTAGTTTTGTTGCTTGTAAAATATATCGATAGCTCGCTGAATGGCATAGTAGCTAGAAGAAGAAATTTTTTTTGCTGCTGCTAATTATAATAACAGCAACATTTCTCATTTAATAATTTATAAGCAAGAAAATAAAATGGACGGCAAAAATTTAGCAATTCTCGTGCTCTGCCTTTGCGCCTGCTATGCCCTGGCTTTTGAGGGCAAGGAGATACCAGCCACGAAACTTGGTCAGAGTGTCGCCCCTACGATGAGTTTCTTTTATTGGTATGTTGGAAATAAGTCGAATTATTAATTATTTACTTTATAATTATTATTATTCATATTTAGTTACTCATGCGGCTATCGTAAGGCTTTCGAGGATTACTCAAATCTTCTTGTTGAAAAATATCCACAAATTGAGATACACGGTGCCAATTACGATCCACCAGGCGTCAACTATTATCTCTCGAAGATAATCTTTGCCATCAAGATCCTTATCATTGTGTCTGTAGTAAGCTCTGTGAGTCCATTTTCCTGCCTGGGCATCAATACGCCTGGCTGGTGGGGTCATCTGCAATCCAACAAAATCTACGCCTGTATGATGATATTCTTTCTGGGCAACATGATCGAAGGTCAGCTGATTTCGTCAGGCGCCTTTGAGATTACACTAAACGATGTGCCAGTGTGGTCGAAAATTCAAACAGGCCGTTTTCCAGCGCCGGAGGTGCTATTCCAAATCATTGACAATCAACTACAGTTCGGCGAGAAGGTGCAGGAGAATCCGGACTTCGTTAAATAATAATAAAGCTGCTGCGCTTATGAACCCTAGAACAACACCAAAAACCGTTTGCAGTGGGATTAGGCTAAAACATCTTAACTTAACTCAACTATTTATTGTGCGTATCTGTCGTTTTCTCTAATTTTACTTTTCATCTGTTTCACGACAAAATTCCCTCAAGTATAATAAATAGTGTGAATCGTTTTTAATTATAATGACAATGTAATTGTGGTATTATGTGCCTGGGCGGTTTTTACGTATGTAGATTTTGATGTATGCCCCATATAAAAAGTTGATGCATATCGACTTATGTAACCATATTTAATAACTGTTAAATAGCTAATGCAATAAACGATGCGCAAAGTTGAGTTATGTTTTAATCTTATAAGCATTGTTCTACTCAAGGTATTACTTACTGCACGGTCCACTGATAAGATAATCACAAAATAATGAAAACCAAATGAATTGATGACATGTACATTTTATTCATTTAAAAAACTGGGCTTTGTTTCGCTTTCTAGTTAGATTCTTGAAATGCCTAGAAAATGCAAATTATATTACATATCGAGGCAGTGGATAATCGTTATTATTATTATGTTATAGTAGTTTCGCTTTCCACTACATGGTATAATATATTATTACTTTTAGTATTTGGTACTTTAGCTCGCTTCTCGACACGCTAAATGGCACTCAAGGATCGTGTATTGTCGATCGAGGATCGTCTGGCAGAGTTCAGTTGTGTTTGGTATAGGGTAGAATTGTGGGGGGTGTAGAGAAGTGATTGCAACTTAGACTTAATAATTATTTAACTGCTACACTTAGTGGATAATCTGAACAGTGTCATCTAAGGAGCGTGCGTGTCTTCGCGCGGACGTCGGCGTGACTGACCATAGTATTGGTTCCGGTTCGCATACTGCCTCTGCCGCTGCTGTTGGAGTTGTTGTTGTCGCCGTTGCTCCTGTTGCTGTTGTAATTGTCGCTCATACAGCTGTTGTTGTTGTTCTGGTGTTAGTTGTTGTTGTTGTTGATTATAGTAGTTCCCTGGACTGCCACTTCTCCATGTAACGGGAACAGGGTTAACTCTAGTTGCGTATTGATCGGAGCCGTAACTCTGGGAACTGGGTATTTGTGATCCTCCTGATTGCCAATTGCGTCGGTTATCATAAACGTTCTGGGCACCGCCATAGGAAGCTGAGCTTCCGCCGCTGCCGCCGGAACCTTGCGATCCGCCACTGCCACCGGAGTATTGCGATCCGCCACTACCACCGGAGAATTGCGATCCGCCACTACCACCGGAGAATTGCGATCCGCCACTACCACCGGAAACTGGCGATCCGCCACTAACCCTTGAGCCCTGTGAGCTGCCCCAAGTGCTATAACCTTGTGAGCCTCCACTACCAAAGGATCCTTGTGAGCTGCCCTGACTACCGTAACCTTGTGATCCTCCACTACCGCCCGAGCTTTGGGAACTAAAGGATGTTTGCGTCGTGCGTTCCTTAAAGCTTGTGCCTTGACGACGACACACAGTGCATCTATAGCGGAATAAAAGAAGGATAAAGAGACATGGTCATATATATATATATATACAATATCAGACAGCTGGCGTATTATTCACCTGCTGATCTTGCTGGTCTGATCCGCCTTAAGGGTCTGCTGACGTGGCTGCACAAACTGATCCTGCTCTTCGATAACGGTTAGCCAAAATGAAGCCAATGCATCGTGGTAGTTGCAACGTCCATGGCCATGACATTCGATAACAGGAGTGGCACGGAACTCTTCCAGGCAAGAGCCCGGCGAGACAAGATTCTGGCCAACGCCTCCCGTATTATCCATGGTACTCTGTAAGCAGGATAAAGGATTAGAGACGAATTCTGGATTGCTCAACTAACTGGCTTACCATGTAGTAACTGAAGCCCGTCCACATCTCCTCCCAGCCGCCAGGGCAGTTCGGAATGGACATAGACTGCGAGTGCAGAGCAATGATCCTGGTTGTAGTCTCGCAGACAACGCAGCTGTGGGATGAGCAGAGATGCAAAATGATGTAGAAGAACGTTTCGGGTGAGATGAGACAATGTAATTGCTTACCGGGAGATGTACTTGATGAGGTCCCTCGACTGGATGGGGGTCATCGTCATGGGCATGGGTTCGGCCGTGGATAGCCAAAGACTGTCATCGTTGGTTTGGGCGTAGCTGCACACATTGTTGAAGTCGCAGAACAAGAAGGGCATCGTGGTGAAACGCCTCAGGCAGGATCCGGATTGGCCTAGATCCTGGCCGATGGCAAGGCTGCTGCCTATATTACCCGACAGGGAGTAACCCTCCCAAAGCTTGTTTGTGTTGGCTGGACAATCGGGAATGCGCACGGATTGGGAGTGGCGGGCAAAGATGAAGCCACGACTCTTGGCTTTTGGTGGTTGTGGAGCTGGCTCACCAACCTCACCAGCAGGACCACGGATGCCGGTACGTCCGGTCAAACCAATTTCTCCTTGGTCACCGCGTTCACCTTGCCTACCGTCTGGACCTTGGTAACCCGTCTCACCTATATCGCCACGATAGCCGACCGCACCTTGCATGCCAATGTAACCCTCGACACCAGGTGCACCGGTATCACCACGTTCACCCTTGAAGCCATCCATACCTGGCTCACCGCGATCTCCGGGTCGTGCATATGTATAGGAGTAGGTGACGCCTGGCTCACCCTTTGGACCATCTAGACCGTCTATACCGTTGTAACCGCTCCAGCCGATATCTCCTTTTCTACCTTTGAGACCGCGGGCACCTGGGCGACCGGTGCGACCAGGACTGCCGCTATCGCCCTGTTCACCTGGTTGACCGTCTGGGCCCTGCTCACCCTGCTCACCATTATCTCCACCATCGCCCTTGTTGCCACGGATGGCATGGCCGGGTTCACCGCGTTGACCCTGTAGGCCGTAATCACCGCGTTCGCCCTTGTTACCAATCGAACCGTGCTGGCCATTACGACCAGGTGCTCCTTGGTAGCCTTGGTCTCCTCTAAGACCAGGAGGGCCAGGACGCACGGGACCTTGAGTTCCGATGGCACCATTAAATCCATAATCTCCGTGTTCTCCGGGTGCTCCCTTTGGGCCAGGCCTACCACGTCGTCCTGGGAGTCCATCATATCCAATGTCGCCCTCATCGCCAGGTTCGGCTGTCTGGCGAAGACCGGGTGGACCTCGCAGACCCTTTTCACCCTGAATACCCTTGTTGCCATTAAGACCATTGAATCCAACTGGACCTCTAAATCCAATATCACCAGTGGGTCCACGTGAACCGGGGAGCCCTACGTCTCCTTGATCGCCAATTTCTCCCTTGATTCCCGCCACACCAGGTAATCCATCATCTCCTTTATCACCAGCATCCCCATCTCCAATGAATTCCATGGGGGAAGGATCACCTATCTCACCCCAATCTCCTTGTTCACCCTTTTCGCCATTTGTTCCATATACACCCGGTAATCCTTCATCGCCGCGTAATCCAACATTGCCTGCTAAGCCATCAAATCCAATGTCGCCCGTATCGCCCTGTGGTCCGGAAAGACCAATTTCGCCCGCCAAGCCCTTTACACCGTCATATCCGTTCCTTCCTGGGTAGCCGGGAATGCCTTCATCACCCTGATCACCCTGGGGGCCAATGTCGCCGTGGTAACCATATTCTCCACGTTTTCCCTTCAAGCCATCCAAGCCGCGGGATCCATCACGACCGGGTGTACCAGCTTCACCCTTGGGACCTTGTAAGCCGTCAAAAGCAGGTTCGGTATCGCCAGGAGGACCACGCTCGCCCTTAAATCCAGGCATGCCAGTAAGGCCAGGTGGTCCATTAAAGCCAGCATCACCCACTTCTCCCTTGATTCCACTGTAGGCTGAGACACCCTTGGCACCCTTTAGACCGTGAATACCTTGATCACCACGCAGACCCTTCTGACCATGTCGACCAGATGCGCCAGGACGTCCATATTGACCGATATCTCCGGCAATACCTGTGGAGATTGTAAAATAAATCTTGAGCCTGAAGAATAATAGAGATATAGAGAGAGGGTCGGAACGAGTATTACCTTTTGGTCCCAGTTCGCCAACTGCTCCACGAGGTCCTATGTCTCCGGTTCGACCATCCTCTCCAATGTCACCACGTTCGCCCTGCTCACCGGGAATGCCAGAAAGACCAGATATACCTTGCTCACCGGGTTGACCAGGTAAGCCGGGAGAACCTAAGCGTCCGGTACGTCCGGGGAATCCAATGCTGCCCTTGGCACCGTTCTGTCCAAACTGACCCGGTGGTCCTACTTCACCCTTGGCACCTTTGATACCGTGAAGAGCTATGGCACCTGGTCTACCAGGTTCACCCTGTGGACCGATTGGTCCTACCACATAGTCACCCTGTGGTCCCTTGTTTCCCGGTAAACCTTTTAGGCCGGACAGTCCATCATCACCGATGGAACCCTTTATTCCCTTTGGTCCAGGACGGCCCTTGGGTCCCGAATTGCCGATGAAGCCTTTGTCACCGATGATACCATTAACGCCGGTTTCGCCGGGGGCTCCAATCTCGCCGTACAATATATATCGTCCAGGATCACCACGTTGTCCCTTGTAGCCGATTCGACCGGGTAAGCCGGGCAAACCATTTCTACCGGGCTTGCCGGGAAGTCCATGCTGTCCATAATCTCCAGGGATTCCCTGGTGACCCTTGGGTCCCACTGGGCCAGGTATGGAGATGCCCGCTCTACCCTGGTCGCCCCTTTCACCCTTTATTCCCGCCAAGCCAGGTTTACCCCTCGGTCCCCTAAATCCGACTGGACCGATTGGACCATCCTCTCCAGCATCTCCTTTGTTTTCAAAAACCTCTCCTGGATGCGGTTCACCCTTGGAACCTTTGAAACCAATATCACCAGTTTGACCGGGTTCTCCTCTGGAAAAATAGAAAGATAAAATCAAAATGTTCGTTAATTTTTGGCAGCTTAAGATCTTCACGCAATGTGAAATCTTACTTTCTTCCATCGTATCCAGGGTCGCCGGTTAGATAAAACTTGGGTGTGGGCGGGGGAGCACCTGGCAAGCCATTGCGTCCATCACGACCCTTAGCTCCGTCCCGGCCAGAACTTCCTGGTTCGCCCTGGTCACCACGCTGTCCAGGCTCACCCTTGACACCGTTAGAACCGGGCCATCCATCAAGTCCCCGATCACCTTGTAATCCTTGTTCACCGCGTCTGCCATTGTCACCGGTATCACCTTTCTCTGCTTCCCTGAGGCTGCCGCTGTGTTGAACTTCGCCCGGAGGTCCTGGTTTGCCATCTAAGCCCGCTTCACCGGGGATACCATCTACTCCCCGCATGCCTTTGTGACCTTGCTTGCCAGGTTGACCCACGGGACCCTTCAATCCGCGAGCACCCGTTATACCAGGCGGTCCGCGGTAGCCGTGTTTACCTGGATATCCATCATCACCAGCAAGTCCCTTAAGACCTTGCGGTCCGGCATTACAGATGCCACAGTCGTCGCCCCTAATACCTTTGTCTCCCGGAAATCCTTTGAAGCCGGGGATGCCATCGTAACCGGGAGGTCCACGTCGACCTGGCGGACCTACGGAACCGGGCGGGCCCACAATATTGAGACCCTCGCCTGCCAAACCCTTTTCACCCTGTAAGCCAACATCACCGCGATCTCCGCGATATCCGGTAAGACCAGGAACACCATCTTGTCCGCGTGAACCTTTTGCTCCGTATAGATTGCGACCTCGGTCGCCTTCGTAGCCCTTTCGACCAATTGGGCCCGCCACACCAGTAGGACCTTGTTCGCCGGGTGGACCCATGAAGCCGTAGTCTCCATCATCACCCTTCTCACTACGTCCGGGAGGACCACGGTTGCCATTGAGACCTTGATCACCGGGTGGTCCGGGTAATCCTTGAGGACCGCGACGACCCTGCTTGCCGGGTATACCAGCCAGACCGGGTTGACCAGGGGGACCAATGTCACCTTGTGGTCCTTCGCCACCGGGGAGGGATACGTCCAAGTTGGGATCGTAGATACCCGGTGGTCCAGGGGGACCCTGGGGACCGGGCACGCCATTGTCACCATCCTCACCGCGATCACCTGGTGTGCCGTTAATGCCATTCTCACCGTCGTAGCCTGGAGCGCCTTCTTCGCCCTTCTCGCCAGGCTCACCCACATTGCCATCTCGACCAGGCTTACCGCGCTCGCCTGCAGCTCCACGCTCACCAATGGCACCAGGGTAGCCCGGACGACCATCTTGTCCAGGTTCGCCGGAATAGCCGCGTGGGCCACGCTCTCCTCGCGGTCCAGCGAAACCCTTGTAACCCTTCAGTACTCGTGAGTATCGAAAGGCGCCAGCTTCACCCTCACCGGGGTCACCTTTTTCGCCCACATCGCCTTGATGAACGGGATATTGTTCGGGTACGCCCATTTCACCCTTGAAACCCTGCGGTCCCTGTTCTCCTTTCTGGCCCTCAATACCAGCGTAGCCGATGTCTCCTTTCAGTCCGGTGTCACCAGCAAATCCGGGTACACCATTGGGGCCAGCAAGTCCAGCCTCGCCGCGATTACCCTTGGTGCCCTTGGAATTGATACCGCCCTCGCCAGCATCACCAGTTGGACCGGCTAGACCCGGCTTACCCATGGGACCACGGCCGCCATTCTCTCCGGGTAGACCAGCACGACCCTGTTGGCCGGGTCGACCGTCACAACCGTCAATACCTCGTGGACCGGGTGTACCATCTGTTCCAGGATAACCCTGGAGAAGGCATGCAGATAGAAGCGATAAGAGCACAGCAGCTTATTATATGTGTCTTTCAGAACTTACGCGTGCGCCTGGAAAACCGGATTCGCCCTCTGGTCCAGCATCACCCTAAAGGATTCAAGTAATATTTACATATATATATATTTTTATGTGAAGATCTCGCTAGGCACTTACACGATGTCCTTTCTCGCCTTGTTCACCATATTCACCGAAATCTCCCTTTTCTCCAGGGAATCCGGGATTTCCGAGTGGTCCTACATCACCGGGTGGTCCCTCGATACCCTGCACTCCGGACAAGCCGATAGAACCGATGCGTCCTTTGATGCCCTTGCAATCGCACAGCGTTGTGTTGCAGTCCTACAAAAAACAGAAAATATATCCAACTTAGACATTAGCAAATGGAACTGTACTATTTAAATTTTGGATATGTGGACGTACGGACTAGGATGGTATGGGGTTGGGAGTAAGGCAGTAGGGAACCGCAACGCGTACACATTTTGATTGCCATTGATTAAATGCTTTGATTCGCACTGACTCAGGGCCATTATTCTCAATTGAATCCCGATGCCATCAACTATGCTAACTGTCCCAATTCACAGGGTCTACCACGCTACTCTACCCGACGAGTCTCTCTGACGTACGAGTCTTTGTTGAGGTGACAGCACGTCGAGCATAATTGTGATTTTATTTCATTCAATTTTTAAATAGTCTGACAGATGTCTATTAAGGTTGCTTTATATAGGAAGTATAACTTAAGTCAGACCCTGAAGTTTTTTCGACTGAAGAAAACTGCATTTTTGCATTTTTCCTTAAATGAACTAGAATACTATATAATCTCAAAGTAGTATATCTCATCAATCAAAATACATATCATAGAACTATTCCGTATGCATTCCAGAAATAATTCTCGAATTTAACTAATCTTAATTGCTGAGTTTATATTCGCGAAGAATGCCAAACAATCCCAAGAACACAAGAGACCATTGCGCGAATACCAAACAATAAAAATGGGTTGTATTTTTAGACCTAGTTTAAAATCAGAAAAGAAGAAGACCAGAGCGAAAATAATGCCATGAAATGGCTCAGTTATTGCTTGGATTTTTATGCTTTATGCAGGCGAGGTATGTGATGTTTTTTTTCCAGATTTTCTTGTGCGATTTTTTTTTTCTGATGCTCCCAATTTAGGCATTAGTCATAACAATAACAAGATAGTATAATAACAAGATTTGCCATTAGCGGGTGCAACGCCAGCGAGCGAGCCGAGTCGAGTCGAGTCGAGATCGTGTGGCAAGTGCCCCATGCTTGGCACAGTGGATGCGATAAGTACGCGCACACGTTGCTGCCACGCAACTTAAATATTTGTTTTAATTGCACTATTTCCGTTCGCAATGAGATAATCGCTTATATATTTCGCCATTGCATTGTTTCTAGCGAGACCAGTACTATCCCTCGATCCAGAAATTTATCCAGCTTACATTTTAGTTCAAGCACAAATCGGTTGGCAACGCAGCAATATATTGAACTCAATTCGTATATATTATAGAGTTTATATATTCCTTTTTAGTTCTTGAAAAATTAACTATTGATTGATGACCCATTAATCAAGCAATCAAAGTGGCAAACGGTTTTCAATTTGTACTAAATATATAGAAAAACCTAACCTCAAAAGAAAGACCTTAATAAACGAACAACTTTGAGAAATTATAAAAGTAAAGGCTGAAAAAAAGAAGGAAATGCTTCAAAATTTGTGGGCCCATAAACCTACTCTATATAATGGTTATGCTTTCGACCTCCAGGCACTTGAAAAGCCCATTAAAATTCACAATATATGCACATTTTGGATGGGAGCAACTAAACATACATTTCTCCCTCTCTCTTTCTCTTTCTCTCTCTCGCACTCTACTCTACAGCTTGGCGACACATGCACCGCTAAAAGTCTGTGTAAACATCCTTAATTTGTTTTGTATTGCGAACACGCTGATTATATTAATAGAATTGACATAATTCCGTTTAGTTAAAAATCAAAAAAATTTATTGCCCGTTCATTAAAATGACTTTGAGCGTCGCCTCGTCCAGTTTTGTTCCGATTTTAAGATGAAACAAGATGAATACCAAAAACGAGATGAAGAACCCAAAAATCAAACCGCACACATGTTGCGGGCATGTTTTAAAAATGGGGTAAAAAAAAAACACAAACGCACAAAAAAAAAAAAAAAAAAAAAAAGAAGAAAATTAACTTTCTGTTTAATGCTGGAAAATTAGTGTCAAATATTTGCAAAATGATATTTTCATGCCTTGCGAATAGTTTCGCCTTCTCGACCATGTTTAGAATACCAACACCATGCATCGAGTGCAATTTTCTGCAGCACTTTGTCCGACAGGTCGCTCATGCTGAAAGTTCAAAGCGTTCCGGGGGACGGACGTGGGAAATTCGAAGAAAAATGCAGGTTGATGAGCGAGCGGGTTGTGTCTTCGTTTTCGTCGGAGATCAAACCATCTGTTAACCAAATATGCACATGACGTGTAAGATTCAAAAAATCGGAACATTCAACATAAACAATCGAGTGCGAGTTCAAAAAAAAAAACGAAAACTAAAGGAAAAACTATGAAAGAACCAATGAAATGTCGGAAAGGAATATTCACTGTGTGGTAAACCAGAAAATTTGTTTCTTCAATAAAACAAAAAAAAAAACATCGAAAAACATGACGAGAAAATGCAGACGATGTGAGCACGAAAATAAAATCCACAATGCATATGGCAGGTGTATGCTGTGCGAGTGTGCAGGTGTGTGTGTGTGTGTGTGTGTGTAGGTGTGAGGTATCGTTAGTCGACATAGTTAATCAGTAGAACAATTGCATAGCTGTCCGCAGTCTGCTTTGTACTCAATTTCTGGAAAACGGAACGAGATGTTCTTGCACTTCTATATACACACATATTCATAGAGAACTACAAAGAAACTACACTAGGCTTGAAAATACCCTGCACCAAAGCTCTTTCATATATTATTACTTTTATTTGTGTTTTATTCCAAATTTAAAGAAACAAAATTATTTAGTATATTACAATTTTCTGTAATCTTATTCCTTGTTACATTTCGATAACTCAGTTATACCCGAGCAACATTGTAGGGTATAATCATAAGTGAGATCTTTGGAACTGTGAATAAATATTATTGCAGAAAATTTCAAATAGAGAGTAACGAACTGGAGCATGTTTATTATTTCAAATTTGGAAAACAATTACTCTATATAATTGGATACTTATACGATTAATATTCGCCTCATCGAATATCGAAAAAAAACACTTGTTTTTGCACTGTCATAAGAGATCTTTTCTTTTTTTACTTCAGAGAATTTCTTCAATTGAAAATGTCGCAATCGAAACCCGGGCTTAGCCTTCGAATTTCATTCAATAACCCTCCCATACCTATAACCGAATTTACAAAATTCCAAAATATCCAAATCTTTTTTATGTATTTTTTTTTTCGCCCAACGAAGCAAAGCCGAATGGGAAATGTTGCTGGAAACACGCTTAGAAAATGATAACGCTGCAATTTCCTTGAACTTGACACTGACTGGGCAACACGAAAATATACTATATACCATACATATATAGGAACGTTTGCGCATATCCCCTTATAGGGGGCACACACAAGTATATCATGGGGAATATAACATACATATGTATGTTTGTATGTATTTTTGGGCTGTCGCAGAGAGCGCACCCAGTGTGCAAAAAAACGAAAGAGCACGATGCGACACAATGTATTTTATTTTATTATTATGACCACAACATGTTTGTGCATGTGTGTACATGTGCATACAACATATGTATATACAAATGTAGCTGGGTATAGCCTATTCTGTTGATGTCAGCAGCGAGACGCAAAGTGTTTGGGAACTGAATTGCGTTTATAGGTCTGCGGCTGGCGTGAGCTGCTGATCGTTTTAAGTTGACATAGGTACAGGTAAAGCTCATGTAATGCTGGATATTTTTAATTTAGCAAATTGTGAACTTGTCTTATTACAGGGTGTTCTAGAAAAAAGTCCTGTGGCAGTCGAAGCTGCTTGCTATGCTGGCGTGTTGCCTTAGCCAAAGCTAGTTGCTACAAAACCACGCAGCCATATTGAATCTGCTGCGTATTGTTCTGCGCCAAGGCTTCCTGCTAAGATGTTGACTTGTATGCCTGACCAAAGCTAACTACTATAACACGACGCAATCAAATTGCACGTGGCGTCTGCTTTTGCATGGCATACAAGCGTAGTGCCTGTCTGTGTACGTAAATTTGGCATATAAATGTGTGCGTGTGTGTGTGTGTGTGTCTCTTACATGATGTGTGTCAGTGGATCGCGTTCACTTGAGCGCATTACACATGTTTATGTCAATTGTTTGAGCACACTCTCTTGCCCCCTCTCTCTGTCTCTCTCTTTCTCTGTTGCATCTCTTGCGCGCTCTAAGCCTGCGATGCAGTTTAAGGTCAAAGTTGTCAGGCCTCCGCGCGACAATTGGCACGCCCGCCCACGCGTAATGCGACGCCGCGACTAGATTTGGCGATGACTATATATAAGATATATGTGCATATGATATATGTTCTCATATAGAACTATATATGTAGTTATGCAGACACGTGCACCACGCGGTCAGCAAGTCCATTGGCCCGACTGGCCGCCCAGGCCGCAGCGAGGGTATCTAATGACGCGCACTGGAATTCACAAGTCCAGTTCGAGTTCCGTTGAAAAAGAAATGTTAGCGATACCCGTCTTCAACCCTATATGGTAATTACAAAAAATGCAAAGCTAAGCAAAAACTCAAAGAAATTCAGTACCAAAAAAAAAAGGTAAAATTTAAATCATATTTTCGCCTGTTGAGTGCGACAGCAGCAGAAAGAGCGAGAGAGAGAGATGGAGAACTGTCGCTAGTTCGAGCTTCTGCCTTTTAATCTATAGCGAGCACAAAATGGCGGCTTAGCCCCCGGATGTCATGCTATATACTAAGTACGCACATATGTATATAAATCAAGTCTGATAAGCCCGACACGACTGACAACTTTTTTTTTTCCTTCGCTTGCCGTTTAATTAATAATTTTTGGCGTTAAATTGTACCCGCCACACACACACACACACATATACATATGTATACATATATAGTATGTATGTGTGTGTATACTTCTTTGGCGCACTGTAAGAGTTGCCGTCGCCTTTGACGGACAAAGGGGTTATCTGTCCCCTCTCAATGCGAACTCTTTGTTGCCAACTTGAATTTTGACTCTGAAAATTCTAATTAAAAGTCGCATTCCAATTGGAATTCGAGTTCGAATTTTGCAGTTTGAAGTTTGGAGTGCAAGAAACTGTTCTAGTTGTCCTGTCCTGTCAATCGATCCTACGTCACAATTGACCCAATTCGCGCGAAGTGCAACAACACGCGCCATCAATCAACGTTTGATGATCCACAGCGAACGAATGGCAAATTACAAAATGACATGTGAGCTATAGAAATAGTCGACTGGAAGATACCCTATACTAGTTTTAAACTATATAGTCTTGTTATCTGACAAGCACATTTCTAATCTTTTGTATGAATTAAAAAGGCTTCGGACTAATTATTGCAGCATGGTCACCCTAATTGCATTACTTAAGCTAATTTATTAACTAATTCAAATCTATATATAGTATTGTTATCTGCCAACATCTGTTAACAATTCAACAGTTTTATATTCATTATTATAGCATAGGCTGACCCCTAACTCTCAACATAAATTTAGATCGTTTCACTCTGACTTGGTCTTATTTCACAATTACAGGGTATCTGCATTGGCATTGTATGTGGAGCGAACATATGAGCAACGTGTGATTGACATGAAATCTCATGCCCACACACACACACACACACACACACTCAGAGTGAGAGAGAGCATAATGAATGCACATCTGGACATCTGGACGGGACTGTGTGACTCGGCGACTCTATCTGCCTGCTCTGTTCCATTGTTGTTGTTGTTGTTGTGGCGCTCTTGCAGCATGACATCATTTTTGACATCATAAAGTCGCGAGGAAAATCTGCACACACGAAGATTCAGATTGGGAACGAACACCCACACACACACACAGACGTAAAGAAAAGCAATGCTAAAATTGTAGCGCATCAAATAACGGCTTCTGGTCTTCATAGTTAATAGTCTGTTGTTTGCATAATTGTTTAGACAAACTTATGACAGATGATAATTAATTGCGGCGCACTCGAATTACGTGTAAATGATGCCTCATCTCAGTGACTGTCAAACTGTGCAAAAGGACAATCGATAACGTTGGCATTTACAGGGATAAAAGCATGCAAATATTTTGAAAAATAATTCTAAAAATTTCCTAAACAAGATAAAAGATATTTTAATTAGAATATCTTTCTCGTTTGATTTGATTTCATTATTATATATGTCTTATCCTAAGTAAAAACCCCCTAAATTCCATTATATACATTGAATTTTCACTATGTTCCTGTTCCTTCAACTTGAGCTCAGTTTCTGATATTATAGAATATATTATCTCTGCTATCTATTAAAATTTGAATATTTCTTATGTTAAAATAGACTAATTTTATAAGTAATTGGATTATTTATTGCACATACTAAACAGATAGGGACTCTTCAAATATGACGCCGCAATAAAATATATTATTTTCGATTTGCTTGCAATTTTTTCAATAAGTTCAATACGTTTTATTCTAGGAAATGTGAGATTGACAAATTTGTTAATGTCGCACCGCGCGAACTATTAAAATAACAATCATGCTTAATCTGTTCTCCTTATCAGTGGAACTTGTCGACATCTCGGAATGTTCATTAATACAATTAAAAAGTATTTCAAACTGTTGTTAAACATGTCAAAAGTCGCTCGTCTTTTTTTAGCAATGACAATGATGACGATAGGCAAAAGTTGCGAAAGAGATAGAAGAGAGAGAGAGAGCGAGCTATATACATATAGATTTTATGAGTTCTAATGAATTCCAATTTCGAGAGGCTGCAACTAAGTAAAACTGATAACAAAAACAAAACGAAACAGAGGAGACTCAATCTGGTCGTCGTCGTCGTCGTCGTCGTCGCAATCAGCCTTAAAGACGGACTCGCCTGTGATGCCTGATAACCCAATTTCTTGTGCAATGCGAGCGAAGCAACAAATAATCGCTTTAATTTATAATTTTCACACTGTGCACAGTGTACAGTGCGCAGTGCTTGTTGCGAGTTAGTTGCTGCACTCATATATCACTTATACGACATGTTGTTCATATCTCACACACACACGCAGACAGACAGCAAAGAGAGTGAGAGAGAGCGCGAAGAGTTCGCATAATTTCCGCATTCAGCTGGCAGTATAGATAAATAAATAATTGAGTCAAATTGAAATGCAACTCGCTAAACAATTTCGAGCGAGCTGCACGCAAATAAACTTCACTCATAAAGAAAGCCAAGTGTGCGCCACGCCTCCATCCCTACCTCCTCTCTCTACTTGGGGGGCTCCGCTGTGTCTGCAGCTGGTCAGTGATTTATGTGTGTGTGTGTGCGTTGGGTCAGCCTAAGGACTGAGACTGAGAGAGAGAGAGTGGCAGCATCTCTGCCGTTTTGCATAAACAAAGCAGAAGCAATGAAATCTTGCAAAGGAAGGGGGTAGGCAAAGGGAAGAGAGCATGCTGGGTCGCCAGCCAGCGCATTGAACAATAACAACAACAAACTAACTTTCAATTCCAATTCGAAATGAGGCAGAGCGTCAAAGACAGCCGCAGCTGCGCGTCCTCCCCTACTTCTGCTGCTGCTGCACCCGACAAACACTTGAGCTGCTAATTGTCGGCGCAGAAAAGAACACACACACACACACACCCTCGCACACACAGACTGTAGAAATTTCCATATAGAAATTCATTGGAAATGCTTTAATTCTTTCTTTTTTTATAGACAGATGCTGCAGTCGCCAAAGCCACAGCGCAGTCGCAGTCGCTGCTGATAAAGTACATTTATCAAAATTCATTCATAGAATATGCGCAGTCGGCTTCGCAGTCGCCACCGGCAATCGAAGCAGCGCAGCAGTAAAGTGCAGTTGCGCTTGCCCTCGTGCTCTCACTGAATCTTTCGCTCTCGCTCTCCCTCTCTATGCCCACACTTGTTGCGCCCGCACACGGAGCTCGCTCTTAAAATAAACATGGCGCACGCGTTGGCGCTCTTGCAGTGGCACACGCTCTCTCTCTCTTTCTTTCCCTCGCTCTCTTGTGCGTCTGGCTGTGTGTGCATATGTACATGTGTGTGTGTGAGACGGAAAAGGAAATCATTTGGCTGTTAAATGTAGCGCAATAATTGCAAAACCAGTTGGGCATAAGGTTTGAGAGTCACTGCTGCTGAAAACCAAACAGTAGCTGTAAATCAAGTTTGCAGCGTTTCTTGCGGTTCTACCGCCACAGCCGCCGCCCTCGCCGACCGCATAAGCCACACACAAGAGCTGACACAAGCTCTCACTCAATACCCCCACCGGGAATCGGAGTTCCATCCGTGCAGTTCCATGGCATTGACCACGTAACCGAGTGCGAAAATATGATGGGATCGAATTGCAAAATGCATGATGCGAATGAGGTTGAAGAAACACGTGTGTGGCGCGAAAACAAAAAAAATAAATAAAAAACTAACTCTGTTTCGAAAATGTGCTAATAATATAAATGATAGAATATATATATTTTCAAGCATATTTGCTTTGCATTTTTGTTGTTGTTGTTGTTGCCGTCTCGCTTCTGGCGCCGCATAGCAAAAGTCGCCGTTTGATAGCCTCTGGCTTTTGGGGACACTTTACAGTTCTATTTTCAATTCAGTTCCACAAGTGTCGCAATCAATCGCAGAGCCAGAGGCTGCTATCAATGCCTCAATGCCGCCTCAACATAGCAATAAACCTAATTAAATCTATACGATTTGTGCTCAACACGCTCCATGCTGAAGCTGATGGAGATAAGAGGCATTAGAACAAAGTAGAACGGAAGCCGAATCGAAGATTGCCTAGTAGAGACTTCAAAATGTATGAAAAGTCAGATTTTTCAATGAAAATTGCAATTTTTCCCAAATATCTATAATTTGGGACTAAGTTCGTAACGTGCTGCCAAAAATATAGCATAGTTATAGGGGCAAGCATGACAATTTGATTAAATTTCATATATCTCAAATAAAACGTTTAGTTTCTTGATCAATTGATCTATATAAAAAACCATTGCTTACGAAACATTTTGGAAACCAACCGGAAGCCTTCAATGTTATAGAATAACAAACACCTAATTAATTGTCTAATCGTAGGTTATCGCTTCCTCTCTAACCTTTGCCACAGAGGGAGAATATCAGGCAAAAGATTGCCAAAAAAAAGCATTGTAATCATTATAAAAGATGACATAATAAAATGCTGACACTATCCCCTGACATCAATTGAACTCGCTCGGCTCAAGGAACTCGCCCGAGCAACAAACTATATACCAAACATACATGTATGTAGATATCTATTTGTACACTGAGTCTATACTGATGGGGTTTATCAATGCCTGAGAAGAAAAAGAGTTACAACTGCCGGAAATATATGTACATATGTTATGAGTCGGGCATGTGCATGTGCATGGCGATTTTATTGCCCTTTTTCGATGATTAATGCTGACCTAATTTCTGATTCTATAGAATCTGACTTCATTCTCAGCTTGCTCGATTCCTGCCTGTGGGGCTTAAGAGCACGCTTTGGCGAATCAGCTGTCATGACCTTACAGTTTGAGCAGCACTGAGCAAGTTGACTCCTGTTGTCGTTTCTAAGAGAGTCGAAGAGAACGAAAACAGTTTGACAAGCACTGCGCGTGCAAAAATACTAATACAGTTTAAATAGCACTGAGTTTAAGTATTCAAATTTCAGGAGTGTGGAAAATACTTACTAAAAAAATATGATATATGTTTTTTTTTTTTACTTTAATCTATTACGGCACTTACCTTTGCCTCCGTAAAGGACACCACGCTGGCGAAGATCAGACACACTGCGCCTAGCACACCCGAGAGACCCACTAGATCTCTGGGCAACATCATGCTGCTCCTCCAAACACTCGTTAACTGCGGCTAATCGAACTTATCTCACTTTGTTAACACACACACGAAACTGCGAATGAATGGAATGAAAATGTTGGAAAGTTGGATATATTTCAAGGAGTTTCTAAGATTAGTGTAACATTTTCTTGAGGGAAACTAACACAATATGCTGCTGCTGCTGCTGCTGCTGCGTGCGGGCTCGCCACCACTTGAATTGCTGTGCTGCTGCGTTCGTCCGGCGCAACACACTCCCCACATGTGGCGATCGTCAAGCGCTCAAAGTGTTACTAAAATCGCCCGACGCCAAAGAAATCCGACTTCGTTCGCGTGCACACCCGATGCGCTCGTTCGTTCGTGTTCGGCATTTCGTTTGCACTTCGGCTCACGCATACATTCACACTCGTTGGCTTTCGTTGTGTGCGTTAGGCGATCGCTTGGGAGGCGTTCATTCAGTCGTTGTGGGAGTGAGAGTGCGGTGTAAGGAGGGGGAATTGGGAGGGGGTTGGGAGGCTTTTTGAGCATTGCGCAGCCTGTTGATGGGCGCGCGCGCTTTGAATTTAGCACTTTGTTGCCTTGAAATGAGGAAACGAGCGACGGGCAAAACATGATTTTTTTTTCTCGTTCTTCTTTATTTTCCATATTATAATTTCCCTACTTAGTTAGCTAGCTTAGTCTCTTGTTTTTGTTTTTGTTGCCGCCGCTGTTGCTATTGCTGCTATACCCCTGATTAGCCTTAGTGCCGACTGTGGCAACTGATAAGACGGGATAAGGTTGCGTATTTCCTGTTTCAAATGCAATCAAGAAAAGTCGCGACTTATCCCTTGTGTGCACAACTAATTTAATTAATTAGTACGCAGATTTTTTTTCTGGTATAAAAATAGAACTTTACGAAATGCTAAAGGCAAATCTACTTGCTTGGTTTTTTTTTTTTTTTTGGGGTCAGTTCTGAAACATAATCAAGGCTTTTGTTGGGTCCACTGTGAGATTAGGCTCGAAAAATTATTTTTATTGGGGTATTCAGGGTGCGTGCTATCGAAGTATGTCAAGCGGGGAGGGGAAACAAAGGGTGGAAGTGAGGATGTTTACAAAAGTGGGAAGTCGATTTGGGTACACGACCCACTAGTCCCATTTGATCGCGTCCCAAAACAAAAAAAATCTATCATTTGAGATGGTTTTTTTTTCAAACATTTCGGAATTTATTGGGAAGCAACATTGAGAATGAAGATCGCAATCCGAAAATTCAAGCTTAACTCGGGCTCATGCAAATTCTTCCATCTTTATATTATCACAAATTTTGAAATTCTTTTCTACATTTTCGAATATCTCTTAGTTCTTCTGGATCTCACCAGATAAACTGAAAATCTGTTGGGAAATAATTTTTTACGAAATACTATAATCTTTTCACTCACAAAACTACATTATCATCATCAGCTTTGAGATCATTTCCAAAAAACGATTAGGTCTTTTAAGGCAATCACATGAGTACTGCATGAAATTCGGCTCAAAGTGCGTTATCAAATATTTCCGAATTTGACAATTTGCCTTGACTCAAAAAAAAAAAATGTTGTACCTATTGAAATATTTAGGGACCGTAATCATTAGTTTAAAATTTATAATAATCACAATTTATTAATAACTCATGATTTTTATAAATCTAATTCAGTTTAAAATAATTATTTTATGAATATGAGCGCTTTTCGGAGATTTTGATATGATACTTAATAAAGGGTGCTACTTAAGGTGAATCTATGTAAATTATTTGTGGATTAAAAAATAAGTTTATTGTTTCGTTTTCTTCATTTATAAGGGCTAAAAATTTAAAATTCCTTAAAATTCAATTGAAAATATCAAAAGTTTGTGTTTATATATAATAATTAATTAGATAAATTTTAATTCTTTTCAGAATCAGCTGCCTTGGCTTATATGTTATTGAACCTTTTCCCATAATTTACGATCTTCAAGTTAGAGCATATAAAATTAGCACACGCTGTTGAGCCTGAGTAGAGCCGAGCTTGCCCTATCGGAGTTCTACAATTGCGGGCATTAAAACGGAACTCATGTGCCCGATCGTGCAATTGGGCTATCAGCCGGCAGTACGAGGTGCTTCAGCGGGAAGTTAAGGCATTGACTGTGCCGATTCGTATCCAACCAAGTCATATCGCACCCAACAACAACAACAACGAAGGCAAGAGCATCTATAGTCGCTAACTAAGTCGCGTTTAGCTAGTTGGCTTATCGCCTAGTTTCATTCATGCCCATTCGATCTATATAGTCTTGGCTGCTTGGTCTAGTCTTGCTACATACTTGTCGCCCATCCGTTCCACATGTTCCCGCCCCAACACACACACACACATACATGCAAATCTCACACAGTCGACACCGACACGCGTACGTGAGCCGAACAACGATCGAGGTTCGTTGGCGCTCGTTGGCGCTCGTGGGCAATCGTTTCGCCTGGCTCGGCTCGTAGTGCTCTGCTTTTCAGCTGGAGGGAGCTTATACTAACTCAGTCACGTTCCGTCTTCTCGAGTAAGTAGGCGGCTCTGTCTGCGTCTCTGGGTCTTGGTCTGATCTGTTCTGTTCTGACTTTAGTAGCCTGGCAGCCAGACTGATTGTACTATATATTTGTGTCTGTGTGTGTGAGTGTGTGTGTGTGCTCTCGCTCGTGATTCGGTTCTTGTCGTGTCGTTTTTTGTCAGTACGCTCCAGTCGATCCATATAGTTGGATCATTTCTCTGTAAGGGATATAGCAAAAGAAAAAAAATTATAAATATATCTTAAAGTAAAAAAAATTATACAACAAAAAAAAAGAAAAACAAAAATATCCAATGAAAATTTCCGATTAACCGATTTTAGCGACATTTTAGCTACAGTGACTCTCAAACTGTAACATGCATATTGCCATTAATAGGATTAGCAGGCGCGAAATCAAAAAAAAATATATAATTTTACGAACAAAACAAAATAATAAAGTGCATACTTTTCTGGCATTTACAGGCCACAGACGGCAACATAATTTTAAGTCGACAAGGATCGTGGTAGAAAAGCTGTGCAGCCATCGTGCATAGGGCATAATGTTGCCCCACTGGAAGCGGTAAGTAGACGAATTCAAATTATATTTAAAAAAATATATCATGTTTATACCAAATTTGGGAGGGAAAATATTGTTGCGATTTATTGAAATTATTTGTTCCTTGTCAGTGCCTCTCAAACTTTTACTTACTTACATGCACACGCGTACATGAGCTGCTACAAAATGATTGTGATAAAGAGAAAGAGAGTGAGAGAGCGAGAGAGCGAGTCAGCCTAACCGACTGTCGTTCTCTTAAGCAGCAATGCTCTTGAGTTAGCTTGCGCTCTCTTAGTCTCACACACAAGAGAAGCGAATATTTTTTGTGATAATTAAATCTTTAGTCGAATTATTTGCAAGAACCCAATAGAATTAATGATCGATCTAATTTATTCGCAATTTGAATATTTAAAAACTTAAACTAAATTTAAAACTATTAAAACAATTTCATGGATAAAGCACATAAAACATATAGAATATATCCAAACGGTAGATTATATTTCGACTATTCTTATAAAGTCTGATGTTGATAATCATATTTGAAGTACATCAGTCTGAAGGGATCACCTTTTTGTGGACTGCACTCAATACTTATAACGATTCATCTTAACTTATATCAATTTTTCAGGCTGCTGTTCGCCGCAGTTATTGCTGGAGCGTTGGTTGGATCGAACGCTGTAAGAAACCCATTTTTTCTCCCTATACATACACATATTTTATTCCTTTAATATTCTAAAATTAACCACGCATTATGCAATTATCACAGCAATTCTGGAAAAATACTGGAGCTACCGGCTCGATTCAAGAGTCAGTGCGGCACCAGATCCGAGATGAACCTAGGGAACCAATTTCGATTGATGAGAGCTATGATATTGTAGATTCGGCTAGCATACAACGGGGTGGACCACTACCGAGAAACTGTACCGCAGGATATGCGGGTTGTGTACCCAAGTGTATTGCTGAGAAGGGTAATCGGGGTTTGCCCGGTCCCGAGGGTCCGACTGGACCCAAGGGTGTCAAGGGATACGCCGGCGCCGAAGGACCACCAGGTGATAAGGGACAGAAAGGTGATCCGGGACCATTTGGAGCACGTGGTTTTAAGGGTGAACGTGGTACCCGCGGTATTCCTGGCCTGCCTGGTGTTAGCGGTATCCAAGGTACAGCTGGTAATCCCGGTACACCTGGTATTCCTGGCAAGGACGGATGTGATGGTGCCGATGGTTTGACTGGTATACCTGGTCTGTCCGGTCAGGTTGGTCCTCGTGGTTATCCAGGTGGTCCTGGTGTGAAGGGTGAGAAAGGTGAACCGGCCAAGGAGAATGGAGACTATGCCAAAGGTGAAAAGGGTGAGCCTGGCTTCATTGGTCGCTCCGGTTACCCTGGAAATCAAGGAGACCGCGGTGCAAAGGGTGAGCGCGGTGACACTGGTCCATACGGTCCACCAGGACCTCGTGGAGACCGTGGTATCAAGGGAGAGAAAGGTGCTGCCTGTTTTGCTGTAGCTCTGCCTGGAGTTAAGGGAGAGAAGGGCGAGAAGGGTGATCCAGCCATCAAATTGCCCGTCCATGGTACCGAATCATCGGCTGGTGAACGTGGAGACATTGGACAAAAGGGTGAAATCGGTCCTCAAGGTGAGAAGGGTGGCTTAGGACCTGATGGAGGGCCTGGAACCGATGGACAAAAGGGAGAAAAGGGTCTGCCAGGACCTGCCGGTGAAAGAGTAAGCATCACCATTAAAATCTGCACCAGCTGCTGTCAATAGTGAGGCTTATAAATCGTTTGTAGGGTCGTCAAGGAAACTTTGGACTTCCAGGACCTGCAGGACAAAAGGGAGATCGCGGTCCACAGGGATTGATGGGTCTGGGTGGTCTGCCTGGTCAAAAGGGTGAGCCTGGTCGTGCGGGTTCTTCTGGTGAACGTGGTCTGGTAGGTCCTGCGGGTCCACCCGGAGGCGGTAGTGGTCGGCCCGGTCCTCAAGGACCAAAAGGACCACGTGGTTACAGCGGTAAGACTGGACCAAAGGGATTAGATGGACATGATGGTCAACCAGGACCTCAAGGCTATCCCGGTCACAAGGGTGGCCCCGGCTTGCCAGGTCTTCCCGGTAACGAAGGTCCAGCTGGACAAAAGGGTGATAAGGGTAACGCTGGACGTACAGGACCAAAGGGACCAATTGGCCCCACTGGACACAATGGTCCGCCAGGACCTGAAGGCCAAAAGGGAGAAGCAGGTTTACCCGGCTATGGTACACCCGGAGCTAAGGGCGATGCTGGATTAAATGGGTATGTTATATGGAACAATGGCCACATGAGTTTCTGCAATATCGGTTTAATTTGCACAGATACCCTGGTCTAAAGGGCGCCAAGGGAGAACGAGGCTACAAGGGTAATGCCGGTGTTCCTGGTGATTCAAAATTGGGCAAACCTGGTTCTCCTGGTGCTGTTGGTGCTCCTGGACCACAGGGCGATGCTGGTCGTGATGGTACTCCTGGCGATAAAGGTGATTTGGGTCCCAAGGGTGATGCCGGTGGCAAATGTTCGTCATGCCCCGCTGGTGACAAAGGAGACAAGGGTGATCGCGGTAATGATGGAATCCGCGGAACACCTGGAGTTAGAGGACCACCCGGAGAAAATGGATTCCCTGGTGAGCGCGGTGATGATGGTATGCCTGGTCAAATGGGTCCACCTGGTGAGAAGGGAGAGGATGGTATTCAAGGAGTACCCGGAGCCGATGGTCTTCCTGGTCCGCCCGCACAGATTAACTGGAGTCTGGTTAATGCCGAAAAGGGAACAAAAGGAGAGCAGGGATTCCCAGGTCCAAATGGTGTTAAGGGAGAACGTGGTGACAATGGCCTTCCCGGCATAAACGGATATAAGGGAGAAATGGGCGAGAAAGGCGATAAGGGTTACTTTGGACAACCAGGAATAGATGGTACACCTGGTATGCCAGGACGTGAAGGTATCGATGGAAGACCCGGCGTATCCGTAAAGGGAGAACCAGGTCGCCCGGGTTACGATGGACAACCTGGTGAAAAAGGTTCCATGGGTCTTAGTGGATATAAGGGAGAACCAGGCAGCTGCGAGATGGACAACATTGTTCAGCCGATCAAGGGCAACAAGGGTGAGCCTGGAAAGAATGGAGAACAGGGTCCCCAAGGCCTACCGGGCTACAATGGAATTGACGGTCCTCCCGGACCTAAGGGTGACACAGGTCCTGAAGGTCCACCCGGATTGGTTGGAGCTCGTGGTTTGAGTGGAATTCGCGGTGATAAGGGTAATGCTGGAAATATCGGTGCACCTGGCAACGACGGCAAAGATGGACTACCCGGACCGCCTGGACGCCTTGGTGAACGTGGTGCTAAGGGAGAGCCAGGAATTTCTCGTCCTGGACCGCCTGGACCTCGGGGTCGTGATGGTCAAATTGGCGAGAAGGGAGAACGTGGACCAATCGGTGCGCCTGGCTTGCTTGGACCCGATGGTAATCCTGGTTATCCAGGTGATAAGGGAGATTCCGGTAATCCTGGACAGCCTGGTGATACTGGTTCTATTGGTGAGAAGGGAGAACCTGGTCCTGTGGGTCCCGAAGGTCAACCCGGTCCACCCGGTAGACCGGGTATCGATGGAGTTCAAGGTCGTAATGGTGCCAAGGGTGAAATCGGAAACCCAGGTCTTGTTGGTATGCCTGGCAACAAGGGAGAACGTGGTGCACCTGGTAACGATGGTCCTAAGGGCTTTAACGGTCCTGTTGGTGCTCCTGGCAAACGTGGTCCAACTGGTGCAGCTGGACTTGCTGGTAAGTGATCTGGTTAGAGAGGTATACCGGTTGGATAATCCATTAATGTGTTCTCTTTTATGAATAGGAATCAAGGGTGATAAGGGAGAGCGCGGCTTACATGGCAACGATGGACCCATTGGTGGTCGCGGACCTCCTGGACCTCCTGGCTTCATGGGTACGAAGGGTGATCTGGGTCCACCTGGCATGCCCGGAAATGACGGCATTAACGGATTGGCTGGCGAGAAGGGCGAAAGGGGTTTGCCCGGTTTTGATGGTCCACAGGGTGAACCTGGTGATGCTTCCGAGAAGGGACAAAAGGGTGAACCAGGTTCACCTGGATTGCGCGGTGAAGAAGGAAGGCCCGGTCAACCTGGCCAAGTTGGTGACAAGGGTTTGCCCGGTATTCCTGTGCACGGACGCCCTGGACCACAGGGTGAGAAAGGTGATGCTGGACGTGATGGTAGCTATGGACAAGATGGAACTCCTGGTCAAAAGGGTGAACCTGGACTCACGGGACCTTTCGGACTGAAGGGCGATAAGGGATTGGCTGGACAGCCTGGTAATCCTGGTACTCCTGGAATTGATGGACAACCTGGACAGCAAGGTTCTCCTGGTCCCATCGGTTATCCTGGTGCTAAGGGACTTAGAGGTGCAACGGGTGCAGCTGGCAGAGATGGTACGAAGGGTGAACGGGGTCTGACCGGCAGGCCCGGAAATCCTGGACACAACGGCGTCAAGGGTGATAAGGGAGCAAAGGGTGCACAAGGTCCTCAGATTTACATCAACGGGGACGACTATAAGGGCGATAAGGGAGAACCTGGCAACCGTGGACCACAGGGATTGCAAGGATGGAAGGGAGACAAGGGTGAGACTGGACTAGCTGGATATCCTGGAGAAAAGGGAGACCAAGGCCCAACCGGACCCGCTGGTTCTCCCGGCTTAGCCGGTTTACCCGGAGCCAAGGGAGAAATCGGTATACGCGGTGACGCTGGTTATCCAGGACCCCTTGTCAAGGGCGAGAAAGGATTACCTGGTCGTGCTGGCAAAAATGGACGTGAAGGTAAGTCACGCAAAACGAATGTTTTTTGATCTAAAATCCATCTAAACTGTACACCTTATAAAGGTCCTATTGGACTTGCCGGACTTAAGGGCGACAAGGGATTGCCTGGTTTGCCTGGAAAGGATGGTCTTGTTGGTCTGCCTGGACCGATTGGTCCCATTGGACTTAAGGGAGAACGCGGTGCGACCGGACCATCTGGTATCGATGGCGTTGCTGGCTTAAATGGCATCCAAGGCCAGAAGGGTGAACCTGGCTATCAAGGCATTAAGGGTGAGCGTGGCGAGTCCGGTTTGATGGGCCAAAAGGGCGACAAAGGAGAACGTGGTTTTGCCGGTGCACCTGGTTTGCGTGGATTTACTGGACCGAAGGGAGATACTGGTCTGCCTGGCGTGGATGGACAACCTGGTCAAGTTGGCTTACCCGGCGAAAGAGGTGCGATTGGTCCAAAGGGCCACGATGGACGCGACGGTTTGCCTGGACAGGCTGGTCAAAAGGGTGAGCCTGGTCTAGTGCCACCGCCAGGACCTAAAGGTGAACCTGGACGTCCCGGACGCGATGGTGAAAAGGGTGACATTGGACAACCCGGTCAAATCGGTCTGATCGGCAGCAAGGGAGAACGCGGCGAGAAGGGTGAACGCGGTGCGATCGGTCAAACCGGACCAGCTGGACGTCAGGGCCTAAAGGGCGAGCGTGGTGAACAAGGTTTCATTGGTCACGAAGGTGCAATCGGTCCTATCGGCCCCAAGGGTGAACCCGGTCTACCATGCACTGCTGCTCTGGACTATCTGACCGGCATCCTGCTGACGCGTCACAGTCAAAGCGAACAGGTACCCCAATGCGGTAAGGGACAGACAGAACTGTGGACCGGCTACTCTCTGCTCTACATCGATGGCAACGATTATGCGCACAATCAGGAGCTCGGCTCGCCCGGCTCCTGTGTGCCACGCTTCTCCACACTGCCCGTAATGTCGTGCGGACAGAACAACGTGTGCAACTATGCGTCGCGCAACGATAAGAGTTTCTGGCTGACCACATCCGCCTCCATTCCCATGATGCCAGTTGCAGAAAACGAAATCCGTAGTTACATTTCACGGTGTGTCGTCTGTGAGGTGCCCGCAACTGTGATCGCTGTGCACAGTCAATCCAATGAGATACCCGACTGTCCCCAGGGCTGGACGAATCAATGGATTGGTTACAGTTTCGTTATGGTCAGTAGTTAGCTGCAGATGTCAACTCAATCGGAGTAGGATTTAACCAATCTCGTCTCTCTCTCTCTCTCTATTTTAGCATACGGCTGTGGGTAACGGTGGTGGCGGACAGGCTCTGCAATCGCCTGGCTCCTGCCTGGAGGACTTCCGTGCCACACCGTTCATTGAGTGCAATGGAGCCAAGGGACACTGCCACTTCTACGAGACCATGACCAGTTTCTGGATGTCCCAGATCAATGAGAATCAACAGTTCCAGCGGCCTCAGCAACAGACCATTAAGGCCGGCGAGATACGTGGAAGCGTATCCAGGTGTGCTGTTTGTATGAAGAATTCCTAGAAAGGAATCTCGCTCACGCATTCACACGCACACAAACACACACACACACGCAATAATTTTAATATCTTAATGTAATGCCTTAACTATACCAACGAAAAATGTTACACACACACACACAAAAATGAAACACAGACACAGATAGACGAGAAGAAGAAGAACCAACACTGCTACCGAATTCCTTAAACTAACCTAAAACGTAACTGTATCTTCTGCCATTTTTTATATATATACATACATACCTATATATATATATATATCGTTTGCCACAATGTTCTGAACACAATGTAAACTGCGTCTTAGTTACGAGTAAGTTAAGTAAATCAAGAGAGATAATAAACTAGCCTGGTCGTATGTACCAAACAGACGATAATATCAATACCGATTCCTGTCCTCCTTCGACTTCTGTATGTTCCATTTTATAACGATGAAATGTGAAATCGATGCATGGGTCTACCCTAACCCAGTTCCCAGCACTAGCACAACCTCCCCACACTTCCAAAACTCACACGTATTTCGAAATCTGTTTATGTTAACGAAAGCCAACAAAATTGGTTAAAAATAAAGAAATCTTATAAATACAAAAATTATAGTTATTATACCAAAGTTCTGTACATTGGTCAAAGAAGAAAATCTTGTGAGCGAACATTTCTCTACCTCGCTTATTGTGATCGTTTTAACCTACCCATTTTTGTCTACCTTTTACCCCTCATTTTACACCGATCATAACTTTCTAAGAAATAGCAAAATTGATTTTTCGAAATTTTCGACATTTTGAGAATTTTTGTAATGGTCCCCCCTATGATTTTTTGACAAAATTTTTTTTTTATTTTTCTAAAATCGCAAGTTTTTAGCTTTAATCGATTGCGGAAGTCAAAATAAGTACTAAACAATTGTTTAAATCGATTTTAAACGATACTTAATTTTGGCCCAAAAATCATGTCAAAGTGGTCCAAAAATTAGACATGTGACACTCTCAAGAAGCCTGGTACTCTTATTTTACATTATTCGTAACTTTCTTAAAAATCAGTCGATTTTCACGCGGAATGACATTTTGTTTATGTTTTGACAAACTGAGTGATTCTACATTTAAAAAATAGCAAAGTGGATTTTTTGAAATTTTTCAATTTTTTGAAAATTTAGGTAAGGGTCCCCCCTATGAAATTTCAACAAAAATTTTTTTTTATATTTTTAAAATCGCAAGTTTTTAGCTTAAATCGATTGCGTAGGTCAAAACAGGTACTAAACAATTGTTTAAATCGATTTTAAACGATACTTAATTTTGGCCCAAAAATCATGTCGAAGTAGTCCAAAAATTAGACATGCAACACACTCAACAGGCCTGGTACCCTCATTTTACATCGATCGTAACTTTCTTAAAAATCAAAGGATTTTTACGCCGAATGACTCTTTGGTTAAGTTTTAACCAACTGAGTTATTCTACATTTAAAAAATAGTAAAATGGGTTTTTTGAAATTTTTCGATATTATGGAAATTTTGTTGAGGGTCCCCCCTATGAATTATCAAGAAAATATTTATTTTTTCTTGTTTTTCACGTTTCAAATCAAAGTAATATCGAATGGGGTTAAATTTGACACAAATGAAGAGCGCGAGAGAGAGAGAGAGAGGGAGAGAAATATTTCACCTAGCGCTAAAGACGCTTGCGACAGTGACTATTCAAATAATCCACCACTCTATAGGGAAACTCACCACTCGAGGCACTTGTGCGCATGTCGAGGGGGGTTGGTAGTACGTGAGGGTGGGAAGCTGATGGGGGAGCTGACGGGTTACCCGATAGCGGCAGCAGAGGGGATGGCATGCGATACCATATGATAATGATATGCCTAAGGCTCACACACACACAACCATTCCAATTGGGGTGGAAACATGAAGGGGGAGTCGGGCAAGAAGACTCGTTCCAGCTGTGCTTGCAAATGAAATAGGGGTAGCTCGCCCAATGGATTCGAATTGGAAACTCGTCGTGGCGCATAATACGGCCAGACTGCGGAGCGAGCAGTCGAGACGGGAGTTTTGTGGCGACAAGTGAAGGCGAAAAGGAAAAACAACAAAGAAAAGTAGCAAAAAAATAAAATATACAAAGGAAAATTTGCAAAAAGAATAAAAAAAACAAAAGAAAGCAAACTTCAAGCTGTTAATTAAGTGTAGAAGGTGTGAAAAAGCTCATCCAATTCTTGTGGGCAACCCCATAACGCCAGTCAAGCTGCAGAGTCGCTCCCGCACCCTCACACACACACACAGACACATTGCACACTCCACTCCGAGAAGCGTTAAAAGCGGCGGAGCGGCGAGCAACCCCAAATAATTCGTTCTATATGATTATCGTGCTGCTTCTGCTCTTCCAATCGCTGTGCCTCTACTGCCAACGCCTGGTGCTGTGCATCCACGACCGATGCTTTCCGCGGAACGCACGAGTGCTCCAGGAGGTGGCCGAAACGGTGGGCGATCGTAAGGCACTGCATCATTTGGAGTTGCTGGAACTGGAGCAGCATAAGCGCCGCCAGAAACGTCGCACCTTGGAACCCATACTGCCGCTGGGCGTGGAAGCCAGCCAGGAAGCGTGTCGCTTCTGTGCACACAGTCCGCAAGGGTATTGTCGCCATCATTTCCATCTGCAGGTGCATACACGTCGACAGACGGGAAGTGAGCAGGATTACAAGCAATTGCGCAGGATACGGCGGGAGCTGAAGCGCAGTCTCGAGCAGCAGCAGCAGAGGATTCACACACCGGCTAGACGTGATAGCTATCGCAGCTATCAAGGATATCAGCAGGTGCAGCAGAGTCCCAGCTTGTGTAGTCAAAGCAGCGGATACGCTTCGTTGGCGCCTTCACAGGAAGAGGAGGAGCAGCAACTGCAGGGGGAGCAACTGCAAGAGGAGCAACTGCAGGGGGAGCAACTGCCGGAGGAGCAGCAACTGGAGGAGGCGGACAACACGGAGCCACTGCAGCAGCAACAACTGTTGGTTACCAGCTATCTATAGAGACGCCTCCGCTCACTTAGCCCATAACGCACCCTGCGCTTGGAGCACACTTCAATCTCTATCGAGTAGGCTCTTCAAACAGAACAAAAGCTTACCTAGACAACGGGTGTGTGTGTGTGTGTGTGTTGAGTTGGATTCAAGTAGGCTACACGTATAAATCCATCGATAAAATTCCCAGTAAATTTTTATTGAAGTATAAACAGAAGAATCAATTTAACTCGTTTAACAATGTCTGACCTGGATGTGGAACAGGCTCCGGTGATGACGCCACGGCGTCGACGTCGCTGCCAGCACCAGGAGCTGCATCTACAGCATGTTCCCGAAAAGCAGTCCGACATGCCCTGCCCCCTCAAGCATGGCATCGATGATAACTGGTCATGGAGCAAGCGACATCGATCCAAGGAGGTCGTTCTTAGTGGTCCCAATTTCCGCACCGTACACTTTCATCCCAACTGGAGCAAGGGCACTGCGGGCATACTGGGCAAGCGACCCCTCAACAATGGTCGCTACTATTGGGAGCTAGACGTATCACAGCGGGTCTTTGGCACCTCCATTATGTTTGGAATCGGAACCCGATCCTGCCGGCTGCATGCAAACGCTTTTCGCAACATGCTGGGCGAGAACGAGCACGGTTGGGGTCTATCCCACAAAGGTAAGTCCAATCGGAGGCTGGGAGAGAATCTTCTAAATACTTACACCTTCTTTTTCCACTTGTAGGCGTACTTTGGCACAAGGGCGTGGCACTTTTGTATACGAAACGCTTTCGCGAAAATCATCCAACACAAATTGGAATACTTTTCGATGGCATTGAGGGCACCTTGACCTATTACAAAGATGGCAAATGCCTGGGTGTGGCTTTCAGAGGACTACATAAGGTAAGTTTGGAAATGATATAGAAATTTCTTAAGTCCTACGAAAAGTCCTTAAAATAAGTAAAGTTTCTATATTAGAGCTTAATTTAAAAATAAATTAAAATCTTATATTAAAATATTTCTGATTTATTTTTGCAGGTGACGGAACCGATTTATCCCATTGTCTGTTCTACTGCGGCTAAAACTGAAATGACCCTGAAACGTGCGCGTCGTGAGTTCGTTAATCTTCAGGATCGTTGTCGGGCCGTGATAATGCGCAAAGTACGTAACGCTGGTGATCTGGAGGAACTTAAGCTACCGTTGCCTATTACCGAATATCTGGGTGAAGTTATCGATGACATGGAACCGTTGCGTCAGGTAGACAACTATGATATCTTGTGTGATTTCTAGGGCTACGAGAGCTGGGTCTGGGGGGCGTAGTGAAATGAGAGAATATATATACTTATTAGGAAGATAGTTTTTGAAAATCCCCCAATTGCTGTGTATTATAGGTAAATCAGAACGAGATGTGCATGATGAATTATGAATTAGATGATGTTAAAGACGACCCGTGAAACTCAGTATTGTGCCATATATAGTTCGGGGACAAACTGTGAATGAAGGGGAGCAAATAACTTTTAAATTTGCACTTATTATATACATTTGTTATGAAATTTCAAGTAACACATATGTTTCATATTTTATTTGCAATGAACTATTATTATTATTATACCTTGCGTTTTCTATACTTGTTTTTATGTTGTCTTCTATCTGTTTTTTTTTTTTTTTGTTTGTTTTTTGTTGATATTTATAGCTAAAATGTTTCCGATAATAGGCCAATTAGGTGCAATATTTGTGATATAAGGCAGATACCAATGGCACCCCATGTCGCCTATATAGCAAAAAAAAAAGATAAATAAAATATAAATTCTAACATATACATATAAAACTAGACTTAAGTACTTATTGTAAGCGAAAGATAAATGTATTTTGGTACGAGTGTGAAATCTAGTCAAAGCATAGCACGTTGTGGAGCCCAAAATTGTAAAATAAGAAACAGTGGCCCGATAGTCAGCTATTAATAGGGTTAAGCGTATTATAATATTATGAAACTGAACCGATATGAGTTAAAATTCTAGTCAAAATAAAACATTCTAACACGTTGGGATCTCAAACAAACTGTAAGGTAAAGAGTTGCATCTCATGTATTAAGCTTAAGAGGATTACAAAAGAGATAACAGCATCGATTTATCCAATGTATAAACATTTATAGATCTTAATCTTTACACACAAAAATGAGACAAATAATATAGTGAAAATTATTTATTATATGTATGTATATTCAAAGTACGCTATGTTTAAATGTTTTAGATTCTTTTTGGTGTCTATATAAATTACTACACATAAATACAAAGATACATACGAACATACATAAAACTATGTATACATTTATAAATGATCGTTTATAAGGACAAAATGGAAACTGTCGCATGAATAAAACGTAAATTTACTAAACTAAATGAATAAAATACGAGACTAAGCACAGATCCTCTAGTGAATTCGTTAGGTGTTATTTATACAGATTACAGCTCGTCGGCTAGATGATTTATGTTCTGCAAATGATCTCCATAATCGGTTGCCTCGCTGCCCACAAAAGTATCGTAGTTATTCAGAATTTCGAAATACGACAAACGATCATCGTGATCCTCATCGGTGGAGACAAACAAATGATCCACCTCGTCATTGGCAATGGCCATGTTGCTGGGCACTATCCACGAGAGAACCTTTTTGGAAGAAACAGCGGAGTTAGTAATAAGATAAATTGTATGTATATTTATTATGTTACCTCTTCTCCAGTGAGCACACCGTCGCCATTCGCATCATGATCATTATCAAAATGCTCCTTTTCCGTCACCAGCCATTCCTTGTCATGATGCGCTGCTGCATCACCAACATATTCTTGGAAATCAATTTTGCCATCATTATTGCGATCCTTATCGCGCATTGTATGATCCAACAACACGGGCAACATATGTGGATGCTCTTCAGGATTTTGGAAAAACACATACTCCTCGGGCGTTAGGACACCATCCTTGTCCGTATCGGCGGCATTGAACAATTCCTTATCCTGTTTTATCATACTCTGTTCCTCTTCATAGCTATCAAAGTCTATCACTTCCTTCTTAAAGTCCTCATCTTCCATGGCATACGTGTCCAGCAAATATTCTTTCCATGTTATTTTATTATCGGTATCCATATCGATTTCTTCAAAACGATCGGCAGCCTCTTCTTCGGACAGTTTTCTGTGGAGCGAGAGAACGAGCACGTTTAGTAAGCGTATTTAGAGGATTCGCTTGGGGCGGGGCCACAGAGACATGCGTCAGGCGCAGCGGATGCTTTGTTAGCTGGGTTAATCAACAGACAACACTCACTTAAAAGACCTTAATATCCATGCTTTCAACTCATGTCTATCGACAAATTCGTCCTTATTCAAATCCATCATTTTGATGAGAATGGCCAGACGACGTTTCGACTCTTCCGGCGACAGAGTATCGAATTCCTGGGCCTCTTTTGTGCTGCCTGTGGAAGGTACATAAATTATGAATAAGCATCAAAAGAAAGAAAACAAATGTAAATTGAAATCACAGAACGTGTGTGCACAATAGATGATCTGCTAAGCAAAAACTCTCCGCGGCGTGTTCTTTTCAGTATCCAAAATATTAGATGCGAAAAGATTTTAATGAACAGTGAAGAAATCACATAAACGTAGAAGAATACCGCTTGAGTTAGGAGAACTGTTATCCAGTTATAGCAATGATTTATGTGTTAAATTGAGCGATTGTAGCGTATCGATAGCTCATTACGGCAGATATACCATCTATACATTAATATATGTATACATATGTACACACCGTTTGTCTTATAGAATATACACTGTAGCGTCTTATAAACAATATGAGGTCTTGAGTGTTTTCTGCTCGGCGTGTGTGCGTGCTAAAAACAACACGTGAGTCAGCCTGGGTTTTTGAGATATTGCTCTCTTTTTGTTACCCACCTATAATTGCCTCATGATCGAACTCAACATTATGCTCGCCCTGATCGCCATGATGATGTGCATCGCGAGGCACAAAGATGCCATCTTTGACCCGCTCCTTGCTGTTGTGCCTCTCGTGCTTATGTGTATTGGCCACAGCTCCATGTGTGGGCATAGGGCCGACAGTTGCCACTATGGCGAGAGCGCACAGTAGCATCGGCCAAACTGATAGACAGGGCATTTTTTCGCTTCGATTTTTTTTTGTTTATATGGCACAAGTAATTCCAAATTTTCTCGTTTGCGTTTTCAGTTGCTCTCCGTTTGCTCGCCTGGCGCACACTGAGGAATGATGAGATCCAAGATGCTAAGCGTTACAAATACATACATATGTATGTACATTAAACAAACGACGCACACACACACACGCCAGTTCAGGCACTCCTCGGGCTGTGGTACCACTTGAGATTTTTCTAACCGGCCGCAACACGTAATAGCCAAAAATCGAGAAATTCTTTGAACTCTATTGAACCCAGTCAATGGATTTGCGTAACCTGAAATACAAATACACAGAGAAATACATAAATGTGTGTAAATTTGGGACTGTGTTTCGAGTAACCACAACTCATTCAAATTTTATGATTTGCCTACCAGCTGTTTTGGCCGTGCGTCCAGTTTCTCTTTTTAAATGCAATATTTACAAGAACGGGTCATCAAAAATGAATTTTAGGACTCAAAATTCACTTTATAATTGTTGAAATTTTTGTTTATACTATGCAAGAAAATTTTAAAATGTATTTACTATAAATCGCAGCATCTTTTCAGCGCAATCGACTAGCTAGACAATGTTATCGATGTGTCTATCGATATAGAATGTTCCTCGTGCTGTTGTTGCGCACATATCGATTTGGCAAGTTGACTGTTGCACATCACTAGCTATTGTTATTGCAAATAAAAAAAGTTTATTTCGCTGATTTGCCAAAATTGTTGCAAAGTTTAAATAAAACAAGAGACATAAATACAATTAACTTCGTAAAACAAATAAATTAACAGTTACTGCAGACTTCAATTGTGCACCTGTGGTGAGTACGTAAAAAATGAGTAGGGAAAACTGGAAAAAGCCTGCAGCTGATACAACTTACTAAAAAACAGAAAGAATTGAATTTTGATTAAATTCAAATGACATCATAGGGGCAGCTCCTAATTGGTAGCGGCTGTGTGAGAATAGTTTCTTTTATGGCTCGCGCGTTTATTTATTTATTTTTTTGTGTGCGCATAGCACGCAAAAGGACATAAAGGCTGGCAATTGAAAGGGTGTTGTTTATATCCAGGGCGTGTGTGTGTGTTTGTAAGAGAGAAAGAGAGAGAGAGTATGTACGGTAGGTGCTGCAACTGAAATGAGGCGCTTTTCTTTTTTACAGTTGTTAGCCGGCACAGGTGGCACTATTTTTAGTTGACTTACGGAAATATTCATTAATTTTGGCAGGGGGGCGTCGAGTCAGCGTAATTACAGACCAAACGACAATTGTGAACGACCAATTGGTGCTGACTCGCACTTAACATGCAACTGGTCAACGTCTGAGAGTATAGTTGTGTGTGTGTGTGTGCGTGTGACTGTTGGGCGCTCTCTCTCTTTCTCTCTCTCTGTCTTATCCTGCCTGGGCCAAAGAGCGCGGGATTATCTATGTATATTACTCAGCGCCACATTTGTAGGTTAATCCAATAAAGTTGCTAACCATTTTCAGAGAGCGCGCTGCGAGAGCGAAGCCTATTAATAATAAACAAAACAAGCAAACACACCAGCAACACAGCAACAGCTACAACAACAACAGCAACAGCAATAACGCGGCTTGCTTGGGAAAAACCTCTAAGCGTGCAGCTAGCAAACCAAATTCAGTCGTGAGCCAGCCTTCAGTCAGCACAGCACAGCAGTTAGCTTTTGTCCGGGCAGCGGGCGACACATTTGATTTTCGGTCATTTCGAGTTTCAACCGGTTACACTTTGCAACGCGTGACCTCCGCCTAGACACCGCCCCCGCGCTAATTAATAGCAAAAAAAAGAAAAAGAGAAAAGGCAAAAAAAAAGTAAAGCAGTAAACAATAAAACAGAAAACAACTACCAAATGCCGTACATTATCATACGCGGCAATCTAGCCTCCTACAGTCACAAATATCCATGGCGTGTACTCGTCTCTGGATTGAAAGGTAAATCAACAAAAAAAAAAAAAACAAACAAATAGTAAAAGCAACTGCAGCAGCAACAACAACAAAAGCTACTACGTAGAGAGCTGCTCGAGTAGAGAGTAGTGTCTCGTGCGAAAAGCCAAGCACTTCCACTTCCACACACTTATCCGTTATTTTCTTATACAATTTGCTATCCCATTTTGCTAATGGGCAGTTTGATTGTTGATTTTCTGTGTCTTCTTTGAGTATCTGCTATGTTTTTTTTTTCTTTTCTTTTACTGCGCGTCACAATTAATTTGAAGAGTGTTTCGTCAGACACTCACGCACACACACACACACACACACACAAACGCATGCTCAATAACCCACAAATTTGAGGTGCCGTTAGTTTTTATTTTTATTATGTCGCTTATTCCACAATTTACAGGCCAACTACTTTCTCAATGGGCCGGCCTTGACTGTGTACTGTGTGCACTAGTGTGTGTATGTGTGTGTGCAGTAGGGCCTCTGCCTACAGTGGCATCCCCATAAAACAGTGCATGCTGCGCAGTTTATCTTATCTTGTCTAAAGCTTTTCATTTTTGCTTTCGCTTTTCAACAATTCTACGAAAATTCCAAAATGAAAATACACTTTAATTAACTGTACACTCCTACTTCTAATAGGTGTGTAGGCTCTTTATTGTTTTTTATGAAAAAAGGAGTCTGATTTGTTTTAGATAAATTATGAAACTATGCAGTTATTTTTTTTCAAATATTCAGTTTATTTGTTCTTTTATATTGTTATTTCTAAGCTTTGTTCGCAGACAAGTTCTTTGCGAAGAAGTAGATCTTTTTCTATGCTTCAAACATATAAACCGGCTTGAGATGATTTACTAAGTTGAGCTTATGCAATCCAAAACTCTCAACCGGTTTGCAGCGAGGAAGCTATAAAAGAGCATTACAGCTTCGGTGTGAGAGCGTATGCATGAGTACTCCGCCCGTTCTCATTGTGTACTGTATTGTCGCTCTCTCTCTCTCGCTCGCTCGCTCTCTCTCCCACTTTTCGCTCTGCTATATCTTGTTTTTGTCGCACATTGAGCCGCTGCTGCCGTCAGTTTCGTTTCGTTACGCGCTGAGTGCAGTTGAACTGCGTCTTTCTCTATCTTTGTTTCTCTCGCTGCAGTGTGGAGTAGAGTAGAGTGTGTGTGTGCATGAGGTGAGGCACAAAAAGTGATTTTTCCATTTTTTATTTACTTCAACTTTTTATATGCACCCATTTTCTTTAACGGCAATGTCAATGCACTGTGCAAACTTAAATATTTTTCGGAAAATGTTCCCTAGATACAGTACAGTGGGCATTTGCCCAATTAGCACGCACACACTCACACAGGCACAGTGGGAGCTGACGTCATGCTCGGCCCCTTGTGTTATTATTATTATCTTTGTTTCAAAGCTTGTCATACTTTAACGCATAAACATGGCAAATTAAACAAAACTAAGCCCAAACACACACACACACCCACAACTATATATACATATGTATATTTACAAAAATCTAGATAAGAAGCTAAAGCAAAACCTTTCCCGGCATTTTCAGCTGACGATATTGAGCAGTTGAATAAGTTCTCATGCGGTGGCTACAGTGACGAGTCCACAATTGTCTATCTGGTGCATCCGTGTCGAATTCTTTCGGCACTAGAGGTAAGTCGACTTAAGGAAACTATATAAAATCGATCGGAATTTCATTATTATATAACGAAACAATTAACTGATAATGAGTATGCTCGGAAATCATGGGGTAGTTATATCTATCTATATCGATCCATTATTCTGACTGACCACATAAAAATGAATCATGCATGAACATGAGCTTTTCCTGCGGTTCACAAGTCAGACCTGCAGTTTTTCCCAGAGCTGTAACTTGATTCACCATACATCCTGATTATTATATTTATTATACAATTTTATAGATTATTTTTCAAATCGAAATTAATCGTGTTTTTTTTTGCTTTTGCAGATTTTGGGCTTTCGTGTTGTGGCCAGCTCATCAACGGCGGTGAAACAGGATTATAACGAATATATGTGGACCATGCGCAAGGAGTTCGACGAACCCGAGCCAGAATCTGAGACCGTATCCGTAGTGCGAGAGAATCTATCAAATATTGGGCGTGAGGCAGCCAGTTTAGGCAATTATCATAAGGTTGACTCGCCCGAGTAAAAACCAAGAAAAATATTTGCAATCAGTCAGCTGCACCCAGAACTCTTTACTTTTCTAGTTGTGCGTGAGTGTGTGTGTGTGTGTGTGTATCTGTGTGTTTTTCTGTGTGTACTGTGTGCATGTCTATGTGTATTTATAGTAGTGTGCGTGCGTGTATGTCTAGACAAGGTATAACTATAGCAACCTAAAAAGAAAACCAAACCAAAACAGAGCAAAATCGAAATCCAAATCGAATCAGAGAAGAAGGAATCACTCGTCGAGAACCTTCTTGTATAGTTGTATAATTTTCCTATATACATAGATATATAACATATGCGTGTAGTATGAGCGATCAGCCGACGACAAAGGATTCGACACTGGCTTGCGAAGTCCCATTAGCCGCCGCCACCGCCACCGCTGCGACTGCCGCTCCCGCTACCGGCCCGTCGGCTACATCCGTTGTACCCAATTGTCAGGCCAATGTTGTGACCATTCCCGTGCCCATACTGCAATCGGAGGGCACATTCGCATACGTCACTGTCAAGGGATCCCTGCACGATTACACTTGCACCGTATTCGGTTTAAACCAGGCCGAGGTTCAGGCACTCTCGCAACGTCTTTCGGTGAAAAGCTGCGTCAATGGCGTCCTGGTTGCAGTGCCGCCCATGGTTATGCTGAATACCCTGGCCCAGCTAAGCTATAAGGTCGTTTGCAGTTGCGGCGAAGCCTGAAATCTGTTGGACAATGCAACGTGAAGTTTAATCGACAAAAAAAGAAGAACAGAAAGATAGAAAAGAAGTGTAGCCCTTAACGATCGTCAGTGTCAATCGAGTTAGTCAATCAGATTTTCATCACTTTTCAAAAGTCACGAAATACGTTCAAAATGGATCAACATAGCGCGGATAATTGCAAGTGCCACAAGCAATCGCAGCCAGCTCAGCAGACACTCAGCGACATGGACTTCGATCGCGGCATCTGGAATGCAGGTGAGTCATCATTCCGACTAGATACAGATTGAAATCCTTTACTAAACGCAAGCTTATCTCATTTCCATCCCGTGGTAGCCATCTACAACGAATTGGAACGCGTGCGAGAGTTCATCAAGAAGGGTCAGGCCATGGCACGCGATGATTGCGACTATACCGCGCTGCACTATGCGGCACGCAATGGTAACGAGCAAATCTGCAAGGTGCTGTTGGAGGAGGGCAAGGTGGATGTGAATGCGGTGACTAAGGCAGGTGCCACAGCGTTGCATCGTGCCGCCATGATGGGTAAGACATGGATTAAATTTCACATGTTATTATAACCTGCTAACGATTCATTCTCCAGGTCACTTGGGCATAGTTAAGCTGCTGGCGGAGCAGCCCAAGGTGAATCTCTTGGTGCAGGATGAATGCGGTCAGAGTGCGTTGCATCGTGCGGCATTGCGTGATCAACTGGAGGTGTGTCGTTATCTGCTAAAACGGGAACCGCAGCTAAAGCTACTCAAGGATAAGAAGGATAAAATCGCATTTGAATATATTATGGAAAATGCCAACGATGATTTCAAGCTATTGCTTAAACCCTAAGACGTCATCCCAAATGGGTGGGCCAGCAATCCCAATATACTATATAACTTTTGTAGTTCGATAAGTTTGATGATATCATGATGGACGGCAACATGAAATTGACCCAAGACGCATATATATATAGTATATATAAATAGACATTTGTAGTCCCTAGGCAATTACTTCAGTTATGGTAGTATTTGTTGTTGTATAGTGTAAACTGTAAGCGCAAAAATGTCGAAATGATTTAATCAATTATCAAAGTTTATCCATTTTCCATTTACTTATTTTTATTTTTTATTGTCTAATCGCTAATTAACTAAATGAAAATGTTTGAAATTATTATTGCAACGTTACCCGAAATTTCCATTTGATAAGTAGAAGCTTTGGCATTGTCGAAACTAATACACAAACACAACTATCGATTATACATATACACATCTATATATATATATATAAATACATATATACTCTATGCTACAAATTATTATCTAAAACCTACTTATATGCTATGTATAGATACATTTCTAAGACTATGTAAAACCAGCACAGCTTAGTCCCAGATCTCTACGGATCGTATGAGACGCTGCTTGTGCTGTACACCCCGCATGGTGGGCACATCGGCGAATTCGGAGAGATAACGCTTGAGTGAGGTCGGAATGCACAGTTGCTTGTCCACGATGCGGGCCAACGTCGACGTCTCCTCCGTGGGCGGATACTGAGTGTGCAACATGGAGTCGGGTTGCTGCAGCCGTTGCAGCAGCTGTCGTCTTATCACCTGGCGGGAGAGAGATTGCAGTGTGCCCGGCTGCGTCTGAAGTTGACGTAGTTGCTGGTCGAAAGCAGAAGGCGTAGTCGAATCCACGCACTTGGAGTTGGCATTAGTCTCTTTGGGGGGCAGGGGAAACTTGAAGCCAACGTGTACTGCAAGAGAAAAAGTATGTTAGTTAGAAGGGATCAATCCTCTTCAAGTGGCCTAACATGCTTACCCAGTAGCTCAGCGAAGGCCAGACTCTGCTGTATATCGCTGTGGGATCGCAACTCGTCCAGCACAGATTGCCCGCAGATCTGTGAGAGTTTGCAGCCCTCCCGCAACAGCAGTTGAGCTATATCCAGACGCTGCAGGCTGATGGCACGTGCCAGTGGCGTTTCACTGTAGATGAAGCCACAGACCAGAGTGCGTGCCTTGTAGCGATAGAGATCCCTGCGAGCGATGGGCAGCTTGGCAAGCAGAACACGTAAAATTGCACGAAATTCAAAGACATCCTCGATCTGTTGCACGGCAAACAGCAACAGTCCCTCATCCTGGGCATCTGTGTAGAATCCCTGACGGCGCTGCAACTCGGCCTGATCCAGCAGATAATCGAGCAGCTCCGGTAGCTGACGATGTATGGCCAGCATGATGGGCGTACATTCATCGCTGTCACGCACGCTCAGACTGTCGCCATGCTGCAGCAGCAGCTCGACCATGGCACGATCCGCCGGATGTCTTCCAATGCACTGATGCACAAGATAATGCGATGGCAAGCGGCGGGCACCGCGCTCGAGCAGCAGCTTGACTAGCTTCAGATGGCGTCCAATGGCGGCAAAGTAAAGTGCCGTGCTGCCACGTTTGTCCTGCAGATTGATGCGTGCTCCGCGTTCGATCAGCTCCTGCGCCAGCTCGGGCAGATTGCATACAATGGCCAGCATGAGTGGCGTCTCGCCCTCATCGTCGGTCTCGTTGATATTCACATTGGTCTGGAGCAGCAAATGTGCCGCTTCACTGGAACGATTCTCAATGGCCAAATGGAGTGCGGTCTTGCCATCGCTGAGGGTTTTCGAGTTGACCAGCGCTCCATGCTGGATGAGCAGGCGGGTTACCTCCACAAAGCCGGCGCCCACATGCAGGGGCGTATACCCTTCGCTATTGACCACATTGATGGGTGCATCATGCTTGAGCAGCACAGCCACACACTCGGCATGACCCCAGGCGGCAGCGTAGTGCAGGGGCGTGGCCAAATCGGAGTCGTATAGATGGGGATCCTGTTGCCGACAGTTGGGACAGCATTGCGTCAGGAATTCGCCCGTGTTCTCAAAGGTTTTGGCATAATAATGATAAAGTTGAGAATCATCGCCGCCTCCGCTTCCTTCATTCTCTGACCAACTTTCACCTTCGAATTCATCCACCCATTCAAGCTTCTCCATGCCGTCCGGTGTGCTCTCAATCTCAAGCGTATCTGCGTGGGCTGTAGATATGATGGGGAAAAAAAAAAACAAAATTCAAGATCCGTTTGACTTTTCCGAAATTTAATAGACAGCAGAATCGAAGCGCCTACTAACTGATTCCGAGGGAACAGAAATCACACTGAGAGCCAAAAGTCACAAGTGCATTCTCAGTACCGGTTTACCCATTCCCATTCTCCCTCCTCTCTCTCTCTCTCTCTCTTTTAATTTGTTTCGCTATCTAGTTCTCTGTCTTGCTTTCCCACCTTTTTCGACCTTACTATTTTCTTTGCTTTACCCTACGTTTTTTGGGTCATTGACAACATTACGCTGTGCAACAAAATAAAGATTATATGCGACTGCAAAAACGATCAGCCCCTATTCATAGGGAATTTCTATAATTTCAGGTACCTAAGGATTCTGCTGACTCATTATCCCAGACTGGGAATACTTTAGTAACACATGCCTGTTTTGTTCTGGATGGACGTGATAAACACCCGACTACATACCGTGCTAAATGAGGTAAGACTGAGGCAGCTGTCGTATTTCTGTTGGTAGTTGCTGCAAAGTATCTAAAGATACAAAGTAAAATTATAGATATAAAAGTATCTTACCAGTGTAACGTGTAAAAATGTATTTAAAAACTCTAAAGTGTCGCATGGAGACATGGAGACGTACATTAATACGTTTGAATAGCTTATAGATACAAAAGTATCTCGTAGATGCAAAGATATAAACATTTTTTATATTTAGGTATATTTTGGGTTTAACTTAAAAATAGCTTGAAGATTCAAGTGAATTTAAAATACATTTTCTTTTCGAGTTCTTGCAGAGCTCCAAAAAAATAAATACGGATTTGTTACAGAAATTAAATTCAAAATTAAATACAGTAAATAAATAGTATATAATATTTTAAAGTATCTGATAGATACAAAAGACTTTAAAGTTCAACAATTTATGTTGTAAACAAATTACCCACATATCTACATATTTATGCATATGCATGTTCTGTATACTTATACATATTATATTCGCACACTACCCCCAAAAGAATTGATTTTCTGTGACCAGCAGCTGTTCGCCCGCTTGGCCATGGTTGCACTCGCACTTACCATGCTTGAAGACATTCAATTGCGGCTCCTCGCACGACTGGACCAACAGTTCGAGCAATTCCGCATCGCCCAGGAGGGCAGCAGTGCCAACAGCGGTGCGACCGCACGTAGAGGAGACATAGGTGGCCTGGGCGCCCTCGATGATGCAGTCCAGTGCTTGGCCAAAATCGCCACTGTGAACGGCACTCAGCAGACGCTCGTTGAGATCATAGGACAACATATTTCCATAACACTTGCTGCCTACTAACTTTTTATTAGTATTTATTTATTTAAATAATCGCAAATGCGAAAAACGAGCGAAAGAAAAGGCAGACCGGACCCAGAAGGCGTGCGAACTGCGGCCGGAAAATCAGACGAATGAGATGGAAAAGGCAAACAACGCGCCGAGCCAAATGGAAAACCCACCACCAAACAATGCCGCATACATTGGTAGGCAAATGGCAAGCACGAGAGAGAGACTCGAAGAGAGATAAGAGAGTATCGAGATAAGCGAAGGGAAATGAGAGAGATAACAACGGAAGGGAGTTTCTGTAGTTCTCGCTCAGCTGTGGCAGTTGCATTTACACACAGCTACAGAGTTTGGGACTGATTTTATTGTTGTTGGCGTTATAGACTCGCATTCAATTTGTTGTTTTTTTTTTTTTTTAATATAAAACTAAACTACTTGATCTCCTTGGTTTCCTTAGCGTTTTGCAATGATTCGGTAATGAAGAGTTTAGCCAGCGACTGAGAACAGAATTGGGCAATGTGCTGCGCGTGCGTATTGATTTGGCCAGAGGTAATGGTGGCTGTCAGCCTGGCCGGCACAGGCATGGGCCTGAACTGCTTGATGACCTCCTCCTCGGGTACTGTGGGCTCACCCTTTGAGGTGCGCACAGCATTATCGGCGGCCAACTTGGCCAGGGCACGATGTTTCTCCTAAAAAAACACAGTCATGTAAAGGAAATAATGCCTCAAAAATAATTAAATCATTAACTTACCGTATCCTGCTTAAAGACCACCTGCTGGTACTTGTTGTACCGCACGGCCTCCTGATAGAGCTCATCGACACGCTCAATAAGGCTGCGCATGTGATTCTCCAGCACCGAAGCGGTACCCAAATCAAGGAAATTGTGTCCCTTATCCTCGGGCAGCAACTCGTTAAGCTCGCTCATCATGATGTTCGTCAGCGGCGAGTTCTTAATCACAATGGGAATCTCTGCAAAGAGACTCTCATAGCCGACCTTCAGGGTACGGAATGCCTCGGGAGTAAAGTCGCCATCCTTGTACATTTGTATGGCTTGCGGTGTCAGACGATAGGCCTTCAGACAGAGGAAGCCACGCGACGACTTCTGTGTGTCGTAGACAACAACAACAGATTCCTCAATGCTCGTCTGGTAATGGTACTGCGACTCGAGCAGCGCCAGCGACAGGCTGTTGCCCACATCGGAGCTCTGGTACCAGCCAACATGCAAGTGATCGACATTGACACGACGCAAGCGACGCATCACGGTCAGCTGATACATCTCCTCGTCCATGGTCTCGTCGCCGCTCTTGGGGAATGGGAAGCAGTTGGTAATTTCCAGGCACTTGTCCACGACCAGGCCGAGCAGGGCGCCCTGGGCCAAATCCATGTTGCTGGACTCTTCATGGCAGTGCTTCACCATTTTCATGACGGCCTAAAACGGGGGGAAAACAAACAATTAATAGGCAGCTCTCTTTCTCTCTCTCTCTTAAGATTTGTCATCAGTTCGTCGTTCTCTTTATTTACACATTCACGCACACACATACACAAAACATTGCCAAACCCAAAGCGCGTGGCATAGGAAAACGCCGACTTAAGCCGTTCTTTTTGTGCATTTCTTGTGCCCCAAACATGCCGACGTGCATGGAACTCATTTTTAACTCACCAAGCCATCGCATTGTACATAATTTATGGTATTATCTGAATCCTCAGTGCGAGCATGACGACCACCGCGGTTTGCCATTTTGACGACGACGAAGAGAAAAGACGTGAAGTTGGTCGCACAACACAATTAGTGTTTTCCAACACCAATCTAAAGAATATTTCACAGCACTGTCAGCTGACTGACGTACTGCGGCGATAATAAATAAAGAAGTCTTTTTGTTTATAAAGGTTATTGGAATATAACATCCGTTTGAGCTTGTTTGAATTTAGAAATACTTGGGACTAAATTAAATTTTCAAAGTCAAAGTTTATACGCAGCCCAAGCAAATTATCGAATTTATTGCTTTTCATTCAAGAATAAGAGCATAAAAAGAAAATAATGAAAATAAACCGTACGGTTAGGGGTTGGTTTTATTATACCCTTGCGAGGGTTATTAATTTTAGCGAAGTTTGCAACGCACCTTAGGGACATCTCCGACCCTATAAAGTTATATATTCTGAATCAGCATAAACGAGGAGTCCAAAATGGATGTCCGTTGTCCGTCCGTCCGTCCGTCCGTCCGTCCGTCTGTTGCAACGCAACTAGTCTCTCGTTTTTGGCTATCTTCTGAACTTGGCATATAGCTTCTTATTTCTGCGAGCTGTAAATAAGTCGGAACGAGCCGATCGGACCGATATATCGTATAGCTGTCTGAGCTATCGGCCGTTTTTGTTGTTTTTCAAGATATTGCAACAAGATTTGGCAAATCTTATTCTTATTACGTTCTTAATGTGCTCTCAAAATTGTATCAAATCGGACCACTATAACATATAGCTGCCATAGGAACAATCGGCTGAAATTTGGGTTTTTGTATGCAAACCTGTTTTGTTCTTGGAAATACAGCACATAACCCGCCCTTATTTTTTCCATTTAAATATCTCGACTTTTATATTCTATAGCTGTTATAGGAACAATCAGTCAGTCCGTCTGTCTGTTGCAACGCAAATTAGACCCCCAGTTATGGCTATCTTCATAAAGTTGGCTCCAGCTTCTTTTTCTGCCCTCTTTAAATAAGTCGGACGGGCCGATCGGACTGATATATCGTGTAGCTGTCATCGGCCGTTATATTTCAGATATAGCTATCGGGCTTACCACATCCAAGATAAGTTTGGTCTTCGATGTACTGTTTAATTGTTCAATAAATACCACGAAACCGCAGCAATCTAAATATTTTTATATTTTGTATAACTGCGGGTATGAAACTTGGCAGCCGAAGGTGCTTGCTTTCTTGTTTTTTAACACTTTTTAATGATTGTCAATCAGTTCGTTTCAAGCTAACTTGACAGCACTGAATACAACAATACAAAATACAAGGTGAGAATAAACGGCGTGAAAAAACGATTTACACAACACCAATTGCGTGTGCACAACCTTAACGAACACTGGCCTAGACTAGTCAGCTGTTGCACCGACTGCGATAACAACCAAAAAAATTGGTTTTGTTTATCTCGGTTATATGAAACGAAACTAAAGTGCTGAGCTTGTCGCTAGTTGGCGGAAACAAGTAAACTAAAACTGATTGCAGCGTGAAGTCGCATGTAGAACAAATTGTCCGTCGGTCAGTCAAGAACTCGCAGAGCTGGCAAATATTACATACATAGAAGTATAGCAAAATGACGACTAATTGGCGTGAACTATTCCCCACAAAATTGACTTTTATAATCTTTCTACTGTATATGTCATTGTTCATAGGACAAGGTGAAACAAAGAAATCTACTTTCGATATATACTTTATTAATAAAATTCCATTAACACCCTAGGCATCTTTGTGACAGCATCCCAAGAATCGAACAATTCCTACAGCTATAACACAGTGACAGTTGTGTTACTCAGCGAAGTCTTTAAGCTCATCATATCCGTTTGTCTCTACTGCAGAGAGTAGGTATACGGGTTTTCATAACGACTCCAACTAACCAAGCTACCATCTCATTTCAGGAACAATCTACGCTCTCTGGTTCACGATGTGGGCAAAGATCGCCATGTGCTTGCCCTTTATATGGTACCCGCATTTCTCTACTGTCTGTACAATAATCTAGCCTTTGTGAATCTCGCCACATTCGATCCGACAACATATTATCTGCTGCTGCAGCTACGCGTCGTCGTGACGGGCATTCTGTTCCAGATCATATTCAAAAAGTATTTGTCCCAACGTCAATGGGTGTCATTGATACTCCTCACGCTCGGATGCATGCTTAAGCAGGTGGACTTGAATAGCTTATATGGTGATGCCAACGATGATAGTGAGGCGGCAGCTTTACAAGGAGGAGCGGCTGCCGGGGCAGTCAATCCATCACAAAAAACGACGGGCAAGAATATGACAGGATTTGATTTCAGCATCAGCGCCGTCTTCATCTTGGCCCAGACGATCTGCTCTTGCCTGGCGGGTGTTTACAATGAGTATTTGTTGAAGGACAAAGGCGCCGATGTGAATATCTTTGTGCAGAACGTTTTCATGTACCTCGACTCGATCGTCTGCAATGCCGGGATCCTGCTACTGCGCGGTGAATTGCTGGACGCATTCAGTGCCCATAATCTGGGCAGTATTATGCGTTTCAGTGTTATTATCATAATCGTGAACAATGCTGCAATTGGCATTGTAACCAGTTTCTTTTTGAAGTACATGAACTCCATACTGAAGACATTCGCCAGTGCGCTGGAATTGCTCTTTACGGCCGTATTGTGCTACTTCCTGTTTTCCATACCAATCTATATGAATACCGCACTGGCGATCGCTGTCGTTTCGTATGCCATCTATTTGTATACCCAAAGTCCGGTGGTCAATCTCGGCAAGGTGCGTCCCCCGGCAACGCTTAGTGAGGCTACCTCCAATCTAAAGACTAAAGAGAAAGAAGACAATCGCAAGCTGTTGGATGAGACAGGTGATACCGACTTGGAAATGGATGATATTGTGTAACAATATGTGTATGTACACGTATATCCATCGAATCTATAATATAGTTCATAGACTTTATCTGTTAATAGGTCTCGTTTCGTGCTATCACTTTACTTTTGGGCATTGTCCGATTTTTTACAGTGTAGAAAAAGTGCCTACAATTTGTCGAACGTGCAATCCTTGTTCTTGTGTATGTATGGATCTGTATTTGTACATGCCATGAGTGCATGTATGTGTAAATAGCGTTTCCTTTATAGGTATTATAAAAAATAAAACAGAAACAAACATTTTAAAAACTGTGTTTGATTGCAATGATAACATTTTATTTATCTCACGTCAAGTGTTGGGTTGGGTTGGGTCATAGTCATAATAATACTACAAATATTACAGCAGTGGTGGTGATCTACGAGCTTCGAAAGCAATCTGCCGAGTATCATCTTCGTAGAATCTCTTGTAGTACTCGCACTCCGCCAAGTGGGCGTCCATCTGCTCGGGCAGCACACGATGTGTTGCGTTGTACTTGCAGATCGCCAGCGGAGGCCCACGGTAGTTTTGGGCGCATTTCACAACGTGGCGGGGCATACGAAAGAGCACAACACGATGTTCCTTATTGTAGGGACACGTTCCGAATTGCAAATTGTCCATATTCAATATAACTAAGAGAAAATACCAAAAGTTAATCAGTGCATTTATACCGGGTAAATTGAAAGTACCGCTACTTTAGAAAGAGATGGCAATGTTATCGAACAGCTTGTTGCTATTGTCGCAATACCTGTTATCGAATACTTCATACTCGATGCCAGCGATGAATCATCACACAAGACAGAAGCTACGACGATTATAATATATTTCAAACTGGTATGCTGATCATAAAACTTTTTGTTGAATTAATTATTTTCATATAATTGTGTAAGTAGGAAAGTACAGTACATCTAGAATTTAATAGTTAATCGAAAGATGCATGTTTTTAATATACGAACCCATAATTTATAGCATTTCAGATGCGTTTTAGTCAAAATAAATCAGCTGTTTGTTCTTAAATATATATTATCTTATTCAAAGAAATATATAAGTACTAAATACTGTAATATAATTTTAATAGTCGCCATTCTCTGTTGGGCAGCTTACGTAATTGCTATAAATATGTCATGACTCGATAGTTTACTAATTTCATTGTCACATCTCTAATCGATACTCTTCGAATGTTGAAAATAATCCAGCAGCAGTATCGCCTTCACCCGACCCCTCACCTTTCATTCATTGAAAAGTTATCGTACAGTACGGACGTCAATTTATCCGAAAAGAAAACTTTGCTTGTGAAAAAAAGGAATTTTCCATTAAATTAAAATGGCTCGTACTAAGCAGACAGCGCGTAAATCAACTGGAGGTAAAGCACCTCGTAAACAATTGGCCACCAAGGCGGCCCGTAAGTCGGCACCATCAACGGGAGGAGTGAAGAAGCCTCATCGTTATCGCCCTGGTACAGTGGCACTGCGAGAAATTCGTCGTTACCAAAAGTCCACCGAGTTGCTGATCCGCAAATTGCCGTTCCAGCGTCTGGTGCGTGAAATCGCTCAAGATTTCAAGACTGATTTGCGTTTCCAGTCGGCCGCTATCGGAGCATTGCAGGTAAGCAAACAATTTGGCGGGAATGTGTAAAAAATGGTGGGAAGATGGCAATGTGTGTCGTCTACTCTCTAATACGCAATACGTTGGGGTGGGGGAAGTCATATATTTCAACATGTCATGTAATGTCATTCTATACAAAAAATTTTATTTTGTAATTTTGCAGGAAGCTTCTGAGGCCTACTTGGTTGGTCTCTTTGAAGATACCAACTTGTGCGCCATCCATGCCAAACGTGTTACCATTATGCCCAAGGATATTCAGTTGGCCAGACGTATCCGCGGTGAACGCGCCTAAATGACACGTCCGCCATCTTTAATTAGAAAAGCAGCAGCAGCAGCAGAAACGACAACAACAACAACAACAATATCAATGCAAGCAGCGACGGCGGCGTCAGCGTCGTCGCTAAGCGCAGCTGCTGCGGCCGCTTAGCCTTAAGTTTTATAAGATTTATTATACCTATGTAAACCATAAGTAAAATTGAATAATTTCATAATGAATACATACAATGCTGTACGTATCTTTATATTAAATATGCGAATTTTGTCCGTGTAATAAAAATACATTTTTTGTTTGTGTAAAACTTTTGCTCCATAACATAAAGCAGTTTTTATTGTTTATTTTAAGTAGTATATGGGAGTGATTTAAATGGGGTTCGGTTTTTATTTCCATTACTTTCTTGTTAGTAATAGCAAATGCAAATTATTTAAAGACAATCGTGTCCAGCATAGCGCCTAAGCACTGTACGATATTGTTCTGCATAACTTTGTCCACCTTCTCTTCCAGATGCCGTTTGGGATCCTGTTTGCCAACGTTTTTGATAGCCAGCTGTTCTGGTGTCATTTTCTCCTCGTCCTCAAGCGACTGTAAATAGAAATGACAGAGATGAGTGCATTGTAATACCACACACACACACAGATATGCTTATATGTATGTATGAATGTTTTGTATTCTAAGTGAAGACTGTAGGCCGCGTCTATTCTGATCGCGGTTTTGTTTCGTATTTTTTTTTTGCGCAATTGTTATTTTTTCTGACATGATACGAGCTATAACCCTATATAGAATTTACTATAGACTGTAAGGATCTGTTCTTGAACCCTTTAGTCTGAATTGAATGATCAAAAAAATTGAAAAGAAAAGAATTGAATTACATACATAAATATAGATTGATAGAACACGTTTTGGGTATTTTCCATAGTTGATTCATAGAACTATTGTAATCCCAAATTTCTGGATTCACATATGGAATTTGCATTATTTGTTAGGGGTTGCAACTTCGAAATTTGCTGCAGTTAGGGGTGGTTCTCTAACGAAATTTGTCTCAAAATATCAAGATGTTGCATTCTATTTATCTAATCTAATTTTTTCGTTCTGTTTTGGTTTCGAATTCGTTGTTATACGTGGTGGAAAATGCTAGTAGTAAAGCCATATGATCGAAGATAATTGTGTTCGAGATTATTTTTGAAGAGGTGGCAACTCTCTTTAAGTGATAATCATGTTATGTTTGTGCGAAACTAAAATCATGGATTTCATCGCATAAACACGATCGAGTAGAGTTCTCCCAGACATAAACAAATACCTAAATACATATTTAACTCACCTTGTTGTAATTCTTGGCCAGGTCGAGCATCTCAGCTACCGTATCCTCGTTGATGGAGCAATGCTCATTGTAGTCGGCCAGTGTGAGGCCATCCTTCCAGGACTTTTTGTGCAAATTAAGAAGCATCTTTTGCTCCAGTTCATTCTTACGGTAGTTGATACTGATGGAATAGTAGTGACGATTCAGGCCATGGATCAGTGCCTGCACCGATGGCTTCTGCAAATGCCCCAAATTCGAAGTGGTCTGACGGGGCTCCTGGCCCAGGACAACCATATTCGGATTGATAAGACGGAAAGCATCGATTACCACCTTGCCCTTGACGGATTGAATGGGATCAACGACCACTGCAACAGCACGTTCAGAGAGAGCTTCGAAGGACTGCTGGGTATTGATATCGACACCGGATAACCAACAGCCGAAACCAGGATGCGAATGATACCAGCCGACAACCATTTCCGGTCGTCCTGTCTGTTTCAGCATGTCCAACATTTTGGCCTGAAAGACGGGATCCACTGCCTCGACTGAAACACCAGTTCCTGTCTGTGGCATGGCGAACACATCGATCACCTGCACCGTGTAGTCATCGACAAATTCGCCCAGCATCAGGCCCATCACCTCCATGGGCACACCAGCGCGACCGTGCTTAAGCATTTTCAAAAGTGCCAGTGATGAGATATACACCTGCTCAGCTGTGTCCACGACGGGAGCATCTGTTGGTGGAGCGGCTTGTGGCATAGCGCCGCCTAAACGTAGCAAACGATCCATAACTTAACTGCAAAATCAATGGAAAATGTTATTAAACTAGGCTAATATGTTTATTTCTCGAGGCGTACTTACCTTGTGGGTATTTAGACAACGTGTATTTCTTGAAAGATATTCTACTTAATTTAAGTTGAATTTTGCTTACAGCAACAACAAATACAAAGCAGCTCTTGCTCTTGCTTTTTTTTGACAGTCAGCGTCGGCAAAGTGCAAGTAATAGTAGAGTTATCGATAACAGATGTAATGGCAACGCTGTCGGACAACAGCTGTTTCACCTTCGTGAGCAACTATCGATTGAAGTCATGAACTACTGGAATGTATATCGTACTATCGATAGAAACATGCAATAATAAAAAACAATCGCATACTGCAGTGAATGCTTTAAATGTTAACGGTGCGCGCGCTCGTAATGAATGCAACTTGAGCAAATCGCATTGCGTTCCGCCAGACCGCACGCCAGTTATGGCAGCAGCTTCTTGGCCTACCTTTTCCAAAATGTAAATGCCATGAGAAAGAAGTACGCGTTCATAATGAGACCACCGACAGCAAAGAAGCAGTAAAACAATTGTACTTAAGGTATGTAGCGCCAATTAATTGCATTGCCTTTCACCTGGGACGTTGGCGCCCAAATGCCACCGCAGACAGATTCCCAGCCAAAAAAAAAAAAAATCATTTAAAATGCCATCGTTGGGTCACAAAGTCAGAGGTGGGCCGCAGTCGCCATGAGCGCGGGCACCGGCACCAAGCGCAGCAGCAGCAGCAGCGGCTTGATTGCAACATTTCTTGGTCTCGGCTACTCCATTTTCCGTCTTGCTCGCTCGCGCGCATTATAAGTAGTTTATGAAAAGTTTGTTCGCTTTTCCATCTTCGCACAACAAACATTTTCCCATTCAGTCATCGCGCGTTGCCGCGGCTTTTCTCAGTTGCATTTCGTCGTTCGCCTCACACACACACTCAGTCGTCTCGTCGTTTACAGTTAAAACTCTGTTTTCCAATTGTTAATTGGCCACACTATTCCGTGCAATCGCTTAGCCAACGTGTTCGATTGCAATCCGCAATTTAGGCGTGCAAAAAAAAAGGTATCGAAAAACATTTCATTACAGCAAATTAACACAGTTTTTATTTTTAAAATGTGTATTGTATTTTTTTTGCTTTTGGTTTATGTTTTCTGCTGACACAGCTCGTCAGTTGCTTTGCCCACGGCAATACCCCGTCAATTTGTTGCCTCTGCTTATCAACAACAACCAAATTTTTTTTTTTTTTTTTTTGCTGCTCTCATGAGGGCATGATAAGCACACCCAGTGGCTGTGTAAACATTTGCCAAAGGGGGGCTCGGTCTGTTTAGTGGGCGTATAACAGTGGGATTGTGCGGTAAATTTATAGATTGTAATTTCTTACAAAATTTCTCTCTATTTGATAGTTTTTATTTAATTATTTCAATTAAAAAATAAACCTAAATTTACCTTTGTAAAATCATTGTATTACAATCTAAATTCCGTGATGGAATTTCTACACAATTTTCACATTGTAATACCAACAATTAACGAGCGACCACTGTACTTATTACGGGGCGAGACGCTCTTTTAATCGACAGATTTCCTGCCCCGCACCGAACTCGTATTACTCAAAAACCAACTGCAGCCGGTAAATGGTGTAGATCTTCAGCTGATGATTGTCGATCAAATTCCTGCACGTCGACACACGGTATCTGGTCGGCTATCATTGACCTTGTCGTTGGGGTTCAAAGAAATGCGTTCAACAGCAGCGCGCGAGATATCGTCATGAAATCTCGTTAAAAACGTGGCAAAAAAAAAAAACAGAAACAAAAAAGCCGACAACAACAATTACAAGCAACTAACTAAAACTGAACAATTTGTACACGACAACAAAAACGAAAACCAAAACAAAATACCAAAAAGAAAAACAAAAAAAAAACACGTTTGTTCAGCTGTGAAATTGACCTTTTATGGCCTAACTAAACTCCACTTCAGTTGTTGTCAGTCCAAAAAAAAAAAAAAACCTAAGCGGAAACACTTACAATGATGAAGCTCGAAGAAATCTTTCCAGCTCAGCGATATGGCCCTTAATAGAGAGCAAAACGTTGTCTTCTTCTCTTTATCTTTAGCAATTTTCTTCAATTATCATTATACTTAAAAGGAAAAAGAAAATAAAAAAAAAAAAGAAAGGGGGAAAAAAAAAATTTTCCAAAAAAATTTAAAAAAAAAAAAAAAAAAAAAAAAAAAAAAAAAAAAAAAAAAAAAAAAAAAAAATTTAAAAAAAAAAAAACCCCCCAAAAAAAAAAAAAAAATAAAAAAAAAAAAAAAAAAAAAAATTTAAATAAAAAAAAAAAAAAAAAAAAAAAAAAAAAAAAAAAAAAAAAAAAAAAAAAAAAAAAAAAAAAAAAAAAAAAAAAAAAAAAAAAAAAAAAAAAAAAAAAAAAAAAAAAAGAGGGGGGGGGGGGGGGGGAGGAAAAAAGAGAAAGGGGGGGGGGGGTTTTTTTTTCTTTTTTTTCGGGGGGGGGGGGGGGGAGGGAGAAAAAAAAAAAAAAAAAAAAAAAAAAAAAAAAAAAAAAAAAAAAAAAAAAAAAAAAAAAAAAAAAAAAAAAAAAAAAAAAAAAAAAAAAATTTTCGGCTGTGCTATGTGGATTCCGCGATCGAAAGTAATCGACGATTTGTGACTCATTTCACTAATTTCTTGAACCTATTTCGTTAATTTCGTAGCGAGTGATAATGTTCTAAGCTGACATGGTGTAGGTCTTCAAAGTGATTTATCATCATTAAGTCAGATCTACCTGCAGGGTCATTCTGCGGCTGAAAATCAAGTTCGTTTAAGTTTTCTTTTCAACTTTCTGAATAATTTTAATTTCTCATGGGAATTGTGGAATAATCTTCAAGTTACACTCAGTCTAAACATAGCCTCGCATCAACCCTGACCCATTTCTGTATCAAATTACTATGATATGACATTTCATTCGTGGAATGCAATTTTCTTTTGATAAGAAACTCTCACACAATAACATAAAGCTCACATATCACATATATTATGATGCATTCTGATTCGAAAACTTCTTTGTATAGAATAAGAAGTTTCTTCATTAATCCCAAACAGAAAACTTCTTTAAAGAGCATTTGCTCGTCGACTTTAACTGTTTTCACAGCTACGCTTTTCAACACTTGCCTTGCACTAACAATCACGAACAATTTCAGTACTTCTATCATATAAATACTAAAAGGTAAATATTGACAATAACTTAAAGAATTATCTATGGCCTAGAAAAAAAACCAAAGTGGTAAATGTTTTTATTTTCCATATCCAACCAATGTCACTTTCGGCGCAAAGTAATTGTTCGATATTGATACGAACATTGTACTTTATACTCGATTGCAACATGACGTTGGGTAGTTGCGGTTGTGGTATGGGTGTGTGTGAGTGTGTGCGGGTGTGAAGTGTATGCACAGCTGTTATTCGTTATATTAGACGTAAGTTACCTCAGGCAACATCTCGAGACTGACGTAATTAGAACGAGCAATATAGTGTATGGGAATCTGAAAAAGTTAACGTATCCATAACCAAACCGCAGAACCGTTAAAAAAATTGCAAAAATCTTGGCTTTTCTTGATTTTCCTTTCAATTTGCTGCTGCTGCTGCTAACGTGCAAGTGGCGACTTGAATTTCACTTTTTATTGCTAAATTAGCCATAAATCAGTGCAAATTGAATGCAGTGCAGCCAGTGGCGGCGTCGTGAAAGGCGGGAAAGGGGGGCGCTTAGTCGCGGCGCCTCATTAGTTGGAAAGTTTTTAATTATTTTGTACCTGTCCGGGCGTTTAAGATAATGAAGCATTTAAGACGTGCATTCAGTTCGAAAAGGAGAAGAAAAAAAAAATTGCTCAATTTTCGAAAGTGCAAAAGTAAAACAAACAAACAATTGCAATAATTTGCATTTTTTTTTTGTACTTTCAGCTTACAAAAATACAGAAACACAAGCCGCGACTGCAACGCCAGTGATGACGTCGTTGTTGCCACTGGATACGTCATCAGTGCAGGGCGAGGACGCGTCGAAATCACAGGAGCAATGCACGACGAGGACAACTGCAGCTGAAACGATTGACAATGGAACAACAGCAAGCAATAACATGACGCCCACTACAATTACATCCCCGCCCGCACCCACTCGCATACCACATCCCAACGTTCCGCTGCGCCGTTCCGCTTCCATGCGTCTGCGCAGCACAAAAGGCCTCCAACAACAACAACAACGGGAGGCAGAGTTGGCCTCGCTATCGGCCGGTGATTTCAGTACGCGCGCCAAGCTCACGCCGAGCTCATCATTATCCACTCCGCCGTGTACGCGAAAGCTGACGCGGAATCGTACTTGGTGTCATTTAGGGCACAGCGCAGAGCGACAACAGCAGCAGCAGCAGGCACAAGGAGACGCTGCTACGGTCTTGGTGAAGGTGCAACAACAAATTGCTGCAGCATGCAGCGAAACGCAGTTTGATAAATCCAGCAAAGCTGAAGTGCAGCAGCATACCAGCCTGGACAATATGGCAACATCCGCTTCAAAATCATCGCGTAATATGGTAAGTTTGGCATACATTCTCTAGTTTGTTATCGATTTATGGATTGACACACCACCACCCGCGTAACTATTGCCACCCTCTTGTACAGTATCCCTGCAATTGCTGCTGACCTACGTAATTTGAAAATAGGTGGGGAAAACCGCCCCCACACGTACGTAACACGCGTGTCAGCTCATTGTCCAATTTCATTATAACATGCCAAGAAACACATTCCTGTTCCCTGGGTAGAAAGCCTGTCAACCCTGACAATCCTATTTGCATAAAGCACACATTAACGCCGGCTCAGAGGAAGGAGTCGATACAATATCGGACAGCCCAGTGGGGGTTAATGACTTAACTTAAAATAGGTTTAATATCAGCAGAAATTTAAAATGCAAACTTTACATAAGCTAAAATTAACCAATTAATCAGCTCTTAAGAAAGTGATTGAATCGGATTATCGAATATAAAAACGAATATTTATTTAATGTGCACACTTTGGCAACCCTTTTCATCCAATTTACTATGCTCTCCAATTTACAACTTTAAGTGCTTCAGTCTGAGGTAAATCTTTGCATGATTTACAGCTTAGTTTGCCATTCTCTTTCCCATCGCCATTTCCCATTTCATTTGCAAACGTTGAAAACAGAGAGAGAGAGAGAGAGTTATTGCTCTCGCTCTCTCGCCTCTCTTGCCCTGCTGAGCCCGAGTTCATGTTTTATTGACAGCGCGCTTGTGAGTGTGTTTGCATAACAACAAAGCCTAAGAACAAGAAGAAGAACTACAACAATCACTACTAGTTTCGATTCCGTTTTGTTCCCTTACGATAGCGAACAGCTGATGAGGAAATGCAAGTGCGCGGCGCAGCGCAGCTTTTGCAAATGTTGACAATGCGACAGGAACACAAACACACACACATGCACCCTTACAAACGCACACTCTCATGCACATGCTCTCGAGTATACTCCCCCCAATTCAACGCCAGTTCATTCGCTCCCGCTCACGTGCGCTCTCTCACACCACAGAGCGAGCTACTGCCGCTGTCAGCAGCTTTGAGGGTTGCGGCTACACTGTGCTTGTTGTTGTTGTTGTTGTGTTTTGGGCTGCTTCTTTTCGGGCATCTTCTTCATTTTCTCTGCCCCATGCGATTTGCGTTTCAGTTGATTTCTTATGCTCAAACTGAACGCGTGCGAAAGCGCTTTTTGCATTGTTATTGTTTGTATTTTGTCAAGCAAAGTTTGCTATTCGCGTGAATGAATTTAATTAAAGGTAGATAGAAACATAACTAACGTGTGTGTGTGTGCGAGTGAGAGCGTGCGTAGCGCAACGCATTCTAATTGTAGCCTAGGGACAAGCATCGGCTTTAACTGGAACTGTAACGGATAATTAACCGACCAGGCCGTAATTGTCAGTTGCCCATTGCCAGTCGCAACTCCAGTTCGTTGGCCTCTCTTAACCATATTTCGTTGCATAAATAATAACTTATTGATATCGAGTTAAAAAGTTGCGTATTAAAGTGAATGGCAAAATAAAAGTGCAAGAAATGTGAAAAAAAATAAAATAAAATGGCGCTGGCATACAGGGTGAATGGTGGAAATTACAATTAAAAGAAATGTTAAAATTGAATATATATATATATGTTTTTAAGTATTTAATATCATCAAGCTTTTAGCTACGAGATTATTAAAGAAAATATAAAATCAAAACTCGTGTAAAATATGCTTGATCAATTACTGTCTAATACTAGATTTCTAGGAAAATAACTGTAAAAACCTTTGGAATTCATCTTGATTTCTAGGTAAATCTTATGCAACGAAATGTAGGTGAATCTTTACTTTTGTTGACCCTGAAAAGTAGGCAAAAATAATAATAAAAAAATATTTGTCAAATGGATGCAAAAAGCTGCTGCCAAAAGCGTGAAATGGCTGCAGACAATGGGGAATTGTCTTGGCACTGGGCCAACTGGGCTATTTTGGCCGAAACGACTTGCTGGGCAAGCATATGCATGTGTGTGCATGTCTATGCATGTATGCTGCCGCACAGGTAGCACTCAAATCAAAGCAATCGATTTTTTTTTCTTTCTACCTGGACTGTTTCAAGCCCCATTTAAGCCGGGCTAAATTGCTGCGACGTGACTGTAGGCGTTTTTTAATTGATATTAAGTTGACGCGATAACGATAACTACATATAAAGTGTGTAAGCGTAACTAAGAGCACAGTGGCGTAACTTAGGAGGGGCTTAAGCATGTATATTGCTTTAATTGTAATATAATTACGAACTATTTTCTAATTTATTCAGAGTCAAGACTTTTTAATGAACTTTTCCCCTTTAAGCTCTCTGCCTAAGCCTCTGTCCCAAGTTTGTTTATACAATCCCTTTTAGTCATAAGTCGTTATCTTTCTTCTTAGTCTTAGCTCTTTATTTATTCTTTCTTCCCTCTCTCTCTCTCTCTCTCTCTCTCTCTTTCTTTCTTTCTCTCTGTTGTCTGTTAGCTCGTGCGTAAAACCCATCGCGAGTTGTAATTTTTCCCCGTACCTGAACAATTAAAAATAGGGCAAGAAACTCATTAATGGTTGAGATTATGAAATATGCATGGGGAACGTGCTGCGGGCCCTTCGGTGCGCACACCTGAGAGTTTCACACTCTCTTTTGCCTGTCCCGCCCCTTTCACCTACCTTCCTCTCTCTGTCTCGCTCTTTGTCTAGCTAACCTGATTTGCAACCAACTTTCCGTTGTCTGCTTTACTGCCTGCAGTCGCTGACTATGGCTGAAATGGCTAAAAGAGCTGACAAAAGCAGTGGCAACAGCGAAAAGTCGCCACTTGGTCAACGACTGACTGAAGCTCCACTCGATTCTAAATCAATTCACATTTGGGACAGCAGACACAGCTCAGGGAGTGGGAAGGGGCTAAGAGAGTCTTAACTGCTTTGTGGAAAATGCACACATGCTGATGGCAACTCTATAATTGACACAATTGCAGAAAAATAGTTGGAACTGGGCCAAATGCAAGATTACCATAATAGAGAAAGGAAAAGTGTGTCTTTAATCTGTGTATTAAGAATACAAGTTCTTAAATATAGCATAACTATTATTAAGAACTTTTCTATATCTGGTATAATTCAACAAATATTCATAAAAATATTTATCTGACGCTTAAGTATCATATTTCTTGAGCATTCCCAAGGAAACTTTGTTAAATTAAATATAAAGATGTAAATAACTGTGAGAGAGCTTTTCTATATCTGATATAATTCAACAAATTATGTTAAAATATTTATCTTAAGCTTTCTTAAGCATTTCCAAGGAAACTTTGTTAAATTAAAGATAAAGTATATTGTATTTAGTTTATTTTATATTTAAGTCAAAACTTCCGCTTATTCCTAGCTACCCCACACTTTCACAACACTAGCTAATTATATACAATGATATTGTATAATGTATATCCGATTTTAATTATATTTTAAACTTCAAATCAGTTAAACGCGTGTAAAGCCTACCGGAAAGTGATTCCACAGGGGTTTAACCACATAAAAACAAAGATATAAACATTATAGCGTCGCCCCCCGACTGGTTAATCGGCAGTTAATTGACCACAAAAATGTTGCAGAAAGAGGGGGCGCAGGGCGGGGCAGAAAAGTGCAGCTTGTGCCTGAGGGGGACACAATGAAAGTATCGAAATGTTTGGCAAATGTATAACAACAAATTGGTTTCTGGGCGGCGTTACGGTAATGCGGTATAGCTCCCTGCCCAAGCCCCGTGTTCACGCGATCTCTTTTAAGTTGTTTTTTTTTTTTGTTTTTTTTTTTTTTTGCCAAGTATGCACGAGTGAGCAGCAAAGCAATTGAGAGATTTGGACGCAGCAACCGCAGAGGGAAAGCAACAAAAGAAATTAAGCAGTTAGTAGCAGGCAAGCTGGGGTAGGGGAGGGGGGGGGTAGTTGGTTAGTTTGGTTGGCTATAAGGTATTGGGCATTTGGTATTAGGTATTTGCTTTTTTGCTGCCATGTTTTTATTTTTTCTCTAATTTCAATTTGGCATTCGCTAATCTTAACGCATTTTCTTCTTTCTCTGCCTGCAGTCGCTGAAGCTAAACGGCGGCAGCAGTTCGGAGTCAGCTACCAACGCGACGGCAACATCGACGCCAAAGACCCCAAAGACATTGTCGTGCGGTGATCTAAACCCTTCGGCTGCGGGTCATCACAGTTGTGTGCGTGAATCCCATTGCGCCCGTTCGTCATCCAGAGGTTCGAGAAAACAGGAAATTACAACTACGAAATTGTCAACAGTTCCAGAAGCGAAAATATCACCGAAAACGCCACCCGGTACACCTGATTCACCCAGCACCTATTTGGATGATGATCTAGACTCGATGTATTCGTTTGCGACCACCACCTCGGGTCGCTCCACCATGTCCTGTGAGCATCCCTATGTGGCCAGGTAAGTTTTGAGATAAGAATAGAATCCTCTGGGGAAATACATAGTAAATCCCTTTGTAACCCTCTCAAACTGTATATTAATTATATTTCTCCCATTCCTTCATAGAAATGGAACCACCTTCAGTGGACGCAAGATGAAATATGTGGTTCATTGTTCCAACTATGCTGGGCAGGTGGGCGATGATTATCTAACACCGACGCAGCGAGCACAGCGTCAGATACGTCGCCTCAAGGAGTTGCTGAGTATTGCACGACAGGATCTGGAGACTAAGGATACGGAAATCTTGCGTCTGACACGTGAAGTTGTCGAGCTGCGCCTGTTCAAGGCATCGCTGAGTTCGCCCGAGGAACGTTCTGCCTCATCGGATGCGGTAACTGTGCGAGAGGCGGAACTGAAGACATCGCAGGATGTATCGCCCATTGTCGATATGGTCGATGAGGCCAAGTGTAGTCCACGTCATCTGGCACGCCAGCAGCAGCAGCAGCAGCAGTTGCAACATCAGCAGCAGCAGCAGCAGCACCAACAGTTGCAAATGTCCGCTGAGATGCAGAGTTCATATGCGGATTCGGGACACTTTGAGGATTTGACCATGTCATCGGTGCACTCGAAGGATTCGCAGACGCAAAGCGATACTCCTGAAGCGGGTGCCAGCAGTCATCTGGAGAACTATGAGATGCAGCGTCAGGAACTGATCCGCATGTACGAGCAACGTATCGAAGAACTGATTCGCACCCAGGACAGCGCCAGCAGCGACATGAAGAGATCGCATAACGATAAGGTCGAGGCACTGCTTCACAAGCTGGCCGAGTGCAACACACGCTACTCGGACATTGTGCCCGACTATGAGCATGCCAAGCAGCGCATTCGCGAGCTGGAGAAGCAGCTGGAGGATCTGCAGAGGAAGTTGGTCGAGCACGAGGAGAAGCAGAATCGCATGTATTTGCATATGTACCAGCAGGGACAGGAGGCTGAGCGGCTGACGCGTGCCGATCAGGTACTGTGTAGAGTTAATAACAAACTGTATGCTATACTATGCTACATCCTTAGGAGATCCTAACTGAACTTCCATCTCTCATAACTTCTTTAAAAAACATCAGATTTTCATGGGAATTTCCATAATCTTCATGATTTCACTTCTAGATTGTTTCAGAATCAAATTTGTATTTTTTGAAATTTTTCAATATTTTGGAAATTTATGAAATTTCAACATTTTTTTTTATTTTTTTAAAATTGCGAGTTTTTAGCTTTAATCAATAGCGGAGCTCAAAATTAGTATTAATCAATCATTTAAAACGATTTTAAACGATACTTAATTTTGGCCCAAAAATCATGTCGAAGTGTTCAAAGAATTAGACTTGTACCACCCTCAACAGGTCTGGTACCCACATTTTTCACCGATCGTAACTTTCTTAAAAATGAATCGATTTTCACGCGAAATGGCTATTTGGTTATGTTTTAACAACCCGATTGATTCTACATTTAACAAAATAGCAAAATGGTTTTTTGAAATTTTTCTAAATACCTAAATATTAAATTTTTAAAATTTAGGTAAGGGTCCCCCCTATGAAATTTCAACAAAATTTTGTTTTTAATTTTTTAAAATCGCTAGTTTTTGGCTTTAATCGATTGCGGAGGTCAAAATTAGTACTAAACAATTGTTTAAATCGATTTTAAACGATACTTAATTTTGGCCCAAAAATCATGTCGAAGTGGTCCAAAAATTAGACATGCAACACACTCAACAGGCCTGGTATCCTCATTTTACACCGATCGTAACTTTCTTAAAAATCAGTCGATTTTTATGCGGAATGGCATTTTATTTATGTTTTAAAAACCCGATTGATTCTACATTTAAAAAATAGCAAAATAGAATTTTTGAAATTTTTCGATATTTTGAAAATTTAGGTAAGGGTCCCCCCTGTGAAATTTCAAGAACCAATTTTTTTAAAATCACTAGTTTTTAGCTTTAATCGATTGCGGAGGTCAAAATTAGTACTAAACAATTGTTTAAATCGATTTTAAACGATACTTAATTTTGGCCCAAAAATCATGTCGAAGTGGTCCAAAAATTAGACATGTAACACCCTCAACAGGCCTCATTTTACATCGATCGTAACTTTCTTAAAAATCAGTCGATTTTCATGCGGAATGGCATTTTGGTTATGTTTTAACAACCGGAGTATTCCTACATTTAAAGAATAGCAAAATGATTATTTAAAATTTTTTGATATTTTGATTGATTCGGCATCAAAATATTCCGAATTTAGAGTTTTTGAAATGTTTTTGACTTTCATGTCATTGTAATTGATTAATTCAAACCGTTGTCAAAAATCTCTTCCATCTCTAACTCTCATTGTTTTTCAGGCTATGGAACTGGCACAGCGTCAGCCCGACAGCAAGGTGTCCATCAATGAGCTGCTGCATCAGCTGCAGAGCACACAGGACGAGCTCGAGAATATACGCGTAAGATTCTTCAATATATTTCTCATTTTATTTTCCGTTTTGTTTTGTGTGTTGCATTTTGTTGCATCGTGATCGACGTCACAACAACCACACACAATCAACATCAACATAATCATCAACATCAACAACAACAACTACAACTACAACGCGATCATCACCACAACCAACAACAACAACTGACATTACACTGTGTGTTTGTGTGCGTGTTTTGTGCGTGTCTGTGCGTGTCCCACTTTCAGTTCAATTTTTGCGCTTTGCCTGGCTGAAAAAGCTGCAATTAATTGAAGATTTGAAAAAACAAAAAAAAAACTATCAAAAAACAACAACAACATTTTCATTTCGTAGCTCTTAAGTAACTTCAACAACAACAAAAAAAAAACATAACCTAACATTAACCTAATTAATTATTTTTACAACAACAATTCATCAACAATAACAATAGCAATTGCAATTACATTAACAATTACAATTGACATTAAATGCAAAAACTGATTTGATTTTCAAGTACACCAATTTAATTGTTTCATTTTTGCTTGTTGCCGTTTCTGTTTCCGTTTCCGTTTTGCGTTTCACACATCTTTCGTTCCACGTAGCGCAAGAGTACAGTCACGTAGTGTGGCAGTTGCATGCAACAATCAATTAAAAGTTTAAAGTACAGTTTGACAGCCTTACAGTTTTACAGTCAATGCGAGCTGATTTGCTCTCTCTCTCTCTTATTTGTTTTAACTGCATGTTTAGCTCAAATCGATCACTTTAATTATCGTTATCGAAGTAGGAGTTTTCTTGCTTTGCGTATTTAAAATATTTTTTTTGTGTGATCTCTTAACTCTTAACTTGACTACGTTTTCTCTTTCTACATAATATACATTGTATACATACTCTTATATTCTCTCTTGTCGTATAACCAAAAAACAACAACAAACTATTCTTGTAGGCCTCAGAGTGTAGAATGAGAGAGTGCGGCAGTAACCATGCTCTCCTCACCGCCAAGGAGGCAATTTCTTTGTGGGTACTTGGCGCGCGTAAGGTTTGTAATATCCGTAAAAAACAAAAACAAAAAAAAATAAATAAATAAATATCCTCCTACTAACCAAAAACTTATGATTTTTGTTGCCAAACGAAATTGTACTAAATTCTCAAGTATTTTTAAGTTTCATTATCATTTTTAAACCATTGGCTATCGAACATATTCTGGATTTCTTCCTCTCTATCTCTCATATTTCATTTCCATTTTGCGCAATCATCATCTATCTGTGTGGTAAAAGGGCTCTGTGTAAGTTATGGGGAATTTGGAATGGGATTGGTACGTTGGCAGCAGTTTGGGGGGTTTTTGGGAGTACGTAATATTTCTTTTTATTATCAATCAATTTATCTAGAAGTTTAACCTATCTAGAGGTACGTTTCAATATGTAAATATTTTAAAATATACTAAAACCAAAAAGCAAAAACCCTAACTAAATATCGGCTTGATATGCTAATTTCGTTGCTATAACTTTTTATGGCAACCGAGAAGATCGTAAATTCCAATTACACACGTTAAGCTAAATAATATACCGTTAAGTATTTACCTATAGCATGTGGTTTATAAACTATAAAATAATATAATCCCTAGACAATTTATAGCCCATATATAAAATGAAAAATAAAATCCTCATACATATTCCCATAAATAATCTCTGTGTTACATACATATACATATACATTAAATATGTGTTCATATGCCATATAGCACCAATGAATCGAGTTCTTTATGTAAATAATAAATACCATTAAAATTTTCGATTTATATTTTTGTAACTAGCGCAACCTAACCTCACAAACGATATGGACTTCAAATACGTGTTTACTAATCTCAAGCACTCTCTCTTCCTCTCTCTCTCTCCCTCTATATATAACTGTGTCTCTTTTTGCACACACGCACACACACTAACCTTATACACTCACTCGATCTCGATCTATAGACGATATATCGTCGTCTTCTGGAGGCACAGAAGAATCGCACCAGGGTCGATCCGGAGGTGACACTGCAGTTCCTGAAGAGCGCGATATTCTACTTTCTTACGGATAAGGAGAACTCACAGGGTCATCTGCAGGCGATCGAGAGTATTCTGGAGTTCACCGATGAGGAGCGGGACAAGATCAGTCAGGCCAGATCGCCCAAGTAAAGAGTTTGTTTAACATCATCATCTATATGGTATAGTGTCTTAAGATTGGCAAAATAATGTTCTATTTTTTAGTTTCGCTAAATTCATTGTTTTGTGTTATGGTTACATACACGAATTTATTTGCAATCTTATTTTATCTTTGAAATAATTTTGACAAGTGGAGACGTATCCATCCATATATATATAATTCTAGCCGGACAACGAAGAACCTTGTAAAAAATCTCTCATAAGCTTTATCTCTCTGTACTTGTTTATGAATTTAATTTTGTTAAGCATACGAGTACGTCCAAAAAAAAAATTATGAAAATAAAAATAAGAATGAAAGATTGCAAACACGCGCTTTAAGAATAAACGAAATTTTAAAATGTGTAAATCCCTTGGGTAGTCCTTGTTCAGTCATAAGTAAAGTCGCATATAGTTTTGATCATGTTTCAGTGAAATTTTAATGATAAATAAAATATAAATTACTTAAAACTGACTTTTAATTTTGTATTATAAACTTATTTGAAAAGTTCGCCAAACCAGTCTGATAAAAATTTTGTTGACAGTTCAGCTTCTTTGATTTTAAGAAAGTTGGCAGCTCTAGTCTCCTTTTTGCGTTAACAGACGCATTTTGCGTAAATGTAAACTGTTCGATATTAGTGCTGTTAATAGCAGTCGATAAATACATGTCGTCTCTACTTGTTGCACCACAGCAAACCTGTGTCTCGGCAACATTTTCATACTATTTCGTTCCCGCTCGCTCTCGCTGGTTGCTATTGACGTGCAACATGTTCGAAATGATGTTGCCAAGCATGTTTACATTCGCATAGGCACAAAAACTGTGCTTATCGATATATCGATACACTTTTGCGTTTTCTACTCATTCTTTTTCGACTCAACAAACTGTGCGGACGCGTGGCGTGCTCTGTTTTCGTATGTATTTTAAAACAAATTAAACGTCTGTACACCATTCCCCGTGTGTGTGTTCTCTCAACTGTGTATAATAGAAACCGAATATTATCTAGAAATACATATGCGCCACATCACTATACAATTGAAACGCAGCTCTCGGCGTAAACACAACACTTCGTACATTCCTGCTGCAAGAGATTAGTAAAGCCGACGCGAGAGCGGATACGCGTTTGTTTATGATATAAATTTGTAATAATTGTGAAAATTGAAAGTGCTCAATAATTATTTGCAGTGCAATAATAATTTCGGTAAATTTAAAGAGTGCGCTCCTGTGTGCATTAAATAGTTTAATTAAACAAAACAAAAAAAACGAGAAAAAGAGAAATAAGTGCTAATATACGCACGCACACACACACACACAGGTTGATATTAGAAATTTGGTGCGAGAGTGTGTGTGTGTGTGTGTGCGCAGGCACTTGATACCTACAACAAAACTATATGTATTTATTGTAGTTGTTGTAGAAAGTGCGGCAGCAGCTCAGCGCAGCAGCGGCAGCAGGCGCGGTTTTTGCGCCTCGTATGCAATACAACGTGTAAATAAAACCGGGTCGCCCACATTTTGCGGCAAACGTGTTCGCATTAATCCTGCGCCTAGGCTCCGCACCCCATTCCCACACAAACACCACCACCCTCCTTCCCCCGCCCCCATTCCTCATCCTTCATACCCGCCCCGCATCGTTGTTCTTCATTCTTCAATTTCTGCAACGTTTCCGTTTTGTGTGTGTGTTCGCAGGAATTTTTGAGCGCTGCCCAACGCCAACAGCGACGTCGACTGCGCGAAGTGTAACGATAAAAAAGGTAAAATATCAAAATTCTAAAGAAAGCAACAACAATAATAAATTGTGCTGTTATTAACTGTTTATTTGTTATTTTCCACCTTTGAATTTAATCTAATTAACACTTATAAGAAGTGGAAAAAAGGGGGAGGGGGAGGTAAGAAGCAGCGGCAAAAGAACTTTCCAAGCTTATTTTTGGTTTTTCGATGCGCTTAGCGGCTTTTCTGCTTTTCTTGTTGTTGTTGTTCTTGTTGTGAACTTGATTCTTATTGGAGGTCGCTCAATTAAACCGGTTCCAATTTCGAATCCTCCTCTCTTTCCTCTCCCCACTACGCGGCCTGTGCAGCTCATCATCAATTCAGACACTACTGCAGCAGTTGCAATTCCGCTTTTTGTTGGCTCAGCTATGTCTATGTATGCGTGTGTGTGTGTGTGAGCTCATCTGTGTGTTGTCGCAGGTTTTTCTCTTATCTCCTCTCTGTGCTCTGTGCTATGCACTCATTTGCAGTCCCTGCTTCCCTTCTGTTTCGTTACTATCGTCACCCAGGGGCATTTTGCAAATGTGTTTGTCTTTCTTTTTCGTCTTTCATTTTTATGTCTCTTTTCTTTTTTTTTTTTGCTGTTTATCAGCTAGAAAAGCACTATGCCACCACTGTGCACTGTGCAGCAGCTAAACTGCATTAAGGCCGCCTTTGCGCTGTAATTAATGTTAAGTGCCCATCCCTCATCACTTGACCAGGGATGCGAACAACGGGGAGATGTAGGAGTCAGCAGGGAGAGGGAGCGGAAGAAGAGAGAGCGAGTAAGGTAACGATATGATTGCATTACGTTTTATAGCTGCCGCCTCTGCACGGGCAGAAAAAACTGTGAGAGAAAAAGATTTCAAGTGTCCAATTGGAATTTTTGTAGAGAGACTCTGTAATGCCCTTGCCATGTTATGTTTATTAACATACTTAAAAATATTACGGCAACTGCAAACAATTGATTATTTATTTATAAATACTATTTTCTCACTTATCAGTAGATTACTCATCGTACTTTGCTTGAACATATGGTTTGAATTCTCTTTATCGCTTAAATTTATTTTTTGTTGATTTTTCCTAGAATTTGTTAGGGTTTTTTTCCCCAGTGTACTTGGCTTGTAATTGCCTGCACGTTGCTAGTCGCAGTGGCAGCTGTAGCTGGCCAAATGAAGCTATAAAAGTGGGCCATGGCAGTTGACCACAAACAGATAACTAGACGCTTTTAATATGCCCAGATCGTAGTTGCAATGTCCAAAGTTGTTTGAGAGAAAGCCATCAAAAGCGCGCAAATCTCCCCAGAGTCAGGCACTAAAACTACTCTCACACACACACACACACACACACACACACACACACATGGACACTAGCTAAAACACCTGCCACAGTAGTAACAGCTACAACAACAACAACAAGGCACAAGATTAGTAACAACAACAACAACAATTACAACAACTGGAAACCAAAAGAGCAAGTGAACAACTGAACAGATGGTGAGCTGGAAGAGAGAGAGAGAGAGACAGAGAGAGAGAGATAGATGTTGTAGAGTTTTTTTTGGGGGGGAATTGTGCGGTACAGTGGAACTGGATGCTGTCTAGATTTCCCCATAGTGCGACATGCTGCGGTTGTGCAGCTTTATCTGCTTCTTCAACATCTCTTGTTATATGGCAAGGGGATATTCTGTGTGCATAACGAGATTTTATTGTCGCATCCCAGAGAGAAAGAAAGAAGAAAGAGCATAAAAAAAATGCATATTGTTTTTTTTATAATATCATTAAGGCAAATGTTATGTAGATCAACAAATTATTTATTTAAAAACAACTTAAACTGCAAATACTTTTTTATTTATTTCCTCTTTCTATGTCAACCAAAACATTTGTGCACATATGAGGGAAATTACCTAGTTGCCTAGTTGATAAGGCAAATACTTGAAAAAAATATAAAAATGGAAACTTATAATTATATGACAGTTGATTGATCGATTGAGTTAGTACTTATAGAGCGACTACTTAATGTTTTTTGTTAATCATTTTAAACGCCAGTAGCTATTCCTACAGGGTATGCAGCAGTCGGTTAGCTATAATTTTGAATTGCCTTTGCCATCATTTGCTGCACTTGCTTGCTCTTGTAGTCGTTTTTGTTGCTTTGATTGACTTCTGTCGGGGCCATCGTCAGCAGGCTGGCTAACGGAATGGCCAACATGGCCAGCGGGGCCCCCACTCACGCGTCAGTCGGTCGGGTCACTCGAGGGGACCATAAAACGTTAATCACTTGCAAAGCTTGCACTGCACGCACTGCACTCGCTCTTTCGCTCTTTTTGTGTGGCTGCAGCCGCCTTTGCCTCTCCACGCTCATTCTCACACTCCACTTTTGACTCAAGAGAGGCTGCGTGAATATGGCTGCCTTGAGACTTTTGCATGGCCTCAGCCTCTGCACGCCCGCCACAGCAGCAGCGGCAGCAACAACAACAACAATGGCAGCAAGAGCTGTCAAGTTGACGTCTGCTGTGGCAACAATTACAAGCATCATTGGCCTTATTTCTTTCAAGCTATTGCCGCCGTTTCTACTTATTGTTGTTGTTTTATTTCTATTTTTCGGAATGTCTGCACACAACACACACACACACACACGTGCAAGCTCACACGGTCATAACCTTATCTACAGCTGACGTAGCCGCCTTCGTGTATTTGCACAGCTTTTACTCGTTTTGGTCTCGTTTTTTCTTTCATCGCTCCCACCCCCCTCCCCTTATTTCTGCTCTCTTGTTACTTGAAACTTCCGAAAATGATTACGCAGCATACTCTGGCAGCCACTTTGTGACTTGAGAACTTCACTCGCACCCGCAACCCCCAATTTCTTTTTATGATCAGCAAAGCTCGTGGTTCGTGTTCGTTTTCTTTTAACTTTGTCTTCTTGTATTTCTATTTTTAGCATACTTACGTTTTTGTCACGACTAAAACTGAAAAAAAAGAGACTCTTTAAGAAGTTGCTTTTATTTTTTTGCTTACGCATTCTCAACGCCATATAGAAAACTCGAAAAAGAAAAAAAAATGAAAAACTATAAAGTTGAGTGGTTTAGTGACACGTCGCAATGGAAATACTCTATCGCAGAGAAAGCTACATATGTTAAGCTGGGATTTAACTACATTTCATGTATAGAAAAAGATAAATTTCATTATTAAATACACAGTATACTCAAACTTTATCTTGAGATGGGAAAAAAAGTACTTACGTGGTGAGCTGAAACTCCCTATGCAGTGTGCGCCACAGATAAGACATACTTAGAAAATGTATAGTAGTTTGTACACACATCAAAAAAACCATATTTTTATTGCCACATGTGTGCTTTTCTCGGACACGTTTTCAACTGGCGCAGCTGTTATTCTTTTTCAACGTTTGCGAGTGCATAACCTCGAAAAGGTTGCAAATGCCAGCTGTGCCAATGTGTGTTTGTTAATGCACTTTAATGTTTATTTAAGTAGATCAGGCGAGGTAAACATAACGGTGAGATATTTATACATATTGTAAAAGATGATGTGGTTACATTGTCATGTTATGTTAATTCAAGTTCAGCTTACTGCTATGTACAGAGTATAGATCCTGTTGCTTAACATAATTCTTGTAAATGTTAACTCAAGTTCACCTGCCATTAACATAATATAGATCCTGTTGCTTAACTTAATTCATGTAAATGTTAACTCAAGTTCACCTGCGCATTACAGAGTATAGATCCTGTTGCTTAACATAATTCTTGTAAATGTTAACTCAAGTTCACCTGCTATTAACAGAGTATAGATCCTGTTGCTTAACATATTTCTTGTAAATGTTAACTCAAGTTCACCTGCTATTAACAGAGTATAGATCCTGTTGCTTAACATAATTCTGTAATGTTACTCTTCCCTCATTGTGTGATCCTGTTTTAACATATTTCTTGTTATTTTAATCATTTGCTTTAAAGGTTGTCTTTATATTTTATGTTACTTTCTGTTAATGTTATTGAATAATTTTATTGACAGCATCTTAAACTTGAACTTGAACTTATAAAACTCCCTTGTGTATGCATTAACTAAATATTTATGGCATTTGAATATATTTGCATTTCATTACTATTAATTATGTATTGGAACACAATGTTGCACATTTGCATGGAAACAAGTCTTTCGTTTTCTTTGCTCTCTTTCTTTTGTCACTAATTTGTTGATGAGTTTGCGCTTTTGCTATCTTTCAAAGGTTGCCTAATGAAACTTTCTTGCTTATTTATGAGTATGAATTAAAAATTAACAGAACGCTGCACACGCACAGCAGAGACAGAGTGAAAAAGAGAGAGAGAGAGAGAGAGGACGCACACAAGCTTAATTCAATTATGCTGAAAATATTTCATATTGCAAAGCGGCAAGAAATTTATGAGCCATGTGCTCCCCTCTCTCTCTTGCTCCCCCACACTCCATGGCCATTTACGGGTGTACTTGAAAAGGCCCTGTAAGCTGCAGCAACATCAACGCCAACGCAGCAGCAAGCGCAGCATTTTTGCCAAGGTTGGCGGCGTTGGAGTTGCAGCAGCAGCAACAGCAGCAGCAGCGCAAACAACAGCAGCAACTGCGACCCCATAAATGTTGATCAACTGTTTGTTTGGCTGGCAACTATTAGCGCATGAAGCTACCGACCCCGCATACACCTCTCCCCACCGACGCCCTGGCCCCGCCTCGCCGCACAACTAACAAGCGGAAAAAATATGTTGAAAAGGCAAAACTAAATAAACAAACAAAGTACGACAACGACGTCGATGTCGACGATGCGAGCGAGGGCTGTTCATTAAGTAATTAGTTCCACTTATTGTGAAAAGCGTCAAGAGATGCGCGACAAATCAATGAATTCGTTCTGTACCCTTGAATACCTCTTTTAATTTTCTAAATTATTTTTAAGTTTTCAGAGAGATAACAGTGCAACTACTAACTACTATTTTCGGCGTGGCAAAGTCATTATAACTTATCTGCCTGTCACAATATTGATAAATTGCAGTAGTTTGATGTTTCTAAAATTTTTAGTAATTTGTATTATCTTCTAGGTCGAAGCACTTGAAAAGATATAAGTTCCATTACGGGAGTGTAGTTTGAAGTGTGCACAGAAGTGGAATACGATGTGGTTACACTGTTATGTTATGTAACATTACATACTCTTTACTGCTTTTAACAGCATGTAGATCCTTTTGGCAGCCAGGCTTGTATATAACATGATTCTGTTATGCCTTTACAGAGCTGACAAATGTTATCAACAGTTTAACATTGGCACGTGCGTGAAAACATTTTATCTATAGTTATAAAAATAGATATTCCCAAATTGGATACTTCGAAAGCAATTCACTGTCTTCTATAAATTACAACCAAACTATAGTGATTTTTGCAACTATTTAATAACTTTTTGTTAAACACATTTTCGCACTCGGTAACGAGGTGCGATATGTGGTCCACTTCTTCTATCATCATATCTCATATGGTATGTCGCCTCGTCTAGTCATTTAGCTTTGATAACAGCCGCCGTCTGTCTATGCTATGTACACACATACACATGTATGTCCATCCGTCTGTCCCTTTTATCTGTGCGTTCGTCCGTCTGTCGCCTGTTCCGCCTGGTTGCACTCAAGATAATTGCTTAGTTTGCCAATGGCCGAAGGTCTCGCTTAGTTCCCCACTGGGAAAGCTAATGCATATAGAGGGGAGGTCAAAGAGTTATGCAAGTTCTTAATTAGTTCAATGTTTTGGCGAACATATTGCGAGATGGGAGCGGGAGCAGCTTAAAATGGGGCAGGTTTAGGGAAGTTTATATCGATTTTAACTCGTAACTCAAGCAATTTGCATATGCATGACGGGATGCCCGGCCCTAAGTTGTTGTTGTTGTTGCTGATGTTTGTGTTTTTGCTTTTTGTTATAATCATAATCATAATAGACGTGACGCAGCAACAGCAGCTACAAACGTTTTTTGTTTGCAATTTTTCTATAGTCGGAAGAGTGTGAGAGAGAGAGAGAAGAGCGTGTTCATTGTGTGCGTGGCGCCTCGACATTTGCACTAACAAAAAGTACGAACAACAAATTGTTTAAGCTGATTTAAATATAATATAATTTATTCTGATTATGTAATATGCAAAGTATTATTATACAATTAAATAGAGCCTTTTGTTATCGCATTGTGATTGTGGGCTTATTCACAAATTTAATTATATTATAAATTTGATTTTTAATTTGTAAAGATCGCCTTAAAAGGACAATAAAGTTTCCTGCAAACAATATGTATGATATAGGGATGTATATCTGCCAAAGGATTAGGAAAACTGCATTATATTAAAGGAACAATTAATGCTAAAAAAATATATAATTTTCAGAGTAATGAAATGAAGTTTTGTAAAAATAAACCTGATAAAATCATAAATATAATAAATAAAGCTTGAACAGGTTTGAGCTGATGTTGAGCTGACAAGTATGAGAATTTCTTTTATATCAAGGCACGCCTTAGGCCCTTCTTTGTAGTGTATACAGTGAGTGAAGATTACGTGGCCGCGTCTCTCAGAAATTCACGCCATAGAATTGTGTGTTTCTTTGTCTGGGTCAGGCACGCATAACATATACAACTCGATGTTCTCCTTCATATATTGTCACACATCCGTCCGTTTTGTCTGCTCGTGCGTCAGTCTGTCAGTTAGTCAATCAGTCAGTTTGTCACATCTTCAGGCTGGGTATCATGTACCCTACCCAATCGGGGCGCTGTGAAGCTGCTGTCAAAGAAGACGATTAAACTTAGGGCAATAATAAGGAAATAACATTTTAATGGCCTCACTCAGCAGTGCAAAGAAAGAAAAGAAGTGAGAGAAGAGAGGAGAGAAGAGAAGAACCCCGACAGACCGCAGAGGTCAGGGAGTGAGAGCTAAGAGAGAGATGACAAGTATTTTGGGGTGTGCATGAGAAAACCACAAGACGGACAGAATGATGTCAACGGCGATTAAGGTTCATGCGTGCGCGTTCCTGCGATAAGTCGTCGCCGGCGCGCATGATTTATGCAATTTTAACGAGTTGGCAGCCTGAAACGAGTTTATGGGAGAGTTGATTAATAACATGTTAACGAGTTGGCAGCGCTTAAGGCGCTTTTGCATGCAAAACAATTGCGTATATCAGTGGAAATTAAGATTTTTTATCGGGTTAAGCTCAAAGAGTTATCGTAGCTGTCTTGATTCTCTCTTATATCATAAGTTATTTTTATAGCGATTTTAATGTGTTTGCCCTACTGTAACTGTTTAACATTCTATTAATAATGTTAATTGAAAATAATGTTAATCCTGGCCTAGGTTGACAGCATCAACAAGTCTGTTAATAACATTACATAACAGTGTTAATAATATCGTTTTTAATATATTTGCCCCACTCAAACTGCTTAACATTCTATTAATAATGTTAATTGAAAATAATGTTAATCCAGGCCGGCCTAGGTTAACAGCATCAAAAAAGTCTGTTAATAACATTACATGCCAGTGCACCCACTTATTTTATTCACCTGTTAATATCTTTAAACGCTTCAACGCCTTCATCGCTTTTTGATACACACTCTAATCGCGATTAGAGCGCATCGCATAAACATCGTGTGTACCCTGCTGCCTTCTGTTGCGCCGCGCTGTGTTGTAATGAGCACATGGAAAAAAGTTAATGATGCGGGTCGAGCAACCGTTGGTCCGTTGATGGGCCACATAAAAGGCCATGGACCAAATGTCAAACCTCAGAAAAGTTTTTCCTCCGCTTTTTTTTTGCTCTCTTTTTTTTTTTTTTTTTTGTGCGCGTGTTTTGTCTCATTTTGTAGTACTTAATGGGCATAGGGAAAACCCGGGGTGGTGCTGGTGGTGGCATATCAAGCGCATTGTAGACCGGGAAATCGTTTTGTAAGTGGGTCATAACTTTTGACCCTTTGAAAAGAGTTTTTCTTTTTCCATTTCCGAAAGGGAAACGCCCAATTTTCTCAGCTTGACATACAGGGTATTGCATAGCACAGTTGTTTACTAGCTTAGAACTTTTTGCCACAAAAAAAAAAGTTGGATGAATAAAAAAAAAAAACAAAATACGAAACTTTTGCGAACCGGGATAACTTTTTGTTTGCAATGAGCAATTGCTATGCAAACGGTTTGCCGCTTAGCATATTTCTGCTTTCTAAACCGCATGCTATGGGCCACGCCCATGTGCCCCCCCCAAATAGAGCACCCTCTTCTGGTAGATTTAACAGCAAGAGGAATCTGAATCCAAATCCATAGCAGAAACAGACACAGAATCACAATCCACATCAGCTGCGTCTGTGCCATCCAATGGGAATTACGCGAGGGAGCTGCCCTTTCCATACAACATCATTTTTTTCGTATACTTCTCTGGCATGGAATGGAATATCATGATGGGTGAAAGAGGGAGTACAACTTACCATACAAATTGTTGGAATTAGCGCGGACTTTACAGTCTACAACTGTTCTACTACTCCTACTCCCAAAGCTCTGCTCTACTTGCCCCGCCCCCTTCTGCTCCGCCTTCGTTTGCCTTTGCTTTCGCCCACGCATTGTTCGGTCTCTATTTGCTTTTAATTAAAATGCGTGTCATGGATTTTTTATTCTTTACCCTATCTAGGGTATTTTAATTTGGTCATGAAATTTAACGGGAGTTGGCAGAGAAATAAATCTATACAGTACATATGATATTTTAAAAATACCATTATATTATGTAGAATCGATATAGTTGGAAATATCTGAAAGTTGTATCATAAATTTTCTTGTTTCCCAGTCAATTTTGACAAAATTTCCCAACCCAAATGCCATGGCTATTAAGAATTAACACTAGAGGGTATTAAGTGGTCGGCACTTGAAAGTTTTATGACATTTTTCTGTGATTTTTATATCTGCGCGCCCAAGATTCGAGTGTGGGGCATTCGTCGCTTTATGAGCTGCTGAGAGACAAAAGCGGTGCTTGGAATAATTGATGGGACTACGATGATTTTGTTGCTGATGTTGATGATGATGAAGACGACGTCGATGAATATGGTGATGATAATGATGATGATGATGACGGCTTTCTTCAGAGTTCGCAGAGTGAAAGAAATACAAAAACAAAAACACAAATTGCCCACTTGTCAATCCACAAAATTTCGACGCATTTCTCACAATTTGCGACAGGTTTTTGTGCCCATTTTTCTCGGTATTTTGCCTCTCTCTCTATCTCTCAAATTTATCACGTTTTCCGCGCTGCGATATTACATGGGCTTTATTTAATAAATTGTTAATAATATGTTTGTTGATTCTTTCTTTAATCCAGCTGAAAAATTATTATGTTATATAAATGTAGAAGAGAAAAAGTGAGTTCCGTTTGAGCAGCTGTTTTTAGGTTTTCCAGACGTCACAAAAGCTGACGTTATAGAATTTTGTTTAATCAGTTGAAATACAGTTATATTGTGTATGCAATTTTGATAGTACCATGAAGTTGAATAACATTTGTTTTTCGAAAGTTGTTAGATATCGAAGGAATTTCAGCTTTTCTAAATTTTGCTAAATGACAGAAAATTTCTGCCAACAAAAGTTAGACTTGGAGTGAAATTTGGTTTATGGTTTTAAAGTTCAAAGTTAGTTTTCACCGTATTTAGTTTAAATGGTTGGAAAGTTTCGTCAGCTGCCTTTTGGTAAGAGAGTATAGTTGTGCAGTAATATATTATTTATAAAAAAAATCAAAATACTCTTTAAACTCTTACTCTTTTGAAATTTTGAATTATTACTCATCAGGCAATACCCCAATCGATAAGAAAACACGTTTGAGATTTCTATTGCTCCCCATATAAACCTGTTTATTGCACTGATATCGCGCACAGCTGATCGTCAGAACTTGTTGCTCACCTCTAGTCTCGGTGTGTATACAGTTAATCGATAATCAAAATTCGATAAGCCGGTTGCTAAATTAATTAACATTTTTATTAGCCAATTCGAAATTGCTCAGCATCGTATCGCCGCGTAGACGAGCCTCGTAGTTCATTAACCCTTTGTTTATGACTCTGATTCGCTCTCCCTCTGGGGGGGAATGGCACATACACGGATGATATCTGTTTTTGAGCGCGTGTGTGTGTGTGTGTATTTATAGTACTAATTTGTATCAGTTCTCCCGGTTTGGCATGCCGACATGTAAGTGAAATAAATTTTATTTGCATGCAATATAAATTACGCACCTTATTCTGTCTCTCGCTTCCCCTCTCTCTCTCTCTCTCTCAGTCTGTGTGGCCGCCATCACGGATCATTTGAGCGCCAAGTGCAGGGCCCCAGCTGCAGCTGGCAGACGGAGTAACGGGGACACACTCTTTGGCATTGATGTAGGCGGCTTTGATGTGTGCATGCGTGTGTGTGTGTGTGTGAGTGTGTTCTCTTTGCCGTCTGCCCCTTTTCGCTCTTTGCATTCTTCTCTTTTGCCTGCGCCTGCGATTCTGACTCTGACTCTGTGTGTGATTCACTTCTGGCTGCGCTCAAAAAATGCGCGGTGTAAATTTATGCGGATTTTTGTGGGATTTTCGTTGTTGTTTGCGAGTTACTCTTGTTGTTGTTGGCTTGTGTCGGATTTGGATTGTTTGTGTGTGTGTGTGCCTGCGCTTGGAGTGTGCGCCAAAATGCGCGTGCTTAATTATACAAAATGTATTTGCGCTCGACTTAACAGCTCCATGATTTATTTTGGTAACGCGTTGGGGGCATTTGATGATGAATTTATGTCTGGGAGAGTGTGGCGGCAATTGTCATGTGTGTGTGTGTGTGTGTTCGATATTTGTGAAATGTGGAACGCGTGTGGATTGTATGTGGAACGTGCGTTGAAAGTGAATTAGATTTGCTGCCAATTCGATTAGTTTGGCTGTGGATGCCATGTGGAACTTATTTGTTTAACATTTCTAATATTGAAATCTGTGCCAATTTCAAATTGTACCCCCAATTCTCTTCTGTCTTTAGCTCTCATCATTTGTTTGAGGGGGACACTCTCACGATTCTCGTTTGTAATTGCACAATTTGACAATTTCATTAATTGCATTTAATTGCTTACGTTTTTAAATTGGTTTTTTTTTTTGCTTTTCGCATTGCTTTGCTCCATTGTTTTGCCTGCTCTTAATTGCATTTTCTGTTACAGTTTCATTTGTAATTGTTTCTGTCCCTGTTATATGTCGCGCGACCTTTGTCAACGGCGACAATCCATTAATGAATTGCTCAAGCTTTTCATTTATTATTATTTTTTCCAAACAGTTATTGAATTGTTTAACGTTTGCTCACTTCCCGCCAGAGCATCGCCACGTCATCTAATCGATGCGAACGTTTACTTTGCTGTTCCCTTATCGTTGCCAGCTCCTCAGCTCTCCCCCTCTCCTCGCACTCTCTGCCGCAACATGTCAAAGCTTTTTCACGTAAAATTGACACAGATTTTCATCAAATTAATTGCTCTTGTGAGGGCGTTTAAAGTGCGCGCTGCACTCAACAAGCGTGCTAAAGTGTGTGCCACAAGTGCCGTCAACTCACTCACACACACACACACACGCACACATACACATTGCCACGCCCTGCAACGCCCTACACAGTCACGCTTATCAGTAGCAATAAACAGCTAGCAACAGTCGCGCTCTTAAAATGAAAAAAATAAAAAATTCTGCTTCCGCTTCTTTGACTGCGCGAAGGAGAGCGCAATTACAAAAGAGAGCATGAGAGTGTGTGCGGGCGGGAATGAGAGAGAGAGAGAGAGAGGGCGGGGCGGTGTTAAGTGAACTTCGTTTCAATTTATGACACTTTGACAGCTTTTCGAAACATTTTGCAACTTTTAATTAAAATATAAAATTTAATTTTCACGTCGTGCAGCTTGGCTAAACCCCCGACTAAATGTACTTAAGCACAGCGGCTTATCAACTCACTCACTCTCACATACATACACATTCACACTAAGTGTGAAGAAAGGAAAACACGATAAATACAAATCAAAGCGCTACTTCCCACAGACGGCGCCCGCACAAACAATCATAATCAACAATTGTTATTATTGCCGCCTCCTCTGCTTCTTTACACTCTCTTGCTCTCTTGCTCCCTAGCTGAGACGTTCACTCTCTCTCTCCCACACAATTACTCTGCAGCTGTTTACATTTCGCTGTTAAGATTGTTCCGCCACTGTTCCTTCTAGTTGAACGACAGCAACGACTGATTGTTGTTGTTGTTGTTTTCTCCAATTGCCTTGAATTGAATTATAATTAAGTGTTAATATACTTTTATTAATATTGTGTTATCGTTAATTGTATAGATCCAATTATTGACACTGATTACGCGCAAAACAACACCGTTCTACAAGTTAATCAATGTAGATTATCTATAATGACGACATGCTGTTAACAGTCATCAGCAGGAGCAGCTGTTAATTCAATCTACTTAACAGTAACAGCTGTTAATTATACTTATTTAACAGTGAGTGCGCGATTAAGTTTTTCTCACCTTAAGATCATTTACAGTATTTTGGGTATATCGAATATCTAACAGTCAAATCTTATTGGCAAATTTGTCATATCGAACAAAAAGAATAATTTATGTGACATACCATAAATATAATTATTATACATATTTCAATTGAATCAACGAGCCATGTTTAAAAGTCCAGCAAAACATCAATAAAAATTGATTAATTTGAAAATGAAATCAGAAACGTGTTTCTCATTTTTTTTTCACCGTTCACTTTTTGAATAATTAAAATCGCTTTATTTAAGGACTTCCTGAATAATTTATCAATTTAAATGTGCCGTGAACGCATTATACGCAAAAGCTTTTATAAAAATGATTATTACTTGTTGGAGCATATGCTGTATTCCGTAGGTGTATGTGTGTGTGTGTGAGTGTCTGTCTGTCTGTGTGTGTGTGTGTGTGCGCTCAACTCAATCGCATCAACTGGAAACTCGTTTTGTATCTTTGATATCGAATGCATTATTGACAGCCCGTCGTCCTGGCCGCACTGAAGGGCACTCCTGTGGAGCCTGCAGCTTCTCTCTCTCTCTCTGTCTCTTTTTGCCTGTCATTTGCCACTTCGTTTTTAGCCTCTTTCATTTGTGCACATGCAACTGCATATTTTAACAGTCCTCTTTCCGTCAGCCTCTTCCGCTCTCTCTCTCTCTCTCGCAACGAAGCACTCTCAACCAAGCTCTTGACGTGTGCGTGTGCATCGTGTTATGGGAAACTGGTTTTGAATGCGCTCTCTCCCGCTCTTCCTCCTCTTCTGCTCTCTCTCTCTCGTCTAGGCGAAGCTTTGGCACTCGTCGCATGCCTTATGAATGATTCAAATGCATGTTTTGTGCGCAAAAAGAAGAAAAAAAAAACCTGATGAAAAAAACTACCGTTAAGAGTTGTTGCGCTTTTTGTTTTTCTTTTGACTTGCAAACGGGTCCATTCGTGCTACTCAAGGTGAAAAAAAAACTCATTTGCATTTTGTCGAAATAATTAGTGTAACATTTGTTTGTTAGAATCGTAAATTATTTATTTTAAATATTTGTGTAACAAGTCAATTTAAAATTCTGTGTTCTTTCCCAGGGTATTCGCACAGTTGCGCGCCTGAAGTTGACAAAATTTTCACATGATTTTGGGAGATGCCTTCTGACATCTCGGTTCGTTGCCGGTTTTCGGTTGTTAGTCTTACCGTTACTTTTGTTGTTGTCTGTGGCATTTTTAGGAGTGCTCCTCTGCGACTATGACCTTTGTCAATGGTATTTGGGTTCCATTTTTGCCGCTTGCTTTTCAGCTTTTGCTTTTGCCTTTTCCGTAAACAGCTTTTACATTTTCTGCAAAAATGTTTTGTCAGGAGTAACGAGAAATTTGCGGCTAGGAAGGTATTTCTTGTCGTAGTTCCAACTCTTATTGAATTTATCGATGCCATTTGCATAGAGCGTAATGCCGAAAGCAAAAATGTGTCACAGTTGTCGGAGAGAGGGAGAGAGAGAGAGAGGGGCGCAGTGGATTTGTTTATTTGTCTTTCACAAGCTGTCAGCTATGATAAATGTTACAACTGATTTGTGTTCACCTCACCCTCACCTCACCTCTCACACCCGTACACATTCCCCACACCAAAATTCACCATTGTTTTGCATTGAAAACAATTGCAAGTCATGTTGATTTCGTCAATAAAGAGAGAGAAAAAATAATTATGAATTATGGCTAACTGCGTAATCTATACGAATATAACTTTCGTTTTTTTTTTTTTTTTTTTTATAAAATACTCATTTTGTTTTGTTTATCTTCTTCTTTCTTTGCAGTTGAATAATTTCTCAAGGTCTTTTTGTGCGTGCAACTGTGAAGAAGGCGAAGAGGCAAGTGAGCAGCGAGGGGAAAGAGCGCTAAACAAAACTGGTTGGTGGGGCATGAGCTGGCCGAGAAGGCGACAGTGGAACTGGACGTCGTCATCTCAATGGATCAGCAAACAACTGTGAGAGGATGCGGCAGCCAGAGCGACAGCAGGAAGGGCAACTAGTTGAGCAACAGCAGCAGCGGCTGAAATTGAACGTCAGCGTCAGTGTCTGTGCGTAGCATGAGACAGAGACAGAGAGAGCGACTGCTCCACATATGTGCCAACCAACCATAACATAACATAACAGCAACAACAACAACAACAACAACAGTAAGAGTAGAAGTAGCTGCTGTAGTAGCAACAACTAATTAACAGCAATTCACGCTTGACGGCAAAGATAGATAGAGAGAGAGAGAGAGAGTGCCGAAGCTGAGATCACGACGCGTGTCTAACGATAAGTCTGATAAGAAAAGTTATACATTTTAACATAGGGGCAACCAGCACAGGGCAACAGAGCAACAACAAACAAAATAAAATACAATAACATATCGTGTAACTAACAGCAGCTTAAGCGATAACAGTATGCTGTTAACATAGCCAAGAAACATTTACATTATCAGCATCATTATAATTAGCAGCAAGACAGACAAAAGCTAATTGCTGCCGGCAGCTGCTTGATTGACTGACAGCTATAAATCAAATCTTGTTGTACGCAAATATAAATTTCAGTTAACTAAAGAATACAAGAATTCACACAATAACAATAACAACAACAACAAGAAAACACAATCAACATTTTGAAAAATGTCACTGCAAACCTTTACACGCAAAATGCGGGGACGCATGCGCTCAAACACCTGTCGCATTGTATTGCTCACATCTCTGGTCTGGGTGATCTTTGACTTTGTGCTCATAGCCCACTACTCGGACTGCATAGGCAAGGATGGCTGGCGTTGCAGGCGAGCTGGCGAATATGATGTAGAGGTAAGCGGAAACGAATTGGGAGAAAGAGAGAGAAAGAGTAATATATTCTTTTCTTTTCAGTTACCCAACGCGGAGCGTTTGGTGGACGACAGTCAACTGGTCGACGATAATGAAATCAATACAGAGAAATCTTTGGATGGTGGCGATGGCCTTGCTCCCATCATGGGTCAAGGCTTCGCTTTAGGTGGCATTTCAATGACCTATCGCAGTGTGATGCTGAAAAAATGGTTCCAAGCGCCAACAGTACGCGAGGCCAAGGGCAAACCGGGTGAGATGGGTAAACCCGTTAAGATCGGTGCGGATCAAAAGGAACTAATGAAGGAGAAATTCAAGGAGAATCAATTTAATCTACTGGCCAGTGATATGATCTCATTGAATCGTTCGCTAACAGATGTGCGGCACGAGAAGTGAGTGTGGAGTTGGTAATCTAATAAAGGCGAACCTTATAAACTAATCCTGCTTTCCTTATCTTGCCAGTTGTCGTCACAAACACTATCCCGCAAAGCTGCCCACAACCTCAATTGTGATAGTATTCCATAATGAAGCCTGGACGACACTCTTGCGTACCGTTTGGAGTGTGATCAATCGCTCACCACGTTCCCTGTTAAAGGAAATCATTCTGGTAGATGATGCCAGTGAGAGAGGTAAGCCTGCTACGCTACTTCATTTCCATAGAATATAATCTAATATAATTTCATTTTAGCTTTCCTGGGCAAACCTTTGGAGGATTATGTGGCCAAATTACCGGTTCGCACCTTTGTGCTGCGCACAGAGAAACGTTCCGGCTTGATACGTGCTCGTCTGCTTGGAGCTGAGCATGTAACCGGCGAGGTTATCACCTTCCTGGATGCGCATTGTGAGTGCACCGAGGGTTGGTTGGAGCCGCTGCTGGCGCGCATTGTCCAGAATCGTCGCACTGTGGTGTGTCCCATCATTGATGTCATTTCGGACGAGACATTCGAGTATATCACTGCATCGGACTCTACGTGGGGTGGTTTCAACTGGAAGCTGAATTTCAGATGGTGAGCGAGAGCGTAACTTCTCTGGATTCACTTCTAATCTCAAGGTATCTTCTTAATCCAGGTATCGTGTGCCACAGCGTGAGATGGCGCGACGCAATAACGATCGCACAGCGCCGCTACGTACACCCACTATGGCTGGTGGTCTGTTCTCCATCGATAAGGATTACTTCTATGAAATTGGATCCTATGACGAGGGCATGGACATTTGGGGTGGCGAGAATCTGGAGATGTCGTTTAGAGTAAGGCCAAATCGATGCAAAAATAGTTTTCTCTGTGGTTTTTCTATTCGTTTTTACAGCTACAGCCAAGCCGCAAAAAGTGTTGCTTTCGATAGTTTATTTTATTTTTATTTCTATACTATTTTTCCTTAAACAACTTTCTTTTTCTGTTTGTCATAAAGTTAAAAAGTTAAAGAAAGAAATTAATGAAAAACAAAAAAAAATAATATTATTATGTATGAATAATTCTAATCACAACCAACACAAACAACAACAATCCATGACAATTCCCAGATATGGCAATGCGGAGGCATTTTAGAAATTATACCCTGCTCGCATGTGGGCCACGTGTTCCGCGACAAATCGCCGTACACCTTCCCGGGCGGTGTGGCCAAAATTGTGCTGCATAATGCGGCGCGAGTGGCCGAGGTATGGCTGGACGAGTGGCGTGATTTCTATTATGCAATGAGCACAGGTTCGCAAAAAAAAAAAAAAAAAAAACTTAAAAACACACACAAATCCCAAAAAGAAAACACAACAAACACTGAAATTACAACAACTACAACTACTACTACTACTTAACAAGAACAATTAACGTTTTGAAACTATACATATACATATATATATAATTATATAATGTGCATCTAACTCCTTAAGTATATAAACAATTTTTAATCGTAATTGGCTTTTACACGCTACTAAAAATGAAAATAAGAATCAACTGCGGCTTGCCGAAGTTTGTATACGCTTGCAGAAGCTATAATATATTTAATGATATATATAATTTATATATCTTCTGCAAGTTTATACCCCATACAAAACATCCAACAAAAAGGATACTTTTAGGGTTTATTTAACACACTAAAACATTAACACAAAACAAGAATTGACGTTGTTTTGAGCATAAAATCAGCAAGTTCTGAAGACCAACATACTAAACTAAAACATAATACTATTAACATTAAATATATATATATATTGTGTACAGTATGGTCAGACATCAGAAAAGCTAATCTAATAATATAATTAGTGTGATATTTGATTTTTTTTTTTTTTATTTTTGTTTTTTAAATAACAAACTTTCTTAATCTAAATGTTCTTGAATTTTGTGCTCATGCTCATGTCCAGAAAGAGACTAACAAAAACAACGAGTAACCACTTACACACACACTCACACACACACACACATATAACACTTGAAACCAACGAGTATATAACACCAGCGAGTACATCTACATTATAACAATTATAACAGTTGTATTGAAAACTTAACCTTGAACTTAAGCTAAACTTAACGTACTACATAATAATTATACTTACTCGTTGCTTTTTTAATTTCGTTTTAAGTACTCGATACGAAACACTAATTGGTAATTAATTTTAGTATTTAGTTTATTTAGTTTAAGTTGTTACTAAACATTATTTTCGCTATTTTTTACTCGTTACATTTTTAAATTCTTATGATGTTTAGGGGTCTCGTTGAGGGCTTGGGGCACTCTTGAGCTCGTTCGCTACTCGTTGCAGTAGAAAACTCGTGAATTTCAGTAATCCCTCGTTATATAGTCCTATATTGATACTTAGCTTCCCATATAACTCTTTCTAAGTTATACAAGACGCTCAAGATCCCAAGTAACTGTGCCAACTGTCACCCCCACCCCAATCAGTTCTCAGGGATCGCTCTCGCTTAGGTTTCTCTCGCTTTCTCTACGCACCTTTTTAAGTTTTACTATCCACAGAGGCTACATTTGCGCTTGGCTATATCAATATTGATAAGGATATTGCCATCTATATACAGTACATTTGTCTATTTCTCTTTCCCCTTTTTTTTGTCCAATTTTATTGTTTTAATTTTCGCTCGATTACCGATTACCGATAACACGATAACGATAACAACTTCTTCTTCGACCGCCACTCCGTCAGGTGTGGATGTGCGGCGGCGTCCTCGAAATCGCGCCCTGCTCCCGGGTCGGTCATGTCTTTCGCAAGTCAACGCCGTATACCTTCCCAGGCGGCACCACGGAGATTGTTAATCACAACAATGCGCGTCTGGTTGAGGTTTGGCTGGACGACTGGAAAGAGTTCTACTACAGTTTTTATCCAGGTTAACGAACAACAACAAAAACAACATCAAACAAAACAAAATGAAAATCACAAAAAAAAAACAAAACAAAACAAAAACTTTTTGCGAATGCTTCTTCACTTTATTCTCTCTCTATTTCTGTCTTTCATTCACTGCCTTTGTGTCTCTCTCTCTCTCTCTCTTATTCTCTCTTATATAGTTAACTGTTTCGTATATATAAATATTATATATATACTCTATATATTTATCGAGCAAGCAGCACGTTCTGCATTTTGCAATTTGTCTGTCTTATATACCACACACACACTCACTCACTCACATATATATAAACATAACTGATATTTCAGTCCATATATAATCTATATATATATAAATATTTATGATTTATGGCATGGCCGTCCGAAAGAAAAACCAACCCCCCTCCACAACTCTCACAACCCATCCATATACATATACTATATACTTGATTTCCTTTTCGAATTGTTTTGTGTGTGCATTTCTAAAAAGGTTCCATTTTGTCTCTTTGTCTTTTATAGTTTTATTTTCCTACTTTTATTCTTATTGTTTTGTCCAAAAGGTTTCGAAAAACAAAGCTAAATCCACCCACACGATCTTCTGTACACCCCACCAGACGCCTGTGATATGTACCCAAAAAAAAACTGCCAGCTATTTATTATTATTTTTTTCGCTTACCGTAATACCCCGTATTGTAGAGTTGTCTGCTTATAGTGCTTAAGATATATTTGTATATTTGATTTTCTATATTTGCATGCATTGAATGTTATTGTATATAGTTATTATATATGTTTGATATTACGCACACTTACTATACAATATATTGCCTCTGCCTAACCTCACCTAGCTGTAAATAAGCTTTTGACGGATACGAACACGTACACTCACACTAACATAGATGTTTTTCCAGCGTATAACTGTGCTATAAATTCTAATTGCATTTCCTTCTCTTCTTCTTGCCTTCTTTATTATTCCTTTTTTCACAATTCAGGCGCTCGCAAAGCTTCGGCCGGAGATGTTTCGGATCGTAAAAATCTACGTGATCGTCTTAAGTGCAAAAGCTTCCGTTGGTATCTGGAGAACGTCTATCCGGAGAGTTTAATGCCATTGGATTATTATTATCTGGGCGAGGTGAGTGCGGAATGAAGATATTTATGAGAAACTCTACTGATTGATCTTTCTATCTTGTTTACGATAGATTCGCAATGCAGAAACGGAAACCTGCCTGGATACCATGGGTCGCAAGTATAACGAGAAGGTGGGCATTAGCTACTGCCACGGCCTGGGCGGCAATCAGGTGTTTGCGTATACCAAGCGTCAGCAGATCATGTCCGATGATCTCTGCTTGGATGCGGCAAGCTCCAATGGGCCAGTTAACATGGTACGCTGTCACAATATGGGCGGCAATCAGGAATGGGTCTACGATGCAGAGGTGAGAGTTGTCTAAGTTTATACTAAAAACTAGATTCATATTATATTTATCTTGCAGGAGAAATGGATACGGCATACGAATACGGGGCAGTGCCTGCAGCGTGCCACGCGAGATGATGCCAGCACGCCTCTATTGCGTCCCTGCAACTATTCCAAGGGACAGCAATGGCTGATGGAGTCGAAGTTCAAGTGGCAGGCGCACTAGCTGGCAGCCGCAATGAAAACGACAACAACCCCAACTTCAACTATGACAAGAAAAATAGATAACTATCTAAACTAAACTGAGAACTTCCATTTTGTGTTTACTGTTAACTAAGTTGGATCAGGAGAAGGAGAAGGAGAATGTGGACTTCCAGCGGATGAGCATCTGGATCTGATATACTACATACACATATATCCTAGCAAGGATGTCGAGCATTTTTCTGTTTACTTTTATGCAATAAGTTGTAGTCCTAAGCAGACAGTTGTTTTCCAAGCCCCCCCTCCATCTTTCCATATGCGCATGAGTGTGTGTGAGTGTGCGAGTGTGTGTGCGTTAAGCAGCAGAATGTCTTCCCAATACACAAGTCGTGTATGTGTTATATTGTATCTATATATATATATATATATTGTATATCGCTCTAACGATATTGTGTGTCTGCGTTTAGTTTTACGATGATTTTGCATAATCATGCAATATTGAATAGTACTGTAATATATAATATGTATGTGTATTTACCTAGCCTCGACCAAGTACCAATAAATTGGCATTTAAATGACATTGTGCTTCACAACAAAACAAAACGAAAAAGAAAAAGATAAACAGCTACATCGGATAAATGTAACTAAAAGATAAACAAGAGTAAAACTAACATGTGTCATAGGAGCAGATCGCAATTGGCAACTGTTTACGATTCCCCTGAAAGTATGCTCTATACATTTATAGGATTTGATTTTGGAAACAGTTGTGCAAGCGTCTACTTATAGAGTACAGACATACAGATGATGTATATGTATAACGATAATAGAGCCAAGCACATTCCCCCTAGCTGAATAATAACTTGAGTTGTGTTTGTTTTTAATGTCTTTAAGAATTTAGTTCGATAGCATTGTTAAAACATTTTGATTAATATAGGTTATAAGTTTATTTTGGCTTCATCTATAAGAATTTCCACTCCCCTGATCCCTGGGAAAGAGATGGCGCTGCATATCACATAACGAATTGCTTCTGAAACCATAATCATTATACAAAATTTGAAAAATCCTGGATAAAACGAAAAAAAAAATATATATAAATAATGCACGCATATCATAAAACAGTGTAAAAACTAAAACTAACCTTATTTATAAACTATATATACATTCATATATACGATTTAACGTAATGGAAAAACTATAACGTAACCGAGAAGAAGAATGTTGTACATATATACAGATATGATATCTAGAGAGAGAGAGAGAGAGTAGCTATAAAAATATACATTTAAATTAATTATTTATACACGTGTATGTTTATGTGTGCGAGCGAAACTGTACTATAAATTGCATTTAGCCCTAAGTATTTCTCTAAGTTCGAATTTAGAGTTTAGACTTAGTCGAAAAGTTTTGCGTCAACTAAAACGTAGTTCACCTAACCCACAATAATAAGAACACCAACAACAAGATATAACAACAACAGCTGCTATATGAAATATGAAATCCCAAAAGAAAAACTGTGCTCAAAGTAAACTTTATTCTATTCGCTGTTGTGTAAATATTTATATCAAATATTTAATTAAACTGCAACCTGATAAACTAAAAACTGACTTAAATGTTGTCCCTAAAAACACGTAAATGATATTCTCACTCACAAGACATAAGAGCATGAGAAAAACTGTAAAAGCCAAGTAAAACTTTTTAGCTAAATTAATTTTTTAAAACCATATACATACACAATACATCTATATTGACATAGAGTCGACTATATAGTATGTATACTAATATCTATAGTATATATTTAACTGGTGACGGTGCAATTTTAATTTTAGCATTAAATTAGTAAAAAAAAAAGCAAAAGCAAATCCAATCATGAAACGCAAAACGGGAAACAAGCAACAGAAAGCCCCCTCCCTCTTGATAAGGCAGGCCGGTATTCAAAATCTCCTATTTAGTTTAGCTAAATATAATTTCTAATTGTTTATGAATTGTGAAATCTCCCAAAATAACAAAAAACTAAAAAAAAATGACAACAGAAAGAAACACAAAGCGTTTGAAGTAAGCCACAAGTTTTAAGATTGTATTTTTTGTTTAATTAGAACTTTTTAAATTTTATAAATAAAGAAAAGATATTGAAAAATTTAGAGAATTGAATTTCTCAATTATGTGTTTCGTATTTCAGCTGAGTGAAACTAAAGTTCGTAACAATGGATACTTCAAGGAATATTTCTACATATCTGGAGCTGCGTATTGATGCCCATCGACAATTTCAAAAATCCAAGAATTGTATTTTAGGAAAAACGATGTTCTCTCTTGTTTTTCATCTACCAATAATCTAATATTTGAAGAGGTTATACTTTGGGAAATATTCACTGTCTTATATAAGACTAATAAAATCCCGCCAAATTTAGGATATTAATAGTATAGTATGAGTATAAAACAATAGTATGTTCTCTTTGGTAGAATCTTGTCAGTTAAGGCCGAGACAATCATGCCTTTAATTTGCTATCACACACGCTCTTACATTTCATATTTGTAGACTATATATACTACAGGAAGAAAAGATCACTTTTGTTTACTGATTTTAAGTAAAAAGAATTTATTTTTTGTTATTTCACTTTTTGCTTTAGGTTTTAGGTAAAGCGGAACAGCTCTTTCGACCGGCGCGGCGCAAACCACAGAAAATCGCGTTGTCTCTTATCTACGGGAACTACAGTAACTTAACGGAGAATCCAGAAGTTATTGCTTTACTGTTCCTTGGTCTCACGCAGACGACGGACGGCGGAGCGCACGGACGCGGCAGCGGTCGTTGAGTAGACCCAAGCGCCACCGGCAACGGTACGCTTGCAGCGTTTGCACGACCAGATGCCAACCACGGAACGCTTCATGGAATCCTAAAATGCCAAAAGATAAATTAATAAATAATTGACTTGAATCATCTTCTCCACTCGCCACTCCCCGCTTACCTTGCCGCAGAAAGAGCAGGTATATTTGCTGTGCTGCGTGATTTCCATCTTCTTGACCATCTTACGCAGAGAGGCACCATAACGGGTACCATATTTACCAACGATTCCAACCTTCTTGGTGCGCTTGGCCTGTGTGATGAGATAAAAAATTCGAGTTAGTACAACGTCCTCAACAACAATATAAAAGTATGCAACGCTCGTTTAGGTGAATTCATAGCACTTTTTGCACATAAGTTTAGCACAATTTAAAAGAGCACAGTTTGTTTTAGATTTTAACACAACATTTATTTCACAAATATAAGCGATTACATTGATATTTGGCGATTTTTATAGATTCGTACCATTTTTGTGTTGTTGATTTGTCAAAAATTCAACAGGAAAGAGACGGCTTGTCAATGCCAAAACATGAAGTTGGCTGCACTTGAGCGGTTCACAGACAAAAGCTGACTGGCATGATGTATCCAATGAGCAACGTTCAAAATTTGAATTGTAAATCAAGTAAAATACAACTATCCATTCAATTAATTTTTTCATAAATTATTAGAATACTCAAAAAGTGTAAATTAAATAGTTATACTATGCCAAAAGTTGGTAAATAATATTAAAGCTTCCCCCGCTCATACAATCCGTTGCCATTCACATGTCAACGCTACCGTCAGCTGTTGCTGCAAAATGCGTTTGTTGTTACCCTGCCAGTGCTGTCCAATGTGCGGTTTTGATAAAAACACAAAAAAAAGAATTTACAACAAAGCATTATAAGATTAGTGCGCACTTTCAACAGCCTCAACATTATTCTTTTACGTTTGCAGCGGACACTGCACTGCCGAGTGTCGCCGACACGACCAATGCGAAAAACTAACAATACCAACAACATGCACAGCTGCTGCACGCTCCTGCTGGATGAGGCCATCTATCAGCCGGATACGCTTGATCTCAATACAGATGCCAAGGCTGCAGACTATTGGTTTCCCTGCTTTCGCGATCTGGTCAAAAAATTCGCCAATCAGGCCGCTAACAGTCAGAGTGACGATGTCACAGCCGCCCAACGTGCGGCACAATTCGAGTCCGCGTATCTTCATCAATTGTATGAACACCAGAATAACATAGCCAGCAGCAGCGGCAAGGTGGTGCTGGGCACCAGCGAGCTGCTCAAGCTGAACGAGACCATGCTGCGTCGTTTCGGATTCCCTGATCCGTGGCTGAAGCAAAAGCAACTGGAGAATGCGTCTGCCAAGGCGCGTCTCAAGCAACGTCTGGAGGAGATCGATGCAATAGAGGATGCGGATGCACGCTGGACAGAACTGGTGCGTGGCGTGCTTGCGGGCAACATGTTCGACTGGGGGGCACAGGCAATTGCCAGCATACTGGAAAAGGATAGCAATTTCGGACTGCATGCCGCCTTGGATCGTATCGAGCAGAGGCCATGGTTGATGGACAATCTCGACACGTGGCTGCAGCGTATTAATGCGAACCCAGAGCAGCAGCCGGCACACAAGTGTGCCGCTGTATTTGTGGATAACAGCGGCGTCGATGTGGTGCTCGGTGTGTTGCCCTTCATCCGTGAGCTGCTCAGGCGCGGCACCAAGGTGCTGCTCTGCGCCAATAGTGAACCCTCGCTTAACGATGTCACGAGTCGCGAGCTGAGCAGCCTGCTCGACGACTGTGCCTGTCAGTGCAGCATTTTGGACAGCGCCTGGCGCACTGGTCGCCTGCTGGTCTATGCCAACGGCCAGAGTGGACCCTGCCTGGATATGCGCACACTGCCGCGCGAACTATGCGATGCCATTGCAACGAATGAGACTGATCTGCTCGTCATCGAGGGCATGGGCCGAGCAGTGCACACAAATCTGCATGCACGCTTCAATTGCGAGACCCTCAAGCTGGCTGTCATCAAGAATCTTTGGTTGGCCAAATACCTTGGAGGCGATAAGATGTTCGCCGTCATCTGCAAGTACGAGCGCAGCTAGTGCCTCACCTGGGAGAGCAGTGTGGACTTTCCCGATGATTGTTATGCAACTGTTTTCTACAACTTGTTGTTATTGTTTAAAATGCCCAAAAAACAAAAAAAAAAAAAAAATAAAAAAAAAAACCCAAGAAAGAACCATAACCCGTTGAGATTCCGAGGCTGAGAGTCAAAAGTGCTGCGAGTGTGTATATTCCTTGTATTTGTCTAATGCTTAAATATGTAGATCCTATAATTAGTCCGAGCTACGAGCTGCAATTAAATCACAAAATTTAGTATAAAGAATTTGTGGTTTTAAATGCTTCCTTATAGAGGATATATATAGCTGATCTTCACTGTAATTACAATTGATTTGCTTAGAAGCCTATCCCATGGAATTTATTGTTATCTACAATTACAGCTAATGATTGTCATCTAACAGTTCTGTTTATATGGCCAGGGGAATCGGAATCAATTTTTGCAAGTCGAAACTATTTACCAACACTCACACACACACACATATACGTAGATTTTAATTATGAAAAGTATAAATAACAATGCCTTTGTTTATCAAAAGCAGCTCACATTTAACTGACTTTTTATCGGTCATGGTTATAAATTTGCCGCTTGATAAGCGACAACGACCGCAACAATAACAATGAATTTAAAGCAAACGTCGATAAGACATGAAACTAGAATACAAAAGTTTCGGTTTCATGAGTCTTCTACAGTGTGAACTCAATAATAAAGGCAAAGTGAATGAAATTTCTTGAAAGTTTTTTCTATGTGGTATATACGAAATTTATAAACTATAAAGAAGTAATCTAAAAAATATATGTATGTTAGTAACAGCTTCACCAAGCGAGTGCCAACTGTAGCTGACGTCATTAATTGCAAACTTTGCTCAGTTCACAAATGTCTCACTTAACGAGCACACACTGTACTTGGCATTGTTTATATAGACGTGATAAAATGCTTATAGCTCGAGACAATTTAAATATCTGAGGTTTTTCAGAGTTTTTATTCAGACTATCTTCCGCTTATCACATTTATGACAGACGACTGATACTAAACCACATAATAGTTTTGCCTTATCGGCATTTGGGATTATCAGCTTATTATCACATTGTAATCAGTTGTTCAAATTAAGGAAGAGAAATTCATCCCAAAAGCTGTTGTTATATTTGATTTTAATCTTTATTATTTCAAATACACATGTGCTACTTCTTAAGGGTAAATTTGTAAAGATTAACGATCTGTTGAGCTAATGGGCGCTTGCATAAGAGGTTCGCATATATCAACTGGGAAGCGATAAGATTATATTTTCTGCAGAAGTTAACCCAAGTGGGTTAAAACGAATTGAAAGTTAAGATGATATTGTGATTGATACTTATCATGTGAATGTAAAAATATATTTTATACAAATCTATCATACATAATAAATAAACACTACTTGTAATAATATAGTATAGTAATATGTTGTAATCATTTCTTTAAGAATTCCCTTCAAGAAAGATTTAAAAAAAACCTTCCACTTTATGTTTGATAGGCGTTATCTTAGTTCCAATCTTCAAGCATTGGCTGAGGGTTGAGATCGGCTAGTAGATTTCTGATAACAGATTATAGTAGTAGATTAAATACACACAAATCTTTAATCATTCGATTAAAGAAATATTGAGAAAGTCCACATTTATTATCAGCCAGTGGATGCTCTCATATTGAACCTATCGGCAAACTAGGCGAACAGTTCTCTGACAATCTCCGTCGTGTTCTGTTCGACGTTTCGGAAATATGTTGACATTAATCGCACTTGTGTTGGGATTCGTGCATGTCGCGTTTGCGATCGTCTATCTATATCTTACCTGGTACCATAAGTACTGGGATAAACGTGGATTGGTTACAGCCAAACCCCTCTCACTGCTCGGCAGCTATCCGGGTCTCTTGACACGTAAGACTAACTTGGTGGACGATGCACAGAAGGTCTATGAGTGAGTAGCTGCTTAAGATACCCTGGAATCTCGGTTTACGTAGAGTCTTTCATTGTTTCACGTAGTAAATATAAGGGCAAACATCGTGCAGTGGGTGTCTTTATGACACGTGTGCCGCAGATAATGATACTTGATCCCGAACTGGCCCACGAGGTGCTCGTACTGAACTTCCGCTCATTTCGAGATTCCTTGCCCAGTGCCTATGTACCCTATGTCAAAAAGGATAAGTATGCTCGACGCAATGCCTTCTGGGCAACGGGTGAGAGCTGGCGGCGTATGCGCTCCGAGGCACAGGGAGGACTCTCAGCCAACCGATTAAAGCTGGGATTTGCCATATGGGAGGAGAGCGGCAAGAAACTGTTCGACTACATGGCCAGGCAGGCCAGCAGGCATGACAACAAATTGGAGACCAGAGATGTAAGTTAAGATTAAATATTATATTTCTTTTGGGTTTTCCCTTTAGTTCTTTATTAAAATGCCTGGATCTTTGGTTCTATGGAAGCTATACCTATCAAATTTCGTATATAAACTCAACAATAATCCATCTAATTTTTATTATTACCTCCAGCTCTGTTTCCGTTACACGGCCGATGTTATGTGCGACTTTATCTGGGGCATCGATGCGGGCACCTTGACACGGGATGATGAGCAACCCAACAAGGTGCTAGAAATAGCGAGCAAGTGGACTGGTTATGCTTTCTATATGTTATCCATATTCATGGCAACGTTCATAGCTCCATTCCTACGCATCCTCCTAAGCATGCGTTTCTATCCCAAAGAAACCGATGATTTCTTTTCAAATTTAACTCGAGAGTCCATTGAGTTGCGTCTCAAGGTCAAAAATGGAACTCAACGGGCTGATTATCTATCGCATATGCTGAAACTACAGGCAGAGAGACAATTATCACATGATGATATGGTGGGACACGCTCTCACCGTGTTGTTGGATGGTTACGATACAACGGCCACAGCTTTATTGCATGCACTGTACTATGTAGGTCAAACTAATATAATATATATTTCTATTATTTCTGAGTAATATCTTGATTTCTTTAAGCTTTCGGAGAATCCCGCAGCACAGCAAAAACTTCGTACGGAAATACAGAATAATACTGTGGATAATATATCACTTAATTTCGATCAATTGTGTGAGTTACCCTATCTAGAGCAGGTTGTCTATGGTAACTACCCATTGCATGTTATCTAGCATAATGATCCTAATGATCCTGAACATATACATAGAGTCCTTGCGCCTGAGTAGCCTGATTCCGCAGTACACAAAAGTCTGTACGAGTCCCACAAAAATTCAGCTGACCGAGCACAGTCACGTTGAGGTGGAGGAGGGCGTTACCGTCATGATACCCAACTATCAGTTCCATCATGATGCCAAATACTTTCCCGATCCTGAAGCTTTCAAGCCAGAACGCTTTGACAATGGGGCACATCATGAGCTTATACGCAAGGGCATCTTTCTGCCCTTCAGCGATGGACCTCGTATCTGCATGGGTTAGTCAAACAATATACCATCTAATAGTATATATAGTATATGCGTTTTGTATATTTTAAGGTCAACGTTTGGCTCAGCTCACGCTGAAAATGGCGATCTATCATATTATACGGAACTATCAGATTTTGAAGTCCAGCCAAAAGGCAACGATAGCGGGAGATTCCGGTTTTGGGGTTGTTCTACAAGGTGATATCAATCTGGAGTATTGCCATATATTGAAATAGACTCGAATTTTATTGATTTGTTCGCTCGAAATAAAAAAAATATTATATTCGTATCTGAAGTGTTATTATCATTTTATTGTGATGAAACTTACATATAAAGTTCATTATAACATTTATTCTTATCATTGAGGACTGACAGTGGGACTATGATTTTTGATTATTATGTATATTATTCTATATAATATATTTCATTCATAAACGATCAATGAAATATTAGGAAAGTATACAACAAATTTTGAAATCCTCAGCTTTCTAGAATTTATGTGCTCAGTTCTATCCCTCAAATTCAACGCCCCTGTCCGCCGCTCATCGATTTCATCAGATTGGGTTATACGTAGATTGGGTTAGTAAGTACACTTATTATCAGTCGGTGCCTACGCTCATATAGAACACATTGGGGCTCTCGGCAAACAGTTCTCCGACAGTCTCCGCCGTGTTCTGTTCGAATTCTCGTAAATATGTGGACATTAATCGCCCTGCTGTTGGGATTCGTACATGTCGCTTTTGCGATCGTCTATCTATATCTTACCTGGTACCATAAGTACTGGGATAAGCGTGGATTGGTTACCGCCAAACCCCTCTCACTGCTCGGCAGCTATCCGGGTCTTTTTGTGGGCGAAACCAATTTCATAGGCGATCTGGGAAAGATCTATGAGTAAGTAGAGAATCGAGGAAGTTTTGTTATCTCTATAACATTTGCTTTAAGTGGGCAGTAATATTCCTATCTAATATATTATATTCCACAGCAAATACAAGGGCAAACATCGAGCAGTGGGTGTCTTTCTGGCACGTCAGCCCCAAATTCTGGTGCTCGATCCTGCCTTGGCCAATGAAGTGTTGGTTAAGAATTTCAGTGACTTTCGGGATACGGTGACGAGCAGCTATGTATCGGATACGCAGGATTATAATAGATATGTGGCACGTAATCCATTCTTTACTGCGGGCGATATGTGGAAGAAGCGTCGCACCGATGGAGGAGCTGGACTTACGTCGAACAAGTTGAAACAGGCCTATGCCATCTGGGAGGAGGTGGGCAACAAACTACTCGACTATCTCTCAAGGGCGCTCAAAGAGAGCAGTGATAATATCATTGAGACAAGAGATGTGAGTGAGAATTGAGGAATATTTATCGATTTAGTTTATAAATTATCGATTTCCCTGCAGCTCTGCTATCGCTATACGGCTCAGGCAATGGGTGACTTCATCTGGGGCATCGATGTGCGTTCTCTCAGCGGACCTGTCAATGAGATCTCCAAGTTCCAGCAGTTCTCCTCTGCCTGGGCCTACTATGCCTTCCAGAGCATGCGACGCTTCAATCGAACTCCAATCGCTCCCATAATGCGTCGCCTGCTGCGCATGCGCTTCTTCAAGGAGGAATCGAATCAGTTCTATTCGAAACTCACCCAGGATGCTGCCCAGTTGCGTCTCAGTGGAAATGGAACGGATCGCAGTGATTTTATGGCGCATCTGCTGCAATTACAGGCGAAGGGAGCCAGTTCCGATGATCTAGTGGGTCACGCATTGACTGTACTTATGGATGGTTTCGAAACCTCCGCTGCGGTGCTCTATCATCTGCTCTATACGGTAAAAAGTTCTCGAAACTCTCATGAATTTCATAATTTCAGTAAATTTCTCCTTCCCCCATATTACAGCTTGGCGAGTATCAAGAAGAGCAGGAGAAATTGCGAGATGAAATTCTGGGGGCCGATAAGAATATTTCATATGAACAGCTCAATGCGCTGCCTTATCTCGATCAGTGTGTTAATGGTATGTGTGTGTGAGTCTATAGAGATAATGCAGGTTAAGAGTTCAGTTGAGTGAACAAATTATAAATAGTTAAGAAATAATATATTATACTATTAATATTGTTTTGATTTTTTCCCGTAGAATCGCTGCGAATGACCAGCGCAATTGGTTTCTTCATCAGGATTTGCGTCAGACCCACAACAATTGATTTGGGTAATGACAAGACCCTCAATGTGGAACCGGGCATCACTGTGGCCGTACCCATCTATCAGATCCATCATGATGAAAGATTCTACCCGCAGCCCGAGCAGTTTCGACCGGAACGTTTCGATAATGGCGGCGTCAGTGAGTTTACCAAGCGCGGTTGTCTTCTACCTTTCGGAGATGGTCCTCGTATTTGTTTGGGTGAGTTGAGATGGAAGATAATGTTGTGTTTTTAAGAATTTTGAGTAGGTTAAATTATTGAGGATTAGATGAGAGAGTATTTTTGTAAATTTGTTTGAACTGCAATTATTTTCTCATCTTTGATTATAAAATTTCATTTTGAAATTCTTAAGTGTTTGTTTATAGGGAAGTAAAGAACTTCAGATGAGTTTTCCGCCTTAAAAACTTTTTTAAGGATATAAATACTATTAAATAAAATTACTCAGAGTTTTTCAAATCACTTTCGCTTTAAAAACCAAAGAAATTCATTGCCCTTTAACCGTTTTTCATTTTCCAGGCATGCGTTTGGGATTACTGAATGTGAAATTGGCCGTGCTGCGAATTCTTTCGGAATACAAAATCGAACAGACCAAAAAGTTGTCCCTCAGCTCAGACTCGGGCATGGGAGTATTTTTGGATGGCGATGTCAATTTGAGATATACCAAGCTGTAAAGAAACACACACATACATAATAAAAATACGAAGGTTTCAATGTCAAATTTGGGTAACCCACATTCTCACACACACTCACACACACTCGCACACACACACACACACACTTGCTGCTACATTTTTGGGCCCTGCGACACTTTGGGAGCGTGTGAAACGCGCATGAAACGTGTTGGCGAGTGTGTTGGACTTTTGGGGCGAACCGCAGCGAAATTTAATTTAGCGCAAACGAACCGCAGACCAACTGACACCAAGGCGGCACCTCCTCCCTACCCCTTCACCCCTGATACTGCTATGTAGTGTGCTGACTGCCCTCTGACCTGCAACTGGACGCAGCGAGCGAGCTCGTATTGAGCGACCACATGCAGTCCCCGTCGCCATTGCAGGGATGTGTGTGTGTGTGTGTGTGTCATAGTGTTGCTTATTGTGTTCTGCTGCGCTTAATACCCTGTACTAGGCAGCTGCAGTGGGGTAGAATAATTCGTAGCTCGGACTTTCGCTCAACTATCTAATTAGTTCTCTTTCTGGGCCTAATTTATTTATAGAGTCTCTACACTCTTTTACAGCTGCAGGGTATATGCTAGTTGATCATGCTCAGACCTCACCTTGTCGTTATTTACATTGCATTTTTTAACATTTTTTTACTGCCAGCCACAAAATTTCATTTGGGTTTGCAATATGGCGCATTTAAATTTGTTTTCTTTTTTTTGTTTCTTTTCGTATTCTGTGCATTCATTAAATACCGTTAGAAAGGGTATGACAGCACCGTTAAATAATAGCAATATGGGAGAGAGAGTTATAAAGAACTATAAGTGTTATAGTGTGTGTAGAGCATATGTATATACTATGATATGCTATGATTGTCATTCTGCAATTAAAAAAAAAATAATTATAATTATTAGATCATATATTAAACGTTTAAAATTTGAATTGAATTTTAAAAGATAAATATATTAATTCATTTAGCTTAGGTTAGAGCATTTTATGGTTGACCTAAATCGCAAAAGTTTTTTGGTTTTTGTGCTGAGTTTTTTTCATTCAAAATACATACTATAAATATAAACCACTAAAAAGTGTGTGTGTGTAGAGCAGCTTGTTGTGTGTAAGTTATGCGAGAGTGTGTGCGTGTGTGTGCCTGTGTGTAGTTGTAAATTAAATTATATGACAGCTTCGTCGCCATTTTATTTATAAGTCTAAACAAATTGTGGCTTAAATAAATTGCGACTCAACATAACCGCAAATATTTGAATTCGATTTGAATGTAAATGCAACGAAAGAAGGAGAAAAAGGAGGTGGAAGAGAGAAGAGAGAAGGAGGTGAAACAGCTAAGGGCGGCCTGCAGAGAGTGGCACAACAAAGCAGCCACGCCCACAGCTATAAAAAGTTAATGACTGTCGCCGTTAACGCCGCAAACGAAATACGAATACGGCCAAAAGCGACGATGGCGACGAGGAGGAGCTGGAGGAGGAGGAGCAGAAGAGTCTAAGCCAAATGGGAAGCGAAGAGCAGCCGCAGCGAGGTCGAGGCGAAGCCTTCATTTCATCTCGTTTGCTGCTGCAACACTTGAAGATAAGCAAGGACATGCCGCAGGCAGAGGCAGCAGACGCCTCTGGTGGGTCCTGCCATGCTACCTGCCTCGGCATGTGGCAGGCTTCATGCTACGTTGGCTTTTATCCAATTTACCTGATAACCACAAATGAGCGTTAATGGCCAAATAAATAGAAAAGTGGCAACTACGACGCGACGGCGCGTTAACTGAATGTGCACCGCCCCCCCCGTGCCGCTGCCCTGCCCCCTGCCCCCAACCATTGCGGCATGCTCTGACGCTCTGACGCGTATTTAGTACATTTACTAAACAAATTTAATGCGTTTTATCCCACTCGGGGTATTCGGTACGGAGGAGCTGGCAATAAATTCGGATGATTCTGGCAGTCATGAAAACTCAATGGAAACGGCGATTAACTAAGTGTTCCTCTAAAGTACACTCCATTTCATTGTGATCTACTTAATTAAATTGGGTAGGTGGGTGTATGAGATATACACGGGGCGTATGCTTTATATTTGATTAAATTAATTTTTTAACATAGTTAGTTATAATTTTGGATAGTATAGTTAAAAAAAGCTAGAGACTTAAGCAGAAATTACTTTGTAGATGGTTTTTGGAATTTATTGGGATTCGGCTTAAATAAATATACTTTAATTTATATAATTAAATTAATAATAAATAATTAATTGATATAATAAATAGAAAGACATAATAGTTCTTTTGTTTAATATTTTAAAAATACGTTTCCCTTATGGTATTTTTTTTATTCAGTCTTTTTATACCAAAGAATCGATCAATTATATTAATAATTTTAATGCAATGAAATTTGTCATATCTATTCTTATATAATAGTAATTATTTCAGTTTATATTAATAAATTTATTAATATATAATTTATGTATATAGTCTGTTTTATGTTTGGTAACTTTGTGTATAGCATGGCATAGTCTGAGTTCCCCAAGTAAGCCAATTCCCCTACGAGTCCACTTTAGGCATTTGACAAACTCTCGCTGAGAGGGCAAACAATGTGACAATTTGTGGCATTTCCGTAGCTGGAATCGAAGGGGCAGAGGTGGCAAGGGGGAGGAATCTACATAGGCCAGCTGGAGAACTTGCTGGTGGTGGCAACATTGCATCGACCCAGCATTAATTTGCGCACGTTCCATTTGCCAAGGGGCAGCGATGCTGCCGCTGCTGTTGGCATTGCAACACTTTGGCAACAAATGTAGCCAGCAAACGGCTAATGGAATTAGCAACAATTTAACCATTAAACACATCATGTGTATTGGCGCGCTGCACTTTGGCTATGACTCACTGGCAGAGGGGGATAGGGGGGAGGGGGAGCAACCTCTGGCATTCAGCTGCATGGTGATTACTCTGGCGTCCATTGTCGTCCCTGTCCGTCTGTCTGTCCGTCTTCCTGTCTGCGTGTTCTGCTTGGTTAGCTTAGCTGTGCAAGTCTGCAAGTGCCGCCCATTTGTTGTCTGCCCCATGGAGCATGCTACACGCCCCTTCTCCGAATACCTTACGCCGTTTATTGGCATTAAATCCAGCATAGATCTCCTCTCTCTCTCCCTCTCTCTCTCTCTCTCTCTTTCTCGCTGGCATTCTGGCTTTGGCCCTGCTTAATAGACTTTGGGGTTTTATTGCCGGCAACAGTTGGCAGTTGAATTTGGAGTTTACGTTTTTAGCAAGGGCTAATTAAAGTCAAATTTTCTTGACCAACTTCAGTACGCAGTTTTTGCGAGCCGTGAGACTAAGCTGTGGCTAAGCAGAATTGAAGTAGTTCCACTTACTCAGCCTGTTTTTTTTCTTTCTTCTCTCTTTCATTCTCTCTCTTCATCTGCCTTTATGACAGCTGAGTTGTTTGTGTAAGCAAAGCAAAATTTCTGCTGACTCGCCCACAACTTGTTGACCCACTACACGTATACGTAATGTGCAGGTCAGCTTTGTGCTGCCATCGCCATCGCAAATATGGAACTAGTTCAATCAGTCGCGCTCTGTTGGCCTTATAAGCTAAGCTCAGCCCATAAGCCACAATGATTGCTAAGGTATTTACATTTACTGGCATTACAATTGAGTTGAGCTGGGCAGAAACTATGGGAGGTTTAGTAATGCTCACATTAAAGATAAGCTAAAATAATATGGCATTAAATAAGTAAGTTTGGTATAATTTAATGTTTAAATTATTTACTGGGAATTAAAGTATTTTAACACTAAAGAGATTTTTTTTCAAGTCTTTTTATAACTGTGGAAAATATCTATTAGCTCTGAATTTATTAATTACTTATAGATTTCATTTATATATCACTTTATTATTTATAGTATTAAAGGAATATTTAAAATATAGGCATACCAGTCTATAGATATATACGAGGGTCGTTTGATAAGTCCGTGACTTTTTGTATTTGCCGCGCACCTGCTCTAAATACAACACTGCTCCTGTCAGCAGTTATCGATTAACAGCTGACTGTAAAATTTTGAGAAAGCTGCGTTTTTTGGTTTGCGTTTTATAGGCATTGAAAGCAGACGATCTCGTGAATTTTAACGAAAATGGAAAAAAGTGAATTTCGTGTGCTAATTAAGCATTATTTTTTGCGTAAAAAATCCATCACCGAAACCAAGGAAAGACTTGATAAATATTATGGGGACTCTGCACCATCAATTTCAATGGTTAAGAAATGGTTTACTGAGTTCCGTTGTGGTCGTACCAGTACAAGTGATGCCGAACGTTCAGGTCGCCCAAAAGAGGTCGTCATGCCAGAAATCGTCGACAAAATCCATGGAATGATATTGGATGATCGGAGAATGAAAGTGCGTGAGGTAGCTGGGCTGTAGGCATCTCAACTGAACGGGTACATCACATTTTACATGAATATTTGGACATGAAAAGCTTTCCGCGCGATGGGTGCCGCGATTGCTCACACGACCATAAGCGCAACCGTGTGACCATTTCAAAGGAGTGTTTGGCGATGTTCAACCGCAATCCAAACGAATTTTTGCGCCGTTTCGTTACCGTAGACGAAACATGGATCCCCACACCACACCAGAGACCAAAGAACAATCAAGACAGTGGGTTTCTCCGGGTGAACGTGCACCAAAGAAGGCCAAGGTGGGTCTGTCGGCCAACAAGGTCATGGCCACAGTTTTTGGGATGCACAAGGTATCATTCACATCGATTACCTTGAAAAGGGTAAAACGATCACCGGCGAATATTATTCAGAGCTTTTGGACAGATTCGATATTGATTTGAAGCAGAAACGACCGCATTTGGCGAAAAAAAGTGCTGTTCCATCAGGACAATGCACGGGTGCACACGTGTGTAGTCAGCATGGCAAAATTTCATAAATTGGGCTACGAACTGCTACCCCATCCAGCATATTTCCAGATTTAGCCCCTGTGACTATTTTTGTTTCCAAACATGAAGAAATGGCTCGGCGGTAGAGATTCGGGTCAAATGAAGAGGTCATCACAGAAACAAACGACTATTTTGAGGGCCTTGAGAAAACCTATTATTTGGAAGGAATAAAAAATTGGAAAACGCTGGACTAAATGTATAGGCTAAAAGGGATTATGTTGGAAATAAACGCTTCTTTGACGAAAAATATATTTTATTCAAAAAGTCACGGACTTATCAAACGACCCTCGTATATATACATATGTAGAAAATTGTATGTCATAGATGTACGCAAAAAGTAGTTCCCAAATTGATTCGATTATTGAATCAGTTCGATTTTCGTTACATGGAATCAGTTCCAATCAGGATTGTCGCATCACTGGATTAGCTCCGAGCGAGGTGAATACAAATACAACTCTCTCTCTCTCTCTCACACTCCCACCTTTGCCTGTGCACGTGTGTGTGTGTGTGTGTGTTTTCGGCAGTTTTGTTTGTTTATTTGTTTGTTATATGAACGAAGCCCATGGTCAGGTAATTTGCCTCGAAAAATGGCATCATTAGCCTAACAAATTGCCATTTTGTTGTAGGCCATAAATCGCCGAAAAGTAGGCAATAAGTAACTAACTTCATAGGCAGAGGCTCCTCCTCTCAAAGGGGGGCGTAGCGGGGATTAGGCGTGACAGTCCTCATTCGTATCGTTCGCTTGGACAGGCTTAGCTCTTAATTAAAATTGAAAGAAACCCAAAAGTCATTGGAATTTCTCTCTATTTCTGCCTTTTTGGCCATCTTCTTGACTTTGTTATTGACTTGTGGCACATTAAGATTTTCATTAGCGCTTTGCTCGAGCAGCAAATGAATATTAAGCGACTTCTTAACGAAAATAGACAGCAATCTTATTGTTGTTGTTGTTTCTGTTATACTCATGACATGTCTGGGCATTCATAAATCATTAATAATATGCAAAGTGGCGAACAGAAGAGAGACAGAGAGAGAGGGAGAGCGCATAGCACATAGACAACTTAAATATTACGTATACGCCCACTTGAGCAGGCAGCCAGCTGCAGCAGCCTGACAGACAGGCCCCACTCTCTTTATCTGTCTGTGTATATGTGTATGTATGTATGTCTGTATGTGTGAGGCAGATAAAAACTTTAAGAATTATAACTTTGGGGATTTTAGAGCGGCCCAAACGTCGCACGATGACCACAAAAGTAAATAACGTGGCCAAAGCACACAGCAGCAGCAGCGAGAGAGACAGAGAGAGAGCGAGAGGCAGGCAGAGAGAGAAAGAGATAGCAAAAGAGCATGGAAAAAAAAAATTGCAAACTTTTAAATATAATTTCAGCTTTTGTGCTGGTGCGTCAACATGGAACATGATATGGCACAAATGTCCCTGCGGACAACGCTCGGCGAATCTTGTTGCCTGTTCCCATTCTCATTTTCATTCCCATTCCTGGTTATTTCCTCTGTCTGTGGGTCTCCACATGGGCTAGTTTCAGTCCGGCCGCGTTGTCAATATTTGTTACACAATCAGCAAACACAAGCGGAGCATCCTTGGCCTGTGGCTTAGCGCTCCTCGTGCTGTTTTGGGATGAGCTTGGCAAGACTTTGCCAGTTACTCCTGCTCCTGCCCTGTGCCCTGCCGTGTGCAAATAGCTGAGGCTGTGCGACAAAATGAAAATGCTGTTTGGCTGTCAAGTGTAGCGACAAGTTCAAGCCGGGGCTGCAAGCTGGGTCCAAGCTCAATTAGAGGCGCCATTGCTTGCCCAACCTGCTGACTCTGCTTCCTACTCCTCCTGCTTGTTATTGTTCATTCGCCTGCTCACTTCGGAACTGGCCTGTGGGCCTTCCTGTGGCTACTCTCCTGTGGTTCCTTCTCTCTCTTTGTTTCTGCATTTCCCCCTCTTTCTCTCCCCTACACACATGTCGCTAATAACATTGACAACTGTCAACGCTTCGCGGCAGTTGCTGTCACTCACACACACTCGCATACGCCCACACACTCACTCACACACACGCACTCCATGACACACTATCACTGAATGCGAAGCTATCAAGCGCGCTTTCAACTGTCAGACAGGCAGAGGCGTCGACAAAGGGGGCTCTTCACTCACCAAGGGCCGCACTCGCACTCGCACTCGGACTGGCACAAGCCGCTTTACTTCTTAACTTTTGTCAGCTTTTCTTTTTCCCATTTTCATCTGTGGTGCAAAATTCATGAAGATATTTTTCACAGAAATATGTATGAATCACGCTGCAATTTGGAAAAAAAAACCCGGTCATGGTCATAGGCGATAAGCGCTGCACTACCATATATATATAGTATGTAGGTGACATCTTTGCCAATGTGCTTTAAATTGCATTGAGGGGAAAATTCTTCTAAAAAAAGCCAGCTTGATAATAAATTAAATATTTATTTTCGGATTGTTTGTTAAACAAAATATAGTATTTTTTGGCAGCCCAGCCACGAAATGAACATGTTGAGCACATAAAAGCTTGGGGCATAGTTAAATATGGTACACGTTGAATGTAAATAAATATAAATAAGTAAGCGGTGGGATATGTTTGAGAGGTTAGTTTGGTAGTTTTAAAGGTCTCTTTACTAGATATTTAACAAAGAGCTTTAAATGTAATTTGAATAAAGCTTTAAATGAACTTTTAGATCGCTATACACGGTCAAGCTTTCATATAATCAAGAAACTGTAACTTTTCTGTTTTTAAAGCTCGTTTTAATTTTTTAAACTTAATTAAATTTGCTTTAAGCGTAGTTTTTTTAAGAATCAAGTATATTTCATAACTTTATACTTTAAAGTCACATTAAAGCTTTCTCATTGAAGCTCATTAAAGCTTTGTTTACGAAACTTGTAACTATAACTAATATTTTATGTTTACGTATTCAACTTATTTAAATAAAAAGCTCGTAAAAGCACATTAAAGCTTTGAAATATATACATTTTCCTCCAATTATACATTTACAACTCTTTTACCCATAGTTTTTTTTGCAGTGTAGCGCACTCGCCTATCGGCCGAGCGTAACCCAATTGATGTCAAGTTTTTTGTGGGCTGCTTGAAAATAAAACGAAACGAATATGAGTGTGCAATTTATGCATATTAAAAACTATATATGAATTTCGACTTGCCCAGGCGCAGTCAAACATCCTGCACAAACACACACACACACACATACACAATGCTTGCAGGTCACACACACACATGCATTTTTTTCTTTCTCTCTCTTTCTGTTGTTGTTACTGTCGCTTTTCTCTTTGTAACGTATAATTTTTATATCCTGCGTATTGGACATTGTTGCCATGACGCCGTCGCGGCGAACTTTTGCCTTGGCTCACACACACACACACAGACACACACAGATAGAGAACTTTTGTCAGTTTTATGCGGAATGGCCAGAGATGCCAGAGATGCCAGCGATGCCACCGAATTTAATGCGCAATGGATTCGGACTTGAGAGCAGCCCCTTGGTGAGCTGGGACCGCGCGTTACTCGACAGAAGTAATAAATTTTCATGCCCCACTGTAAGGGAGGAGGGAGGGGGAGGTGTATGAGTGTTCGCGTCTCATGTGTGTTTACCACGCTGTATGACGTACGAAGTGGGTCTCTCTCTCTCTCTCTGTCTCTCCCTGTCTCTCTCCTGCAATGCCACCTCAACGGTATCTTGCTTTGCCATAAAACTCAACTTGGTCTCTCTTTTTTTTAGTCGAGCATAATAATTACCTCATAATGAGAGAAAGAAAGAAGAGAGAGAGAGAGAGAATAAAAAAAGAGTGACTGTAGTTAGGTTAGCCTAATTGAGATTATAAAGCTTTAAAAGAGATATTAAATACTGCAACCTCTAGTGGTTTCAAAGTTATTTCGCATTTTCACATTTTATACGTTAAGTTTTTGAAATTCTTTTTTATTCGTTAATTTTTCTAACTTTTTATATTTGTTACGTTTTCTTATTTATTTATTTGATAATTTTCAACTTTTATATAAGTTTTTAATCTAATTTTTGAAAAGTTTTAAATCTATAATATATTCTTTTTTTCTTTTTCAATTGATAATTCCTTAGGGTATCTGGCAATCGGTTTACATGCTGCATGGTGCAATATCTTTTCCACATTGTTACCTTTTTCTTTTTGGACATTTTTCATCCTTATTTTTTTTTCGTCGAGCTGTTTTAAGTATTTTTTTTTTTTTTCATTTATATAACGAGGGCTCTTTGAGACGCGTTTTTGCTGTTGCGTTTGTAGCGTTTTTCAAGTCATATGAATATTAAATTATTTTCCATGCGACATAAAGGTGAGTGCCGAATGAAATTGCAACGCAGCGATGGCGCATGTGTGTGTGTGTGTGTGAGTGTGTGTTGCTGCGATATGCAGCATGAGGGTCATTCGTTTTTAATCAAATGCAAAGTTAAGGCAGATAAAGCAGCAGTAGGAGGGGAGAGAGAGAGAGAGAGAGAGAGAGAGAGAGAGAGAGAGAGCGGAACGAAGATGAGACCAGTCGACCATGCTGTCAACTGCAGGCCTCAAGATGTCTGAGGTGTGTGTGTGTCTGTGTGTGAGTGCACAGGTATGTGTTTGACAGTTGTGTGTGTGTGTGTGTGTGTGTGTGTGTGTGTGTCTAACAGAGTTCACCCGCTGCTGGCTGCCATTGCATGCGGCAAATGCAAAGCAGCTGCCGCTTCCGACTTGCCTGCTGACTGCGGCTGATACGGCTCACTTGTGTCATTTATCTTCTTTTACGGCAGCAGAGTGAGTGAGGCAGACAGAGGGGGCATGAGAAAGAGTGAGAGGGAGAGGGAGAGCAACTGATAGAAAGAGTGTGAGAAAGAGACTGCAAGACAGTGAGAGAACGAGTAAAAGCGGCTCAGGCAATTGCAAAGGTGCCAGGCAGCTGCCTGAGCAACGCATCACACACGCACACACACACTCGTACACACACACACACACACACACACACATGTAGCCAGCACATGCTCGTGCATATTTGAGAAATTGTGTTTGAACTTTGGCTTTGGTTTGACTCGCATTGCTGGCGTGCGAACTGCAATCGACTGACTGCCATAGTTGTTGTTGTTGTTGTTGTTGTTGTTGTCTAGGGCGCTTGACAAACGCAAAACCTACGATTTGCTGACACCGCCCGCCTGTTTCCCTCGCTTCTCCGCACAGTGACACGCAACGTTCGCAACGCTGATTGAAAAATTTGCACAAATTTTTAGCCGGCTGCCAGTTTAAGTTGCCCTTGCCACGCCCCGCCGCCCCCCGACAACTTGACTGATTCTTTGCATGTGTCTGCATATCTTCGTAATAAACTTGACACTCGAATCGGTGTCTCTCTCTTTCCTCACCTCAAGCTGTCCCCACTGGTCTCTCTCTCTCCATCTCCCTCTCTCTCTCTGGCACAGTGTGCGTGCTTGTAAAATTTATGCGCTTTTAAGAAATTCATACAAAACTTGACAACAAATTGCACTTTGGCTCTGCGAACAGCAACAACAACAACAACAATGAGGGGAAAAACACAAAATGGAAAAATCACTTGTCTTTTTCTTGAGTGTGTGTGTGTGTGTGTGTGGAAAATTGAAAAACTTTGCATTTTTAGACAGCATTTAAATCGATACTAAGTGGGAAAACAGTTCAATTAAGGTTGGTGAGATAATTGAGAAATGTCAGAAAATATGAAGGAAAACTACAGCTGGGCATGCTCGACTCTTATATATCCTAACTTGTATGTTGCATACTTGCGAGTGCTGCAGGGTCAAGAGTATCTACTAAAATTGTAATAACTTCTGTGTTGATAATGCAAATTTACAGAAATTATTTGTGTGATATTTATTATTGTGTATACTAATGATGAGTATTTTAGCCTTATATTTACACTTAAAATTCACTATATTTTATTCCAAAATATTCTTAAATATGAAAGACATATTGTGAATAAATTTGACAGCTTTAGCTTTTATAGACTCTTAGATCTATGCATTCATACAAACAAACATATCGAATTTTTAAAGTTCTATATCCTTTGTGCATGTTGAAAATCATTAAATGCTGAAAACATGCACAAATATGTTTTATTTTAGTTGTGTTATTCACTGAACAATGAAATTCCCTAAACATTGTTTGATATTAAACCAGAAATTTTGATTTTACCCACAATTCTTTCCATTCCATTCCAACACCCCACAAAACTTTCAATATTTACCGACAAAGCGTTCGATATCAATTTTACATGTTTCAATTAAACGCTGTAAAAAGGCTAAATAAATATCAAAAAATATTTCGTGTTGTATAATTTCATTTATTTTTGTGCATCGCTGGCACAAAAATGGAAATCTGTTTTTATGGCACTCCTCGTCTATCCGTCCGTATCCGTCTATCCTTTTGGGCAACAATCAAATTGGCAATTGCCATTCGTGTTATGCAAATGTCGAGTGCAATGAACGTGCCTAAAATTGCAATTAGTGCAATTTGCAGCGCAAAATGGCGCATGAAATACCAATAAACAGTTGGCAAACAAACACAGGGCCAAAACGAGCAGAAAAACGGGGGGGCGGCAGCTGCAGCTGCAGCTGCTGATGCCAAATGGTAGATAGCAGATACCATAAACCAGATATGGATACCAAAATTCAAATTCATGGAATTCATTTTTGGGTGACGCTAAATAAATACGTGGTCAGTCAAACATATAAGTTGATAGGGCTGCTCTACATATATGTATTCTATTTGGTATTCATTTCGCTGCGTACGAATAATTTATTTAATTACCCAAAGCTAAAGCCAACCAGAATTAAATTAATTTTAATTTTCATTCAGAAATTATAGAAACTAAAGATTCTCCTGGCCTTTACATTTATTCATTTATTATTCATTTTAAATTTTGGCAAAGAAATATAAGCAATATTTATATAAAGTTTATATCAAGTGTTTGCTGCCTTGCCCACCGACCCCGCAATTCGGTAAATTGCGATTATTATGCAAAGTATTGAATTCATAACATTTAAGTATCCTAACTTTCTTAAAAGTCAAACGATTTTCACGCGGAATGACATTTTGTTTATGTTTTAACAACCTGATTGATTCTGCATTTAAAAAATAGCAAAATTGATATTTTGAAATTTTTCGTTATCTTGAAAATTTTGGTAAGGGTCTCCCCCTATGAAATATCAACAAAAATTTTTTTTTATTTTTTTTAAATCGCGTTTTCTTAGCTTTAATCGTTTGCGAAGGTCAAAATTAGTATTAAACAATCATTTAAATCGATTTTAAACGATACTTAATTTTGGCCCAAAAATCGTGTCAAAATGGTCGAAAAATTTAACATGTACCACACTCAACAGGCCTGGTATCCTCATTTTACATCGATCGTAGCTTTCTTTAAAATCAATCAATATTCACGCTGTATGACATTTTGTTTATGTTTTAACAACCTGAGTGATTCTGCATTTAAAGAATAGCAAAATTGATATTTTGAAAATTTTCGATATTTTGAAAATTTTTGTAAGGGTCCCCCCTATGATTTTTCGACAACATTTTTTTTTATTTTTTTTAAATCACGAGTTTTTAATTTTAATCGATTGCGGAGGTCAAAATTAGTATTAAACAATCATTTAAATCGATTTTAAACGATACTTAATTTTGACCCAAAAATCGTGTCAAAATGGTCGAAAAATTAGACATGTACCACACTCGACAGGCCTGGTACCGTCATTTTACATCGATCGTAACTTTCTTAAAAATCAATCGATTTTCACGCGGAATGACATTTTGTTTATGTTTTAACAACCTGAGTGATTCTACATTTAAAAAAATAGCAAAATAGATATTTATAAAATTTTCGGTATTTTGAAAATTTGATTTTTCGACAGTTTTAAGTAAATTGCATGAAGTATATAATTTTGAAAAAGCAATTGATTAAGTACTTCTAATTTAAATCATTTTTGTATATATTATAAAATGTGCAATTATATTATTTACTGGATTAAGTATTATGTGACAGAATCTCCAGCAAAAACTCTCGAATTTTTGCAAATTCCTTAAAACCAACATCTATAATTAGTGTTAACTCATTGTGTATTAAGTATAATTGAAAATAATTCGACTAGAATTATAAACGGATTAAATCGATTAAATATTCAACCAAAATTGATCCTAACGCGTAATTCGCTTTGTAATTTGATGCCCTTTAATTAATTATTTATGTGTTCCATTTGCGAAATTGTTGCACTGTATCTGTGTGTGTGTGTGTGTGTGTGTGTGTGCAAATACGCATATTAATATAATACCATAAGCTTAGTGTCTGCTTTAATTTGAAAATCCTAATTGATATTATAACAACCTAGCGCCGGGGCCGGGACCGGGATCGAGGCCCGAAAAACAATTACGCGATGCTATTAATAAAATAAATAATTATGCGGAAATTGTTTTGTGCTGAAATAAAATAATTAAATTTGACAGGCAAAGCCGCAAAACGCGTAAATTGTGGAAACTTCTCCGCTTCCCATTCCCCATTCCCCATTCCCCCTCGCCAAAAAGCTAATGTTGCAAATTAATTACAAATGATGCGCACAAAGGAACCTTCCATAATCATGCATTGTGTGTGTGTTAGTGGGTGTGTGTGTGTATGTGTATGTGTGGGTGTGGGGGTTTTTTTTAGCTGCGGCCTGATTTTTAATTTATGCGCACCGCAGTTGATTCTCACATAAAATCCGAGGCGTAGCTTCTCGCAAATCCACCGCAACTTAAAAGCTTAAAACGCCAAGCGGGTGTCGGGTGCGGGTTGGTGGGATGCGGTGCTATAGGAGATACACGGTCCCTCTCTCTCTCTCTCTTTCTCTCTCTCTGGTATCCATTGCCAGCTGGGCGCACTGCCAAGTCCCCGGCCAAGGCTTATAAATTTTAATTAAAATGCGCACAGCTCGCGCTCTCGCACAACGTCAACGACAGCGTCAGCCACGCTTATTTCCGCTTACATTACAATTACATTCGTCTCTCTGCTTGCCAGGGACTTCCCCTTCTCTCTCCTCCTCACCCTTGGTCAGGTATTTACCCAGGCTTCAGCCGGTCGCATTTTGCGCGTCTTAACACCTGATCTACGCTTGCAAGGCGATTAGAGCTGAGCGTAGCCAGGGGGTGGGAAGGGGGCCTGTCGCAAGTATGATTATCTCATTATATAGTATTTAATAAAGAGCAGAAAACTAAAATAAATTTAAAGAATATACTTGATGTATATATTTAATATATTTTATATATATTTATATTTTTATATTTATATATTTTTTTTAAATACGAGTATAATTAAAATTTGTAGAAGAAGTTTCAAGAACTTTAAAGAACGCAATAAAAAGTCTATAAATTTGCTACTCAGTTATTTCTTTGTTATTTAATAAATATGTCAAATATTTTAAATAAATTATAACTGAAAAGTGTAGCCAAAAATTATGGAAAATACTTTCAAAAATATAATTAATATTTTCAAATGCTTACCAGAGGTTTCAAGTTTACTTGTCAATTGGAATCTCCTGTTGTTGCTAAAAAGTTAATTCTTATATACAAACTACACTCTCTTAGTTCTACACAATGTCTTCTTGTCTATTTCTTGCCAGGCACAACAGATGCCTTTGGTAATTTACTGACAGCCGTCGTGGTTATTCACTGATTTCCCCAAGGAAGCACATCGTGTAATTATAATCAGTCTCCATCTGCGTCTTCGTCTCTTCATCTCTCCCAGCTATGCGTATACAGATATATCTGGCATAATGTTCAATCAGCAGACAGACAGACGGACAAGACAGACAGACAGTCACGCAGACAGACAGACAGACAGACGGGCAGACAGGCAGCTGTTGCCAGAAGACTCAGGCAGAACAATGCAGTGGCAACATTTGGTTGCATTCTGCGCTTGTTGCCGCTAATGATGCGAATCGGCCTCAATGACAAGCTGGTCAACAAGCCAGGGGGGAGGAGTGGGTGAGGCGTGCGTTTTTGCTGGCTGGAGCAGGAGATGCTTTGGCATTAATGAGTAGAACCGGAGGCAAACGGACCACAAAATGGAAATTAAGTAAAATGCAACAAACACTGGAGAGACGCCATGGCCACAGCTGCTGAGCTGCTGCTGCCTGGGCGTAGCTAGTGGGCGTGGCACTTGGTTAGATAAATTTGATTTCATTAAGTTGAAGTAGGCGTGGCAGCCAGATGTAGTCGTAGCAGTCGAGTTGTTTTTTTTTGTGTTTTTATTCTCTTAGCAATTGAATCGAATTGGAATCGGAAAAAGGAAAATGGAAATGAAGCTACAACTGAGCGGGGAGACAATGCGTCGCTTCCATGTGGCGCAGATCTTCGAGGAGTCGCATAAGCACAAGAAATCCTTGTCCTTCTCCAGGGATGGACAGCGATTGGTCGTCTGTGATCACAAGAACCTGAGCATCTTTAATTGCGCCACGTGCACACTCATCTGCCAGGTGCACATGCATCCGTATCGCCCAGAGGCGGTGTGCTTTACCCCAAAGGGGGATCGTTTGCTGCACAGTGCCACCAAGGTGAGATCTCCTTAGATCATCAATCTCTTATCATAATTTGTTCCACCTTTGCAGATGGACTTCGCCATACGCTACCTCAACCTGAGCACGCGTCAGTATGTGCGCCTCTTCAGCGGGCACCAGCTGGACGTGCTGGATCTGTGCCTGCAACCTGGCAGCGATCATTGCTTTGTCAGCGCCGGACGTGATAAGCGACTCCTGCTGTGGGATATGCGCACCTCCCAGCCTACACAGCAGCTGGAGGAGGTGCAGAATCCACTGATTGCCTGCGATCCCACGGGCAGGGTGATTGCCACCTGTAAGACGAGCAAATGCATCGAACTCTATGATGTGCGCATGCTGGAGACGAATCCTTGCCAGCGTTTTCGCTATCAGGTCGATAGTCCGGCCACATGGACCCAGCTGCAGTTCTCACCCGATGGCAAGGCTCTGCTGGTGGCCACCGACTACTCGTGCTGCTTCAGTGTGGACGCCTACAATGGGGGCATCCTGCAGGCCTATACGGGATGGAGGAACTCTCGCCATCTGCCGCTGAAGACGTGCTACACGCCTGACTCGCAGTTCATACTGGCCGGTGCGGATCGAGGATGTGTCCATGTGTGGCATGCCTCGAGTGGCAGAACCATTGAGGTGCTGCAGAGTAACAGTTCCTTGCCCATACAATGTATACGGTTCCATCCCGAGAAAATGATGTTTGTTACCTGCGATGTCAGGACGTGCTGGTGGCAGATCAGGGAGAAGAGGCAAAGGGAGAGGGAAGAGGATGCAGAACAGACTGTGGAGCGGCAGGAGAGACTGCATAGGCACGAAAAGGAGGTGGAATGGATGATGGAGGAAGAGCAGCGAATGAAGCGGGATAAGGAGCAGCGGGATAAGGAGCAGCGGGATAAGGAGCAGCGGGATAAGGAGCAGCGGGATAAGGAGCAGCGGGATAAGGAGCAGCGGGATAAGGAGCAGCGGGATAAGGAGCAGCGGGATAAGCAGATGGAGGAGCAGAGGGTTAAACAAAAGGAGGGAGAGGAGCAGCGGAAACGCCAAGAGGAACAAAATAAGCAGCAGGAACAGTTAGAGAAGCAAATCACAGAGGAGGAGGAACAGGAGGAGATAGAGCTGCAGGTGCAGAAGGAGGAGCAGGAAGAGATAGAGCAACAGGTGGAGGAGGAGCAGCGTGTGCAGCAGGTGGAAAAGGAGCAGCGTGTACAGCAGGTGGAAAAGGAGCAGCGGGAGAAGCAGGTGCAGCAGGCTCAGGTGCAGAAGGAACCGCTGCCAAAGAAACGACTACGATCCGCTATCGAAATACCAACAATCGATTTGACATGTATCGATGATAGCAGCTCATCCGGAGAGGATGAAGAGTTGGAGCGGGCGCACAAGCAATGGGAAGACGATCATAAATGGGTGCGTGGCACCATGGTGCGTCGCAGGATTGTCTCCGTGCCGCCATGTCCAATCAAGTTTCCGCGACCGCGACGCTGGCAACTCTGGCGTCAGCGCAGAAGTCCCTACGAGGAGGGCGAGTTGCCAGACAATTAGTAGATGAAAAGCAATGATTTCTAGCTATAATAATATAAAATTTTAGTATTTAAATGACAGCAGAAAATACTGTAAAATAACATAAACTTTCCCACAAAAAAAAGGCAACATAAATTGAAAGTATCTTCAAGTTGTTTGTTCTAAGAGCATTTTACAAAATTATTCCCTACTAAAACTGAGTTTTTACTTTTAGTTTACACAAGTTGGCAGCACACCCACACACACACACACATACAGACACACACGTAGTGCAACTATCAATCAGAGTTGCACTCGGACTGTGCTGCCTGCTGTGAGTCTCCTGCTTCCTCTGCAGACCGGAGGGGAGTGGAGCAGTCGAAGTTCTTATGCAATTGCATTGCGTCACTTGGGGCAAAGTTTCAGCAACTGCTGGCAGCACTTCACAGCTGGAGTCAGTGCAGCAACAACAACAACAACAGCAACAAGAGCTGCTTGAACGCCTCATGCTTTTGAGACACAAATTGTCGAGTTTTGCCAGCAAATTGCACAGCTGGCTGAGTTCGGAGGGAAAACGGCTAACTTTGGCGGCAAAGCTGACAAGCGTTTCATTTAGTTTTTCTTTCTCGGTACACAATAAAGAAACGCTCTCTCTCCCTCTCTCTTTAAATATTAATGAAATCTTTTGTGTGGGAACCGCACAGAAATTGCACTTCAACTTGCCGAGCTTCAACTATCTCCAGCTGCAGCTCTAATTGAATGCGTATGTGTCTTTCTGTGGCCTCCAATGGCAAACTGTGAAATGGTCAAAGAGACGCAATGGTCTCAAACGACTTAAGTTATCAAAATTTGTGGCAAGTTTGTTAAGTGGCAGCCAAACTGCAACTTTGCCTAGTCAATCGTCCGCTTCTGCTCTCTCTTTTTTTTTGGAAGTGGAAAACTTTTTCTGATCTTTTTGTGCCGGAAAAGATTGTGTATTCTTTGTGAAATTTTGTGATGTTCATTAAAAGTTGCTCTAAGTGGATTTTGACTAGAATTTATCTTTTTCAATTAAGGAGTAAAGAAAAACATTGCAGTCTTAACAGCGCGCTGTTATAATTTTAACGTGTATGTTAAGTTACTGTTAACATGTTTTTTACATCTCTGTTAATGCCAGGAGTAAAGAAAAACATCGCTGGTAAAGCAATCTTAACAGCGCGCTGTTAAAATTCTAATGCGCATGTTAAGCTACTGTTAACATGCCTTGTACATCTCTGTTAATGCGCAATACGAGCAAAGTTTTCATTTATTTTTAGCCGTTTTTCCTTCCATTTGAACAACTTAAATCGCTTTTAATTGAAAATCATATATAATCGTGCTTTACTTAAGCTTATCAGGCTATCCCAGGGGATAAGCAATGCCCCAGTAACCCATATAATTTCGGAAGGGCACACATAACATTAGAATAATTCTCGCATAGTTTTACATAGTTATTGTTAATCGATGTTGGGGCGAACGTGCCAATGGTGTATACTTTAAAAAAAGGAAAAAAGAAAAGTACTGTAAACAACAACAACATCAAGTGAAAGAAATAATGTGCTCATTAGCTTGAATTGGAGAGTGTAGAGAGAGAAATGAGACTGGGAGATGGAATAATAAAGTATAATTAAATTTAATGCATACGACAAATTTGCAATGCGCAATGTGGTAGCGGAAGCGGAAGTGCGCGTGTCGCCATTTTGATTTGCCTGACGTAGGCCTCACCTGGTCTAATCTAAAGTAATCTCTCATACTCCCTCTCTCTCTCTCTCTCTCTTTGTCCATTTGTCCACCTGCTGAGCATCCCACTCAAGTGAAATTAATTAAAAAACGCCAACGAAACGTTGCCAACGCGTGACTAAATTATAAAACAAATCCAAAGTCAAGCAGCCCCCTCTATTCCTTCCCCCCCTCTCTCTCTGCCAATCTTTTGCCCCATCCCTAATTCGGCCACACTGTGCCGTCGCCCACTGTGCAATGACGCAGGAATATTTAATGCTCTCAGCTCGTTGGGTAATAAAAGCGGATTTCTATGGGCCGAGCTCACAAATCTTGTTTGGGTTCAATTTGTCTGGCGGCGTAGGTCGGGGCGGGACGTGGGTGGAACCTTTCAGAAACATGTCTAAGAGAAAAGCTGGAGAAAAGTTGAAGCAAAAAGTTTCTTCGAAATTATTGAAGAATTTTGTACTCTTACTCGACGCGCCAATCAGTTGCATGCATCAGACTGCAAAGCAGGTCACTCGGGTATTATAATAAAAGTGATTTAAAGTCGGCTACACAATCCATACTTATATAATAAAGAATCAATTTGACCTCAATACATGCAGAGCTACAAGTTTCTGAACTTGTCAGGATGAGGGAGGGAAGGGGGTGTAAGTAAGGCTAAACTTTTAAATTACTCAGCGGGTACTTTCAATAATGGCAACTACCCTACCTGATGACCTCCCCACATGCCATACAGCCAGTCTTTTAGGCGGGTGAAAACTTTTACCAGTCTGGCACACGGAATTTACTCTTTTTTGTATACCCTGTAAGTGAAGTTGAAGGATTAAATTGTAATAATCGTTTATTTTTGATAAAATGCTGCAATCTCTGGAACTGTTAGATCTAGACTTATGAAATTTACTATATATGCTCTCATATATCATATCTAACCAAGGAAAATCAAACAAACTATTAATGAATATCCCTTAAATAAATAAATGCGGAATTATACATGATATAGTCGACAGTTTATTAAAGTTTTTCCATATTTCTACAGGGTATCTCTTAGCTCTGCTCTGCTGCGCAATGCAAACACGCTCTCATGATTTTCTTTTGAAGCTCATTCCTTCCTTGTTCCTTGAGACTTCAACAAGGACTTTGACTTGCCTTCGCTTTCGACAAAGTTGTCCTGAAGTTTTGTAGTCGGGAGTAGCCCGGGAGAGTACGGCGTAACGTCTATTTCCGCTTGGGGCGTAAAAATAACAATCGACTTGCAGTTTGAATACATCATAGAGTCGCACGGGGCAGGAGGAGGACGAGGAGGAGCGGCAGGAGGAAGGAATTTCCCCGTCTTTTTAAGATGGCGGGATTAAGTGGATTTTTAAGTGGCAGCAGCAAAAGTGGCCACGGGCCAGCTCCGGCTTAACTTTCCGACTTAGGCCCAATGCCAGGATCCTGCTTTCCCTGGTGACACAATTACATGCACGTTACCAGAGTGTTTCCCCCTCCCCCACCGGCCCCTTCTCCCCTTGCTCATCTCCAGGCAGTGGAAAAAATAGCTTAGCCATTGACATGGACAGCACGTGCTAATGGCCAGTTTTCGTTGGGTTGCACAGTCCCCACTGTGGGGAGTGGATGGCAGTGTCACATGGACCTGAGACTGGGGACAATTGTGAGCTAACCTAGTTGAAACCTGTGGAAGGGAGGATGGTAGGGGGGGGTGGCAATTGCGTCCCCGAAATTAGCAAACAATTTGTGTGACCACAGAGAGACGAGATTTATCGATGCATCGTTCGTAATTGAGCTTAGCACGGATATAGACGATTGGGAGTTAGATGATGTAGAGCAGAGTGAAAGATTTCTAGCTACACAGGTGCTCAAAAGTAGTTAAGGTTGTTAGGAAATCTCATCGCTTTTTGTAGAGCAGTCTATGATAGTTAGACTTAGGATTAGAGAGATATTGCTGAGGAGGCAGTTAAATTTAGAGAACGTATCAAATTATAATAATAATATGGCTTATGGTGCTCTTTAATCTTAAATTTATGTTAAACTAAACTCAATTTAAAAATCTACTAAGTTTATCCTAAGTTTTCTACTCTCTTTAATCGCATATCTCATTTTATCTGCATAGCTCTTAACTAATGAATATGCCCGTTGTTTTATGGTTATATTTGGGTTCCTTAACTGTTCATATATGTAGTATTTGTTGTCAGCATTCAAGGCCAGCTGCCATATTGATTGATCCTTTGGCAATGCTGTCCGAAACTATAAAACAGCCCAGCAGGCCATGGGTTATACACAGCAACAACCATACTCGATAGGAACAGGGCGAGGAACAGGGCGAGAGAGAGGGCAAGGGGCAGGCAGAGGAACAGCGAGAGGAACAGGGCCAGGGACAGTCCCTGGGACAGCCCAGCGGAAGAGTTGTCCGAGCTGTTCGTAGCTTCAATTTGGTTTGTGATTGCCTCAAATTAACCGACCGTTTTGCAGTTCCGTTGTCCCTTTTGGGCTGCAGAAGGATTCTCGTGACGATTTGTCAATTGTCCACTGACTGTGCCCCCCCAGTTGGGGATCCCCATTCAGTCAATCATGCATTCAATCAAGCAACTCATACACAAACACATTCGGATACACTCGAAGCACTCAAAGTGCCGCTCTAAACTTTGATTTGCAATTTTGACGCGCCTTTTAAATTGGAATTTTGTTCGTTCACAGCAGCAGCAGCAGGACAACAATAACAACAACAGGATAACAACAACAACAACGGGACAACAACGCGACAACAACAACGACAACACAATCAAAGTTATGCGCTGTTGATATGTTTTTAAGCGACGCGCTGCCTGCAAACTGCAAACTCGCGGCCAAAGCTTTTATTTATTTTTATTTGCCACTACAGAGGGTTGGGACAGGGGGATAGGGGGAGGGGGAAGGGGCTAGAACGCTTTGGGACTTGAAGCTCAAAGGTTTTAGCCATTGCCCGAGGGGGGAGAAGCAGGCGGATGGAGGTTGCCGGCAGCCAGAGTTGGCATCGTCGTTGCAATCAGCTTAACTGTAACTAGAAAATAAATTGCATTCGATTTTGTTTTTCTCGCATTGCGATACCCTGTACTAAAATCAAATTAAATGGGTATATAGGCATAATAATTTTCTATGCTACGAGGGTCGTTTGATAAGTCCGTGACTTTTTGAATAAAATATATTTTTTTCGTCAAAGAAGCGTTTTATTTCTCAACATAATCTCCTTTTAGCTCTATACATTTAGTCCAGCGTTTTTCCAATTTTTTTATTCCTTCCAAATAATAGGTTTTCTCAAGGCCCTCAAAATAGTCGTTTGTTTCTGTGATGACCTCTTCATTTGACCCGAATCTCTTACCGCCGAGCCATTTCTTCATGTTTGGAAACAAAAATAGTCACAGGGGCTAAATCTGGAGAATATGCTGGATGGGGTAGCAGTTCGTAGCCCAATTTATGAAATTTTGCCATGCTGACTACACACGTGTGCACCCGTGCATTGTCCTGATGGAACAGCACTTTTTTTCGCCAAATGCGGTCGTTTCTGCTTCAAATCAATATCGAATCTGTCCAAAAGCTCTGAATAATATTCGCCGGTGATCGTTTTACCCTTTTCAAGGTAATCGATGTGAATGATACCTTGTGCATCCCAAAAACTGTGGCCATGACCTTGTTGGCCGACAGACCCACCTTGGCCTTCTTTGTGCACGTTCACCCGGAGAAACCCACTGTCTTGATTGTTCTTTGGTCTCTGGTGTGGTGTGGTGGATCCATGTTTCGTCTACGGTAACGAAACGGCGCAAAAATTCGTTTGGATTGCGGTTGAACATCGCCAAACACTCCTTTGAAATGGTCACACGGTTGCGCTTATGGTCTGTGTGAGCAATCGCGGCACCCATCGCGCGGAAAGCTTTTTCATGTCCAAATATTCATGTAAAATGTGATGTACCCGTTCAGTTGAGATGCCTACAGCCTCAGCTACCTCACGCACTTTCATTCTCCGATCATCCAATATCATTCCATGGATTTTGTCGACGATTTCTGGCATGACGACCTCTTTTGGGCGACCTGAACGTTCGGCATCACTTGTACTGGTACGACCACAACGGAACTCAGTAAACCATTTCTTAACCATTGAAATTGATGGTGCAGAGTCCCCATAATATTTATCAAGTCTTTCCTTGGTTTCGGTGATGGATTTTTACGCAAAAATAATGCTTAATTAGCACACGAAATTCACTTTTTCCATTTTCGTTAAAATTCACGAGATCGTCTGCTTTCAATGCCTATAAAACGCAAACCAAACAACGCAGCTTTCTCAAAATTTTACAGTCAGCTGTTAATCGATAACTGCTGACAGGAGCAGTGTTGTATTTAGAGCAGGTGCGCGGCAAATACAAAAAGTCACGGACTTATCAAACGACCCTCGTATTATCATTTTATTTATATTTATTTGTAATTGAAAGACATTATGTGGCCTTGCAGGGTATACCACAACCACAGTCGTGTATATCTTAGTCTAATAAACTTCATGATTTATTTTTTATTGTTATCGTTCTTTCCTATATATTTGTAACTGTTATCGATAACTTTTAATTTTTTGCAGCCATTTTTGCTTATTAACTAATTTTAATTTTATTCGCTTTACAGAGTATTTTTTAGTCGCATACTTGGCCATAATGTAGCCTTGTTTTTGTTTTGTTAGCGCGCTGCTGGCTTTGGCTGGCGTTTTCGTTATGCTTTTTGTGTTCCGGCCTTAGTCCCCTCCCCCTGCACCAACCCAGCCCACTTCCGCTTACCCTCTGCCACGTCTCCACCCTCTCATCCCTCTCTCTATCATCATGCTGCCGCCCCCAGCGGCGTTCAATCTCTTTTGCAGCTTTTGTCTTTGTGCCGCCGTTCGTTGTGGCTGTGGCCGAACGCGTGATTGGCCAGCGAAAGAGAAAGAGAGACAAAAGCGAAACAGCAACAGTGGCGAAACAACAAACAAAACGAAAGCGTAAAGAAAAACAAAAACAAAAACAGAGAGCGAAAAGCGCTAAAGACGATGCAATTTCTGCAAACTAAGTGAAAAATTGTGTGCGGCAGCAAATGTTGTCATTGTTGTTGCCGCAGGGGGCGGGGGCGGGGGCTGCCCAGGGGATGTGTGGACTGTGGCAGCATTTAATACGTTTTTTTTTTGCTGCTCTTCCCCTTCGGGGGCACGTGGCGATCAGTGAGGCCGCAATCCGTTGGACGCGGCTTTTGCTTTGCTTTCGACCAATTTGTTTGAGCACGAGACGCAGCAGCAGCAAACAAATTGAGGGCAAGTTTATGTTTGCGCTGATTTCTGCTCGACGAATCTCTGGCAAATTGTTGCCTATGTTGCAAGCCACTTTTTTAATTGCATTTCCCTAGCGAGAGACAGAGACAGAGAGAGAGAGAGAGGAGGAGCAAGCAAACTCAATGTGAAAAACAAACTCTTCACTCTCACACATTTGCAGAGTATATTTCTGTGTGTGTGTGATTGTTCCACTTTAGCAATTTAATTAAAAATCAATTGAGGGCAATTCTATTTGCGTACAGCAAACACACGCACACACACACAGCACACACGTCGTATACGCAATGCGCATTACGCATACGCCGCGTTAGCGCATTAATCATTGCCCGCGGCACGGCAAGTTCATATTTTACGGCAATTAGACGCCTCACTGGCCATAATTAAAAGTAACCTGCACACTTTAGGATTGTCATGTGTCCGGGTTGTTGTTGTTGTTCATTTGTTGTATGATTGTTATTGTTGTTTGGGGACAGTTTTATGTATTTAAATAGCTGCTTTATTTCTGCTTATATTTGTTCGTTTTGTTCTGCCATAAAAATGTGAATTGCCTGAGGGAGGCGCTGTAGCAATGGGCGTGTCGGGGCAACATTAAAATCAAAGAGAGAGACAGAAAGAGAGCGAGAGAGCAAAGTGAAAGTGTGTGTGAAATGCCGAGCACATAAATCAAATTTTATTACCTAAACGACAATTATTTTGCCACAAAAATCAAAACGAGACTCGAACAAATGACAGCGCCAGCAACAGACAACGTTGCCATTTTCCGGAATACCCTGTGGGAGTGTAGTGCACGTGTGTAGGGTGTGTTAAGTGGCAGCAGTAGTGATTAAAATGCAGTTTAGTTATGCATATTTGAAGAATATTTTTTGGGTAATTGTGAGAGTGCTAGAAAATTTTAAATAATTTTTAAAAAGTCTTACATATGTTTAATGTTTTTATATGATATTTTGTTTTTTTTTGTTAGAGGAACTTTTATTAATTTAATTATTTTTTTTTTTTAATAGATTTACAAAAATTCTAAGTAAAAATTACAACTTTTACCTTTACTTTATGCAGGGTACCTTCAGCAGTCTATATCTTTTTTTTTTTGGCTTTATTTTTTTTTTTTAGAGGGTTTATAAATAAATGCGAGAGCTACACGTGACAGGGACACACGCGGCCTTCACGGCACGGGGCATTCGGCATGTGGCAAAGCGGCACTGGGCTTGATTTATGACCCAGAGAAATGCTCATATGCAGACAAATAATGCCATAGAGAGAGAGAGAGAGAGAGAGAGCTGCCAAAAAGAGGCCAAAAGCGAAAGCCAAAAGCTGAAATTGATCACATAGGTGGTAAGGCTCCACTGGGTCCACGTTGCGTATGAGTTATTTTAATTACAATAATGGCATGTCAATTACAAAGCAGCAGCAGCCCCGTGTGACACTGTGACACTTTTTGCCCGCTCACCAATTAATTATCCAAATGGCAATAAATGCGTGACAATAATTAAATAATAGTGCAAATTAAAGACTAACTAAAACTGCTGCAAGTTAATAGAATTAAGCAAACACAGCGAGAGAGAGAGAGAGAGAGAGAGAAGCCAAAGCAGCTTAAGCAGATTTACTATATATATTTTAATTATACAGCGCGTAAACTAATTAAACCAATACACCAGACAGGCACGCACACAGACTAGCATGCCCACACACATGTGGTGGGCGGGTGGATAGGGGGGCGTGTCAGCCAAGTTTTTAAGCTCTATTTGTTGGCTTTAATGCCACAGTGAATGAGCAAGGGAACGAAGCGACGTCATAAGGATAATATAGCTTGATGCCAGTGCAAAATCAGTGGCAGACCGGGGGGGGGGGATGAGGAGCGAGACGTGTAATGCGTTCTGGGTGTGGTCGCAACTCGTGCATGTGTGTGTGTGTGTGTGTTGCACGGCAAATGAAGTGCGCTTCGTTGGTCGCCGAGCGAGAAAGCAATAGCAAAGCAAAGCCATAATTCCTTGTTGGCTGCAAGTGTGCAAAGGCAGATCTAGATGCAGATATAGACGCAGATAAAGATGCGGCAAGTAGATGGGTTATACAACGGGACTTCATGGCGTTTATGCGATGCAAGCGGCGTGCCAAGTCCAATGCGAGCAGCAGCAGGCGTGGCCTGTGGCTGTCAGAAAAAGGCAGTTGGCAAACGAGTTGATTCCGAATTGTGAGTAATAAATGGCTTGGCGTGTTAAGCTACTTGACTTGAGTTTAGAATAAGTAGTTTGGAAAAATTAAAGTTTACTGAATAGTGCAAATACAGCAGATATATTGCCTTTTCTTAGCGGCAATTAATATTTGAGAGGCTTAACAGACATGATTGCTGTTTAAGCTAACATTGTTTCTGCTTAACAGTTGTTTACATTGTCTACAGCTGTTTAACATACTGCTAATAACAGTATGTTCTCTAGCGACACGAACTATTTGCGTGGTTTAACAGACTTGATTGCTGTTCAAGCTAACATTGTTCTGCTTAACAGTTGTTTACATTGCTTACAGCTGTTTAACATACTCCTTGTAGCTGTAAGTTCTCTGGCAACGAAAACTGTTTGAGTGACTTAACAGACTTGAGTGCTGTTAAATTAAACATTGCACAACTTGCACAGACTCAACTGCTGTTAAGCCTAACATTCTGCCAGTGTTGCCAACTCTGAGCCGATAGTTATAGCTGTGTTGACTCTTGAAAATAGCCAAAAATAGCCAACCTTCACAAAAAATAGCAACAGAAAATAGCCCCAGCAAAATCAGTTGAAGTATTTTGTTTGGGGAAGTCAATGGTTGCATTTTGTTTTAAGGACAATACCGCCCTTATGTTTTTTGTTCCACATGGGATTTCAAATCCCACAATTTTGCATTCAGTGTGCACTTGCAATAAGTGCAGAACACTTTGTCGGATCATTCACGTTTTTTAATACATGTTTTAAAACGTTCATCGTTCATCCACACATCACGAGCTTTTTGTTTATATTCTTTCGGCATTTTGGGCGTGCTCGAATTTCTGTTTAGCATTCTTTTAACTTCTAACGATGTGAATTGCAAACTAGAGATGGCAGCATGCAAGTACTCGTGAAGAGAAAGATGATGATAGTTGTTTCTTTTCTAGCCAATGGCACTTACTTAGTTGCGAATAATAAATGGAGTTGGCATCTAGGTAAATAATGTCTTTGTTAGAACAGCTGTTGGTCATTTTTTTTTTGTGAAGAGTTATTGCCATTTTTTGCAAAATTATTTTGTGAAACGTAAATATTTTTGTGTTATGAAATATAGCTAAAAACTAGCAGAGCTTTTGATAAGAATAGCTGAAAAAACCGTTCCTAGCTAAATGGAAAATTTTCTAGTTTTCGGTCATCCAAAATAGCCAGAACTGGCTAGAAAATAGCTGAGTTGGCAACACTGCATTCTGCTGCTTCACAACTGCTTACCTTGTCTACAGCTTTTTAGCATACTGTTAATAACAGCTCCTTCTGCTTTTTGGCTTACCAAGCTTACTTTTCTGCCTTTAAATACCTGTATAGACTTCTAAAAGTCCTAAACACTTTTAAAAATTCTCTCATTTATTTTGTGAATATTATTTTGCTCATAGTTTGAGCAGCGTTGCTTAGTTTCCGCTTTGCTTGCCTCTTTATACTATTTTCTCTCTCTCTCTCTCTCTCACTCTTTCTGTCTATTTATACCTCTATAACACTAATGTTGTCTGTTTAATTAAAACAAATGTCTGCCTGCTCCTGCCCCTAGTGAGGATCTTAAATCCGCTTTTATATTGTGCGTCAGGCAAGCAGGCACTGCAACATTTTAACTCGATTTAAAATGAATATCACGTGCTGCTGGCGCACACTCTCACACACACACACACCCCTAACTAAGGTAAGAAAGTGGGGGCACACCCCTCCCGTACAACACGTACAGCAAATCAAGGTGAGGTGTAAACTTTATTAAGCATACGCCGCGTGTGCTGCTGCCTCCCGCCTGCAATTCCCTAATCATTTGACAGCTGCTCGGCTGTTCGGCAGCTTAAAGTTTACTTGCGCATTATGCGAGCACATATTTTATTTAATATTTGTTTACCTTCACGTACACTTGGCATGCGCGTGTGTGTGTGTGTGTTCCGTGTGTGTGTGTGAGTTTGTTTACTTGAACTGTCAGTTGTCAATTATTTTTATTGGCAGGTAATATTATTTTGTGTGCACATTTCTATGCAAATTATCAAACACACGCGAGTGAGATGAGGCAGAGGGAGAGAGAGAGAGAAGGAGAGAGTGTGTGTGAGAGAGGGGAGCACAGACGCGGCTGCTATCACTGTGCGCGTGTGTGTTTGTGGTTGGAAGGCGCGCCGAAACTTGCATGTCATTGACGCTTAATTTGTTTGCTTGTCTTTTGTTTGCTGTTATGTGTGCTTGTGCTTCTGTTGTTGTTGCTGTCAATGTTGTTGATGTTGTACAGCTTGTTGTTGTTGCTGGGGTACACAGATTTTGCGGTTGCGTGAGTTGCAGATGTAATGACTGAACAATTAGTGCGGCTTTTTCAGCTGCGACATGTGCGGCAGCAGCTTTTGGCTTCTAAAACTCCACAATGACACGAGCTTAAAGAGGAAGCGTAAGTTAAATGAGAGAGAGATCGAGAGAGAGAGAGAGAGAGAGAGACAGAGAGAGAGAGAGAGCTCTTGCAAGATCTGTAAAGCAACTCTCTGTTAGAATTGCTAATTTAGTCTTGAAGGCAGTGAGTATCATGTGATAATAGAGAGAGAGAGAGAAGTAGGAAAAAGCAGAAGCAGAACGAAAGAGAGAGGATAAATACTCAGGAAAAGTGAGTGTAGAGCATCATGAAGGATCGGTGAAAGAACTCTTAGTTACGGAACTCAGTGGAGACTCAAATGTAGCCGGATAAAGAGCGAAAGATGGGATAAGAAATATGTGTGAGGCTTAGTAAGGATTTCCCTAAACTCAATTAAGTCCCAAATGAAGCCAGTGTCACAGAGCACAATGACAAGTAGACTCATGATAAACTCTTCGTGACGTTTTAATCTCTCATCAGGGTCAGTTGAGATTAAGAAAACAATATGTTGCATTGACTTTAAGCTCAAAATTGCCCACTGTGCTGGCTTACCAAGCTGTCTGTCTGTCTATCTCCCTCTCTGTCTATTTCCCTCTCTGTCTGTCAGTCTCTCTGTCAGTCTGCTGGCCTGTTCCTGTTCCTGACTGCCCCAACGCCTCGAGCACTTGAAGAGATCCATATCCATTGGCAGACTGCATGAATTTGGCATTTGGCAACAGAAAGGGACGAGGTTTGCTACCATAACGGCGCGTACAGTGCCAGCCATTTGCAATGCAACAGGAAACAATTGAATTTGCATAAAACACAGGCACATTCACAGTCACAGTCACAGTTACTCTCACAGTCACAGTCACAGTCACAGTCACATGCACAGGCACATGACCATTTGCCATTTTGCAGTTTTTGCATGCACCGATTTCATTTATAGACTCAACTGCGGCCTCCCTCTCTCTCTCTCTCTCCCTACATGCCACATGCCACACTGCAACCCCTGGGGCAGTTGCAACTCCCTTTCCCAGCCCAACGACGCACGGCCTGGCCAAGATTTCCAGTTACCATTTGCCCGCCTGATGGTTTCTTAATGAGCTGTGCAACCGAACTGCAATCGCAGGCATCGCGTCGCAACGCGGCAATGTCGGACGTCCATTAAATAAGCTAACGTTGCGGCAGAATGGCGGACTTTGAAGCCGCCATAAAGCTGCCAATTCAAAGCAGGCAGTCACAGTGGGCCAGAGAGGGGTTTAAAGTGATAAAAAGTAATAAATGGTTGCAAATGAATATAATATTAATAAAAGACTATAAGAGTATAAGTAGTAGTATAAGATTAAATAAATAAAATATTCATAGTATAAATAAATAAAATATTCATTAGTTTAATATAATATATTTAAATCCTTATTCATAAAAAAGTAGCAGCATTTTAATATATAATTTAATATTTTAATATTGGTAATTCTTATAGCTTAATTAGTAGTAGCTTAAAAGGCATTAATCTCACACGAAATACTTCTTTCTTTATTTTCCCTAGTTTTGACACATTAGAATCATCTTCGTCCCACTGTGCCGCTTTGAACAGCCTGCCATTTTGGCCCTGTTCCATCTGCCGCCTTAATTATTTGTGCATTAAACTCTTTTGGCGATTAACTTTTGCCTTCTGCTCAAATTAAATTACAGCACACGCCCCCCCTTCCCTCTCCGGAAATATTGGTGGAAACTGAAATCTGAATCAGTTTTTCCTTCTATTTTTCATTTGCCCAAACCTTCGGGAGATGCTGCCTCCGCTTGTTAATTAGCATTTTTTGCGATGATTTATGCGATTCGTGTAATGAAATATGTTGCCGGAACAAGTGTGTATGTGTGTGTGTGTGTTGGCCAGGCTGTCTCTCTGCGTATGCGTGTGTGCGTGTGTGTGCGCCAGTTTAGATAAGAAAATATGCTCGACAGGCGAAATGTGTCGCTGGGAAAGTTAATGTAGCGTAACGAGGGAACTTTCGAAAGGGTTTTCGGAATCTTTTACGCAACTCTTTGTCGTTGTTGTGCCCCATTTAACACTATAAAATTATTATCGCGCTTATTTACAGGCTGCTATAAATAAAAGATGATCGACGAAAAGGTCAAGCAAAGTCTAAGAGAAAAAAGAAACGAATGGGACGCACGAAACAGAGTCAGAGAAAGAGAGAGAGAGAGGAAACGAATCCATTAGCATAAATTTGTGTGAATGGGGGCGTGGCAGGCCTCGTTATCAACTTGACGCGGTAATAAAAACGTTTAGTAATTATTATTGGGGGTGCCCATTCGGTGTGCGAGCATGTTGATAAGCTACCTCCCCTATCAAGCTCGGGCCCCAAACCTCTTTGAGCTCCATATAAACTAATATAGTTATCAAAACTACAGTTACAAGCATGTCTGAGTGGTTCGTTGAGTGTGTGTGTGTGTGTGTGTGCATGTGTGTGTGCTCCTGTCGACACGCAAGTTTGCCGTCATGTTCGAAAAACTATTTCGATAAGTTCAACGACGACAAAATTGTTGGGATTTTGCGCCATTACAAAATATAAAAAAAATCTAAAAATGAAATGACTGCGGATCGCTGCTGTTGAGCTTAGTCGACTGTAGAATACCCTGCATAGGGTTTGAGGACTTGAAAAAAATGTATAGCTTTGATTATTTTAAGAAGACCTCAAGGAAAACGATTTTAAATCAATTTTAATATTAAGTTCGTCTTTTTTAATAGTTTCCTAAAAATTTTAAGATTGAAAGTTTGAAAAAATTATTTAATTGTTGGGACAAATTATGTTTGGAATAGTAATAAATAATATATTAGCTTTTAAAGGAATAGTAAAGCCTTTATAACATATTTTTACTTCTTCATATATTGATGATAGAGATACAGATCAATAGAGCTGAAAAAAAACATGATATATTAAGAGGAAATCAAAATATTTCAGGCAAAGCTTTTGAGTGTTGAAGTGCTGCACAAACTGCTCTACATAAGTAAACTACCCACTGGGTAGGGTATATATACAACTACAGAACGGAAGCCAGGCAACTTTACAAAATTGCCCGGGTGCCAAAGTTCGATAGACATGCAAGGGTTGCCCCGCCACGCGAGGGGGGCAGAGGTATGGGATGTGGTGTGGAAATTGTCAGACTACATCGCACTCGAAGGCTGACGGAATCGAAGAGAGAGAGAGAAAGAGTGAGAGAAAGAGAGGTGTGTGGGAGTGCAGGTTGTTAGGGGCGATTGCCAGGCGACAATATTATCAATAAGATGCGAGTGTCGACTAAAGGTGCCTTCAGCTCCTGCTGCGCCTGAGTGGCACATGGAGTGCTCTTCCTGCCCCTCTTCCTGCCCCTGCTGCTTCTTCTTGCAACATGCTAAATGTGCCCCGGGCTCAACTTGAAAACCAATTGAGCGCAATTTCAAAGATTATTACGTATGCGTAATGTAAGAGTGTGCCCTGCGGGTGTGTCTGTGTGTGTGTGTGTGTGTGTGTCTCGTTATCGGATATGTGCAGAACTTTATGCCTGCTTGAGTTTCGTAATGAGTTGCTGCAGGAATTTTAATTGAATATGTCCATAAACTTGCACCCCTCCTCCCCCGGGAGGGATGAGGCTAAAGAAATTAGTATGGGAATTCTAAAGAAAATACCAAGCTATAAGATGCTTGATAAAAGTAAAGAGAGTAAAGAGGGAAATATGCGTAGGGATGTGTGGCGAGGCAAGAAGTGTGGCATACTTTGCGGCGCCAGCAGCAAATGCCGTTTGTTTTCTCCGTTCTTTGGCCTGTCCGTCTCCATCAGCAGCGACTCCATTGCCATTTGGCAGCCATTGCGCTCGCCCCTTCCCTCCTCCCTTTCCCCTTCTCGCTCAGTTGACATTTCTAACGTGCCGCGAGCTGGAAAAGCAACAAATAAATATTCCGACAGTCTGCAGAGGTTACCCGCAAATATGTGTGTGTGTGTGTGTGCTCTGCGAACTGAAACTGTGTTTTCTCTCTGTTTTCTGGTTTTTCTTTTAAAAAGGAACCCCAACCAAATATGAAATGCAAAGTGTTTGCCGCAAAGCACAAAAGTTCTTTGGTTTCTCGTCTGCCGATCGAATGAATACGCATGGAGAGCTCCCCACATGGATTGCAACTCTCTGTATGCCCATTATTTTCTGTGGTCGAGGTCATTCCGATGTCTGCAATTGAAACTTAATGTGGAGCATGCTACACACGTTGTTACACATACGATTTGGTGGCTTATTCGATGCCAGAGAGAGAGAGAGAAGTAGGGGAAACTTCCAGCAACATTTATGTTAAACAAGCTGCTTGGGAAAAGCTTTAAAAATATTATTGCTATTTTATTTATTAAAGATCATGTTGTATTATTATTTGTGCATTATATCTTTGCATTACGCATTATATATTTTATTTTACTAATATATTTTTGATATAATTCCCACAGCTCAACTTATCCATCATGCAATTTCAATGATGTTATTCAGAATCCAATTAGAATATGCTCACTCACAATCAATTAAAAATATATTAGGTCCAATGTCAGTTGAAATTAGCTTTTCGGGCGATTACGTAATGGTAATCGAAATCGAATGAAAACAATAAACGCTAATTTATCTATTATTTTTATACTCTACCCTGCCCTGCTGCTCAGCGGTTGATTGACTAAAATTGCTGCTCGCGCACATTTTGTGGCTGCGTTGGTCGAGGTTCGCATTCGGTTTTGGTTTCTGGTTTTTGGGTTTCGTTTTGTATAATGAAAACGAGTATGATTTGTGTGCGAGTGTGCGTGAGTATGTGTGTGTGTGTGTGTTAGCCAGGCTAACGGCAATGAAAATTGTTGCTGGCCACAGCAGGGCGGCCATTTGCATAATAAACGAGCGAGCAATGCGCAGAGCTACAAATAAATTTGGAAACACAAGAAAACACAACCAAAAATAAAACAAAAAAAAATTAACAACAACAACGAAAGCTGAAAAAAACGTTAGGCTAATAACGAAAGCCGAAAGCAATTGTAATTTCAGAGCAGGTAAGCGCAAATTACGCATACGCCGTGTGCGCCAGCTGAGAGGGAGAGAGGGAACGAGCTGAATAGACAACAGATTAGCTGCAACAAAAAGTTGTTGTAGTTGCTGTTGTTGTTGCTGTTGTTGTTGTGTCTGTTGCGCCATTTGACTTTCGTTACGCTGCGCTTTGTTTCACTTTGCTTTTTCGTTTTGTTTCTCTTTGCAATTACAGCACGAACGATGCGCACTTGCAAAGTCATTAAAAATATGACAAATTATATGCTGTAGGGGGCGGGGTAGGGGCTGATGGGGCGGGGTGGACAACAACGAGGCAACTTTTTCACTTGATGCTGCTGCTGGTGCTGATGGGCTGCAATAAACTAAAGTTAGCAGCTTAACAAAACAATAAATGAAGTTGGCAAATGCGATTGTTATGCTGCTGCCGCTTGTCTTGTTGCTGTTGCTGCTGCTGCTTGGCTAACGACATGACAAAAAGTGCAGTGGACAACAGTAAAAAAAAGACAGCATAGAAGAAGAAAAAGCAACTGCATGAGTCGAAGCAGCTATGCTCTCTTTGGTTGAGAGCTTAAAAACCCGTTTAAAGTCTCTCAAAGCCCTGCAAAAGTTTACTTAACAAAAATCATATAAAATATAGGATTAAAATATCTGCAATATTTTTGCAATATGAATTTTGTATATGCATTTATATTTACATAGTACTGGGCAAACTATATTTTCCATTCCATTTTCCGTATTGATTTTGCGCAAATGCAAAAGAGTAAAGGGAAACAGAGTGCAAGGGAACATGTAAATGTGAAATTTATGTAAACTAATCAATATGTTGCAAAGTTCTTGCCTAATTTGTAAGACTTTAAGCTAGTGTAAGCCGGCCCGGCAGCAGATACTCGGCAACAACTTTGGCTGCAAGTCAAACTTCGATGAAAAGTTGTGTGAGAAAAACACACAGCGAAGCGAGCGAGCGAAAATGGAACAAAAGGGAGGAGAGATGGGAAATTTAATGGATAAGGGGAGGGGTCTTCGCTTTTGTTAGTTGCATTTAAGTATTTTTAAGTTAAAGTTGTGTGTTTTATTGACTTTTCTAGCGTGTGCAATGAGTAAACAATTTTTTGTTGCCTACTTTTTAGCGCAGCGTATTTTTCAATGGCCACGGAACGAGAACAATTTTTTGTTGCCTACTTTTTAGGGCAGCGTGTTTTTAATTGCCATGGGACGAGGCAATTAATGGGCCAACGTGGGCGTGCAACAGGTGCGACAGGTGTGTGCGTGCGCGAGTGTTGCGTGTGTCAGCTCGAGTGCAGGCGTGTCTGTGTGTGTGAGTGTGTATGCTCGTGTGTGTGTGCCTTTGCTGTGTCTCATTGTGCATGCATTTCATGCACATGTCAAAAGCAAAACGGCAACAAAATGCATATTGCACTTTTGTGTTGCTTCATAAAAAACAGCGTGGTGGCAGAAGGAGAGCGAGAAGAGGAGAGAGGGAGAGAGGCAGATACAGAGAGAGAGAGAGAGAGAGATGAGTGCGTGTGGCTGGGAATCAGTTCGCAATTGTGATTTGATTTTATGCAAGTGATGCGCAACCCGCTTTGCTCTATGGCCGCCATCAAAGTTGCCTAACTGCAGGGGCGTTCGTCCTAGAGCTGGGCAGGGGCGGGGGCGTGGCATGTTGAGTTTGTAAATGCCAGTGCACGCTTTCATGTCACGTAGCTCATTGAAGTGACAGCTGTGCACGCTGCCACAGCCAAATGCTAATGTGTTCGAGAGCATTTGCCATAAACTCAAGTGAAATCACTTTTAATCGGCCGATGAAGTTCTCAGCACGCGCTCAATGTGCGATTAAGTAACAGCAACTTGCTGCAGGAGGGGAACGAGGGGAGAGAGGGGTATAAACCTCGACACGCACATGGCAAAGATACAAATATAGCATGATGTATAAATAGACAAATCGATTGGCTCGCTTCACTCTCTCTACCTACTCTGCACTAATAAAGTAAAATCCTCTAGCTGCACTTTTCTATATCTCTCTCACTCTCTCTCGGTATATATTCCCATTGAACTGATTGTTTCATCTGTCAGAGCGCACTGCAAATTTGATGGCAACGAAATGTGTCGCAGATTTGAGAAGGAGCTTAGTATGCAGCTCGCATACAGAGACGGCAGCAGATTGTGAAAGAGAGAAGGAGAGAAATGGTAGTTGGTAGCACTGGCTTCTGGCCAAAGCAAAGGCAAAAGGACAAAGACGGGGAGGGAAGCATTGGTACGATGGGGCAATGATTGCCTTTCCATGGGGCATTTTATTGGCCATTGCCGAGCAATTTATGCAATGTCTGCTCGGTCCTGGAGCAGCTGCTGCTGCTGCTGCTGCTGCTGCTGCCGTTGCTGTTGGCCAAAATTGCAAATGCTAAACGGTAATTAAAGTGCAATGGACAGACGGACGGGCGGACAGAGGGACTGGCCAAAGCTTTTAAACAAACTATCGAGCAGCAGCAGCAGCGTTATAATTTCTCAATTAATTTTTACGAGCTCAATTCTCGCATTTATTGATAGTAATTGCAAAATTATGCACAAAGGCGTGCCCAAAAACCACTCCCTTCCTCAGCCATTCCCTACCTCTCTCTCCCTCTTTCCCAATCGAACTGTAAATGGGGCCACATGTGAGCACGCTGCTTGCTCGCTTGCCAGCCCCGAAAGCGTTGCCGGACAGCAGCTCATTTTTGGCCGGAAATGAACTAGAAATGTTGCAGTGTAGCCCAAAACGGGCCAAAAGCGACAGGCAGACAGGCAGAAACGACTTTGCGGTAAATCGACAAAATAGTTGAGTGGGGGGGGGGGGCACGGCAGGCAAACCAAGCCCAAAGCGTATCCCAAACGTGGAGCAAGAAGAGCGCAGAGAAGTCAATGCCAAATGAAATTAAATTTCCGTTTAAATGCACCGCAGCGTCTGTTGCCTATTAATAATGTTGCCCTCCCTCTCACTCTTTCTCTCTCTCTCTGTCTGCCTTTTATGCCTGCAAATGCGTTTTTAAACCAGGCATTCATTGATGTACGTTGCGCTTTTCTTTTGCTTTTAGCTTGTTTTTTATTTCTGTTGCCTTTTCTTGGCCAAATGTCGCGAGTTCGTGACAAACGTAATGAAAAACTGATGTCAAAACAAAATGCATACAAAGAAAAACACTGTGAAAAACCAAAAAGAAATAAACAAACTGCAAAAGGGCTGATGCAACTGTTATACACTAGCAGGGTGGTGTATAACAGCTGTGGGAGTTATGTGTGTGTTGTGAGAGGAGAAACAACTGATAAATGAGCAGAAAAAGTGTTTTGAAAATGAGTTTAAAAATGCATTAAGTATCGAGAGTTATAATTGCATATTATCAGAGACTCAAATAGTTCTAGACCTATTATTTCATTCTTAAATATCCTATAATTAATATTTTAAATATTTAATAATACGACAAATATTTAAATAACTTTGTCATGTATATTTTATTTTAAAATAATTATTTTAATTCATTTATATAAATAAATAAAGACATAAATTAATACAGAAACTTATTTACAATTTAGTAGCTTCTGGTTTTTAACATAATTATATTTACGATCATTGCTTATCACCAGCCTGTTCCACAAAGTCATGATACCCTAAAACTGCAAATGAAATAGCGAAGTTTTTGCATGCATCTGTTTTATGCAAATTATTTTGCCTCTCCCTCTCTCTCTCTCTCTCTCTCTCTCTATTCTCTCTGCTGCGCTTCTGCAGCGAGTTCGGTTCAGCTCAGCTCAGTGCGGTTCAGTTCAGTTGAGCTGAGCTTTTCGGTCCGCTGTTTGGACAGGTGAGCCTGGCACACACACACACCCACACACACACACACACACACACACACTGAGAGAGGGAGAGCAGAGAACAGCGCAGAGAGCAGACGGCTTTGAAGTGCAAAATAAATAAAATGAATGAGCTCGGCAGAGTGTGGAAAGTGCATAATGTAGTTAAACGCGCTGCGATGGTGTGACGAGTGTGTGTGTGTGTGCGAGTGTGTGTGTGTGGTGTTTGAGGTGTGTGGCTTAGCTGCTCCCTTGCCTTTTGTGTAACTAGTTTTAAATAGGTTTAAAATCATTTCACGAGTTAGAACTGCCTCAATTAAATTAAAACACTCTAAGAGTGTCTGCAGAATGTTCTAAAAACCTATTAAATTATGCACTTAAAAGATTAACAAGCATTTTTTTAATTTAATTAAGTAATGTACATGCACTTTCGAAATTAAAAACAGCGCATTAACACGCGAAATTAAAAGACAAAAATAAAAGCAGCAACGCCCACACGTCGTATACGCAATTTGCTGTCCATTGTTGCGCTGGCCATAAATCAATGTCAATCAATGGGCCGCCGCGAATGGCGCACATCAATCAGTCGCAGTCGATCAACAAAAACAACAAAAATAAAAAAAAAAAAATAGCAAAAAGCTGAAAACATTACAAAACTTTTCGAGCTAAAAATTTGATGCAGCCAAAGTTGAGTTACCTTGTTGTTGCTGTTGTTGTTGTTGTTTCCTCCACATATCGCGAGTCCATAAAACTGCCATTAGTTCAGCACGTTGGGGCATGTTAAAAGCTTGCAACAGACTGTTGCAGCAGCAGCGGCATGCTCATTACGCAGCCGGCAAGTTTGTTGCCAGCAGCTATGGCCGTGTTGACAGTGCACTTCCGTTTCCGGTTGGCGGATCCGTTCATAAATCACATTTATTAGAGCAAATGTTGTGCGTATATCGTTTGCGTGAGATTATCGATGCGAGGGGAGGGGGGAAAGAGGGAAGGGGGCGTGGCTGTGGCAGGCCACAAAAACGCAACAAATTCAACCGACAGCAGCGAAATAATTGAAAGCTCAAAACAATTGCCATTTGTCGCTGCATGTGTGTGTGCAGTGAGTGTGTGTGTGTGTGCCTGTATGTGCGTGTGTGGGAAGCCATAAATAAAATTTAGCAGACATCGTCGGCAACAGGCAGCAACAACAGCAGCAGCAGCAGCACAAAGGGGCAATCGCTCGAGCCACAGGAAGTGATTGATTTATGCCCGTTACCTTACCCCTCCCACACTGCTTCTCCCCACTCCTCTGCCCACTCCCTGCTGCTCGAGCTGTAGCTCAGCCAAGCAATTGGCCACAATTTGGGTTAACGTTTTTATTCGCAAATCTTTTATTGATGATGTGTGACGAGTAGATTGTCGAATTGTTCTCTCTCTCTCTCTCTCTCTCTCTCTCTCTGTCTCGATTGACGATGCAACAATTGCAACAAGCGGCAGGGGGATTGGCGTTTTTGGGGGCAAAGTGTAACGACTTTTAGACGCCTCATTGCTTCCGGGGGTAATTGATATCGCTGCTGGCATTATTTTAGTCACGTGCCCTAACTAACTTTGCCAAACAATTAGTTTCAGCTTTTTTCCTGCTGCGAGAAACTTTGTTGCCAAAGTTTTTTAGCTGCTGTTGTTATTTTTGCCGCTGCTGTTGCTGTTGCTTATCGCTTATTCGACGTGGCTGGCCATCAACTTTGGCGACAGGCAACTTTGTGCAGGGGAAGGGGAGGGTAGAAGAGGAGTGGAGTGGAACGTGAACGTGAAGGGGGCAGCTTGAAACGACACGCAGCACTTGCAGCACACGAAGCTTATCCCCGCAGCAAAGTAGATAACGAATAAAACACATGTAAGGCAGACACAGAAGACACAATTGGATAAGTGGGCAGAAGGAGGGAGAAGCAGGGAGCAGGAGAAGGTGAGAGGGCTGAAGAGAAGCAGACTAAGGGGAAACGGTTTAAGAAAAATGAAAAACAAAGCAAGTAAAGCCAAAGGGCAGCAGCTACAGCTAAACTAGCATAGAAAGATATAGGGAGATGAAAGCAGGAGGGAGATAATATGAGAGAGAAAGAAAAATAACGATTAAAGTGTGTATAGAAATCAAGGAACTAAAGTTTAAATAAAAACATGTTCTTTAATATTTTTTTTTTTAAATACTAAATAAAATCTATTTTAATTGTGCAAAATTTAAGCAAACTTTAAATGAGGCAACTTTCTGAGCCATATATAATATATTTATAGTTATATATTTTAGAGTATTTGATAAATAACAAAGCTGCCCCTATCTTATCTGGCCTGCAAACAGTGCATACGGTTTTCAATTACCCATACCATTGTCCCTCTATCTTATCGAAGGTAGTAAACAATAAACAAAAGGGCAACAACAATTTGTATTGCTGCTGCATTTTATCTGTGTGCACTTTCTCTCTCCCTCCTCCTCTTTCTATCTCCCTCTCTCTCGATTATCCATTGTCCAGTCAATTCAGCTGCGCTGAGAAGTATGCTCTAGTTTATACATAAATATTCGATGTGCGCTCGACAATCTGCTTAGCTGTAACTCGAGTCGGGCACAAATTGCATTTGGTACAATCCATGGGCGATCCCTCTAGCCATAGCCCCCTCTACCCCCCCTACAACCCCTCCCTTAGCTACTTATGTGCACTTTTGTTTATCGAAATCGCAGTGAAAGGGTATACAAAGCTGTTGTCGCTTTAAGAGCTTGTTTGCAGATAGATAGAGAGAGAGAGAGAGAAAGAGAGAGCAAGAGCTTGAGTTTCCAGCTGAAAGTGCAGCTTAAATTCAATTACAGGGTATGCCAGAGTATACTACCATGATAGGCAAGTCTAAAACTTAACTCAATGCAATGCATGAGTAACTTCTCCAACTTATTTCCGCTTTACAGGGTAGCTGGCTACCTAAAACTCTCGTTCCACTTTTACCTCTTCTTCTTCTGCCTCTGCTGTCTTAGTTTTATTGAGGCAGTGTGCGAAAACGCTCGCATTTATTTGCTATTTTTGAAAAGAGCGCGCAGTTTATTGAAAACTACACTCAGTTTAATTGAATGGCTGCGCCAAAGGTTTTAAGAGGCTACTCGTAGTCACTGCCCTACCCCCTCCCCACGCCCCTGCCTGGCCATGCTCAACCCCAATTCGAATGCTTTCAAAGTCAATTGTTTGCAAGCGTGTGTGTGTGTGTGTGAGTGTGCGTGAGTGTGCGTGGCAAAGTTTTCGCTCGGCGCAAAAGTTGAGCGTATTTTCATTTTTTCACGCCAATGGGCTGAATTATAATGCCAGAAAGAGAGGCCTGAGTAACTTCAGTTTTCTCTCTCTCTCTCTCTCTCTCTCTCTTTCTCGCTCAGCAACTCTGCCCAAAAGTGCTTTATGCCAAACTTTTTGTTCGGCACTTAGTTTTCAATTATGAAATTTGCATTAAGCCGACCACTTGGCAAGCGCAATATTGATATTGATTTTGATTTCAGTTCAGATATATATATGCATATAGATAGGCAACTCCCAGGCGAGTATGAGTCTGTCTTGATTTATGCACTACTCAATTACTTAATTGCCGAGTGAATTAAACAATCGCTTGTCAGGGAAAATTGCTCCCTGGCTGGGATGGCAAATGCGTTCAGGCATTGCACAAGAGGATTTCCTTTTTGCTTTTGCTTTTCTTCTCTTCGCTTTTCCTCTTTGCAGCTGCTGCAAGCATCAAGTGTCGCCGCCATCTTGTCTGCTGTATCTGAATCGCTCTGGTCATGCGTTAATTTCGTAGCCAATTTGCTGCGCATCGCTGAGCTGAGTCCGAGTCCGAGTTCGAGTCCGAGAAGGATTTGAATGCCAAGTGTGGTAAACAATCGGAATCGTATGCAGATTCCACTTTGCGCTAATGAAGTGTTTGCTGCTGGTTGCGCATACGCCCCGTGTGCGCTGCCACATACAACTCACATTACGCATACGCCCTGGTGTTAAGCGAATTTCTAAATAAACATTTGCATATCTCACAGCTGGCAGGCATTTGCTTATCTACACTGCCAGCACATCCTGCTCCTCTCCCACTCCCCTCCCTCTCTCCTCCCTCTCTGCTGCTGCAGTGCAGAGGGAAAAATTGAAATAGGGCGAAACAAGTTAACGCTGATTGCACAAAGCCGCCGGATTTGTAGACCATTGCGCAGTAAAAAAAAGTTAAGCGAAACACCAAATTAAGAGGTGTGAGGGGGGGGGAGGGTTGCCCTAGGTGTGTGTGTGTATGTGTGTGCACAGGATACATTAACAAAATTAGCGCAGTAAGGCGTAGCGAAGGGAGACGTTGCAGACATTCATTCTGGCCATGTTCGTCAGCGTGTAAACAGCCGGAGGGGCAGAGGAAGGGCAGAAGAAGCTTCAGGCAAATCAACAAAATGCGAGGAGCAGTAGGAGAGGGGTGGGGAGAGGCAACACGAGCTGGAGTAGCAGCACTTCAAGGCGTAGCATATACTCAGGCGCCCCACTCAACACTCTCTCGCTCTCTCTCTCACTCGCTTTGTGAAATTGCCGGAAGTTTTTGTGCGATTAAAGCGCCATTATCGATGTGAATTATTTTAGCAGACTTGCACCTTACACTCCCCCCTCTCAACCTTCTCTCTTTCCCCCTATCCAAGGCTGGCAATCAATTTGTTGCGAGCTTTAAAAAAGTAATTGCCACGCATTTGTCGCCCAAGAAGCCGCGAGACTTGAAAGTGTGAAGAACAAAGAGACAGAAAGAAAGAAGAGAGAGAGAGAGAGAGACTCCAGGACAAACTTTGCCACAACTTGAAATTCAAATTAAACTTTCGCGTAGTTTTTCTGTGATTTGTTGCCTTAGCTGCCCCATGCTGCAGCTTGCCACATACATTTATCATAACCGACGATGCGAACTTTTGTCTCAACAACTTTTTGACTTAGCCCGTTGCGATCTCGAGGCTAATGAAGTTGAAATTTGGTATTACAACAGGCAGCCGCCCTATGTCAATATTTAATTAGTTCAATTTACTTGGCCCTCTCCAGACACACTCACTCCGGCTGCAGCTTTCGGCTCCTTTGATATCCGCCCATTCTGCCGGCCAGGTGTGGCCGCCTGATTAACAAAGCTGCCGGCAAAGCGTTTCAAGTCGCAGGCAAAGCCAAAGCTAATTAGCATGTGCAGCCCCCGAACAATACGGAGTAGTTAGTCGTCTCGGCTCAAGCTGTAAACAAAGGCCACGGGCTACAGCTGCTACAGCTGCTCCAGCTCAACCTGGACATAAGCTACGCTGGCAACAAACATTGTCGGCATGCCAAACATTTAATTGCCAGCTGAGCAGGGCTTAAAGCGGCGGCAACAAATATTTTCTTAAAGCCAGCACGGTTAATTGGCAGCAGAGAGAGAGAGAGAGAGAGGGAGATATGGGAGTAGAAAGCAGGGAGCAGAGGCAGGGAAAGAATTAAAAAATTGTAGCTACCTAAATTTAATTTTTTTTTTTTTTATTTTGTATTATTTGTGTATTTCGTTAGTGATCAGATTCCAAATTTTCTATAACCTACTTATAATTTAATTAATAAGTAGTTTCTCTAGATTAAATTAAAGTTATTCTACTTATTATATTTACATTAAACAGTTCCATCTGTGCTTTACATATATCATCATAATACATTTACATATATCGCATCAAAATTAGTTGAGAATCCTTTTTGAATAATGCGTCAGACCAGCCTAAAATTGCAATTGATTTTATTAGCATATTTGCAGGCGAATTAATGCAACATTTGCGCGCATTTGCCAATTGAGCGATAATACTAAACATTTTCTATATAAATATATATCTATTCAAATTGGGGATTTCACACACACACACACACACACACACAGCATGGCTAATTGCGTTGTGGCTCATGCCAGAGACATGCGAGTCGGACACGCATTTGTAATTAACAGCAAAGTGTGCAATAAATTGGAATACGCTCATATAATTATAATAATATAAATACAATAATGCAAGCAATCAAAATAATGCTACAACTAATAATAATAATAACAGTAATAAAAACAAACAAATAATAATAACTAGTAACTTTGCAGACAAGCCGTAGCATTTTGCATTTTCCCATTTTCCCACGTTGTCGGAGTTTATTGGGCCAGTTTATGTTTGGGAAAACTGCAGCAGATGATTTGCCACTGCAGCTGCAACAAAGTGAAGCATGTCAGGAGGAGGAGGGGGGGAGGGCACATGTCGTACTGCAATTTTGCATGTGCTGCTGCAACAGTAAAGTTTCTGGCCAAGGATGCTGCTGTCAAGGAGATACCCCCATACACGTGTGTGCAGACGGAAAAAGCATAAAATCAATTTAGTATTTTTCAAATAAAAATCGCATAAAGTTTTGCGTGCCATTCGTTTTGCCCAGCACCCGCACCCGCCTCTCGCTTGTTTACAAAACGGAAGCGCCCTAAAAGTATGCTATGAAATTTGTATAGCTTTGGCGTCGACGGCTTTGAACGCATCAACGGCAATTGAGCGTTCCGAAACAAAACAGCAAAACTTCTGTCAAAACAAAACAGGGGGAAAAAAAGAACGAAAAGAGAAACAGCAATCCGAAAAACATGCACAAAGGTTTTTATATATTCTTCGGCTTTTTTCTCTCATTTTGTCGGAGTCGGAAAAAAACTTTATGGTAAATAATTCAAATGTTTTGCATACCATTTGTTTCTTTTGCTCATACCTTATGTAACAGGTAAACGGAGGAGTTTAATGGCTAACTGCCGTTTTTTACAAACAAACCGAACTGTCTGAGCTAAATTTACTAAAGGGTAAACATAATCGAACTAGCCTGCATGCCTGCCAAACTTAGGGTATAAACGGTGAATTTCTGCCTGTAATTTCTTCAGTTTTCTGTTGTGACAAACCAAATTAGAAATGACAGGGAAATATACATATATTAAGCATGAAGGTGTTCGTGCACTGGGAAGGGGGAAGGGGGCAGGGCGGAGCGACAGTTATACCACATATAATTCACGCAATGTCGCAACTTCCGCGCGGTAGTTGTAGTTGGCGAGGAAATGCGACTATAATAACAACTGCAAGTCGTGTTATTTTCCGGCCCGAACTTTCTGCTATGTGGTTGACATTTCGTGGCATGCTCGCGGTCTGTCACACACACACACATACATAAACCTACACACACAGAGAGACACGTGCAGTGCGCACACAAACGTAAGTTGGCTTTAAGTTATGTTGGCTTTAAGTTGAGTCACTTGTCACAAAGTGTGCAAAGGAAAGCAATCAAAGGCTTAAACATCTTTGAGATAAGATTGAAGAGACTTATCGGAAGGTAAAAAACGGTGTCCCTAACCGATTTTGATCAAACACGCCTAAAACTATTCTGGGTAACATTTTTTTTAATTAATTGATTATTTTTATTTACTAATTTCGTTTTGACTTAATTAAAATATTTTAAATATAAATAAAAAAAATTTAAATATTTTTTGGAAACTTCTATTCGAATCAAAACATGTTACACATTATTTTTTAACATGTTTTTTATTCATTATTTAAAGTTCACAAGGCACTGAGGAATTCCTGCTGACCTATAATAAAAACCCTTGTTTCTTTCAAAGAAAAACTCCATTTTACAACTCAACTTAACAAGAGCAGCAAAGTGTAGCATACAATTTGGCGTCGTCTTAACATGTGACAGTCAAGAGGAAGAGGGAAAGCGAAAGAGTAAAACTAAAAACGAAGCAGAAATAAAGCGTAGCAGCAGCAGCAGTAGGAAAATGCTGTCACGCCAACAGTAAGAAGAGGAAATCCAAAAGCAGCAGAAAGAAAATAAAGAGCCGCAAGTATACTTATTGAATGCGACTTGGGTATCGTGTGCATTTGCCGTTACTCGCCGTAGCGATTTTGACAGTTTGCTAAATTACGCGACATTAACTTAATAGACTTCCATATATTTGGCAGACATTTGGCAGCTGCAGCCGAAATGCCACAAGGCTGCAGTCGAAATGCCACAGGCAATACAAAATAACAGGGAGTTACGTGTGTGTGTGTGCGTGTAACAATCGACCCAGTCACAAAATGCACAGACTGCAGACAGACGTGTATATGTATGTATGTATATAAGCATGTATGTGCTTATCTGTTCGACTTGACTTCGAGCTGGAAAGCAAAAAACAGTTGCGGCCCATATCAAAATTTATTCAGCTGAGCGCGCCTGTTTAATTTTTAAAGCATACTTTTCGGCTGAGTGTTTTATTGCCGCATGTGTAGGGGAGGCGATTGCCATAAATTTTAAAGCATACTTTTGTGCTGGGCTGAAAATTAGTGATTTTCTTGCAGGCAAAACCTACTGCTGGCTCGGCAGATTATATGGGCGCGGCACATAGTACATCATTTCATAATCATCCTCGCTCAGCAGTCCTCCATTGTACATATAACGATCAAAGTGCGGATCAAGCTCATCATCGGAGCCAAAACTATCGTAGTCATCGGAATAGAAATCGAATTCCAGCAAATTGGGCATTCTGATCAGACACAGATCCGAGGTGGCTGGCGGTGCCAGCGACACATCGATAAGCTCCTTGGCATCCATCTCCTGCTGCACGCAAAACCAATTGATTTGACTGCCATAGACATGCAGCCGGATGGGCAGATGACGTTGACTCTCCAGGTCGCGCAGCTGAATGCGCAACTTGTAGACGATGTCGTGCAACAGACGCTGGCTGAGGCGTGGACACTCCTCCAGCTGCAGCTCGCGCAGCTTGGGGCATGTGGTGAGCAGACGCAGCACGGCGGCATCACTCAAAGTGGGCCAATACTTCAGGCAGATCAGCTCCAGCTGCGGCAAACTCAGGTGGCCCAGCTCCCAATCGCGTACACCATTATTATGCGGCAAAATGAGCGTGCGCAGGGCGCTCAGTTTGCCGATCTTGTAGAGCATGCCTTCGCCAAGGGAGTTGTGGCCATGCACCTCCAAGTGCAGCAGCTTTCGCGACTTGTGCTCCACCAGCCAATTGAGCAGCTCCGCTCGCAGCATCACGCCCTGCTGGTAGTTATACAGCACCAGCTTGGTTAGACTGGGCAACTTGGCCGCGTACTCGTATACCTGCATGGGCAGGCAGCTCATTGTGAGCTCCTCCAGCGCTTCCCAGCACTTGCTCGACACCATTTGCTGCAGTCCCGATAGCAGAATGTACCTTAGATCGATTACCTTGAGCTTGGGCAGCACCTTGCAGAACCTGCACAGATACAACGTTTTCAGTCCACTGCAATTGGAAATTATCAAAGTCTCCAGGCTGGCGGGCAGCAAGTGCATGTTCATGCCCGTCAGCTTGGGATTGTCCGAGAGATCCAAGTGCTTCAGTTGGCTCAGGTGGCCCAGTGCCAGCATGTTCTCGTTGTTCAGGAAACAGGCCCGCATCTTGAGCACCTGCAGTCGCTCCAGCTGGGCAAAGATCTTGTGCATGTTGCGTGCTGAGATTTTGCTGGCTGTGATATTCATCGACTGCAGATTGACACAGTGCAGGCCAAAGTATTCGCACAGACGCTGGCAGCGCAGGAGTGGCACCACGCCCTCAATATGCAGCAGATGACTACCGGAGAACTGAAAGAAATCACGTATATCCCACGCAGTGAACCCGTCGAAGTCATCGAACTGCAGCGACTTGTGCAGCGCCGGCGTCACCTGCAGATACACGCTGCGAAATCGCGTACAGGTGCGTGCAAAATGAATTTGATCCTTCAGCGAGAGATGCCTCATTATGTGCTCCAGGCAATGATCGTCCAGTGTCAGAATCATGGCCAGTTGCTCTGCCTCCTCCCCGGCATCGGCATCCTTCTCCTCCTGCCCGCCATAGGCATCCGGTTGATGCCAACTATCGTTGGCCTGCACGCTCAGCCGCCGCCCGTTCACCTCGTGCCCATTGAAGCGCAACGCTTTGGCCGCATCGTGTGCATCGGCAAAGCGAACGAATCCCGTCCTGGTCTGACGAATGCTGCGATGCGAATGCTTGCGATAGGACTGCGTCTTCGCCTTGGTGCCGAACAGCTGCAGCTGCTCCACGTGACCAAAGCCCTCGAAATGAGTTTGCAGCTCCTCTGGCTTGGCCTGCAGAAAGGGAGGAGAAAGCAATTAGGGATAAAATGTTTATAGGCAGGATCTCTCCTCTCTCTTGGACTTACCTCGTTCGAAACGTTATAGAGAAACAATTGCTTAATCACAATATGATCCTCAGTGTAGGCAACATTCTTCTTTAGATAATAAACTTGCTGCGAGGGATTGTAAATAAAATTCGCCATTTTCAGTTTTAATTTTCTGATTGACTAAACTGTACGTATTCCCTGCCTATCAGCCTGCTTCAATATGAGATGTTTTCAAAAAAAATTATATTCTTATTTTTTGCTCGAAAACTACTAGCATACTCAAAATAAGCGTAATAATCGAGTTTAAACCGAATTCAGACTAAAATTGTGAAAAATATCGATATATTTCTGATTCTCCAGAGTTGTAACTTATATCGATATCTGTCTTATTTCCAGAGTTGTAGCTCATGTTTTCGCGAACTCTTTTGCTTCAATCTCTCATAAGTTTTCCAAAATTTATTGGATTCTTCTCAGGGAGCACTTTTTGATCATGATATTATAACTGCATTAGTTCCGCATTTAAATTTAATCGATTTGACAAGTTCGATTTATTTCAACTTTTTCCATGTTACCCCCTTGTAAAAATTTCAACATTTTCTCAAAAAATAATATATATATTTATTGCTCAAAATCTGCTGGAATACTTAAAATAAGCATAAAAATCGAATCCAACCCGAATTATGTCTCAAAATTGTGAAAAATATCGATATATTTCCGATTCTGCAGAGTTGTCGCTCATGTTTTCGTTGACTTTTTGCTGCGATTCATTTACTACTCTTTTTCGCCTTTTTTCTCCAATCAACGCAGTTTGCCGAGCTTCACGTTACGTACATAATTCCCGGGCCTGCCTATGAACCGGAAAGCGTATTAAAAAACTGTCACAAGTGCAGGCATGCAGGAGATCTAGGAGTCGAGATATACGTATGTCTGTGTGAAAGATGCACCGAAAGGGTTGCTAGAGATAGGGAGAGAGAGAGAGAGAGAGAGAGAGAGAGAGTGTGAGAGAAAAATGAGAAAAAACTGCATGTGCAGCAGAAATTAGTGGGGACCCTGCGAGGCTGACGTCGATGCTTTTGCTGCGTTAAGCAAGAAGGCAGCATACTCATATATGTGTGTGTGTGTGTGTATTTGAGTGTATGAGTACACACATGTACATGTACTATATATAATCATGTAGATGAAGACACCCAGTTGAATTTATTCAAAATTTGTATTAAATATTTATGTCTTAATTAAAATAAATCGTTTCATTTAATATTGTAGACTTGGGAATGACAATGTAGAGTAGTGTAGAGAAGTTCAGAGCTCAGTAGAGTAGTGTAGTGTAGCTTAAAGAAATGTAGAGTTGCTGCAGATTAACAAAGTGTAGTACAGAGTAGTGTAGAGTAGTGTAGATCTGTACAGAGTAGTGTAGAGCAGCTTAGAGCAGTTAAAATAAGTATAGAGTAGTGCAAAATAGTGTAGAGTAGTGTCGAGAAGTGTAAAATAGTGTAGTTTTGCTAAAGGTGGAGTAGCGTAGTGTGAAAGGTTGTGTAGTGTAGTGTAGAGAAGTGTGGAGTGTAGTGCAAAAAAGTGTAGAGTAGTAGAGTGTAGTGCAGAGCAGTGTGGAGTAGTGTAGAGTAATGTAGAGCAGCTTAGAGTAGTGTTGTGTAGTGAAGAGTGGAAAAAAGTAGTGTAGAGTAATGTACTGAAGCTTAGAGCAGTGTTGAGTAGTGTAGAGGGTAGTGGAGAGTAGAAAAAAGTAGTGTAGAGAATTGTATGGCAGCTTGGAGTAGTGTTGAGTAGTGGAAAGTGGAAAAAAGAAGTGTAGAGTAGTGTACTGAAGCTTAGAGCAGTGTTGAGTAGTGTAGAGAATAGTGGAGAGTAGAAAAAAGTAGTGTAGAGAATCGTACAGCAGCTTATAGTAGTGTAGAGCTGCTCAGAGTAGTGTAGATAATCAAACAGTTGAATAGAATATATACAGTATATTTACAAAATAAGTGTAGAGAATATTCGACAACAGCCAATTATCCTTCCACTCTCAGCACGTTCCTCAGGCCCCGCTGTACCGCTGGGTGCCGTTGCGTATATCACTCAGTGTTATGGTTATCAGCACAGTTGTTCCCTTGTTACGTTGTTGTTGTTGTTGTTGTTGCCGCTTCCGTTCGCCTTGCACCGCTTCCCAGACACTTGAAATTGCTAACAACGCACGATGGCGTTAACATTCTCCATTGTTGCTGCTGCTGCTGCTGTTGTTGTTGTTGTTGTGGTGCCTTGTCAGAGTCGTTGTTGTTGTTGTTGTTGCTAGTTGCCATCCATAAATTCTTGCATTAATGGCAACGTTGTGCTTGCTGGCGGGGGAGGGGGGAGGCGAAGAGCGGACGAGGCGTGGCTGCATTTGATGCTTCCCTTTTCATGTAAATGTCACCAAGGCAAAGTTGCAATGATTGCACATCTCTGCAGAGCCTTCTCCCCCCCCCCCCCCACCCCCCTCTCTGCTATGCCACTGCCTTAGTTGAAAATCCCTTCTATCAGCAGCAGCAGCAGCAGCAGCGGCGCCTGTTGCCTCCCGCTTTGATTGCGGTTGCAATAGCGAAAAATTTTGTAAACATATTTTTTACAAAATGTATTTACATCGCAACGCGCAACGTGCCGTACTAACTTTATCCTCCCCCCCTACCCCTTGGGATTTTTGCAGATTTCCCTCTCTTTTTTTATTTTTAATGCGCTGCACAAAATCCAATTTAAGAAGCGCCGCACAAGGATGAGTTTATTTTAAGTAGTTTTGCAGTGAATTCCCTTAAGCATTTTGTGCGTGCATGCTGATAAGTTGTGGGCAGAAGGAGGGGGAGGGGGAGGGGGAAGGGAAAAGGGTCGCATTAAGATTCAATACACAGTCAAACATAAATTCGATAAGTTTGAATTCGGGCAGCAGACCGAGAGAGCAACATGTTTTATTTGCTGCTAGCTCGACGTGCGTGTGCCTGGTGTGAATGTGTGTGTGAGAGAGAGAGAGAGGAAGAATGGGTGTGCGAGCGAGAGCGCAGCATGATTTCAATAGCACCAACATGCCACTGTCGTTGTCAGGCCCCACGGCAACACACACACACACACACAAAGAGGAAAATAATAAAATAAAACTTTATTGACACAAACATAAAATTCCCAAATGGTCGAATCGCTCTTTCTATCTATCGCTCTCTCTCTCTCTCTCTCTCTCTCTCTTTCCCGCCTAGACAAATTTATGCATGTGTAAATATTGTTGGCATCTGATAAAACATATTGACAAACATTTGCCGAATCGAATTCAAAACAAATTTCGCTACATAACGATAGAACGTTACTCATTCCCGAGCATGGTCAAAAGTTTTCCAAGAACTGAACTAAAGTGGCAATAACTTGGCCCAAATACATAGAGAAAAAAGAAAGGCAGAGGCTGCCTTTGAGCACATTCCCAGACATCGCATAGTTAAGCACAACAAGCCGGAAATATTATGTTATTCGTTATGAAGAGAAATTGTTAAAATATAAATACGAAAATTGAAAACAAAAGAGCTCGAAACAAAGAAATAACTTGTAAATATTTGCATTGTCTTTAAAACGTTTTTTCGGCAAATTAAAAATATAAACAAAAGTATTATACAATTTCATCTTCAATGTTTTATCTACAGATTATTTCAACTGAAAGTTCACTTAACTTTTGCACAAATATTGAGCTTGAATGGGCTTAGTGAAAAATGTGTTTTAGATTCTGATATTGTTTTCATTATATACGTTATTTCAAAGAGATCTTTTTCCTCACACTTTATCTAATAGTTTTATTGCAAATTGAGTCTGCCTGGATTATACAGTATCTTGAAACGAAATGAGAATTTTTGGTATTTCATTTGCAGTTTGAGCTGTTAATCTTTTATATCTGCAATAAGAAAAGAACATGCGGAACTTTTAATGCTGTAACTTTCCGGGCGAGCACTTCTTTCTTTGTATGTATGTGTCTGTGTGTGTGCGATACCCAGTGGGGAATATCTGTCGGAGAAGGGGTAGTTTATAGTTTAAAGCATAACTTGATAAAGTCAAACACATTCAATGAAATCTTTGCAGTTTTAAAGAATTATAAATATATAAAATACTAATTAAATCTTTTAAGAATAGAAATTTACATTGACATAATTTTAAATATTATCCAGTAAATGAATATATCTTTATTCATCTATTTAAGATTAAGAAATATGAATGAATATGAATAAATGCGTATTGAGATTTATTTTAAATCAAATTCGAAGTTTATTTTCTATTTTGTTATATTATTTTTAAATTTTATTCTTCATCCATACCTTTCACAGGGTATTTGCTGGTCGTTCAAGTTGCTTTAACTCTTGCGTTTTTTACTTATTTAATTCGCTTTTGCTGGCGTTCGGCTCATTTAACGAAACAATTAAAACGGCTTATGCACTAAACTGGCAAAAAACAGTTAAGCGACAGTTACAGCTGTCTGTGTGTGTGAGTTGGTGTAATTGTAGCTGCGCTTGTGTGTGTGTGTGTGTGTGGCAGGGAAAAATTTGCATTTACCGCCTAATAGAACTTTAATTGTTTTTGCCAGAGGATTGCAGCAAGGACAACTGTGTATGTGTGCGTCTGTGTGTGTGTGTGAGTGTGTATAAGTGTGTGGCACATAGTTAAAATGCCTTATATCGCACTGGCAAACGAAAGGAAACAAAGCAAAAGCTGAACTACGGGCAAATATGCAAGTTTATTTGGCCTAAACGGAGCAGAAACAGGAGCAGAGGGGGGAACGGGGCAGCAGCCGCTGCTGCCCAGACATGGCTGCTGCTCAGGCCTCCTGCCTTATTGGCTCGATAAGGCGCACAGGCACGAACCGGCACAGACGGAGCCGGAAGTGCAGGGCAAATGCGAAAACGTGCGAGATTCTTAAGCAAATTTCCATAGTTTTTGACATGTGCGACATTAGATTGAACGCCAGCATCATATGGGACATGCGTGCCTGTGTGTGTGTGTGTGTACTCGTGTGTGTGTGCGTGAGCTTTCATTATGCTAAACGCCAAGTGAAGCCGCAACTAATAAAAGCTTTATGGCAGCCACTGTGGGAGCAGGCGCCCTTTGAGCCTGCCATGTGCACAATGCCAGCGTGCTCTGCTGTACTGTGCCTTGTTGTAGACTACCCTCCCCCCCCACTGTCATTGTCCTTGTTGTTAGTGTGCGCCGTATTTTGTGTGTCTGTGAAAATATTTTCAAAGTCTTAACCTCACTGGCTGAGCAATCATAAATCAAATGCCACTGCGCTACCTTTTGTTGCTTGAGTGCTCGCACACACACACACACACACAGTACAATCTCACACACACACACGCAGCAGAGTCTCACACACACTCACACGCAGTAAAGTCTCTCATACACACACACTCACACATGTACAGGCTGTCGTCGTCATCGTGTAGCTTAAATTTTATTTATGGCTCAAACTGTGCCTTGTGCTAGTGCCTGCATGTGTGAGTGTGTTAGTGTGTAAATGTGTGTGAGTGTGCCTAACATGCTAACACACGCGTGCAAGAAAAATCGAGCAAGCAAGTGCACAGCTGGCTCGACTGAGCAATACCCTCCAGCAGCAATTTCTGCACATTTTAAACTGTTGTTACATATCAAAAGTTCTGCCTAATTTAGCAAACTTCTCGCTATTTATTTATTTATATATTTATTTTATTTAAACACAGGGTATGCCTGGCACAGCATACCCCACACACACACACACAAGGCGCCATTGGCAGCCGCATTGGCAGTGAATAAAGTTTTGTGTCTATCAACACACACGGCGAGCACATCGAACTTAGCTATGCGGCTTGTTGTTGTTTTTATTATCCTTTGTCTGTGCACCCTACACTAGAATAGGGCATAGCGCATCTCTTAAGCATTTTGACAACAGTTTGTAAAAAGTCTGTGCTGTTTTAAGAAGGCAAGGATAATATCTAAAAATGCCATATACATACATAGATTTCCCTTTCTTTATTTATATTATCTTCCTATCTATTTTTTATTTATATTATCTATTCCTGGCAGGGTATTCCCCTTCTGGCCTTAGTAAACAATTTTCCCTTGGCTTCTAAGCTTTTTTTTTACTTTCCTTGCTATTGACATAAAAGAAAAACGTGGATAATAAATAAAAAAATTGATAAATTTATTGCCAGGCGCAATTGTTGCAATGGCGCACGGGGCGTATGAGCGATGCGCAGCAACGTGAAGATGAAGAGACGCAGCCAGGACAATTGACTGCACAGCTGACTGATTGAAGGCGACATTTGGCTATTACAACAGGGTAGGGTAGGGTAGGGGAGTGGGGGTTGCCCGAAAGTGGCCAAAAAGCTGACAAACGTTTGCTATGGCTTCATTCACCTGCGCCCTCTCTCGTCTCTGCGTGTCTGTCTCGCGTTGCAAGTAATATTCATAATATTGTGGCAACAATTTGCGGTGCGCGTGTGTGTGTGACATGCGTGTATCTGTGTGTGTGTCTGTGATTCATGCATAATGCGAGTTTTTGTTGCTGCCCCAAAATGAGGCAAAAATGTGTCACGTTTCAATGGCAGGTCATGCGGTTTTAACGCAATTAGCCACAACAAATGGCCATCATGATGCAACATCAGCGACGCCATCAGCAGCAGCATCATCATCATCATCATCATCGGCATCATCATCCCCATCATCAACGTCATTATAGCAATCATTATGATGTTGCTGCTGTCACGTTGCTCGGCCACGCGACACGTGCAACATGCGTATGCGATGTTCTCGGACGCTGACCCGCCTCGGCTATATATAACATACTCTCCCTCTCTGTCTCTGCCTCTCTGTCTCTCCTGCTCTGCCGCATTGTGGCACAATGAACTGACAAGTGTAATTATGTTGCTGTGTTGTGTGTGTGCGCTGTGTGTGTGTGTGAGCTGTGTGTGAGCGTGTGAGTGGCGCTGCCGCGCTCTACATAACCGCTGATTGCAAGTTTATATCCGCGCAGTTCATGTTGAAGACCCCGCATCCACATGCCACCAGCTCATACTGCATGCTCTGCACAGTTAGCAGAATATGTGAGGAATATTGCAGGAAAATACCCTGTAAAGTGAGGAGCGTAGAGCAACAGTTCAAAATTGAGTCAGTTTTTATTTAAAATTGCATACAAACATACATTCTCTTCTCTTTAAAAATTATAAAAAAAATTATATAAATATTTTATAACATTTAAAATATATTCCAGTATTATTTTTGTTATTTTTATATTTATTTATTAATATACAATAATTATTTTATATTAATTTCCTTATTATTTATAATGTATTTGAAAAACAGTCTTTCGACATATTTCTCTCTTTGAATGCCTACTGGGCATATTGCCAGCTGATATACCCTACCCCTCTGCCTGCCTACATGCACCAGAATACACACTAATTGGCAGGCAACGTTAGGAGTGCCCCTCGCATGCTCGAAACCTCGGAATGTATCCTTTTTATGCAGCTGTCGGTGATGCGCCTCGCGCAGTTAGTGCAAAAGAGGGAAAAGTTTTTCGGCTCTGTGTGTTTATACGGTGATTAGTTGAGGATTTTTATGTATACCCCGAGCAGGCCCGACCCGTTGAATGGAAGCTGGTTAAGTATGTATCCCCATCGCTCATCCTCAGCTTCCTTGTCGCTTTCCCAGCGCGAAAAAAACTTCATGAAAATTAGCCACGTCAAGTGGATTCGCTTGACTGGAGCAGCGGGTTGGCGGCGGCGACGATGAGAAACTGTGCTAATTAGTGGGCTAAAATCGGTACGAAATCCGTGTTTAACGTTTGGCCATGGATGCTGCCTAATTGCCAGTTCTTGCAAAATACTCGAATGCGCTCTGCATGTACGCATATCATGATCAAATTAGGGAAAAACCTTCATTAAGTATTAAAGATACATGAGGCTGGTAGACGGAATCAAGTTGGGTTTGCTGTTATCATATATGATTTGTACGACTTCGGGGAATTTTTTCTGCTTTTAAATGCTCTGCAAGCAATTGCTTGTATAGATTATATATATAGATATTTATAAGCCTATTTTAATGTAAAACTCTTTGTATTTTTGCATTTTAGTTGCTTTAGTTTATATTCTGCATATATCATAATCAATTCTTCTGAGAATCCATAGATTAAAGTAGTCGAAGTCAGCAGAAAAACCCACTCAGTTATTTCTGCCTGCCTGCCTTATAAACTGCATTCTATATTATTCATATTATTTGATCTGCTGCAACTGCCCCCAGTTGCAATAAATATTGCACAATAATGTGTTGCAAAAGTGAGTCGAGTTCCAAAAAATAAAAGACAAAAATAAAAACTGGAAACTGAAAATAATAATAATTTAGTGGTTGGGAAAAAAGTTGGCCAACATATTTTCATCACAATTCATAATTTAGCCAAAACCGCAGCGTCGCAACAAAAAGGGCAACAGGACTCAGACACATGCGAAAGAGGGGCAAGGGGAGTGCAGAGGGATGCCGAGTGTGGGCTAGAGGGATGCGGGGGCACTGGGAGACAACAAAGAGGCACTTTAAGTGAAACTAAACAGCGTTGCAAGTGACGTTGTCGGATTGCGGTTGCGGCTGGCTAACGCGCACGAGGCGGGGGGGCAGGGAGAAGGAGACAATGCTGTGGAATTGGCTAAGTGTCCTGCCTGTCCTTGCTCGACTGCCTCGACTGGCTCTCTGCCTGCCTGCCTGGTTGATGGCCATGTTGTCGGGTTGGGCTATACAAATTAAAATTAATGATGCACTCACAACAAGCGGCGACGGCGACGGCGACGGCGAGCGATGGGCGACACACAGAGACCCAGGGAAAGAGAAAGGTATAGAGAGTGAGAGAGCGAGAGAGGAAGACAAACAGCCAGACAGGACAGCGACAAGAGGGTCACATAAAAACTACTTTACATGCGGGCAACATGTAACGACGATGGTTAAGCTCTCGCACCTGGCCAGGACACACGGCACACGGCACACAGCAGGAGCCGAGCCGGTGCCGCCACATAGCCAGACAGCCACCTAATTTAATGCTAAAACGGCATCAACAGCATAGCCCTCTCTCTCTCTCTCTCTCTCTCTCTCTCTCTCTGTCGCTACCGCCTTGCGGCCATAGTGTTGGGCTTTTTATTTTAGTGTTTGAAATAATGTTGCATACGTTAAGGCGTCGCTTGCTAAATGTTGCCTCCACACACACAGGGACGCAGAGAGGCAGAGGAAGAGCGTGAGGTTAGGGCGACCCAAAGATACACAGTGAGTGGCTAAAATATGTTTATGTAGGTCGACTGGGGGAAACCACTTCAATTTATTTTTGACCAACATATGGCAACCAGACCGTACTGGGGGGCCACTTTTTGCAGCCAACCGGGAAGGTGGAGGGAGGAGGGAGGGGAGGGGTTTAAGGGCTAACAGGGAGGGCGGGAGGCTGTAGTGTTGTCTGCTTTGGTTAGTTAGCTGCTACAGCAACAAAAGCAACAACAATGGCGGCCAACACACACGCTAGAAAAGCAGCAACGTGTTGGCATGCAGGTGCGGCTGCTCAACTTGCAAATACCCTGGAAAAATTAAAAGATATAATTAAAATTAAAATTTAATTTAATGACAAACAGAGAGTTTTAGTTGCAGAAACGTTTGAGTAATGTGTAAAAAATATTTTTAAAATTTTGGTATATATTAAACAATTTTAAATAAAGAGGAAAGTCAAAAAAAAATATACAATATTAATCAAAACTTTCTCACTATGAAATTCTACATAGATGATTGTTTTCTTTCTATAATCATAACACAATTCTACTCTATAGCCACAGCTAAGTTTGACTTTGAACCAGCACACCTCATGAAATTAACTATGTTTACAGGGTATCAAAAAAACACGGGCAACATTGTTTCCGCCTTGTTGTGTTGTTTGGCTTTTGTTTTGTTTAGTTTCACGTTCCGTTTCAGTGCCGGCACGCTTTTTTTTTCTACACTTAAGTGTAGTTGCTGCATGTGTGTGTGTGCGTGTGTTGAGTGTGTTTGTCTCTGGCAAACGTTTTATTGTTATTTCACTTTTCATTATTGTTTTTGAAACAACAATTTTGCTTTCATCAGCATTTCAATTAGGTTCGATGTGGCATGCACCATTTACCCACTGTGCAGGAGGCGGAGGCACAAAGCAAGCGTGAAACTAGGGGAGGCGGGGAGGGGGGCGTGGCATGCCACAAAAACCTTTTACACGCTTCGCTGCCGCAGCAGCAGTCCAGGCGCTCTTCAAGTGCTTCTTTTGGCAGCGGCGACAAAGTAAATTAATCCATTAAGAGGCTGCCCCTGCTGCCCACTGTCTCCGCCTCCCTCCATCCCCGCTGCGTCAGTCTAAAATCTTTCGATCTACTTTAGTTTTTCTTAGTTGACGTTGACGTGACTTGGCAGCGGCACCAGCTGCACCAGATGAAGTAGTAAGCCGGAGGGAAGAGGGAGGAGGCAGAGGAGGCAGTGGGGTAACTGAGTTTTCAACTCGAACGGCTAACACTTCAATTAAGTTTGCCGCCTCCGCCTTCGCCTTCGCCTTCATCCTCGCTTCGCCACTTGACCAGGTCTCGAGGCCATTGGAGGCTCCTCTTGGCCAGTTGCCCGGCGTGTGCGGCGTTGTGCCAGGAAGTGGGCGGGGGGCAGGAGGAAGCCCGCCTGCAATTTGGCAGCAATTATTGCAGCTTGCCAATGCCAAGAGTCGTGCGAGACAGGGACAGCAACAGCTTTTACCCATATAAATAAATTGAGGTTAATGACAACAACAACAACTGCCGCAAGTCAAGGACTCGAATAAGTTGGCTGTCGGGGCTGATGTTCATTAATGTCGCCCCGTTGCCATAAATAAAGTATCTGTATCCATAGCCGTAAGTATGTACAATATCAACTGCCTTAAATACACACCACACACACACACATATCCCAAGGTGAGTGTGTGTGTATGTGTGTGTGTGTAGAGTGCATGTGGAGCACTTAATAACCATGTCGCTTGGTGGCGAACAATTTAAGGCTAATTTCGTTTCGTCCCAGTGAAATATGCCGTCGCTTGCATATTAAATGCGACGCCTCTGGGCTGTGCACAGTGGGGTCGTTATGGGGGGTTTGTTGGAAAGACATGCAAAAAGACAGAAAGGGTAAAAAATGATTATATTAGATTATATAGATTATATTATAAATTATTGATTTATTAGATACTTTTGAATCTAATAGAGACTTTTGTATCTGAGAGACACTTATGTTCATAAAGATACTTTTGTTGTTTTAGATAGAGATAAAGATATAAAGATACTTTTGTAAGTAAAGTAAAGATACTTTTATGTGGTTTTATATTTTTATGTATATATAAAGACACTTTTGTATTCAAAAAATACTTTTTTGACAGAGACTTTTAATTTTTTTTAGTTGCTTTTGTATCTTGTAAATACTTTTGTATATACAATTTATTAATTTATTATTTTTGTATGTTACAAATCAAGTGAAGATACTTTTGTATCTTATTGATAATTTTGTATCTCATAGATAATTTTGTATTTTATAGATACCAGACATATTTTTATCCCACAGATTCTCCTTGTATCACAAAGATACTTTTCATCTGTTAAAATATCTTTGCATCTTAAATCTAATATATTTATTTACTGGATTGATCTATGATTTTTTAATATTCTGTATAAATGTTATATCTTTTATATACATAATTACGACCTATTCTCTCTTTTTTTCTCTCTCTCACCCACTTCCTGCTGCTCTTTGCTCTCCTTATACTCTCATCTAGATTCGTACCGAGCGTTTATTTCGTTTATAAAGCTGCAATCACCCATTGTATATCGTTAGAAACGTATTATATATGCATAAATAATACAAAATATAAATATGAGCCAAGTTGGGCCACGCTGGGCGCGTTTTGCTGTGTGTGAGCGTGTTGACAGCTTCAGTTTTTCCTTCGTTCTTCCTCTCCTTCTCTCCTTCCTCTCCTCTCTCTTCGCCGGCTGCTGCTTAGTCTTCTTTTATTTTGGGCCATCTTGTTGTCAAGTACAAAGAAATTTTGCCCTGTCTGAGTGCGGCATACTTAGTGAGTGTCGCCCTCTCTCCCGTCTCTCTCTCTCTCTATGTTTTGTGTGTGTGTGGTGCCAGCGCACATTATGCAAATTATTTGCACGAGTTTTCAATTTTGGTAAAACGCTTTGGGGCATTATTAGGCCACAAAGGCGAAAAGTTGGGTATATCAAGAAATATGATTAAAATGACATTTGACGGCGTCGGGCGAAACTTGAACCCGGCTCAGATCGACTTAAGTGAAGCAAATTAAGTTACAAGACAGCTGAGAGAGGGAGAGAGAGGGGGAGAGAGAGAGAGAAAGCAAGCTAGTGCACAAATTCTGTTGTAGTTCTCAAGGCAAATATGCTCTGTGTGGTAACCCCAAATCCCAGTTAACATCCGCATGTGTCGACAACAACGGGAAGGAGGAGGAGGATGAGGAGAAGGAGAGCAAGTGCTGCACTATGGAGTCCGCTTACAGTGTGTCCTAGAGCTGTGTGTCCTCGTGCTCCTTGTTGGGCTTTAAGTAAACACAACATGAATTGCACTGGCAACAACTTATTCACTTTTGTTTTGATAGTCCGCAAATGCCCCAAAATAAACTGGCTAACGGATGTTTTTGCCAACACTCTCTCTCTCTGTGTGTGTGTCCGGCACAGTGACTGCCAAATGAGCACTGACAGGCAACGCAGCAAAAATTGCAGCTTCTTTTATGCCATCGCTGCTTGCTGCAGCAACTCAGATAAATTTCGCACACACCACAAAAATAACAAAATTGTGCGGTTGCGCCTGCAAGGATTTTCGCCAGCTTCGTCCTTTGACTGCCCAGTTGGCCATTTGCAAATAATTATAAGCCAAACTGTTGGCCAAAACTTTTGAGGTTAGCTTAGGCGTCTAACTGCCTCTGCCTCTGTCTCTCTTTATGTGTTGCCAACTTGGCCAACTTGTTCCACTTATTTGTTTCTTACTCGCATATTTCATACAAGAAGAATTGTGCTAATAGATTTCCAAAGTTTTGCTATAAAAATAATAATAGTCTGGCCTGATGTGTAATCTTTATTTAAAGTGTAAAAATAAAATGTAATTTATCTACTGACTTGAAGTACTTTTGCATTTAACTGGTAGTTTGAAGACAAGTTGGGGCGATCTTAAGTAGTTTAGTTTATCTATTAAATAATAAAATAGTAAGTTAACTACCTGCTTATGTGGGGTATCTTCGATTCATTTAAATAACATGCAAATAAGGAAGTGAAGGCTAAACTAATTAGGCAGCGTATTAGTAAGTAATTCCACCCCAAGCTGATTTTAATCCTTTTTAGTTGAAAATTGAATTTGACTGGCGCCTGCAGACACCATCATCATCATCGTAATCATTGAGAACCTGCACTCGCATTAAACTTAATTAGCATTAGGCCTGATTAGGCAATCAAAGCGTCTTGCCATCGTTTTCTGTTTAAGCCTTAAGCAGCTTTTCACGAGGCCTCATGTGCTAATTGAGCATGCAAAGGCAGCAGCAACAGCTCAGGCAACAGCAGCAGCAACAGCAGCAACATCGGCAGCAACAACAGCAGCAGCAGCAATTGCTACAACAATGATGCGTGCTATAAACGAGCAAATTACGTAAAAGCGATAACCATAACCACGTAAGCGATGCTCACGTGTCACGTTACAGCAGCAGCATCAGTGCACAGTGTGCTCTCCACCCTTTCCACCCTTCCCCGAAGACATTCAACTTCAATGTGGCACAAAAATTAATATGCCTGGCATATGGCAAGGCCATTTTAATGGGCAGCATCACGCGCAGCACACAACAGGCTGGAGCAGCCCAGCAGCAACAGCAGCAGCAGCAGCAGCAGTTGCCAAACAATAGAAATGACAGCTGCCAACGGACTTGGCTCGCCTGGCCTCATCAATGTGCCAAGAGTAGCGAGAGAGAGAGAGAGAGAGAGAGAGAGAAAGAGAGGGAGACTGTGTGTACTGGGCCTGGCCTAACGGAGCATGCTCTTATAATGGCACATTCTCAAAATGTTCAATTTATAAATTAAATTTTCGTTGTGTCTCTTTAAAATACATAGCTCGCTTATCAGCTGGAGAACTCAATCTGCCACTCGCACTCGTGTGTGTGTGTGTGTGTGTGTGTGTGCAACATGAGCTGTTATTAACAATCCTAGAGTTCATTTTGCCTAGCGACGTGAATTGAACTGATTATTGAGCCCGCGCACATAAGTATGCTATACTTTTTTGAAAATTGATTTCATGCGCACTGCAGACGTTCCATGACTTGTCTTTCAGCTAAGACTCTTGATATCTGCACTGTGCATATTTACAAACATTAAACGAAACATGAGCAGTGATTAAGAATCACAGACTGCCATTTGCCTAGATATATGAGCTGACTTTTGAGCCCGCGCACATAAGTATGCTATACTTTTTAGTAAATTGATTTGAGCCTCAGCCTCAGCCTTATCGCTCACTTATCAGTTGCCTGGCACGCAGTGCACATACGCCACGTTGTTGTCGGCCATCTCATTTCCTGCTATCGAATTTCCAAATTTCCCCGACAGCTTCAAAAGGCTGCGCTGCTCGGCGCGTCTCATGTTCACGCTGATTGCACAAAGCCCTTGGCATTTGGAGAAGAAACAAATTAATGTTGAAAAGAAACAAGCAGAAAAGAAAGAAAAATGTTGCCAATGCCTCAATGTTTTTACAGTACACTCCCCCCGCTACACTCTTCTTCCCCCTCTGCCTGCTTGTCTTGTGATTATGTGCCGATAAGTTGCTTGTGGTTTTGCGTGCCACATGATAAATAAACAACAACAACAACAACAACAACAACGGCAACTTGGGATCTTTGGCGCGTGTTTTATGTTTATTTTCGCGTGTCTGCCATTAAAATTGCCGGATATTTGTTTGAGCTTTATATAACAAATCATTATCGATGCGCATTATAAATTTCTTGCTGCTTTTGAAGACGAAAGAGAACGAACGAACAAGCCCGCAGGCTCGACCTCAAGTCGACTGGACGAGGCAATTTCCTAATGACAGCGACACTTGTAAAATCACATTGAATATTATTGCATTTGTGTCCTGCGAGCAGCAGATTAATTTCCGGCATTTAGACCTAATTCCCTGTGAGTTGCCAAAACTGCTGGGAAAATGCGAGAGAGAGAGAGAGAGAGAGAGAGAGCGAAGAGGGAGCTGGGTGGGGGCGGGCAGACAATGAGCTGGCAGCGAGCAATCGATGCAATCGGCTAAGGACCAATTTACCAACATGTCAACGGGCAGCACAGGCACAGAGATAGAGGAAGGAAGAGACAGAGAGAGAGAGAGGGAGAGAGAGTGAGAAGGAAGCAGCAGCACGAGAGCTGGAAAAGCCTCAACCGAGAGGTTTAGATTTGCACACATTACCACTCAATCTTCATATATGTGATATGCAGGATTTATCCGCATGCCTTCCTCTCTCTCTCTTTCTCTCGTCCTCTCTCTTCCTGCCTGTGGTGTCTGTGGCTGTAACTGCGATATGGGCCAAGCCTTTCGGCCCCAACATGCACATAATGTCCACATGGCCGCAAAGATTTATTTACAATTGTGTTGAGACATAATTCCTTTTGATCGATTGCGAGCCACAACTCCAGCCCATTTGCTCGCCTTGTCTTGCACTGTCTCTCTCTCTCTCTCTCTCTCTCTCTCTCTCTCTCTGTATGTGTCTATTTTGGCTGGCATTGCGGTCAACTGCAAAGTGATGATTCTTTTGGCTTTGCTGCTGCGCCTTTGTCTTCGACTCTGTGCTGCAACTGAGCTGCGCCAATGGAGCTGAAAGAGGGGGGTAGATATAGGAGAGGGGGTGGTGTCTGTCTGGGCAGTCGCATAGACTATGTGCTGAATTATTTGTGCAATTTATGTAGCTTTGATTTCATTGTGAGGCAACTAGAACGAGAACGAGAACGAGCAGAGCAGTTCGTAGAATGCAATTTACGGCTACTTGATAATTTGTGTGGAAGATGGGGCAGGAACAGGAGCAGGAGGAGAGGGGGGAGGGTAGCTGCACAGACTTGCCCCATAAAACACTGTTGACTTGGGAGTTATTCGAACTGTGCTCCAAGCGAATGACACGAACTCACGCAACGCCCTCGCCTTCGTTTACGCTTTGCCTCATGAATTTCTCTATCAAAATATTTTGCAAATACACTTGAGTGTCTCTATCTGTGTCTCTGCCTGTGTGTGTGTGTGTGTGTGAGCAATTAAATTTGATGGCATCAGACTTAATCTTGTTTACTCCATATTTTTCGCCAGTTGAGTTGGGTTTTATCTAAATATTTAACGAGTCGCATAAACAATCTCAATTTGCTGTCTCAGTTGGCCAGCTGCGATTTATGCATAAAGCTTATGATGACCACAAACTAATGGAAGGAAACTCAAGGCTGGGAATAGCTGGAGATGTCTCTTCCTCTCTCTCTCTCTCTCTCTCTCTCTTTCTGTGCTGTGCAGCATTTACCCTTTCGTTTTCCATTCATTCATTGCAAATGCGCACTTAACGCACTGCGACGAGCGAAGCAATGAGAACTCGGCTTGCTCTTGCTTCTTAGCACACTCCCAGACGCACACACACACACACACACACACACACAGAGAGAGGAAGGGGAGCGTCGCATAAATCCTTAGAGTGCGCACTTAACTCCTTTTTACGCTGCGACAAAGTACATTTACTAATGACCAAGTCAAACAATGGGCGGCTCCTCAACGAGGGGAAGTCGCTGTAAACTGAAGTAAAGTGAAAACTGCAGCGGGGCGAAGGGATGGAGCTGAGAGGGGAGGGGCACTTGGGGTGTGGGTGCCGCGAAGTAGCAATTTACGCGCTCAAGGCGACGTTGGCAGCTAACTGCAAGATGGTGACAAAGCACGCAAGAGAAAGAGAGAGAGAGAGATGGAACAGAGCAGCGTCATGGTCGCCTTGTTCAACTGTGAAGCAATGCAACGAAGTCAGTGCGGAGTGTTGACAGCGGCAGAGGCAGAGGCAGCGCGGCAGCAGTGGCAGCATGTTAATTGCAGCAGCGACAGCAAACAGTGGGAATCGTGTTTAAATAGCGTGAATGCACACACACACGCGTACTGTGTGCAAGAGAGAGAGAGAGCGGCAAGTCAGCATTTTTGTATTGTGTGTTAAAATTAAAAACAAGTAAGAATACAATAACAATGCATATGCAACTGGACTTAAGGGTACCCTATGCTGGCTAAAAATTTCGCAAATTTGTATTTTATTTTATTTCCTATTTTCTTTATCAACATAAATTCACACCACACGCTTGACATGAGCGCATGAAAGCAGCTCATTTTAATTCAAAATGGCTGCCGCGCGGCTCAAAATGTTGTGCTAAAAAGTGTTGCATACTTTCGGGCGGCAAATGAAAATTTCTCTCTCTCTCTCGCTCTCATTTTAAATGTTGATGAAGTAATTAGTTTCATATGGCAGCGTGTGTGTGTTTGTGCGTGTGAGGCGATTATGTAACTATGTGTGTGTGTGTCGCACATAGAAAACTGTAATTGAAAATATGCTCAACTTTTGCGGCGCGGCATTGTAAACTTTTTCATTTATTAAATTTACAGCAACTCTTTGTCTTTGTTCTAGAACTAAAACCATGAATAAAATGCTAAAACCGAAGAAAATCGCTTGATTTTTAAGAAAGTTATGAAGTAAGGAAATTGGGGTTACAGGTCCTCTCAAGGATCTTACATGTCAAATTTTTAGTCGACTTTGACATGATTTTTGGCCAAAAATTAAGTATCCTCTAAAACAGTTTTAAACACTTGTTTTATACTAATTTTGACCTCCGCAATCGATTAAAAGTAAAAGCAGGCGATTTTAAATTTTGAAAAAAAAATTTTTCTGAAAAATTCACAGGGGGGACCCTTGTTAAAAATCATAAAAATTAATTTTTTTTTTAATTTTAGAAATTTGCAAAAACTATTTAGCCATTCTATTCTAGAACTAAAACCATGAATAAAATGCTCCACCCAAAGAAAATAGCTTGATTTTTAAGAAAGTTATGAAGTGAGGAAAGTGTGGATACTGGTCCTGTCATGGGTCTTACATGTCAAATTTTTAGTCGACTTTGACATGATTTTTGGTCAAAAATTAAGTATCCTCTAAAACAATTTTAAACACTTGTTTTATACTAATTTTGACCTCCGCAATCGATTAAAAGTAAAAGCAGTCGATTTTAAATTTTGAAAAAAAAATTTTCTGAAAAATGCACAGGGGGGACCCTTGCCAAAAATCGCAAAAATTCAAATTTTTCTCTTTTCGAAATTTTCCAACGTTGTGGCAAGCGACTTGCCCTAGAATATGAATAGGAAGTATACCATAGTACTTATTTGTTTTTTTGAGCAAAGCAGCCACTGTGTGCCTTGTCAGTTTTATGTTTGCCAGTTAATAAATACCCCAACAAACAACACTATCTTCGATTTGTTTTCCCCATATTTTTGGTGTTCTTCGGTCTTGTTCTGCATTACTTGCTGGATCAGTTGGCTAATTAAATTGCTACGATGAGCAGCCTCAACTTCAACACATACGAAGAGTATCTGGATTCGTTTATCAATGCGAACGATGTGCGTTATATGCGTAACTGGGCGGTCAGCAGAAAGTTCGTACAGGACGCATGTGGAGTGCGTGGTGCGGGTCATCTGTTGAGCCGGGACGAGTTCGAGGATCAATTGAGGAAACGAGAGATCGATCTAAAGCCAGCTGAATTCCATAAATCGACGCTTTTCAGCTACGGTTTCAAGGGCAGCGATCCCGTACTGCAGCAGTTTGCGCTGCGCGAGTACAAACTGCTCAGCAAGCAGATATCGGCAAGTATATAGAAATAATGCCTATCTATATAATTTATTTATCTTTCTTTTCTATGCCACACAGACCATTGTCTTTTTGCTAATGCGCTCCGAGCGAGGACTGGAGGTCTCCGGCTTTGTTGATCTGGAGCAAAGTTTCCGTGAATCACACTATCACAATTCGTTGCATTGGGTCGACTGGCCAGCCATATTCGAGGGGAAGGAGAAGCTAATGCCTCGACCCATCAATCTGAGCTACTTCAATTGGCACAAGAACGAGGTGCTCTTCAATAACAGCGACAACTTTGTGGTGCTGTCGGAGGGGGCGCACAGCCTGCTGATGATACATCGTGGGGATCACAAGATCATCTGCGTCAATGCGGGCTGTCGGTGCAGCAATAGTCGCAATGCGAAGCGCAGCATCTACAGCTCCAACATCTACGGGCAGTGCATCTTCTTCGATCACATCAGGCGCAAATAAAAATGGTCTTATACACATAAACTTCATGTACTGATTGCAACTGTGTGGGTTATTTCAGGCCACTGCGCGCTGGCGAATTTGTCGTTGACAGTTTACGTAAATTGCTTTTCATATCTTATCAGGCCTGGGCTGCGTTTTGGGCCACAGTTATGCCTGCTGACGTTTTGATGGACATTTTAAGGCCTCTCAGAGTCCGACATGCCTTGCCTCTCTCTCTCTCTTTCTCCAGCTGACCGGAAATTGCCTCAGCTTTATTCCAGTATTTTCTTGTGTACTCACTTAACAGTTCCAAAATTCCTGGAACGAAGTCCTTGCTAAGTCCTTGCTCTGCCTATCTGCTCTGCTCTGCTCTGGCTCTGCTCATGTTTTGTCAAATTCAATTATGCGTGCAGTTTACCCACTGCCAATGTTGTTAATTTGGAGCTCTAAGCCGGGCCAGCACTCTCCCCTCTCGTATGTGTTTTCCATTCACAGTTTAATTAAGTCTCTTGGCATTTAATAAACTTTAAGATTTGCCTGTCATTGCAGCAGAACAAACAACAGCAGCTGGTTAGCTAAATTTGTAGCATACTTATTGGGGCAGAACAAATACACGGACTATAGAGTGCTCGAGGATTGTTTGATGATTAAAATGGTGTTTGTATAGAGTATATAATGAAAGATTGCATTGATTGTGAACTGAATGATATGCTTTCTTCTCTGATATTATTATAATTATAAAATAGTTGAAGCTTGCTAGTTTAATTTGTTATATATTTAATTAAAATGAAAATCAGCATCAAATAGTGCAATGAATGAAATAAAATTGCATAAAATTTAAATTTAATTTTAAATTTTTATTAGATAAATTATTAAAACCGCAGCTTACATAACACTCGAAAGAGTGTTTTTATACATTTATTCTTTTTAATTGACATTTCAATAATAAGTTTATTATACTCCACTTTATTGTGGCATAACTGACAGCTCGTCAGCAATAACAAAAAACAACAACAACAACAACAACAGCAGCATTAATTATGCAGTTGAATAATTTCGAAGAGGTCAAGCTAAATAAATAGTTAATGCATTTAAATTATGATTTAAATGCCAACTGCCGTGGCATATAAAATGCAATTTGCATGCCCAATGCCGGCACTAACTGCTAATTTATGCAACATGCAGGGAAGGGAGGGGAAGGGAAGGGGGTTGCTTGAGTAGTTACCCCTTAGTGCACACGGCTCAAGCATGTCGTGAGATGTCCTTGGGCCTGTGTAGTAGCAGCCTGCAGTTGGCAAATTCAATTAAAATAAACATTAAGTGCTCTAGAACAGGTGCAAGTGAGCAGAGTCGGCCTGGCACAAAAATGTAAATAAATATTTGCTCAATTTGCTCAGATGTGTTGGAAGTCACTGCAGCTGACTGCAGAGTTACTGGCTGCACATATATAGAGAATACTCTATGCATTAAGACACAGCACAATGTGTTTATTCCCACCCCCCCTGCCTGCCCTGCCCTGCCCTGCTCAGCCTGCCTTGCTTTGTCTGTGCGCATTTTGCAAAGCAAATAAATTTCATGAAATCAACTTGCAATTTACTGCCTGAATTTGTTTTCCACTCATAAACAACTTGCTTCTCTTTCTCTCTCTCTCCCTCTCTCTCTCTCTCTCCGGTAGTATTTTGATTAAAGTCAATTGCACTTTTGTGCTTGAAAGAGAGAGAAAAAAAGCAAACGTATAAATTTGATTTGGCTTTATTTATGACAAATTTGATTGTCAATGTTGTCGCAAATAAAACTTTTTCCACCAGCAAATCCCTGCTTGTATTTATGGGAAATTCGAATGAATAAATAAATATTTAAATTAACAACAGATAGGCCTGATCGCCTGTCTCCCATTGTTGTCAATTTAATTGGCTAAATGTGTAAATAATAAGGTCAATGAATGTGCTCACTCAATGTTGGCAAACAAACTTCAGCAAATTGTTTGCTCGACAATACGATGGAAATTCTCGTAAACATAAACTCATTAATTTCCACAATTTACAGTCGTTACACAATTGTTAATCTTATATGATTCCATTGGCTTTAATTCAATCAGGGTTTAACTCGTATTTCTTTTCCCAGAAATCAATTTGAATTTTTTGCCTGCGCTCGAAAGTATGCAATAAATTTTGGCTCAGGATAAAAACGATTTGAGAGCTGAGAGACAGGGTATTATTTGCTTTCACTCTGATTAGATTCATGGGTCAGCAAAAGTGCTCATAACTCATGTGACCCCAGGAACGGACCGAACAACCATATGCTACGCTTCAGCTGCGGCACAAGAGTCATCATAATATACATGCATATCTCTCAAGGACGCAGGCTGTCGCAAAATATGTCTAATAAATAATTTAAGCACACGGAATTGAACGTGGAGACAGACAGACAAAGCGAGTGAAAGAGAGAGAGAGAGAGTGCCTAGATTGCAAGAGGGGGAAAGAGAGGAGTGTGCAGGGCGTAATATCAACCCCTTTTAGGGGGCCAAATAAACACATAAAGCGGCACAATAAAGCCAAACGCCAAAGGTAGCACATAAAGCTGCGTTGCCTCCAACCAATCCCCCTCCAACGGGGGGCATATTAAATAATGCTGCATGCCACAAATGCCAAAGAAGTCCGTCAACGTCTGTCAACGGTGCCAGCAACAATCGTAAAATGTGACCAATAATGAAAATAATGAAGGAGTCAAATAAATGAGATTTGATACCCTGCGGGAGAGTGTAGACAAAAAAAGGGGGCTTTGATAGACTGTAGGATGGAATTATGTTAGAAAAAGTCTAGGAAAATTATTAAAACTTATTGTATATAAATTAGAATTTCTCTAAAATATAACAAATTAAACTAAAACTCAGAAAAAACCTCATGGATATTCTGAAAAAATGTAAGTTGAGTTTATAATATAATGATTTTTTATAAGGAAAGTTCTCAGAATTTTTGCTTCAATTAATTTTTTTTTGCAGGGTATTAAGCTAGCTGAATATGCTATGCTCTTCTAACGCCCACTGGCTTTGCTATTATTGCCAGCTGTGAGCCCTCGGTTCGGTCTGATTGAATCGGACCTAGGGCTGCCTTTCTCCCTCTCTCTCTCTCTCTCTCTCTTTGGCATTGCGTAGCCTCTTGCGTCGCAAATGGCCCGAACGAGACTCGTATATAAAGCGTAAATTGGCAATACGCAAGGTGGCATCGAACTTAGCTGCCCGTGCCTTCCCTGCTGTCTCTCCCCTCCCGTTCTCATCTTGCTTCCGCCTGGCAGAACTTTGACTCGCTTAAAGTTTTGCTGTGTGACAAATTGAGCAAGTTTCTGTGGGCTTCACTTGCCACAAATGGCAGCAATTGTTGGAGCTGCGCTCGTGCCTGAAACAAAGCACAAATTTATCATACGAAATAGCAAAAGCAACAAAATTGCATTTCCCCAACCATTTCAACATTTCGAGCTGAGGCAAAATGTAATTGAATATCAATTTTGGTTGAATTTAATTATGCCATACTTATATTGGATTTCATTGTGGTATTGCAACAACATTCTCGACCAGAACATATCACTTGCCAAATGGCCAGACAACTGGCACACACACACACGCCACACACACACACAAACACATACACATACACTCGCGCGCTTGCAGTCATGATATAAGCCAAATTTATGGGGCACACAAAAGCTTGTAAACCACAAATCAAAACGCAATACAAAAGCGCCAAAACCCAGCAACAATAATAATGACAACAGCAGCAGCAACAAGAGCAACATCAGTGGCAACAACAGCAACAACAGCAGCAACAACAGCAGCAGCAACAACAGCAGCAACAACAGCAACAATTATGTATCAAGTAAAAGCAATTGTAAATTTTCTAACTGAAGTCATTTTGTCTATATATCATATGTCTATCGCTGTCTCTGTCTGTCTCTGGGTCTGACTGTCTCTCTCTCTCTCTCTCTGTCTGTCTGTATCTCTCTCTCTTTCTCTCTGACTCTCTCTCTCTCTCTATGTCTGCCTGTCTGTGTTTTGGCGGATGCCATAAATAAAATTCAGCAAAAAGATAGACAGCCCACCACACACACACACACACAGTCAAACACACAGGCACACACACACACACACCTCTACCACACACACACACACTCCAGCTGGCTGTCTTGAGTTGCCATGCAGCCGGAAATTGTTTCGCAACGTGGGAAATGTTTGATTTATGTCTGTTTTGTCAGTGGCCCCAGCACGTCCCTCTCCCCGCCCCCCCCCCCTACACTCTCCCAGGCAGTCAGAAGTTGTAAAATGTGTAATTGATGATGTGGCAAGAGCACATAAAAAAGGCAACACCGCACTCACTGCCACCCCCCTGCCCACTCCCGCTCTGCTTAGTTGTGTGGCTAATGTGTTCAAGGGGCAGCATGAGGAGAGGAGGAGAGAGGGGGGCGTGCAACGTATTCAGTTGGCAATTTTGCTGACATTTTGGACAAAACAGCTACAAAATGTCCAACAAGAATGTCAAGGAGTGACACAGGAGGAGGAGCAGCAGTAGGGGGGAGTGGGGTGAGGGGGGCGAGGCCAAGATAAGTACAGTTAAAGTGCAGGACGAGCGCGTGACGACATGCAAAACAAGTGACAAGCGCAACGGAAGTCAAGTGGAAGCCAAACGGAAACGGAAACTGCATGCAACACAATGCAAGAAAAAAGTGGGGCAGCTGGCAGAAGCGAGAGAGAGGAAGAGGAAGAGGGAGAGTGAGATCTGGAGCCAAGGAGCTGCAGAGGTAGCCGAGTCTAAAGCAAATATAATGTTGACCATTTGGCAGGCAGCTTGCTGAAGTCATTTTGTGTTGCAGCACGATCCCACATGCCCCACGCCCCCCTGTGCTGCCCCTGCTGCACTCCCTCTCTCTCTCTCTCTCTCTCTCTCTCTCCTGGTTATACTTGCCAATATTTTTCTCATGGCACAATGACATTAGACGGCAGCGGGTTGGGGGAGGGGCGACACATTGACAGCGATTCCCATTGAGGTTTAACAAATTGATTTTCTTTCTTGGCCAAGTTGAAACTGCATACAGATGCGGCTGCTGTTGCCCCCGGGTGGATCAGGGAATAACCAAGACGAAGAAGAAGCAGAAGCAGAACTGCAATTTTTGTTTATTTATTATTTTCTGTATGCGCTGCGAAAACTTTTAATCAACTTTGTTTATTTATTTGTTGAAATTGAGTGCATTTATTTATTGAATCAGCTTGCTAAGGGAGTCTTTGGAGCCATAACTATTGTTTGAATTTATAATTTAATTTTCTTTTATCTATTTAATTGAGTAGAAAAGGTAGTAGAATATTTTTAAAATTCAATTTTGTATGCTTAATTAAATTTAAAAAAAAAATATATATATATTTTATTATGCTTGCCTTTGCATATATTATATTTTGTAAATATTATTTTCCTTTACTGCCAACTGTTTGAGCAACCCTCGCATTACGCTGCATATTGCATGCAATTGGCGCATTGAGCTGTCATTGCACACGGCAACAACACACTCGCAAATATGTGGCAGAGTGTGTGTGTGTGTGTGTGTGTGCCTAATGCAGTGGAAGGCCTTGCATGCCACACGCTTTGCCCCGCCCACTGGCCGCCCTGTTTGCTCCATTCATTTTTGGGGCATAAATAAATTTTCATTAATTTATGCGGCACCAAGAACGTTGCAGCCTTGCAGACTTGCCTCATCCTTTGCCAAGTGGCGGCATAAGTTGCACCACGCCCAGGGGCAACAAAGCAAGATGAAGTGGCAAGAGGCAAGTGGCAAGTGGCGTCGCCAAAAAGAGCAGCAGCAGCAAGCATAATGGCCGCATTTTGTGGCATAGAACCTTGAGGCTGATGTATACGGTCTGATATACTAACGGCATAACTAATGAAGCATCCAAATATCGAAATGGAATTTTTGCAGGAAAATATAAATCCAGAAACTAAAAACGTTGCTAATGTAGAGAGAAATATTTGAAAAATATGCACAAACAAATTTTGCAACTAAAAATACGCAATGAAAAACATTAAAGCTGCGGCAAAGTCTGCCTCTTTCCTGCTCCACAACCACTTTGCGATCAGTGTATATCTCTATGGAATCTGTATAATTCTCTGCAGGCAGTGTGGCCAGGCAAATCTCACTTAGTTTTATTTTTCTTTTTTTTAAGCGGCCGCACAAATTGTACGATATTTTTCGTGCAACGCGGCGTATACGTATTTTTGCTGCTTATTTCACAGCTGGAAATATGTATACGTATGCAAATATGGTGTCCCGCAGCCGCACACACACATAGGGAGTGAGAAAGAGAGGAGAGTGCGAGGGAGGGAGAGAGCGCAAAGCCGACACGGATAGGCAAACATGAGTCGCGTTGGTGAGTGCGTTTGCACTTTATTTGCGTTTGCTCAAAGGTTTAGCGGGGCAGCGTCATTTTTGATACAAAAACTAAATGCAAACAAGGCTGCAGTGCGAGGAATGCACGACGGCCGGATACCCTGTAGCCTAGGTAGCACTCAGACAGTCATTATTCAGTGTTAAAGCGCGAAGTACAGTGTAGACTCGATAGGCCAAACTTGTGCAGTTTGTAGAGTCTCACAAACCTCTTTTCATTCTCTACACATTAACAGGGTATCCGAAAATAATGCTACCCCCTCAAGCGAGGTCAAATCTTAAAGCGCTTAGTGTCAGGGCAAACTGTACTCCCTATTTACCCGCCCTCCTCATATGGCTCTATCAAAACTAATAAACAATGGAGGCGTGGCACGTGGCAATTGCCGCTGCGGGATTCAGCTGCAGTGTCAATTACGCGCATTATTAACGATGTTAATCCGTGTGGCAAGGTGTGTTTGTGGGGGGGGGGGGTAGGTGTGACAGGGCGACAGGGCAACATTCGCTTGCAGCAAATGGTTGCAAGCAATTGGCCTGGCGGCATTTTTAATGCATTTATTTGCTTGAATCGCGTAAACAATTCATCATGGACAGAGTGCAGTGTGTTTTGTTGTTGCACAACTGTTGTTGTTGTTCTTGTTATTGTTGTTGTTGTTGTTGTTGTTGTATATTCAATTAAAGCCGGTTAAATGCAACAATTACAAAGCGGCAGATGCGATGGCAGCACGCAACACGCGTATTCCAAGTGCAAATGAAGCAATGCATTGCAATGTCAACAGTGGTTAACGCAGCTGTGTGTGTGTGTGTGCGTGTGTGTGTGTAGGGGTGTGTATGGGTGTGTGTGGGTATGTGTGGGTATGTGCCTGATTGTGGGTGTGTGCAGAGTGAGTTATGCCAGCTATCGATGAGGCATTTGCACAAATTCCTTCACTCATTTTATTTACACGCTGCATTTTTGTTGCTGTTGTTGTTGTTGTTGTTGTTGTCGTTGAGGTCGAAAGCGGCGTGCAACACTGCAACAGATTGTGGGCTTAATGAAGAGCTGAAAAAAAATGGAATAAAGCATAACAGAACTTAAACAAATACTTGCCATCCCTTTTAATTTAAATTCATGGCATGAGGCAGAGCAAACAGAGAGGCAGGTGATGTTTGGTTGAAAGGCGAAGCGAAAAAAAAGAAAAATAAAGAGAAAAAAAATAAAGAAAGATGTATAGAGTAAAAAAAGTGCTTAAAAAACTATGAAAGAGCAGAGTTTTAAGAGATAGAGGGCAAAAGAAATGTAACTATTTTGTTAGTCAATTAATATAAATTTTAAAATGATCTAATTTATTTTTATATTTACGTATCTAGAATCTAGTCCAAATTACGCCTATTAAAGTCAAGCTGCGCTGCCTTGCTCTTAACTTAAATAGAAACTTCTTTGAAACATTCTAAATAGAGAACCGCACGCAATTCATAATCCATAAACTAAAAAGGAAAATAACAAACTTACATATTCTTTAAGAACTTAACCAGGTGCTTTTCGCTTGTGCATACCATCCCCCCTCCTTTCTCCCCCTCTTTCTTTGGCACGCTCTATGCGGCTACAAAGTTGCTCTGCGAAAAAGCCAAAAAACAAGCAAATTGAGAAGCCAAAAACGAGACGCGCACACTTTGGCAACTTTTTGCCTGGCGATGAACAAACTAAAACACATATTTAATTCGCAGCGGTTTTCATCACTTCCACGCCCCCACCCCCTACTCTTCCTCTTCCATTTGCTATGGCGCTCTTAAGTTTTCAAATGTTCACACAATTTTGTGTGGCCAAAGGAAAAATGGGAAGAAAGACGTCACCTTCATTTAAAATCTTTCCCCGAAAAAAGCCCTCAACTTGAGCGCCCACAGCGGGATTATGTGAGCGTAAATGCACGCGTGTATGTGTGTGTGTGTGTGTGTGAGGGTATATATTACATATGTATACCTGCTGTGGTGACATTTTACGGCTTTTTCTTTGTTAATTTCATTTGAGGCATTTAAAATGTGCGACGTAGCTGACAGGCTGAGGCTGACAACTAAATACACACACACACACACACACGTGCAGGGGAAAACTTTGTCAGTGTGTGTGTGTGTGTGTCAGGCAGAGTCTTCTGGTAACTTTTTTAATGACTTCGCCAGCGAGCCCGCAGCACATAAAAGGGAGAGAAAGGAAAGTCTCTTTCGCGTGCCAGAATATTTAACCACAAACGACGAGACGTCAAAATTAATTAGAAATAAAATTAGTTTTTAATGCGACAGTGTGTGTGTGTGTGTGCTGATAAAACAAATGAAAAGCTAAAATTTCTTGTCAAAACTTTGAGTCTACTGCGTGTGCGTGTGTGTGTGTGCGAGAGTTGTGCGGAAATGAATTCATTTACAGGCTGCAAAAAAATCGTAGCATACTTATTGGGGCAGGCAGAGAAAGTTACTTAAAGCAGCAGCCTGCTCGCTGCTCTCTCTCTCTCTCTCTCTCTCTCTCTCTCTCTCTCTCTCTCTCTAGAATATCCCTTTCTAATGCGTTTGCATTGTAAGCAGCTACTGCTGGCTGCAAACTGTTGAACAACCTCGGGCTCAAGAAGGCAAAACAACAATATGACCAAAAGACAAATAGCAAATACGCAGAGACAACACACACACACACACACACACATACACAGAAGTCCACACAGAAGTGCACTTTAGCTGGCCTTGTTGTTGTTGCTGTTCCCAGACGCCGATGAGGTTGAGTTTTATGAACAGAATGACGACGTTGCAATCGTAGCCGAAGCAGGCAAATAAAAGAGGCAAACGCAATGTGAAAAGCAAAAAAGAGAGAGAGAGAGAGGGAAAGAGGGAAGGGGAAGTAGTGGAACAACCGGAAGAAAAGTGCCAGGAACTGAAGTTCTTGCCACTTTAGCTGCAGGTCTTGCCACAGCTGTGGAAAAAATGAAGAGCTGAACGACAAAAAAAAAGAAAATGTTCCAGCAAAGGTGAACAACTTCAGCAGCCTATGGCAGGGCGGGGGAGGGGTAGAAAGAGAGGGAGCTGGGCAACCCATTTGAGTACTGCTGACACAAAAATCAACGCATGGAAAGTAGGACAAGTGTCAAAATCACTTAAGTGCGAATGCTACGCCAAATAGAAAGAAAGAAAACGAAGGGAAGCAAAGAAAAGCAAAGCGAAAGCAAAGCCAGCGAGGCGAACGAGCACTGAAATGGACAAAGGGGACGAGGCACAGACAGACAGGGAGACAGAGAGCGGGACAAGCTACCAGGCTACCTTCAAGGATGACGCTGACGCTGACGGTGACGCTGATGATGACGACAAGCTCGCTGAAAAGCAGCATGAAATGAAAGACAAGCCGCTGGAGGAGGAAACGGATTTAAGTAGTGGCTGCCAGGGAACAATAGCAAATTGCACTGAGTGTGCCAGCAACTAGGTGTATGTGTGTGTGAATAGTTGTGTGTGTGTGTGTGTGCTGCATGCTACTTAGTTATAACTGCAATTCAGGCAGCCAAAGTGCTAAATGAAAAGGTGGCGCCGTCGAGGATGCAGCTCACGTGTCCCCTCCGCGCTAAGCTGCATAATTAAGGGCGGTTCCCGAAAGCTTTTTCGAGCGTGAAATACGCGTTTTAGCTCTATGAAAAATACAATGTTTTTCAATTATTATTTGAAAGCAATATAAGTGGAAATTGAAAAAAAGTTTTAGTATAAAATCAAATTATCTAGGGATGATAAAAGTTTATGGTATTGTTATGCGATTCAGTCGCTTACAGCAGATGATTTTTAATGTCTAGGAAACTGCCTGCCAGTTGAACGCATATTTCCCTCTAAAAAAAAAAAAACTGTCTGTATGAACACTTATATCTGAGAGACTTTAAGAGCTACGTCTACCAAATTTAATGAATATAAGTTATTTTACTATCTCACAAAGCGCAAGCTGATTTTAGAACACTTCCTCCTTTATTTAAAAAATAAAAAAAAAAAACAAATTTCAAATTATTTATTATGTCTATCCACTTGTCTGAAAAGTTTATGCTCTAAATAAGGGGTATATCATTCTCCGTTTTGCGTTTACACTATTCTTTAATGCACTCCCAATTCAAGGCTTTTGTTTTACCCAAACAAAATAAATATACCAAAGCATAAGACAGTAAATCAAAGCCTTTTGTTAGGCACTACCTCAACAGAACTGGCTAGAAATATACCCAGAAAATATTCGCTTTTAGCCCACTTAAGCTGACATATCTTTAAAGTGAATCTTCAGCTTAAGAGCTCAGCTTAAAAGGTTCTTCACGCCGCCGTAATATCATTAGAGCGAAAGGAGTAACCAACAGGGTGGCTAGAATAAGTTAATGTAATTTATGATAGACTGTACACAATCAAAATGGCCGCCACATAGTAAAGAGATGAGCGAGAAAGAAAAGAGAGAGAGACAGATGCGTTTTTTCCGCTTTCATCGTGTAATTACGAGCGCATTCTTTTCGCAGTCATTAAAAATGACAAATTCCGGACACAACAGCAAAGTAGGACACCCCGTTGCAGACAGAGACAGCCTGCTAAGAGGTGCGAAAGAGAGAGAGACAGAGAGTGTGGAGTGACGACCAAATGAAATATGCTTTCGTGCAGTTCACGCGCTTAATCGCATTCATAAAACTCAGTTTTACGACTTTTGAGGCATAACACAAAAAAATGAGAAAAATGAGAAAAGGTTTTTAATGCGTAACTTCTGCTGCCAAAGGGGGCAGGGAGGGGGTAACGACTTGCGGGTAAAAAGGGTTACACATCAGGCGATTAAATGCGCAAAAGATTCCATAAGGCGAAATTAATGTGCCCGAGGGCGTGGCCCCAGGCAGGGCGAAGGCGTTAAGGCGTTGGAATACAGGTGCGCCTTCTCCGGCTCCTGCTGCTCCACTGCCAGAGCCTTTGGCTGCTCCTTCTTGTTCTTGGCTTTAATTGCCAGTGACAGGCGAAAGCGTTAATGAAATTACAAAGTGTGATTATTGCCCCGCAGGTGCCTGGCCAAAAGTTACCAAAATTTTCAAGGGCCATGGCACATTGAGTTAAGAAAATTGCACACTTTCTGGCAACGTCATTTTCCATAAATATTTTCATCGATGTGAGATGCCTTTTGTGCTATAGGAATTTTGCCTTCTGGCTTCTCTATGCAGCCTGTTATGCAGCTGCCTTGCAAGCACGTAAATATTCCGTATACGCCCCGTGGGCCAGGCTTACTTACACAATGCCCAAATAAAAATCGATGCTATCTACAGGCAGGCACATAAAATCAAATTCAAATCGAAATCATAAATATTTGCCAAGTGCAGGCTAAGAGAAATCCCAAAAAAAAAAAGGAAAACCTTAAAATAAAAGGCGAAAACTGAGAGAGAAAATCGATAAGATCGCATGGAAGTCAGGCAATTAGCCAGGCATAGGCCTGCTGCCTTGCTTCATAACTCAATGGACCAGGCCAACAGTAGCGCCAGCAAAACACGCTTTAACAAAGCCAACAGCAGGTGGCCGGCATAAGGCAAAACCCAAAGCCAAATGGCGAAGTTGGCCAAGTTTGGCGTGCTGAGCAAATGCGCCTTCTCCATTGTTTTCCCACGCAGAGAGAAAACACTGAGAGAGCACACAATGCACCACGGCCACTTCACGTCGACTGCCTTGTTTAGCTGGTAAGACACACACAAACACACACACCCACACGCACACACACACACACAGCTGCAAACATGCATTTCGATAGCTCGCACATTCGATATGAATCCGTGCCGGGGCTGCCTTGCTTTTCCATTAACTTTGTGGACTCAACGAAGCGCATGAAAATGTCAAAATGCACTCTCGATGCGGCAGCAAGGGCAGCAAGTAATATCACCAATCCCGTACCCCCCTGCCCCCTACTCCCTACCCCATACCGAATACCTTATACCTTATAGCAAATATTCGTCAATGTAGTCAGCGATATGCAGCGTTTGGTCAGAGGCTGGACAGTTCTGTAAGGCGATTTCAATGCGATTCGGTCGCGAAAACTGCTTAAAAAAATCTATAAAAGTTCTATATAATCTACAGCTATATTGCATGAGTTTTAAGAAAGTTGGGAGACGAAATAAATATGTATAGCTCATACAGTCTTTAATCTTGTCTAATATTTCCGTTTACTGCAAATTCCTTTGCTTTTTCAAACAGACTAAAAAGTATAAAAGTTTCTTTTTGAACTCACCATGGAGCACCCCTTCCTACCCAGCTGATACATGGCCACATTGGCTGCTAGTTTGTTTTGCTTTGGTTGAGGAAACAAAGCAAAGCAAAGCGAGAAAGAGAAAAAGCAAGAGAAATCATATTTCAAAGGCGTAAATGAAATTGCAAAAAGACAAAAGTTGAACAAAACAATTCGATGGCAGAGCTGCTCCCCTGATGCTCCATTCACTGCCTCTGCCTCTGCCTCTGCTGCTCCTGCTGCAGCTTCACTTGAACTCACATTGGTTCACATCTCATCGCATCGCATCGCATCGCATTGGAGTTGGCTTTGGCTCGCATCGCATCTCATTTCATTTGCACTTCAGCGTTTTGTTTCTCTATTGAGATTTGCACTCGAAGCGAGAGCTGGGAACGGCTTCAGCTTGATTGAAAGTAAATGTTGCTCAGATCGAATGGAGATGGCGGCAGAGATGGCGCGGATGGAGGGGGGAGGCTGTTGGTGTCTGTCAGGCAAACGCTGCGTATGTGCAATATTTCAAACAGCTTTGGAAATTCATGTCAGAATCGCAGCGTGCTTAAAAATGGCGCTCGTTAAAAGCGCAACAGCAGCAACAGCGGCAACAGACAACAGCCGGCTTCAAGAGAGTTGCCAGCAGAGCTCAAAGGGTGAGCCGAACTACTTACATACCCTGTGAATGTGAACAAAAAAAAACGAGTTATTTATGAATTAGGTTTAAATAATATTTAAAATATTTAAAATATTCTAAAACCTTTATTCATTTGTCAAGTAATTTTTATTGCAGCATTTAAGTGTGACCATACTTGTAATTTAAATTAATTGAGCTATCGATAAGCAGAAATCGATAGAAAAAGTAGATGTTTTTAAGGCACAGAGTTCGCAGTTCTTTTGCCTATGCTAATACTTACAAATTACAGAGTATCTACGCGTTGTGTACACTCTCAGCTGGCATTCTAACTTATTCTTTGTTGCTGCAGCTACTGCTGCTGTTGCTGCCTCTGTTGCTGCTGCTGCTGTTGTTGTTGTTGTCGTTGTTGTTGGCAAATTAATGACAACATGGCGCAGGCATTTTCATGTCAGCGCGAACAGACTGCGATTTTTAATACCCGCGCGAAAGGAGTTAACAATTTGCATTGTTAGAGCAACAACATCTCGCGAAGAATGAATAGAAAGAAGGAGAAGTAGATGCCGAGAGAGGTAGGGAGAGTGAGAGAGAGAAGGAAAAGACTTACTACATGGCAAACAGATTCTAATTGTATTGCAGCAGACTGATTGAATGAACCAATTCCCCTTTGTTTGGGGGCTTATTGTGCAGTTTTGTATCGTGTATCGAGTTTTGCTGATCATAAAGAAGGGACTTAAGTTGAAGATAGACAACAGAGATTAGTAAAATTGTTTATAAATAATAAAGCAGTAGTTTAATACTATAATAACTAAATTAATTGCAAGTTAAACTTTTAATTGATTTATGAATAACTTTAATACATTTCTTTTATTTATTTATTATAAAAATTTTAAAAAAAAAAATTTATTTTTATTTTCTGGAAGTCAATATATTTTTCAAGCAATTTTAACTTTTCCCACTTTAACCTGATCTAACTTTCCAGCTCATTTCGTTGTGCAAGGTGACAGTTCCGAAAAATACTTAAAGAGTTTCCACGAATCCTTTGCGTCTTCCATCAGGGACTCACGGAAATGTGCCCCAGCTCATTTGTTCGCTTTCTCATCCTCAACTTAAGCTAATTTTTTTTTTGCTTTTCCTCTTTTGTTTTTACATTTTAAATTTGTATTCGAAAAGTTGGCGAGGCCATTTTAAATTTTTCATTGGAAACGTGTTGGATTTTTCCCACTTGAGTTGGATTTGTTTTCTCTGCGAGGCTGCTCTTTTTTTATTATTGCTGTTGTTGTTGTTGTTGTTGCTGTCATTTTGTTAATTTATTGAAAGCAGCTCTGGAAAAAGTTTCGTTTGTAGTCGCTGTCGCAGTTGAGTCGGGGGAAATCTCAACGGTGCGTCTAAACCTTTTGCGTGAGCCAAGTTTTCTGGCTGTTAACGCGGCAACTTCATCAACCGGAGGCACGTGCGGGCTGCCAGCTCGGCTCCAAGGTCTGCCCCCTTGCTCCGGTAGTATTGCAACCCGTCCCCTTGTTGGGGACGCAACAGCAGCCGTTGACATTGATTTGGGTTGCGGCAAGGGTTACAGTTTGCCTACCCCTTGCCTTAGTACCTCCTGCCCCGCTTTCCTGGAGTAAAGCAACCCATTTATTTACTTAAAGTTTTGCTGGCATTTTGCGCTCATTTATATTTTTGGCGATTGCTTTTTGGGTCGCAAAATGTGGCACACGCCTTGCCCTGTGTGTGTGTGTGTGTGTGTGGCAGCTGTGCAACATGTCAAACGTTTGTTGCAGCTGCCGCATCTGCCACGGCGCTGCGCTTAATAAGCAGCTTACAACGTGCCGCAGTCAGTTTGTCACTCATCTTGCTTCATCATGCAGTAAGTGTGTCAATGCAACTGTCAAGCCTGCGCCCGCACACTAAGCAAAGCAACCATGCCCCCCCTACGTACACGCCTACTTCCACAGCCACGCCCACAGGGTTCCCACTTCATATCTCGCCCCGTCTCTGTGTCTATTTGCGCTGCTGCTTATTGCAAAACTTGTCATTCGCAATTTCAGCATTTTTTAAATACTTTATAAAAGTAAGGGGGACCGTGCTAGAGCATAATTATAAGCATGTTCATAAATACACTATCTATCTATATTATATAAAATTTGTATATGTTTTGTGTATATTTCTAAATTTATTAGTTCTTAAAGAAAGGAAAGGAAACTTGAAAAAGTGAATTAAAGCTTGCATTGAATATATTAAAAAAAATTACAAATTATTAAAAATCATAGTTTAAATCTTAACTCACCTAAAACATAATTATTTTTTATATTATGCAACACTTTTTTATAGATATTACTTCGTTTCTAGAAAGCGTATTCCAGTTGCGGTTACTCCAGCATGATATCCCTCTTTTTGTTACATTTATATATTTTTTTTTTTTTTACTTTCCCACAAACTGCTCGCAATTCGCACATGTAAATTTTCTACACTTGCCACGCCCCCATTGTGTGTTTCCTTCCGCTTCCGCTAGGCCTCCTGCGCCAGTGCTGCCTAAGTGCTTGTAGTAAATGGCCTTATACGGTCCCTCGTCATCACACTTTTTTTCTAGCGAGCACGCATTATATTTTTTCTCTTTCTTAGTTTAAACACAAATTTAAATTTAAATTAAAGACTCGGGATTTTTTTTCTCGTTTTTTTGAGTGTCAGCAAAAGTTTCGGCGCGCAGCTGCAAAAATGCCGCCTAAATAAACAAATTAATTTGCGGGCGTCGTCAGTAATTTTTTTTTTTTTAATATACCCTCTCGTTAAATGTTTCTTTTTTTTTATTTCATATTCTGTTTTTTTTTCTCTCGTTCTGCTTTTTTGTTCGTCTGGTTTGATGCCATTAAAAAGGATTATGTGCTTGGGAATTTCCCGTCGGCTTTTTATTTATATTTTCTTTCTTTTTTAATTAAAAAATTTACGTGTTTTAAAGCTGAAATTAAATGGGGGAACTCTGCTTTTTTATCGATTTTTTTTTTGGTTATTGCTATATAGTAATTTTGCATTATATATGCGCATATATAATTTGATATGGCATTTCAGCTGTGATTTTCAAATTAAATGAAAGCGCCGCTTGCCATAAAAAATGTACAACATCAAGTTGAAAATAATAAAACAATATGGCACTAAAAAATGAGAAAAAAAAAAGGTAAAACGATAAGGTTGCCAAAGGAGGCAGAAATTGTCTGGCAAAGTACAGAGAGGTAGAGGCAGGAGCGCACAAGAAACGCGAATATTACCAAGCAAAAATATATAACTTAAAGTCGTTCGATTTTGATGAAAGTTACTAAGAGGCTCGAAAAATTGTTTATGTTTATGTGTGCGAAATTTCAAAAATCTACTTTATAGGTCCACAGAAATAAACGTTCCTTAAGTCAGGCTCACGCTCATAACTGCCACTAAGAGTGAGCATTAGCCCAGCATACCCTACCTTTGTTCCAGCTACGTAGTATTTTTCAGAATATCGTATCATATGCATATCATGTTGAATTTTCATATTCCACAAACGCAATTTAAATATTTATTTCATTTCGATCGATACGAAGTTTATTTTCAAACAATAACTTTGCTAAAAAGTCTATTAAACACGTTTATTTACTCGAAATTGCAGCCAGCTAATAACAATTTCAATTTCGTTGTTGATTATAATTTTGCATGTTTTTTTTTTCTACAAAATATACTGCTAACTGTTTTCAGCAGTAATCCCCATAATTCACGGGGGACTTCAATTAACAACGTGCAGGGATATACAAAAAACACACAGTGTTCCAATCGATGACCTATTTCTGCATATTCCCTGAATATTCCATATTTTGTATTTATTTTATTTGCTTTTCTTTATTTTATTTTATGTTTTATTCAGTTTTTTATTTTCATTTTATTTAAATGTATTTTTTAAGCGACCCCCTCGGGCAGCTGATGCTGCGCAGAGCAGAGCTTTAATATTTGATGAGCAGCCTCCTCTGCCCCTACTTGCCACTGTGCCCCTGTTGCTGCGTGCCTCTGCATGTGGCACGTGTCCTTGCCAGGCAGCAACGTTTTCAATTAAATTTTCACAATTTTCCGCCGCCTACTCAAGAGCAACGGCTTATGCGATAAATATCATGACAAATACTTCCGAGCGCGACGGCGACTGGGATGGGGGGATGGTTCCCTTTGCCCGCCATCTTTATTTTGTTGCTTACTGTATTTGCTTCTTTATGGCGCACCTACTAGAAGAGGGAGAGGGGGGTGGGGGGAGGGTAGGCATACAACTTCCGTTTGCCACATGAAAATGTTCGTCGTCTTTGTCGCTGTCGCAAAAGTGGAAACGGAGCGCGTGGCATGTGGCAAGTGGAGCTGCCAAGCTGACGCCAGCCTGCGGGCTTAACTGGTTGCATGTTCTTATTGTTGCTCTATTGTTGTTGTTGTTGTTGTTGCTGCTGCTGTTATTGTTATTGTTAGCAATTAACATGTTTTCAACACTTACAGAGAGAGAGGCAGGGAGAGAGAGAGGAGGAGGCTCGCACGAAAGTTGCATGTCTGGCAACTGGTCACAATGGCGTCGCCTGCAGCTTGCGGCCTGCCACGTCTGCTTGCCACTTGACGCTGGACGCGTAAATTGCACGCACACGCGGCGACAACTGCCGACTGCGGGACAGGGGGGGAGAGAGAGAGGAAGAGACACACCGACGAAGACACGGCAAACACAAAAGATACAGGCAGACAGACAGACAGACAGACAGACCGAAAGACAGACAGGCTAACGGTAACGCAAAAGGCGCATAGTCTGTCGCGCCCAAAAGCATGCAACAATGAAAGCAAGCCCAGCACAGTGGTACACAGTATGATGGAAAATGTAGACAGAATTTAGACTTGACATTTTTTAAATTCAATTGAACTGGAATCATAAACAATTTAGAGAGGTTGAACTGTACTGCTTATGCATTTTTAATATACAAATAAACTATCATTTTTTATTCAATAACAACCAAATATAAACATTAGTGGGGTGATAATTAAGTTTAAAAAGCTATAAACCATTTATTTTCTTCATTCAACAATATTTGACTTGCTTTTAAAATTTATTATGTATTTTCAACCATATAAGGGCTCTGAGCTTACCAGTTAATAGCCAGTTTCATTGCTAAAGAATTCCCGTACGTAAGCAATATATATTCAAGAATTTTCTTCACAAAATCTTAGCAGCTATTGCACCACTGTCATAATACTATATGAATTTGTTTCTCGTCATTGTTTACGCTTTTCTTTGTCTTTTTTTTTCTACAGAAAAAACCTTTTTCGGGGAAAATCGTTATGCGAAAAGAATTATACAGATTGGCAAAACACACACCAAGAGAGAAGCAGGAATAAGCCTCAGCATTGCTGGCGTGTTATAATAACATTAAAAAGGAGGAGAAATTAAAAAGTATTTAATATGCTTATCAACTTGAATTCATGTTTAAATCAAGTCAAAATTAGTTGCTCAGTTTCTGTACCACTTGCCCCACTGTGCCGCACTGAAAGTCTCTGCCACGCGCCACTTTGACTTTGTCATTAGCAAATGCGCTTGAGGCAGTGCAGCGAAAGCGAAGCCAACTTCAACTCGGTTTCAACTTTACTTGAGGGATTTATGCAGACCTGCCTTTTCCTGCTCCCCTGCCACATCCTCTTCCTGCTCACCTTCTTCTTTCGGTGTCTCTGTTGTTGTCGCTTTGTCCTTTCACTTCCGTTTTGTGTGTGTGCCGGGCCGGTCTCATTAAAGTTTCTCAGCCGCAGCCGGCGTCCTGTCGTAATTATTGCCACAGCTGGAAGAAGAAGGAGAAGAAGGAGAGGAAAGATGGGAAGCAGAAGCAGAGCAAGGCGAGAAGTGATGCCTGGGCGAGGGGCGCTCAAGCAGTTGCAAAGTTATTTACAATTCGAAACTGTCGCCCATTTTGATATTGAATAAATATGCTAAACGCTCAAGCAGCGCAGCTGGCGCACTGCACTTCCTGCCGTCACTTAGGCTGCCTCTCCTGCCACGCCCCTTCCTCTCCTGCCGAATGCAATTGCACAATTCCCTCAATTGTGCACAAAATGTTGGCCCAAAATGCTGCATAAATTGTTTTGGCAACAATTCAAGCAGGCAAATCCAAAAGACGCCTCTGCAAACCGGATTGGATGACAGGCAAAGAAGTCAGTCCAAGTCGCAGTCACAGGCGGAGACGCTGAGGAGTCGGAGACGAAGGCCCTTGGCAAATCCGGAAGCAGCTCAACGGCAGCTGCCACCTTCCCTGCCTGCCTGCCTGCCCGCCCAGCTGGTAGCAATCCTATGGCTAATTGAAGTACTCAGACAATAAGGGGATTACACTGGCACAAATTTTCTGGCTATTTAACTGTGAAAGCATCGAAAAGTTACACGGTTGATTCTTACTTTGCAGCATATCTCACTGGCTGTTACCCTGTAGAAAGATAATCGTTTAAATCGGGTATATAAATGTCAGTTTATTTATAAAGCAATTTAATAGAATTTAATCAATTTCTATCTAGTAGATCTCTGTAATAAAGAGCTCTAGGCTTCTTAAATTTGATGTATAGCTTTGAGATAATGCTGAGCTGCAGTATATATTTTTTTGATAAGAATTACTTACCCTAAATTGCAAGAAATCAACATTAATCAAAAAATATTCAATATCTCGGCAACTAAGGGTGCTACGCTTACGAAATTTTGTGTAAAGCTTCTTAAAGGACTTATTAAATAAGTTTTGTATTTACACCAAAAATTAGTCAACCCGTTTATACAGAAATTAATAAAAACTTAAATATCTGTAGGATCTCAGTAGTTAACTCAGCTGCAGCTGGCAAACTTGCTGTGCGGCTGCTACACAGACTATAGAAAGATAATTTAATAGTATGATAAATATTACTAACAACAGTTTTAATAGAAACTAAAAATCCAAGCTGAAAAACTGCAAAAAATCTATTATCTTTTTTTATACACATAATTTTACGCACTTTATTTTCCAGAGTTTATTAAATTCCTTTAGTTTTTGATTAAAGTTGGCTTGTCCTGCGGAATTCCCTTTGGCAGGCAATCACAAAGATGTCAAACGCACCTAGAGAAAAAAGGGAATCTTTATTTATTTTTGTGAAAATTGCCAAACGCATTTGGCAGCAGCGACCTTAAAGAGTTTACTCCTGCTCTGGGCGCCTTGAGCTGAATTTTCTAAATAATTTCACTGAGCCTTATTACGCCTGGCCTGCCCTTTTTGGGGTTGGGGAGGGGATATTCTTGGGTGATGTCCTGCTGTAGACGGGCACTTAGGGGGCAGCCATGTAACAGGTTGCAAGCACATCTCACAGGAGATTAGGCAGTCGAGAAAGAGAGTAGCAGCTGCTGTGTTTCGCCTCTCTGCCAGCGGGATGGGATCGGGTAGGGTAGGGTAGGGGTGCTTCCATGAAGAGGCCTCCATTTGTAAGCCATGTCAGGCAGGTGAAGCTACAAGCCGACAGAGGGACAGGCAGGGCAGGCGGGCGGATGGATGGGCTTAAGCCGTCGTATTGCTCTTAAATTCCGCCCGCTCCCCTCCTCCCCTCTCCCTGTTGATAAAGCCTTGCCTTGCCACGCCCACGCATAAAAAGCAGCCCCATTGTACTGTGGAAAAAAGCAAATATTTGTGTTTCTGCTCGACTGCCTGAACGATTGAACTGAGAGCGAAATTTGAACTGTAGCAAATCACACGCGTTTGATTGATTGATGATTTGGCACAAAGGTTACTCCGCCCCTCTCTCTGCCCCCCTTCCCGCTTCCCTCTTCGCTCTTTACACGTATTTAATATTTATACAAAAAGCGAAAAAGAAAAGAGAATATCAAAAAGAAACAACGAAATGTGTGCGAACAAAGCGAAATTCGCCTCCTGCCTACACGGCAAAGTTTACATTAATATGCATTGCTGATAAGAGGGAATACCTAACTATAGCTATACCTAACTTGTCTCCCATTCTCTCTTGCCTCGCAGTCCCCCCTCAATCTGTCTATCTTGTATCCATCTAGCGCCCTGTACAAATCAAACAAACGCAATAAATCAACGCAAACGAAATGAATTTTGATTGTCATTGATTTATGTGAGTTGCAGTGTAGAAGGAAACCATTCCGAGACGGTTCCACTTGCTCAACGGACACGCCCACACGCCCAGACGCCCATACGCCCACTCACCCAGTGCCCATGCATTATGGCTATAGATAATCATGACAATTGGAATATGCTGCTGCCCCAAATAAAGCAATTCCCTTGAGTATCAACTAATCACAATTACATTAACGAAACTCTGATGAGGTATTTCTTGAATATAGGTGGAAACTCTGGCTGTATATTGTTCATATAGATATTTATAGAGTTTGTCTTTATATAGCTTTATTTCTTCTGTATTTTTTTGCTATTTTTATTTGTTTTACTATCATTACTTAACTAATTTTCATGGCAATTCATTTCAATACTTTTAAAACATTTTGAAACGCATTTTAATACAACCAAAAATGTTTAATTAAATCTTCCTTTTTTTATTTATATAGTTAGCTAATTATTCCACATAATTTTCATGTTTTACTTTTGCCATAAAACGCATAAAATAATTAAGCAGAAAAGTTGGCAAATTCCACCTGATTGTGCTCTGCACATGGCATATCGTTTAAAGTTATTGCCTGTAAATGAAATTTGCGAGCTTTTCATGTTCTCATGCTATTTCTGGCTTCGTCTATAGAGCAATGCAAAAGTAGTAATTCCCGTTAAATTCCATTCTGTCTCCCCCCTCTCTCTATCTCTCTTTCTGTCTCTCGTTTCGGGTCAAAAGTGCCAAACTTGTTGCCTACTTTTGGGCATCGCTGGTCGTTTGCATAACGCACAACTCTGGGCATGTTTTCCCCATCTCTCTCTCTCTCTCTCTCTTTTTACACTCTCTCTCTCTTTCACTCCCACACTTTCCTGCTCTTTGGCCCTGCTAATTGTTAAAACTTTCAATTACAATGAAACAAATGCCGATGCCAAATGTCTGCGGCGTGTCGTTCATTTAGTGCGTCATTCAGTGCGTCAATGTGCCAGTCTGTCAGTCATTCAGTCAGTCAGTCATTCTCTGCATACGTCCGTCTGTCAGTTGACTTCAGTTGGCAAGTGCAAATTACGTTTCAAATGTTGTTGGCAACTCGTCAGTTTTGTTGCCATCGCCGCCGACGCCGTCGCTCATTGTTCTACTACGTGACCCAGCAAAATTAACGCTATGATGGGGTTGATGTGGGGGGAGGGAAGGAGTATAGGTAGGCGTGGCACTATAAATTGTAAGCCTTGAACTTTGACTGACGAACGGCTTGAGCCGCCTTGATAGTTGCGATTGCGTTGATTACGCGGCGTATGAGTGATATTAATTAAGTACACCCAAAATACGCGCAAGTGGGGGCTGTAAATAAGTGTGAGTGTGTGTGAGAGTGTGTGTGTGAATATTTGTGTGTGTGTGTATACAAGTGTATATAAGTTGTGTGAGTGTGTGTGCGCTTTTAAGTAGTTATGCAAATGTTAAGCAAATAGCGGCCTTTTGACCTGAAAAAGTCAATACAAAAATGCACATGGCCAGAAAGCGAGTGAATACACCTTCAATCACACACACCCACACACACACACTCAATCAGCCACACACACACACACTTAATCACACACACTGACAACCAAATGAACACACACTCGTCTTGGCTGCTGCTGCTGATGCGCATTGAGTCGCTTGCACAGGCGACAAGGTTGTCGAAATTGTTTTTATGCATGTGCATATTTATTATATATAATAGAATTATTATTATATATAATAGAATAATATATTATTGATAGAAAGATTTAATAATTATTTATAAATAGTTAACATTTCTTATAACTTATAACTTACCTTGCCCAAAAGGGACTACGTCACTTTTGTCTGCCTCTTTTGGGGCGCATCACTTGCCAATTACCTCCGCCTTAATGAAATTGTAAATCGCATCCTTTGCGGGGAGCAGGATTGACCCAGGCCTTTGCCCTGCCCTGCTGCCTACTCCCTGTGCGAGCTGCTCAACAGGATTAATAAAATTGTTAATTATATCCGTAGGGAAATATTGACTCGGGCATCGCCTCCTTCTGCTCCTCCTTCTCTCCTTCTTCCTGCTCTTCAAGCGCATTTGCCGCATTTGTGGGGTGCAGCCGGGAAAAATCGAATTTCGAGAGTTGTAAACTTAATTAAGATCGGGAAAAGGCCGTGTGGGGCAGGGCAGGGCAGGGAGGCAGAGCTGATTTTGTTTGATTTAAGCAGCGGCAGCTGTAATTATGTTGCTTCTGTACTGTATATAAACACGTACTTACTGTGTGCGACTGTGTGTGTGTGCAGGGGTCAAAGGCAGTCGAAGGGTCACAAACAGCAAACGGGAGAAGTGTGAGAGAGAGAGAGAGAGAAATCTGACCAGCTGTCGCTGATTACCACAGACAGCGAAAAAAAATAAGATTGGAGCAGGCAGACGGCGGGCAGGAGGCGCCTTCCGACATTTCACGGCTCATTAGGCATGCACATACGTTGCCAGAGAGGGGAGGGGGAGAGGGCAGAGCAGAGTATGGGTTTACTAGCGATACATAGAGTTACACAGCGACTCCTCTCTCTCTTCCCCTGCTATCCCTCAGCCCACTCAGCTCGCAGTAAATTCAATTTTCTACGACGCCGATTTGGTTTCCGCACGTCTTGAGCTGCGTCACTGTAGCCGGCGCACGCTGCCATGAATATAGTTATTGCCAACAAGTCGGAGGCGCCATGCTCCTGGCTCCCGGCCCGGTCTGGTCTGGTCTGGCACTCACTCGTTAGCGTTGGCGCAGCGCAAAATAAATGATAAGAATCTGTGCGCGCTGCTCATGAATTACAAATCGCATAAAGGATTTGCCAGCGGCTCGCCAGCGAGAGAGAGAGAGAGAAAGAGAGAGAGAGAGAGAGAGAGGGAGAGAAAGAGAGGAGGAGAGAGACTACTCGAGGATGCTGCGAACTTCAAGTACGCTGCGCACTTGAGCTGAGGCGAGTCGAGCCGTGTGGGAGGAGCGTATTAAAATGCATTGCAAGACGCTGTTTACAATCGAGTGCTTGTAATTCGCAAGTGGTTTAAGCACAAGAGCCATTAAATCAAACACGCACACATTGATAGTTTTTCTTTCGATTTTCTTTTCATTTCATTTCTCTTCTTTTTTTCGTTTCTTTTTCTATAAAATGTAGAATTTGTCAGCTGTCTTTATTAGGACTAAGTATTCTTTTTGTTTTAGGACTAGTCGACTAATCGTTTATTATATATATAATCTATATGGTATATATAAGAATCAGATTGTTTAGTTCTCATTTCTTTGTCAATTACAATTACCGTTACAACTAATTATCAATTACTTTACTTATGTACAGAGTTAGTTATAGCTAGTTTCTTTTATAGTTTGTAGGTATAATTCGTTATTATTTTTTTTACATTGCATAGCATCGAGAAAAAGTATTTGCCCTTTGTAGAAAAAATTATTATCACCGTTTTCTGCTTTTCTCATCCATTTTCGAAATTGAAATCGATCCATTTTGTATTTCTTCGTTTTTTTTTTTTTTTTGTTGTAGTACGCTTTTAGGAAAATAGCCTTTCTAACATTCTAAGTAGACTAGTTCTTGAAATTTTACAATAGATTATTGTTCTTGGTATTGTTACGTCTTCGTCTTATTTATAAGGTTTTTGGAATAATCAGTGGACAAATCTCAGAGTTAAAGGCAAGCGAGGAGAGGAGAATAGAAAAGAACAATATATGTATGTGTATATAGGGGAGATTCCATACGTGTAGGAAACTATACTAGAAAGGGGAAGGTATTACAATATAAAAAGCATTTTGCGGCAGTCGGTTTTGGTTAGTTTACACGAAATGTTTGGTATTTACACCCCTTTCTTTATTAATTTCTATCATGAGCACAATTCAAATGTGTGTGTGTCAAATCCGTTTACTTCTTCGATTTGTTTGCGCTCATTTAATATGCTAAGGCCACATTGAAATTTTCATATATATATCTTTTTATATACCACATATATATGTATGTATAGATGAAGAGTTTTCTCTTGAGCTCTTTAAACGGAATTAAATACGAAAAACGAAAATCATAAAGCGAAAATTTAATGAAGCGACAATTATTTGTATTATGCGCACATTAATTATGACAAATGATGAGTTAAGGATGGAGAAATGGGAGAAAGAAAAGGTATGCTGAAAATTTGTCGAACTGCGTAAATAAGCATAATGAATCATTATTTAATGCGAACCGCGCAAATAAACAGACACAAAAGGTGCACACAAATAAATGGAGACCGAAAAAGGAAACGCAGAAATTTAATGTAGCGTAAAGGTTTAGTATTAAATTATAAAGAACTGTGATGTGAGGTAGTGCCAGCAGGGATAAGGTAGAGTTAAGATACAGTCTTTCCGTATAACACTCTCCCAGGAATTAAAGAAACTATTTAAGAATTGGAATCGAATAAGTCAAGTACACAAAAAGGAATGTTTAATAAAGAGATCCAAATATAAAGAGTTTTTTGTTTTTTTTTTCTGTTTTTTTTTTTTCAGTGTCTTTTGTGAAACTCGAGCGAAAGTGTTATACAAAGATAATCATATAGGGGTGTGTGAGTGTGTATGTTTTATCTCAGCTTATTGAGAACGCATGACAAATGATTTTCGTTTGCTTTTCGCTGCTTCTTCTTCTTCTTCTTCTATCTTTTTTCTTTCTTTCTTCTTTGACTAACCTAACGGCATAAGCGTAAATGTAGCTTGGCTATATTCTAAACATATAGTTACATATATACAGCCCATAATCGATGCATGAGTGTAGTACTAAGCGGCAAGGCTTGAGCAGCAGGATGTATGTGTGAGTGTGTGTGTGTGTGTGTGTGTGGGATCACGGTGTGGAAGTTCCGAGTGTTTTTCAGTTCCATTATCACGCCACGATGGCGGCCATTGTTGATGGTTGATGATGATGATGGGGTTGGGCATGCGATAGAGAAGGTTCTTCATGTTGTTGTTGTTGTTGATGATGCTGTTGCTGCTGTCGCTGTTGTTGTTGTTGGCGATGATGATGGGAAATGTGATGGACCGGAAAGCTCCACAGTGCAAAAGGCATCTGCTGTTGCACCAACAAAAGCAGTTGGCGTAATTTGTTGGTCGTTGTTGTTGCTTTTTTTGTTAAAGTTGTCACACTGCGCGTTGTTGCTGCTGTTGTTGTTGTTATTGTCGTTGCTGCTGCCTGTGTCCTTGCCGTTGTTTCACTTGCAATTCCCGTTGCGACAGCATCGCAACGCGCCACCGACTCCTGCCTCGTTGCCCGCTTCCGTTCCTGCTCCCGCTTCCGTCCGCCACTCTGCCGCTGTTCCAGCTTGGCTTGGCAGCGCATCTGCAGCAACTGCAGCTCGCCGCGTCGTCATTCATCCCAGAGGCACTGTTGTTTCTGCCGCACATAATAGGTGAACTGTGTACACTTGCGGCAGGTCTTGATGCCGCAGCGATAATTCGTCTGCTGCTGCTGCTGCTGCTGTCCGCCGCCGGAGGTGTCCGCTGCGCTCTTCCCCTTGCAGTACTTCAGCCCGCAAGGATACCAACCGATGCAGGTCTCCAGTGTGCACAGGCACGGCGCCCACAGGCTGCTCACCTCGTTGCAGCGCGTCGAGAGCGCGTCCGGAAATTTTTCGGTTGCTGCCTCCAGGCTGGAAATCGAGGAGCCTAACCCAGGCGGCCCAGGTAACAACAATCCATCCCCAAGCAGCATCGTGGTTTGTGACAGCAGAGCACGAGTTGAAGTGGATGCAAAAAGCGAATAGGGTGGCCCACAACATAAAAACGGGGTGCACAAAAATAAAAAAATAAAAACAACGTAAAAAAGTTAATAAACAATTTTTTTTTTTTTTTTTTTGCTACTCGTGTGCGATTTTTCTATTTTGATTTTGACCAACTCGCTCTCTCTCCCTCCCCTCTCTCGCTCTCTCATTATGAGGCTACGCCCGACTAATTTGCAGTTTATTCAGATTAATTTTGAAAACAAGTAAACTTCGCTTGGTTGGCTTTGTTCGAGCCAGAAGGGAGAGGGGAAGATGAAGCACTCTCGGCTTTTTAAGAATATTTTAAGCTAATTAGTGTGAGGTTAAGTAGCGCAAACAGAGATCCCTGCGGTACTCAATACGAAAGTCTCTTTGGGGTTGCCAGTTATAGCGACAGTGGGGCAGCTAGAGATGGAAAGTCGTGCAGCTAAAATTTTGAAAAATTTAAACCTTCCCCTTGCATGATTTTGAGATTCCTATAGACCCTTCCAAGCTCATAACTTGGCCAAAAATCATCGGGTTTCCATGGGATATGACATTTTCTATCAAGTTTTGAATTCTAGATTAATTCTGCATCATATATTATTATTATTACAATTTTGGACTTTCCATGCTGTCTCCTGATCATGCTAGCACCTTGTAGGAACCCTTTATCAACTTCCAATACTCCTAACTTCGTCTATAATGAACAGATTCTCATATGAGATTGAAGCCCTAGCTCAATTCTACATCAAAACATTACAAATCCAGAGTAATTGAAAATTCGGATGGTTTTGAGATTCCTGTATATTCTTATAACTTGCTCAAAACTGATCAGGTTCACATGGGAGATGGTTTTTTCTGTATGGGTTGAGCCATAAATTAATTCTGCATCAAAATATTATGAATCCAGAAGTGTGGAAAATTTTGGGATCTCCATGCTGTCGCCAGGTTATGTTACACTCTAGTAGGAACGCTATATCAACTTCCAATACTCATAACTTCGTCAAAAATCAACAGATTCTAAATTTAGCATCAAAATATTATGAATCCAGAATTTTCGCAAATTCGAACCTTCCATGCTACCCCTTTGCATGGTTTTGAGAATACTATAGACCTTTCCAAACTAATAACTTGCTCAAAACAGTTTTCCCTCTGCAACTACCCGAAGTTATACAAATAAATATATTAAATTGGGTTAGGAATACTTTTAAAACGTAACCTAATCAACTATATTCCTCCCTATCTTATCATCCATTTTGATAGCCAACTATTGATAAATCCCATATTATCTAGAAGCCAATTACCCATAGCCTCGTCCAGTTCTAAGCAGCCTTGGCTGCCTGTGCACGTGATGAGAGTCCGCAGTCAAAATCAATTAGAATTACGCATAGGTAACACCTGACTTGGGGGAGGGGGTGCAGATGGCGGGCACAATGGACACAACTCACCTGGCAGTTCCGCCCAGGCCTTGAGATCCACGTCCCGCACATAGGTGGCATCTGTCGCCTCGGCGCAAAGGGATTGCAGGTGACGTGTGATGGACAGGGAACGATTCAGTTGGACCCAACTGCTCATGGTGTACGTCTCGCGTCCCTTATCCTCCTCGGGGGTGCGTATGGTGTGCGGATTCTTTTGACGCAGCTTGGCCATTGCATCCGATGAGATAAAGTCGCCCTTGTTGAACTTTGTGGCGAAGCACATGACCTGATACTGACTCTGGCCGCGCTCCTCCTCGCCCAGCACCAGCGCCTTTAGTATCTGCACCTCCTGCAATGCGATGGCGAAAGGAATGAACATTTTTTTATTATTGCTAAGGATAGTCAGGCCGGGTCCCCGTCGCCACTCATTGCTTGTTACTTACATTGCGAAAGTCGATGAGCTGCGTGATGAGGGTGCCGTCGGTCTTCTGAAACTCCAGGGTAATCAAATCCTCGCCAATGTTGGACGTAATGCTCTCCTGTATCACCTCGCCGCCCTGCAATGGATTCAACAAGTGTAAGAACAGTAAGAACTCGAACAGAGCGCATAATCCTTCGCCCTAATCCCCTCCTGCAACCACCCTACTCCTCCTCCTCCTTCCACACTGCTAGAATATTAATAGACTGAGACGCGCGACAGGAATGGAAACACAAGACGCAGCCAGCAGGCAAATTAACTATGACAGCTGCAGGAGGGGAGGAAGGAGGATCAGGCCAAGCTGGCCATGAACCAAATTAGAGTCAAGAGAATTGAAAGAAGAAGAAAAAAACAAACGAAAATAGTAAAAACTGCGAAAGGCAAAAGGGCAACACGAAAAGAAACAAGAAACGAGATGAGATGAGTTAAGGGACTATCAAGGCCCGAGTGGGCAGGGAGTATGTCTCCGAAACTAGTTCAACAACATGACAAGCACAAACAAAAACCAAAACAAAGAGGAGAAGAGAAGAAGAAAATGCTTCCCCTCTTCTTCATGTGTGAAATATTTCCAGCTCAGGCTGAGCTAAAATTAACATGTTCTCTGTGTATGATTATAACAAAACATGACTGTGTTAACCCTACTGAGATACCCTGTAAAGTGTTGTTTATATGAGTTTGATTTATTTCTACATATTTTAGATCACGCTAAAAACCTCTGCTGATTGAAGGTCAAATGTTTTTCTAGTTTTTTCTCTGTTTTTTTTATTTTTATATATTTAACCCTCATGGCATATTAACCTGATTATGCACATAAAATATTTACCCTGCCGAAAAGTTCTATGGGGCTGCCTACACAAACAAGCCAAGTCTCTCTCTCTCTCTCTCTCTCACACACACACACTGGCACGCACGCACGTGCATTAGTATGTGTGACGTGCTCTGTTTATATATGCATTGCCTTTGTGTGTTTGAACAAAGCGAATGTAAACAAAGCACACGTTGAGAACAACAAAAACAACTACAGCAGCAGCAGCAGCAGCAGGAGCAACAGCGACGTCGGCAGCGACGCTAACAGCATCAGACATTTTGGGGCCAGGGACAGCGACAACAACAACAACAAAAACAACAGACATTTCGCAATGCCGAAGGATGTCACATGTAAACAAAAAAAAAACACGCTCTCACTCTCTCTCTGCCGCTCTCATACACAAACACACACACACACAAAACACAAAAACACGTGCCACACGCGACTTTTCGGCAAAAAGGTAATCTAAAATTTATAGAAAAGTCAAAGCAAATGTCAATATTATGATTCCATGCAAGCCACGTGAATAGCGACACATACGAGAGCAAGAGAAAAGAATAACAGAAGCAAAGCATATTAAAAACTTAAAGCAAGTGTCAAAAAATGAGAGAAAAAGAGCGTGACTTGCTCAAAATGGCGTGTGGAATGTGACATAAAATTAAGTTCAAGGACAAGTGCTGGTAGAGGAGGAGAAGAGAGAGAGAGAAGCATCAATTAAAAAGAATTAACATCAATTAAACGAAAAGGAATCGACAAAAAAACAACAACATAGAAATCACAACGCAGCTGATGCACAATAACAAATGCTGCCAGACGCGCTCTCTCTCTCTCTCTCTCTCTCTCTTCGCTCTCGAATTCGAAATCGATGTTCGAAAAACAGCACAGAGCTCTGTTAGCAACAGACAAAAGGCCATTTTGACATTCACACACACACACTCACACTGCATTTTTGAGTAGCATCGAGGCGTATCAAATGAATAATATGGAATAATGGAATAATTCAAGATCATCATAAAACGCACCTGATTTTGCACATTTATCAGTAGCTGCGCCTCGCTGCTGGCCTTGTTGGCGGTGAGCAGCCAATTGCAAAGCATGAACCACAGAAAGCCGCGACTGTGCTTAAAGAAATGATAACAAGTCACAGAACGCTTGCCGCAGCGTCGGCGTCCCGATAGGCGGCTACTGCTTAACGCATTTCTGTGCACCATATGCCATTTGGATGATTTCACCTGCGGCACTTTATGCAGTTGTGTGTCTAGAATCATTTTGGGCCCGCACTACACACACTGGCCCGCCGCACTGTTGCACAAAAAACACGACGGCGCGATTATTTATTTTGTTTTTATACGATTTGCGTTGCGTTTGTAAAAATACGCGGAGAACGTTTTGTTTTGTCGTCGCGTTCGTGATGGTGCACGTCCGCTCGCTTCGAAAGTTTGACGCAAAATAACAATTGTCATCACAACAAAATCTGTCGCTCAACAGAGAGCAGAGTTCCGCTCACGAGTGAACTAGTGCAATCTGTTAACAGCAGAGATGCGTTGGCTATTTACCACCAGTTTTAGCTGCTCTTCAGTGTAGCAAATCAGCTAAATGCTGTTGTTTTAATTAGCCTAGACTTATATAATGATTTCAATCACGTGTTATGGTATAATAATTGCGTTTCGTCATTCACCTAATTCAATAAAATCACTTTCGAACTTATCAGCCGTGATTTACTTCACTGTTACCTGTGTTTATTTCATTTCGTCTATCGATAGTAGTTAAACAGCTGACATGCTTCACACAGTGCTGTCGCCCAATGTTATCGACCGACCACCACACTCCGCTCAGCTGTTGCACATTTAATGTACTAAATTTTACCCAAAACGCCTTTCCATCGCTTGTGACGTGTTGTATTTTTGTTAATTATGTTGTTTTAACTCAATTTAATTAATAAAATCTCATTTTCAACGTTGGCATTTACAATAAACCAAACAGCGACACAATGCTATCCCTACGCGAGCGACAAATAAGTGAGTAATATAGAAAATACAGCGAAAATCGACGTTGTCCAATTGGAGTTTTCGCTTTTCTTTTTTTCAGATGCGATTAAGCAAATGCTTAATTTAAATTCGCAGCAGCCAAAGGCGCTGGCAGCGGAACCCGTATGGAAGATATTGATATACGATCGTGTTGGCCAAGACATCATTTCGCCCATCATTTCCATTAAGGAATTGCGCGAACTCGGCGTGACGTTGCATGTGTGAGTAACCCGGTCAGGGGGTCAAAAAAAAAACAGTAAATAATCATCTATCATATTTATAGGCAGTTGCACTCGGATCGTGACTCTATACCAGATGTACCGGCCGTGTATTTCTGCCTGCCCACGGACGAGAATCTCGATCGCATCCAGCAGGATTTCTCCAACGGATTATATGATATCTATCATCTGAACTTCCTCGCACCCATCACACGCAGCAAGATCGAGAATTTGGCAGCGGCAGCGCTGCATGCCGGCTGCGTGGCCAATATACATCGTGTGTACGATCAGTATGTGAACTTCATCAGCCTGGAGGATGACTTCTTCATACTGAAGCATCAGCAGAGTGATCAGCTCTCTTACTATGCAATCAATCGTGCCAACACCAAGGACGAGGAGATGGAGGCGCTAATGGACTCAATAGTGGACTCACTCTTCGCACTGTTCGTCACGCTGGGCAATGTGCCCATCATCCGCTGCCCGAGGAACAGTGCGGCGGAGATGGTCGCTCGTAAGCTGGAGAAGAAGTTGCGCGAGAATCTATGGGATGCACGAGCCAATCTGTTTCACATGGATGCGACACAGGCTGGTGGCGGTGTCTTTAGTTTTCAACGCCCTGTGCTGCTACTGCTCGACAGGAATATGGATCTGGCGACGCCATTGCATCACACCTGGTCGTATCAAGCAATGGTGCACGATGTGCTCGATCTGGGACTGAATCTGGTGTATGTGGAGGACGAGACTGCGCCAGCCAGTGCGGGTAAGTGCAGCCCTCAATCCCTTCTCGCGATCTCTCTCTCTAATGTTTCCACTCTCATCTCTCCAGGTGCTCGCAAGAAGCCCAAGGCCTGCGATCTGGATCGCACGGATCGTTTCTGGGTAACACACAAGGGCAGCCCGTTCCCCACCGTGGCAGAGGCCATACAGGAGGAGCTGGAATCCTATCGCAATTCCGAGGAGGAAATCAAACGACTCAAGACCTCCATGGGCATTGAGGGTGAATCGGATATTGCCTTCTCGCTGGTGAACGATACCACAGCGATGCTGACCAATGCGGTCAACTCGTTGCCGCAGCTGATGGAGAAGAAGCGTCTAATCGATATGCACACCAAGATTGCCACAGCTATACTGAACTTCATCAAGGCACGGCGACTGGACTCGTATTTCGAGATCGAGGAGAAGATCATGTCGAAGCAGACGTTGGATAAGCCGCTGCTTGAGCTGCTGCGTGATCCTGAGTTCGGTCAACCGGAGGATAAGTTGCGCCTCTACATCATCTACTACATATGCGCTCAGCAATTGCCGGAGACAGAGCAGGAGCGTCTGCGTGAGGCACTCCAAGCAGCTGGCTGCGATCTTACCTCCCTGGCTTATGTGCAGCGCTGGAAGGCCATCATGAATCGTTCGCCCGCTGGCATCACTCAGGCCACGCAGTACGAGGGCGGCGGCACACGCACCGTCTCCATGTTCACCAAGCTCGTCTCGCAGGGCTCCTCCTTTGTCATGGAGGGTGTGAAGAATTTGGTGGTCAAGCGGCATGTAAGTAGCGATGCTACTGGAGAAGATCAGCAACCTATATATACATATGTTTTCTTTTTAGAATCTGCCCGTCACCAAGATAACGGAGCAGGTAATGGAATGCCGCAGCAATGCGGAGACTGATGACTATCTGTATTTGGATCCCAAGCTGCTCAAGGGTGGCGATGTGCTGCCCAAGAATCGTGCACCATTCCAGGATGCTGTGGTCTTCATGGTGGGCGGTGGCAATTACATTGAGTATCAGAATTTGGTGGATTTCATCAAGCAGAAGCAGAACTCGAATGTCGCCTCCAGGCGCATCATCTATGGCGCCTCCACGTTGACCAATGCACGACAGTTTCTCAAGGAGTTGTCCGCTCTGGGTGGCGAGATTCAGGCGCCTGCTGCAAGTTAGGAGCGACAGCGAAGCTTTCACTGCTGCTGAGTGGGGCGAGAGGGGCGGATCGGGATGGGGGATCGGGTGCAACTTATTTCATTGTGCATGTGTGTATGTGTGTGTAAGGCTTCTTCTTATAGTTTAAGCATATCCAAAAATAAATTAAATGCAAGGCAAAAGCAACATTAAAAACAACAAGAGAAACGAGACAGCAAAAAAATGATGCAGTTCCTCTCGCTGGGCAATTACTCGCAACTGACGCGTAATCCCCGAAGGACAACAAGCAAAAACATGCGTAGCCGCGTGTACAACAAGCCACAAGGCAGAAGGTACCAACAGCAACAACAACTCCAACTTGGAGTCGAGGCGATCGCATTCTAGGCGCCCATTAACACCAACTTGGCAACGCTTTGATGGACAGCTGACAGACAGCTGGCAGGCAGCGTCGTCGACGGCGACAATTATGGGGCGACAACTATGCCAGGCACTTGGAGGCACTTGGGAACTGCCTTCCATGCCTGCCCCCCACCCGCTCCCAACTCTCATCATCTCTGCCTGTCCACAGCAATTAGGGAACTATGAATGGGGAACAGTGGCTACGAAACCATTGAGAGGCGTGCAAAAATTGGAGCACAATGGGATGAGAGTTTGAATCGATTTCAAAATGATATAAGATCTGGGGTTAGAACAGAGATGGCTGAAGCTCAGTCAGAGAGTTAGCTAGTTTTAAAAGATACTTTTTTCAGCTTTATAAAAGAAATGTTAGATTTAAGTAACATTTTTCAAAAATTCGCACGAGTAATAAATCAAAGATTCATTAAAATATGACACAAACTGTTATTTATACATACATCATTTTAATAATATTTAATACTTTTGTAGCTCAAAGAACATTTTGAATTTTTCTCATATAAGGTATAAAAATATTTTAAATAAATTCTTATATTCTTGTATTAAATTGCCTTACAATTTTGATAAAGTAATAAGTTTGTCAAGTAATTTCTAGCCTCTGTTTGGTATATCTTTAAATTATTACAATTAGTATAACAAGTATAGATCATTTTGAAATGTAAAAATTATGTAAATTAATTATAAATTTGCTGATAGATTGCCATTTCAATCATATATTATATTATATTATATTATATATGTATATTCTAAATTATATACCTGTATATCTTATAAATTACCATAGAAATTTCTTGATGATTTGTTCAGTTATTAAAACACAGCACGTTCAGAAAGAAAAAATATTTAAAGAATTCATGTGATTACCCTCAGAGCATTCATAGATAAAAACTAAACTAAATGTGTTCAAGTTGTTATATGATCTTATATCTTAAATTATTACAAATATTTCCCAAATAAAATCCCCCAACCACAACTTCTTTTCTACAACATTTTCAGCTTATCAGGCAGCTTGAGATTGGGGAATGGGAATTGAGAATTGATGTTTGGCTCTTTAGTGCACAGCAGTTGCTCGGGAAACAGATCATTCTCAAGCGGAACAGTATCAACACCAACAACAACAATGAGAACCCCAACAACAACAACTACAACAACGCACAGTTGGCTAATTAACACTTTTCGTAAATCAGAATTGATGGCCATGTTGAAAGCGGCCCAAGACGACGACGACGATGATGACGATGATTATTCATGGAGCGTTGTGTTTAAATATTGGTTTTGGTTGGGTTTTGGGTTTGAGATGGGATTGGGGCTTGGGTTACGCTCAGGCGGAGGCAGAGGCAACCCGTGGCTACAATTTAAATGTTAACATAAACAAGAGCAATTTAACAAAAGCCCTGCCTGCCCCCCCCACCCGCACCCCCTACCCGGTGGAGGCACCAAATCCCAAGCCACCGAAACCCAAAGTGATTTCACGGGTGGTCCAAAAAGATGCGCTCAAACAAATCATAAAATCGTATGAAGCAAAAAAAAAAAATGAGAAAAAAAAGAACTGGCTTGAAAAAACCAAAAAAAAGAAACTAACAACGCAACATGAAAGAAATGCTACTCGCAGAGAGCCATGAATCGATTATGTGGCCACTGTGTGTGTGCGAGTGAGTGTGTGTGTGTTTGCGTGTGTGTGTGTGTGTGTGTGTGTGTAAATAAAGAACCGCAGCGCAGAGCGAGAGGTAGCTGAAAAATGGTCTGAGGAGGCAGCCGTTTCCCACATTCCTGCTGCGAAACATAATGGCTGCCGCTGTCGTCGACGTCGTCGTCGTCGTCGTCGTCGTTGTCTTCGACGTTCTCCAAGCCCCCCACACACACACACATACTACACATATATCATAATCTTAACAACTCTTAACAAGGCTGAACAAATTCCAAAATTCGACGAGCTGCGGCAAAGAATGAAAAAAAAAGCACAGCCAGTCAGACCAAGCCGGCACACTGACTCAAACAAAGACTACAAAATGAAGTGGACGCACACACACATTCACACACACCCGTTCTTGCTGTCTCTCTCTCTCTCTCTGTCTCTCTCTCTCTCTCTCTCTCTGTCTCTGTCTGTGCAGCGCAAACCATAAAACCTTTTGGCTTTTACCTTTGCTTTGCCCTCTCTCGCTTGCACTCAGCATATTTTGGGGCAGTCTGCAAGTATTTGATAGCATAAAACATAAACTGATCAGCAAGTTATACTTTATCTTCCATTTCTTGTTATTATTATCATTCTCTTTGGCCGCCATTGTGGAAGATTCCCGCTAAAGTTTCGACGAGGCTTCCTCTTGCATGTGACCTTTTTTTTGCAGTGTATGAATAATGTGTATTCATTTAGGGTACTCACTTATGATTCATATGCAGTTCACTTAAAATATTATATTATTATACCCATTTTTCAGGCATTACAAAGGTTTTATTAGCTGCCCTTCAGCGCCTCTCAAACTGCTGCTCACCTCGCAAGCATCTCAAACTGTTCGCGCTGCTCAAACTGGCAGCACTATGGCCGCTTTTGAACTTAGACGCGCAGTTCGTTTGCACAGTCTTTTGTGTTATCCTTCTCAGCATTTTGTTGCCTCAGTTGCTGTTGCCACCTTCGGTGGTCCGCAGCAGCAGAAGCATGCTAATTAATCAACCAAATAATAACAGAGGCAAGAAGGCAGCCCCAAAAAATTTAAAGAGCCTTAAAAAAACCGACAGTAGATGCAGGCCAAATATTTGCCAACTATAAAAGAGCAACCCGACGACGACGACGCCGACGGATCATCCGTTCATCCGCTGCAGTTGCCTTGTTTGGCTTTGTTAGCGGCTTGTTAGCCACTCTCAACTACCAACAACAACCGAAAGATGATGCTTCATGGCTTTTGGCCATTTCCTGAAATCATAAAAAAAAATAAAACAGAAAAAAAAAACATTGAGCCGAAAAAATTGCGTGACGCATCAGCAGCGCAGCGGCCACGCCCATCGAAAACGAAAGCCAAATACGCTTGGCGCAAGCATCATTAAAATGCACACACACACGTACACACACACACAGGCACACACTCGCGTGTGCATAACTGTGCTGTGCGATCTGACCATCCGATCTGACCGTGGTGTCATTATCCTGCCGCAGCCTGAGGCTTTCCACAAGCCGCGCCTAATGGCCACCAACAGCAACAGCAGCGACAGCGACAGAGGCAGCGGCAGCGACAGCGACGAAGGCAGAGGCAGCAGCAGCGGGAGCAACTGCAGCCGCTCCCCAAGAACAGCTTCATCAGGCATAAGCAAATACAGCGACAGCCCCCGGGACTGACCAATGCTGCTGCTGCCCCGGCGACACCCCTACAGGAGAGACAGCTGCACAGTGGGATAGATACTAAAAATATAAAACAATTTATAATTATGAAATGCATTAAATAATTATATTATATGATATGATTATATGCTTGTAAGGCAAATAAAACAATATGAAAAGTATCAAGTTAATTCTAAAGAAATTTTAATTTTATTAATTTATTTTTTATTTATTTTTAAAGTAGCAATAAAAATAAAGTTTTATTAAATTAAATATTTCAAATAATTCAATAATTATTCATTGGCTTTATATAAAGGTAAAGTTGCTAAATTAAGTATAGCATACTTCGAGGATTATGCAAAAGAAATGAAAGAAAGAAATTCCGAATAAGATTTTAATAACAAATATAAAAAAAAAATTATACATTAATTCCTAAGGAGTTTCCCCAAGGAACCAACGTGATATCTAATATTTTAATTTCTATCAAGTTTTTCAAAATTTTGATAGGGCATATGTAAACCCAATCATATTTTATTATCTTATGCCCTTTAATTACACCCACTTTGTCCCACTGTGCTTGTAGGATCAACAGCGACGACGACGACGTTGCCTTTGCTTTACGATCGCGTATCTCAAGTTTATCGCTTCATTTTCCATGTTTTATGCGCAATTTATGCCGCGCAGTCGCAGTTCCCTTGTCTCTCTCAATCTCTCTGTCTCGCTCTCTCACTCTCTCCCTCTCTTTCTCTCTCTCTGCATCACTCTTTACTTCGCTCTTCTTTCTGACGCTCAACTGACGCTGCTCTGGCTGCGATTGCACGCACCGCTTTGTCTGCCATCGCTGGCAGATGCATTCGAGTTGCTCGAGTAATCGAGTACTCGTTCGGGTATTCACAGAATTCACAGGCAGTTAGCTGGGAGACTTCTACTTCTGCCTCTTGAAGTCATTTGGCATAAGTAATTTTGCTGCACTGTAATTGTTTTTTTTTTATATTTCTACATTGATATATCGATAAATGTATATCGAATTTTTTTATTTGGGATGCGAATCGATGTCAAGATCTTCTGTTAAATTTCAGACAGTTTGCAGATCAAAACTCGATTTGAAATATTGTAGATTTTATATAATCAATCTAATATTGCGTAAAATATAGAAACCTATCGAATAATATTTAAAACTAGCATAACCTTTATTTTCCTGATCTAAAGTATGAAAATTATAAACCTTGTTACTCGCCACAGATTTCTCAGCTGCCAAACTCTTGTTAGTATTCAGATTTCAGATCTAGATATGCCCCTAGACCTTACAGAGACCGCAACACAACAACGAGAACAATCTGCAGCACGATCCTAAGTTATCTGCCTACGATCCATACGCCCACCATATGTCTATTCCACATGTCGCCCCTTTGCCTTTGACCTCCACACACTACTGAGAATCTAACTCGGTCTCTCCCTCTCTATCTCTCTTCCTCTTGCTACCCTACCTGAAGAACCTTTGCTGCCCAGGGGCAATTAGCTCACCGCTTTGTAGGCAATTAACCCGCGATTAATGGGCACGCACACAGAGAGAGGGAGAGTGGAAGAGGGAGAGGGAGAGGGAGAAAGGGAAAGGCAGAGGACTTGAAGTCACTTCGAGTGACCCCTCATAATACTGCCTCTTCTTGCACTCATAAAAATGTTCTAACCAATTTGTTAACCGCCTTCGGTCTTGCCTTGTTTCGCTCCCTCCTCCTCCTTCTCATCCTCCTCCTTCTCCAGCAACACGATGATCGCTTTCTTTATTTGTTGTGTACGTGGTAAAAATTGTATTTTTATGTTTTGTCAGTGTTTATAATTAATCACCTGTTGTATGCATTCCCTGCCTTTCTCTCTCTCTCTCCCTTTTGCTAGCGCCATTAGCGCCGGCTTCCCTTTGGACCCCTCCGGCTGCGAACCATTCCGATTCCCATCCCGATCCGATGCGATGCGATCCGTGCGCTTTGATGTCTTTATTTACTAATTTCCCGCTTATCATTTGGATGTTACGTAAATTGAAACATTTTCACTAATTGCCTGAAAATTTGTTGTTTTTTTGTCCAACAGCTGCGCGCACCTTGCGCTCCGCACTTGAGTGCACTTTGACCCCGCTGGGGGTAGCAGACAATTAGAAGACGCAGCGGCGACGACGACGACGGCAATCGCCAACATCCGGCCGGAGGTCGTAACTCAAAATTGAAAATTATGTGGGCGACGTTTTTCCAGGAAAATAAAACACACGCACCAAACTTCAACTTCAACTTACCCGATCCCCCGCTGACGACGACCATGTAGTCCCCTGCCCTCCTCCCTCTTAAGTTCTGAGTTTTAAGTCTCTTGACTCTTGACCATGTTAGCCATGTGGCCAAGTCGAAGCCATTAACGCTAGTCTACGATTACACTGCACAACAAGTTGCAAGTTTGTTATGGTACTAAGTTATCGATGCAGATTGATTGATTGATTGCAGTTATCGAACAGTTTCATATCGAAAGATTAACAAAATATGCAGTATGTATATTATGATTTGTGTATGTTTAGGGGAGGTTATTAGACTAGATTTCATATTCTTGTAGATTTTACCTCTTTTAGTGTTCATAACATTCTCAAATATCCATCGATTTGGTTTGGAAATAGCTTTTTATACTGTATTTTAGCACTACTTCAATTTGGCATACAAACTTGCAATACATAAAAAATTTTTTTTTTCAAAATTTTCCTTATAAAAACTCGAACATTTCAAAAAATTTGTTTGTGTCTTCAAAATTGTATTTTTATGACTGAACTCAATGAAGCAGGGCAGAATTATCATTAAATCAACTTTACAGTAGTTTCTAAGTCTTATTGTGGAAAATAATTATAAAAACTTTTTTTAGGTTCTATGGAGGTATAACATATTATACTTATACTATACTACATACTTATATGTACTACTACATACTATATTATTATAAAGCTTCGATTTCGCTAATTATCCAAAAATATTTGAAATACAGCCAAGTGAGAGTTACTACCTTATGCAGACGAAATTATACTGCCTTTCCACTACTCAATTTTGTTGTCTAGTGTCATTCGATGAGGCAAGAACGAGAGAGACAGAGGAGAGAGAGAGAGAGAGGGAGACTCATCAGCGTCTTTTGTTTTTATGCCAACCCAAAACAATTTTACAATACTTGACAAAAGTCGTAGTCCCAGCTTCCTCTCTATCCCCTCTCGCTGTCTTCCCTTCTATCCCCCTCTCTATCTCCCCTCGCTGTCTCCCTCTCTGTCTCTCTCTTGCAGTTACCCAATACAAGGCACAAGAATTTTAAGTGAGGCTGCTGTTGCAGCAGGAACAGGCGCGTCTGCCAGTCTACGTTGTCGATGTCCATGTTGCAGCAGCAGCAGCAGCAGCAACTGTTGCTGTTGCAGTTGTTGTTGCTGCTGCTGCTGCTACTCAACCACATCCTCAACGTTGTCTCGTCTCGAATTGAAAATGCATTTTTCATGATGTTGTTGTCGCTTACAAGTTGCAGTTGCAGTTGCTGTTGCAGCTGGGATCGCAGTTGGCAATGGGAAAGGTAAAGGTGGAAAAGGAGTTGGAAAATAATGAAGCTGAAGCTGGAACTCTGATGGCAAACGGCATAGACAAACGGACGCCGTGGAGCACGATTTGCTTGTAAGGCTTCGCTGGGATGCGATGCGATGCGCAGGGGGAGGGAGCAACGCGACAGCAACAGGCAACAAAACGCAAATTAAGCCAGCGAAATTAATTGAAGTGATGCGCAGGCAAAACCACAGCAACAGCAACAGCAGCAACTCTGCAACAACAACAACAACAACTAAATCGAACAATCCGCTGCAGACGACGAGGCTGCAACTGACAAGGCATTTTGTACTTACAAGTCATTATCACCAGCCCCAGAGGCGATCGTTCAACGCTGATAAGGATAAGGATGCAGCACACTCCTCCCCTATGCCTTCCCCCCAACCCTTCTCCCTCCCTCTCTGCTATCAGCGCAGCCATCGACAACATCAAAGGCCGCATAAAAAAAAAAAAAAAAAAACAAAACGATAACGAGCAAAAGGAGCAGCAGCAGCAAAGCTGGTCGAGGAGGGGGAGGGGGAGGGCGGAGTGAGTTGGCAGGGGCAGCAAACAAAGCACGTTGATAATGATGTCATTTGGCATTTATTTACGAGCCCATAGTCAATGCTAAACGAGCTCTAATTTACATTTATGAAGCTGTTCTACGCACGCAGCCAGCGCTGTGACTTCTGTGTGTGTCTTAACCCCATGTTGCCCTGCCTTCCTGCCTGCCTTAACCCATGGGCCAGCGTTGCGTGTTGCCCCTTAGAGCTGCGTGTGTGTCCCAACTGTTTGTTGTTGTTGTTGTTGTTGTTGCTGTTGCTGCGGTTGCCGCTGATCGTTGCGCATTGTTGATAAGATCGAAATCGCAGCGCCTGCTTCTCCCTCTCTTTCTGTGCCACAAAAAGTGGACAACACGAGCAGCATCAACAGGAACAGAAACAGGAGCAGAAGCAGGAGCATCAGCAGGAGGAGGACTGGAAAAAAAAGAGAAACGAGATCAACTAAGTGATTCAAAGTACAAGTGCATAAATTACAGATAACGATACGTGTTCGGACTTGTCGAGTCGGGGATGAGCTGCGAAAAAGCGAGAGTACATGAGTAAAGGAAAAGGGAAAAGGGAAGAGAGAGAGAGAAAGAGAGATAGATAGAAAAAAAAAAAAAAAAAAACACAAAACAAATAGACTGATAAATGCAGAAGACATAACATAAGTTTTGTATAGAGAAATTGCATAAATTCATTCATATTTATCAGGATTTCCAATATTCTTTATAACTATGAACATCTATAGGTAAATAGATATGCTATTTTTCTGCTCTACATTTTTTGGTATACCTGTATTTTATTAAGAAGAGAAGTTAAGTTAAGTTTTAAGTATTCTAAAAAGTGAAAAGAAGTTTTTCCTTAAACTATCGCAAACTTGTACCATCCTACATACATACAAGTATATCTCAGCTTATTAGGAACATTTTCCATACATACTTCTTTCATTTAATAAGTCCTTTATGACACTAATTCACATATTTCTAATATTAAAGCACAGTACTTAATTATTATTTTGTGATGAACGTAAAAAATTTCCAAAAATCACATTTCAGGATCATAGAATTTTCTCTCTTTCTCTCAAATTTAGTGTATATAGTAAGTGAAATATTTTATATTTAAAAGTGGTTTATTTCTTATGTTTATATAAGATTGAAGCCTCTTATCATTACCTCTTCTCTCTTTTAATAATAAATTAAATAAATAAATTATTATTTATTTATCTACTTCAAACTATGAGAAGATCGCAGGATCACAAGTTTAATCCTCTCTCTCGCTCTTCTCACTATCTTTCTCTGTATAGCCCCTAGTTTTATAAGCTCTAATTCAGATCCTTTGAGTAGTAGTCCAGCCAATCGAAAGTTTGATCAAAATTCAGAGAATCCTTTGTGTCTATTGTTGCCGCTGCATGAAATTCTGCGTATTGCAACGTTCCAAGTTCAAGAACGGGGCCTATTATGAAGCAATCCGCAAGTCTTTGGGGTATTCAATTTTTTTTTTGGGAGACTGCCTGTGCTGCTGCTCTCCTGGTGGTCAACAAATGAAGTCATAAAATTTTCAGCGTGCCAAAGCTGAGGCCCAAAAAAAAAAGAAGCAGAAAAAAAAAGAAAACAAAAACGTTGCAGAAGAAGTCTGCAAGCGGCTTTTGTACGGTAGGCCCAAAGCTGCCATTGATGATGGAGTTGGAGCTGAAGCTGGAGCTGGAGTCGGTGCTGGAGTTGGAGTCGGAGATGGAGATGGAGATGATGATGGGACGAGCGAGCGGGCCAAACAATCACACGAACAACACGAGGCTACGTCGGCGGCTCCTTGAGATACAATGATACAATATTATTATGCTGGGCAGGGGCGCTTGCTTTCAGATCGAAATCAGAGAGAGTGTGTGTCTGTGTATGTGCTTGTGTGTGTGTGTGTGTGTGCGAGTGTCTGTGTGGGGCAGGAGAACAATTCAGCATTGTTTCGGGCCATTGGGGGCCACCCAAAAAGTTATGATTAAGTTATGCTGCTGCTCGAGTTGTTGTTCCTGTTGTTGCTGCTGCTGTTGTTGTTGTTGTTGTTGTTTCAGGCAGTTAACGCAAATAGCCAAAACATGACTAAGCGCAACCAAGAGAATAAAAAACGGAGTACAACAACAACAACAACAAGAGGAAAAAAACGGACTACTAACAACCTTTTTGGGGGTCTCACATTACCCACGCTCGAACTGAGTTGATTATACCCTGCAAAGCTTTTGCAGGAGGGTAGCATAATTAAGGCAATCAAGGTAGGGTATAGTGCATATATATTTTTTTGATTTGTAAAACGATTTCATCTTTGTTAAACTCATATACTAATTATATATATAATAGAAAAATTCTGAAGATAAAATAACTAATACTTTTATCAGATATAATACTTTTTCTTGAAAATATATATTCTTGAACAGTAGAAGATTTTCTGTTGATTTGTATTAATATTTAAATTTTTTCAAACTGGAAACTAAATTGCATAAAATATATAAATTATATATATTCTTGATCAGTTGAACTTTAAAGGTTGATCTGTGCTTATTTAGGGAATTAAGGAACTTTGAATTAATATCACATTATCTTAAATACGAGAAATATATATAAAATTGCGTTTTTCTTATATACGTTCTTGATCAGTAGGAAAATCTCAGGCGATCTGTGTTACACACAGGTCATTTAAAGATGTGACATATATATTATCGTATTTTGAATATAGATGGATTATGTGGCTTATATAATCTCATTATTATACCAAATAAACGCTTGATTATTCATCTAAAGCCAAAAGGCGCTTAATCTTTATAATACCCCACTTTATATACATACTCAGTACAACATGTAATCGATGAGGTAAGCAAGGGTTACCCCCCAACAACAACATCAGGCAGTAACAAGTATGTACAGCTCATAAGAGAACATCATATCAAGCTGAGCTCCAAACTGATCCCAAAACTGATCCCAAACTGAGCTGCAAACTTTCTCACGCTACGTGCCACCTGACGCCAGTCTCAGCCTCAGCCTCAGCCTGAGTCTCTTTCGGTTTCTGGTCTGGTTCCGCAGTGCGGGAGATCGGGAAACCGTAGCCCATCCCCATACCGTGCCAGGTTTCTGGGCACAGAGATTCTCTCGGGTCTCTCAATGCGCTGCATAATTTTCAATGAAGACATCTGTCAGCGAAAATGTTCAGGCGTTTTGTTTATGGCATTTAAAGCAAAGCCGATTTTTATTACCATAAAACGACAACAACAACAACAACAGCAACAGGTCGAGCCACACGCGACGCCAGCTCCAGCCTCAGCCTCCACATCATTGACACATCGTACGCAAATTAAAAGCATCTCAGTCTCGCATCATAAAAAAACAAAATCAAATCTTCCAGTTGGAGTCGGAGTTGGAGCTGGAGTCGGAGACGGACTCCTTGTCGAGGTCAAAAGGACGCGTCCCATTCGACGCGATCTGCGGCATGAAAGCAGTTAAACGAAACACCGCAAAAAACCTCGTCGACCGCCCGTGTGGCATTCCCCCTCCCTTTTCCCCTGTCTACGCCTCTGCTTATCGCAACTCCCTGCTTGCCTGCCCTCTCGGGCACTCTAGGGTTAATCAGGCTCATTAGGTGGCCGCTCATTTATATACAAAATTACGAACATGGCCCGCAAATTTTTGTGGTCCCTGAAATGTGATTAAGTTATTTTGCGGCTTTCGCACACACACACACACTCACACAGTTATAGTAGGAGACACACTGCGGCTCTTTCGAACGCTCCATTAACCGTAATTAAGGTATTCTTTTGCCTGCGCTTTCTTTTTGCTTCGCCCTGCTGCTACCCCCCTCCCTTCCTCTGCCTGAATCTGCGCTTGTTTTGGCCTTATTGGCTTATATACGAGTAGCTTGTTGTTGAAAACCCGAGACAACACACACGGCCAGCAGAGGAGCCTTCCTCGCCAGCACCAGCACCAGCACCACATCTTCATCTTCATCTACTCTCGCAGCGCACGCTGTGTGGGGCAGCCTGGCACAGGCTGATGGGGACAGGGATGATGGCCCAGGGGTGTGCGGGTGTTATGCGCTGCCTGTTGCACGATTTGTGTGAGCTACAGTTGAAATATTTTTGGTATTAGTTCTAAAAAAGAATTGCAGAGAAATAAATTTGCTTTATATGATAAAGAATTTTATTTTATTCTGAATTCTTAAAGTTTCTTAGGATAAAATGTGTATAATAATTTTTGAAATAAGTTTTAAAAAATTTATAATCTAATTTCTTGCAAATTTGCTTGATATAAAAACAAATTATATATATTTATGTATATTTTGAACATTTTTTTAAAAACAACAAATAAATTTGATATCAGAAAAGTGTTATTTAAACTGACAATAATATTTTAAAGACCTTTTTCGGCGCTGCTCTTAAGAAACATACATCGTATACAATATAATCCGTACTTTCAAATCATATTAAGATTCCTCTCTTATTTTAGTATTATTAAGGCATTTGAAAAAATACTATTATTAAAAGAAAAATCCAATATCTTCTCCGATAAGTCTAAATTCTGTTTACCTACGGCCAGTGGGCGTGGCAGGCAAAATTTGAAATAAACTCTAATCTAGTTAAAAAGTTTAATGTCAAATTTGCTTTCTCTAATTTTATTAATAACTGAGATCCATGTCAAATTTCTCTCAGTGTAGTGTTGCAAACTTTTTGACCTCTTTGGTTATTATTTATGAAGCTATTAGTAAAGTGTGTGAACATATTTACCCCTCACACACACACACACACTGACACAGAAACACTCTCACACACACACACACTTAGAGAGAGACAGAGTGCCTCCATGCTTGGGCAAAAGGACCGCACAGGGCTACAAATTGCCTTTAGCCCTGGTAGTTTTCGGGCATTTGGTGTCTCTCTCTCTTTCTATATCTCTCTCTCCCTTACTCAGCTTTGCTTAAGCGAAACTGATTTAATTTCTGGCTTGACTTTCAATCCGTTTTTGCCTGCCTCAGGATCGGATGAGGATGAGGATGGGGATGGGATGAGGATGAGGTAGCGGGACAGAGAGCGAGGCTGGCACCCAAAAACAACGCCCCAGCGCCCAACTTGATGAGTTAATAGGAATCGAGTTACATTCCAGGCAAGCAGCTTGATCTGCTCCACTCCCCGCACCCTCTCCAGGATCGGGGGTACCGTTCCCCGTTTATGGGGCCCGCACATGGTGCGCTACATTTTTTATTGCCTCCAATGCTGCCGCTGCCCCCGCTGCTGCTCCTGCTGCTGCTGTTGATGATGGGCGCTTGAATGGACGACGACATGGACATGGACATGGTCGTTTGATGGCCCTGTCCCAAAAGCTTTATGTCTGCCTGCCTGCCTGCGTGTCATTGTGTGTGTGTGTGTGTGTGTGTGTGTGTGCGTGTGTGTGTATTGAAGTATTGACAGATTTAATTAACTCATCCGCAGCTTAAGCAGACATTTTGTAGTCGGTTAGCTGAGTTATCCTTTCGCCTCTGCCTGCTGCTTGTCGGCTCCTCCATCTGCTCTTCTTCTCCTCTTCTCTTCTCTACTCTCTTCTCTTTATCCTCGCCATGCCCGGCAGACATCCGGTGTCGTATGTTGCTCGCACTCGTATCTCTTTCGTTTGATAATTTCCGTTTTTCAACTTGAATGAACCGCATACAGATGCCGCTGCACAATGTGGATAAGCTTGAAGTGGGGGATAGTGGAAACAAGAGATCAGTATCGAAAATTGCTGCCAGTGTTGTTAAACCAAAACTATCGGTATAACTAACGATAAATGATATTTCTTTACTATTTCTTTGTTATTATGATTACTCTGTGTTTTATAATCTATAATTATTTATCGATTGCTAGCAACCAGTAGAGTTGGAAAATTAATCGGTACTTAGGAACAGCGGAAGCACCTTTCGAAACTCAAAATTTTTTAAATCCTTTAAATTGTAGCATTAATATATATTTATTTAAGAGCTAAACTTGTTAAGCTATTAAAATTATATTATTTACATATTTAAAAAGTCTTTAAATAACTTTAGCACTTTCTAATAAATTTTCAAATATAGTCCATAATTCGTGTGACTTGCCCCACTGTGCACATGCTCTTATTGTGAATCTATCGTTACGAATCTAGAACAGAAATCAAATGAGCCATGCAAAATGCCGCCAAAAGGTTTCATCCTGATTTACCGATTCTCAATTCTCGAATCTCGAATTCTTTTGCGAACCTCCCCCCCTCCCCACTCCCACCTTCATCCATCCCCGTGCAGAGACAAAAGCGCGACGCGATGCGGCGCAAAGTTTTTGATCGAAAGCTGATTGAGGAGGAGCTGCCTCTGTGTGAGGAGGAGGAGGCGAGGCAGGAGGAAGAGGCTGTTGCGACACAAAGTCTGCCGCGGTACAGGGCTAATCCGGCGTCTGCGAAATTGCCCCCTCGACGAGGATCTTTTGTCTTAGCGGGGGCAACCCGAAAGCAAAGACAATTAGTGCGAAGCGAAATCTGAATAAAGCGACATTTATTTGACAGCCCGTCAAGAGGCTGTCGGCAAACTATAAAACAAAAAACTTAAGCAAAAAACTAAAAAAAAAAACAAACAAAAAAACTAAAAAATCGAGAGAGACACGAACAACTTTGTTTGATTTCAAGCGAATTGAGTTTTGCATAAAGTGCAGTCATGTGGGAAAATATGTTTTTTTTCGGCTCTTGAGATACGATTACGGATCACCTTGTGTGTGTGAGTGTGTATGTGTGTGTGTGCCGTGTCTTATGATAAACTGCGAGCTCAGGCAGCGACTGCAGCATTTTCCATGCGATGGAAAATTTTTTCAAAGACAACAAGTCGCCGGCAACAGTAACAGCAACAGCAACAGCAACTGTTGCTGCTGCCGCTGCAACAACAACAAGGGCAGCAAAAACAAATTAACGTTGCGGCAAGTAAACAAAATTAATTAAATGACATGAATTTGACGTGACAATGTTTTTTTTGTGTGTGTTTCGTTTTTATTTATATTTTGGTTTTATTTTTAATGCATTTTTTGATTTGATTGCTCAACATTTTGCAGCAGACTTCAACGAGGCAACAACATCGTTAGCAGCGGCGTCTGAGATGAGGAGAGAGGGAGGGGAAGACAGAGAGCGAGAGAGAAGCCACTGCAACACTGCAGCAGCAGCTGATGATGACGACGTCTTGCAGCCAGACATGTTGCAGACAATTGCTTGTGCAACGCCAGATACCCTCGAGCTGAAGAAGGCATATACAATGCCAGAAAGACAACTCAATATCTTTGTGGAAAATGAGCTGTAAATCTTAAATAAAACATTATTAAAATATATACAAAAGTTTTCTTTAAATAACATATATTATATATTATAGAAAAAACTAAATTTCAATATCTAAATTCTTTTTGATTTTGAAACATTTTCATAGCTTTTTTAAATCAAAAAAGTTTGAAAAATACTTGATAATAAATTGTAATATTGAAATAATTTTTGAAAATATATTTTCTCGCAATTTCATACACAATTTTCACATCTAGTTAGTGTAGCAAAAACTCCAGTAAATCTTAAGCTGAGTCTCTCTCCTCTGTCTCTGTTCCCATCTCTCTCTCTCTCTTTCTATGCTGCTGTGTGAGTGTATTTGTACAAATTGTGGCTGGGAGATTTGTTTGCCTTGCTGCTGCTGCTGCTGCAATTAAAATGCATGTTCAACTTTTCGTGGCAAAGTGTCCGGCGCAGCACTCGCATTCACATTCGCATTCGCTTTCGGTTGGTAAATGAATTTGAATATAAATACGAAATGCGAATGTGAATGTGAATGCGAATACGAGTTAGGAGTTTAAATTTAAATACGCATACGCGCTGGTTTGTTTGCCATTGCGTGTTTATACTCTTCCACCATTAAAAATGGTCAAAAAAGGTATACTAACTTTGTGCAAACGTATGTTACGAAGTATAAGGAGGCATGGTAGACCCCATGAAGTAATATATTCTTAGTCGCTTGAGACATATCCGTCTTTCTGTGCGTCGGCGAAATCTATGAGTAGAGGTTTGTGCACGTTTCTCTGCTTAACATAAATGATTCTACATTTAAAAAATAGCAAAATGGATTTTTGAAAATTTTCGATATTTTGGAAATTTAGGTAAGGGTCCCCCCTATGATTTTTCAACAAAAAATTTTTTTTTTAGTTTTTAAATCGCGAGTTTTCTAATTTTAATCGATTGCGGAGGTCAAAATTAGTACTAAACAATTATTTAAATCGATTTTAAACGATACTTAATTTTGACCCAAAAATCATGTCGAAGTAGTCCAAAAATTAGACATGTAACACACTCAACAGGTCTGGTAACCTCATTTTGCACCGATCGTAACTTTCTCAAAAATCCAACGATTTTCACGCGGAATGACATTTTGTATATGTGTAAACAACCCGAGTAATTCTACATTTGAAAAAATAGCAAAATGGACTTTTTGAAAATTTTCGATATTTTGGAAATTTAGGTAAGGGTCCCCCCTATGATTTTTCGACAACATTTTTTTTTTATTTTTCTTAAATCGCGAGTTTTTAGTTTTAATCGATTGCGGAGGTCAAAATTAGTACTAAACAATTGTTTAAATCGATTTTAAACGATACTTAATTTTGACCGAAAAATCATGTCGAAGTGGTCCAAAAATTAGACATGTAACACACTCAACAGGCCTGGTACGCTCATTTTACATTGATCGTAACTTTCTTAAAAATCAAACGATTTTCATGCGGAATGACATTTTGGTTATGTTTAAGCAACCTGAGTGATTCTACATTTATAAAATAGCAAATAGGTTTTTTAATTTTTTTTTTCGATATTTTGCAAATTTATTCATTCATTCATGATTTAACCAAAAAAAATTTTTTTTTTTTTTAATCGCGAGTGTTTGGCGAAGGGTATCTTACAATCGGGCGCCCTCGAGCCTTATCGACTTGTTTTATTTTTGTATTTTGCCAAAATAAATATTTCATGTTCATTTGGTTTTCTGTTTGCTTTAATCGACTGCGCTAATATTTCCTGCTTAGTAATTAAGTCTCTCTCTCTCTCTGTCTCAGTCTGCCTCTTTTTTTTCTTCACCCTTTCTTAAAGCAGGTGCAACACTGCGTATGAGTAACGCGGCTTCGCGCTGCCTTGATTCACGCTTAATGCCAACACTTTTCATTTTTAATAATGAAAAATCGTCACTTGCCGCCCCAGCAACCAAATGCTAATGAATAAAGTTAACAACAGCAGCAGCAACAGCAACAACTGAGACAACAGCAACTGCAACTTGGCTGTAATAAGAGACATGTTCAAGTGCCGCCAGCTGCCGTCTACAGGAGCCAAGTTGTCGCCAGTTGCAGTTGCAGCAGCTGAGACAGAAATCCTGTTATTTATACAAAACGAACTGGACTTTGCGCCCAGTGTAGATTTTGCTGCAGACTGGGGGAAATTGTTGTTGAAATATGAGCTCTAATAAGTTAAGATTAGACGATTATATAATTTGACTAAACCAAACAAATGAGATTGGCAAGATGTTTAAGTTTGCGCTTTATATAATATCTAATCAAGAAACTGTATAATATTATTCGACACTAATACCGGAAGAATTTTATCTAATCTATCTAATTTTATGCCCAGCTTCGCCATTGTTTACAGCACTTTAGCGTCTTTGGTAATTTCCTATAATTATTTCTAATTAAGCGTTAAGTACTTACGTTATTATTTTCACACAGAGCGCAATAAATTCCTAAACAAATTGTGTCTAAGCTTTGCAAATAAATTAATCAAGTATTATTATAATTGTTAATCCGTTGTTGATTAAAATCTTTTGATTAAAGTGTTTTGATTAACAGCAAAAAAAGCAGAGTTTGTTTTTAAATAAACAAAGGCGCTTTACAGATACCCTGTAAATTATAAAAAGGTAGAAAATTATTTAAAGACAACACTGAGTAAGAAGTAGTTATAAGTTAAATTATATAATCATATATATTATATTATAATTAAGCGTATACAACGTTTCATATAACACAAGATCTATGTTAAAATCTCTATAAATTCAATTCAAATCATTGACTATTCAAATTATCATAACTTGCCCTTTCATCAGCCCCAACTTGTGCCATTTATAGAGTTCTAGTTCAGTTCTACTTGTCAGTTGGGCATGATCAAGATTGATGGACAGACAGAGAGACAGACGGACAGATTGACAGATTAAAGAGCTTGCTTAAAGCGACATCAAGTGCTGCTCTATACAGATACAGGCGGAAGCTAAGCACATTAGCACATTAACTGTCATCAGCTGTGTGAGATCTGCTTGATCTCTGTCTGATCTCCGTTTGATCTTGTGGCTTTTAGAGCCTTTTTTTAGGTTCTTCTATTAGTTTTTGCGCATTCTAGCTGCCACTTGAAGCGCCGCCAGAACATTCACTTGTAACCCACGCGCTACTCATAGTACTCACACACACTCACACACGAATACACTCATGAATAGTTAACAGAAACTGTGCCATAAATAACCATAAAAATGACTTGGCAAAGTAAAAAGTGTTAACCACAAAACCGCAAATGATACGAAAATAGACTTAGTCTTTTATTTGGCTTATTGTCATAGATAGAATAAACTGTTCCACACACACACCACACACACACAAACAGACAGCGATACAGAGCTGTCGAGGAGGCGTGGCACATTGTCAGGCGTTATACACGATGCTGACACTGCGGCTTTAATTTACCATTAAGATATTGTTTACCATAGCGGCCACTATCCACTCCCCTCCCCTTCCCCATCATTTGGGTAAGCTGGGAAATGGGGGCGGTAACACGGGGGGCGGTCTGTTTATTGTTTATGACAAGTCGCTTATTAGTTGGCCGACGGCGATAACATTTTAATTACGTTGACAACACGATTAGCATGCGTAATTGCGATCAGTTGCCGTTGCTTTTCAGTCTGTCACACGCTCGCGCCCACGCCCACTCAGACACCCACGCACGCCCACGGCGACGCATTGCCAAGTTTGTCGCCTAAGTCTTTTGTTCTTTGAGCACGCTCTTTGACCGCAATAACTGCTCCATAACTGTCACACTTTTGTGACCCATTTTGGCCGTTTTGGCAGGCAGCCACAACGCGCCCAATCGAGCCCAATTTCGAATTGCGCATTTATAAATAAAAATACAATAAATTAACGTATTCGTCTCTCTGTGTGTGTGTGTGTGTGAGGCAGCTATAAAGCCGAAATAACCGAATCCACAGCGAACCCATAAGCAGTTCGTAATTTATGTTTGCGCATATCGTAAAACTTGACTTTGACTTGCTTTAAACAGCAGTTCGCTCTATGCTCGCATCATATCACACCACACACTATATTTATGGCAGTTCCACTGACAATATATAATAGTATATTGAGCTAGGTTAGTTGACGTGCTGCCAAATACCCTAAAGATAAGTTGAATAAAAAAAAATAACAAATTATAATTGTAAAAGAGACAAAACAAATCATTTTTAATATATTCAAAACACTTTAAAATATCTACAAATAAAAATCCTCATATAAATGTAGACCGCAAAGAGACCACCTTATAGCTAAAACCACAAACCACATATGCATAAATTGACGAGTCGACGAAATCTGCAAAAAAGAGAACTATAAAAGCTGCATAGGAATTATGGCAAATATCTAGATCGTAACTTAGACACGTCTTTCAAAGCAACGATTTTTAACCCAATAAAATGCTACATTATTTATATATTCATACATTTATAGCGCATATATTATTCTTTATAATATTATATGAATTTTAAATGCACAAAAGTAAGAGTTGCAAAGTCTTTTAGGTTGTATAAAAACGTTTGCTTTGTAATGTCTTATAATGTTGTACATACTATCTTAGGAGCTCTTCTCATGGCTCTGGTAAGTTCTCTGCTTCTTCATACACTTTTAAATAATTACATTTAAGTTTAAAACTAGCGGAATATATACTTGATTCATAGAACTTTTCTTTATCAACTACTTTATTTCATTATATAATTCCCGAGTGTAATTGTGCATTCCTTTTCCTTATCTATCGTTCTATTTGTCAATCTATTTATATATATAGTACTATAGTGCAAGTTCCGCGAAAAGATAATAACTTTTAACTGTTACTACTCGTACTTAAAAAGCGCAGCGCATTCAGCCTCAGTCTTTCTATGCATACAAATTGTTTTCTATGATAACAACGTGTATGCACACACAGAGAGAGACTCACACACACACACACACACACAGTTATAAGTGATGTGCGTAAATGCCAGCTAAAACAACAACAACAATAAGCACAGCAATAACAACAAATCAAGTTAAACAAACAACCAACCAGACAATTTGGCTCCACAAGTTTTGCGCGTCGTCGTCGCGCTGCGATGTTGTTGCTGCTGCTGTTGTTGCTGTTGTTGTTGTTGCTGCTGCTGCTTGCTTGCTTGGCCAGCGATGATCATTTGTCACACCCTGCAGCACCCAAAAAAAAAAAAAAAAAAAAAAAACAGCTAATAATAATAATAACAACAACAAAAGCTGGCGAAATTTTTATGCGATGACAGCAGCGCCGAACGCGGCAGCCGCTGTGGCACCCCAGAGCCAGTCTTCAGTCTTCAGTCTTCAGCTCCGTCTTCTGTCTACGTCTTCTTCTGCCTACGTCGCATCAGCTCGATCCAACTCGATCTCCGTGTTTCGAGTCCCAGTTCCAGTCCGGCCGGCAGTCGCGCTAGCGTGATCGCTTAAGCCGCTTAAACGCTTTTCAAAGTCAAAGCCTTGGGGCAGCGCTGTTGCAGTCGGCGTCGCCGCTGACGTCGCAGTTGGCGTCGACACACGCCTTTTGTTTATTCAGCAGCAGCAGCAACAACAACAACGTCGCGTCATAAAACACAAGCAGACCGAGCGGCAGCAGCAGCAGCAGCAGCAGCAACAACAACATGCCTAAGCTTTATTTATTAATAATCAAAAGACATACATATTAAACAGCAGCAGCCCCCTTCCCTCTCTCCCTCTCCCCCCTCGTCACTTGATAAGCTTTCGTTGTATTGTTGCCATGTGCTTAACTTATTTTTTTGAGCTTTTATTGTTTTGACATTTGGCAAATTTATGACAGACGCCTTGGGGCCGCCCACAGCAGCGACGAAATATCGCACAATTGTCTAAACAATCGAGTGCAATTGTAATCGATACTTTTGCCACACACACACACACAAACAAAGCATCGGGGTATTCGTTCTGTTATTTTTGGCGACAATTTGTCTGCAATTTGGCAGCGTACCGAATTTGTTTACACTTAAAACGATCAACAACAAAAAAAAAACATTAACAAAACACGTTGACGCCTTGTGTGTTCGATCGATAATTCTCCAAATATGTATATCGCACATATATCATATCTATAAATAAAGTCTGGACACGCCGACTTTGATTTTCGGTCAGCTAGGGTAGCTCGGCTTAATAGAGCAAACAAACAATTGGCAATACCATGAATCAGTTTCATCAAATTGATCTTTCAAATCGATCGAATAAACAGAAAATGTTGTTTACAAATATCACAAAAATAGTTGAAGATATCTAAAAATAAATTTAGGCAGTAGGGAAATCGGAAAAATTCCAGAAATACGCAATACAATATGATATAATTGCAAAGCAAAGAAAAAACTTAAAAATAGTATGAAGCAAAATTGAGATAAAGTAGATCTGCATACATATATAGTAAGCCATGCTAATCGATTTTTATTATCAACATATCTTGCAAATGATATTACAACATGCTGCCCAATTGAAATCGGAACACCATCAGCGCAGAACAACATCATTATTTGCATTAGCTGTCCAATTATGGATCCTATACTTAAGTTAAAAGCACAATTTATAGAGCATTTAATATGCCTGCTGGCGATGATGATTAGAGAAAAATGCTCGCATAATTATCATGATTCTCCATCGAAGGGGTCTCTAGCTGCATACAGTATAGTATAGTATAGTATGGTATGTTATGGTATAGTATGGCATACTGTCTAAATTAAGTACCACCACGCCAACGACTGACAATCAGAGTGTTCTCAACGCCCGGCTCTGGCATTTATGATCGCTTGGCTTAATCACTTATGGCATGAAATGCATTTTCAGGCCCCCAAATTGCCCCGGCCCGGCCATAATGGAAAACCAATTCATTCATGCAAGGCGGCTATTAGAAAACTATTTGAAATATTTCCACGCCAAGCAGCAGCAGCACTAGCTAGATCTATACTCGATCCACCACCAGCACACAATAAGTTATAAGATCGTGAGCCACCAATTGCCAGAGCGGACCACCAAGGTGAGCTAAGCAAGCGAGCAACCAGTTTGAATTATTCGACAGTTCGTGTATTTCTTTTTTTTTTGTTTTTCGTTTGTTTTCTATTTATTTTTGGACAGACCGCACTCTTTGGCCATTTGGGGGCCGATTTTGGTAGCGCCAGACCATCAAAATAAGCAACACTTGTGCAGCTCACGCTCCACGCTCCACGCTCCACGCTGGACGTTGGCGGCGCCTTTTGCATATGGCATGCGGCAATTGAAATAGCGTCTGTCAAATGAAAATTGTTTACAAAATGGAAATCTTGTTAGCAAATGCCGCAAATATTTCTATTATGCATGATTTGTTAGGGTAGCATAGGCTATTGCAGTCGGTTGAGAGGCAGAGGTAACAAAACAGGGTGATCAGCTATTATGACTTATATTTTATCTTGCACTGTTATTACACAAGGTCTAAAAAGTGCAATAGACAGTCTGCTTTAATTAGGGTGACCATAGCTTAAGTTAATGTGCAGTTATCTTAATAATTTTAGGGGGAGAGAATTAAGAGATCAATGCGGCTGAATTAGGCACAAAAAAACACTAAAAGTAACCTTAATTTAAAGAAAAAGGTGACCGTATTTTGTGAATTATATTATAGCATTTAAAGTATAATGTGAGTATTATTCTAAACATAATTTAATTGTACTTTAAAAATATTAAAAATATTATTATATTATTTTATTAATTCTCTAAAAGCAATTCATTTTTAAGAGTGACCATCTACCCTGCAGCACCTTTAGGGTGACCATCGGTTAGGGTATATGCCCACCGTTGTGGAGTGCAATAAAAACAAACATTACAAACAACATCTTAACTGCATTGTTGAAATGCCTGGGCGCATCTTTGGCTGCGTTTGTGTGTGTTTGGGTGGGGGGTTGCCATTTAAGGAATGCCTTCTAATTGTTTTGTAATTTGTTAGCCAATTAATTTGCGACTGCATTGCCAACTATTTGCTGTTTTGACGTTGACGACGCTGACGTTGTTGACTGTTGACGTTGACTAATTGCAAATGCAGTGAGGCGCGCGCGCGCTCGCTTTTGATTTTGACATATTACTGAAACGTGCACGCTATAAAACGCGGCACGCAAATCTTAATAGGAACAGGTCCAACTGCAGTCGCAGTCGCCGTTGCAGTCGCAGTCTCTCTCCCAAGTACGAGCTGGCAGTATATTCAGCATTTTATTTAACATAACACATTAACATTAATTGTCGCACATTGATTTAGTGCTCGCGCTGCCTCATAAAATCTCATGCATTTCTGTTATGAGCTGCGGCGTGGGCGGCCACTCGCAGCCTCTGTTTCTGTCTCAGTCTCTGCCTCAGTCGACGTCTTTTTGCGCATTTCCTTATTGCGCATACGCCATGTGGTACGCGCACTGTTCTCGGCCATGTGAAAGTGAGTAGAAACTAAGCAAACACACACACAAATACAACAAATAAAAAATTATTAAATATTTAAATAAAATTATTGTTATAGCTGAGGCTGGGCCTGGGGCCGAGTGCAATGAATTGTGGCCTTTATTATGGCTATAGCATTACTACGACTTAGATCTATTGCGATCGCCCCATAGATAACTCATCCAGGGTTATTTGAGAGTTGTTGTTAGCATGCTGTTACCAACTGCCTTTTAGCCAACTTTTAAGTAACTGTAAATGCAAAAACAAAGAGACATATTGACTGCAATATGCTAATTATACTATACTTCATATAATATTGTATTTTGATTTTGGATTTCTGTTGTTATCTTGCTTTATCTTTTGTCTACAAATTATGAAATTAAAAAAATTTCCAATTCTTTGTTAACAATTTGAAGAGTTTCGGCCTCTCTATCCCTTTCTCTCTCTTCGGTCTGTGCTCCATAATGTTTGCACTGGGGTTTATGGCTCTGCCTAATTATAGCTTAATGACATAAAATTTGTTTGAAACATGTTTAACATTTTTGTGACGCGCATAAAAAGAATGAAATAAAATCAGTTTACCGATTGATTCTCATTCTCATCGTTTTCACTTCCATAACTGAACTTTAACAACTTCTTTAAGCGAGAGAGGGAGAGAGAAGCAGAGAGAGAGAGAGAGAGGGAGGCAGCTTGAGAGTGCCATAAACTTGAACTTGATTGGATTTGTTAGGCAAATACAATAGAAATTGATGGTCAAGCTTATCTAATTTTACTATCAAAGCGATTATCAAGCTCCCTGTCAAGTGGACTGTGTATGTCTGTGTGTGTGTGTGTGCGAGCTGAAGCACGCTTTCTAACCGAGTCTCTCGGCTAATTAATTAATATTTTATGATGCCGCTGCTGATGCTCTGCAAACAAAGCAGCGGGACGCGGCTGCTGCTGCTGCTGCTCAAGAATTTGAAATTCATTTAGTTGTTGGATTTATTTGCAAGCGAGGAATTTCGGGTGATGATATCATATGATAATAACGCAACAACAACAACAACAATAGCTATGGCAATAGCAATGCGCATTGAGCAGGAGAGCAGAGCAGCTGAGAGTGGAGTGGAATGGAGAGAGTGCTGAAGAGGGGCTTGGGCTGAAAGAAAACGTTTGCTGGGGTATCGCAGCAGGTGTTTCTCTCGCACACACACACACACACACTGTGAGAGATACTGGGGAGGGACTTGGGCTCGGTCTCTGTCTGGGGATCTTTCCAGTTCGAGACTCTCGCTCACAGCACGCCATAAAATGCTTTTGCTTAATAAATAAAAAAATTAATTTTTATGAAACGTGTTTAAAACAAACAACAAAGATTGATTGGCCCGATAAGATGCAGCTACGCTTCGCTAAGCCAGCACACACACGCACACACCCCAGTACACCACACACACACACGCTCGCATGGAGCTTATCAAAGAAATGTGCCAGAACGTGTGGCCTGTACGTTTCAAGTTTGTTGCCTGAGTCTTTTGTTTTTTTCTCCCTCTCTCTCTCTCTTATTTTTGGCAACTGTTGCCAACGTATCTGGCGCTGTGCTGTCTACGCCGTCAGGCTACAATTGCTGTAGTAAAATACCAACTAAAATACTAAACAAATTATAGTATTTTTTCGATAGCGGACGCTAATGACAATTAAAACGCCGCAATTTGCCTTTGGGTGCGTCCCATTGTTTACTCGATAGCACAATTTATTATTGTTTTTGTTGTTGTTTGTACAGTTAATGGATTTATTGGGTAAACAGCTGTCGCATGTTAAACATTTGTCAAAAATTCCACACAGGTTTCAATATTGACGGCAAAACAGAGCGAGAGCGAGTGAGCACGATTATTAAGATCTTCGCGCAGTTTGCATAGTTTTCCTGCCGAGACAGTGTGTCTCCAGAGCTGTCTGTAGCTCTATAAATGAGAGGAATGATAACTAATATGTTAATATTGCTAAGAAGTAATTATAGCTGCCAAAAGTGCAGACAGGATAATTGAAATTTTAACATTTCTTAAGCCTTAAAAAGTTTCATTGCAATTCAAGTCAAATTTTACACTTACGATCCTATTTGTATGATATATCTTCTTTCTTCCAAACAAGTTTACTGTTTTTTTTTTTGCGAACTCATTAAGTGCTTTTAGCGAGAATGAATGCTCTGCTATCGATCAAAGCGCGCATCGCGCATGCCAAATGAGCAACGCGATCGCCCAGTTCGTTGCCTAAGTCTTTTGTATGCCATCATCATTAGCGGCTGCAACAGCAACAGCAACAACAACAACAACAAGAAATGTCACTAAGCCACATTAAGCTTCACTTTCAACGGTTTCTAAAATTGGCAAAAAGGCAGAAGAGCAACACGAACAGAAAAAAAAACGCGAACAAAACGAAGCAGAAATTCCTTTCATTGCTGCTGCTGCTGTTGTTGTTGTTGCTGTTGGTTTTGTGACCAGAATTAATGCCTTGCGATAGCAAATTTAATTTATTACGATAATTTTTCATTTTTGTCAACGACAACAACAACAACAACAACAACTCACACTCGTTGCTGAAATTTGAGCTGCGTTCGGCCAAGTTCGAGGACGCACAGCTGAAAGAGCAAACAAACTGAAAATGACACTGAGCCACGGGACCCAGCAGAAGTAGCAGCAGCAGCTGTGTGTGTGTCTTTGTGTGTGTGTCTCTCTCTCTCCGTGTGTGTGTGTTTTGAAGACGGGCGCGATAAGCGCGACTAATAATGGCTAATAAGCCATTAAAAAGGCATAAATTGTTTTGTTAGCCCATCTCTTAATAAATTCCACACAAAATTGCCCTGCTCTCTCTCCACTTGCTGCACTGCATCCATCTCCAGCTGGCTGAGTGTGTGTGTGTGTATGTGTGTGTTGGAGTGTGGAGTCTGTCTTCCACTTCCACATGCAGCGCGACATTGTCGCCTCGGACATTTGCCTTAATTTATGTTAATGGACCCTGCGCTACAAATTGCAATGCCCTTTTGTGTCCGACTGACGACTGTTAATACCGCGTAGTAAGTGCGTAGGTATGGGGTAGATTGACTTTGGGAAATGGGTGCTGTAAGGTGGGAGGTATAGCTGCAGTTATCTTGTAAGTTATTCGATTGGGAAGTGCTTAGTTTCAAGGATTTTTATAAATATTAAATGAAACTAGATCAGGTTCTTAGAATTTATTTAATGATGGGTATCTAGGGACATAAAGCATTTTAAGCTGGCTTCTCAATAAAAATTACATTTGCAAATTTATTATTTCTTAGGTGATCGTATTTTGGGGTGACCATACATCGAAACCCATATCCGACTAGTCAATGCATTTTTGCAAGCAGCATTTCGCAGTTCCTCTTGAATTGGGCTGCATTTTATTATGTTAAGGGTAAACATATTCATAATTATTACACAGTACGCTTTACATTTCAACACAATCGATTAAGGGGTATTTTGCAGTTGCGCGTACTCCACTTACAGCATTCTTAGCTGGTTTCTTGCATATCACTGCGAGTTGATTTTTAATAAATTTTCATTTTCGCTCGTAGCTTTTGTTGCTGCTGCTGCTGTTGTTGTTGTTGTTGTTGCTCGTGTACATCTGCTGCTGCTGCTGCTGTTGTTAGTCTCGTTGTTGCTGCTGCTGCTGCATCTGTCGTCCAATGGGATGCGTTGAGGTCTTCGGCATTTTGTCGGCGTTTTTGTCTTTGTTCTGCCGTTGGCTGCCGTCGCTTTTTGTGTTTAATCGATTGTTCATTGTTTTGTTGATGGCTCGCAGTAGTTGTTCTTGTTGCTGTTGTTGTTGTTTGCGGGGGGCTTAATGTGGCAGCCGCATTTATTATTTCGACATTCTTAACGAACTTCGAATTTATGAGTTAATACAATGCAGAAGAAGAATACGAAAATAAGCGCACTCAATCGCGCAAACACTCTATATAGTATATGCATATCGTATCATATATGGTATACTATATATATATATATTGATTGGTCAACCGGTCGCTGGATCCTTTGGCTTTTCGTTTCATAAATTACTCACTTAATTGCCCATTTGCACTTAATTTTTTAAGCATCCCACAATGCGGAGTTTCGTTAATTAAGCTGCCAATCTGCGCACGTTGCGCATACGCAGCGTGGGCCCAGTCGAAAGCAACGTTGGCTCTGCACGAGACTCTCGAGTTGACCTTGTCCAGAGAACTCTCTCAGCTGCCCTACTGCATATGATATATATATTTATTCTATATATCTTTGCTTTGTGGCAACTGTGACTCATTTTACTGCAGTTAATAATAGTTTTCTCTGCGCTGCAGTTAAAGTTCTCTTTTTCTCGTCTCTCTCTCTCTGGCTCGCATGCAAATAGGCCTGCAATTAAATTCAAATTAGCGGTACCTGCCCACCCAATTGCAGTGGCGTGCCACACAGCTGTGGCATGCAACATGCTCAAGTAGAAGAAGAAACCTTTCAGTTTGAGGCCGCTGCTGATGCTGCTGCGGCTGCTGCTGCCTCAACGTCTCAGCCCGCTAATTAGGAAATGATTTACTACGCGGTTATTTGCTTTATGTGAAAGGGACAGCAAGAAAGGCAGAGAGAGAGAGAGAGAGAGAGAGTTGAAGGAGAGAAGGAGAGAGGGAGGGCAACATAAGTGCCAGTAACCACCCGAAAAATGTACGGTAAAGGCCAAAACAAACCGCGGGAGACATGTTGGCCACCATGCAAAAAGCAGCCCAAAAAACACAGAAACAACAACAACAATAACACCGACAGCAAAGAACCAACAATTTTGTGGCATAAAACATTCTGTGCGAGGGGAGGAGGGCAAGGGCAACTTAACAACTTCATCATCGCTATAGACTGCCCCAGCCACTGATGATCATGATCATTAGCTGCCGCTGCGTGTGTGGTGTGATGCTGCTCCTGCCTGGTTGCTGCTGCTGCTGCTGGACGGCTCCTTGGGCTGCCTCAGCTCTCCTCTAGCCACACACAGGCCGAGAACCGAGAGAAGAAAAACAAAAAACAAGCAAAACAAAAATTATTAATTATAGTCACGAAAGGAAATAAAGATTTCATTTCAACAGAATGCAAAGGCCCGCACAGGCCGACTACAACAGCAGCAACAACATCAGCAGCAGAAGCAGCAGCAGCTTGATGAAGCACTGCAGCATTTCTCACAGTGCAGCCGCGGGGCCTAAAAGGATTATAAAAAAGTTGTCGAAACAAGCCATTGGCAAACAGCAACAACAACAACAGCCAACGGCAACACACACACTCGGACAGCAACACAACATTATTAAGAAATTAAGTAATTTCTTTTTTATTTATGCTCCACGAGTTTTACTTTAGATTATCTCGCAGCCGATCCCCGAGCTGCGATCCCCTCCTGCTCCGAACGGGGCATAAAAGGTTAGCTCCCTTTGGCTGCAGCTGTGACGATCCCGTGTTCCACTCGGCCTCCGGTCAGTCCCAGCTGCTGCTGCTGATACTCTCTTCCCCCCCTCGCTGCTGCTGCCTCAGTCACTTCATGTGTATGTGAAATTTATTAACGATTTTTTATATGATTTTTTTATGTCTCGTTTCGGCTGCGGTTCGTTTTGGTTTTTTGATTTTCAGTTTGGGTTTCGATGAGGTCTCTCAGCCTCTCTCTCTCTCTGTCTCTCTCTGCATCCCTCTCTATCTTTTGGCATAGTCAAGGTGTGCGCATAGACACTTTGGGTGTTGGCCAGGTTTGTGTTGTTGTTGCTTTTTCGAACAACGTTTTGGTTTTATCGCTTTTTGTCAGTCCTCTGTCTCTCCCTCTCCCTCTCTCACACACACCCTGCTCGCTCATATTTGATGAAATAATTTTTGGCAATTGGGATGCCATGAAAGCCGACCTGCCGCCCGACTAAGTGGATCTAATTTGTTTGCTGCGAAAATATTTGCGACGCGCTAATAAGCCGCATAAATTTGTTACCTCTTCCCACTCCATGCCAAAGTGTGCGAGTGTGCGAGTGTGTGTGTGTGTGTGTGGCTGGCGAGCTGATTAGCCATTTGCGGTCAGAGGATGTGGACCACACACAGACAGACATAAGCGAAACAAATTTATTTGCTGCTTGTTGAAAGCTAATCAAAAGACTTAGGCAACGAACTTGTTGCACATGTTCGTACAATGAGATATAATTGGTTTACTGTGGCAATATATAGATATTTATGGTAGATAGTAATAATGCATATAAAAATATTTAAATTGGGTAATAAAATAATATGAAATTTGATTTTATTATTAAAATAAAAACACATTGATTTTGAACTGCTTTCCCATATATATTCAGGTTCTTATTGATCTGAAGGAAGAAATTTCTTTATGATCAAGCATATATTTACTTTATATACGCTATACCAACAGACAATCCTTGTCAAAGTACTGAACCTCTCAAATAACTTATCTTACCGATCATGTATATCACTTTCGTGTATATTATTATATTATACTCATGATATTATACTATATATTCCAAACATCAATTAATGGAATATACTACATACTTTCCAAGAATAACCAACCAAAAAAAAGTACCCTCAGTTCATACATCAATTCAATAATGTATTTCAAAGATACTTCAACAAGTGATCTTCAAAGAAATTCGCCTCAATATCGATCACTTGAGCGACACTTGAGGGGCATATCACGCACACCCAGCCAGTTTTGCAAGCTTCAAGTAACTGACAAGCATTACAAATCATTAAGCATGCAAATGTATCGCATTTTTGTATTCTATGGAATTTTTAACATTATCTCAATATTTTTATTTTTTATTTTTCGTACTGATTCTTCTGGTTGCTGCCTGTCATGAGGCCAAGAAACAGATACAGAAACAGACATTTTTATTTGTTATCCGCTGTTCACAGTGCTCTCTCGCAAATGATGAATGATCATTATGATCGCCCCGCTGTGCCATGCCATGATCTCTGCTGATCTTCACTGCCTGTCGCTGCCTGCGCGATCACTTCATCTTTAACTTCAACTTCAACTTCATCTTTATCTGCTTGCTGCTGCTCACCTCATCCTGAGTCCGGCTCTTGTTGGCTTTTCCAATTTGTATTTGTGCACAACTAACAACTGACAACTAGTGTGAGATCCCAGCGATCGAGCTACCGAGCTGCCACCATCTGTGAGATCTGTGCAAAGATCTGTGAGTTCCAAGAGTTCCAAGATCGTTGCCATACGCTTCGCTACTTTTTGGCACCACATTGCGGCGCAAATTTCGAAAAAAACGCTGACATCGTCGCTCCATGAATAGATCACATTGTATTGTCTTGAAGAGTAGAGGAAGAAGAAGACAAGAGATTATAAAAACAAGCAGAGATATTGTCTCCGATGGTGACGCTGGAGCAGCCTTCACATGTGCGAACATTAAACTAATTGTTTCTAGTTTCGTTTCGTTGATAAGACAATTATCTATTGAGTATGTGGGTAAACTATACTATATTGTATTGTATATTATACCATAGATATTTATTTTTAAGAATGATGTAAGAAGCGCAAGAAACAAGTCAGAAAAGAAAGAGTATGCTGAGCAGTTGAAAATTTGTGCTTTAGTTAGGCAATATAAATAAATTAATTATAATATATTAAATATATAATCCTTAGGCTTATAAGATTTAATTCAGAATGTTGAATTAGCTCTAAATAATCACATAATTTTTGACAATGTGCAGGCAATCTGCATAGTACATATACAACTTTAAGTTTAGCCAACTTAAATGTCAAATTTTATATACGATATAGAGTCGACGCGCTGTCTGTAGAGAACTCAAAAAACGTATCGGGTTAGCTTCCTTTTCAGCAAAACTCAGCAAGGCAAAGAATCTCAAATACACAAAAATAAAGAACACAAAGCTCAAGTGTAAAATAAAAAGCTGATGAAATATGAATGCCGATTTGAAGTTCAATGTGAGTTCAGGCCAATCCGATAGTCAGTCCGCCAGGCAATCAATCGCACAGTTCGTCAGTCAGTCAGTGAGTCAGTTAGTCAATCGTTTTGTCAGTCAGTCATCTTTCAAGTTGGGGGCTAATCCGCAATCAACGCGAATGCGGCGATTTCTAATTTGCCAAAGGTGCGCCCCAACCAACAGCAGCAACAACAACAGCAACAACAACAACAACAAGACAACTAATAAATAATAATAATGAAATTATTTATGCTTCAATCAGGCAGTCGCTCGCACAAACGATCACACAGTCAGCCACAGACAGCGTGTCGCTCCCAGCCCTTGAGCAATTGTTGCTGCCAGCACCCTACCCTTTCCCCCCTGCTCCTACCTCTCTACCTCATTTTCATATAATTAATAACAATAATTTGCAGCACGATAAGAATTGAATTGAATTCCATTAAAAGGCGCAAAACGTATTGAGCTGTCGCCGGGCACAGAGAACGGCCAAAAGGGGGCGGTGGCGGCGGCGGCTTAGGGGCGTGTCGGGCCAAATGAACAACACACGATGTCTTCCAGTACAACAGCAACAACAACAACAACAACAAGAGCGCACTGTGAGCCCCATTTGGGTTGTTGTTGCCGCACTTTTTGTGTGGCTTGTCTGTTTATCTAGATTAAACCCTCGCGGCGACGGTGACGGCCAGAAAAAAGCCAAAAAAAGGCGAACTCAAAAAAAAAAACGAACAACAAAAAATAAAACAAAGAATAAAATTACACAAAAAACTACAGTTCATTATTGAAATGATTGTTGTTGCTATTGTTGTTGTGTTTTTGGCTCCGTGTAGCATTCGCAGCTAGACATTTTGGCATTTCCAAAGGCGTCTCTCTCTTTCCCCCTCTCTACCTCTCTCTCTTGCTCACTCGCTGCGCTGCCAAAGAGTCTGTAGAAAGACTCGAAGACTCGCCTGTAGACTGTAGACTGAAGCTGAAGTCTGTAGACAGCGATCGTGGCTCGATCTGGCCCGACTTGGCTTGGCTTTTGTCATGGCAGACATGTTGGCAACTCCAAATGTTTTTCTGCTTCTTCGCCTCGAGCTAAGCAGCATATAAAGATGTACCACCAGGTACGATCCCAGTTTGTATACGTATGTGTGTGCTGCCTCTAAACATCATCATGATCAGCGATAATACATAACTGTCTGGCAATTACAAGGCTGTTGTTGTACCCCTTGTACACGATAAATTATAGAGAGCTGTGGCTGCTGCTGCGAGTTTAGTCTAGATATGAGAAAATAATTGGAATTATCTATTGTGTATGTATAGTGTAGAAGAATATCTAATCATCAGGTAAGGTAAAAGCAGCATAATGGGGGAACTTAACAAAGGCCGAATTGTGTTTAAACTGTGCGCAATTAAATTCGAAATCATTGTAGATTCTGCTTCGAATAGAGATGAAAATTAAAAAGAATGATATGTAGCTGCATGATTAAGTGTTACTTATAATTATTAATCATTAATTAATTATAATAATATACGTATAAATTGTAAGTATTAAGCTAAACTTAATAAAGACTCTGGTAAAATTTGTTTAAGCTATGACAAAACGACCTATTTCTGTAAGAACGACCTATTTCTGCATAAGCGACCTATTTCAACTACGCTAGTGAAATTTTAAAGTAAGTTTAGGGATATACAAAATTTAAGCACACAATAATATTTTTTTTTATTTATTTATTTACAAGTTGGTACTTATTTTAAAAGCACACAATAATATATAATTATACTATTATTAAAATTGTACACTGTGCTTAATAACGGTAATATATTATACATATATTTTGTGATGTTTCTATTCTTATTATTACATTTTATTTTCCATCTAAAATACGATACATTTTATTATATTATATATATTATGGTATACATTATTATATTAACATTTTATTCATGCATTTCGTATATGTTTAATATTATTATATTTAGGACTCTACACCTTCAGTTCCTTTCTCCACTTCAGTCTTGAGAATAGTCTTCGCTGGCTTCGATTCCACTCGATACACTTCGATCCGCCCACACGGCTAGTTGTGTGCCCTCTGCTGCTGCGGGCAAAAGAATGAAGAGAGGGAGAGGGGAGGGGAGGATGCAGTGGGGTCTCTGCAGTTGCATCTGCCGTCGGGGTGGTCCAATTGTACTTGGACTTGAACGATTGGTGGTTGCTTGCCCGCTTGTGGCTCACGAATTGCATTAAAATTGCAATTTCAGGCAGCGCGCAAAGTTCATGTCAGACATTATGTTGTTGTTACCAGCGGAAGGGAGGAGGAGGAGAGATAGAGAGAGAGGGAGCAAGAGAGAGAGGGCTACAGTATTGTAGGAGGAGGTACACGCTGCATTTTTGTTGGTTTTTTTGGAGATCCATTCTTGCTGCCGCTGCTCGTGTTGTTGCCGCTCTGGCTGGGCCTGCTCAATTGAGCCGAAACTGACGGCCATTTTGCCTGTTCCCCCTGTTCCCCCCTGTTCCCCTGTTGCCCTGGCTTGCCTCGCTTGCGTGGAGTCGAGGACAGACGGCACAAAAGGCACGACGATTTCAACGCTTTGTCGTGTTCTTTGTGCCATTGTCTGTCCGCCTCGGACTCGGTGTGTCCCGGGCTGTTCCCGGCTGGCTCACACGCGCACAAGTACAAGAGTTCTTCAGCTGCAGCTTGAGCTTGAGCTTGGACTTGAAGCTGAAGTTGGAGTTGGACTTGGACTCGGACTGCGACTGCGACCGGGGCCGAAAGTAATTTATTTCTTTATTGTTTTACGAATTTACAATGCAACTGGAGAACAAGGCGACTGCGGCGAACTGGCAACGCAGCCATAACAATCACGCCGCAGTTGTTGTTGCTGCTGTTGCTGTTGTTGTTGCTGTTGCCGTTGCGTGTTGCATTTGGGGTGACCACCTTGACTGCCAGCTGCAGCCAACAACAAACAGGCTGCAGCTCTGCGCCTCTGGCAACATCTTTGCCGGCTCATCAGTGTCAATGTTGGCAACGCAAGGCTCGATGTCTGCGTCGCCATCGTCGTTGTTGCCTCCACCTCCTCCTCCTCCTCCTTCACCTGCACCTCCACCTCCATGGTGTGTGGTACGCATGCGCCCAGCAGCGCCCCAAGGAATGCGTTGTACGAAATGCAAAATGTCAGCAAAGGCGGCCCAATCGTATCTGTAAGTACTGGTAGAACTCTCCACTCTCCACATCCGCATGCACATCCTCATCCTCAGTCACATCCTCAGCCACATCCTCATCCTCATCCACATCCACATCCACGTCGCCTTAACATTCCTCAGCTCGCGTGGAATTTCCTTTGTTTTCTGTGAGAAATTTCAAGTCAACACATAAATTGTCGTAGGCGCAAGTGGCAAGCGGCAAGCAGCATGCCGCATCTGTCGCGTTTCTCTCTCTCTTTCTCTCACTCTCGCGCTTGGCCAGTTTCCCTGCAGTTTCCCGAGACGGTTGCCCACTCTCAGCTGTCTGCCAGTTCCACATCTCGAGCACACTGTGCGGCGGCGAGTTTGGAAATATAAAATAAACTGAGAAAACTTTTTAGTAGTTTTTTCTTTTTAAATTTACTTAAATATATAACACAATTTTGAATAAATAAATAAAACATTTTATTTTTAAATTGCATTATTTTCCAATGACCGAGAAAGCATGCTCAAATAATAATATATTGCCTAAATTAATGAATAATAAATATAATTCATATTTAAGAGCTTCATTTGTATTATATTTGTTGAGAAAATGTTCTCAAATATTTCCTACAATAAAATACGAAATGATTCTAATATTTATTTTAATTTTGTAAAATAAATTTTTAAATTTTCTTTTAAAATTTCCAATTGATCGAGCTCTAGTATGTTTTGAGAATTTTCACATATTTTCTTTACTTTCAGTTGTGTCTTTTATAAGTTTTTAAATCATCTTAACCAAATATAGTATTATACAGAGTATTTATCTTAGAGAAAAACAGAAATGTTTATCTTGTAGTCAAGTGCAATCGTTACACTGCTCTGCTTGTTATTGTTGTTGTTGTCACAGTGAGGGCAATCGCTAGTTGTTGTGATCGCTTTGGGGCGATCCTGCGATCATCAGCAGCGCATCGGAATTTAGACAATTAAAATACTTCAAGTGCTTGTCTTTCGCTCAACGTCACATTTTGTTTATTTATGTGCATTGATTTGCCTGGTGGTAGCTTATAAATTTTCGTTGGCCAAACAATGAGCGCAGTTTGCCAACAGTTTGCCAACAGTTAAGCAGTTAAGCAGTTGATGACGCGCTGAGCTGCTGCCGCGTTCGTTGCCTAAGTCATTCGTTTGTTTGCATTGCTTTATTTGCCCAAGGCGCTCCAGACGCAGTCGCATTCACACACACACACACACACACACATATTCAGCATCGCCATCGCACTCGAATTCGCCCGTCACATTCGCCGTGCTATTTTTAGCGGCAGGCGGTGGCACTTACACAATTCGTTTACATATTAAATACGTATACGCGAATACGAAAATATCAGCGAGTCTCCCTCTCTCTCTCACTCTGTCGCTCGATCGACCCTACGTTTGTTTATTCTCAACTCAATCAAAATTCCTAGGAAAAAATTCCAGAGTTGTATCATTTACAAGTGCGAGTTGCGATCATTTAATAAATTGAATTGCCATTGTCACTGGCCACACCCCTTGCCACACACAGGCAGCACAGGCAGCACCCTTCTGCGCCCCCTTCGTGCCCCTGCTTAAACAGAAATGACAACACTTTAACTAACTGCCTGACAAATGCAGCGACAGAAGGCAGTATAATTTTTCAATTAGCAACTGATAAATCAAACTAACACCCGCAGTCGCCGCAGTCCGTGGAGGGGGAGGGGGAGGGGCAGAGACAGACAGAGAGCCCTGATCGAATCGATCGAGCTGCCTCGACTTGTCTTACTTTTCGCCTTTAGTTGATTCAATTGCGCCGATGGCAACTGCATATGTAATCAGCCCGTGAAAGGGTAGCAAGCACATCGTATACCCTGTAAAAAAAAGCAACTATACTGATAGATTGTTGGTCATTGAACCATGCCTGCAAGTTCAATTGTAATATTTAAATTCAATTTGAAGCACTTATATCTAGCATTTCTAGTTAATTTCCCAAGTGTTATTTACGAGGGTCGTCTGATAAGTCCGTGACTTTTTGAATAAAATATATTTTTTGTAGAAGCGTTTATTTCTCAACATAATCTCCTTTTAGTCTATACATTTAGTCAGGTTTCCAATTTTTTATTCCTTCCAATAATAGGTTTTTCAAGGCCCTAAATAGTGTTTGTTTCTGTGATGACCTCTTCATTTGACCGAATCTCTTACCGCCGAGCCATTTCTTATGTTTGGAAACAAAAATAGTACGGGGCTAAATCTGAGATATGCTGATGGGGTGCGTTCGTAGCCCATTTATGAAATTTTGCCATGCTGACTCACGTGTGACCCGTGATTGTCCTGATGGAACAGACTTTTTTGCAAATGGGTCGTTTCTGCTTCAATCATATCGAATCTGTAAGCTCTGAATATATTCTCCGGTGATCTTTTCCTTTCGGTATCGATGTGAATGATACCTTGTGCATCCCAAAACTGTGGCATGACCTTGTTGGCCGACAGACCCACCTTGGCCTTTTTTGCCGTTCACCCGGAGAAACCCACTGTCTTGTTGTTCTTTGGTCTCTGGTGTGGTGTGGTGGATCCTTTTGTCTACGGTACAACGGCGCAAAATTCTTTGGATTGCGGTTGACATCGCCAAACACTCCTTTGAATGGTCCACGGTTGCGCTTATGGTCTGTGTGGATGCGGCACATCGCGCGTTTTTCTGTCAATATTCATGTAAATGTGATGTACCCGTTCGTTGGATGCCTAAGCCTCAGCTACCTCCGCACTTTATTTCCGATCATCCAATATCTTCCATGGATTTTGTCGACGATTTCTGGCATGACGACCTCTTTTGGGCGACCTGAACGTTCGGCATCCTTGTACTGGTCGACCCAACGGAACTCTAAACCATTTCTTAACCATTGAATTGATGGTAGTCCCCATATATTTATCAGTCTTTCCTTGGTTTCGGTGATGGATTTTTACGAAAAATAATGTTAATTAGCGAAATTCTTTTTCATTTTCGTTAAAATTCCGAGATCGTCTGCTTTCATGCCTATAAAACGCAAACCAAACGCGCTTTAATTTTACAGTCAGCTGTTAATCGATAACTGCTGCGGGTGTTTTTTGAGCGGTGGCGGCAATCAAAAGTCGACTTTCGTACCAGGGGAATATGGGGTTTTCCTCTGAAAACCAGTATTTGTCAACATGACGAGCGAAATATCTGAGCCATGGCGCAATTCGTTTTAAAAACGGCCAAGTGATGCAGCGATCACTTGTGCCATATGTTATGCACTTTATTGGAAAATGTTGCTAATAATATGTCAAGTCTGGGCTGCAGTATAGATCTCTATCGACTGGGAATGAGTGATATGAGGGTTGAAAATATGTGTAGATCGTGAAAGAAAAGAAAAAACTATAAATGCAATGAAACACAAATGAAACAAAGTCGCAAAGTTCATATGATATTTCCCAAGACAATCTGTTGAGTATAGGGATCAAAAAAGTAGCATGAAAGGTCCAAAATTTTGAAAATTTTAGATTCACAATATTTTAATGAAGAATCAAAATAAGAGGCCAAATCATGAAGAAAATGCCATCTCCCACAAGAGTCTGATATTTTTTGGCAAAGTTATGAGTATTGGAAGTTGATATAGGGTTCCTACAAGGGTCTGACATTGACTTGGCGACAACATGGAGAGTAAAAAATTTTCGAAAATTTTAGATTCACAATATTTTGATGCAGAATCAATCTAGCGTTCACACAATAAAGAAAATGTCATCTCCCATAAGAATCAGATGATTTTTAACGAAGTTATGATGATTGGAAGTTGATATAGGGTTCCTACAATGGTCTAGCATGACTTGGCAACAGCATGCAGAGTACAAGATTTTTGAAAATTTTAGATGCACAATATTTTGATGCAGAATCAATCTAGATAGTCAAATCATGAAGAAAATGCCATCTCCCATAAAAATCAGATGATTTTTAACGAAGTTATGATTATTGGAAGTTGATATAGGGTTCCTACTTTGATCTAGCATGACTTGGCAACAGCATAGAGACTACAAAAGTTTCGAAATTTTAAGAATCCTAATATTTTGATGCAGAATCAATCTAGAGGTCAAACAATAAAGAAAATGCCCTCTCCCATAAGAAACTGATGATTTTTAACGAAGTTATGATTATTGGAAGTTGATATAGGGTTCCTACTATGGTCTAGCATGATTTGGCGATAGCATGAAGACTACAAAATTTTCCAAAATTTTTTATTCACAATATTTTGATGTAGAATCAATCTAGAGTTCCCACAATAAAGAAACTACCATCTCCCAGAAAAATCGGATGATTTTTGACCAAGTTAGGGGTTTGGCAGGGTCTAAAGGGGTGTCACCTGACACCAACAGCCAGCAGCACTCCTCAGTCGACTCAATCACAGTTACTCAATCGTTTGGAAGCCCCCGAGGAACTCGCCTCAATCAGTGTCAATTGCGATTATCAATTAGCGAGGCAAATGTTAATTGCGCCCCAGCTGATTCCAGCTGACTTTGCGGCTGATTAATTGTTTTGTTATTGTTTTTTTCTGCTCTGTGCTGTGCTGTGTTTTTGCTATTATTAAATTTACATTAATCGCAGCTTGTTTGCAGCTCGCCTGGCAACGGAAGCCAGTCTGTGGCAACTGTGGCAAGTTGCTGCTGTGCTCGGCTGTGGCTTCATTAGAGCAGGCAGCTTATATGCTAATGCCACGGCGTGGTGGCCCATGGCGTCCGGGCTGTCACTTGGATGGCATTTACGAGCACCTGTTGGGAGGTACGAGAGCTGCCAGTTGCCTGTTGCAAGTTGCAAGTTGCCCCTGTGGCAGGCAGCTTGCCAGTTAGACATTAATCTGCGGCATTTAGTTACGCTTTAATAAGGTTTTCTCTCTCGGCTGAAGCTGCTGCAAGTCTGCGGCGAAAGCAAAACTGCAACAAACACACACACACTCACACGTCACACACTCTGGGAGAGGGGCAGGAGGGGCAGCTAAGCGCCCAAGGCAACTGAAGCTGCAGACAAAGCGACGCTTCGTGTCTGCCCCATCGCTTTGGCAGCTGTGCTCAGTCGTGTAATATGGAAATTCTTTAAAAAAAAGAAATTATCTGGTATATATTTTACTTTATAATAAATTAGTTTTATTCCAATGCATCTCAAACCGAACAGTTGCGCTCAAACTGCAGAGAATGTTCGGGAAATAGAAGAAAACATTTTCTATGTTTCAGAATATTTCTTTCAACATTTTTTAATTACTAAGAGACTCCGCATACTTACTTAAATGTAAATATATAAATTATGATTCTATGAAGTGCGTATTTGATTGAAATCTTAACTATTGTAGAGCTCGTAATATTAATATATCTGGCAACTTTTCCAGCAGATTTCCTGTTGCTTTCAAGTCTTCAAGAAGTTTGTTTCTACGTGAAATTTAAACTATAAAAAACTAGCTGAAAATATAAAGATATATAATATAATCTCTGGTATAATAGTTATTTTGCTCGGTTTACTGGGGTTAGCTGAACTAATTAATGCGCAACTCTCGATGAGGCACGCCTAGGGCTCTCACTCGAGGCTGAAGGATCGCGCTCGATCGGCAAATTACATGAATCGATTTTCGTAAAACTCTTGTTCAACTCCGAGTGGAGTCGAGAGACAAAAGAAGCAGCAGCAGAAGCAGCGGGAGCAGGAGCCGGAGCAGCAGCAGCTCCATCAAGTGGAACCCCTCGAGTTGTGTCCCTCGAGGGACACTCCAACAAGTCGCAATTCGAGCACAACTCGAGGCGAAAACACAATGTGCCGATGCGATGATTCGCCAAGATCCACAGATCCAGATCTTCAACATTCATATGCGCATACAGATGCAGATACATTTACAGACACAGATACAGATACATTTACAAGATTCGGCTGCGGATTCATGTTGAGAGCGCGGGCAGAGCAATTCATTCATATTTGTATTTACTTAACTCGCCGATGATGATGTTGCCCGTTGCCCGTTGCCGATCTGGAGCTGGAGATGCGATGATGACTTGCAGAACTGGGCACAGCGAGAGGCTGAAAGGCCTGAGAGAAGTCTCATATTTTATGGGACGCCCGTTGCAGTGTAAATGGAGTTTCGACAGCCTAATTGGAGATCAACGCAGTATAATTGTCTGCCCGGCTGCCGCTGCACGATCATCAAGATCATCAAGATCATCATCATGATGCTGATGATGATGTAGTCGTGCCCCGAGAACAGGTGAATGAATTTGTGACAGCAGCACAAAGGCAAATGATGTATTGATAGCATCTGTTTGGTAGCCAAAGCCGCTGCCGGTGCTGCTGCAGGAGCCAGTTGAGCAGTCAACAGCGGCAGGACGTCTACAGCAACTTTTGACAGTCTTTTTTGTTCGCTTTGTTGTTTCTCCCCCTCCCCGCCGCCTATACCGACCTCGATGCAAATTGAGTAGCCCACAATTGTGGTTGATATTTTGTGTTTCTTTCTTGTAATCCCCACTGTACTCGAGAGGTTCATTGAAAAAAAAAAAAAAAAGAAAACAGAGCAGAACAGAAGAAAAGAAAAGAAAATAAAAAAACAATTTGACTTTTGAATTTTAATTTAATTTTACTCATATAACATAATATATTACTCTAAATAGCATTCCAAAAATATAATTACTATTTTTACTGCACTGTAAAATCTATATTTAGCTGACAAAAAAAAAGCTAAAGCAGCTTTTTTAACACATCAAAAAATGAAAACAAAATCATATTTATTACATGCAGCACAACTAAAAAAGTGCCTAAAACACACAAAATAGCGCATAAAAATGAATTCCAAAAATGCACATATACTTAAATTAATTTAAAAATATCATAAATCAAATAAAAAAAAAAAAATAAAAAAAAAATTTGAATCCTTCGAGCCGGATTTGAACCAGCGACCTATGGATGTCTACGCATTTGCAACTCACTACAGTCCACCGCTCTACCAACTGAGCTATCGAAGGTCGATGTGTGTGCTCTGCCAAATGGCGTATAAGTGCCAGCGACGAGCGTGTGGTGAGCGAGTGAGTGAGTGGTGAATAAATCAAAACGGTATCGCAAGCTCTAGCACTGAGGGTGGGAGTGAGAGCGCATGAGCTTAACGTGTGCTTGCGCAGCGTCAGCAAGAAATTTGTTTTTGTTTTTTTTTTTTTCGCTTTCTTGCTGCTTTCGCCGTTTGTTGTGCGTTTTGTAGGGTTTTTTCTTTCGTTGTTTTTTTTTGTTGTTCTCGGTTAGATCAAACAGTGGCGCTTAGAAGTAAACAAACACACACGTTGTTAGGCTCGACGCGCTATCAAGGCGACAATTAACGGGGTCTGCCGCCCTGGCCACCGCGTGACTCATCACACAGATACAAACTCACCTACAGGCTGTGCAGGCTTCTCCTCCTGTGGTCGCATCAAGTGAATCATGCCGCAAACGCGCGCCCAGGCACAAGACAAATCTCAAGCGCCGCCGCCGCCTTATCAGCCAAGAGAGAGAGGGAGAGAGGGGGAGGGGGGAAGAGAAGCCTGCCTACTGCGGCCTAGAGCACAGCGGCAGCTGCAGCGGCGCCTGCGGCAAAGTGTTTGCCAGATAAGCCCAGCAGGCAGAGGGACAGAGATAGCTATAGTTAACAAACCAATTAGGATGCCAAAAAGAAGGCAGCAAGTCATAAAAAACAACGCAGCAGCGGGCCAAATATCAGAGTTAATCTATATGCTATGCAGGCAGATACATATGTATAACATATATATATATAAAGGTTGTATATATAAAGGTTGAGGTTAGGGCGCAGCAAGGGCCCAGAGAGCGAAAAAACTGACAGCTTACGGATAATTACCGACAAGAACTCACACACACACACATGGAACTAAACCATGGTATAGGGGGGAGACAGAGAGCGGCAATTTGTGTGTGATCCATTGAGTAACGAAGGTTCCTCAACGGGATCGATTGCCCAAACTGTCTAGTTAGATAAGAAAATGATTGCCTAGAGGGAGAGAGAGACGGAGGAGAATCCCCGCAGTGCAACCAGCATTCCTCTCTCTCTCAGGTATCTTACCAGAGAAATGTTCATAATTTTTAAGAATGACTCAAATTGTTTTAGTTTCTTATCAGGGCGCAAAGATCTACGGGTAAAAATTGTACGATCCTCTCTCGCTCTCCTTGATGTTAGTATCAATTTCCTGCTATATACTCGTATATGATTGAATGAAAAAGCATGTGGGCGGCTGCTTATCTCTCTGCTCAGATCGGATCAGGGAATATTGCCAGTTTTCCAGGAAAAACTTCTCTAATTTTTTGACAATTTTTTCCCTTCTTGTTTTTCTTAGTTACATTTTGCACTTGCAACATTTTTCATTTTCTCTCAGTGTGTGTGTGTGTGTGGCAGTTTCTCAGCATCTCAGCGTGATGAGTCATTTAATTGAGCCGAAAATTGACTTTGTAGTGCTGGGTAAATTAATTTACTGACCGTTGATAAAAACACACAAAAAAAAAAGAGAAGACCTAAAGAGGATGTGAGAGAAGTAGGGAACAAGTTGCATGACTCACACGCACTTCGAGTCTCTCCCTCTCTCTCTCTTTCTCTGTCTCTCACTAGTTCGATTTCAAGCTGAACTTGCAACGTCTTTAATCTCTCTGAGTGCCTCTATAAATAGCATCATATTGTTTTTTATTTTTTCCCCAACTTAAGTTGAAAATATTTATAGTTTGCGCCTAGGGTAATGCTAGTCGGCCTTATCGCTGCCTAATTAAAAATAATATATGCTATAAAGTGTAAAAACTATATATAGCTGGAATAGTTTTCTATATAATTAAAAATAAATATGTGAACTTTGAGACAGTTGAATTTTCCCATTGTCAATTAAGCAGAAAATATATTACATTAGTTTTGAAATTTGTATATTTTAAATACTATATTATACAAAATTTATATAGTATGTATAATAATTAATAAACAACATGTTGAGCTCTGACAAATTCATTGATAAAGTCGCTGATTAGGATCGTCATTTGCGTAGCGCGTTAACTTTTTGCTGTCACTGTAATTGGCCCGTCAACAAGTGTGACTCGTTCACACAGATCACAGTTCACCGAGATCACAGTTATTATTTGTCGCGCTACCATTTCGCACATTTTCGTTTACTTTCAAGTGGCACACTTTGTGGTTTTCGCTCTCCCTCTCTCTCTCTCTCTCTTCGCCTCTCTCCCCTCCTCTGTTTCGTGTGTGCATACAAATCTTTGCCATTGTTTGCCCACACACACAGTCAATATGATTTCTTTATAGTCATTAATTAATCGGGCTATAGCATAGGTGTAGTGTAATCTAATCGCAACACGTAATACCCCCGGGCGTTACTTGTGAAGCTTTTATGCTGTGATAAGCGTGTTGCCATTCGCTTTTGTTTAGTGTGTGATCCGCTTTGCATTTGTTGTTGTTGTTGCTCGTCTCAGTCGACTGCGCACGGTTCATAAACTCATTTGGGGCGGCACCAAATATAGACCTTCGATAGCTCAGTTGGTAGAGCGGTGGACTGTAGAGTGTTGCAAAGTGTAGACATCCATAGGTCGCTGGTTCAAATCCGGCTCGAAGGATCGTGGTAATTTTTTTTTTTTAATTTATTTAAACAATAAACAATTCAAAAATAGTTTATATATATTTTTTGCAAATATTTTTTCCAAAATGAACCTAAAAATATATTTTTTCTTGTCGTGCAACTAGAAAAATACATAAAACACGCTAACGAGCAGTCCAAAATGAGTTTTAAAAATGCACATATACTTAAATTAATAAAAAAAAATAAATTTTAAAAAAAAAAAAAAAAAAAAATTTCGATCCTTCGAGCCGGATTTGAACCAGCGACCTATGGATGTCTACACTTTGCAACTCTCTACAGTCCACCGCTCTACCAACTGAGCTATCGAAGGTACATGAAGAGGGGTGAATTTCTGTCAGTTTTAGCTTACTCACCTCGGCTATTTTTAACGCTGACTTCCCATATACACACACACACAAGCCAAAATGGTTCGCTGTGAAATTTCTAGGTGCGTTTGTTTTGCTTTTGCATTTGCTTTTGTTTTTGTGTTTGAAATAAAAAGACTTGCGATTAAATTGTTTTTGTTTTTTTAATAAAATTTTTTCTTTTATATTTTTTTCAACTTTCTTCATCATGATCACCATCATCATCATCATTCTCATCATTTTATCGTTATCTCATCATCAGCACATATGCTCATCAAAAATTGTTTGTTTTTCTTTTTAAATAAATAAAATAATAAAATTTATAAGAAAATTATTACAAAATACATGGCGCGCTCTGCAACTTCAGGCACGTTACGATTCGATATATGTTTTTCGAGTTCTTCTGCTACTAGTTTTTTTTTTTTGGGTTTTTCGAATTTTTTTTCTGTTTACATACTTTTACTAATTACTTTTTAACATGCTGCATACGCTTAACGGTTATACACTAATCGCTAGAATTAATTTAGTCATATTTTTAACATTATCGGTTATATTCGAGTTTAGCTTAAAACGCATAACAATAAACGATTCTATTTTTTCATGTTCTTGATATTATTTTTATAGTTTGCTTGTAGTACATTTTTTTTTAATTTAAATTTTTTAGTTAAGAGTTTTTTACATTTATATTTAGTGGGGGGAGGAGGTTCGATTTTTTAGTAGATATACAAGAGAGTTACACACATACGCAGTATATTAATGTATATAATATGATATATATAGATATATGTATGTTGTATGTGCTGCATATAGGATCTATATAATTTCAAGTTCAGCAACATTTCGGAGTTATCTCTTTCTCTATCTACCTCTCTCTCTCTCTTTCCTGCTCTTGTTTACATTAATTTACAGTGGGGTGCTTCATTATTAGCGGGAAAAGTGTGCTCTAGTATTACATATAGATATCGTATATAATATATATAGTACTATATAGTGTAGCTTAGCATTAGCTTTTATACAATTTGTTCAAGAAAGATACAAAAGTATCTATAATGTAGTGCGGTCTATGGCGTGTTCTCGAGGCGACGTTGCCCCTGCTGGGGGGCGGGTGGGCGTGTCTGGGGGAAGCGGCTATATACAGTTGTCTCGTCGCGTCTCTCTCTCTCTCTCTCTCTCTCTCTCTCTCTCTGTCTCTCACTGGCTCTGTGCAACATTTCCAAAGCCTGGCTGTGGAAAGTGACAGAGGCGGCTGCTCCTGCTCTGGATCGTGGTTGGGGGGGTGGGCGTGGGCGTGTGGAAGGGGGGCGTGGCTGCATTTCGCTCTACATACAATTAAAGTCTACGATTTACACTTAAAATTCAAATATTCAGTCCATTTTGTTTGCGTTGTGTTTAAAGCATTGACGGCTTGGAACCAAACAGCATTTGATGCTCTCTCTCTCGCTCTCTCTCTCGCTCTCTCTTTCGCTGTCTCTGTCTCTATCGACAGCCACAACCAACCACGGTCATGTCCTGATAGTTCTTGAGCACAACTGTCCTTTGGTCATTGAGATAGAGCATGGAGATGCCCTCCAGCTGCGTGGGCACACAGCACGGCTTTGGTACCTTCCCTGGATTGTTACTATTGACTAAGGTTTGCACAACCGCATGGTTCGTGGCATTGAGATGATCGGCCAGCGGGAACGGGCACTTGCCATGGCAATAGTATGCATCATAGCCAGGCGGCGCTACGATCCAATCACTCCAGCCAACATCCTGAAAGTCCACATAGAGCGAATGCCTGCGGCAATTCTCGTCGTGCGACTTGCGACGCGCTGGTCGACGCTGATGGCGACGATTCCTGCCGCCTCCATTGCCACCCCCTCCTCCTCCTCCTCCTCCGCCTCCGCCTCCTCCACCTGCTCCACTTACATCCCGTATGGAACGCGACTTGTGCTTACCATCGTCTGTGTAGGTGAAGAGCAGCGGCTGCTTGTGCTGCCACACATCGTGCGCTTCGTCCGCGCTGCGGCGCAAGCGCACATGATGATGCGGTGCCGGTTTTAAGGAACGCATCGTGCGCACCTCCACCAGCAGACCATAGTTCTTTTGCGGTGTGGCCAGCCACCGATCCACAGCGGGTTGCACATCCAGACTGACCGTATCGGTGCTATTCAGCCGCACCGTCTTCGTATCGAGCAACAGATACGATGGCTCCCGATGCCCTCGCACACCGACACGGGTTATGTCATAGACCAGCACCTGGTACCGTGTCCGATTCCGATTCACCAGGCTGCCCACGCTGAGCGCCTCGCGCGTCAGCTGCAGCTCGGCGGCCTTCAGCTTCTCCTCGCCCGGGATGCTCTTCACATCGAAGTGCAGCCGAAACCGATGATGATGTGGAAACCGATCGTCGATTTTACTATCTGCAAAAGAGGAAAAGAAACGAAGGAAGAGATGAGTTAGATATATGTATAATATATAAAGTAGGTAGTAGAAAAAAGAGAAAAGGTCGCACGTTCCCGGCCGGCGACGACTTTTACGACTGGCGCCTACTGCAAAAGACCTGACCCACCCACACACACGTTCCGTTCCGCTCCGCCGGAGATCGGACGACGCCGTGCAAGGTGCAAAGAAGAAGAAGGTGCAGGCAGGGTAAGAAGGTGTCTTTGGCAAAATCTTAATTTGAATCGCAACGAGAAACTCAAGTACCCCGAAACAAAGGGCGCAAGTTGTAAACTCTATAAGGCAGAGAGAGGGAGAGCGAGAGAGAGGGAAAGAGAGCGAGAGGGAGCGAGTGCGGCTGCTAACCGTAGCGAACTGAATCGGCAGCTCGGCTTAGACACTTGGCTTGGCTTTAGACACTTGAGCAGGTATCTATCTCTTTCCCTCTCCCACTAACTGCTTTATTGTTGGCCCGGCTATAATCCTGTGGAAAATAATGCGAAATACACTTTAATAATAATTGTTATTTTTACAACAAGAGAAACAACATCTATATATCTATATAAAAGCCATTTGGCGCATGCGCTAAACGTTCCGGGTGTAATTCTCGGGAAAAATTTCAAGGTCACATTTGGGTTAAGCGTTACCACCGTGCAGGTAAAAGGACATGAGTGTGTCCTTTTAGCCTGACCCTCACCCTCCTCCTCCTCCTCCTTCCTCCTTTCATTTGAAGCTGCGGAATTTCCGCGTGATTTCACTGCGCTTGCGTGAATGATGATGATACCCAAATCTGCGATCTATCCGAGAGCAGAGATAGAGCGAGGGATCTCGAAATATATTATATGGTTATATGACCCTCTAGCAGGTATACAAATCGCATTAGATGAACTAGAAATTCGGGGGAAAATCCTGGATTGCTCTTCATTCTTCACAGGCACGCTGAGGGTGCGACAGAGAGAGGGAGAGAGAGAGCGCAGGGCACGCGATTGCGAATGTTGCAACTGCCACACGGTGCAGCAGCAGGTGTAAAATCAGGTCACATGCGAACTAACTAACGATCTATAACTCAAGTGATCTCGCGCTATATTTTAAAAATTCAAATTTATAAGGTTACAGTCACCTATAAAAATTTATAGACACCCTACTCTGTCCATGACAAGTCTACAAGTGCAACTACCATATAAATTTTCACATATACCAAGTGAAACTCTAGAGATCTTTTGCTCAAAACTTTTAAAGTTCTTTAAACTGTGTGTACTTTTGTCTCAAGATCTTTCTGTGCCTATGGCAACCCTAATTATTAAAGATACCTTACTTTATATCTAAGCTAAGTTTACTAGAAAAGAAATCAACCATATATCACAAAAAAACTTGTGTGAAATCTCGATCAAAGTCTTTAAAATTCTCTAATATTATGAATTTAAAGGTATCTTTGTTATGGTCACCCTAAAAATTATACTAGACAAAAAAAAGAAAAGAAAATGGTGGCAAATTGTTTCTAGAATGTTAGCAAGTACAGTTAAGATAAAAGTCTATTTGCTTGTGCGAAGAATTTAAAATTTTGAAAAAAAAATATATAAAATATAAAAAATATAATATTTTTTCTATAGAGTTATGCTTTGAAGCTTATAGATTAAGGTAGCTGTGGTTTTTCATTTATATATCTTGTAATTACGAAAAAGATTTGTAGTGAAAATGCAGAAGTCAGAAAAATAGTAGAGCTAGTCTATACCTATTTTAAAAGAAAGTATTGCAATAGAGGTTGCTGCTTTTCTAATCTTAACTAATTTCTCATCCCAACTATGATCTCTGCTCATTGAGTTATTCCTTTGAAATGAAATAAAATTATATATAAATTACATACTATATTCCACTATGATTTATGCTCATTGAGTTATTCCATTGATAGATAGATAGATATTACATACTATATTCCACTATGATCTCTGCTCATTGAGTTATCCATTTGATAAATATTACATACTATATTCCATTTGCGATCGTAACTCACCTTTATGTGTAAAACTTCTGACTGTATTCGCCGATTTGGTCAATAGACCCGGTCTGGGTATATTAACCGAGTCGATCTCGTGTCCCATTATCTGTGCGTAGAGCTTTTTCATGGCCTCCGGTATGATGATTTTGGATCTATCGATCTTTGGGGGCCTCTTCATGTTGAACAGCGAGAGCAGGCTGTTCTCGATTTCGACTAGAGTTGAGGGATCCGGTTTCGCTTTGTCCTTGATGATCTCCTTGTTGCTGTAGGTGGCGGGTTCGTCTTCGACAATGATGGCATCCCCAATCCCAGGAACCTCGAACTCACCCAGCACGGCGGTCTCTGAGCTGGAGTCGAATTTGTTGCTTGAGTTTGAGGTTATGTTGCTGCTGGGGGAGGCGGAAGCGGAAGCGGGAGGCGTGAGACGAAACACATCCGTAATGGCGGACTGTGCCAGTGTTGCTCTCGTTCTGGTTGTGGCTTTTTTATTTAGCTGTTTTATAGCCATTTTTGATTGTTTGTTGTTGTGCTTGTTTGTTGTTAGTTTGTTATGCTTATGATGTTTGTTGTTGTTGTTGTTTTTGGAATTTTTGGAATTTTCTAATTGGTCTGTTCGTGTTTTATGCACTTCATTAAACTGAACTTGGAACTCGGCACTTTGCAGCTGCTTTTGCTTGTTGTTGTTGTTGTTGTTATCACTATCATTATCACTATCACTGCTGATGTTGTTGTTGTTGTTGCTGTTGTTGTGGAGTAGTAACTCGTTAAATGGCTTAAATGCTTTAGCTAATGCTGTAGTTGTTGCTGTTGCTTTAGTATTTGTATTAATTATGGCCGTCGTTGTTGTTGTTGTTGTTGGCGCTATCGCTGCGATAAATCTCGTTGATATATCCTCGGTGCTAGCAACTTGAACGATCGTTTGAAAAGTCGCCAGCACTGCGAGGAGTAGAAGCCATGCGCGCATGGTCGCTTGCAACTCTGAAACGATACAAAAACATCGGAAATTGTTAAGCATTTGTCGATAGGGTTAAAAACGACGTCGACGTCGACGTTGGCAGCGACAGCGACGCTGACGCTGACGTTGCCGTCGCCAATGGCAGTGTGTCTCTGGCTGTGTGTGTGTGTGTGTGTTCTCAAGTTGAAATTAATTTTTTTTTCTCCCCGATTTCCACTCAAAGAGCGCAAGCATGCGCACTGCGTTAGAGCGAGACGACTATAGCTACGCGCGGCTGCCCAATGCGTCTGCGTTGCGGCGCAGGAGAGAGCGTAGCGAGAGAGCAGAGAGAGAGAGCGCTGAGAGCGCAGCGCAGCGAGCTGTGCGCACAGGTAGCCGACGCAGCAGCGCAGCAACGACGCCGGCTGCGTTCTTTGGCAGCGACGCTGGCAGCGACGTTGGCAGCTTCCTTAAGCGCTCTGGCCCATTTTAGCCCAAGTTTTATGGCCCACAAAAGGTGCGTGCGAACGCCTGCCCGCCCGCGTCCTGTCTGCATCGCTGCGACTCCTGCGTCTGTCTGTCTGCGCTACGCTGCGCTGCAACGTATCTCGGTCTGCTCTGCAATGTTTCTCTGTGTCTCAGTACGCTTTACTCTGCCTCTCTGTCTGTCTGTCTGCTCTACTGTATCTCACCGTCTCTCTGCCTGCCCTGCTCCGTCTCCTGCAACTCTCAATCTGCCCTACTTTGTCTCTCTGTCTGTCTGTCTGCCCATTCAATGTCTCCTCTGTCTGCCCAGTTCCGTCTCCTTCTGTCATCTGCAATTCTCCTCTACTGTGTCTACTCCGTCAGAATCTGCTCTCTGTCTGCTCTCCCGTCTCTCTGTCTCTCATTCTGGTCTGCTCTGTCTCCCTTACAGTTTTTCTGGCCTGGGCCATCTCCTTGTCTGTCTGTCTGCCTCTCTGTCTGCTGTGCTCCATCTCTCCGTCTCTCTGTCTGCCCTAATCCTTCTTCCTGCCTCTCTGTCTGCCCTACTCCCTCTTCCTGCCTCTCTGTCTGCCCTAATCCAACTCTCCGTCTGTCTGTCTGCCCTAAACCAACTCACCGTCTCTCTGTCTGCCCTGCCACGTCTCTCAGTCTGCTCGTCTCTTGTCGTAATGAGCTTGTTCCACCTCCTCCCTGATCGAGCTCAATTTGCGCTTCTCCATCGCCCCATCGTTCCATGGTTCCATCGCCCCATCGGACATTGCACCTCGCTTCGTTTCGGCGCTGACACACGATCTGCGGTATGCAGCAGCGATTTGTGTCTACGCTTAGAAATTCAATCCAAAACAAATACAGAGACAGAGACAGAGACAGAGTCAGCGGCAAAGTGGGTTCAAGCTCGGGAAACCAGAGAAGTACCCCGACTCCAGCTCCAACCCCAACCCAACCCCACGAATCCAACTTCACTAACTTTAGTTGGCCCTCAGCCGTCATAATTTTCTTTCTTTTCATTTCACATTTTTTTTTTTCATTTCTTCTCTATTATATTTCATATACCATATAAGACTTAAGAACTTATCGCGCCTGGCGCTTTTGATTTACACACGGGCGGCATTTTCTTTTTCTTTTTTCTTTTCAAAAGTTATCGATGACTGCGTTTATCTTGGGAGAGGGAAATTTATGAAAATTATTAAAAGTATTCTATATAGATTTCGGTTTTTGGGCTATAGGCAATAAATTTGTGAGATGCTATCTCAAGATGAGCCCCGGTGCCTAGAGGCACCTTTAGCAGGTCTACGTGCCTGCAACACACACACACACACACACACACACACTCAGAGAGCGACACAACAAATTACATGTTGTTTTTCACATAAAGATTAAAATCTTATCTTGTACTAAAAATTTGTTATATGACAAGGCGCTATGCGCAAAGGAATTTTTTGAGAAAGAAAATGGGTAAAGATGGCACACGCTGGGGGGTGCCCAAGAACCTTACACAGAGTCACCCTCTCTTTCTCTCTCTCTGTGTGTGAAGATCTTTAGCCTCTGATAAGGTTTAGAGTAAATTGGAAAACATTTTCCCAAATCCAAATCGGGGCGAAAAGGGTGAATGAATATATTCATAAATATGCAACGAGTTTTTGGTTTTTTTCTCTTTATTTTTTTTTATTGGTTTATGAATTTTGATAATTTGTTTTTCTTTTTCGAAAATCTACACTCTACCTGTGTAGGGGGTGTTACGAGGGTTCCGGGGGTTTCCCCTCGATATGAATGCCAGGCTCGCGTTGGAATTCCCTGAGCGTGCGGCCATTCAGGCGTGCTCTCTCTCTCACTCTCCCTCCGTCTCTCTCTCTCTCGCACCTTGCACGAGTTGTGAAATACCGCAAGCTCTCGCTAAAGTTCATATTTCAGCGAGCTATATCTGATTTTTTTTCCTCTACTTTTTTTCACCTTTTTTTGTCAACGCAAAATGCAAACGGCGAAAATGTTTCGCAAATTGACACATTTTGTTTATCGTTTGATTCCGGTTGCCCAATAAATGATATACTATGTATATATATAGTATACCATTATGATGTGTGTCAAGCACACAGTCAGCACAAACACACACGCACACACACACGTACTCTTCAGATACAATGGCACTAGATGAGGCAACTAATACGCTATACAATTCATATTATCCTCAAGATAATTTATGTGCCAGGACATTGACATCCTTTGTGGCTTTGTCCACTTGCCGACACACACACACACACACACACACACACACACACACAGAGAGACCTGTGTACGGTACTTTATTGTGCGCCAACAAAGATGATTCCTGGAATGCCCCGGGGCATCTTCTCTACTTGTTACGATTATGATATATTATTATGTACTATTATGAGAGTTTCCATTTCTCTATCGTGCTCATGGCGTGAAAATATTTTGATCGACCCTTTGCTGATCTCGAGCAAGTGTGGGTTTCTTATGTGGGAAAATCACGCCTACTTTGAGATACTTAAGTTGGTTACAGATTAAGAGATGTTTGTATAAGATAGTTAAGATACGGGAAATCTACTTATTGGGTTGCTGATGGGAATGTAAGTTGAAGGATTATTTAAGCGAAATACTATGATTATCTAGTAGAAGATCATAGAGTTACATATTGCAGATGAGTCTGTTTAAGATCTTAAGCTCTTAACTTAATATGCTGCAGTATTTTGTAGATCTAGAGTTTCCCAAAATCATTTGAAGTTAGAAAAACAAATTCATAAAAGAAGTGTTTTTATAATATGCATACATAGTTTTTTTTAGAAAGAATATTACGATTTTTCAGAAATAAAATGAAGATCTTAAGTAAATAATCCAGAAATAATTTTAAAGAGAATAGTGAGATTTTACAGAAATAAAGTGAAGATCTTAAGTAAATAATCCAGAAATAATTTTAAAGAGAATGATGAGATTTTACAGAAATAAAATAAGATCTTAAGTAAATAAACCAGAAATAATTTTTTTTTTTTAAGAAAATTTAGGTTAATTAAGCAAGTTTAAAATTTAATTGGATATTATGTTTAAGAAATTATACTATACTACAGTATATAGATCAGTTTCTATTTTTTCTTCTATTATTAATTGCAACTGCATTCCAAAGTACTTTAAATATGATCTTATGTTATGTAAAACCCCAGCTATATTCATCATGATCTTCAAACGAACAGTTCACCATACGACCCCAAGTCGAGATGGTATCATATGCCATGCACTGTTACTGATTATGCATTTGGATTGGCATTGGATCGGTCACATTTTCGGTCACATTTTCGGTTATTTTTTACGTTTTTTTTTTTGGTATTTCGATATCTTAGATATTTTGGTTGATTCGGTCGATACGGTTTGAATTTGTGTGCGGTTCTCACAGACCCGAATAAGTTTCATGATTTACATAAGCTTAGCGAGACAGGTGAGACAGACTTTTTGGCGGGGGCCAAGTTCAGGAGAGAGAGAGAGGGAGAGCGAATGATATTCTCTGTGACAATAACTCACCTCAGTCTTATAAAGTTTCCTACGTTCGTCTTACTATCTCGGGATCTGGACTTTGTTAAAGATATCTTGTTGTTGCTGTTGTTGTTGTTGTTAATATCGTTGATTGTGTTTGTTGTTATTGTTGTTGTTGTTGTTGTTGCTGCCTTCTTAGTTATTAATTTGTAAGCCGCGTATTTTGATGGATTGCCCCCGGTTCTCTCGTCTCTTTCTCTCTGACACTTTTATGGATTTATGATATTTGTCGAGCACGTCTCAGAGAGTTATCGTTTCGGGCTTGCTATGGGGTGTTCTTCAGTTATAGAGAGAGAGAGATATTTGCACAATTTACAGCTGCAGTAGCTACCGCGCAAGGCGCAAGGGGCAGAGCAGGGCGAGGGTTGCCGCTAAATCACGCTGCGCAAACAACAACACACACACGCACACGAACACACACACACACACACACGGGGTGGGGGTGGGGGCAGGCGACAATCACGGTTTGTGTAGATAGTTTTGTGTACTATACGATGTGTGTATCTTATGGATTGATTTCTTTTCGCTTGCGGTAATTGTAGATGAAGTAGATAAAGTTCTTGTTGAAGATTTTATTGCCGCATTCCAGGCGCAGCCGCTGTCGCTGCTGTTGGCATTGATTTTCTTTGTTGTTGTTGTTGTTGAGCAGCAGATACGTATCTGATGGATACATTAAGCATTTGCACTTCTTTCCAACAGATTCACCACACTCGATCAACAGAGCCAACGCGCTCGCCTCGACAGCGCGCGAGCCGTGCTGTTGTTATCGTTATCGTTATCGTTATCGTTTCTATCGCTGCTGCATTTGCGGTAATCCACATATTTTCCAAATGCCAAAAAATCCGAAATCCAACAAAATGATATATGCAAAACTGTATCTGTATCCGTATCTGTATCTCTTGTATTTGTATCTTTTGTTTGTTTGATATGCTTTGGTTGTATCTTTTATTTTTTTATGTACAATTTCAGGGTTTCCCTTTACAACTTGTCAGTTGACATTCCACACACAACGCACACACACACACAGAGACACGCACGCACACTATTGCATTTAGTGTTGTAATTAACAAAAATTTCTGTTATTTTTTTATTATATTTAACACACGCGTTGTTCAAGCTTGAGTTGAGAATCTCTTTGTGAAGTTTTCTATATTTTTAATTCTTACGCCAATATCTTTATTTATTTATTTTGTTTCTTTCTTGATTTCTCGGCTTTTTTGTCACTCTTTTTGGCGTCGCCGTCTCCGTCGTCCGTCGTCGTCATCGGGCAACGACAACGAGCAAATTGATTTCAACTCGATCAGCGCTGTAGCACGACTAACGCCTTCATGTCTGCCTCTACCTGATTGAGTTACAGGTAACACACAGAGCCGAAGCACAGCCCGAGCACACACACACACACACCACACGCTGCACGAAGCGCCTTCGTGCGTCTCTCATCGTTTTCTGAGTGAAATGTCCGCTGCTGCGCTCTCTTTGTCACTTCGGCTTGCTGTTGCTCTCTCATTCACGCTCTCTCTCTGAAATCGCTCTCGCGCTTTGTCACTCTCTGCAAGTTTAACTGTTGTTGATAATCATAATCATCGTGTTGATCGTGATCATTATGTGATGATCACGCATCCATCTCGCCCGAAGTTCCCTTTGCCACTGGCAGCCAGCGCGTCGTCAGTTGCGCTTCGATCGCGATCTCTCTCCCTCTCTCAGTTGAGCGCAAACTTGAGTGAGAGCCGCACTCAGCACTCTCTCACACACACACACTCTCTCTCTCTCTATCTCTCTCCCTCCCTCTCTCTCTCTTTGAAGCTAATTGAGCTCGTTGCCGACTGCGTCGCAGTTGCGTTTGTTCTGTGTGCAAGACGAGCTTGCGCCTTTAGATTGGACAATTCGCCAATTCGGCTTATAAGAAAATGGAGAAAACTTGAGGGAATTTTTGGAATTCTTCAGCTACATCGAAATAAGCTTTTTTCGAATGTTTTTACTTATCGATTTAGGGTGAAGAAATGTGAATTTTCTTGAGAATTAACAATTATGAGCTGAAGGAAGTTTTTAAAATATTATAAAAATATAGTTGATGTTTTATAAGCTTTGGAATGCAGCGCAAAAGTTTTTTTTAGTTTATATAATATATGAAAGAAAAATTGTCAATATAAAAAGTATTTTTTATAATGAATTTTTCTAAACAATGCAATTTCTACAAGATTCTTTATGATAAATAATAATATTAAAACTACAAAGCTTTTTTTCAATAAAATTCCATCATTCCTTAAATATTTAGTAGAGGTTTGAGTTATTAAAGCTTTCGTATTAATTTGTTTATATAGTTATACCATTATGAAGATTTTCTGTAATTTGATAAACTATAATTTAATGTTTACTTCTTGGGAAATAAATTAAACACAATTTCAGCACGATTTAAAAAAAAAGAAAATATAGGCAGCATTATATTCTAAATATTCAAACTTTGCATCCCTTTTCAGATACATTAATCCTTTTATTTAATTTCCTTTAATTTCTTTACAACTCTTATCTAATTGTCCAGCACAATTGCCTGTTCTGTACTTACTTAATAAGCTTTTCTCTCTCGCTCTCTCTCTCTCTCTCTTCTTTTGTCTCTCTCTGGGGGCCGCCTCAGCCGACCCAGTTATGTGTGCTGCACGGATCAGTTCAGAAGATACGACGCGACAATCGATCGATCGATCGACAACGACATCGAGATCGAGTTGGAGATCGAAGTAGTTGGAAAGAATGGAAAGAAAACTCTTTGCTCGGGGAGTTGCACGCGCGCAATGAGCCAGAGATAAAACCAAACTGTCTCGTCTTGCGGCTGCGGCTGCTGCTGCCGCTGCCTGCCACAAGGCAGCGCGACGCACGCATTCCACGGGTTGGGGCAGCCGGGCAGCCCAGAGAGCGAGAGAGAGAGACAGACATGAGTGAGACTCGCTGTGAGTGTGTATGTGTGTGTGTGTGTGTGTTTAGGCAACGAAATCCTTAACAACAACAAAATGAAATCAAAAAGTCAAGAATTAGTATAATTTTATTGGTTGGCAAGAGGTGAAACGAATAAAGGGAAAGAAGAAGGAGGAGGAGGAAGAGAAGCGTCGGCCATAAGAATGACACTTGCTGGCTCTTTCACACTCGCAGACAGACAGATCGAGGGAGCGAGCGAGCGAGCGCGGGGAGGGAGGGGGGGGAGAGAGCAGACGCAATACCAATGCGAAGGCAAAGGCAAACAGTTAATGCATTTCGACTGCCTTTCCATGTTGCCTCATTCCATGTTCTTCTTCATCTTCTTCTTCTCCATCTCCTCCTCGTTGTTTGCCCAGATGACTTGACACACCCGCGCCGATGCTGCTGCTGCTGCTGCCTGACGTTAGCAGCGCTGCCAACGTGACTGCCACGAAAAGGTTGGCCAAAAGAGCCCACGTTGTTGTTGCAGGTGCTGCAAGCCAGCCAAAACGACGCTGGCCACTTGGACCAGCTTGGCCCGCCGAGTAGGTGGAGCCGTTGCCTCTGCCTTTCTGTCTCTGCCCGGCTCGGCCTTTTTAGCCTTCTTTGCCTGCTGTCTTCAGTCTTCAGTCTCGAGTCTTCTGTCTTCTGCCTTTGCCTTGAACCATACGTGAAGTCACTTAGTCTGTTTCTCTCTCTCTCTCTCTTGCTCTGTCTTTCCTGCTCTTTTCACTCTACAGTGCAGCGCAGATAGGGACTGCATGTAGCCTGAGATTATGGGAATTAAGCTGACAGATTTACCAGTTTTTTAAAATGATTTCAAGCTATTTACTATCATTCAGTTTTATTATATTCGCTTATTACTTTTACTTATACATATTCTTTAGCCCAGACGCACTTTATATGTATTCTTAATTGCCTGTATTATCTATTATCTATTGTATTATCTATATGCTTGATATTTGAAATTTCTATAATATTTTCCAAGTTAAGCAGTAATTAAACTTAGCTCATCTATATGTAGAGAAGGTCTGAAGAAAAACCTACAATGTTTAGACTAGATTTTAAAAGAGTTACCTTGTAGATAAGCAATAAAATCCTTTTCTACCTCTTTCTTTTTCAATTTGGAATATTATATTCAAAATGTATGTAAGTTTTATAATATTTGTGAAATTTTTGTAGGTATATGTTTTATTCTGAGCTCGAGATCTACAAGATTTCAAAATATAAAATTCATTAATTCATATTTTGATAATCTCTATGATAAATCTTGAAAAATATAATACAAATTTCTCATTATTTTAAAAAATCAATGTGGAGTGCGAAAAAGGATCTTTAGCTGTACTTTATCTTTATTTTATACAATAAAGAACTCTAGAAATATTCTAGTATTATATTTATATGCATATTTTTGGGAGTTATAAATACTTCAATCAATTCAAATTTATCTACTATTAGAAATATCGAAACAGGATCTATACTTTATACAGTTGTGATATTTCTGCATGGTATATTACAATAAAGGACTCTAGAAATATTCTAGTATAACTTATATGCAGATTTTTGGATTTTATACATACTGCAATTGATTCAAATCGATCTACTACAATCTGCCGATAATCTTTTCCATTCTTTTCTGTCATCTCTTAAGAACTACCGACACTACCAGAAAGGAAGTTGCTATATCACCCTGCCCTAAAGGTAGATCTCTTAAGTATCCTCCTCCCCTGCACTTGTCTGCCTCGTTGTAAATCTTTCTCCTTGTGGCATGTGTCGCACAGAGCGGGGCACAAAGCTGACCAGATCACAGATCTGTCGACTCCGAGTCCGAGTCCAGTTGGCGACATCAATGGTCGCGACGTCTGGCAACTTAAGCGTTGCCAGACATTCTGGCTTTTCTCTCTCTCTCTCTCTCTCTTTCCCTCTCGGCCAACTGGCGCCGCACTTGACGATGTCTGTGCGGAGTCCGCAGGAGCAGCGGCGGCATCATATTTCTCCGACTAGAATCTCTATGCCCAAAAAACTCAGACGAACCGGAAGAGAACAAAAAAGAAGAAAAAACATAAAAGAAAACAAAATGAGGGGCAGCAAGACTGGAGAGAGAGAGAGAGAGAGAGAGAGGAAGGCGCATTAAGAATGTCGTCGCTTTGGCTGCGGCAACGCGCTGCTGCTGCTGCTGCTGCTGCTGCGACGCGACGCCTCGACTGGCTGCGGGTGATTCATGCCGATTGGCGGATGAGCGCGAAGAAGAAGAAGCAGGAGGAGGCGGGCTCCAAAAGTGATCGTGAGCTCGTTGCGCTGCGCCCAGAGAGATCCTTTTGTATGTTAATCGCAGAGACGCCCAGGGCAAAGCGAGAAGAGAGAGAGAGAGAGTGTAACTGTGTGTGTGTGTGTCTCTCTGTCTGTGTGTGTGTGTGTTTGTCTGCTCCTCCTCGTTTTTTGTTGCTGCTGCTTATTCTTTTCCACTTGTTGTGCCTCCACTTGCGCTGCATGCAGCAGATAAGCAGATACATTCCCCCTCTCTCTGTGTGTGTGTGTTGCCTCTCTCTGTGTGTGTGTGTGTGTGTGTGTGTTGTCTGCTTGATGGCGCTGCCGACGCTCAATTCTTAATGGCTTTAATTGCCCTTCGCACGGGCCTGCCTTATCGCCAGCTCGCCCGCCCTGCCTGACCACGCTTGGGACCACCAAGAAACCTTGAGCTGAGCCCAAGAACCTTTTGCGTGTACCCCTTGGCAAGGTACACCCCTGCCCGGTATCTGTCGATCATTGCCGAAATGCCATTTCGCAAAATCGTAGCGCCGGCGTTACTTTCCCTCTCCGGGTAGTAGAAGCAGAAGAAGAATCCCCTCCTCCTCCTCCTGCTGCTGCAGACTTCATTTATCACCGATCGTGTGTCATTTATAAAGATCCTTGGCAAGTGGAAATGCCGGGGAAAATAAACCGGCGAGAACTGCTTGACACAGTTTCCTTTGCCCAGCCACATGGCCAGCAGGCACAGCAGGATGACCATGATCGGCACGATCCTTGCTTGCACTCGATCCCTTTACGTTTTTTTCCAGCTCAACGGGGGCGTGCGATAAGGCGTGAGTAGAAGGACTGCAAGAACTGCAGGTCCAGCAAGGGTCTTGAGATACATAGATAATGCTGCGCAGAGTGCGATCAACAGCAGGAAGTGCACAGAGAGAGAGAGAGGGAGAGAGGGAGAAAGAGAGGGAGACAGAGAAGTGTGCAAGCTGACTAAGAAATGATTCGAGAGCATGCGTTATAAAATTCTGATATTGTTAAAATTCCCTAAAGAGAGTTTGGAAATATCTAAAGCAATATTTGAAAAATTTATATATATTTCCTGGTATATTTTTAAAGGGTCCTCATTCAAGATCGTACAAGCAAATATACGCTTTGAGTTAAAATTACCTTATATTACTTGTTTTCTTTTTATTATTATATCTTGTAGTATTTGAGAAAATTATATACTATATATTTGTTATTTAAACTTTATAATATGTTCAGTAAAAATAGTTCGTAAATTTTTCAATATGTTTAATAATGAATTGACGGCGAGAAATATATAAGATATGTATGTAATTAACCTTCCTCTTAATTTGGTAGATTTTTAAAATTCAAATATTGGGAGTTATTTCCAACTACAATAATAAACAGAGTTATGGATAGATAGGCAGGCAATATATAAATAATAAAGAATGGAGATAGATATGCAATATATAAAGAATGATTGACTGACTTAATTTAAGTACTCTAACTGCAAGACAAAGGCATCTCCCACATCTCCCGCCAAATGTATCTCATAGATACAGCACCCTCACGGAATAGTAACCATAATATGTAGCTGAGCTCTACCCAGACTATTGACATTCCTCTTGCCATTGTTTGCATTGGAATTCCTAGGGATACACGTATTCCACCTGCTTGACTGCTTTGATGGGCAGCTCATTAATGTCTACGGTTTCAATGTGATCGATTTGCAGCGATGAATGTGGCTTGAAATTGTATCTGTATCTGTGTCTTTATTTGTATCTGTATCTCTTTCTGGATTTGTATCTGTATCTTCTGTGCATCTCGGTCTCGGATCAGTTACTGTTTTGGTTTGGTTTCGGCTGCGGCTTCTGTAATATTGTCAGCTAATCAATTATCGCAGGAGCAGGACAGGAATAGGAGCAGGAGCAGGGCAGGAGACGTAGCCGGAGGAGCGAGTGAATAAACAATGCATGTGGCACGTGGACAACACGCTGAATGCGCCTTTCTCTGCCACATTTGATGGAAAGGTGACAGTGCAGACGGACAGACAGAGAGAGGGAGAGAGAGACAGAGAGAGAGAGAGAGACAGAGAGAGAGAGAGAGAGGGAGACAGAGAGAAAGACGAGCAGGCACAAAGGAATTAAAGCAGCCGCAAAACTGCTGAGGGAGACAACAAGGCAATTGTCAATGCAGAGCAGCAGCAGCAGCAGGAGGAAGAGGGGCAGGAGGAGGAGCAGCAGCAGGTTAAGATGCAGGAGGAAACTGAGGAGATTCTCGTAGCAATTGTGGTTCGACCGGACTCGACTTTTGTTCAATTAAAACGTTATTATTGTTGTGTAGCGCAGTGAATGACGGACTGCCAGACTGGCCGGACTGACTGACTGACTGATGGATTGACTGACAGATTGACTGACTGAGTGAAGCGATTGGGGACTGTGAGTCTGTCTATGTTGCGTTTTGTGAAAGCCGATCCTGGCCTGGCTCAGAGAACGTTTTGTAAGCCCGGTTTCGGGCCCGGTTCTGATCTTCTGGTAATTTGAGATGATGCCGACTACCCTCACTTCCACTCAAAGCGATCTCGGACTGTGTTTTGTTTATGTGTGTGTGCAGCCAAACGGCCATTAGAGAGGACAATGCGTGTAATGCTTGATTTATGCGAGAGGGTAACCCAATATCATAATACCCTATAAGAGGAGGAGGACCCTATGAATACAGTTGTAGTTAACATGCTAGTTATTGGTAGAATGTCTCATTGTCACTGCGCCTTTTATTAGCGCCACTTGGTAATAGTCTCTCCCCTCTGCGGGTGGCTCTGCGCACGATCCTGCTGCTCCTCCTGCTGCTTCTTCCTCGCCTGCTCCCATCTGCTCCCAGAGCTGTGGCCATGTGGCCGCACTTCACTTATGGAAACAGTTTGAAATCGAATTAACACAGCGGGAGCAGCCCGCATGAGCATTAAAAGTCAATTGCAATAAAGTTTTATTTCGGCACCAAGTTCCCAGGTTGGTAACACCACAATACCCTGTACTTTGTGGGGAGGGGGCAGGGGTTGCTATGTGTGAAAATATCAAAGCTCGATGCGGCTGCAGCTCAAGTGGTTACAAATCAAATCGTGGGCCACGTAGCGCCATCGATAAAACTTAATGGCCGCCATAACTGTTAGTCCTAATGAAGTGGAGTTAGACGCGTGTACACTTGAAGAAACTAGACGAGTACACGGCGAGAAAAATTTGAGAAGGAAGTTGTTAGGGTGAAGAAAGGATAAGATAATGGAAAAACATTTAATTGAACTTAATTCTTGTAGAAAAAAATTATATTGTGGTTTGTTTTTCACACAATATTTAATTTTGAGAGTTTTACAATTTTGCATTGTTGCCAAATTTCAATTGCAATGAATATGTATGTATATCTTTTTACTTTAATTTATTAAAGCTTTATTTTCTAGCATGTCAGTCTCAAGAAGTTTAAGAAAACAAGAATTCAAGAATTTTTGAATTAATACATTGTTGCCAAATTTCAATTGCAATGAATAAATATATATTTATCTATATACTTGTCTTATATTGTAGCATGACAGTTTCAGAATGTTTTAGACAACAAATTCCTGTAAATTTCTAAGTTTTGAATTAATACATTGTTGCCAAATTTCACCTGTATATATAAGCACTAAGATACACTTTATGCCTGAGGCTCTGAATATTGCAGGAATTAAATAAGTTTTTATAATCAGTTTAGTTTATTTTCTCTGAGTGTAACTCCCGCCCAGCTATGTATGCAGATTTAAATAGTGCCTCCAATTCGATCGCACTCTCTCCCTATCTATTTCTCTATAGAGATTCGGCAATTGCAGCATGCTGCATGGAACATTCAAATTTATTACTAATTGGGTGTGAATTGGCCGGCAAATGGTATTCGGGTTGAGTGCAGCATGCAACATAATCGAACTGGGTGCTAATTGATAGGCCTTTGATCTGCCTCCCCGGGTACCTGAACCACTAACATCTAGCATACTACTCCGTACTCTCTACTCTGTATTTATTTACAGCAATTGTAAGGCAACAACAAGAAATCGTGCATAAAACAAACAAAGGCCGAGCAGGAGAAGACAACACAAGGAAAGAAAGAGAGAGAGAGGAGGGAGAGAGTACTTTATGTAATCGGGTAGTTAGGGTAGTTAGGAGCTGTAACCAATCCGTTAACTGCACATCAAAATCATCATTAACACCAAGTAGGGCGAGAGGGTGGGGAAGGGGCAAGGGTTGACTCAGTGTCAAGTGCCACAGAGGAAACATCAAATTTTATGATTTCATAAATATTTGGCATGGCACTACATACTGAGGAACCTGGGAGACCCGAGAGGCGCCTCCTGCTGCCCTTTTGGTAGATGCCTCATTTCATTTCAATGTTCAATCCACAAAATGTTGCAATGTTGTTTATACAAACTTTCAAACACACACAACACATTAATTTACTTTGTCTTCCACGCTGTAAACACGCTCCTCCTCACTCTGCTTGCACTAACTACACATACATATACATATACACAGATCTGGCATATAGTATAGCGGGTTATATACAGACTAGTCGCACAATAGTTGGGGCTGTTCATCTGTACCATAAACCAATTCAAATGGCGCAATAATTGCCACTTACATAAATGTTGCTCAATATTTATTGCGAGGCTGCTTTAGGTTTATTAATTTAATTGCCACGCCCCCCAGCCCGGGCCCAACCCCAGCCATATGGCTGCAGATATCATCAAAGTGCGTCTTCAGTTAATATTCGCATTTGTTTATAGAGAAAGTTATACTATAAGATGGCGAAAGATAATAAATATCGTAAACGTTTATTGCGTTTTCTAGAATACTGCATATGGCAGTTGATATGGCACAGTTTCTGTCATATCTTTAAATTGAGACTTCGCTTGCGATCCCTTGTTTTCTTAAAGAATTTACAAATATCTTATAATAACTATGGCAATGTATGTCATATGTATGACAGCTCAAACTGATATGACAGCTGTGAATTGCTTGAAGGTGTGATAAATATTAGATTATTATTATAGGATTGTTCATATAAATTGTGTATGTCAATAACATATGACACTTTGTATGGCTACAGACAGAATATAGATTGATGGAAAAGAAAATAATAAAAAGAAATTGTGATATATGTATACTATATATCAATATGCTATATGACACTTTTTATGACAACTGCAAATTTAAATATTTACATTTATCATAGCTATGACAAGTCTGTATGACACTTTCTACTCAAAGTATTCCTCTATTAAATTTTCTTGAAGTTTTCTCCGGAAAACTCTGAAAATAGTTAAGAGTAAATATTAGTATTAAAGTTCTATAATCTCTTTAAAATATGGACATATATTAGCTGAAATTTAGATCAGACCAGGCCAGAACACATTCGCATTGCCAGACATGTCTGTCATAGCGTTGCGTTTGTTTGCCCATAAAGTTGGCAATCGATGCGTGCGATTAGAAAGAGAGAGAGAGAGAGAGAGAGAGAAAGAGAGGGGAAAACTTAGGTACATATGCCATAGCTTCGCCAACTTTAATGCCATATATCTGGCGCAATCATAAAATGCACAACTCGCACAGAATCCAAACAAATCGAACATTAAAAAGGAGAATCGATCGAGCCAGGCAGGAGAAGAAACATTGTTGCCTTTTGCCAAGATGATAAAATCGTTTGAGAATCTGTCACCTTGTCGCTATAAATTCTCACAGAGAGGGAGAGAGAGAGAGAGAAAGGAAGATGAGGCTGAAGTTTACACACATCGATCGTAAATTGTAAACAAAATTATTGCAACGATTGCCAAATTAAGTGCAAAAAGCAAACTGAAATTTGTTTGTTTTGAGTTACTTGAGATACTTATGTGGCTGCAGATCGTAGAAGAGATATAGGAGGATCTTGCCCTGATCCTATTTATAGTTACAAAAAATAGTTTGCCATTTTCCACCTGTATTTGCTGTTGTTGTTGTTTATTTATAAGCTCATGTTTGACATTGAAAATAATTTATAAACTTTTCAGCACAATTTATAAACTCATGCTACAAACTATTTGAGGGGGAAGGGGGGGTAGAAGGGGGTACGTCTGCAATCTTCGCATTCATTCATCGCGAATTGATTCTCATTCAGCGCGGCTCATTATGAATGCAATTGCAACAAGGCAGATGTTGCCGCAGCATTTAACTGTAGACCAAAAATGGTTAAAGTCATTCATGTTGCAGCAGAGAGAGACAGAGAGAAAGAGAGAGAGAGAGAGAGAGAGAGAGAGAGCTAAAGATGCCGCTGATTGATCAGTATGCAACATGCTTGAGCAGCCGCAATGTTGCGGCAACAATGCGACGCTCTTCTAGGCAATTGTTGCTGCTGTCGCTGCTGCTGCTGCAACTGCAACTGTTGCTGTTGCAATGTTGCCAGCTGGCATCTTGTAATGCAACGCATGACAATGAACGATGCGCCTCGCCTTGCAGTGAATGGCCGCCGCACGGCAGCAATTGCTGCCAATCCCTGTCCCCCTCCCTCTCTCTCTCTCTCTCTCTCTCCCTCTCTCTCTTTCTCCTGCTCTGTGTGCCACGGTGCGTATGAATGAACGACAGGCGCTCGTCACGTTGCGTCGTGCGTCTAATTTCGCATGCGTAGCCGCAACAGCAACAGTTGCTGCAGCAGCAACGACAGCAACAGTTGCCGCCGCAGCCTCATTGCCAGATCGCGTGCATTGGACATATATGGAAACGGGCGCGCATGGTGCACGTTTTAATTAGGATAATGAGTTGTTTCCGGGCAGCAGCAGCAGCAGCCACAGCGACAGCAGCAACATCGATCGTGCTGCTTCATTCACCTGGTCCGCCTGGTGCAACCTTTTATGGCACTGAGGCGCTCTTCGCTTTGGAATTACAAATCGTTGTAGGTTTAATTAAAAATTAATAAATTTATGAGTTGCCATCGCATTAGCCATGCCAATTGACTGGGCCAACAACTGCAGCAGCAGCAACAGCAACAACAGCAACTGTTGCAACTGCCACTTGGCCATTGATTTATGACTGTAGCAGCTTACAAGGCGCACAGAGTTCAGCTTGGGACTCCGCTGAGACTGTCAGGCGACTAGGCAGGATCCTGACACATACACACACACATACACACACACTCACACACACACACACACACACACACACACACAAGCAGCAATGCCAACTTCAAGGCAGACCGCAGCCAGCGCTGAATGATTTGCCCTTTGGCCACTTCACTTGACTAATTACCAGTCGCACAGTGGAGCGTAGAATAAAATCTTTGAGTAAAAATAAGCAAGTCTTACATATGAAAAAAATTAAATAAAATTTAGAATACATCAACGTATTTTAATAAAATGAAATAATAAGTTTAGTCAAACTAAATAATATTTTAAATTGCAGGAAAAGAGAGCATATGCGATAAATATGTGTTTTTAATAATATTCACTTATTAGACTTATTTTGCATAGAAAGAATGAAATGAAAAATTTTAAAATATGTTAAAATAACTTAAAAATATTTACAAGCTTATATTATAATCAAAAGAAAATTGTAAATATTTTATTTATATTTTTAAAACTAAAACAATGAAACAGATAAATCTTAGTCAATCAAAGCAGTTTTATCCTTTTGTATTTCCCAGCCTTCGTCACTTTTTTTGCCTACAGCAACCACTGTGCCTGAGAGACTATGCCACCGCAGTTGCAACGTCGGTGGGCTGCCTCTCGAATAGTTTTGAACTGGACGCCCAAACAAATACAAAATATTAACGCAACGAATTTCAACGCGCTTGTCGCGGCGCTAAGTCATCCTCGTCCTCGTCACACAAAGATCTGGCGGATCAGTCAATAGATCGATGGATCTGCTGCTGGTGTTGCTACTGATCTGCTGCCGATCTGCTGCCCCTTCCCCTCCCCCTCCGGCTCGGATCGAGTGCGTGTGCTGTGGCACTTTGGTTCGATGTTGTTTAATTGCTGCGCTGACAGACGGGCGCATGTCAGGCGAGTGGAAAAGAATCAAAGCGGAAAATTGCAGGATACAAATATAGCCGATAGACAAGTGCAGATACTTATGTATCTATGTATCTATGGGATACGTGCCTGTTGTGCTTGCTATTTGTATCTGCGTTTGCGTTAATTTTTTGTTTATTAGGCGGTAAATATCAAAGTTGAGCATAAATCAAATGTTCGGCTTGTATAGCAACAGATAGATAGATACGGCCAACAGATACAGATACAGATACAGCAGCTACAGCTACAGATACAGCTGCAGCTCTGGGCTACTTGTATTCTGCTAGATGTCCATGTTCTTTTTTTTTTCTTGAAACTTTTTCGGCTGCGCTAATTTGTACGCTCCACAAAATGCAACTTGTATCTTGTAGTTTTTGTATCTTGTATCTCACGGTCTGCTCGTTTGTTTGTTTGTGCTTGTGCGTGCGAGTGTGTGTGTGTGTGTTCTCCTTCACGTCTGTTTAGTTTCAATAACCATTTTCCAATTAACACAAAACGCGTGTTTTTCACGTTAATTAATACAAAACTTTTTATCAATATTTGCAATAAAAATCAATCAGCAGCATTCGCAATTAATCAACATCAAAAGGCGGCGGCGCACAGGCTCCAAATAGACGCCAAATAAAGCCCTCCCCCTCTCCTACTCTTCTAGATACTTGTTGTGTTTCTATCTAACAGATACACACACACACACACACAACAATTAAATACAACAAGTTGCTGCCACGCGTATTGCGTTCTACTCCGCTTTTCGGGCACTTTTCCAGCGAAAATCTTTTGTAGTTTTTCGCCTTGTTTCCACTTGTTGCGACCTTTGATTGCCATTTACCGTTAGACAGACTTCCAGGTATCGCACTCCCCCCACCCCGTCTTCTCTGTTATATAAGCAATTCGTTTACCATAGACCATTAAGTGTATTTAAATTATTATCTTATTGATTTCGCTTTCTGGATTCGAATGAATTGTGAATACAGAGAAGATTCATGAAGAGAGGCGAGCGTATTCTTTGAATTTACGAGCACTCTGGCAACCTTGTGCCAGTCTGCCAGCTTGCCAGACAATCTATGGAAACTGAATAATGTGCAAAAAGGTTTATCTGTTTAGATTTAGTTGGATTGTTTATGGAGTATTAGGCAAGAGAGTAGAAAGAGAAATATATGGAAAAGACAGAGAGAGAGAGAGAGAGGAATCAAGACATATTGGCATTAAAGAAATAGATCAGTAAGGAAAGATTTCAAAGGAATTTCGTATGATTGCAGGCGTCATACAATTGTGAAATATATATATATATTCAAATTTACGTAAAATGATGAAATAGTTGGCTTAAAAATATGTTAGAAGGTAAAAGATTTGCTTGAATTATTTAAAATATTATACTTAATTCTCATCTGCTATAAAGGTCAACGTATTTATAGCAAACAAACCAGACATAGAAACAGAAATTTGTTATATGTAATGCACATAAGGTCAAGGCTTGACTGAGGCGATTTTGATGATCGCACGTCTCGTTGCAACTCACTTCGTGCATTATCTGACCTATCGATCGATCGATCGTCAGTTCCACAAGCGTGTCAAATGAAATCAGGTGAATTAATTGATTACACAATTGATGGCGAATCAATGAAATAAACGGAGCGTGTATGAGAAAGATGAAGATACAAAACTGCAGGCACTTTGCCATGGCCGAAATCACAGACAGACAGACGGGCAGACAGACAGACAGACGGGCAGACAGACAGACAGACAGACAGACAGACAGACGGGCAGACAGAAGGCAGACGGCCATGCTCAATTGTGCATTGCGGCAACAAAACGAATGTTTGGCAAGCGGCGCTCGTGCACATCTGTGGCAGTACCCCCCTGCCAGGGGGAGGGGGATAGATGTTACCTTTGGAGATAATACCCACAAAGGGCGGGTTAATAGAGAGAGAGAGAGAGAGCGAGGTAAGGGCAGCATAAACTCATACATTTTATTGCCTGCCTCAAACAAATAAGACGAAAGCCAACTCGGTTGAGGCATCAGGTCACCTTCGACACCAGGCTAACATAACCTTCCCCCTCCCTTCACGCCACACGCCCGTCTTGTCCTGGCCATACGGATTGGTTTCTGGGAATCAGTGCGCCGTGGCGTGTAGCGCACTTAATATTTATTGTTTATTTACACAAGCGCATTAATCGCAAAGCGCAAACGCGCCAAAAACGATCCGCGCAATTGCCAATGGCCCCCGCCGGCTAAACCTGCTCCCCATCTCCTCTCTCCCCTCTACTCTCTACTCTCTCACTCTCTCTTTCTCTCTGTCTCTCAGTTTGTGTGAGCTATAATAAAAGTTTTCCTCAATATCAGCAAAAGATGCGAACGATCCAACGACTGACGGCCGAAGGTTTTTCACTGATTTCCATTATGAAGATATCGACGAAAATGTTGCATAGTGGTTTGACACTTGAGATAAAGCGTGGAAGAGTTAGGGGGAAAATGAGAAATTAATGGAAGTTGCGTGTGTGAGTTAGCTGGGTAAGTTGAGATACTTTTGCAGTTGAAGATCAGCGTATAGTAGTGATAGGAATATTTATAATAAAGAAACTAATAAAAATAAAAAAGTATACAATTGTAATATTGATATTTTCCTTAAGAATTTCTGCATTAAAATAAATTAAATATATAATATGGTAGGCGACCTATTTCTGTTTAACTGTGAATACATATGTACATAAGGTATAATATTTGAATTGGGTTTGATTAGGAAACCCAACTTTATATATATTATTTATTATGCAGCACTTATAATCTTTCTTTTTAACTCTAATTAAAATATCTACATATATTTGCAAAATATCATATTATATGCAATTGTATTATCCACTCCTTCTCCATGCATCTTTCAGTTAGCCTATTTATAGTAATTCTTTTGGGTTATTTAAAGTTTTTAGTAGAACAACAAGAACGCAATTGGCACATACTGCGCCTCTGATAGAAGTAGAAAGTATAATTATGCGTATTTATGGGTTTTGGCTCATTAAATTACAGATTTCTGAAACCGAAAACAGATTAAAATCAAAATAAGTTGGCAAAATGGCAAAGCGGTTGTTGATCTGCTCTCCCTCTCTCTCTCTCTCTCTCTCTCTCTCTCTCTCTCTCTCTCTCTTGCTGTCTCGCTCTTATTAGTTGCCTAGTTAAATACGTATAAAAATGCGCATTTATTAGCATTGCTCACATATTCGTGCGATTTGACCCACTGTGCACATTGGCACCTTAGCTTTTTCGGCTTTTTGCGTTTCAATATTTAGTTTGAAGAGCTCTGTGTGTGTGTGTGTGTTTCTTTCGCACGCTAGCTCATTTAAATGGTAATTTATGGTTTGGACCTAAGTATTGACAGGGGGCAGGCAGCTGGAGGTTGGGAGGGGGAGGGGCAGGGACTCCGTCGTGCGAGCGCTAAATTTGCTACATTTTTGATAATTGCGCTGATTTGTTGCCGATTTTCAGAGTGTGTGTATATGAGTGTGTGTGTGTGTGTGTTCTAGGCAAATCAATTTTTGCAACTTTGCTGCACGTAGTACGAATTCTGAAACATAAATAAACAAATCAGAGTATGAGCATCTTCTACTATACTACAGTAGATACACAAACACACTCAGAAAAGAGAAAGAGAGATAGAGAGAGAGAGAGAGAAAGAGAGATAGATACAGTACGCACAGCGAGAGATGCTCGAGAGATTTTCCCACAGACAGAGTAAAAGCTAAAGATCGTTACTCAGTCGAGTGCCAGGAAGGCAGGCAAGGAGAGAGAGAGAGAGAGAGAGAGAGAGAGAGAGCGAGATCTCTGGAGAGTCTTGAGCCCTTGAGCAGATCATTAATTATGCAATCAGAAGTAGCAGATCGAGCGATTTATATAGGCATAAATCACACGCTCATCGAGCGAACATTACAATGTTAAAAATTTGCATAATTCCTGGAATAATTCGATAGTCTCTTCTCCGATAGTCGAAAATGCGTAGATCTGTTTAGTATTATATATGTATATGGATGGATAGATGGGAAAAGATGATCGCTCAAGTGGCTTAATAGCTGGAGAAAACAAGTGAAGTTCAACAGTTTGGAGAGCACTCGAAGGCAGCGTCCAAAAGAAAACACTCCAGGAGTTACACACAGAGAGAGATAGAAAGAGAGAGAGCGAGAGGGAGATAGGTAGTAGTAGAGAAGTAACTGCAATCGGCGCTGCTAGCCACGGCCTATTGAAAATGAAAATAACTTAATGCAAAGTAAGCGGCAGAGGCAGCAACAGCAGCAACACAGCAGCAACAACAGCAACAACAACAACAACAACAGCAGCAGCATTCAACTGTTCATGAGCAAACAACGCTGGCAACAGCAGCAGCAGCAACAACAACAACAACAACATCGTGAAACATGGCCACAACTCGTTGGCTTCGTTGGCTCTTAACGAGGCCGACATCAAACAAAACGTTGTGACCAGCGTGTCCGTCCATGGAAGAGAACTCGGCCCGCAGAGTCGAGCTCTCCGCACTGCTATGCAAACAATGCTAGGCTACAAGGTGTATCTGTGTTTGTGTATATGTGTGTGTGCTGTGTGTGTGTATTGCTAACATTTCACTCAACATGCGAGGCACTCCAAGGCGCAGCCTAACAAGAGAACAAAATTCTTAAGCAACTGCAACGAAGCCCAAATACACTGCAATGTGAAGGGAAGTTTATAAATAATAAATATAATATAAATAACAGATTAATATATAAAATATAATTTATGCTATTAAAAAAAGTCTCTAATAGATTAATTAATAAAATATAATTTATACACTTGAAAAATTATAAACACTATCATTTACATATTATAATTTATTTTTTAGCTTATTATATCTCATGCCTAAAAATGTTTAATTTTTAAAATATAAAATAAAGAAAATGAACTTATTTTGGGCTGTTTAACTAAATAAATAAATTGATATAGATATAATATACTAAATTTAAACATATATGCTCAAGAGTAAATTGTAACTAATTTTGAAAATATTTTAAAAACAAAAACCTAAACCATATTCTCCTTTTCTCTCTGTTTTTTCTAAATTTCGAAAAGTCTTAAAACAAAAACTATATTCTCCTTTTCTCTCTGTTTTCAAATTTTGTTGAACCAAGCCTGAATTTATAATAATTTAAGCTTTGATTTATAAAATTAAATATATATAATGTATAAATTAAATATTATATAATACTAAATAAATATATAATAATAAGTTCACACTGCGATCTTTAACGCACTTTTCCCAACGATTGATCTGCTTTAAGTCAAGTTAAGCCACATAGTTGTGCGACCCTCTCTGACCTGCGGCAGAGTATTTTCAACAAGCTGCTCAGCTCCTCTCGCCTTGCTGGTAATGTGAAAAATTTCTTAGTCAAATATTGACCAGGCAAGAGCAGCAGCAGCAGCAGCAGCAGAATCCCAGCTAGAAGCAGCAGCAGCCTGACGAAGTTGATGATTTTTCAATTTGGGTTTTGTAGTTTTCCGCTGGCGATGCTGCCCCTGCTGCTGCTGCTGCTTTGGGAGCACTTTAAAACAGTTCATTTCTTTTGTCAAGGCTTCGGTGTGTGGCGTCTCTTTTGAGTTTTGCCGCTTGGCAAATGTCGCAGCCGTTGGCAGCTGAGGATGAGGCGACAATTGAGAGCTACCGCGAGCTGTAGGCAAAATATTTGAACATGTTTAGTGATTTGCTGTTAAGTAGCTGGTAATGCATACGTGCCTCTCCAGGGGCAGAGTACAGGAGGAGGAGGAGGAGGAGGAGCAGGAGGAGGCAAATTAATTGTTTGGTCAGAAGTTGGCCTGGCTGTGTGGCATGCTGGCCGGGACTGGCCTGAACTGGCCAATGCCAGGGCCAGTTCGAACTTTGCTCACCGGGTACGATTGATGACAGCTTTAGCGTTGGCGATGATCAACGACGACGCAGCAGCAGGAGGAGGAGGAGGAGGAGGAGGAGGAGGAGCAGCAGCAACTCGTCTGCAACGACCGCTGCATCAATGTTTGTTTATTTATTTGCCTTTAGCTGTTAATAATTTATGTAAGAAGCTGCGGCCAGAGAGCGCGCGGCCAGAGCGAGCGTGTGGGCACTTGGAAAATAACAAACATTCAATGGACTCAACGTGCTCTCGGCGAGAAAAGCTGAAATTATCAATGTGATATGTCAGTTGGTCTCTCTCTCTCTCTCTCTCTCTTTTGCTCTCTTCTTCTTCTCCCTACTCGGCCACAACTCATTGACATCAATTAGCATTGGTAATGAGCTTTTAAATGCATTTTTTTTTGGGGGTAGGCTGCGTGTTTGTCGAAAGCGTCAAACGCGGCGTATGCGTGATATGTGTACATTATGCCAGCAGCCTCAATAAGTGATCGCTTATCGCGCACTTTCTTTTCGTTATGAAAATATGCATTAAGTCCAGCTGTCACAGATCATATCGATTAGAGATTTGTGAATGACTTCAGCTATTTACCCTGCATATCATTATGATGTCGTATTGGAAGAAGTTTGAGTTTGAAAACAGAAAAAAAAAAAATATTTTAAGATAAGTAAAAGTGTTTAAATCGTTTTAATTAATGCAGATATCAAAATTTACAAAACTTGCGGAAATTTACGCTTTTAAATCATATATTTATTTTTTTAAGATTCGCAACAGCTTGATGCATTTAAAGTAGGTCTATAGGGCGCTCAACTTTCACCTACATACTGCTTTTACTCACATCAAAAACATATTGAATCACTTTAATTACACTTTAAACGCCTACAAAGAGAGAATTTCGCATTGATTGAATTTCTAGGGAATATTTGGATACATCGAAAACAAACCATTACCTGCGAAAAAAACAAAAACACAAAGAAACTGGAAGGGAGAATAACAATTTGGGCATTCCATATTTTGCGGCTCAGAGACAACTAGACACATTGTTTAGATTCGGTTCTAAGAATAGACATTATTAATTATATCAATGCATTGCCAGGTTTCCCACTAAACATAGCGGAATCCACCGCCACCCACTACCAGAAATAGCAGCGTACACATACAGCACATACCCCTCCCCATCTCCATTCCCATTTCCATCCACTTCACATACTTGTGCAGATACTTGTGAAATTTATTTCCTCACTTAGGGAAATAGACAAAAAAAACGAATCGATTCGAACATGAACAAGAAAAGCAAATGAACTCAGCAACAAAATCATCGCTAAATTTTTGCACATACGCAACGCAAAGAAAAAGAGAGATCCGAAAAAAGTTTGGCTACGTGTACCATGGATAGTTTGGAATTAGGGGCGTGTGCTATTTACATACTTAAATCTTGTTTAGGGTAAGATATCCGAGAAAAAGAAAACACTACCTAAACAATCGAAGCAGAATTACGAAAAGTGCAGATAAGATATCAGAAGGGAATGTAAAATATTACTGAAGATTATAGTTGATCTTCAAGCAGTTGGGTTTCAATTAAAATTCTAAAGAGTAAGTCGATTTTTCTATGGGTTTTAGTAATATCGTCTCTATAAATATCATAGATCTCTCTAGCTTTACAAAATAATAAGAATCTGTCGAAATCAGTTGATTAGTTTTCTATCTCATGGTACCTTCATCGATCTTGTAATCTGCCCATATATCAGTATTTCTAAGAACCCAGCTATCTATTTATTTTTGTATACGTCTATCTTCTAACCTATCTATATATTTATCTTCCTATATATCTATCTATCTTTATATATATATCTTCTGTCTTTTTATTTATCCAGCTTCATACCTTTGTATTTATTGATATTAATATATTAATCTATTTTTTATCTATCTATCTATCTTACTTTCTAACTAGCAATCTTTCCATCCATCTATCTATCTATTTATCCACTTATCTGATCTATCTATTCAACTATCCTTTCCAGCTAGAAACATCACCACACCCGCTGCAAATGACCATGAAAAAATGCAAGTCTAAGTAAATATATATATATATATCAAATATATATTATCTAAACATATACATTTATATAGATGCTCTATTAAGTGGTCAATATATCGAAAATGTGTACTCTATATAAACATATCGAATTGGCAAACGGCAAACAACAACAAAGCAAACTGAAAACATGGAATAGAGCAAAAAGCTGAACAAGTGGCATACAGGGAAGTCTGCGGCGTCTTTATAATAAACAAATGAACTGCCAAAGAATTGCACGCTATGTACTCTAAACATAAACAAAACAAAAGGCAGAACAAGTGTGTGGAAGTGGGGTAAGTCGGGGTGCTAAGGGGTGCTAAGGGGGTGCTGGGCAGAAAGAGTGGCTATAAAAATTTCAGAGGCACTCGATTCGACGGCAACTTGTTTTCTTCCACCTCGCTAGACAAAATGCCAAAAAGATCAGATATAAATGTATATACTATACATATATATATATTTGGTAGTACGTGAGGCAAGTCTGCAGCGTGTGTAGTTAACAGTTCGCTCATGAACTCCCTGCGATTTTGATATCTTGCTGTGATTTTTATGCACAACAAGAGGCTGCAGATGATGCAAAAAAAAAAAACAATTTTTAATCGAAACGAATTAATGATGGCCAGAAGAGAAAGACAGACAGACAGAGAGAGAGAGAGAGGGTAGTATGAGAAATAATTTTGATTTTTTTTTCTTTTCTCGATATCATTAAAAATGCGCGCGCGCCTGTCGATGATGATGTCCTGCGGCGCAGGCAGCCACAGATGCAGCTACAGATACAGATAAAGATACAGATACAGCAGCAGTTGTAGATAGTGTATCTGTTATGGCTTTAACCTTGACCACAGCTGGACTGGATAATGATGATGTTGCAAGTTTACGTCGACGAGGTTGCAGCAGCAGCAGCAGCAGCCACCACCTGTAAACGGGTCTGGGGCAATACGAAACGAGCGCTGTCTAAATATTTAGTGGCTAAAAGCGAATTTTTTGATTTGTTGCCGTGCTGAAATGCGTTCATGGAAATTAAACGATCTGCCTCACAGTTGCACGAACAACCTCTCTCGCTCACTCACTCTCGCACTCTCTCACTCGCTCACTCGCTCAACCTTGACCAAAAGCGCCAAGCAAAACATATTGCATACATATGCGCGCGCCACGCCGGCCGGCACACAGCACAGCCTCAGGGTACGGAAAGCAGCAAGCCATAGCAAGATCTTCTCTATTGAGTATAGAGTATATAGTATATATATCTGGCACTTATCGCAGCTATAGATCGATGTGTTTGCTTTGCTGGAAATTTTATGGCCTGCTGCCGCTGCCTCAGTTTTTTTTTTTTTTTTTTTTTTTTTTGATACACCCCGCAATCGTAGTGCCCCGATTAGCGATATTTATGTTTGGCCATTAGCATCAACAAGCGCACCTCGCATAGCGCTATTAAGTTTTCAAAGTACATATATTTCAATTATTATAATTTATACGCGAATTGCGCCATAAATGATCTTCGCAATTTAGATATTTTGGAAAATCTTCACAGTTCCATTTGATTAATTCAAATTTTCCATCTTTGTAGGGCATTTTCCATCTAGCTACAGGGTGTGTGGCCTCAGATTGAACTTTTATGATTCCATTATACATGTATATGCCTTAAAGCTGTATGAAAATTCCAAGGTAAAATCCCAACGATAAAACTATAGGTACCTATAGATGGTGGTCATGGTTGAAACAGTTTAGAGGCATCGAGTGCGGTGAGTTCGTTTACCCGGCACGACGCGATTCACGTGTGCCCAGTCGAGGTTGTTATACATAAATAAAGATCAAATAGTTTGAGAATATTTAAAAGAAATTGAGGGAATAGTGTAATGATCAAATAGTTGAGGAAAACGAGGGATTTGATGTCGGAATTGTATTACAGAAAATCCCAAGTAGGGAAAAATTTTAAAGAATACATTTTGCTATTTTTTAAATGTAGAATCACTCAGGTTGTTTAAACATAAATAAAATGTCATTCCGCGTGAAAATCGATTGATTTTTAAGAAAGTTACGATCGGTGCAAAATGAGGATACCAGACCTGTTGAGTGTGTTACATGTCTAATTTTTGTACCACTTCGACATGATTTTTGGGTCAAAATTAAGTATCGTTTAAAATCGATTTAAACAATTGTTTAGTACTAATTTTGACCGCCGCAATCGATTAAAATTAAAAACTCGCAATTTAAAAATTAAACAAAAAAAAATTTGTTGAAATTTCATAGGGGGGACCCTTACAAAAATAACGAAAATTTTCAAAAAATCCATTTTGCTATTCTTTAATGTAGAATCACCTATTTTAAATGGTCAAACCATTCAAGTCTAAAGATAAGTTATGGGAAATCTTAACTTATATCTTTCATAAAAGCTCCACAAAAGTACGAAAAACAATATAGTACGATCTTCACGCATATACACGAATAATTCCATTTAATTTCGAATAATTTTATACTTTATGCATTGTTTGAATTGTAATTAGACATATTTATAGGCATGTTTCAAAAGTGCGTAAAACCATCACATCTTTCAGCGCATGCTAATCATGATTTACCCGCAGTCATTCCTCTCTGTAGGCAACCAAACTATCTATACCAAAAATTGCTTGTCATCATAGTTCATTGAAACGGACTATTCCATATATTTAGCTGGAATTTTATTGGGCCAGAAAAACCCCACGCTGAACAAACACTCGTAAATTCGCTCGCATAGCAAAAGGAGGAACGTGAAATTAGAGAGTGAAAGAAGAGGAAGAAAATAATGAAATTCTCACATTCTTTAAGATTCCCCACGCGGCAGACATACCAATCATTTCCATAGCCACAAAATGTTTTTTACACAAGGCCGAAACTTTTCCATCAAATGGATAAGCAAATATAGCATATAAGTTTATCAAACGGAACGAGTGTTCCTATGGGTATACTTCCTGGAAAGCGAAATTCTCCTTCAATAGGTATGGGGTCATAATAATAGTATGTAAACAATGTTTCAGGAGAATTAAGAGTCGGAATTTTTTCATTTTTTTTTTTTTTTTTGGCAGATCATCGACAGCATCCAGAACTCTCTGCAGTCGCTACTGAACGCCAAATCGATCGTATTAGTATCTTTATCACGGCATGTCACGGTCACAAATTGCAACGATCGATCAAATAAGCGGGAGGGGGAGGAGGGGGAACTGGGTCTGGGTGGCAGTAACTATATCTGAGCTTACGTATACGTATCGTCGTATAAGGCTCGATCGCTCGCTCGCTCGATCATGCGCTATTGGGCCGCTTAGGGGGTTATAAATAGCTGCGCTAAATTTAACTTTTGCGGTTTGCCAACAAATGTGCATAATAATAATAAAAGCAAATACAATTGGATTTAACTGGTGCAGGTTTCTGCATACCCTGTAAAGCAGTGCAGTGGGGTAGTGTGTTATAAAGATGGCAAAATATTTATGAAAGTGTTAAGCAGATAGAAATATAGATAGATCGATAGATTATCAGTTGATTGCAGCTAATAACAGGGTATATGCATGTCGACTACTGCCATATCAAGTTGAATGGCATTTCCTGTTAGCTACACAGTTACAGGGTATATGCATGTCGACTATGCATATAAAGCATTGATTAATTGATCTGCATCTAAGTAGCCCATATTTTACTTGAGTCACTTACAGGGTATCGACACGTCGACTACTCTGCAGGCTAACTGCAAATGTTGATTGATTTCCTTGCAAGCAGCATACGCCATATTTAGCTTTTATTGCAATTTCTTCTCCACTTCTTCCTTCCCCTCACACTCACACTCACACGTATTCATATGCATATTCATACTGGCACTCATAGTATTCATATGCAGCAACTCGCTTTGGTCAGTTTTCACTTTCAAATTGGCACTGGGGCAATTTGATTGACAGTCGCAAGTCGCGAGTTTTGTTTGACAGACTCGCGACACTTGAAATGAAACTTAATTAAATTAGTTAGATTATGTTGCCAGGGGGAGGTAGGGAAGGGGGATAAAATGGTAGATAACTGGAGGGAGTGCAAAACTCGTTGCAAGCTAAATAAATAAATAACCAATTTTTAATTGAATTTCTACCTACATTTTTAACCTGTTTGACGGCATTCCGGGGCAATCAACGTCGCCGTTGACTACGACGATGACGCTCGTTGTTGCTGCTGCTGCTGCTGTTGTTGTTGTTGCTGTTATATGCATAGCAGCAACAGTTGTTGTTGCTGCTGCTGCTGCTGTTATTGTAAATTGCTGCTGCAATCGTCGGCGCCGCCTCGGCAAACCTCGTGCTGCTTTTTCTCTTTTCTCACTGAGCAACAAAGAAGACCTTTTGCGACGACGTCGACAGCGACGTCAGCGCCAGCAGCGACTGCAGCATCGGCATCTTATCAGGGACCGAAGTTGCAGTTTCTTTGCCAGAGGAGACTGCGAGGCAGCGTCAAGTGAACTCGACGACGAGACGAGACGCGAGACTCGAGACTTGAGACTCGCCAGTGATAGTGTCCCAGCTGTGGCTCTGCCTGCTGTCGCTGGGCAACCGCAACGTGTGTCACTAACTTAGTCACTCTCTTACACACACACACACACATACACACACGCATATGCACACACATGTGCGTGGCACTTTCTTGTCTTGATAAGCGATTTGCATCAACGAAAATGGAACGTTTTAGAGCACTGTGTGTGAGTGTGTGAGTGTTGCATGTGAATGCACCAAAGGATGTTGACTTGTCACACACACACACACACACGTAGACTGACAATGTGTGTGTGTGTGTGCACTCATTGTAATTATGATAATTACAACAATAACAAGCAAGAAGCACAAGTTTTCTGATTGAGTTGATGATGCGCTAATACCCTGTATAAAAATGCGTGTTTTTTAGGGTAACTACAAGTGTGTCAAGTTATTGAGGGTTAAATTAATTAAGCTAGAGTTTGCGTATTTCAATTTCACTAGGGAAAGCTGAAAAGCCATGCCTATTATTATGATCTTCCAGCAAGTAAAGGGCATGGAAATCATATATGGACAAATTCTTAGACTTATCTGATATGCACAAAAACTTTCATAATGAGCGACTCAGCAGGTTGGGAGAAATTCACAATATACATACATTAAGAAATTTATATAGGAGTAGATTCTCAGATCCATCTGATATGCACAAAACTTTCATATAGATCGACTGAGCAGTTTGGGAGGAATTCACAGTAATATTTCTACAATAAAGAGTTCATAAATGATAAGGAAAATGATCCTCCCTTCCTTGAAGCTGCATTGCTCTATGGGTTCTCAAGAGTCTCATTTACTGTGATTGCATTGACAACATTGTAGTGTGCACTCAGTTTGCCATGAGATACAGATACATAGATACAGATACATAGATACATTGAATAGGCTTCTGAATTTCATTTATTTTAGCCTGGTTTCAACTCTTTAAATCCAACCGAAAGTGGTTCAAACTGGCGTATCCAGCTAACTGTGAGGGTTACGCTTGTAATGCTGCGTCTCTTACAACAACAGCAGCAACATCAGCAGCAACATCAGCAGCAACAACAACAACAACAGCAACAACAACAGCAGCAACAACAAGTCACAGTAGTCAGAAAGCTACTTGGAAACGTGTTTTCAAAGTCAATTTCTTGTAATCCAATATATGTGCCGTGTTTTTGGTTTATTTTATTTATTTATTTAACTGTGCTAATTGCCTATAGATGATGTCGATGTGCTGCTGCTGCTGCTAAGAAGTGTCAAAGATATTCGAACAAAAATCATAGCTAGCAATCATGGCTCACAAAGAGTGAGTTGATTCGTTTTAAGTTACGAATTAAAATTAATTACAGTTCTAAAATATTGCAGAACTTAACACGCACTAACTCAGTGCTTTTATTTGTAATTTTTGATTACTAAAAATTAACTTATATTTATGTAAGTCGACTTAAAAATATTTAGAAATATTCACTAAAAGGTGGAAATAATTTATAATTAAATACCAGCTTAGTGTAGGAAAGTAGATTGAATTAAATAAAAAAAAAAACTGAATAAAACTGTAATAAGAATTGAAGGCAATGCAAAGTAATTCTAAGCCAATTCTAAGCTTTTGCCAAGAACCTCTTGCGAATTACTTTCTCGTGCGGCCCACGCTGCGTATGCTTAACGTCAGCGGGTCGCTTTTTCCCTGCTTTCCCTGTCCTCCTGCGCCATTTCTTCGTTCGATTTTTGAATTTATTATTTATGTGATTTATCATGTCTGACACTTGGGCCAAACCACTTGTCAAATGGCCAGGCAAACGAGAACAATAACAACAGCTAAGACAACAACAACAACAACAGCAGCAGCAGCAACAGCAACAACAACAGCAGCAGCAGCAACGATAGCGACAACATGCTGTGATTTTAGATAAATTCATAACTCAAACTCAACTTGTCTTGCCTTCAAAGTTCAAATCACTTGGCACTCTCGCACACACACACACACACACACACACACACACACGCACACACACACATGCATATACTACACGCATTTCATATTAATTATTTATTTATGCGTTATTTTTTGCGCGCGTTCATTTCGATAAGCTTCAAATGGAGACACAATTTACATTTACAGTTATGTGTGTGCTGGTATGTGTGTGCCTGTGTGTGTGAGTACTATATGCGATATAGCAACAGAGCAGCTGCATGATTTTTGTTTGTTTTTTTTTTTTTGCCACATTCAGAATCAGAATCAGCTGTTGGCTGCGATTTCGTTGAACGAACTTGAAATTCGCTTGTGAAAACAAAAGCAGCAGCAAACACGATAAAAGCGAACAGAACAGAGCAAATCTTTATATACCCCCTCCCCCCTATCCCCAGTTCTTCTCTTCTCTCTCTCTCTTGTCAAAAGAAGGCGACATTTAATCAGCTTAGCAGCGCCCCCACACACTGAGATTAGCCACGCCTTTGCCTCCTCCACCTCCTCCTCCTCCTTCTCTGTTGTCGACATAGTTCGACATTTCTTTCATCGCCTGAATTTAGTTCAGCGTAGTTTAGCCTAGTGTCTATATAGTATATGAGTATGTTATACTATATACCCTGTATATATAAAGAGTTGGAAGTGATAACAAGGCGGCAGGAAAGCGACAGCAGCAGCAGCAGCAGCGCGAGTGGAACAGCCGAAGGCCATTTGTGTGCTAACTATATAGCCAGCTATATATGTATGTTTATATATATATGTGTGTGTGTGTGTGTCGAGTTGAGGTTGAGGTTTGAAATCTGAGATAGTGCGAGTATTAGCTTAAAAGCAGAAGAAGAACAATGGCACCGTTAGAGCAGCCACACGACACATGACAACAAAATGCCCTGCCCAAGAAAGGGGAGTATAAAGTCCTAGGAAAACTAGGTTATATCATTTTTTATTAGGCATGGAATTTGCTGAGAGTTTTGAGATAAGAACATTGAATAATAAACATTCATATAATCCAAAATTATATAAATATATCACTTGTATTAATATATTAAATTTAAACTCCTCTCTTGTAATACAGAGATATTATGTATTGTTTCTAGTTAAACGTTTTTATAAGTTCTTAAAAAGTGTCCCAAGAAATATTAAACAAATATTAAATTATTTAAAAACAGTAACATAATTATAGAAAATATAACGAAGTTAATAAAAAGTATTATTTTCTATAGATACACTAACAAATCCCCAATAAATAAGCAAATAAATGTTTTATCATCTTCTGTAAGTTCTTAAAAAATATTAAAAAAAAACATTAAATTTAATAATGTTGTCAAAGCTCTGAAAAACACAAATATAAGCTAAGAAAAGACAGTACAAATTAATATTGAAAGAAATCCAATAAATATATATGTATTCGTCCCATTAGCCAAAAACTTCCGTAAGTTCCACGATAAACCCAATAAATCTTCATCTTTTTTTTTCAACCTAAAGCAACCCTAACAACTCTCAAGCATGCATAACAAATCAAAGCTAACATTTATCGCATTGAAATTGAAGATTAATTAGGAAAATTATGAAATAATAAGAGAGAAGGTCGCGCAGAAATACATATATAAGATATGAGTCGCACAAGTGACTCATCTCGCTGAAGTCTGACTTGGATATATGTATATATATAGTCACTTATCCCATGAATACGAACATTGACCCATTTGCCAAATAGTGTGATTTCCTTGCCATCCGCTGGCCTTGAATATTGTGAATGTGCTTCCGCTTAGACTAGAGATAAGAGATACTAAAAATAAAATACCATAAGTAGGGAATGCTCTGCCACCTGAGCAGCGCAAATAGCCGCTTTGTCGATTAGAAATTGCTAGGGTATTATTCAAGTACATGCGGAATACCAAGGAAATTTTTGCATGGAAACGTGATAGCAAAAGTTGTTGTTGTTGTTTGTTGGAGTTGCCTGAGCCGGGCCTGGTCTGGCCTGAGCTGGGCTGGCCTGGCCTGGCCTGCTCTGATGCAGAGCAGGAGCCGCATCTGCTTGTGGAATTTATTTATCGTTAAGAAAATGTGTGTAAAATAAGTGAAACTATTGGAAGCTGCTGCCGGCTGTGCGCCTGTGTGTGTGTGTGTGTGTGCCCAGTGTGACCAGTTTGCTGGGGCAGGGCAAGAGGGGGGCAGAGCTAATGCTACCACTTTTGATAAAATGTTGGCCTGGCCTAAGCCTGTTGCTGCTGCTGCCTCTGCTGCTGCTGCTGCTGCTGATGACCAGTAGCCACTTACAACTTACAGCTGCAGCAAATTATTGCCGCATTGCTGGCGTGTTGTTATCAGAGAAGCAGCAGCAGCAGCAGCAACAACAACAACAGGCACCTGTGATTTGCCAGCCCAGAGCAACATTCGCCTCGTCTCGTCTCGTCTCGTTTTTTGTCGAATTTCCGAAAGTGGAAGACCTTCGCTATATACACTACACTACACACTCTGCTTTTAGTGTGCGTGTGTGTGTCTTCGGCTTGTGTTGTTGCTGCCTGTGTGTGTTGTTATCAGGTTTGGGGCCCCAGCTTCATTTGTGGCTATCAATTTCACACCTAAGCCAACGAGTTTCTAAATCGAGCAGCGTGTGAGATACGCCACAGCATATCATTAGCTCAGATCTGGCCGAAGATGATGATGCTGCTGCTGCTGCTGCTGATGTTGCTGATGGGGCTGATGTTGCTGATGTGCCTAGACAATCGCTGCGACTACAGGATTAACGGTTATAAATGCCATGAGAGATTTGCAAACCAAATCGAGCAGGGGCAGGTAATACGATAGGGCCCAACACACACACACACACATACACACACACACATAGTTAGCTATAAATACAACCATAACGATTGCCATAACCGATAACCATAACGATAATCGCAGCACGCCCAGTCACATGCAATTATTCAATTAGCCAAATGGCCTCATAAATTATCGACTCTATAGACTTTATATAGACTGTATAGAGCCCGCATTTGACAGTTCTGTAAGGGACAACCATTAGTTACACCCAAGCTGCCACATGCAGATCGTGAACTTGCTCTCTACCGATTTCGATTACGAATCTGATTCCGATTCCAATTCCGATGTCAGTGTCAATTAAAAGTGTTGGAATGCAGTTCGATTTACGAAGTTCGCCCCATCTCGTTTTATGCATATGTATATGCGATCAATCTGCAGTCTATATATCCAGCTCAAACGTAGCCCTTTAGATCTATTATATTATATTATATTTCAATTTTTAAACTGTGAAATTGTTACTTAAATTGATCTAATTTAGCTTGACAACAGGGCAAGCACTCAAAAGGAAGTTAAATGAAGCCTGTTTTGAAGCCTAATTCTATGCCTTTAAAATACTATATATCATATATACCAAGAAATCCTGAAAAAGTCTTTCTTTTGGTTTTAAAAAAAAGCCTTAAGATAACTATAAGAATTGTCGTTACTTTGTATAGAATAAAAATTGAGGAGTTCCATAGTTATTAACTAGTTTAGCTTCTCAAATGACATTGTTTATTATTGGTACAATATTTAGGAATAAAAATGAAATAATTTATAAGCAAGTCTATGATTAATTGCGGCTTATTTAAACACTTTAGAGGTTTTTAAAGTAAGGAATTTTGGCTGCGGTTTGGGAATGTTTTTTGAGATGAACTAAAGTGCATATTTTTGTCTCACTCTTTACACCTTAAAAATCTGTATGGATCATAATAAAATTCTCAAGAAGCAATCATTATTTTTTGCACCACACATAACTCAAGAGAACTCTAAGAATTCTTTTAAATAGATTTGCTTTCTTTTGTAAATTTTTAATAAACGTATGACACATGGGAAAATGTAAATAATCATATAGAACTTGCTGGAGTCTTGTGGTTTAATGTTGATAAGTCATTTAAATTTGTCGTTTTACAACACTGCAAAAAGGCAACACTGCTCTAAGTTCTTCGCTGCCTTTCACTTTCAGCCAGTGCTTTCTTTAGGAACTTCATAGAACAAAGTGAATTTGACACGCGACCACCATGTCGTATGCGCATTATCGAGAATATATATTATATATAATGTATAGGGCAGCTCACTTACCTTGTGCACCTGCTGCACTCTGCTCACAGTTGTTCTAAAATCCACAAATCCTTTGGCTGCAAATGCAACAACAACCAATTCTGGCAGTTCGCGAAGGTAGCATACATTATATTTGTGTATAGACGTGTGCATAGACGAATCTGAGATGCCCTCTCTCTCTCTCTCACTCTCTCTCTCACACACTCTATATATCTGTATATCGCTCGATTACTGTGTTGGGGTGGGCGGAACAAATCACTTTGCACTTCACATGTTGGCCAAGTGAGGCCGTGTGGCTTCTTGGCTTATTGCCTCACACACACACACACACAGTGACACACACACACACGCGCAGCGAGAGCGCGAGACACGCACACACGTTCAAATGTATCGTTATCGGTATCGGGCAATCGGTAGAGGCGACGTCAACAATCGCGCAGCGTACTGTAGAAGAAGAAGAAGCAGTAAAAGAGGAGGAAGCGGCGGCACGAAGACGTAGCAAGGCGTGGCGCGGCGAGGGGCGGGCAGCGGGCTGCGGGGTGCGGTTAACCGAAGCTGTTTACAGTTCTTGAGCTCAGCTCAGCTGTGCTATCTGCGATAGCCGTGGCTGTTGTTGTTGTTGGTTTTATAGCCGCGAATTGTAACAATAAAAGAGCGAGAGCGCAAATAATGTACGAACAGCAAGAGAAACAGTAAAACCGACGAAATATAATAAATAAATATACATAAAAGATATATACTTATGTATATATGTATTTGTATATATGCAGATTGATTTTCTGCGCCTGCTGCGAGTTAGATCAAGTTATGACAACTTGTTGTTGTTGTTTGTGTTGCTGCTGCTGCTGCTTGTTTTGGTTGTTGTAATGCCTTGGCTTGTAAGCTCGCCTTGTTTCGTGTATTTCTCTTCTTTTTTTATTTATTTATTTTTTTTTTTTATTTTGTATTCCATATACTTTTTTCTTTTCTGCTTTTTTTGGACAGACCACAACAACGACAACGCTGACGACGACAACGACGACGACGATGGCGACGACGAATCTTTCGGTTCCGTACAACGAGCGCTGAGCGCAAAAAACTGAATGAGCGTCCAAAGCGGCCGGGCAAGGCAAACAGGCGGCCGCAGAGCCAGCGCCACAGCCAGAGTCGGAGACGCAGTCGCAGTCGCAGGCAGAGCCAAGCCACAGATACACAGACACAGCAGCAGCAGCAGCGCAGTTGACGGCAGCAGAGGCAGCAGCAGCGTGCTGGCGAGCTAGTTAGTTACTTAGTTTGAGCGCGTAGTAGTGAGAGTCGATCACACACACACACACACACACAGCTATACACGCACACTAGCGCACATATCAAGTTGCTTAAGTCGCTCAAGCTCAAGCGCCATTTAAGTTGAGTAATTAAAACAAGCAGCGATTTGCATGTGTGTGTGTGTGTGTGTGTGTGTGTGTGTGTGTGTGTGCCTGCGATTAATTATTAATCAAGCCCCAAAAAACAACAACAACAGCAACAACAACAACAAACAAACAAACAAGTCCGTCTGTGTATTTGTCTCTGTCTCTGTCGCTGCGAGACAATTACAAATATTCAACTCTCTCAGTTCGCTCAGCGTCTCTGCTCTGCATGCTGCTCCCTCCCTCTTCCCTCTTCCTTCTTCCCCCTCTCTCTCTCTCTCTCACCCCATTTGCCGCTCAGCTGCTTGAAGTGCGCCACTTTCTTTGCCGCTCTCCGCTGCGCGTTATAGATCTTTCTTGTTGTTGTTGTTGCTGCCGAAATCAGCAGCAGCATCTCAACTGGTTGGATTCGGCATGCAACAACAACAACAACAACAACAACAACAGCAACAACAACTCGGGCGAAGTGCAACAAAATGTAAATCGAAATTGATTGCAAAATGTTTTAAAGGCTGAGCGTATTCATTATACGCCATGTGTATTGACAGCGCAGCGTTGCCAGACTGTCCGAGCGCAGAGAGCGGGGGTTCCCACTGGCTGCAATATGAGTTAAATTGCTAGATTAAAGAAAATAAATATAAAATATAAAATATAATAGCATAATATAAAACAAAATTTAATTTAAGATTGTCTTGATTCAAATAACAATAAAATTAAAATAGAAATATATTAAATATAACATACGAAATTAACGAAAGTATAAGAAAAATATTTAAATATTGCTAATAATTTCTAAAAATGTTTTGCATATTTTTATAAACATATTTTACACAGTTTTGTTTAATTTCCCTTGCACATTGCGCATACGCAACGTTAGCCGGCGCTGCTGGCTACACACTGCGCAGTCTGGCAACGCTGTTGACCAAATCAATGCGGCATGTTGCCAGTTGTTGTTGCTGTTGTTGCTGCTGCTGCTGCTGTTGCTAGCGTAATTAAAATATTGCACTTGCTACGTTTTTTTTTTCTGCCAGTCACAGCGAACGTTGTTGTTGTTGTTGTTGCCACTGCTGCTGTTGCTGCCTCTGCTGCTGCTGCTGCTGCTGTTGCTCTTGTTGCTGTTGCTGTTGCTCTTTCCTACATTGTTTTTGCCTCAGCTGCGCACGTTGTCGTCGTCGTCGTCGTCGTGTATTAAAACTTGTTCATTGGAATTTTCTAATAAATCAATAAACGCAGACAACACATTGTGACTGTTGTGTGTGTGTGTGTGTGAGCGAGAGGGGTAGGGGAAGGGTAAAGGGGGCTATACGAGCGAAGATGCTGTTTGAGCCAGTGGGCTGAGCGGGCAGCAGGTGAGCCTGGGCGGGAGGTTGCCAGAGAACGGCTGCATGGCACACAGCTGGCGGCGACAGCGACGGCGACGTCGGAGCGACAAAGCGACATCGCAACGCATTGCGCAGATTGCGCATTATAAAAATAGCTGCACACTTTATTTTTTTTGAGGTTATGGAAAAGTTTTTGTAACCTGACAAGCAGGCAGCAACAGCAGCAGCAACAGCAGCGACAGCAGCAGCAACAGCAGCGCCGGTTGCAACACTTTCACGCATTGACTGCCTGCATTTCCGGACCGCAGTGCTTCCGGGGGCGTGTAGCATGGGCGTGGCAACGCTGTCACTTGTGACTGACACGCTAATTATGCAATATTCCGGCAAACTCAGAGTTAAGTAGCTGGCGAAACATATCGCTTTTTGTCTGCCCATTTTTGCCATTTTTTACGAGCCGCTTTGCCTTCGTGCACAAACAAAGCGGAAAAACAACTTTATGCTTTAATTAAATTGAATATGCTTAAAATATTTATTTAAACATATATTATGCCAGACTTATAGGTTGCGCTGCTGTTTTTATAATCAGCAGCATAATATGTGGAAGGTGTAGGGCGAAAAATCAAATGGAAGCAAAGAAAGGGCGCATTTCTTTGCTTTAAAATGTATAAAAATTGTTGATAAGATATTTAAGATTATTTACGTATATTTTTATTTTTTTTCACATACTATATTTAACGGTTTTTTAAGCTAAGCTCAGCAGAAAGTGATTTCGTTTGGCCTACAAGTATGTGCTATAAAATCAAAGCAAGGAGCAACTTTTATAGCAAATATTTGCCATAAAAATGTCTACAATATATCTATAAATATTTATACTTTTTTTTTAAAGATTTTTTCATGTACTGCATTTAACTGTATTTTATGCAAAACACTTTGCAGTTGAACATCCTCGTAATTGGTTGACTTTTTTGTTGCTGGCAACATTGTTGCCAGGCACATTGTTGCCAGCCAGCCAGGCTGCAGCAGCAGCAACGTATGCAAATGGGCCAAATAGCTTTCGATTTGGATCGCAGGCTGTCGCGTCACATTCTAAATGTAAATAAAATGGAAATTCCTTGGCGCAAGCAACAACAACAACAAGAAGAGTAGGAAAAAACTATGCGAGGAGAGCAGCAGCAAAAAAAAAAGTTGTCCAACTGCTCTCGGGGCTGAGGCACTTGTTACGAAGACTGCCTTGTTAAACGAGCCTGCAACACCCCAACAACAACAGCAACAGCAGTAGAGCAAGCAGAGCGGCAACAACAACAACAACAATGAGGGGAACAACAATAAACAATGTTGCAATGCTTAATTATTTCAGCGGCAAGGAATTCCTCAGCGCAAACTTGAACTGCTTCTGCTTCTGTTGCTGCTGCTGTTGCTGCTGCTGCTGCAGTTAAGTGCGGGTATTGCGGCCAAGCGTGCAGCAGGCAGGCAACAGCAATTGTTGCTGCTGCCACTTGAGGTCGTCTGCCACAGACTGGGACTGGGACTCGGCTTGGTCAACGGCACCGCGGCGTCTATGAGGCCAGTTCTGCCTCCTCCTGCTGCTGCTGCTGTTGCTGTTGCTGCTGTGGTCTGGCGCACCTATTTGTAATGCATTAATAGCCCGCCAAGAGGCTGCAGCAGCAGCAGCAGCGTAATTGCAGCCCAACTGAGATTGACATTAAGCCTTGTCCCCTGGCTATGGCCATGAAGCGGGACCAGCCCGCAGCTCGCAGATGAAGATGCATTTGATTTCTCGACCCGAGGTCGCCAGCAATAATTGGTAATTGCTTTAATTGCCTTTGTTTACTTTGTTTCTTTAAAGAAAAAACCCTTTTGAAAGCTTAAGATAAACACGCTTAACTCAAATCGAGGCTTTGTCTGAAAAGACAGAAAGCTATATAAAGATATAGAGACAGTAATTATGGCATATTGCAACACAAACAGATGCTGCTGCTATCTTACATATATTGCTGAAAAATCATAGGGGGGACCCTTACCTAAATTTCCAAAATAAAACATAAACAAAAAGCCATTCCGCGTGAAAATCGTTCGATTTTTAAGAAAGTTACGATCGGAGAAAAATGAGGGTCTAGGCCTGTTGAGTGTGTTACATGTCTAATTTTTGGACCACTTCGACATGATTTTTGGGCCAAAATTAAGTATCGTTTAAAATCGATTTAAACAATTGTTTACTACTAATGTTGACCTCCGCAATCTATTAAAATTAAAAACTCGAGATTTAAGAAAAATTAAAAAAAAATTTTGTCGAAAAATCATAGGGGGGACCCTTACAAAAATTCTCAAAATGTCAAAAATTTCGAAATATCAAATTTGCTATTTCTTAAATGTAGAATCACTCAAGTTGTTTAAACATAAACAAAATGTCATACCGCGTTCTATCGTTCGATTTTTAAGAAAGTTATGATCGGGAAAATTGTTACCAGGCCTGTTGAGTGTGTTACATGTTTAATTTTTTTACTATTTCGACATGATTTTTGGGCCAAAATTAAGTATCGTTTAAAATCGATTTAAAATATTGTTTAGTGATAATTATGACCTCCGCAATCGATTAAAATAAAAAACTCGCGATTTGGAACTCAAAAAAAAAATTTTTTGTTGAAATTTCATAGGGGGGACCCTTACCTAAATTTTCAAAAAATCAAAAATTTCAAAAAATTAAATTTGCTATTTCTTATATGGAGAATTACTCAAATCGCAAATTACTATTTGCGGTGGATAAATTTCTGATAAATATACCAAATCAATAGAGAGGCAACTAAATAATATTTACAATAAATTCAGAAGCAACTGGAAATCTAATAAAAACTAATTAGTTAATCTATAACATGGCAGAGCTAATACTTCTGCATTTCTGCATCCCTCACTTCACTTCACATTCGACTGCTCAATTCGAGTACTCAGCGCGGTTCGTTGCACTTGCCACCCCACAAAAATGTCCAGAGACAGATGCTTCAAATTAAGACATTCCAGAGATTGTGCCGTGAATCATGGCCAAGACAGGCGGCGGCAGCAGCAGCATGAAGTGTGTGTCAATCGCGAATCTCATGCAAATTTGCAACAAGTTTTCAGCTAGTAACATGTGACAAAGGCATTAATTGAACTTGTGTGTGATAGATGCGATAATATATACTATACAATATATATGTATTGTGATACTATGGCACTGTGGATGAACTTTGCCATTGTCTAGACAAATTAAGCACAAAGCAAATTGATGTCGCGCACAGTATCCAATTGTTTGCTGAGTCTTTTTGCTTTTCTTCTCGTCGGCCACGCGGCGTATGCGCAATTCGCAATGTGTGTGTGTGTGTGTGTGTGTGTGTGTGTGTGCTTGTGCGTGCGATAAGCGTCGTCAGCTTGTCTGGCCACTGATGGCAGCTGCTTTCCAAATGGGTGTGATGTCATAAGTCAACATCTCAGCTGCCCCAAAAGTCTATTTGATGTTTACGCAGCGGCAGCTGGAGGGGGGGGGAGATGGTATCAGTTCTCTGATCGCATCGCAAGGCAAGCTCAATTCGGATCGGATCGTTAATTAAAATTGCCAGTGGCGGACTACGAGTCCGAGTACTTCATTAGCTTCGCTCTTGCCACGCAGTTGCCACGCGCAGCTCGCCAATGCTTAATTAATAAATCAACGCGACACTTGCACTCAATGGCCGCGGCAACAGCAACAGCAACAACAACACAACGAGGCAACACTCTGCCCATAATTATCGTGAAGAGCATCCAGAAGAGCAGCAGATGTTCGTCTCGCTCTCCCGAGATTGTTGCTACGCCAGCGCCAGGCAAACGAGGCAGACAAATTGACGCGACATTCCACAGCTGGCAGCGCTGCTTCTGCTGCTGCTTTTGGGGGTTGGCTGCCCCCAACACATCCCCATATAATGTTAAATATAGTTGCTGACCAGCGCCATGCAGACTCACAGCGGAACCGGAAATGCTTCTAATCGCCGGGCAAAGATCTCAACGTGGGCTGTCGTGCCCTGCCATGTGGGCGTACTTTGCAGAGGGCTTAATTAGCATAGACACGCCCTAATTAGAATAATGTAATCTTGAGATGAATGAAGTAAAGTTTTACGAGATTTACACAGATTATTCCCCAAGATCAATTAAGTTATTCATTCAGTTTGTAGTTCTAAACTTGCTGTAGATTCTTTGTAGGCATATTTTCTATTATTATATTATATATACTATATTTTTATATATACTATTATTTATACTATTATTTTTAATATAGTCTCATCTGCTCAGTACTCCATATTTTCTTAACAAAACATTCATATCGCATATGTTTTTTCTCCAGCTGTTTTGATATCAATGATATTATTGCAATTTGCAGCTAAACACAGCCCTGTTATTTGGAAGATAAAATATGATATAGTTAATAATTATTTAGTTAGTCAAAACATATGTGAACTGCAATAACATTTATGTGGGTAGATACACACTATACTTCTCCCCTCTCCCTCTCTCTCTGTTTCTGTCTCTATTCTCTGTTTTCCGTTGAATGTAAAATGCGATCTTAATGAACTGCAATTAGATAGTGAGATTTATCGCAAGTCGCATTATTCCGTGGAACTGTGCACTGAATCACTGGGAACAACGGGCTGCACAGCTGCAATTTGTTGTTTATTTTAAAAATGGACATTTATATAGTTAATAACAAAGTTAATCAAGCGAAAATAGCACAGAGACTCGAGAGAGCGAATGTGATTATTTAATAATTGTGCCAAATGCGCGGCAAAATAATTATTCCATAGCAGCAGCAGCAGCACAACAACAACAACAACAATAGTGCAACAAAAGTGTGCATTGTGCATTAAACAATAAACACAACAAAGATTGCTGATCAATCTTGAAGATTAACGACGTTTGAATGCGCTTTAGATGAGAAAGAAAGTGTAACATATTAAAATATTTTTTTTATTTTATTTTATTATGTTATATTATTGTTATTAGTCAAAGTTTTGAAATTACACTTACTTCAGTGTTGCTCCATTCGGTATACCCATCTTTGGTTAGGGTATTCCAAGAGGAAGACAACAAAAACAAACGCAATTAGAGAAATATGCAAGCGAAGTGTCAGTTGTAAAATTGTAAATTGCAACTGGGCGCGCGCGTCGCATTTGGTTTTTTTTTTTTTTGCTTTTCGTTTTTTCCACTAGATTTTATTTTATTTGCCATTTGTTGCTGTTGCTTTTGTTGTTGCTAAAAATAAAACTAAACAAATAAATTTACATTTTTAATTGCAATTATCGCTGTCCATTGTTGTTGCTGCCTCTGCTGCTGCTACTGTTTGCCTTTGGGGTCTTAAACAATTAAGATGATTTATTAGCAGCGCATTTTTATGAGGCGCACAGCCCACAGAAAACAATAATAAAAACAAAAACAATAGCGTGAAATACATGACAAATATTTATGCTTCACAATATGTATGTATACATATAGAGACATATGTACAGATATGTTATTTGATTTATCACAAAAGAGAATCAACAAGAAACTATATTCTACTTATTTGCTAACATTCTTTCGTTTCGGGTTTTATGGGGAGGAAAGAACTAATTGCCATTTTATGTTTGTCACTTGAGCATAATAACAGGAATACGGAACATAAGGAATACGAAATATCTAACTCACATTCTGTTCACATTTAAATGCATATTAAAAATGTTAATGAAACTAGTCGTAAAAATTTAGAGGAACATTAAGCAGGAAAATCGTAAAAACTGTCTGAACACTTATTAAACCAAATTGAAACTATTTGCTGACCCCCTCCCCTCTCCCCATCACTCCGTGTGCCTCTCAAGAGCAACTTCATTAAGCTACTGCTGGCACGAGTAGGAAGTGCAGATCCATGACATTGGTGCCCGTGTGTCCGGTAATTAGATGATAGGCACCATCCTGGAGTTGCTTGTAGAAGTTGTAGCTATCCGAGTTGCGCAGCACTTCGGCCAGTTCGTCCAACGTGTGGCTGCCCAAGTAGGCATCTATCACAGAGCTATCACCAAATGCGCCGGCAGCATCTGTGGGTCCATCGATGCCATCTGTGCCGGCGCTTAGAAATGTGCAGCCAGCGAGTGACTCATCGCGGTGCAACATCTGCGACATAAGCAGTGCCAAGTGTTGACTGCGACCGCCCAATCCTTGGCCAGTTACCTGAAGAGAAACATAATTAGGTTTTGCAGACAACCGGATGCTTCATCCAAACTCACCTTGATAACAGGCTCACCACCGCAGATGATAAAGAGTGGCGCATTGTTGGCTATATGCTGCTCAAGTGCCTCATAGAAAGTGGGGAAACTCTGCTCCCCAAAAGCGTATTTCTCTCGTAGTGCTTCCTTTGTTAAGGAGCGCTGCTTGAACTCCTGAATGCCCTGCAGCAGTCGCTGATAGTCTGCTGCCACGTTGTGCACATCACCCTGCACGGCACAGCTTAGCACACATGGTATGTAACCCAGTTTGGCAGCCTCCTCGGCTGCGGTAGTGGTGGCTATAGCATTGCTGCCAACCACAAAGACTTTGCTGTTGCCGGGCAGTTGCTGGTCAGCCTGTTCCGTTGCCTCGAAGAGCTGCTGCACTGGCGTGGACAAATCATCCCAAACTTGATATTTCTTGAGCACATCCACAGCAGAGGCTCCTCCCACACTAGGCTGTACAGTAGGTCCAGAGGCAATCAGCTCTAGGGGATCTCCGATGATATCGCTCAGTACAAAAGTCACCAGAAGATTCGCTTGGCTTGCGGCCAGAGCCAGACGACCGCCCTTGATGTCCGAGCAGGCTATGCGCACCGTGTTGATCTCCTGAATGCTGGCACCGCCCTTCATCAGCTTGTCCGCAATGTTCCGCTTGTCCAGCAGCGTCAATGGTGACTTGGGCAACGGCAGCAGCGCCGAACCACCGCCAGAGATGAACACAATGAGCACATCCTCCTGTGTCATACTGCTGGCCAGCTTCTTAATGGCTTGTGCCGCTTTCAGTGCCGTCTCATCGGGTAGATTATTGGGTGCACCTTCGTGCACGGTCAACTGGTTGCAAATGGGTTGCTTGAATTGCCTCAAGCTGTTGACGGGCACACTCAGTACACCACCGGCAGAGTATTCACCCAGATCCTGCTGCACTTTGTTGGCCATGCTGAGCACAGCTTTGCCAAAGCCCACGATGTGACAGGTTTTTCCGGTTATATCATGTTGTTGTCCAGCTAGTTTTATATACACCCGTTGATCCTCTACACGCGGTCGCAAATCGAAGCTGGAGTAATCCAAGAAAATCCGCTCGGGATGCACCGCGCTGACAGCCTGCTGAAAGACCTGCCGCATGTGCTCCCACAGCTGTCGCTTGGCCATTGTGCGGGATTATATCACAGCTCTAGAAATATATGTGTGTATATGTTACTAATACTTCAGATAGGAACATTTATATAACTAATTACCCGTTTTGTTTACACTCTCAGAAGCAGCATCCAAAAAACGCAAAACGCCGGTTGCAATGCGAGGATAAAACTTCAGCTGAACACGTTTTATATGTGCATAAAGTATATATTTTTTACTGCATTTATTGGTTATCTTTCCTTAATGAATATTAAATGATTAACAAAAACTTCTCACTAACTTATCGCAATCAAAATCAGCTGCCAGGTCAAATTTGTAGGTGAACGCAACAGTTGTTGTTTACTGGAACGCACATTAGTGATGGACTGCAATTGTGAATGGCACGCTATCGCAACTATCGCTGGGTGTCGTGACTGATAGAGACTCAGAACTGCTATGTATGCACGATACAAGTAAGCACTCAGACCAACTGAAAATGATTTTATGCAAGTTTTAATTTAATACCTTATAATATATAAAAATAAACAAATTAAGTCAATAATTGAATACTCGTTTATTTGCAATCAACACGTCAGCAGCTGTCATCTCTAGCAGCACGGCTTGCAAGCAGTGCACACACGACTAAAAGCTGATTGTCATAGCGCACTGCTTGGCACTGCATGTTGATTCATAGATGGCGCCACATGGCACTTCGAAAAAACATTTCGAGAATTGAAAAATCGAAAAACTCCATGACGAAATTTCGTTCTTTTTTGACCCACTTATCGCACCGCACAAAAGTGCGAATTAGCAATTGGTGGAACCACCGCAACGCTGCGTGTGGGTGCTTACATATGTATGTATGTATGTACACGGTGCTGTCAATCAGTTCGCACCGTTGCGACGCAGACAGATCGATGTCATTGATAGGGCGACAAGTTGCCAAGTTGGCAGCTTAAATAGCGGTTACTTTCGCTCCTCGGCGCACAGTCGATTAAGAAGTTTGCCAACATGATGACAACAACGAAGTTTCTGCTGCTGCTCGGCTTGGGTTACGCCTGCGGGAATCCTTTGTACGGCCTGGTGGATCCCGCCTGCTTTGTGGTTGGCAACGCGGACTGTCCCAACGAGAACGTGACCTTCTGGCTGTACAGCAAGTGGGTTAGCTTTGCTCCAGCCTCGCCTGCACTCACTTCATGCTTCTTCCTTGCAGCGCCACACGCGATGCTCCCGTTCAACTGAATCCACTCGATCTCAATCCCTGGGATTTCCAGCCGCCACGTCCCGTGAAAATAATACTGCATGGTTATACCGGAGATCGTGACTTTGCTCCGAATGATCAGATACGTCCCGCGTTGCTGAACAACGAGGATGTCTATGTGGTGTCCATCGATTACGGTCCGCTCGTGCGTTATCCTTGCTACGTGCAGGCAGTGCAGAATCTTCCCTTGGTCAGCAAGTGCCTGGCACAGCTGATCAATAATCTTGTGGAGCGCGGCATAGTGCAGCACGAGCTGCTGCACATCATCGGCTTCAGCCTGGGTGGACAAGTGGCTGGACAGACGGCGAACTATCTGAAGCGCAAGCTGAAGCGCATCACGGGATTGGATCCCGCCAAGCCGCTGTTCATACTCGGCAGCGATACGCGTCGTCTGGACGCCGGCGATGCGGATTTTCGTGGATGTCATTCACACGGATACACTGGGACGCGGCATGTTGCGTCCCATGGGTCATGTGGACTTCTATCCCAACTTTGGTCCCCTCCAGCCCGGTTGCATGGCCGAGAATCCCAGTGATCCCGGCAGTTGCAATCATGAGCGTGCCTCACGCTTCTATGCGCGCTCCATTGACTCCGGCTTGGGTTTCTGGGGTCGTCAGTGCTCCAGTTGGCTGATCTATCTCTTTGGGCTCTGCTCGACACGTGCCTCGCAAGCGTTGATGGGTTACCATGTCGCACAGGAGCTGCGGGGTGCCTACTTCCTGAAAACGAGCAATGTGACACCTTACGCCTTGGGCAAACTGCAGGATGAGGAGGACAATAGCAAATATCTGGCCAAATTCCGTTTGAATCCCAAGCACAATGAAATCGATTCCGATTTCGAACCACAACTGGGTGAATCCATTCCCGATCTGGAGGATAACGATGTGGATGTTGATCAGCTAGAGCAGCAGTTGATCTGGAGCGAGAAGGAGGCTCTCGATGAACCGCTGCGCTAGGATAATTGTTAATCTTGTGATAATACCATTAATCCCTATACGCTAGACTAACATTATTTATTTGTATTATTTTAAACGAGAACTAGAATTAATACAAGTATTTATTTTGAGCTAAAATAGTTTAAGATTTTTAAAATCAAAATACATTTTTAAACTTATATAACATAATAATTATATTATATATTTATAATATTTATATAATTATATTATTCTTTAAAAGGCATTTACAACAGTTTTTAGAAAAAATTAAGGCTATACACATATTCTTACATATACATTCATGAGTTTGTAAAGAAGATTACAAAATATATATAATTTCAAGCAATAAAAACAAGCTTTTGTTATGTTCTAACTCTCAGCAGATATTATAAATCTATAAAAAAAAATATAAATCTATTAATTTCATGCAGTTTAAACATATTCCCCTTTACTTCTTGCTTTTAGAATACAAATAATATAGTTTTAGACTCGAAAAGTGTACATTAAAAAGTTCTGTAAATCTTTCGCATATACCCAATCTAGAAACAAGCTAAAAAACAGTTAGATAGTTCGACAAACTTTTGCAAGAGAGGCCTACATAGACTCGCCTAGCTCGCTTTTCGTTGGGAAGTGGAAATCTATTGCACGCAGCCCGCACAATTGCAACGCGATAGAGATAGAGAAGTCGCTGTTGACCTTGTGTGGTTAATTAGAACCTTGACAGCTTATCGGGGGAAGAGTTTAGTGTTGAGCTATGGATGGGGATGAGGGCTCCTCAATGCCCAAGCCGCTTTCACGGTCAGGCGGAGCTGCATTAAAGAGGAATCTCTATTGCCGACGCCGCACAGAACACGCCCAACTTGCGCAATGTGCGAATCACCCAGAGCTGCGTGCTGTGTGCTGCTCCTGCTCGTGCTCCGGCTGAGCAGCGGCTCGTGCCAAATGGAACTACGCGACTTTCTGCCCGAGCTGTGCGTCTTCGCCGAGTCACAGTGTCCCAATTCGCGCATCTCTTTCTGGCTCTACACCAAGTGAGTTTCGCGGCATTTGCAATGGGCTAATCCCAGCTTGATAATCCTCCCTAATCCCTTGTGGTAGCAATACACGGAATACACCTGTTCAGCTGGATCCACTTGAGCCGCAGTTGCAGCTCTTTGAGCCACGTCTGCCGCTCAAGATACTCATCCATGGATTCATTGGTAATCGCAGCCTGACACCCAATCTGGAGGTGCGCGATGTGCTGCTGCAGACGCAACCGGTGCATGTGATCTCTGTGGATTACGAGAGTCTGGTGCGCTGGCCCTGCTACTATCCGTGGGCCGTGCAGAATGCTCCGATTGTGTCCAAGTGCCTGGCACAGTTCATTGACAAACTGCTCAGTGCGGGCATCTATAGACGCGAGCAGATCCATCTGATTGGCTTCAGCCTGGGGGCACAGGTGGCGGGCATGGTGGCAAATTATGTGCGTGAGCCACTGGCACGCATCACAGGCCTCGATCCGGCTGGGCCAGGTTTCCTGGGTAGTTGGCCGCACGAGAAACTCGATCGTGGCGATGCTGACTTTGTCGATGTGATTCACACAGATCCCTTCTTCTTTTCCATGCTGGCGCCCATGGGACATGCTGATTTCTATCCCAATCTGGAGCACTTCAATCAGCGTGGCTGTAGCTATGTCACACAGTGGAGATTCTACAATTGCAATCATTATCGCGCTGCCATATACTATGGCGAATCTGTTGTGAGTCAGCGCGGTTTCTGGGCACAGCAATGCGGCGGCTGGCTGCAGTTCTTTACGCAGCGCTGCGGTCTCTACTCGCATGTGCCCAATACGCAGATGGGTTACCATGTGTCCGAGAAGTGAGTGAGAAATTGGACCCCTCCCCTTGTGGACTTAACTTCAAATTTTCCGATTTTTTTGCAGCGCTTCGGGCTCGTATTTTTTGAGTACCCACGAGACTCATCCCTTCGCCAAGGGACCCCTTATCGATGTGGTCATTGAGGTTGCCGAGCTTTGATAGCAACAACTGTTTTATTTGTAAGATTAAATAAAATATTGTAAGTAATCGAAGTAAACATCGAACTTGTGCCTGCTCTATGGCAACCTGCGCGACGAGCTTTATTGACATAGCAGCGAGCTTTTTGTTGTGCTCTGCTCTGCTCTGCTCTGCTCTGCTTCGCAAACGAATGACTTAAGACACGAACGTGTGCTTCAGTTGTTCGCCAGCGCGCAAACGTAGCGCACGTCTCAAGCTCCGCGCAGACGCTCTCTACCGCTCTCGCTCTCGCTGTATCTCGCGCTCTCTCTCTCTCTCTCTCTCTCTCTTGCAAACACTTTACAACACGTGCGCTCCCGTGAAAGCCAAGATCAAGTGGCCGCTGCTCGTAGTCGTCTCTGTTGCTGTTGTTGTGGTTTTTTGGGCGGGAAACCAAAAACAAAAAGCGTTATAACATTTTGTTGCGGAATTACTATGCGGTGTCGTGCAACGAAATCGAGAGTGTTTGCACGTCGAGTCCAATGACCAGAAGTGGAGCTGCCGGCTGTGCCCGTGAAAAGTGAAATAAAATTGAAAATTCAGTAACAATTTTCATAGTTTTCGCCTTGACCCACATACAGTGCAAAAGTGTGAAAATATTTTCGAAAAAAAAACACAAATATTTTCCAAAAATCGTTCAAGTGTTGCACCGTCTTCGTTTCTGTTTGATTTAATTACGCGACAATTGACCCAATTGCCAGTGAACTTTGGCCAACAACATGCCGCACAGTGTAACCAACTCAATTGTACCACAACTGCTCCTCGCCTGCTGCTGCATCGTACTTCAAGTGGATTTTGCCGGTTTGTTATTTTTGCTGTGTGCTAAAAAGAAATTCGATCATAACTTTACAAGTGATTTAAGTCTTTAGTTCAGCCTCAGCTTCAGCTTTTACTTTCGCCCTCGTCTGGCACCTTTTTTTTGAGTCAGCTTCGGTTTTTGGTTTTCGATTTTCGGTTTTTTTGGCCATGCCTCAATGGTTTGCTTCGGTTTGGTTTGGCTTTTGCCTTTCTTCTGAATTCGACGTTGTCATCGTTGACTTTCTTGTTGTTGTTGGGGCGTGGCTGTTGTCGTTGCTTTTGTTGACATTTCAAATTTGCGTCAACTGCATAAAAAATGTTGCACAATTATCTCTCTCTCTCTCTCTCTCGCTTGCTCGGCTTGTCGCATTAGTTTCGACAAAAATTTCCATTTCCATGGGCGACCTTGTCGAGCATATTCGCCAGCAGCAGCAAAAACAACAACAACAACATGACGCTTTGAATTCGATTTCATATTTATGCTTTGCCGCATTGAGTCCAGTGCGGGCTGAGGTTGATGCTCTCCATAGCACGTACAATGTCAGCTAAGGCAACAACAACACTAACCACACAATACAGACCATTCACAATAACAACAGCAACAACAACTGCTACTTTTAACAACTATTTATAACTACTTGTTCAATCGACCCAATAACAAATGCAGTGACACTTTGCGGCTCTCAAGTAGCCCCAAAAAAAACAAAACGCTGGCACAGTGTGTCGAGTGCAGCAGAAAAAGCGACAGAAAAATACAAAAATTAAATTTATTAATGAATTTATTTTAATTTTCTATCATTTTTTCTTTATATAACTGCAAAATAAAATGGCATAGTATTTGCTAAGTCTTTCCCAATAGCTAAAACGAAATATTTAAACTATTTATGAATACATAAACTGCATAAAATATGTCACATATTTTGCTCTCTTAGCCTGAATAACATTATTAATATTATAATCATTTAACTACCACGCCACACTGTGCCGTATCGACCCACTAGCGATGTCTCTTTTGCCTGTTCGCGCTGTTTTGTTGTTGTTGTTGGTGCCAACAATTGGAAACGGATTCCATAAAATTTGTTACGCATCTTTTTCATTTTTTATTTATACTTTTTTTTCGGCTCATCCATTAAATGTGCCTCGTCATTGGCGTGTTGCCTTACCACCAGTTATTGCTACTGTTGCTGTTGCTGTTCTTCCACTTGGCACAGTTAATTAATTGGCCAAAGCTGCACTCTTAATTACTTTGAATCATATTTAATATTTGAATTTTGGTCTGGGTAATGTGCCTCGACGACGACGATGGCAATGCACAGTGGCACCTTGACACCCTTGGCTGACTTTTTGCGGTATTTCGCAATCGTTACGACGATTCAACATTGTGTTTATGAGGGTTATGGGGGGAGGGTTTGCTAGTACACACGCTCGGGTATTGTAGTATATAGTTCTCTCGGCCCACGGGGCGTATGCGCAATGCAAAAGTGCGTGTCATCGCAGGCGAATGGTGACGGCCAAAGTCAAGTTGGCTCGCAAAGGTTGTCGCATTAATTAAAATGCAACTCGAAGGCAGCACAGGGTGTTCATTGTGATTAGGGGGCGTGGCAGTTGGGGTTAAGCACGCTAAGCATGCGCATTATTATTGAGTTTAATGTGCGACTAGAAGATGCTTCATATGACATACGTAACTGGGTCAATCTCACAATGGAAAATCGACATTAAATATTTTCAGTACTTTAGTTTTTACTGTACTAGATCATTAATTTACTTTTATCTCTATTCATCTATCCGAGGAAGCATTTTGAGTAGAAGTAATATACTTATATTAATTGTTCGCCTTGGCGCGATTACGTGTTTCTAGAATTTTGATTTATTGGCACAGTTTTTTATTGATTTAATAGACTTTTAATAAGCAGCCTGCAGCGTTTTGGCCTTGCTTTTGGAATTGTTAAAAGCGTTGGTATATGTAGCTCTGAAATGAAGCCTTAAGTTGCTGCATTCTAATTACACTGTAGTACAAAACTTGGTAATGTCTCTCGCACTGCGTTATACCAACAAGAAACGAAACATGTCTCGAGCTAATCTATTACCTAATTTATTTTGGGAAATATTTTAGGAATTTTTTGAGGAATTTATCGCTCTCAAAGCTCTCTCATTTTCCCATGATACATTCCAGAATTTTCCTCAGTGTGTCTAGTTTTGTAGCCTCTCTAAAACATAACCCGACTTTCTTCTTAATAGATTAACTAGCTCTATATCTAGAATATATAACATACCCAGAATATATAACACATATATGCCTTCATATATGATATATGCAAATACATTAGCAATCTCTTTGTAGCATAGTGTAATTTGCTTTTAATAGCCAACCATATATACTATATATCGTAAAAAGCAACCGTTACTCGACAACTTTCCCAGATTTGCCTGCAAAGTTCAATAGCAGCCATGTGCGGATTGAGCAATTTCCTCTTGGGGGAGGGCTATAAGGGGGGTGGGGAGACGCGACTGCACTAAAGACACATAATACGGCTAAATGTCGATGACGATAAAAACACGCGCCGCAAGAGATGATAGCCAAGACGCATGGCGTGCGGCTACGAGAAGAGCGCAGCATAAAAACCTATAAAACGATGATTAAAAGCGAAAGAAAATGAAAAAGAAAACAAAACCGATAAGGGAGTGAGGAGCAGACAAACAAAGTACAGATACAAAAAACAGTACACAAAAAACAAAACCGTAAACAATAAGGCAAAATAAACAACAAACTTCTCTTTCACTTACAAAATTAACAACAACAACAACAACAAGAAACACGCGAACCAGTTGAATGATGAGCACATTTCAAAATTGTTGTTGTTGTTGTTGCTGTTGTTGTTGTTGTTGCTGCTGTTGTTGCTGATGTTGCTGTTGCTGCTGGTAGTGAATATTGCAACTGTGGCGCCGTCTTCCGCATTTGGTTGCGCTTCCGTTGCTTTTATACCCTTCAAACATTGAAATTGGCCAAGAAAGGGTATGCTAAGTTTATGCAAATAAATATAAAAAGCGGAAAGAGATCAGGAGTAGTAATATGTCTGTTTGAACACGCAAATCTCTGCTATTATAAAAGCTAGAAACATCAAATTTTATCATACTAAATTTAAGTATGCAGGAATTGATCGTGGAGTATCTTTCTGTCGTGTGCGCTCGACTGTAGCTTTCGTTTCCCCTTTTTTTTTGGGAGGGAATCACGTTTTGGGACCAGCAATTTTTTTTTTTGGAAATTCCATTTGCAGTTTTCCGGCAGAGCAATTTATATAGTACGCTCTATCAAGCTTGCGACACGCTATTTAATTGGCATGCGTAGAGCCAGGTCGGCCGAGTCGCCCGACTTATTATATAAGCGCAACGATTGTGAAAAAAACATGAAGAAAACCTGGCGAAAAAAAAAAAAGAAAGAAAATACAACTTGTCGCAATTGAGGCAGAAACACGATTCGGCCCATTGCTAATTGTATGCGGGGGGGTGGGTGGAACGAAAAGGGGGGAGGGGGAGGCCTAAGCATAAGTGAATTATGTTGCGGGTTGTGCAAAACAATCGCTGGTTGCATGCTTAATTTCCAAGCTTGTTGAACAAAATATTATGACAAAATACGATATGTGAGGGGAGTGGGGAGAGAGGGGGGGGGAGTGTAGCCTGCTCAGTGTGCCATGAGGTAAGCGCGACAGTTTGTCATGCCGGATGCCCTAAAAGGTGCAGCACGGATCATGCTCAGATCAAGCTGCCACAACGAGCTGCAACTGCAAGTGATCGCTCGACCGGTTGCAACATGTTGCAACATCGCCCACCGCAACCGAGAGTGGGCCAATTCGAAAACCGGCAACATACTTAGTTAGACGAAGGCCGATTCTCAACCAAAAAACACACACATGCTATAAATATATAGTCTATAATGCCACAATTTATATTCAAAGTGCGCTGCAAGATTTGTGAGCACTTTGCCGTCAAGTGTGACCAGCTTGTGCATAGAGCCGGTTCGGCCTAGACGTAACTCAGTTCCGTCATAAAACGTTAACGAACTCAGTTCTATGAAATTAAAATATGACGACAGTAAAATCATTACTTCATATTGTAGAGGGCTGACATAATGACAGAACTCAACAGATACCCTATAGGTAGTAGAAATAGAGTTTGAGAGACCTAAAGACGTCTTAAAATAAGGCTAGGCATCCCTAGACCATCGTCTAAATTTTTGAAAATTTTAGATTCACAATATTTTGATTAAGAATTTATCTAGATGTTAAATCATAAAGAAAATGCCATCGGCAATGAGAATCTGATGATTTTTGAGGAAGTTATAAGTATTGGAAGTTTATATAGGGTTCCTACCAAGATGTAGCACGAACTGGCAACAACATGGAAAGTTCAAAATTTTTGAGAGTTCTAGATTGACAATATTTTGATTTAGAATTAATTTTTAGCTAAGTTATGGGATTGAAAGAGTCTGTTTAGATCTCAAAATCAAGCAAATCAAGCACGAAAGGTACGAGTTTTCGAAAATTTTAAATTTATAATATTTTTTTGCTGAATCAAGCGCATAACTTTATCACCTTAAAGTCTGAAAGACTCTTGTAACTATGTAGATCTTAATAATCTCTAGTACGCTCACTATACCAAAATTTAATCAGTTGAGCTTAAGCTGAGGCTGAGATATATCTCACGTATACGTGTTTATATAAACAAGCCAATGCTCATAATTTACGGAACCAGCTCTTCGCACTTTAATGTAAATCAGAGCGTGCACTTCTCTCAAAAAATTAAAATCCAAAATCAAAACGAACAGATGAGCTCATGGCATATCATGATGGGTTTTCCTTATGGCCGATGCCATGATTCATGCATATAAAGCTGGCGAGCGGCGAGTCTGGCTGGGATCGACTCGACAGCCCAGTTATGTCACGTCTGATAAAAAGCAACAACAACAACAACAACAAGACTAACAACATTAACAACAATAGCAGCAACTACAGCAAATGAGACGAGTGTAAGCTGCGCCAGGCACACTTCCGTTTTTGGAGCGCATTGGGCTCACTTTTACTTTTGCACAATTGCAGAAACCTCTTCAGCACTCCCTCCCCTCCCTCTCTCTCTCTCTTTCTGTCTTGCTATCGCCCTCTCTATCTCTCTCTCAAATGTTGCAAATGCATGTTGCACGACATTTGCCGCACTTCGTCGTTGGCGGCGGCATTCAATGTCGCCCGCAGCTTATGTAACGCAAACCCGTTCAACATGGGAGAGACAGAGAGCGAGAGAGAGAGAGAGAGAGAGAGAGGGGACTGATTGAAGCTGTAGTTGAAACTGAAATTGAACGTCAAATTGAAAGCCTAACTAGTTGCTGCCTAAGTTAAATTGAACAACAGTTTGTACACTAAGTAGTTGCTTTAAATTGTGCATGAGAAAGAGAAAGAGAGAGAGAGGGACAGAGAGAGAAAGAGGCTTGCAGTATTCTTTAAATAAAACTATATTCCCTCTTTAAAACATGCTTAAATGTGCAGAATAGATAGTTAGTGTAAAAGCCAGCATATTAGTCAAATAGAAAATTAGCTAGCTTATTTAGTTGCTGAAATATACTTCCCCGAAACAGTTTACAGTGCATAACTTTACCATGTTGCTGGCTATCAGACTTTTTAAGGTATCTAACTCTCCATAAGCTCTTATTAGCCTACTATACCTAATTTAAGCACTCTAGCTCTTGTAGATCTCGAGATCTACGCGTTGAAATAAAATAAAGATGGGATTAGGGACCTGGTTGAAGTTAAGTTGAAACTGCTGTTGTTGTAACTCAAAGAGAGAGTAAAGGTTTATGGAAACTCATTTAAGCTCTAGTTATAATCATAATCCTTGGCCTTACTTACCATTTACTCAAGAAGAGCTCCCAATCTTTGCAGCTGGACAAAATGCAGCAGTTGTGGCGGCCGCCGTTGCCGCGGGACAGAATCAATCGCAGGTGTACGTAACAGAATCTTGCCTAGAGAAGCCCTATCGTTGTCCGCATCCAAAGATTCAATTCTATTTGTACACACGCCGCACCCAGGAGCAGCCCGAGTTTCTGGACGTGCTCGATGCCAACTCACTGTACTACACACACTTCAATCCGCGTCATCCGACCAAGATTATCATACATGGCTTTGGCGGCGGTCGCATGCTCAGTCCCAGTCCGGATCTGCGCGAGGCGTACTTCACGGTGGGCGAGTACAACATCATTATTGTGGACTACAGCGATGCCGTGAAGGAGCCCTGCCTCAGTCAGATGGAATGGGCACCGCGTTTCGGCAGCCTGTGCATCTCGCAGCTGGTCAAGTATCTGGCAAGGCATCCACGTGGCGTGCAGCCCGATGATCTGCATTTTATAGGGTATAGTGTGGGCGCCCACATAGCCGGCTTGGTGGCGAATTATCTGAAACCGGAGGAGGGTAAAATTGGACGCATTACAGCTCTGGATCCCACCATATTCTTCTATGCCGGCGCGAATAACTCACGCGACTTGGACACAAGTGATGCACATTTTGTGGATGTCCTGCACACCGGAGCCGGCATACTCGGCCAGTGGCACTCGAGTGGCCATGCGGACTTCTATGTCAACGGAGGCACCAGGCAGCCAGCCTGTGTGGGATCTGCCACGCTGTTTCGTAAGTTGAGGGAATAACTTGGTAATGGGAACCTTTCTGATCTATGTTACTCTCTTAAGAAACCCTGGCCTGTGATCACACCAAGGTCACGCCGTACTTCATAGAGTCCATTACCACCAAGCGTGGCTTCTATGCCGGACCCTGCCCCAATCTCTTCACCTACCTGATAGGCTGGTGTGAGCCCAAGGACTCGGAGTATGTGCTCATGGGAGAGCACTGTTCGAATAAGTATGTATCCCCCAACTAGTCTGTCTATATCTTATATATCTCTTCCTATACAGAGCACGTGGCAACTACTACGTGACGACCAATGCGAAGGCGCCCTTTGCCCGAGGATTTCCTGGCAAGGGACGCTCGAATGGCGAGTACCAGGGCGTAAGGCGACGACGACGTTAATGGAGCAATTCTGATAAAAATTCCATATATAGCACTGCATATCTTATAAGTGTGATCTAGGTTTGCTTGCGTTTCATGTTGTAGCACTCATGTGATTTTAGTTTGTTTCCTAATTATATTTATTCGTATTTTATTTGCCGCCATCGTTGATGGGGATTGAGTTAGGAGAGATCCTCTCCGTCTTTCCCACTGTCCGCGCCTTGTACAAATCCTAAAGCTAATCATTAAGTTGTAAGTTTAAATCGCTGGAATTAGAATCGAATAAAGATAAAACATTCGTTTTTTTTTTTGCTTTTTGTTTTTGGCATAAATTTGTTAACATTTTTGTTTATTGAATTCCAAATACATTTTTCCATTGGGTATAATTTGTTAAGCCTTTATATGTGTGTACTCGTATATTGTAGTTGGTATAGTCGGGATTTCAGATAAATAAAGTGTGGAAAATTGGGTTAAACACAAAAATAAATCTGAAACATTTCGCTCAGTAATCATATGCGACTTTTGCTTATATATTTCGAATACCTTTATGCTAGATCGTAAAATTATACAACATGGGCGGGTGTTGCCAGAAAAGGGAGCTCTCATATATGCATATATGTGTTTGTCTGTAATATATATATATATATATATATATGTTTTATACATTTACTAGTTTTCGAACCGAACTGACAAGAGAAAAACACAAAGATTCTTTTTGAAATTTCAATAAAAATACATAGAGATACATATATATATATATATACATAAAGTTGGAATAAATCGAAACTGCGGCAGGCCGCAGCAATTTGTTTTACTTAGCTCGTTTTACATTTTTGTCGATCTTGTGCGTCTATATATCTGACAATAAATGAGGATAGTATTTACTGGATTCGGTTAGTTGATAATTAAGTTATAATCGTGACTAATTATGCAGACACATTCAAGTTGAAGTACCCTAGTTGTAACCGGTTTGTAATGCTGCTTTGCTGTCTTTTATTTTATTAGTTCTGTTATTACATTTTTATGAACTCTTTTATGTACACTTAACTTACTCACAAAAGCATTTAATGATGGCATTTAGCTACGTCTTCACACACATGCTACATATATCGTATCGTATATACAGTATGTCTGAACTAGATCAGCATTTTCGCTAGACTTTTACTACTATAGAATTTATTTATATATATTTATATTTTTATATTACTAGAACGAAACAAAAAACACTGTGGCTTTTCGTTAACGTATTCGTTATTATTGTCCACACAGCCTCGAGAGCTTCATCATCTCTCAGAGAAGAAAAAGAGAAACAAAAGGGATGGTATTGGGGGAGGGGGTGGAGGATCTAGGGAATGGGAATGACTTTTGAGAGCCTCGTTAATATTCATCTCTCCTGTCAAGAATTTTGGGTTTTTTTTTCCATTTGTGTATCGTATTTTATACTGAATAATAACTACATAGTTTGAGCATTTTTATAGTTTGCATGCTTTCCATTTTATATATACACATTTTGTTTTGGATACTGCTAATATTACACATACGCCCCAATGGCCAGAATAATTTCAATACGATTGCATATTGCTTTCGCTTTTGGAGAAAGCATAGCAAATTTCTGACTAACTCGAATCGAACAAAAATCTTAAATAATTAAACAATATCAATATATTTGTTATTAACAAAGCTTATTCAACTAGGTATTGTCGCTTTCACAAGCAGTTTGTGGTTGTTGTTTTGTCGGGTATGCCTCTTTCTCTTTCCATAGACCTCTTAAACTGACCAACATAGTATAATATAATAATTTGCAATAACATTTAAAATTTATCAATTATCGTATTACGCTCTAGATCCAATTTAATGGCATATTATAGTAGTAATTTCTTGGAATCTGTTTTGCATATATATTTTTATTTATATATGCGTTTTACATATATATAATATTCGCTGCTCTGTACAAATTACGGTATAAGAATTGACTCTTTTAGTTAGAAAATTTTCACATTTTTAATACATTTTTGTTTTGTATTGTGAATAATTTATTTAATATTAATAATAATGTATTTGGGTTAATTATGATACATTTAGTGCGATTATTAGTTAGGAAATAGGTAAGTGCTATAGATAACTACAGAAAGTAAGTGCGTCTTAAGAACAGTTCAAATTATTGACAGAAAAATGTTAAATAATTTAAAATCATAATTTAAAGTGCAGGAAAGTGAAGATCATAAAGAGTGCTTGAAAATCAAATTGAGTTAGAGAAGGAAATGAAAGAGGTGCAGAGAAAATGTACAGAAAAGTGCGCTAAATAATAAAATAATTTTGATAGAAAAAATAATATTTAAAAGTGTTTTAATTTGTTTACATTTAAGTCTCATGGTTGATTAAAAATCCGTTAATTCTTGTGCCTAGACATACATAAATATTATGAATACTTTAAGAGATGAAAAGTGCGATAAATAGTAATAAATTTGCAAGGAAGTTTTGCTAAATTACAGATGAAAATTCAAAATATTATTAAATAATAAAAATATGATTAAAAGTGCTCGGAAGAAAGACAGAGTGCATATAACAACGAAGAAAAAATGAACTTCAAACAAATTATGATATAGTTTTTAAGGCAAAGAAATATAATAGAAGATAGAATAGCGACCGATTTTCAATTTGTTTCTTAGCAAAACTCCCCTGTACGTATTATTGTTGTGTTTATTTTTTAAGGGTTTTTAAGAAACTTGAACATTATTTTTGTGAAGAGCATATGAAGACCAATTCTGAGGTTATTGGCGCCTACTGCTAGCTACTTATAAGTCTAATCTAGCATAGTATATGTGTGCTTTAGTACCTTTATCATGCCTTGCTCAGGTCGTGTGCAAATACAAAAGCAAACAACAAACTGAACGCCACAAAAAGTCGATTAATAAGTACACATAATATTAATATAGATTTATATATATATGGTATATATAATATTTAAGGATCTCTTTTAGTGTTTATCATTCGTGCCGAACATCAACAATTGCTTATTATTATTCAAGTGCTGCTGAGATTAAAATGTTTCCTTTCCCTTTACTTAGACATAAATGACATATAGAGTCGAGTGTATCGACTCTTACGATATCATATACAGAAGAATATCATCAACGGTAATAAAACTTGCAGAGTTTCTTTCGCAACTTGCAGAGGTTAACAACAATTTTTCCTATATAATTATGTATGCATGTATATAATATAAGTATGTTCATATATAGTTCGATTTATTATTTAGAATAATAATATTGATTTAACGGGTTGCTGCTGCCTTGGGATTATGTCAATATGATATACACAAATGTGTCAACTAACTATCGATTTGTGTCTGTAATAACTATCGATAGGCGTCACATAAATACCTATCGATTTGTGCCTGTAATGATTTGTGCTTGTTTCATATCGTTTCGGAGCTTGTAAATAGAGTTTAGTTTTGTATGCTGCGCCAAGTGTAACGGTATTCATGTGCATATGTATTCGCTCTCTGTTAGGTACATAGTTTCATGGTGTGTCTGAGTGTCTGAGTGAGTGTCTGAGTGAGTGTCTATGTGAGTGTCGCATGGAAATTCGTTAGACTCGCGCAGACCTAAGTGAACCTCGATGAGTTACGATTAAAACAAGAACTAAGCTGAAATATCTATAGCATACACACTCAGGTAGCACCCCATAGAGTATGCTATATATATTTCTGGGTAGTTCAACCCGCACGCAACCCATCAGGATTCCTCGATTGTAACTTACAACTAAAGTGAACCAAACTCAGTAAACAATGAACACATCTACAACTAAAAGCTAGACTCAAATATATATCAGTTGATCGGATCAGTTGACGCTATATAGTGTTACTTGCCAGCTTACTGCTGCTGCTGCTGCTGATAGGCCTGCTGTAGGTAGGGATTCGTGGAGCTGGGCTGTGCCCCCGGCTGTGCTCCTGGTTGCGTGTACTCGCCGTAGCCGGTGCTGGTCACATCGCCGTAGGAGGGAGGCGGAGTATCGGCGGCAAGGGGTGCTCCGGCTGCCATGGCAAATGGATTGTTGGCCACGTGCCCGGTGGCGCCGTAGCTAATGGCATTCGATTGCTGCATTTGGCTCTGCTCATTGTACTCGGGTGCACCCTGTGATATGGGAGGGGAGGAAGAGATAAAATCACGTGGCTCTAATTGAAATCCTGCAGGGGGGGATTACTCACAAATGAGGTCTCCTTCATGTATGTGCCCATCATGCCCGCCTGGCTGGGATCGTCGTGGGTAATGGCACCGGCAGGCGGTGCCCACACCTGCTGCTCCTCTGGCGGTGGCTCAGCCCAGGGTTGCAGTTCGCCCGAGGCAAAGATGCCATAGAAGGTGCAGCCAATCAGATGCACACAGGCGGCCAGTGTGAAGACCGTGGTCCAGCAGCCAGTGGGCTAAGGCAGGCAGAGAGAGCGAATCAAGATTAAAATCATCCAATAGATCCCCTAGAAGCTACTCACATTCGCCTGTATGAGCCCGTCCAGCGCGTAGGGCACAATGATGCCCGCCAGCGTGCCGATGCCATTGGATAGACCCATCAATATACTGGCATAACGTGGTGCTATATCCAGATGATTCACATTGTAGCCGGAGATGGCAAAGCCGCTGAAGGCGACGCCACAGGTGAGCGCAAACATGGCGCCCGTCTGAGATGGAGGCGAAGAGATATTAGACTGCCTCTTCCTCCTGCCACGCCCACAACCATGTACTTACCGCCGTCGAGGAGTGTGCGACAAAGAGAAAGAACAATCCCTCCATGCCGAAGCCGCCGCAATTGAAGAGTTTACGCACATTTGTGGTCGATAGGATGCCATTCTTGCGCAGATGATCCGCCAGCATGCCGCCAAAGGGCACAATGGTGGTCATAATCAGATGAGGCAGTGAGCCCACAAAGCCCGCCTCCTCCACCTTGAAGCCGAACTTGTGCTTGAGGAACGAGGATTGGAAGAGCACCAGCAGATAGAAGTTCCAGGAGCGACAGAAATTGGCCACAATGATGGCATACACGGGCATCGAACGCATCATCTGCCGCCATGGGGTTGTCTTGAACGACGGCATCGATGGATGCGCTGATTCTCCCAGAGATTTCTCAATGTACTTCAACTCGGGTATGCTGATGGCGGGATGCTTGCGCGGATTCTCGAAGCACAACCAGATCCAGAACATGTACCAGATGATGCCAAAGGTGCCGTACGCATAGAAGGGTGCCTGATAGCCCACGGCATCGGCTAGAAGACCGGATAGGGGTAATCCCACGACGACGCCAGCGTAGGAACCGGAGAAGGCCAGGGTGGCCAGACGGGAACGTTCCATGGGAGGCGCCCAGAAGCGCCAAATGCCATGGCAGGCGGGATATGTGACGCCCTGAGGAAGGAGAGGGAGTAGAAAAGAAGGAGAGAGAGTGAGAGAGAGAAAGCACGGAGAGCTTCGTCAGGCACACAAAGAAATCGCATTAAAATAAATGCTTTTGTTATTCTTCCTTTTTTTTTCCCCAGCCGCACCCTCCCTGTAAGATGTTTTCATTTCACATATCATAATAATGCGAAATCCTTTCACCCACTTCCGCCCCCCACAACATGCGTAATCCTTGGCTTTGATCTGAATCTAAATCAAAATCGAATTGATGTTTCCCCCCGAAACTCACCTCGAAGAGTCCCTGCAGCACACGCACACAGATAACCACATGTCCATGGGCCAATGTCATGGCAAAGGGTACGATGAGATGCAGCGAGGCGGAGCTGACAATCGATAGGCCAAAGATTTTGTTAGCCGGAAACTTGGATGCAATAAAGCCGCCGGGTATCTGTGTGATCAGGTAGCCCCAGAAGAACGACGAGTCCACGTGGCTCTCCACAGCCACAGTCCAGTTCATGAAGACAGTCTAGGAGGAAGAGCAGAGAAGAAGAGAAAGAGGGAAGAGACAGAGAGAGAGAGAGAGCGGAAAGGGAAGTCAGCATTGTGAAATCATTAAAAACTGCCGCGAGGCTTTATTAACGAGCGCCAAGCGGAAGTCAGCGTGCACGAGTGTGTGTGTGTGTGTGTGTGTGTGTGTGTGTGGATGTGGGCGTGGCACTGTATGTGACTTTTGAGTGATATAAACACGCACACACCCACACACACACACACTCTAATTGACAGCAGCTGCCATCAAATGAGGCAAATTTGTTGCCCTGCCTCGAATTTCAATTGATGCCGAGGGTGGATGCAGGGAAACATATAAGGAAAGTCTATTTTTCATTAAAATAAATTATATTTAAATCTTTACTTAAGTGCTGCTCTTTTCTATAGTCTTAAAACGGTCTGAAATCTATTTTAAATTGGCTTGAAGTCGCTTATAAAAATAGCCCAAATAAGTATGCTATACTTTTTGTTTAATCTACAGAGTCCTTGACCTCGGCAAGAAAGCAGACGTTTCTAAAAAGTTTTCTAATTGTTTTGAATAGCCTAACTCTACAACCTCCTAAATTTTTGTAAAACTCGGTCACACTGTTTTTAAGTTTTTTTTTTATAGTTCCTACTTACCCCATTATGCTCGCCCTTGAGCTTCGCCGCAGACATGTTGCAGCGCATACCGAAGGCAATCATGAATCCTACACAGGCCATGGTGGCGATGGTATAACGTGCCGGCATACAGGGACACTCCGCCTTGCAGTACTTGTCGATCTTGCGCAGCGGTGGCCGCTCGATCTCCTCGAAAGAAGCAGGCGAATCAGCTCTCTCATCATCATCATCATAGGCATGTCCACCGCCAGGTCCATGTCCCTCACGCTCGCCGCCCTCCATCTCCTCGTAGCCACCGTGTCCGCCATGATAGCTCTGCGAGATCTCGAACTTCTCCATGTTCGGCTTTAGGCTGGAAGAGGCCAAACATAACTCATGCCAATTAGTGCAACAGGTGAAGGGGCGTGAAAACACAAATATTTTCGGCTTGTTACAGCAACAGAAACAACAAGAAAAACAACCCCAACCTCATGCTACATGTTTTCCCAAAGGCATTTCCAGTGAGCCGCCTTTGGGGGATGGAAATTGAATTCAATTTTATTAAGTGCCGATAGAAGCAGCAGAGGCAGCAGAGGCATTTAAAGTCCTTTTGGCAGGTAGATCGACCTGATTTGAGGTCTTCGATTGTGGCTTAAAGTTCGCGCTTAAATAACAGTCAAAGCACTTGTCAAACGCTGATTGATGACAACTTTGCCCCACTGTGGCCTAATGTAATACGATATAGCAGCAGGAGGAGCAGGGGCAGGGGCACTGCTATCCACCATTAACCCCGGCTAAGTGACACATCAACATTGCTAACCTCATCAGTGCGTGGAACTTTCTTTTCTTCTTGGCATTTTTCTTCATAAATATCCAGACAATCGCTGCCCCCAAACTAATAAGCAGCAACCAGCAAGAAGATTCCAACTCCCAAGTCATCCTCAACTAACCAGCAGCTCTAGTTATCCCAAGCAGCTCTGCCTCCTCCTCCCTGTCGCCGTTTGTCACATAACTCAAATGTCTGGCAGGGAAGCCAAATCTACCCTCGTCTGGTCACGCAGCTTCGCGTTTCCTTGTTGCCGCCTTGACCGACTTTAATGCCGGCATGTCTGACGCCAATTTTATGCGCCATCTATATTTATACATACGTATATCCCCCTTGTCGAAGAAGGCCTTGAAATAGATACTAGCATAAGATGAAAAAAAAACAAGATTCGTTTTCTTTGCGCTTTATATAAATCGGGGTAAATGCGCTCTATCGTCTTTATATGATATAGTATATGAAAGATAGTTATTTGCTCAAGTAGCATAGAAAATTTCATTACTCTAGCTCTGTGCAGTCTCAAGAAAATCAAACTTTAAAAAGAAGCCTATTGAAACTGAGATATAAATGTGTTTAACTCTTTTTAATTAACTCTGCCTGCATCTTAAACTATTTAGAGAATTTTTATTTTTTTATATATATTTTATATTTATATTTTTTTATTATGAATTTTATTATAGTGTATACACTATTCGTTTTGCTGCTTAAACTTCGCTATAGCATCGCTTCAGTTTCTTTTTGCTGCGACTTCTTGTTTTGGCTTGTTTGATTGTCAGTAAAAATTTTGCAGACTTTTTGGCGCCCCATAGATTATATCCAACTGGCGCCGACTGATTTTAGATAGAGCAGGCTAGGGGAAGGGGAGAGAGAAGACGACTTGAAGGTTGCTTTAAGAGCGACCACAAAGCGGGCCCATTAGGCAAACAGTTAGAGATGTAAATGGCAGCAAAAATGTTTGTGTCAGAGACACGAGAGAGAAAGATGCTGCTTCTCCAGGCTTCGCTGACAATTCTAATATCATTTATACAAAGAGCAGAGAGAGATAGAGAGGAAGGAGGGAAAGAAAGAGAGAGTGAGTGATAGAGTGGGCTCTGCTTGCGGGGCAATTCAATTTCTTCGCGACGCGCGTTTCAAGTGCCACTCGAGAGCTCCGCTTGGCTTCAGCTACAGATCTTTCTCCTCACACACACACAGCTAACTGTGTAGGTGTATGTGTGTGGTGTGTGTGTGTGTTTGTGTGTGTGTGTGAAGTAACGTGGCAACCATTGAATGCTCGTAAAAATCAATTTCATTTGCGTGCAGCCTTTTGAATTTCAAGCAGCCTGTTGGTATGCAACACTCTCCACGCTCTCTTCACGCCTTCTCCCTCACTCCATCCTCTCCAGCTCTGCGTCTGCCACATTCCTTAATGAAAACGACGCTCGATAGTCGCTCACCTATTGTTCCAATTTCTAATTTACGCCCAAGGTCCTTGAGAAATCAGTTGTGCACTCCGCATCCTCCTGCTCCTGCTCCATCTCCTGCCTTCCACATGGGGCGTGCCCATAAAATTGCATACCAGAAATTCACTCGCCTCGCATTGCCCAATATGCTGCTGTGAGTTTATTGTGCTGCTGCTCCTGCTGCCACATGACTTGCCACAGGAGCACGTGCTGCTGCCGCCTGGCAACGTGCACGGAATTCCTTGACGCATCCTGTACGCATCCTGCAAACCGTAGCTCGGCTCCGCATGCCTGTGGCGCCATAACTGATGCATTAACTGACTTATTGACTGGCAAACTGCTAGACGGACAAGCTAAGAGAGAGTGGGTGTGGGTGCACATCCTCCACTCCTCTCCCCGCCTTATGAGCTGCTAAGCATCACAATCATTTTACAACTTCCACGACGCGCCGTGGCGACACGTGGCAAACTTTCGCGACGCCGGCAAGCTCTTAATATCTACATAAGCACTTGGCCAGCATGTACCCAGCCATACCTATGCTCCTGTCCATACTCCTCTTTCCATTCCCCATTTTCTTTCCCACTCTCACTCCTGCTCCCATTCCCATCATCCTTTGCATGGTCAAGTTCAGCCAAGCAAGCGAGGCGGAGGCTGCACAGTGGTTCAGAATTCGCTTGATCAGCGTTGCGTTAAATTACATTTTTTTTTTGTTTTTATTTCTTTGCGGAAATCATATTTCAGTCTCGGCATATTGCACATCAGTTAAACTACACTGTGCCACAAATTTTGGATTTTTTGGAAAAAGTCCCCTTACATCTAAATATTTTGTCATTTTTTCAGAGCTATTTAAAAACATCATTAAATCTTTTAGGCATTTTTTTAGAGAGTTTTCATTTTTTCTTTATAACTTATTTAAAAAATGTTTCCGTTTTTATATTTTTCTATTTTACGTAAAATGTATTTGAAACTATTTTTTGGAAAATGTTATAGACTTTTCGAATTTTCAGGAACATTTTACTGTTCCTAGCAATCTTTTTTTCTGAAATGTTCGTTAGTTTGAGAACAAATTCGAAAAAATATGAGATAAAAGAGCTAGGGAAATTGAGTTCATGGAAGTTTTTAGGCAAGAAAATCTTTAGCTTTATTTAGTAAATTCTAGTAATCTTTTAACTAAAAAACTAAAACTCATTTTTTCTAAACTTTGTGATGTTAGCAGAGTTTTTAAACTACTACCCAAATATTAATTTCTAAAGAACTCAAAAAATCTTTTAATTTTTCCAATCGTATTTCCCACCTCAATACTTTGTTGAACAGTGTTCTTATGATGCAATATTAATGATGCGATTAGTTCTGGTTAGTCTGTTGGTAACTTACCCGCCGAACACGCCCGTCGCCTTCTCCTTAAACGCCGTCAAGCCCTTCATGATGATGTTAGCTTATTTTCCCTTCTTTCTCTCTTTCTCTGCTCTCAGTTCTTGGAGTTGCTGCTTCTCTTCTCGTTGTTGTTGTTGTTGTTGTTATCAGTTGTGCGCATAAATATTTTGTTGCCTACTTCACGGCAGCTTACCGCGGCGCCTGCCGTGTGCCTTGTTGGGGGAGTGGGGGCGGTGTTTGGGTTGGGCGTGTCGAATCAGCAGGCGACTAATTTGCAGCAGCCAGCAAAATTTTCTAACTCAATTTCGGTTGGTTCGTTGCGCTCGACGATGACGTCGTCGTCGGGGTGTGTGAGTGAGGCAGGAGGGGATCAGATCAGTTCAGGCCGCCATTTAATTTTGAATTTCGCCTTGTTTATTGTTTCGTTTATTTGCTGATGTTGTTTTTGTTGTTGTTGTGGCCAGAAGTTGTTGCATTTTCACAGTGCCTGCCAAAGAGATTTGCACCATTATTAATGTACTTTACTTTACTATACAGCAGCAGTTTGTGCTTTATTCATTCCGTTTGCTGTTTGTGTTTTCCTGCTGATAACGAAAATCCTACAAAATATCATAATTTGCCACATTTATAGAAGGTTTGTTGCCACAGCAGTTGCCAGGACGTTTCTTAATCGGCTTATAACCATAAATTTGTTTGCCAGTTGTCGACAGAGGGGGTGGGTGTGGGGTATAGGTAAGGTGGCAGAAGGGGACTGTCGCTCTGCGTTTTGTGTGGGAATTGAAATGGAATTTCGGAATTGAAATGCATCATAAAAGAGCATGGTATAAGGAAAAGAATCCTAAGCATGGGAAAATATATATGATAATTTATATAAAATCACAATCTTTATAAATGTGGACTAAACCTAAATATTTTGTAGTTCTTTTTCTGCTCATTATACTGGTATAGGAAAAATAATATTACGAATAAATAGAATTTTATTTGAAATCACACTAAACCTTTATAGAATATAATTATTTTAAATCTTACTTAAATTAAAATTTAACTGAAGCTTTCTCAATATCTATTTTCGTTTTTATCATTATTATCATCTTTATTAATATTTATTAAGAAATCCTAGTGTATTCTATTATATATTCTCGCTCAAAAAGTACTCAAAAAACCTTTTGGTTGAAAACTAGAAAATACTACTCGTATGTCAAAAGCATAGAAGAAAACTATAAAGAAAATCAATAACTACACATGTACATATATTAGATAGTTCTCGCTCTTCTTCTTCCGTTCGACCTTTAGATGTTCTCCTCTATGTTTTGGCACTTACTTTTCCCACAAGTATTGCGTAATCCATTTTGGCGCAGTTCTCCTTCAGTTATATAATCGGACGACCAAATCCCGAACCAGTTACCGTCGGGAAAGGTTTTATATATATATTTAGACTAATTTCTTTAAATTATTTATTATTATTATAATTATGCAACAAAATTGTAATAATTTAAATTATTATTAATTAGTTGTGATTTTTTATTGATTTATTTTGTTTTGGTTATGATATCACAAATAAGGTACACAGATTGTAGATATATAGACGTAGCTCAAATCGCTTGACACATTACACGTAACACTGCGAAGAGAACGAAGATTAGAGACGAGTTTTGAGGTTATGTTTGAGTTTAGGTTAAGGATAAAAGAGCTGCTCACGTTTCTTTTCTGAACAACACACAATCCGCCGCAAAAAAAATATGATATAAATTATAGAAAATTATAGAAACTTAAGGAATACTATGGATTCTGGGGGCGGCACGACAACATTCAGACAGAGTTGATTGAGGACCCCAAGGACCTCGACGAGGACGTTGTTGATCCGCCTTCAACTCTGTCTGAAGACTGTGTGGCAGTCCGTGCAAGTCGCAACCAGGATGTGGACCTTGCGAGGATCGCAGCCAGGTGGCGTTGGCGTTGCCCGAGCGCGACAGTTGCAACATTTTGTGGCAGCACATAAGCAGCCGTCTCAGTCAGCCACATACATACAGACATGTACATAGAACAGGGGTGGGAGTGTGTGTGAGTGGGTTGGGGGTAGTGTGTGTGAGTGGGTTGGGGGTGTACCAGTGGGTATATAGTATACACTGGAAATTTTCGACAACTGGAAGTGGCAACGGGCTGATTTAAAAATGGGAAAAGAATATTAATTAAACTAAAAATCGAATGCGTTTTTATTTGCACATACACACACACTTAATTATTTGCACTATTGTTTAAACAATTACACACACATATACATATACATATATGTATGTATATGTATATGTGTATATAGTATAGCAGCTGCGGCACACTCACTGTGGCACTGTGGCGCTGCGGCGCTTGCTTGCTTGGCCTCAGCAGGACAACGCACGAAGTGAAACTAACGCGAGCAGCATGTGCCCTTCTTGTCTGGCCAGCCAGTGGATGCCCTGGTCCAGATTATGCTCTGGCAACATAATCGCTCGTGCCGTCCCACTTGCACACACAGCTGCGTTGGGGCGAGACAGAGCTAGTGTGGTGAAAAGCTCGTGGCATCGACGCTGCGCAGGCTCAGGCTGAGACGATAACCTGAAGCGGAGTGTGCAGGAATTTTGCTGGCTGACACTGTCTCCACATTGGCCGAGGGTTGTTTTGGTAACTGTAGCGAACGCTGGGTGAGCACACGGGGTGTGGGTGCATCCACCTGGATCTCTCTGTGTGTGTGCACCAATCAGCGTAGGGCAGAGCACACACACATATAACATATATACATATATACTATATATATAGCTGAGAGAGGCACGAGAAGAATGTGAATCTCAGTTGGCCATTAAAACATGTTGCCAGGCTGCATGCCCCATTGTTTCACACACACACAGACAGACAGGGATGTATCCATATCTATATAATATGTGTATATAGTCAGTCAGGCAAATGTCAGCCATTTTGAATATTTACTCTGTTTGCCTTCAGCAACGTTTTCTATCTCTGTTGCGTGCGTGACGATTTATGTTGCACACTTCATTCACTCCATCGACATGGTGAAAGTCATTCCCATTCGATTGGAAAGTCCAGTTGGGGTCGCCAGAGGAGCTCGGCAATTTTGATATATATTTGTATTCTGCGTGAGAAGCGACGAGGAAGAGCAAAGTGGGCGCAGGGAAAATAACCATGGAGAAGGAATTTAATTAATGACAGACCATCTGATTATACGGCTATATTTAACTGGCTAATAAAGAACTACGGTAATTTCTGTATTGTCTGCAATGATAAAACGAGCTGAGCTACCTGAGAAAATCATGAGAATAAATTGGTTTCTCATTTGATTTGATTAATGTTTCAATTTTGAGATTAGAACTGTTTTGGATGGTATTTTAAAGTGAGGATTATATATTTATTTATTTAAATCAACTAGGGGCAGTTGACTTATTGGTTTATATAGTAGATGAATTTAAAGCTAAATTAAAATGAAAATTAAAGTAAAAAAATTGGAATAATTATATTGAATTATAATATGTTAAACAAGCCTATAGTTCGCAGTATATCAGGCAAATATACATATTTATTTTCGGTTTAAACAGATTTAAGTAAAATATAACGATTATATTTATATTTCTCCCTGCATAAGTATCAAACTAATTGTTTACCTAAATCGTACGTGCTCTTTGGGGCATATAAAGAGTATTTAGTTATTATCGCATTAGCAGGCAACTGTTTTTGGATCATATTACCCGCCATATAGAGCCGAGTCTCGACGGTCCACTCAAAGAGGGCAATAAACTGAGCCAACACTCGAGCAACTGACTCGATTCTCACACACGCTCCAGCAATTCATAATCCTTGGAAAACCTATGGCACTTAAAGATTCACAAACTTCTTCCCCTTTTTCTCCTCTTCCACTTTTCCTCATCTCATCTGCTATGCTGCCCTGGCGACGCATTGCTAATACGACGCATTGGCCGTAACCCTCATAAGCAGCAGGCAAACACACGGCCAACAAACAGTTGCAACTCAGCCAAAAGCTATAATAAAGTTGCGGAAGTAAACAGCAAAGCGAAATAAACAACAACAACAAGCTGGGAAAAACTGGGAAATGAAATGAAAATCAACAAAAACGGCAGCCAGTGCCGCAAAGGATTTGCACATATTTTTTTCCTCTTCTGTTCTGTTCTGCCTCTCACAAAGGATACTCGATGCATGACGAGGCAAGTAAGAAAGGGAGAGAGAGAGAGAGAGAGAGCGAGACCCTGAGCCCCAGACAGTCGGGCAGACAGTGGCAGAGACAACGTGGCGCCAACAACAACAGCAGCAACATCATCTATGATGATATTAAATTTCCAATTTTTGTGGGGTTTTACTATTTAAACAAAGCGATTAAGGGAGAGTAGAGAGAGATAGACACAACAGAAATCGCCTTGATTGACATAAATGAAGAATAATCGAATTTCGCTCATAAAACTCTAAACTAAGTGCCGCAGTAGCCTCCCCTTTACCTACCTTATAGCACGCTTCGGCCACTTCTTCCTGACGAGTTTCGAGTGTCAATCCATGTAGCAAAGCGCACAGTGGTAAATTACTAATATAATGACTTATATTTTAGTATAGGACATTGGAGAATATTTTTTAAATTTTAGTCGTATAATTAAACTAAAGAGATTCCTAAGAAAATATCGCTGAATATAGTAATTTAATACTGTTAATCTATCCTTAAATCTAATAAGTTTTTATTGATATGTGTTGAAATTTAAAGAATATTTTCAAACGCAAAATAGTTTCTTTTTTTCAGATTTTTATTTATTAAATTATTATAGTAAATAACATCAGACTAAATGCACAATAATTAGATAATTATATATATATCTATGTGAAATCCAGAAAGAATTTTAAGATTTTAAACAAAGAAAAATATTGTTAAGTTCGAACTCCATTAATATTCTTCACCAAATACCGCATTCGATACCACTGTGCCATGTGCTGGTTGCGGCTGTCGCCCAACCTCATAAATTGTGCGAAAAAAGTGTCAAACTTGAGTTGACAGGCTCGACAGGAGCGGACTCAGTTGCCGCAGGGGTGCAGGAGGGGCGGAAGAGAGAGAAAGGGAGTGGCATGTCAGCGGTAATTAGTGCAACAGCGGCGCCCAAAAGTCGACTTCAATTTCATAGCGTAATCAGCAGGGTGTACTCCTAGTCCTCTCTTTATCCCTGTAGCTCTCGCGCACTAATTACAAAATAACTTTTACCGCCTTTTTCTCCGTCTCCGGTTGTCATCTTCCACTGCGTCGGGATTCCCCGTGGCGTGATGATGTATGGCTTTTCATAGGGAGAACGGGTAAAGTATCTGCTCATGGATTAGTGACAGCAAAAGGCTTTTGGTTTCTAATTACCAAACTGTGAAGCTTTAAAGTTGTGACCAGAAAAAAAAGAAAATATTTAGTAAATTCGCCACAACATTCCCAGAGAAATTGAACACGTACTGAAGACCCTGTTGATTTAGCAGACTCATGCTGTCAATCCACACGTCCACCCACTCAATCAAAAACTAAACGCTGCACTCGCCTCGATAAGCGTGTGCCACGTAAATCGAAACCTGCCGAGGGGAAAACCCTGCCTACGATGGTATAACTCCCACTCTGGACCCACAACGATTTCGCTTTCGTCAGTCAGAGATTTAATATTTATTTTTGTTTGTGTGCAAATAGCTGGAAGCGTTACAGATATGAGAAAAACAGGGAGTTAACCCCCGAGGCATCTCGAGTAGGTGGGGGGAGGATTGTCTGTTATTATATATTTGAGTCGCTGATAAAATGCTCTGTCTGAAGGGAAGAACTCTATATAGGGGTATTCTAGAAATCTCATCTAAGCCTTTTCACATAGTTCGATCCCAAAATAAAATAAAAAACGAAATTATCCTGTGCCCATATTCGTAGGCATATTTTCAGTTTTCCCGCTTGTTTAATTAGCATATGCCCATCTATTGTTATGACGTACATCCATTAGGGCCATAACACAAATACACTCATATTGCTAGACGTGAATACAATGAATAACGACACAAAAGCCAAAGTGCCAACAACAAAGCTGCCTGCCAGCCTGACTGCCTGCAAAGCTGCAACTTTATTTTAAGCTAGAATGCACACACGTTTTGCCCACACTCATTCATACTCATTCATACTCATTCACACAAAACACCCACTCTTTCCAGACATACCACCGCAACGGCGACACACCGGAAGTGATGCTTTTGCGCCCGGCGTGTGTCGCTTCTTTATGAGTTTTCTGCTTTCCGTGTTTTCTATTTTTTTTATTTTTACCCCCAAAATGCATAAATACTTGTGTGGAATGTCTTGATTAATGTTGGCGTACGTTGGCTTTTACCCCTGCTCTGCCATATAATCACCCACCTACCTTTCCCTAACCCCCTGTTGCGAGGCAATAAAACTGCTGTCACACATCATTTGCCAGGTGGGTCCTGGCTCCAGGTCCAGTAGGATCGAACATGGGTTTTATGAACTAATTTTTTGAAATTTTCAAAAATATTTTAAAGAAAATCCAAACTGAATCTCGTTCATACACCTGATACCTTCCTTCTGGCACTCATACCCGACTGCCCGCCCGACAACGTAATGAATCTAATCACTTACGCTCGAGTGCATCAATTATGCTACCATCAAGCATCACGGCGTTGACAGACGGGAGCAGGGAGCAGGGGGAGATGGTGTAGGCCAGACAACGCCGACTGACAGCAGCAAATGACGGGCGAACTGCCCGTTCCACAGCCGGAAGAGCGTGGCGAATCCGACGACAACGAACAGAAGCGACTACGACGACGAGGAGGAGTAGGAGGAGGAGGAGGAACAAGCCCATTGTTAACTCTGAAAATTTGTTTGCAGCGTCATCAACAACAACAATAAAAGGCTCGTCCTCATCAAGTTGATAACTTTATGATATTTTGCTTTCTGAACTTACCCCAAACTGGCCATAGCAAATGGTACATTGCAAATCTGTATCCTTATAGGGTTGATAACTGAATCAAACTGAAACATTTTGTAAGCTAAACGACATATCTTTTATTTCCAAAAAATGGTTAATAAGATCTAAGTTAAGTTCTGTATATTTGAAGGAATTTGTACTTATTTCATAAATAAATTTAACATTATTTCTTTTGGATACTATTGCGAGTAGAGCTGGAAATATATCGATGGTTGGAATATTCGATTTCTATGGTTTTAAATGAAATATTCAATAGACTCTAGACAAGATTGTTTTACGAAAATATATCATACGATCTGTTTAAAAATTGAATGTGAGTAAGGGTCCCTGTTCATTTTTCGGAAAATTTTTTTTTCGAAATTTAAATTTGCCAGCTTTTACTTTTAATCGATAGCGGAGGTCAAAATTAGTATAAAACAAGTGTTTAAAATTGTTTTAGAGGATATTTAATTTTTGGCCAAAAATCATGTCAAAGTCGACTAAAAATTTGACATGTAAGACCCTTGAGAGGACCAGTATCCTCAGATTCCCTACTTCATAACTTTCTTAAAAATCTAGCGATTTTCTTCGGGAAAAGCATTTTATTCGTGGTTTTAGTTCTAGAATAGAATGGCTTGATAGTTTTTGCAATTTAAAAAATTAAAAAAAAATTTTATTTTTTTGTGATTTTTGTTAAGGGTCCCCCCTGTTCATTTTTCGGAAAATTTTTTTTTTCTTAATTTAAAATTGCCTGCTTTTACTTTTAATCGATCGCGGAGGTCAAAATTAGTATTAAACAAGTGTTTAAAATTGTTTTAGAGGATACTTAATTTTTGGCCAAAAATCATGTCAAAGTCGACTAAAAATTTGACATGTAAGACCCAGTATCCTCAGATTCCTTACTTCATAACTTTCTTAAAAATCAAGCGATTTTCTTCGGGAAGAGCATTTTATTCGTGGTTTTAGTTATAGAATAGAATGGCTTGAAAGTTTTTGCAATTTAAAAAATTAAAAAAAAAATTTATTTTTTGTGATTTTTGTCAAGGGTCCCCCCTGTTCATTTTTCGGAAAATTTTTTTTTTCGAAATTTAAATTTGCCAGCTTTTACTTTTAATCGATAGCGGAGGTCAAAATTAGTATAAAACAAGTGTTTAAAATTGTTTTAGAGGATACTCAATTTTTGGCCAAAAATCATGTCAAAGTCGACTAAAAATTTGACATGTAAGACCCAGTATCCTCAGATTCCTTACTTCATAACTTTCTTAAAAATCAAGCGATTTTGTTCGGGTAAAGCATTTTATTCATGGTTTTAGTTCTAGAATAGAATGGCTTCTTTAGTTTTTAAAATTTAAAAAATTAAAAAAATTTTGTTTTTTGTGATTTTTTTCAAGGGTCCCCCCTGTTCATTTTTCGGAAAATTTTTTTTTTTCGAAATTTAAATTTGCCAGCTTTTACTTTTAAACGATAGCGGAGGTCAAAATTAGTATTAAACAAGTGTTTAAAATTGTTTTAGAGGATACTTAATTTTTGGCCAAAAATCATGTCAAAGTAGACTAAAAATTTGACATGTAAGACCCTTGAGAGGACCAGTATCCTCAGATTCCTTACTTCATAACTTTCTTAAAAATCAAGCGATTTTCTTCGGGAAGAGCATTTTATTCGTGGTTTTAGTTCTAGAATAGAATGGCTTGAAAGTTTTTGCAATTTAAAAAATTAAAAAAAAAATTTATTTTTGTTGGTTTTTGTTTTTGTCCCCCTGTTCATTTTTCGGAACAATTTTTTTCGAAATTTAAATTTGCCAGCTTTTACTTTTAATCGATAGCGGAGGTCAAAATTAGAATTAAACAAGTGTTTAAAATTGTTTTAGAGGATACTTAATTTTTGGCCAAAAATCATGTCAAAGTAGACTTAAAATTTGACATGATAGACCCTTGAGAGGACCAGTATCCTCAGATTCCTTACTTCATAACTTTCTTTAAAATCAAGCGATTTTCTTCGGGAAGAGCATTTTATTCGTGGTTTTAATTCTAGAATGGAATGGCTTGATAGTTTTTGCAATTTAAAAAATTAAAAAAAATTTTATTTTTTGTGATTTTTGTCAAGGGTCCCCCCTGTTCATTTTTCGGAACATTTTTTTTTTTCGAAATTTAAATTTGCCAGCTTTTACTTTTAATCGATAGCGGAGGTCAAAATTAGTATAAAACAAGTGTTTAAAATTGTTTTAGAGGGTACTTAATTTTTGGCCAAAAATCATGTCAAAGTCGACTAAAAATTTAACATGTAAGACCCTTGACGGGACCTAGAACGTCACTTTGCTCACTTCATAACTTTCTTAAAAATCAAGCGATTTTCTTCGGGTAAAGCATTTTATTCATGGTTTTAGTTCTAGAATAGAATGGGTTAATAGTTTTTGCAATTTAAAAAATTCAAAAAAATTTTTAATTTTTGTGATTTTAGTATCTTTGAATTAGTTTTTTATTAAAAAATGATCACTGTTGTTTTTTTTATTCGTATAAAACGTTGAGCGAAGATAAATGAAAAGTTTTAATAATATCAATAGATATTTTATACATCCTCTACATATCGCATTCAAGCGATGAGTAATAAAGGATACATGCATAATACTATAGGAAGGCAGATATATGAATTGTTAAAGGTAGATACTCAATCCGTAAATATCTCTTCCAAGCAGCTTTAAGCGTATAACTATTGTTTTAAATTTTAAAATCATTATGCAAATATGATATAGGGATATATAAAATAATTTAGATACCCCATCTGCAAATTGTAATAACTAGCAGGGTATTTCTATTTATGCATTTTTAAATTTTAGTACAACAAAACGGCTTTCATCTCGGATCTCTGCTAACTGGAACTGGAACTGTGGTAACCACCGTGGTTACCCTGGTCAGCTGTGTGAAGAAACCACAAAAGTCGCTTTCGTGGCTTTTGTGTCAAAGTTTGGCTCATTAGAGAAATATTAAATTTCAGAGAGAAGCGGGAACAAGAAGGACATCATGGAGAAGGAGCTTTAATTGTCGATGGTATGTGAAGACTTAAAAGTTGCCTTTTGTGCGGTTGCCGTCAAAGCGAAACTCAATTAAGCTGGCAGCCCCTCCCTGATTTAAAACTGCTGATACGGCAGCACAAGGAGACATCAATGAGGATGCTTTTGTGTCGATATGGTTGGTTGGTTGTCATGCCGCCATTTGAAAAGGCATTTTTAATTGAAATTATCCGATCCAAGGTGGAGTTACCTTTTTCCCCCTCAAACAAGTTAGATTTGCGTTTTTCCGCTTTGTTGCGTTGCAGTCGCAACTGAGAATGTGAATTTGATTGCGAAATCGAGAATGGAGTCTCAGGGAGATTCTCTATCTGATTGATATGCAGTGGGGTAACGGGAAAGTTGTTTACATCTTGCGATGCTAATAGCGGCTTTAACTCAGCCAAGGATATGCCATAAATCCATGTTAATAACGCCACAGTTGCCTCCCCCTTTTCGGCTGCAAAATGTGCTGAGACAGCGAAGACAAACCAGAGAGTGCGAGAGAGAGAGAAACAGGGATGTCGCCTCGCATTCAAAGACATTTAAGTAGATTAAGCGACTTTCATGTCCTGCCCTACGTCCTCGCATCAGCCCAAATGAACGTCGACAGTAAAACAATTCACCAGGCACGCCCGGTGCAAAAGGACTTGAGCACGCCGGGAATACGTTGACGACAGCCAGGCAGGACACTCTGGTACTCTGGTTAAAAAATATGCAAATAGCTTTCAAGCAGCGTTTTAGACTTTGCCTGGGCGTGGCACAAGTGGGCGTTGCAGCAGCAAACAATGAAAGTAAATGCCAAAACATTTTATTGATTATCAGATGGCAGAGCGAAAGGCGAGACGACAACGCACTGTGGCACAGTGGGTCGCAAGTTATGTGGAAAATCAAAATATATCGAACTTCTTAAATCCATCAAATTTAATACCCTTATCAAAATTTTCAATAATTCGAAAATTTTCAAAAGCTCGGTTTTGTTATTTTTGAAATGCAGAATTGATAAGGGTGACTAGACATAAACAAAATGCCATTCCTCAGGAAAATCGCACGAGTTTTAACAAAGTTATGATGGTACATGGTCTGTCTGAGGACATTGCATGTGTATTTTTTGGTCCACTTTAACATGATTTTTGACCCAAAATTAAATATCGTTTAAAATCGATTTAAACACTTAATTAGTACTAATATTGACCTCCGCTATCGATTAAAAGAAAAATCAAAATTAAAAATTTTAAAAAAAAATTTTAAAAAAAAATAAATTTAAAACAAATTAAAAAAAAAAAAAAAAAAAAAAAAAAAAAAAAAAAATTTTTTTTTTTTAAAAAAAAAAAAAAAAAAAAAAAAAAAAAAAAAAAAAAAAAAAAAAAAAAAAAAAAAAAAAAAAAAAAAAAAAAAAAAAAAAAATTTTTTTTTTTTTTTTTATTTTTTTTTTTTTTTTTTTTTTGATTTTTGACCCAAAATTAAATATCGTTTAAAATCGTTTTAAACACTTAATTAGTACTAATATTGGCCTCCGCTATCGATTAAAATTGAAAGCTGGCGATTTAAAATTTTGAAAAAAAATTTTTTTCTGAAAATTTACAGGGGGGACCCTTACTTACATTTTCAAAAATTCGAAAATTTTCAATAAGCTGTTTTTGTTGTTTTTGAAATGTAGAATTGATAAGAGTGACTAGACATAAACAAAATGCCATTTCCCGAGAAAATCGGCCGTTTTTTAACAAAGTTATGATAGTACATGGTCTGATTGAGGAAAATACATGTGTATTTTTTGGTCCACTTTAACATGAATTTTGACCCAAAATTAAATATCGTTTAAAATCGATTTAAACACTTAATTAGTACTAATATTGACCTCCGCTATCGATTAAAAATGAAAGATCGCGATTTAAAATTTTGAAGAAAAAAAATGTCTGAAAAATGACAAGGGGGTACCCTTATCTAAAATTACAAAAATTCAAAAAAATTCAATAAGTCGATTTTGTTATTTTCGTTTAAAATCGATTTATAATATAACTGCACATTCGTTGTGGATTCATTTTTTATGCCAGCTTTGAGTATGTGGTATATAAGGCAGCAAATTAATATTTTTAGAATCGAAAAATATTGCATAGTCTGTTTAGTTTGCAATATCATGTTTAAACATTCTTTTGCAGGCTGTTGACCACTGTGCACAGTGCACTGTTGTTGCTACTTCAGTTGCCATTACGCGGCGCCGGCGAGTATGCTACACTTTTTGCCTTGCCTCACAATGAGCCACCATGCTGAAGTTGAAGCTGGAGTTTTAGAGGCTGTGCAGGAGGAGGAGGAGGAGGAGAAGGAGGAGTGTGTGTGAGTGTGCGTGCCTTGGTTGGGGTAAGAGCATTGAGCATTTTAATAACCGCAGCAGCTCACAGTTCCAAGCGAAACCGAGTGCCATAAATTATGCCACCCACCGCCGCGATGGCCCATTGACAACTCTCCGTGCTCCGTGCCGTTGCTTCCCTTTGCTGGCCGCCCGTGGAGCGATTTGTAATACACAACTCCAACTACCTCAGCCTCCACCCTGCTCCTTCCTGCCTGTATTGCGCTTTTGGCACAGTGGGCGTCAATTCGCCTGCCTGCCTGCTTGATGTGCTTGATATATGACTGAAATTTAAACTTTGCAGTCGAGGACAAATCGCAGGAATCAGGGAAGAGCAGGAGGATGCAGGGAGCAGGAGACAGGACAATGCGCATCCCGATTGATAACATTGTCAAGCACTTTCGCCTGGTCAATGCGGCGTCATAATGCAATTGTATAATTTTCTTAAAAGCTCCACTCGTGTGGAGTCTCGAGAGTGCACTCAGATCCGAGAGAACGAGAAAAAGAGAGAGAGAGAGAAAGAGAGATCACAAAAGGCATTAGAGAAATTAAAAATGCCCAAATGGGCAATGAACCCCAACTGGTCGCACGACACAAAGACAATCAGGCAAATGGCGTGAACTGGACACGAGACGGAGCAGAGTGAGAAGACTGAGGGTCCACGGTCAGGGGGGTCATTCAAGCCAAATGGAAATGAGTGCGAAAAATTGCGACAGGCAAATAGAAACTTAAGGAACTCACAGCAAATAAATAGAAATAAACGCCATAGCAAATCCTGGCCAGCTCGTCGCAGTCACGTTCTTTGTGGCGTGAGAGGCTTAGGCTGCGACAACCACGACCAGGACCAGGATCATGACCACCTGTTGCGCAGTCCCAGACACACGTCTCAGGTGCAAATGAAGATTTATAAAATCGCAAATTGATTCAACGTGAAAGTGTTTTTTAATTCACACGCCACGAAGTTCTCGCTTAATCAAATTTTTATGCGTCCTCTGGGTACACACACCCTCGCACACCCTCGCACACCATCCCACACACACGCTTGCATACTTATGGCCCTCACTGTGGTCGTCTCGATTTCACCCCTGAGACCCCTGAGGCCGCTGTAATTGAGGGTTAAACTAGCGTGTGCCCATCAACAGGTAATTGCCGAGTCGAGACTGCGATTGCGACTTTTATGACAACTTGCGGCTTGTTAGCCCTGCATAATTCATGAGTCCTTGCCGTGGAGTCCTTATTACAGTGGATACCGTCTGGGATTAACTGGGGAAAAGGTAGAAAATATTCACAGTAAATCATTGAAATCAACAATGAGTCAAATTTAAGAAATATGCTATATCATCTAACTCATATGGCTCTTCGTTAAGAAAATACGGCATATCTGCTTCAAATGCTGTGATATTGTACTGAAATATGGTATATACATACGTTGCTTAAAGTAACTTAAATAATTGCTCGAAATTTGGTAAAAATCTGTAAATAGAAACGAAAATTATCGAGCAAATAAAATATGAAAAATATTATATATTTCTTTTATATATATTAAAATAGAAATAACATAACCCCTATGTCTCACCCATCCACAGTATAAATCTAAGTCACATCACTTTTCCATCTCACACCTTTCAGCAATCAAAAAAGAAAATCTGAAACTGATCCCCAAGCCGTATGTCATAAGTAGTCACAAGATTTGTTCTCCTTATTGCAGATACTTTTCAGCTATTTTTCTTCGTTTCTTGTTTTTCTTTTTTTTTTGGGTAAATAAAAAAATACTCCCCCAATTGTCTTTGCCAATATCGCGGGGAGGCTCAGTGGCAAAGTAGAAATTTGAATACGCTGGCATTTTTTAGTGTCACGTTTTTCTTTCATTTTCCCAATCGCGTTGCGCATTTTTGATTATATTTTTTCTCATTGTTCCTTCTTCTTTTGGTAATACAATACAATATATATTTTTTTTAACATTTTCAGTGGCAATGGAAAATTCAATTAACTGTAATCGCATCTATTTGCCTACATAGGCATGTCTGATTGGAGAACGAGAAGGCGAAAATTAAAATAGAAAAAAAAAATAAAATGGTATAAATAGCCTAATAAACACGAACTTCGAGAACTCATGCTAATTTCTCAAGTTTCTCGACAAAGATGAAACAAAATGACAATTTCTTTTTTATTTATTCTGCTTCGATACAAGGGAATCCTAAGAAAAATAAAATGTGCCGGCACGTGCTGGGTAAATCCTTTTAATGTGACGCACAACTTCAAAATTCGATGAAAACCAACAAATTTTTTATTTGATTTTTTTTCGGGGTGAGTAGAGAGAGAGAGACAGAGGTCTCAGTCTCAGTGGATTATGCTAGTTGTAGACTCCATTTATGGAATATGTGCACAAGCTAATATGAATACATAACTGTATACCCTATAGATGAAATATACACAAGGCGGGTAGGCTAGATTACGAGAGAGAAATAGAAAATATTCTTTGAAAATATTTATTCAGTTCTTCAGCTTAAATTCAGCCCTCTTCGAGTTTAAAATTAAATCTCATAGCAGCTGCTGTAAAGGAACTTTTTGAAGAAGCTTTAGTTCCCTTGTCTTCCCGGAAATCGAATTACGTATGTTGGAAACCTTTCAATTAGAGTCAAACCCAATTAATTACGCGGTAAATGATGACTGCGTTTGGTGTCTATTATGAGTATGTCTAACCAGCTTAAAAGCGAAATGGAAAAAACGTTTTCAATTTGAGGCCACAGGAGAAACAACAACACGGACATGGGAGCAGGGATGCACCAAGGACGCTCGGAAGAAATTCAATTAATCTCGAGTGGTTGCTGCCGCATTGTGTGGCATAAAAACTAAACTCGCTGTGCTGCGGTGGCATTCGCATTCACACCTCATCAGCAGCAGCAAAATCAGTGACAGGGAGGGGGAGGGAGAGGAGAGAGAGAGAGAGGGAGGAAAGTGCTACACTATGACTTATGGCGCATCCCAAAAGTTTTGCCTGCCCCGCTCGACGTTTGTTTGCACTGACGCCGCACTGTTTAACCCTCAACTGCATCCCTGCTCCTCTCCCTCTCTCTCTCTGCGTCCCTGATCCTGCTCTGCCACCTTACCAGGATTCAGTTCATAAAAAGCACTCGCTCGAACCTGCTCTGATTAAGAGCTGGGCAAACAAATCAGTTCGCCTGCAGGCAGCCTGTTTGCTTAGCCTGTGTCTAAACAGCCGCTCTCGACTGTATTTTAAACTGTTTGCGATATATATCTCTCGAGGACCCCGCCCCACCACCTTCTTCTCCTGCTCCGCCGACCTCAACTCGTGTAATTAACATTTCAATTTTGTGCTGCCTCGTCTCTCGTCTTTATATATGTATGTACATACCCCTTATCAGTTGGCAAATGTATCTCTTCTGCTTCAGCAGGCGACACCCCTCTGCGACCCGCCGCCTCTGGCTGCAAGTGCTGCGGCAATAAATAAATTGTTTTCCAGGGCGATTTTTGCTGCTGTTTCTGTTGACATATGCAAATTTTTGTTGCCTGCACACGCGTTCAAACAAAAGTTTTTCAATTGCTTTTAAGCATTGCCCTCCCCTCCCCCTCCTCTCTTTCATCTCTTTCTTCCATCTCCGAGACTCACTCTCACCCTCTATATAGGCCAGTTTATTTGCCAGCTCGACGTTTAGACGAGTATTACAGGTAGTTCAATGAGTTTCGATTGTTTGCGCTCTTCTGGTTTTATTGCTTTTTCTGTTTGTTTGTAGATGGTGGGGAGGGGGGACTGAGAGGATTCTCGTTCTTACTGCTAATCATGGAAAACTTGAGGAAACTCTAATGATACTAAAATGAATATAGAGTGAAATTAAAGCAAGCTTCATAAACTTATTTATTACAATCTCTTAAATCCTTTCAATACACTAGAAATAGTTGCCCGTTTTTTATAAAAACAGTAAAATTATTGTAAGTGAAGGTACGGCTACAAAAACTGTCATTACTATATCTTATAATGATCCGATTTTTATGAAACTTCGGCAACTTATTCCAGATATATTAAAAGTGGCAATACAATATCCATTACAGCAATGATATAATATTTTTCTTAAGGAGAGAATCCTCAAAATAAGAAGAAATAATTACATTTACTCTGATTTTGAAAAAATGATTAAGAAAATACTATTAAAATACCAAATAGTTAACTACTTTCAATTTTCTAACATTTATTTATTCACTCTTAGAATTTGTGATTAATATAATACAATTTAGTAGTATAATAATACTGATATTGATATTAATTTGATTAAGATCACGTTACTTAATTAATCGAAGACATTTCAATTTATCATAGTTATTATAAATCGATATGGATTGATATGATGTTGCTATGATATTCTTTAGGTTCAATAATTTCTTCCTTCCTTCCTTCCACTGCGAATTAACACAGATCCACAGATCGTATGGGGATATTCTTCAGCTCATAGCATTCGCTGATATCGTCTGTAGCAGGCCAACTCGACGCTCCAAGCTTCCGGCAACTGTAGCTGCTTGCTCCAACCTGGTCCAGTTCCCATCGAGCCACCGTTGCGCCGTCGGCAAAGTTGCTGCCAGAACGTGCGCCCTATCCAAGCCATCCTGCTGTATCGTATCGTATCGTATCGAATTTTATCGTATCCTCTGTTATCGTATCGTATCGTAGCCACGTCTACTCCCCCGGCGACGTTTGTGGTTTGTGTGTGGCGCCAGTCGCTCTGCCTGCGCTTTTATAGCTGCCGCCTGCTGGCTGAGGGGGGGCAAAGCTTTTTTCCGCTTTCAACTCAACTCAACTTAACTCAACTCCCCCACACTCCAACACGCGCTTTGGCTTTGCCTGTGTGTTGAGTTTCCCCTTGTCTGTGTGTGTGTGCGTGTGTGTTGAGTAAGCGAAAGAGCAACAATTGTAGCTGCCTAATTGGGTGTGCGAGTAAATATGTAAGGTTATGTGCAGCTAGGTAAACATCTGGCGCTATATAACACCCACGTCTGTGTGAGTGTGAGTGGGTGTGCGTGGGTGTGCGTGTGACCTTACACACCATAGGAGGAGCCACAATTAAACATTGCAATGCACTATGGAGAATTTGTCGAATTTTTCCGACATTAATGTGTTTTTCACAATTTTAGATATTTGTAGAATTTTAGTATAAATATATTAGAAACACAGAAAACTGTTAAACAAGGATGGGAAATGTTCTTTTTGATCGAAATCGGAAAACAAATATTTCCTATATAGTTTTAGGCGTAATTTTTGTGTTTTTTTTTTAAATTAATTATTATTTATTATTATATACACCAGAAATCGTTCAGTTCCTTCTGCACTTAACCTTATGTGAAGCTTAAAAATATATATTGTGGATAAATTGCTTAAATAATAGTATAAACAAATGTGCAAATTAAGGGATTATGATACCCTACGGGCAAGGAGTCGATTTTTAAAGGAAAAAAAAACATTTGAATACGCGGCGCCCAAAAACTCGTTTAAACTAGACTCGCCTCATCTCACTCTATAATCCTTCGCCTATGCTGGCAAGTAAGTGATTAAAACCATTAACGAAATTATCAAGGATTATAAAGATTTGTATACAATTTGATGCGCTGCCACGTCAGAAAAAGGGGTAGGTAGTACCTACTCCATAGCTCGCCACGTTTCGACTCCTTTTTCCCCCTGCTTGTGCGCAGTCCCCCCCATAGAGAAAGAGACAATGCAATTTACCGTAATCCAGGGGCTTCAATTAATGGAGTGTCGACGTCGTCACGACGCGTCTCACCCGAAGGGGTTGCTGAGCAACCCGCTAGAGTTCTACTCCGTTCCAGGTTCCGTTTAGCGCTCAAAAGCCGTAAAGTTGAGATAAGACAATGAAATGCATTAGACTGGCCAGGGAGGGGTAGGCTTTTTTAGCAGGGATGAAGAACAGACTACTATCATCTCTCATTATAAGTTTTTTTTTTTTTTGCTTTATTTTTAGTTGCATTTTTGCCAAATTTCCGACAGTTTTTCTTGCTCTGACATCAGTTTTCCTTGTCAGCTCTGACGTCTTTCTTGGAAATGGAATGTCCTTTCATACTTTGCAGAGCCAGCACGTTCGGAAAGTCCAAAACGCCCAGCATGGCGAGCTGTCATCTTTTATGGAGAGAAATGAGAGAATTTCATCTCTTAAAAAGGTCGAAGGTTAAGTAAATTGAGAGAAATACCAGTACTAAGTGAAATCTTCAATTAATCAGCATGGGAGTGCAAAAGGAACTAAAACTATCTCTGCAGAACATTCTATCATATATCATTTAGCCGGAAACTCACTGAAATTACGTTCTAGCTTTATTCTTTAACTTGCAATGTGATATTTTTCGACTTGCGTTCTTACATATGTTAAACTTTAAGATCAGCTGCAGTAGTCTCTTGGAAACAAGTTTTTCCCACATAACTTAGCCTTGAAAAACAAATCCTAACGAAGCTATATGAATCAATCGAGAATTTTTTATTATATCATAATCATTTGCTTTTATACGTAATAACTTATATTTTTTCCAAAAGTATTCAGAATAATTTAAAGAAATGGATGAGAGTGCACCAGTCGAGGCATCAGCTGAGCCGTCAGTGGATCCGTCAGTTGCAACAGTGGAGGCACCAGTGGAGGCACCAGTGGAGGCACCAAAAGAGGCACCTGTAAAGGCAGCCTCAGTCGCAGAGCAAGTTGCCAGAGATCAAGTGGAATTCGATGAAGGTGAGCCAAGCGAGGGGGATGAAGGAATGGGTGCTGAAGCAGTGGAAGAGCTGGAGAGACAGAGAAAATTAGAGAAACGCGCACAGAGAAAAATGCAGCAAGAGAAGCTTGACAAACACTTCAGGGAGGAAGAAATTGGAGCAACAGTTGATACTGGTGCGGAAGAGGTAGAAGAGGAGCAAGAAAAGGAAAAAGAAAAAGAACCAGAAAAAGAAGTAAAACTGCAACGTAAAACTATAGAGGCATTACAATCATTTGTTTTGGATGACGAAGAGTTTCGAACAGGCGTCTCATCGGACTCTGAAGATACAGAGTATATGAAGGATGAGCCTGGATCATCGTTCAAGGATGATTTTATGAAAAACTTTTACTTTCCCAGCATGTCGGACTGTAGCACTCCATCCAGTGATCATATATTGGCCCGGCTCGCCTGCAACTGATGACAAAGCGTCGACGAAAGACAAAACAAAGACCACAGATACGACCAGAGAAGGATCATCAACATCGTTGGTGGACGAACACGCGGCGGGAATCTATGAAGATGAACACATGGGTGAAGGCGATGACGATGACGATGAGAGTTCCACATCATCTTCTATTTTATCCTGGCCTTGCGCACTCGATAATATTTCGACAGTGGTGGCAGAGGTTAAAAAAGAGGACTCTGGCATGGATATGTTTTTGGAAATGCATACGGAAGAAAAGGTTAAAAAGGAGTCTGTATCAAAATTGGAGGCGGCTAGACGGGCACTGGAGATAGCGGAAATTGTGAATGTTTTCCTCAACAACACAATCGATGATGCTGTCAATGCAGCCCTCTATATGGGTCCTGGCAAGGCGTTTGCTGCCAAAGTCAGCTTGCCGAAACTCTATGATCTTCTCTATGATGCAGTCGAGTCGTACATTCTGGTAAAACAATTCAACAAGGATATCAATGCAAAAATGTTTGAATACTATAGACGCATTGGACAAATGCGTGTCTTCGATCAGTTGAGCCCAAGATTGACTCGCGTCGAACATGATCGCTTCAAGGAGGCATTATATCAGCTGGACTATCTTAAGGAACGTGCGGTTATGACTAAGAAAACCAATGCCGCTCTACTCTCCAGCGTCAGGCTAGATCTTGAGCATGTATTCACCATAGCCCAAGCATCGGACGAATCTCTGGAGGAATGTATGCGCAAGACCATCAATCGCAAGGATGCACTGCATCTGCCACGCATAATCGAGGTGGAATTGAATCGTATGCGGGCAATACGAAATGAGATTAGTGATTCTCGTATCTGGCTAATCACACGACAGCATACACTGGGTAGAATTTTAGAGGTGCGTAGGGGAAGGGTCTCTCTTTCTTTTATCTCAGTCTAACTTGATAATCCTCTTTGTAGCGCAAGCATAATTTCGATCAAATTACGGAAACCTTAACCATGGATCAGTTTATAGTGACACAAGCTGAAGTGACCGGCCTGGAAATAAAGTTGGAAGGTGATTAGAAAATACTCTATATCTATATGGTATAATATATCTTTCCTTCATTGTCTAGAACGCAACATTGAGAACGCAAATATGCGGCATCGCTGCACCAAACATATCCATCAGTTGGCCTTCATCCACGAGAAGTCGAGCATGTTATCGGCCAATCTGGAGATAAGTAAGAACATCTTGCAGGTACAGACTAAGAGGCGGGACGAACTGCGCGATCAGTTGCACAAACTGAAGTTGGAGCACGCAAGATTAAAGACACAGAAGACCGAAATGTACGAAAAGTGTGGACTGCTCTTTAAGCCGGCTCTATTATACGATTATGATGATACCCATGCCTTTGTCATGAGCAGGCGCGAAAAAGTCCGAAAATACAAGAATACTATACATGATTTAGAGACACGTATTGCCCACATGGAGAAACGAACCCGCGAGTCATATGTCCCTGGTTCGTCTGAAGAAGAACTCATCTCACCCCCATCTATAGTGGGTTCTATATGAAAGTCATGATTATTTTGATATATCAAAAAAGGTTTTTTTTTTTTTTTTATTATTTATTTAATTTAAAATAAAGTATGGGTCTCGAAACCTTGATCAAGTGCATAGCCTGCGTTTCACTTGTATAGAACAATTTGATAATTTAATTTAATTAGCTGAAGAAATAAAAACCTATTTATTTTTAGAAATTATATTAATATATATTTATTTTTATTTTTTTTTTATTTATTATATACAAACCTTTAAAATATGAAGAAAACCTGCTGAAATCAATTATAATTGAAAATAATTGAAGGTGATTAAATTCCAAGAACACCTTTCTATAGGCTTCTCTCCAAGGCAACCATTTCATACTTTCTACTCTCAATCCAATATTGCACGACTTCATGACGCTAAATTAACTTCCAGACATTTCTATTAGCTCGATGCTCCGCATGCCAGGCCAATCTACGCTTAATATATGCATGATGCCGTCCGCCCGATAACACTTGAAGTATTCCAGTGGGGCAGAAGGGGGAGGGTCGGAGGCGAGACGGAAAATTCTTGGACTGGGGTCACATGTTGTCAGGGAGACAACGAGCCTCGCCCTTATCTATGGCACGTGGAAAACTTTTTGCGTTTGCGTCCAAATGAATTTAATGAAATGGAAATGTGCAGTGAATGAAGCTGGAACTAGAACTGTACCTGAAGGAACATTTCAAGCTATATACTGTATTTTTATATTTCTATAGATTTTTTAAAGTTTAAGTTAGCTTCGGTTCTTTTACTCAATCAGGCTAAGTCAGTAAGGGTTAGGAAAATATGAAAATATTGCTTAGATTAGTCAAAAATTAATTTTTAAAACAGGAAAATTTGTATACTCGGCTATAGTATAATACGATATTACTTATAAAGTGATATTTTCTAGGCATAATAATATTTTTCTAAAGTCTCTCTCATCTTATTTTTTAATTATTTACATTATTTTACTATAGTTGTTGATATGATATAGCTTTAAATAATACCCGATGCATGTTATGATATAATTCATATGTTTTTTAATTTAATGGGTATCTGCTGGCATATTCCTTCAATTCCTTCCCATACTAACTGCCTTTCTATTGCATACTCCTTGGCGCCTTGACGAATGCAACAGTCAGAAGAACTGAGACGGGAACCATCTACCAGGCTGCGGCTCAGGGAGTTGACGACGTCGGGCGTCGGGCGTCAGGCAAAGTACCTTTTCACACATGAGCGCGCACAGCATACCCAGTTGTATGGGGCGACAAGGGGTGTTCTTTTTGTTGTAAATCACAAAGTGAAACCGAAACCGAAGCCAAAGCCGAAACCGTTAACGTGTTGCGGTTACGCTGCTGACTTTGGCAAGGGGGATGGGAGAGGGAAAAAGAAAACGAAAAAAAAACAGAATCAGATCGAGTCATTCCATTTGGGCTTTATTAAATGCGTCTAGGGGGGCGGTCTAACCCTGTGTGTGTGCGTGTGTGTGTGTTTGTGTGTGGGGCAACGTCCTGTCTCACATTTTTTTATAGCGAATTCATTTCTTTCTTTTTTTCGCAATGTTTTGGTTTGGTTTTTTTCTCTTTGCGAAGTTTATCAAACTTCTTACATTTGTTTTGTTGTAAAATGGCAGCACACACACACACACACACACACACATGTATAAGCTTTCTGATTTAATGATTGCTTTTGAGTTTGTCGAATCGTTGTGGGAGGGTTTCGTATTTCCGTTCAAGAAAAATGTTCAAACTGTTCCAATTTCGTTCTTTTTTACTTTCTCTTTCTCATACTTTTCTTTCTCGGCAGAGATTTGTCAATTCTTTGACACAATGATGCATAACGTTATCTGAGATTCTCAAGCGATATAATATTGGAGAGGGAGGGGAACAACAACAACAACAGATTTGGTGAATTAATCTTCTTAATGTTGGGACTAGGAATGCGACCGGGTACTAAGTAGACTGTTTAGGTTTTCAATCTCATAATGCGATTGGCAAGAGGGATAGGGAGAGAGTGAGAGAAAGATATGATGGGGGCAGTGAGGCACAACTAGACTCATAGAGTTGTGCGCTAATTGCTGCACTTGCCGCATGTTGCATGTTGCCCCAAGGCTGGACGCCTGTCACCATGGCCACGCATAATCATATCAGCTTCCACTCGATTTAACTGCGACAAGGATTCACATGGCAACCAGACAGCAGCAGTGCAGGCAGTCTCCCTCTCTCTCTCTCTGTCTTTCTCCCTCTTCCTCTCTCTCACTCTCTCTCTCTCTCTACATTTTATCGACATTTATTGCTCAACACTTTTTTTTGGCTTCTGCGCTCATTGATTGCATGAAAATTGCGCAATTTCTGGCTAAAAGCATTCCTCACTATCTGCGGCCATTGTGAATGGCAAATTGCAGACTGTATTGTTACTCCCATTTCATATTTGTTGCTCCTCCTCCTCCTCCTCCTCCTGCTCGTGCTCCTGCGGTGCTTCCTGTTGCTGCCATGGCGCTTAAGCTGCGATAAAAATTCCCTTCGATAAGCATTTTGTTTGTAAATGAGGCCCGAGCTCAGTTCATGTTTGAGTCGACAAACAAGACGAATTCCATAATTTAACTGGGGGAAGTTTACTTGTAGATATATAACCATTATAAGTTACCTAGTTAACAATTTAAATTGAAAAGAAAAGCTTAAGAATTGTATGCTAAATGGAAAATATTAGATTAGATTTGGATTAAATTAAATTATATATTTTTTTACCTATTTTTTTTATTTCATATATATTAACATAAATAATATGCTAAAGAACCCTTAAGAACTGCTTAATTATAGCAACTTTAAGCAAGCATTTCAATAAGGTCTATAACGGACAAAAGACCATACATATATAGATGTTGCACAGAATGAGAGAGAAGAGAGAGAGAGAGTGTGTCATTTCAAGTCCAGGCCCCAAACAGTATGCTATGATTTTTTTGTTTGCATATTTTTCCATCTTCACGTTCCCTCCCCCACTCCAAACGGTACCAAGTGAATATGTTAAGACCGTCAGTCATAATACTCATTATGAACGGCTTAAGCGATTTCCCCTGGGTCCGCACTAAGCCTCTTCACAGTGATTGAGAGCGGGGGAGCGACACACACTCATATGCATACAATAAACACTCCCACACACACACACACACATATAGATTTTCTGTTCTTTTTTTTGCCATGTGCAAAAAGCAATCTGAATGAAATCCGATTTGCAGCTATATATATATATATATGATACTACAAAGTCAGCAAATTGGCAACTCGAATGCGATTGCGAATGGGAATGTGAATGTGAATGCGAATGTGAATACTCCGGTTGATTGTTGTGCGGCCACATCAATCAGGCGACTGATGACCAGCCAAATGGAGAAGGTATCGCTGTCATGTAGGACAAACCTGGCAAATACGCTATAATTAACGTTCATAATTTTTTACCATATATGCTGGGAAAATGTACAATGTCGGCGTCTCTACTAATGAAAATAATCTGTCATCAAAGGCAACCAATCCTCCCCAGACATGCGAACAGGTAGCCACCCCTTAGCTGACATTGACTTCCAACTATTAACTCAATATATATATATATATATGGGCAGCAATTGTCGAGCCGTAAAAAGGGTTGCACGATTGCAGGAAATTGCATTTGTGCTGTCAGGGATCAGATAAGAGGCGACGTCGTCCGCCGACCAGGATATGACATTAAAAGCGCATCAGCAGGGACAAGGCCGCGCATCCAGAGCGGAAACTGTTGCTGTAATTACATTGGACGCACAACAAAAGGAAAGAAATCAAATCAAATCAAGGTTGTCCTTGAGCAAGACGAACTGCGCATACGCTAAGTTTCCTGTGCCAAGGTATATACTCTATAATAAAGTAGTTATACCCTCTTCCGGCTACCCTTATTCACTTCTCCTCCAACTTGGTCATTTGCGCTCTATTCACTTGTCCATCTGCAGGCCCCTGGGCACATTCATCCTGCTCGTCTTGAGCTTTGTTTGCGCCATTAAATTAAATATCCCATGCCCAGCTCCCTCTTCCTCCCCTCGAACGACCTTTGCCTTCAACTCCATCTCCATCTCCGTCCACGGACAATGCGCGCAATTTCTGTCATTTCCTTAATAGAAATCTTATCTTTTGTGACGCCTTCGTCGGGTCGCTCGCTGCTCCTGCCAAGCGCTAAGCCGGATATCACACCTTTGACATCTGGCAGCGGGCGGCGCTTAAGTGGGTATTATTGATGACCAAGACGGGCAGGAGGGATTTGGGCAGTGGGAGAGTGTGTATCTCTAGGCAAGCGTGTGCTACAAATTTCATATGATTTCATTCAAAATTCGAATAACAATTTCAACTGCAACAAACAATTCAAATACTACATATCTCTTCCCTCTCTCTCTCTCTCGCTCGCTCTCTATCTCTTTCTCTACCAATGTGCAGCCACTTGCCATTAAAACCATCAGGGGGCTGCATGCCCCTGGGCATCCTTGCCAGTTGTCACATCTGCAATCCCAGCTCCCTGTTCACCGATCCAGTTGGTCCGTATCCAGATGAGGTCATCATGGCAGTGCTGGATCGCATCATATACTATTCGGGCGTAACGAAAATCTTTCACCTTTTCGATTTGGCTGCCTTGGGTAAGTGGAATGTGCATCGTGGAGGGCTAAGGGAATCATCAACTAATCTCTCACTCTCCCACAGCCGGCACGTTGGCCGCACCAAAAGTGCCAGCGATCAGCATGTCCAACAAATCATGCAGCACCTCGTGTGGCAGCTTGCATGAACCCTCGGGCAACGAATCTACATCCAAGTGCAGCCCATCCAGTCAGAGCAGAAGCACATACGGCACGGCCAGGAACATGGGTTGCTCAAGCTGTGCTCCCAAGACATCCAGTCTCAAGTCCAAAACATCGTGTAGCAAGTCACCCTGCTCCACTATGAGGGCACGCTCTCCACGCGTTGATTTCGCCAATCCCATTGCCGATAATCGTCCACCTCCGTTCATGGATCGCATGAAGCGTTCCCTATCCTCATGCTCGATGGTCTGTAAGCAGCTCAAGTCGCGTCTGGCAGCCAGTTGTAAGAACAATCAACGTTGGGTCTGGACGCGTCTAGTCCGTTCCGGCAATGGCTGCAAGGCGTACGAAGTCTATCAGAATTCCGGCAAACTCCCAGGCGCCCGATAATCAATCATCCAGGCAACCGGACATCGTCTTTCTGGTCATGCCCAATGGCCAAGTCATGCCGTTCGAGACTGTGTCTGCCTCGGCAAGTAGTATGAATAAATGCGATAAATAGCGAAGTCCCGCAAATTTGTATACACATATTCCCTATCTAGAATTACGTATCGAAATTATTGTGTCTGATTTTATATAATTATCATATTAATTTTAACAATAATAACTCGTTTTAATCGAAGTTTTATGGAATGCTCAAGGCGGTTAAGATAGTATACATAATATTATAATACTTTCCGTCCAATTCAACAACTTAAAAACTACAAAATACTCGTGCTTGGAAGTCTCATAGATATCATAACAGTTACAATCTTAGGCAATTCGAATGCGCCGAAGAAATAGAGCCTGGACTACTCCGAAACTGATGAGCATATAGGTCGTCAAAATGAGTATACATTCCACAATATTACGATCACTCGGCGATAGGGTCATGTTGACAAGGCCAGTAAGCAAGTTGGTTATCATAAAAAACGTTAATCCATTCATATTGAGTGCCTCGGAGAAGCTGGGTACCACCGAAGCTTGAGTATAATCTGATTTTAATCTTCCACTGTGAGCAAATTCAAGACAGAATTCCAATAAAAGCGCCTGGGTGATACAGACGGCAAGCAGCCACATCACGTAGCCCGTGTTGAAGGTGACACGCGCTATGCCGAATACAAGGGCGCTAAAGGCAACCAGTGCCCAGGCGACCAAGGCGGAGCAGAGGATGCGCAAGAGCTTCTGCAAAAATTGAGAATTGTTCAGCTGATCCTTTGACATATACCATTTTGCACAGTAATTGCTGAGTGTGTATAGCGCGATGGAACCCGGCAACGAGCTGAGGCCCTCGCGATTGGAATCGAAGAAGCCTTTGCGCTGGGGAGATTTTACAATGTGCTCCATGAGACCCAACTGTAGTAACGTTTCGTGCAGTGCCAGAATGGCTGAAAGTTAGAGAAATTTAAAATCCTGCAAGCTCCTGCTAACACCTTCTCGACTTACCCACTCCAAGTGGCAACAGCTGTTTGTCCGAGCGAGCCAGGAGACTAAGCAGGCTTCCAAACAGTTTTGTAAGTCCCAGTATGAAGAAGGCATTCAAATGTACTCCATATTCGTGCTCATCTTGATGGTAATCAATGGCCGTGATGACAATAGTGCGGATGAGACCCAGTGTCAGCAGTGGCAAGACAGTTTTGTATAGCTTCTTGATATCAGTCCAATTTCTAGCTCTATGCGATACCATGCCCATGCTCACGACAAACAAACCGATGCCTAAATCCATGAGGGACGCACCATATGTGCGGCTTTTACGGAAATCCGATGGGAAAAAGGTGTCAAAGTCTACGGAAAGAATGATGACGCCGGTGCCCACATATGTAGTGGCACGTATAAGCGTAAAGACTCTGGGCCGCTTGTCCAGCTGGAAGATATAACCCTTTGGCCTGGGAACATGTCTTTCCCAAAGTAGCAAGAGTATTAGTAAAGTAATTATAGAACAATGTAGTTCATTGTAGTCGGGGGTCCATGTTGAGTGACATATAACAGGAAACACTGCCAGCAGAAATTCCACAAGAAATCTCCGCTTCGAATGCATCGCTAGATTCTGGCAGAGCAGAGAAGCTAATATGAAGCCCAGCAGAGGAACCATTACTACTATCAGAGTGTGTGCACTATTTTTCACAGATATCCATAGTTCCTTATTGTCTTTCGGAATTTCCAATTTGCGTTCGACGTAACTTTGGAAAACATATAGAGGCGGTGAGTGTAGACACATATTCGCTGAGTCCTTGTCATTGTTAAAATGTTGGACGTCGGCGCTTACTAAGTTCCTTGGACAAGTCATTTTTAAAGTTTTGTAAACACAACACAGCTGACTTACAGGCGTTGCCACCCCGCAGAGACATTGTTATCGATTTATTTTTTTAACATTTAGCGCGTCACTGTGAATGCTGCAATGCAACACTTCGTAATCGATATTTTTCACAACTCGTCTGTGTTGCTACTGGCGGTTTATTTGAAATCAGCCTGGACTTAATTAAATGCATTGGGTTATACGTAGAATCACAAAACGCTAAACTAAACTAGAGCTCATCATGCTGGGCCGTTGTCTGTGGAAACTCCTTGTGCGCAAGCACATGTTTTGCAGCCTGGGAGACTAGACGATCGAATTCATCGACATCAAAGCGATAATTGGTAAACTTTGCATGTGCCCCACCCTCGGGATGATGACCCTCGTCCTGTGGATAGACCAATTCACTTTGCTCCCACGTCACATAGTGCACACCTCGCAGACGAGCCAAATCCTTGTAACAATTGGGATCTTCGCAATTGTAGAGCTCAAAAATGCACGCCCAGTTGGGCAGGAAGAGCAAGTGCGTCAAACCGGCACCATGCATGCCAATGAGAATGTCTGAGTTTCTGGTGATAGCCAATTGCTCAGTGAAGGAGAGACTGCATGAAAGATGAGAAATTTACTATAATAAATATGTACATACATAGAAGAGTTACTAGTTACCGTTCGTAGGAGACACGTTGCACGATGTAATCCTCATTGGCATTCAGCTTGGCCAGCAGTGCGTTCTCGTTGAGCACTTGTCTGTACTTTGTGCGGCGTGAGAGGTAGGTAATGCGCAGTTTCTGGTTCTGCTGCAGCGGTGCCTGGTAGGGAATCTGTAGGCGATGCAAAATAAACTCGGAGAAGGCGCGGAAAAGTCCACTATTCGAGCAGCCCTGGATCTGTAACAAAGAATTTGTTAATCTATAATATTCCATTTTCGGAATTGCATTGATTTCTACTCACAATGGGCGTATTGTAGAACAATCCAAAGATCATACGAGGCAGCAGAGGCAATACAACATTACGGAAACATACGCGCTTGCCCTGCACATCGCTGAGCGTCCAGATGGGACGCTGGCTAAATGCTTTGAAGGTATCACGGAATGGAGAATCATATGGATATGTTTCCCAAATCAGAATCTGCACATCCGTATTGAATGCAGCAGGATGGGATTGATTGACAAACAGCGAGGCATAGAGATTGAAGAAGTCACAGAAATGATGATACATATTGTAGGTGGCATCGATTTTCATGATAAAAGTGGGTGCATTGACGACCAGATCACATGCGCCGCTTTCCATCACGGACTGAGGCAGCGTATCGAAATTACGCAGCTCTGGACCCCAAGATTGAAGGGCAGAACCGATGTGTTCCATTTCAGCACTGAGCTTCGTGCGATTCAGCTCACAATGACCCAGAACCTGGCCGGGCTTCAATACATCCATGTGATAGCGTATACGCTCCTCCCGCTTGGCCACATCACGCAGGTCGATGAGCAAATTGCGACCACGACAGAAACGTAGATATCGAGTGCATTCCAGCGATGAGTCCGACAGATACTTGGGCACACATTGAGGCGTCAGTTCGGCGAGCTGTTGCTGAATATATCCAAAGTCCGCCTGATAGTAGAAGGTCTGCACTTGGGCCTCCTTGCTCTGCACCCAACCGGTATGCTCGCCCGGGCAATTTGGTGTCTGGAAACGAGCCTCGGGAGTACAATGATGCTCGTGGCCCCAGCAGGCACGAGACTTTGTCCGGATTACCGTTTCGTTGGCGGGCAACTGTCGCTTCAGCTTGGGGAACGTATTGAGGTAGCGTATGAGATGATCCGATGGCAAATTTGGCAATGCCAACGTGTACTTTGGTTCCGCATTCGAGTTCGTTTCGGCCAGACTGGGCTGGACCAACAACAACAGTAGAAGCGGGGGCAGCAGCAGCAGCAGCAGCGCTAGTAGCCTCAAGTTGAGTATTAATGGTTGCAGCATAGCGTTTTTTTAAGTACTTCGTTTTCTTCGGCTTTCACAGACTTTCTGAGACGCGACGCGTCGAGTTTCACATTTTCATTTCGCGCTGAGATGCTTGAGATGCTGCATTTTTCACGGCCAACAATGGCGATGCCTAATGCCGATGATCTCACTTGTCTTGGCTGATAAATGATGATTATGATTTAGTTAATTCAACGGCAGCGACAGCAGCTGCCTGCGTCGCTCGTCAAAGGTGCGAGACCATTTAAAAAAAAACGAAACCTGTTCGAGCAAGCAGCTGTTCACGCAACAGCTGTTCAATGGGAAGACAGGGTGGTTCGTGTGCGCAGTGTGGAAGCATATAACAAGGTAACATTGTTTACATAAATAAATTGTTTTTGTTCATTAAAGCCGAAACGTAGCTGTTATGGAATTTAAAACGCGTATTTGTATTACTCTTACTCAAGCATCTTTTGAAAAACTTAATAGTATTCAGAAATAACAAAATAAATCAGTTCACAACGCGGGCTGCAGTGATTTCTGTGACGTCACTCACACACTAACTTAAGAGTTCTCACACCATCAACCACCTTATAGAATGGCTTGCACTCTTACTCTGTCAGGCAGCTGGTCTCATTGCAATTCGCGTTTGACTCTTGAAGGGTATTTTCGTTTTTTCTTCTGCGTATACATTTTTTATAAAAACAATTGCTGGCAATTAAACAGACTTTGCGAATCGTTTAATTTTGATTAACTACAATGCGTAATGTGCCGAAAAAGTGCGTATAACACGTGATTTTATAAGCATTGCAAGCTCATTATTGAAAGTGTCATCATCCTTCTTTTTCCCCTCCCTCCCACAGTCTCGGCCTATTAGTAACTACACCTGGCGGCAGCGCTGCCGGAGGCACCACAGATAGTGGCATATCGACAAGTGGGCGACACAACAGTTTGGAAGACATCAATCTGGATCAGTTCCTCAAGACAATCAACTATGAAGATACGGTCAAGCAGCTGGACATTTACTATGGCATCGGTATGAAAGACTGCAATCCTTTAAATAACCTTGGCGGCAACTCTGTAGGGCAGCCAATTTAGCATCAATTGATGCCACAATGCCTCGTCGCATCGCATCTCACGTCGAGTCACGTCGAGTCGCGTCGCGTCGCGTCGTTGAGGTCTATTTATAAACAGATCCGATGCGTTGTCGCAAAATATCGGTAGACGTTTGTGTTTGTTAGCTTTTTGCCATTCTCTCTCTCTCTCTCTCTCTCGCTCTCTTCGCATCAATCTATTTTGTTGTTTGTCTCTCACCGATCTCCATGGCAAACAGAGGCGAATCGTTTTGTTTATTTGCATTTGTCAACAACATGTGCCCGTGGCATGCGTGCCAAGCCATTGACACCTCACTAATCTCGCCTTAGAGATCATTATTAACACTAAACAACCAAATTTAGTTTATTTTTTGGCTTTGAAATATGTAAGTTGTCTTGTACAACTCTCAAGGCTGATAAGTTCACGCATCGTCTTATCAGCAAAGTTTCCATCAATCTATCAATAATATTACATACTCTTCTGTACTGATAAGGAATCTATACTGACCCTTTTCGCAAGGCTTGATTGACAATCGTACCCCTCACCCACATTCAATTAAAATACTCAAACCTTTCTATACATAAAATAATATTCCGTCTCTTGTTTCCCCATAGTCAAGCGTCAACTGCTGCGGTATCAGAGCCCCATCACCGGCTTATTCCCGGTGATGAGCACAGATCAGGTAGTGGGATCAGTACGTGACAGTGTCTACTGTGCTGCGGCCGTTTGGAGTTTGTATCAGGCCTACAGACGCATCGACGACGATCGCGGCAAATCGTATGAGCTTGGGCAGAGTACGGTGAAATGCATGCGCGGCATACTCGAGTGCTGGGTGAAGCAGGCCTCGCGAGTGGAGCTCTTCAAGCAGAGACAATCGAATCAGCATGCCTTGCACAGCAAATTTCATTTGCACACAGGCGAGAAGATCTATCCAGATGAGTTCTACAATCATCTGCAAATTGACTGCGTAAGTAAAATTAAATGCTTATAACAAGTTCATCTTATTAATATTTCCTTTCCCATCAGGTCTCTCTCTATCTGCTGTTCCTGGTGCAGATGATCACATCGGGATTACAGATCATCTATACGCATGATGAGGTTGCCTTTGTGCAGAATCTTGTGTACTATGTGGAACGTGCCTATCGTACTCCAGACTTTGGCATGTGGGAACGAGGCTCCAAGTATAACAATGGCACGCCGGAGATACATGCCTCCTCCATAGGCAAGCTAACACAAGATTTCTCCATTTTATTATTGTTGTTAAACTGGTTGTTTTTTTCAGGCATGGCCAAGTCCGCATTGGAAGCCATTAATGGTTGCAATTTGTTTGGCGAGAAGGGTGCCTCATGGAGTGTAGTCTACGTTGACATTGACGCACACAATCGCAACCGCAGCATCTTCGAAACAATGCTGCCACGTGAGTCCAGCTCGAAGGTAAATACATCAATCAATTGATCAATCATATATTTATATCGATATACATACCTTTTTAGGGTGTGGATGCTTCGCTGCTGTTGACACTCTCCTTCCCGGCCTTTGCCTCGCACGAGGATCGCCTGGTGGAACAGACCAAACAGAATGTTGTCAATCGGCTACGCAGCAAAATGGGATTCAAGCGTTTCACACGTGACGGTTTCCTTTGCAAAACAGAGGACAAGACACGTCGCTATTATCAGTCAGGAGAGCTGAAGGAATTCGAGGGCCTGGAATGCGAGTGGCCATTGTTCTTCATCACCATGATTATCGATGGTGTCTTCAAGAACAACAACGAACAGATCGAAGAGTTTCAAAATGATTTACGTCGTTGCCTGCACACTGATGCCAACGGAGATCCCGTGGTGACCATGTATTATGCACCCGATGGCGAAGGTTCCTATATGCGTGCACCCTCACAGTCGCTGTTCCTGTGGGGCCAATCGTTCTTCATCATTGCCCAGCTACTGACAGCCGGACTGCTGCACATCAACGAACTGGATCCGATTCGACGATATTTGCCAAGCTATAATCGACCACGACGGGCTGGTCGTTATTCGGCTTTCCAGGTGAGTTTGTGGCGGATCGGGTGAATGCCTTTGGAGTCGGAGTCAACGTCGGGCGTGGGCATGGGGGGCATCTGGGAAACAATTCTATAGCTTCAATGCTGTGTGTGTCTGCGTTTGCTGTCCTAATTGGTATTTCAATTTGATTGTATTGTTTCTTTTGTTCATTTCTATGGGCTACGAATTGGATTTAATTGGCGCTTTTGATCTTTAATACTACTATATCTATATATATATATATTATATAATACAATTTTGTCCATTCTCTACTACCACTACCAACGTCTACCAACAATTACTACCACACTACTACTGCTCCCAACTATAAAACCAAAACAAAATCAAAATACATATATGCTTACACATATACCACATATATAAACCCCATGAAATACTCTCGTAAACAAACTCTATATTCCAAAAAACATAAATCGGTTGGCATACAAAATTCTAAACAGGGCAAAGCTTTTGATGATAAACACAAAGTAAGTAGTCGAACAAAAGTATTCAATATTCGCACTCAATGTGATCGATAACGATCAAATTGTCTAAATTATTCCTTTATTTCTACAAATATCTATTTGCTTTGTTTTTAGATGTTGTGCACATTAGATCACAATTTATTTGCAAATTCTCTTATTATTTCGCAACACACACACACACACACACACATGATACTCAAAAAAAAACACACATGTGTGAATAAAATCTTACGCTGCAGCGCAGTGGGAAATTTTAAGGAACGAGAGAGAAGAAAACTCAATTTTATATTTATTCCTAGAGTGGTCTGGTTTGAAAATTAAAATTTCCCACTACATCGCTGGTCCACATGCAACACCCACGACAAACAACAAAAACACTTACTTTTTCAGTTGCAAATCTGAATACATTTAAATGGTTGTGTTTATTATTGTTTTCTATTGTATATAGCGAAACAAAAATATTTTCTGCTTATTTCTTTTTGTATCTAAATCAAACAAGTTTTTTCTTTACTCTTTTCGGTACTGTTTCTTGTCTATAAATCTACTGCATTTGTTTGTTCCTACACACGCTCTATACATAGGCTAAACCGGGCACTGTAAGTAACGGATCACCAGCTGGATGGGTTCTTCAAAATTCAACGTAGTTTTCAGTTATTTTGTTTATTTTCGTTGGCTTTTTTCCTTAACCGTTTTGTAGCTAACCTCACAAAAAGCACACTAAATTGTTAGCAAAATCAAAATTAATCAAGTTTTTATTTTGTTTACATAAAATTATGTCGGGGCAGCGCTTTAATAAAAGACTACACAAAAGTCCGAGCATTTTTTGAGACCCAACTATTTCCACTAATTATTTCTCTACTAAAACACAAAAACTTTTCCATGCAAATTAAGAAACCACGCATACCACTAATTTTGGATGCCAAGAAGGTAATTAGTTGAATTATGTGGCTCTGGGTCGAAGGGTTAACAAATTCTGAAATGGCGTTGTATAGGCGACAAATTGGCAGTTAAATGACAAAAGAAATTCGAAATTTTTGTGCAGGGAATCATTATTATAAGTTTATACTTATTGAACAGTGGAAATTCATTATAAAAATCGTTTATACTGAAATTCAACCAACTAACCATACTAAACGTTTGCTTTTAGAGTTAGTTTAACTCGAGAGATTTTTGTTTTTCCTATTATTGTATGCCTGAACTTAATGTTTTATACGATTCCTCTATTTAGTTGTAAGTAAATTGTCATGTTACCAAGTTTTCTTACTTGTTCCTATGTCCAGCATGTATATATTCTTTTTCCACCTACCTTCCGCACTCTCCTTCTGATCTGTATATTCCACAATTCCCACAGTCCTCGCTCTCAACCTATGCTAGTCTCCTAAATTCCCATCAAGTCTTTTTATTGTTAATCTAATTGTTTTTGCATTTTGGAATTTGAATTGTAAAAACTCTACTCGTCATATGGAAAATATCTCAAGTGTATAATAATTGGCTGTATGCATTTTCTAACTTCTTAATTTCACAAGATTATATATGCTTTATTCTTCTGTTATTTATACTGTTTGTGTGCATCCTTACAGGGCACCGCAACCGATTTGGTGGTGCAAATTGTGCTGATCGCCGAGTCAATGCGTCTACAAGCCATGATGGCCACCTATGGCATCCAAACACAAACACCACATGAGGTAAGATCATCTTTTCTTCATTTATCAGCATTATGATTAATTGTTTTTCATCATATTTTAGGTGGAACCTGTGCAAATCTGGAGCTCTACCGAGCTAATCAAAGTCTATCAGCATCTGGGTGTTAATTACAAGGTTGGACTATCGGGTCGTCCCTCACGTCCAGTTGGTTCGCTGGGCACCAGCAAGGTGTATCGCATCTGTGGCATGACTGTGCTCTGCTATCCACTGATCTTTGAGGTTTCTGATTTCTATTTATATCGCGATATGGCGCTGTTAATCGATGACATCAAAACGGAGCTACAATTTGTGGGCAAATACTGGCGTCTCTCGGGCAGACCAACTGTTTGTCTGCTCATACGAGAGGAGCACATGCGTGATCCGCAATTCAAGGAGATGCTTGATCTGCTCGCCATGCTTAAGAAGGGATATTGCGATGGCATGAAAGTGCGCATTGGACGCCTGCAGAATTTGATCAGCAGCTCTTGCATTGAGCATTTGGATTTCATGAATCAAAGCGATCTTACGGACAATGAGAACGCTTTCTCTCAGATCAATCATGAGTATATTGGCTATCAATCGTTAACCGACGTGCCCAAGGCATTGACCTACATCGAGGAGAAGGTCTCAGTTGCAGTAAGTTATGATATAATAATGGTATATTCAAAATACTGACTCAAAACTTAATTTTTTCTATAGCACTTCGATAGCAAACCCACGCCGGATATTATAAATGCACTACGCAGCACAGAGTCTATCTATTGCCTTTGCCAGCTATGGGGCATCCTGCTGAACCGCGAGGGACCGCACTTTGAGGTCAATGGTTTGAATGTGAACACGGCACTGACGCAGCTCTATCATCGTGCTGGCTCCCTGCGCTACTGGCGCGCTGTGCGTTATTGCTCTTCTCTGCTGCATCACATTGTGGACTCTATCAGTCCGTTTATTACCACTGTGTTGGTAAATGGAAAAGAGCTTACCGTGGGCATCATTGGACAAAAAGAAACTGTGTTCGACAAGCCAATGACGCCGGCTGAAATTCAGGATGTCATGTACACCAGCGTCCAGCCATATGATGTCATTCAAGCTGTGCTGCAGCAAGAGGTGGTTCTCTATTGTGGTCGCCTTATTGCCACCAATCCGTCCATGTTCCGTGGCATATTGAAAATACGCATTGGTTGGGTACTCGAAGCAATGCGTATTTATCTGCAAATCTCTGGACAACAGAGTATCGATGTGGACAACCTGTCGCCGTTCCAGGTTCGCATTCTCCTGCAGAAGGTACTTACGGTTAGTGAGTGGGCTGTGGAAGAGAAGTAAGTGAAGCTATCATAGCAATATTTTACATATTTAATATTTATAAATAACATTTTCTCCAGATTGACAACATTGCAGCGTCGTCAGCTGGAGGGTTGCTTGTGCCGTGTTCCCAAGCACTTTTACAATAAAATCTGGGAGATTTTACAACGTACGCCACAGGGCATCTTAACACAGGGGCATCATCTGCCTGCCACGCCCACGTTGACGAGCATGAGTCGCGGCGAGTTGACATTTAATTTGCTGGTAGAGGAAACGCTCATCTGCATCGATCGTCCCGAAAGAAGACAAATTACTGTCGAGCTGCTATGCATTGTAGCCACGATACTAAATCGGTAAGATCATCATTTATTATATTCTGCTATATCGCTATTTATTTCTCATCTTATTCCCCTAGCAATCCTGAGCTACACTTCAAGCAGGCGCTAGATTTGGATGGCATACTTGCCGAAGCTTTTGCCATGTACTGCAAAGACAACAACATAAAGCAACCACAGACATCGCCGGATCAGAAACCAATTGATATGAAACCTTTCTATTCGCTACCGTACTCCGAGACAACTGGTTATTTGGCACGTGCAGCTGTTAACAAGGTTCTACAGGGTGGCGTCTTCTCTACCGCCGAAGATGATGTGCAACTTGATGGCGATCACTTGCATGATGACAATTGCAAGGTGTCCTAATCAGGATAACTGCATAAAGCTTTTGTATATAGCACAACTTGTCATATCCTTGTTGTAGACCCACCATATACACACAAACTTATACACACAAAATAAGACCTAATTGAAAACTATCCAAAGTAGCTCGAATTTGTAGCCTATTCTATTTTATTGTATGTGTCGCTGTCTTCTCTCTATGTCGCCTTAGTTGTTAATTAAATGTTATATTATCTTTATTATACTATATTATATATTATACACCCACATTGTTGCAAGCAAAAACCCGATGGTTACATCTGCGGTCGTTCTATAGTCGTTGGTAATAGGTCAGTACCAATAGGTGGGTGGTGTCAGATGGAAACCTCTGCAATTGTTGCACTTGTCAAACCCTGAACTCGTTTTATGCAATGCCAACCAAGGCGTATCGATTATTGCATCAGCCATGCACAACCCAACTATAAAAGCAGCGGCGCAGTAGCTCACTCGGTTTACTAAATTGTTGAACGTGGTCGGAATGCGGGCACCCGAGTGGATGAGTAATGAAATGGCTCGCCTTACGCTCAAGCTGGAACGCTATAAGCCTACGGGTAGTGGTTACAACCGTATACAATCGATACGACTGTCCAAGAGTGTTACACAGATGCTAAATAACCCGTTGCCAGCATCCACAGCAGCTGGCACAGTCAGTGCAATGCGCAAGGATGCCCAGCAGGAGAGTTCCTTTACCACACCGTGCAGACGTGGTGTACTTAGCCGCAGTGAATCCCAATGGGAAGAGGTTTATCCAGCAGTCAAATTTTGTCGACAATTCAGTAACGAGAGCGCCCACAGCCAGGACAGCAACTCCAGCCATTACAACGAGAATAAATTCACGCACTATCGCAACTGTTCCACACGGATTACCTAAGATAGAGCATGGGTTACAAATCTGAATTTGTTGTTTTGTATGTTTGTTAGATCATATAGTTTAAATATATGTTGTTAAACGATTATATTAAGTGAATAAAGAACAATTCTCGAATTGATTTTAACTAAATGACTTTATATTTCAAAGTGTTCCCACAATACAAAAAATCAATACTCGTAAAAATATTATTTCCATTTAATAAAGTAAATTTTGATTCTCTATTTGTATTAATGCCAAGTATTTAGATATTCTTTTCAGTTAATTAAAATATTAAACACTAAAAATAGGTACAATCTTTTTGATTTTAATATATTTTGCAACTTTTTATGTCGTATTACATTATTCGTTTCTTGGTACAAAAATTAGTTTTTTTATTTTCTGTTTATTAAATATAAAATAGCATGTAAACTTTCATTTGGCGTGTGTGTGTGTGTATGTTTTGATTTATATAAGTGTGTTCTGTGTATGTTGAACTAACGCTAATTGGAGATTGCCCATTCGAGATACAAAGGCGTATTATGATAATGGTGTTTAATTTGAATATGAAGCGAACGCTTTCTAAGCCTTTTACATATTGCATTTTGATATGAAATTGCCGCTTAGGACTTAAGCAAAGAATACAATACAGATCGCATTCGATATAGTACAAAAATATGTCAGGTGATATGCCTACAAATAAATTCAACGCTTTACATAAATCTGCATGCAACATATACATACGTACAATCCACAATATTAATATACATGTATATATAATACAATTAAATCTATAACAAACAGTTTCAACATAATATCATATATGATTTTCAATTTTGTTCTCTTCGAAGGCAACACTAAACATATACATATATGCAATTTGAAGCTTGCGCACACGACACGATGAATTACATTTAAATTTACATTTATAATTAGAAAACATTTTTTGTTAAGTTTAGGTCTATGTTCTTTTACTGGATGCATTTTTAAGTTGAATGCGTCATCATACTTTAGTTAGTTAGTTGTTCGATTTACATTTAAGTTATTTTTGTAAAATGCTAAAAATCCCTGAATATGTGTTCTCATTATTATTATTAATAATAATAATAATTATATTACGTATGACTTAGTTATTAACTTAGGCAACTTAGTTTCGATTCGTTTAGCTACTTTTCGACTTAATTTTAGTTACAATTCCTTTATGTATCAGGTGTGACATGCACTAATTAGTTTAGTTTAGTTGGTGTACAATTATCGACACAGACACAATCTTTACAAACGGCAGTACTAGACAAAGTTGAACTACATATGTAACTATTGTAATTAATTGTAAGTGTTTATGCTGTTGTTGTTGTTGGTATTTGATGTGTTTTGTGTTCTTAACATGATTTTCATTTCTTTTCTAACTAATTGCGGTATAAAAAGAAACCTATTTTAACGCAATATATACGTACCAAATACGTAAAACAATTCGAAATTCTAATTAACTCAGATATTTAAATTAGACCTATGCTATTGTTGTTGTTGTTGTTGCTGCTGCTGAAGTTGATATTGATGTTGTTGCAGTTGTTCGGGACGTCGTACACTCATGCGACTAGGTATGGAATCGGTATCACCATCATCATCAATATATTCCTCCTTGGGACGGGTCCATTTGATTAACGTTTCTGGCGAGCGATACAGGAAGAGCAGTTTGGCGAACAGATCTTCCTCCAAAGCGAACTCCAATGCCTCACGTACCTGGAGGGCATATGTATTATTAAATGATTGCATATATATATATATATATATAACTCAGCTTGCTTACCAAGTATATGTCCAGGCATAGCTGCAGTACCCTGTCTACGTAAGGCAAATCTTCAAACATGATCTTGCGGTTTTGGCCACCAATGAAAGATTTCATGAATCGCGAGGCCAATAAAACGAACGTGGTATAAAGACCGATAATGCTGAAGAATATAATAAAAAAAACAATCAAATTGAATATGTATAATATACAGATTTTTATAGAATCTCCAACTTACCCGCCAGCTGTGAGAAAACTGAAGGTCGACGGGAACTTTTTGTCGTTGAACGTGTACATGACAATTCCCGAACTGCAGTCACTGAGGGGAAGATTCTTTAGCCACTTGTTATAGAAGTCATCGGAGCAATAGTCGCGTATCTCCCACCACAAGCCGTTGGTTGCATTATCCCGATGCATTTTAATGACCAGCGGTCGGTATTCCTGTTCCTTGCCAGTCAAAACAGTGACCACAAAGGCATCACCCGAGTTGAGCACCTTTATGAACTTGGGTATCATGTTTGGCAACACTACAACCACCTCATCTTTGCCTTTTTTAACTATTTTTTTGGTGGAATTGGTGGCAGCATCAGTTGTGCCATTGGTGGCAGCATCAGTTGTGCCATTGGTGGCTGCATCAGTTGTGCTATTGGTGGCTGCAGTGATTGTCTCATCCTCCTCTAACTCATCATAGGTTTCGTTTAACATGTTGATGAGTGCTGCACGTCCCTCAAAGGATTCATCCAGCTTGATAATGTGCTCATCCCCCACATTTTCTTTGAGCCCCTTCGCAGGAGCCTTGCGTGTCAGTGAATATGAGAAGCGCGCAATAAGTGTGTTATCTGAAGTGATAAACGGATTAGTACTATTTCTAGTTGGCAATCCTTCACAAACTCACTCTTTCGCAGATCGTCGGTTAAACGCTGCTTATCTGGTGGTGCTATGTTCCATAGCGATGGAGAGTTGCCGGCCAACTTGACTACCGCCACGTCCGATGGATCGTAGCCAGATAAAAAGGTTAGACCCTGTTTGTTCGTGATAAAGGTATTGGTCATAAGGGAAAAATTATAGGGGTTGATTTCTCGAATGCTATCATAATTATTCGTCGTGTAGATAGGGTCGTAGGGTCCAATGCGTATGGATACCGAGACCTGATAAGGCAGATTTGGGGTGCCCACCGCGTTGCCAAGTGCAAACAGACAAAGTGGACCCCAAATACAAATCACAATCAGAAGTACCACAGTGCCGCCCATTAATAGCTTGGAGAGAGATGCCTTCTTCTGGGCACGTATTGCTGGAAAATCTGTCTCTGATTGTCGTGTGCAGCGTATGAGATAAATGTTTGAGAAAATATCCTCCATCTTTAGCCAGTCAAAGATTGTCATTGTGCTATCGATGCACACCCAGTCGAGTATGGTGCGCAACTCATACAGAAAGGGTATTTGCATGTACACCTTAAACGCAATCATATTGACCATCGAGAAGCCTTTGGTAAAGAAGTTGCCCAGAATGCGTTTGGGGTAGCCGGATTTGATTTGATACGAACTCAGCAGCATGTAAAAGCATTTGATCACATAGAATATAATCGGAGGAGCAAGCGAGTTAAATGCTCGCTCAGTCACTGCCGGCACCACAAAGAACATCCATATGTGGATGCCAATTACGGAGAAGAAGTGGAATATGATCTTATTGACCAGCGCCTTGCGCAAATACAGCGCACGATCGATGACAATCAGCAGGAACTGCACCAGCAACATGATTAGAAACGGTATAGGAACCTTATTCTCCGCCAGATACGTTTGAACGCCGCCATCGCTTTCCGTTTGTTGAGACTGTAAAGGTGAAGAAAGATTAGATGATTTGGCATCGGAAGTTCATGGGGTAACCTACGCCAAATGCTGTGAAACCGAAAAGCAGCACAAAGAAGTTGACAAAGTCACAGAGGAACATCAGGGCATAGACATCGGTTGCCAGACGCGGCTTGTGTATCAGGCTAATGAAGAACTTGGCCAGCGAGGATGTGTACTTGGTGCGTCTACAAGGACATTAGAGATTAATGAAAACAGACTTTACATTTAAGTAATCAAGTCGTTTACTTACTCCAACTGATTGATAGCCGATTTTCCATACTCTGGAGAACCCGGCAACGAGACCTGGCTAACTTGCAGACTAAGCTTCTGTGCTGCATCATCTGGCTGCGACAAATTATCACTATCCTCGTGCTCATCCCTGCAAGACAGAAAAAAGAGAGAAAAGAGCGGCTTCATTTGTATTCTGATATAATCCATGCGCTTCTCTTACACGCTAGCCGTCGGCTTGGCGAACTGTTGATTGGTATCCTTGTAACCCGACTTCCACAGACCCTGCGATTTGAGCAGATAACGATGCAGGAACAGCACCAGCAACAGTATCAAATCATAAACCGCATAATGGGCTTTCATTTCGACTCCCAAGATTTTGGCCGTTTCCAAGGGCTTTGGGGGCAGTTGGGTATAGTTTCCCCAAATCAACTTGAACTGGAAGATGCATTTAATCAACACAATGGCCTGCGTATAGGCAATAAGTGTGACCCAGAAAGTCTTTGTGGGACGTGGCAGCGACAAGGTGCCCCAGAGGAAGACCATTATGGGCAGCGGCAACGAAATGACGCTGGCATTGACCACCTGAAGCAGGAAGTGATTAAAATAAATTAGTTCTGATATGAGTTCAAAGTTACCCCAGTTCGAACTCACCTGATTGATGAAGACGACAATGTAGCAGATGAGATCCGTGTTCGCCAGCAGCGCATACCATGAGGAAATCAGAACTTCGACAATTATGTGATGATCACGCTGGGCAAAGTTTTCCTCCTCCAGATTGTATTCACCAGCGCTGCAAGTTGGAAATAAAAAGGGATCAATAACTGTCGAAAGAATGTGTTAAAAGGCGCGTCTAGCCTCGACTAAAGTCAGGCGGTCACTTCTCAGGGGTTTAACATTTTACAGCACTGTTAACTTAACATATGTTAAGCATTAACAGACAAAGTGACAGCCTGACTCTGAGGATGCATGGATTAGTACTGTGCACCGTAGCATGCTACGCAGTCTACATGCGTGTGCAAGTGTGATTTCTGGTTAGGGTGCTCTCCACCTTAGTCGGTTAGATTAAAAACTCATAAGTCTTGAATATACATTAAAGCCAGACAACAATACAAACATACATACTAGCAAAAAACGCACATAGATTGGCAGAGACTTTTAAATGATAATATTGGCAAAAACAACAACAAATGAAATCGGTAAAGACAGCCACAGATACAGTTACAGATACAGATAGAGATAGAGAGATAGATAGAGAAAGACAGAGATCAAGTATAGAGTTAGTATAGAAATATAGAGAGTGGAAGTTACGATAAGAGAATAGGAGAGTTGATTCCTTTGGGGCGGGCTTAACGTAATGCACAGTTACAACAGCAACAACAGCAACGGCTCTATGAATACTTGTAACAGGATAGGTGCTCTATGGAGAGGCGCGGGTCGTGTGGGCGTGGTCAATACCTGTCCACGTGCTCGTAGGACCAATGTTTACTCAGCGATCCCGAACCAATGCTCGCCTGCTGCTGATGATGAGGCTGATATGGTTGTGTAGGATGCGACTGAGCCAGAGGCGGATAATGTTGATGATGTTGATGATGATGATGTTGGGGAGTTTGCTGCTGCTGTTGCCCGCTGCGCTCAACAGATGGCGCTTTAATGCGTATCTCAGGCAGGCCGCAATCCGATTTGCGGCTATATATGCATGTGTGTAAGTATGTTAAATGTGTGTATATTTGTGTAAGTCGGTGTGTGTGTGTGTGTGTGAGTATATCAAAATGCAGAGTATTAAGAAGATAGATGAGAATTTTCATAATTGAAACGAAATTGTTGCTCAAGTTAGATTTGTTTGAGGTGTTTTTAGTACTTAGTAGAATTATTATATTATATAGTAGATATATAGTATAGTCAATCATAAAGTATAGTATGACAGTTTATCGGGTTTCTTTATGATGTAGTTGAACTAGTATGTCGTTTTACTTACCCCTTGGTCGGCGGCGATGAACTGATTGATTGTTTTCTATAAACAAAAATTCAGATGATCAAAATGCGCGCATCGAATGTGAAATGTAAGAAAAAGAAATTAGTAAAGATTTGTCTTTCGGTTTTTGTTTCTCTCATTACAGTCTCAAAGTTTTCTCAATTCTTAGCTCAAATCAATTGATAATTTTATGAAAAATTTAACATAATTTCTTGGGAAATCAAAAATTTGAAATGAAAAAACAATTTCGCGATATTAAATTTAAGCATGGTGTTACATTTATGGGACAAAATGGACGCTACTTGTGAGATGTTCCAAAAAAACGAGTATTATAATCTCACAAGTTTTTGGAATAACCCACAAAGAGAGGGAAATATTGAGCTAAAGTTTTCTTTGGTTTTTTTTTTTACCTAGAGGCTGCTGCATCAACGGTATCTACGGGTATATCGAGGCAATCTTCAATGTCATTGGGTAGGTGTGGCGTACTTGTTGCTGGTGGTTTATCGAGTGGTTCTTGCGGTGAGAGCGGTGTGCTTGTTGTATTTGTGTTAGGTGGTGTGCTATAGTGTTCGATTGTGAGATTGTCTGTTGTTGTTGTTGCTGATGTTGTCGGTGTTGGTGTTGTTGTTGTTGTTGTTGTGTTGGCCAGTTGTGTGCGACGCGGTGTAGAAGATGAAACGGGCTGTCCACCATTCTCATCACTGAACAACACAACATGATAGCGGAAGGTGGTGAGGTGAGTTTCGATACGATATGGTGTATTGTTTGTGTATTAAATTGATTGTTTGTTTGTTTGTTTTGATACATTCGATAGTTGTTCGATATTTTTGTGGAAGCAGGTACACAGTTTCAAACACACGTAACAGAAAAGGTAACATATGCAAATAAAAAAGAGAAAAGAAAATAGAAAACGAAATCAATTTCAGTATAAAAACAATTCAACGCAAACTTTAACAAACGCAAAATCAGAATATATGTATATATCGTATATAGAGTTTAACAATTAATTAAAATGGAAAATAAAATAACGTTCGCTACGACGTTCAGTCTTGTTTTACAAAAAACAAAAAATAAACCCATAATCATATTATAGGGGCGCACACACTCCCCATTTGCAGAGTGACACGCCTACTGAAAATACCTCTCGAGATTCGATTTGAGGAAGTGGAACATGGCAGCAGCACTCGAAAGACCCAAACGATTCAGTGAACTGGATTCCTGGAGACAAGATTAAATAATAGTTAAGAACGTATATAAATTTTAATAAGGAAGTACTTACCTTGAGCGTCTTCTTCTCGCCAGCCAATATACGATTTACGAAGCGATAGTTGCGTGAAAAACGATTGAGACGTATGGTGAGAGTGACCAGAAAACCTTCTAGCAATCGTATAATGGGATTTGTATCGAAATCCTCATCCGAATCCTTGGCCGTAATGTCAGCACTATCGACTTCCATTTTGGACTTGCTATCCGATGTCTCCTTCGAGGTAGCCTCACGTGGTTGTGCCGCTGATAGGACAGCTGATGTTGTTGGCAGATCGGGATGATCTCTGGCTGGCTTGGGACTCTCACGGCTACTGATCGCTTCGTCTCGCTCCTTGGAGATACCCTTGCTGGTCGAGGGGAAGAAATCGGTGGGCGCATCCTTTGATTTCTGTGGGGAACAATAGAAGACCTAATTGAAAAATGGGAAATACTTTTAGCTTTTTTAACATCGATACGCAAAGAACGAAATAAAGCCTAGATACATTTAGATATAGTATAGCATATACACAGTAAGATATTTTTGTACAATAGTTATATGGTATATATAAGATAAGATATTAATATAGAGGTGTGTGCGCCAACTTGTTGTTGTTGTTGTTTGCAGCGCATTTAACTGGTGATATAAAAACGATATTTGTAAAAAAAACACTTGTTGCTTTTTTTTTTTTTTTTTTTGGGTGCGCCAATAAAAGTACTTTAGGGTTTTCTTTAGCTGCACACTCACAACTGGGGGCGTGGCCGGAGGCGTTTGTGCATCAAGCAACGTCTGACTGCGACGACCAAAGTCAAGTGGTTCGGAGAATGTTGACGTTCTTATGCCAACATCACATTCAATCGTATCATCATCATCGTCATCATCAGCATTCATATCATTATCCTGACCAACTGCCGTCTCCTTCTCGGCATCCAATTTGAGAGCGATACGGGAGCCAGGTTCAGAGGCATAGGAACGTTCGCGCATATAGAAATGACGACGATACTCAGCATCATTCAGATCCTTCCAAACCTTTGGTTTTCAAGTGAATTTTGGGGAATATGATGTGTAGGGGAAAGCGCGTAATTTTAAGGGAATTTACAACATTATATATGTATGCTTGTATATATAGTATAGAGTACTTCATGCTTAGAGCATGCACATGGATTAAAAAAATCTCAATCCATTTCCAACTGTCCATTAATTAGAAGAGAACTTAAGTTTTTCCCATTTGCTATACTTACATCGTATAAAGTCTTGCGTCGCTGCATTTTCATTTCGCTCTCCGTGATGTTCTCCTCTTCCAGAAAATCGATTTCATCGTGTATCAGATCCAGCTCAAACTTATCATCCATCTCCTCAAACATATAATAGTCGCCGGCACGTGTAGCTTTCGGAAGGATAATTAAATATTATTAGTAAATTGTTATGAACAGAGCTAATGCTAAGAACAACATTCAGAAGATTATATAGATAGATAGTATAGATAGTTTTGGATATAGTATATGATGGATATAGTAGAAGATATACAGAGAGGAGCACACAACAATTGCAGCTTAGAGCAACAAGTCATGCAGCTTAAGATCTGCTAAAAGATCTAAATATGTATGCATATGTACAAGACTCAGAATGATATTACTGGCGATCTTTATATATATATTTATAGTATACATTGACTAGAGTAGGATATGATGGTATGGCATGAGTGATATCAAATCAAGCACAACGCAGAAAAAACAAATCATAAAATTTACCATGTGGATGCAATTTAATTTCCTTCCTTCTGCGTACTGATGGTGCAGGAAGTGGATAACCATGTTCTATAATAAAATACACACACACATATGTAAATCAATCAAAATATAAACGAAAATAAATTAAAAATCTATCTATTAAATAAAAAGTTTTTAAGTTTTTTAAATTTCATCGGCACGCCGAAGATAAAAGTCATTTCCGAAATAATATTATATAAAAACAATTCTTAAGAATTTAAATAAAATTTCAAGGTATATCCCGAGAGTTTTCTTTACTTCACTATAGTTTTTATACAGTTTTATGGTATTATTTAAAAATTAAGTTGAAAATCAATTGAATAAAAATTAATTTGTAATATATCAAATAGTTTTCAGCACACTGTAGCAGATAAGTATGTAAATTCGATAAGAAAAGTTAGAAATTTTTATAAGATTCCATCAAAACGTAGCACGTATTATACGCTTAGTAAGAAAACATCATAGAGAGATAGAAAGAAACATAAGCCTTAGGCCTAGAGATATATCATATTTTACACTTGTAGCTGCGCGCATAACTCTGATAACGCTTTGAGCATCGATTGGGCAAATCAATGAGATATATATATATTTATATAGACAAACTAGAGTGTTATTTACATTATGTATTCAGTTTTTTTTCTGTTTGTTAAGGATGTGTTTGAGGCCTGCTACACACGACCTCAATGAGTTTTTATTAGCTCGAGAAAAGGTCACGCACATTGAACAAAATCTTTATACAATGTTTCGTTTGTTATCAGTAAAAAATAGTATAAAAGATATAATAAGATTGATCCAATACATGGTCCATGCAGCAAGGCGGGCTCATAGAAGGCGCACATCAGCGACTCCATATAGTAGGCCGTACCAACGGGTCCCCAGCTATGCGGACGTTGTGCATACCGCAGGGCAGCCTCATCTCGGGCGCCGGACAAGTTGCTGGCACGACGCAGACGTGACTGTGCCTCATCCAGCGAGTAGCTGGCATTGCCCATACTCATGTGACGACGATGCAGTGACTTGTGACGCATTGTAACCAGTTCCTCGTGATCCGCCGACTAGGGAAGATTGAGGAAAGAAGGAACAGATTAATCGGAGTCATCAATTTACTCAAGTTGCAGTTTACCACATGTTGCTTCAGGGGCGAATGCTTTATGGACACTGTTTCGTTCCACGATACGGCTGCATTCGTTGAGGATTGACGACGATGTTGACGTCGCAGATTCGGTGTCAGATTAGCCGAGCTGGTCGCACTTGCAGCCATGGCGGTGGCATATGCCGCCAGAGGTGGCACCAGCGTCTGCATATTGGCCACCAGTCCACCATGACTCTGCTCCGATGGCGCTAGGCCCAGTGAAATGCGCTTTGGCTCCAAGAAGCCTTCGGTCAGCAACGCAGACAGTGCCTCCGTGCTGGGTGTCGTTGGCTTCGCAAAAATTGAGTTTAATATGTGATATGAAAGGGATCCAGGCATCACAACTTACTGCTGTTACTCCCTCCTGATCCTTGGTTGCCTTCAAGGTTATTGGTTCCTCCTGTTCATCACTCATCGATTGCACATCCACATAATCCATCACATCGTCGCAGAGCATAATATTTATTTCGGGTTCTATGACAACAGCAGCATCGGCACTATCGACGCTTCCCGTGCTGCTGCTGCTGCTGCTGGACAAGACGGAGGCGCGTGCTGGCGAGGATGTGCCCGAACTGGAACGGTGCGAACTTGGCCCAGTGTCGGGTGTCTGATAGCCAGAGCCCTGACACGAGACAAAGCTACTTTGATGCGCCAAGGGCGCTGCCATTACTTGTGCCGGTGCTTCTGATGCCACAGATTGCTCCATGGGCGTGCGTTCGCCTTTACCAAGTCGAGGATTAATTAACAAGTTAAAACACACGACATACACAACACACTCGCGCGCGTACAAATCGAAACAATTTTCACGTTATACAAAATTCAAAAACGAATGGAAAATTGTTAAACTAAAAAATAAACCAAGGCTGCAAACCGTAAATAATGCATCAAGCAAAGCTTTGAAGGCAGCTAAGCTTATCAAAATTTGCACATAGATGGTATACAGCTATATATATTCTTTACATAATATAGGTATCTCCGCTGTAAGCAAACGTAATTAGTCCAAAATATTGTAAGAAAGCCAAGCGAATCCTTGTTCAAGCTCCCCTAAAGGTTTGCAGCCTTGTACAAAAATCTGTCGGAACGCGAGAATTTTCCTCCCCATTTCGGGTATCGGAGCAGCCTGTACTTCCTTCTGAACTTACCATCGAAATGGGTTTGTTTGTCCAGCGGACGCAGCATCTTCTGCTGTGTGGCACGTATACGTTCCATTTTCCGCTTGATCTTGTGCAGCACCTGCTTCTCATGATCATGACGATGTGCAATCTGTTTCTGTCGCAGGCTCTCAATGATGTCGGCTCCCCTAGAAATGAAGCATAAGCATAAGGAAGCACAGCTGCGGCAATTGCACTCACCTGGAGGCCAGTATGTTGTTCGCCTTGGTGTCCGTGATGATGTGGCAGAAGTAATGCGACTTGAAAATGCGCAACTGAAAGAGAATAAAGGCAAAGCAAATGGCATCCCACAAAAGCACGATATGATGCTGGATTTTCGGGCAGCCCGATGAGTCCAATGCCAAATCCGCATCCTCCGCGGTTAACATATGCTCCTTGCTCACACCGCTGGTGCAGGTGATGCCCAACATGTGCACCAGCCAGCAACAGTTCTGTGTTAGCTCCGTCATAAACAAACAACCGGCCATTTGGAAGCTTGTTTTGATCACAATATTAGACACATTGAATGCCAGCAACCATTTCCAGCGGCTGATGATGGTGTTAATGGGACGCAAATAGAAATCAGATCCCTGCCAGAGGAATATAAAGGCACCAATCAGGTAGCCCAGTGCCAATAGATCGGCAATATTTGTGCCGGCCAGAAAGACCACAGCCAGGGTGAACCAATAGAAGCCACAGAGAACACCATTCTTCAAAATATCCGAATAGTTGCGTATATAGGAGCAAAAATCATGCGTGGGATTATCGAAAGGCACCCGGCCCAATCCTGCAATATCCTTGATAACGCTGCGATTGCTGCCACCAGGATAATCATCGTTTGTCGCATATCGCTGCTCGATGCAGAAGATGCTCTTCTGCCGATTCAATATGATCAGCACAATGAAATCAAAAATTAACTTGGGCACATGATTAAAGTGCAATGCGCCTGGCAGCATGGTCCAGCGTTGTATGCTGTTGCCAAACTCGTCCTTATCCCAGGGATAAACTGCAGGCAGAGGAAAGAGATCATTAAAATGAATATAATAATAATAAAACTCTCAGTTAGCTTACCCGTGCACCAGCTGGGCGGCAATCCAATCAGCACAATATACTGCAACAATATGGAGATGGCAAAGAAAGTCTGGAATATGCCCCACAATTTGGCACATTGCGAACGCTTAAGCAGCAGCAGCACCACCAGCCACACAGCATAAACCACTGCGACAATATCCTGACGATATGTGATGGTTGAGACGAGCGCAATCAACGAGATCTCAATGCCAAACTTATAGAAACCAAAGTTGAGTAGATATTTGATCAATCCAACCAAATCCTTTTCAGCATCGGCTCGTGTAATGTTCTGAAAGAGCAACTTGGGCAGATTGGCCACATTTTCACCGATCTTAACGCGCATCTGTAGCTGACGCAATGAGATCACAGCATGCATAGTAACAATGACCATGTAAATGATATAGGTGCGCAGCAGACGCATCAGGCCACCCTCCAGATTGTCAGCCTTGTTCAGGCCCACCCATTCAGCATTATTGGCGGTCCTATTGTCGGCCTGCAGGGAAGATAATAGTACTTAATAAATCTCTAAGGAATGAGGTGAGAGATCTCCACAACTTACACAGGTAACATTGTATCGTGAGTGCTCCAAGTAACCGATCTGATAGATCATTTTTGATAGCACAATAATAGTGACTATAAACGATATGATGCGACTGATTACCACCTGTACGGACAAGCGGGAGGTGGCGCCCAGCACACAGAAGCCAACAAAGATAATGTGCAGCACGCATACCTCGCTGACGCTGCACACAAAGGCGGCAACATAGACGGCCTTCATGATGTGCAGCTCAAGGAAGCGCCAGAAGACGGTCTTGAAACGCTTGAATATATATTCCGATTTGTTTTTAATTTTACGGAATGAAATTCGCACCAAATCTCGTACTGAAGTCTCAAAATCGGTGGTACCGGCACCAGGTGCAACTGATTCTCCACCGGCAGGCACATTGGAACGACGTAAGGAACTGTTGCTACCACGTCGTTTGGAATGATCTGTCGACTCCAATGCAGTTGTCTCTGTGTGATTTTGTTGCTGCGTCACATTTCCTGTGGGCTGCTGTTGCAGCGAGGCAATGAAACGTTTATGGAAGTAATGCACCTGGATGACAGTGAGTATAACGATAACTGTGGGCGATACCAAATGCAAGAACAGATCCTTAGTTTTGTAACGCTTCAGACCAATATCAGCTTGACTGAAAAGTAGATAAAATACAAATCAGTATAGATTCAATAAAGTTTAGAGAACTCTTTTAGCACTTACAGCGTTTGCGACACATTCAGATATTCCTTCCAATAAGTATCGAATTTATCGAATTGATATGTATAGATCAATATTAATATGGACATGGCATAGAAGATTAGGAACAGCCAAAAGCCGTACATGATCTTAACCCATGCTTTCGACGATGATTGAAAGACCAGCAAAAAGAATAGGAACAATGCCATGTAGCATATACGAAAACCGGTCATATCCTCGCCGGTAATGGCACACAAAAAGATGACCAAAACCAGCAGCCACATCCAGAGACGCACCAATAGATTCTTAATAACATCACCGGCTTTCTTTAGGAACTTTGATGTCTTCTTGTTGTCATTGATGAGGTAACTAGAGCCAGCTGATCCCACAGTTATTTGTAATGGCGCTATAATATCTGCCAATGTGCTATCACGACGTCTATCGCGTTTCTCCTTGAAGAACTGACGCGATGTGACCCAGAACATGAGCACAAAAGCAGTTTTCACTATCAATGGCACACAAGGACGCATATGATTCTCTATGGGTCGCTCGAAGCCGATTTGCTGTAGATTGATGCCCGCTGTCTGAAAGTGGCAGAAGTTAAAGAAAAAGAATTAGTTGATATATATTCAGGGTATTACATGCATTACTTAGGGGATGGGGGACTTACGGACACCTTGGTGGGCAGTTCATCATTGTTCAGATCCATGCCATATATATATTGCGCCACAAGCAGTAGCTCTGCATAGAGCACTATGAATGGACTCGAACGCATCATTGCCTTGCGCTGATTCGGAATCATCCACAGCACATTGGCCCACAGCAGCAGAACAAAGGTCAGCCAGCTGTGATAGACTATGGACCAGGCCTGAAAAGAGATTAAAATAATAAAATAATACTCTATATACAAATCTCACATCTGTTAGACCTACCATCATTAGAATATTGGTGAATATATAACTATTCTGATAGATAAAGCCGCCAACGCTGACAAAACCATATGATATTTGATCCAGTATGGAGGTGGTATTATTTAATTGCTCCGATCGGGGATCCAGTGTGTTCAGCGGTATATCAACGCCACGTGCACCAGTTGCAGCTGCCGATGTCGTCGTCGTTGCTCCTGCTGGCTCCAGAGCTGGTGGCGTGCGCGGTTTTCTGGAGCTATGACGCACCAGCTAAAGAAAATACCAAAGATTTGAGACACGCATAAACAGATCAAGCAAATTTAACATATAATACAGAAAGCGTTATATAGAGAGATAGGAGATATATACAAGAAGTCAGGGCGCAGCTATTGGCTACAGGGTGTTAACAGCGAATTTAGTTTAGTACTCAAAAAATTACTAGGTAAGTATTTTCTGTAATTCTTTTTTTTTTACAATATTTACAGACTAAACCCAAATCACACACATACACATACATACACACAACTTACGCATTAAATGGTGTTCAGAGGGGTACAGAACTATGAAATATATATATACGATATAATACTGATATATTACTGTTAAGGGTAGTCAGACTAAGCATAGCGATTAGTATATATACGATCGATGTTAGACGAAACACAATTAACGTTTACAAGATGAGATAATAGAGTAGTAAGAGTTAGTTATAGTTAGTTTGATAGTTACATAGAGAATATATGTAGAATAACGCTAAAACTAACGATCTAATGTTCAACAATTAGTTAGTTGGGGATGGTAAGGGAGCGCGATAGATAGGGAGATAGGGAGAGATAGAGATAGAGAGGAGTTAGTTTACGTACAGGCGTCGTCTCAGTCGGTTCAGTTAACGTTGCACGCTGTTCACGGCGTAATGAAACCTAAAGCAGAAGAGGTAATAAAAGAGAGAGCGTAAACAAAAATCAAAAACAAACAAACAACAAAAAGAAAAAGAAAAACAATACAGTAAAAGAGAACAGAAAAGAGTACAAAGCGAGTTAGGAGAAGATCACATAAGAAAGAATGCTCCAACTAAGTTTTGTTGAGTTATTTGAGCAGAGTTCCTAGGCTCTTGGGAACTTGTAAATTAAAACACATAAAGCAAGTTATTATTTTAAAAGCCCTTCGATTAGGTTTTTAGGACTGATATTGAAAGAGTTTAGATTGATTAGTTGCTTTCTTGAGTATTTAAGAGCTTGGTAGGTATTATTTCTATAATCCTATATAAGTTATGTTATTGGTAACGGAATATTTAAGTAGAAATACGATATTTTGATAAAGCTTTTAATTTGTTGAGCATTTGGAATGGATTATAGTAGTATATGGTTTATATTATCATATATTGTGGTTATTAGTTATAGTTATAGTTATTATATATTTTATTATAGTTTTATTATTTTAGTTATTAGTTATATATAGTTTATTGTCTTGCATTTTAGTAGATAATAATCTTTCGGCTCTGCTGCACAAGATCTTCGAATCAAAATAGGATCCCTAACTGAGGCAACCCTAGAACTCTATGTAAGCAACATCTGCAGACTATTCTCAGGCACACACACTCTCACAACACCTAAAAGCAATCACACACACACGTCCACACACACACGCTTACACTCAAACGCTGTGTGCGACTTGTTGTGGCGCCTCCACCGCTCGCACTGGCAACGGCAGCGGCACCAGAGCTGCCTCTGCGATGGATTACGCTGCCACCGCCCCCGCTGCGTGTTGCCTGTGACGTAAGCAGCGAAAGTTGTCGATTGACTTTGTTGTTGCTGTTGCTGTTGGTCGCGTTGCCGCTGCTGTTGTTGCACTCCAGCTGCTGTCCAAAGGCGGTGGCAGGCTTCGGCTCCAGCTGAGGCAGTGCCAGGAAAGTGGTTAGTCATGTGGTGTATCGGAATGTGTGCGAAAAGAGTGTGTGTGTGTGTTGGGTTAGATAATCAGAAGTTCAGGGCAATCAACAATAATGATCCAATGCAGCAGTGGAAGAGCGAGAGAGAAAGAGTCGATTCATTTATCCATTGTTAGTTGAGGGAAAAATAGAAAACCACGTGCAGATGAGATCGGGATCGCTCCTCCTCCACTTACCCTTGGCTTGATCAGATGCTTTGTGGTCAGCGCCAGCGCAAAGTAGGCAAAGAACAAGGCAAACGGATTCAGATATGAGTCCAGTGTGAGGGTATTATTGTACAGCAGGATGCGTATGTCGGGTGAGCAATACGACTCGATGAGCGGCTCCAGCCCAATCAGTCTACAGGATAAAGAGAGAGAGTAAGGCATATTAGAAGCGCACGCTTGCATAAATGCAAAGCAACTCACCTGGCCGTGAGGCTGGTGTGATTCAGGTAACCTTGCATCCAGGGCGTCTGATAGGAAACAATGCAAAGCGAGTGCAGCACAAGGACAACCATCACGCAGCGCAGCAGCAGGGCAAACCCACTAAAAGAAAGAGAAAACAAGAGATGAGAGGCAGCACGCAATTGATTTGGATAGTATCAGCAAGTATATCATTGCATCCCCTCCTGCCCCATGGCGACAGAGGAGACTCAGTAGGTCACGCACCGTTGCAGCGTCTGGCAGGTTGCCCAATAGGTGCCCGCCAGCAGAAAAATGAGAAAATAGAAGCCACCTGGCACCGAGGGACGCAGCACGGCGGCAAAGAACAATGTGGCCAGGCAGAAGAGAGGCGCTGTGAATGGAAAGAAAGATAGAGGGATAAACAAAGGCCTTATAGGCTATGGTGACATACAGTAAGAGGAACTTTAGTTTAATCTACTCTACAGAGATTAAAGATGCTGCTAGGCAGCTTATTCCAAAGTTTTCCTTTGACTTGGCTTTCTTTATTTTCTTCTGGTATCTGTCACTTTCTTCTACTCTTATTCTGCTTCCAGTTGCTTCTAATCTTCAGCTTCTTCTAACTACTTTTACTCTTCATTTTCTTCTAGTTAAAGATGCTTCATGGCAGCTTATTTCAAAGTTTTCCTTCAACTTAGCTTTCTCTATTTCCGTCTGGTCATCCGTCACGTTTCTTTCTACTCCTCTCCTTTTTCCAGTTACTTCTACTCCTCATCTTCTTCTAAATTACTTTTACTCTGCATTTTCTTCTAGTAATTTCTACTCATCTTCTTCCATTATCTTCAACTCTTCTCTATCCTTTAATTCTGCTTTATCCGTATCCTGCTACGTTACTTCTTCCACATTCCTTCTATTCTCCCACAATTTCCTGATACTCTGCATCTTCCTCCAGTTCCCACTCCTTACATATTTTGATCAATCCCTCGAAGTGAATATGCTGACTGATCATGGAGACGCGCTTGCGCAGCTGCTGCTGATGTTGCTGCAGTGGCGTCGTTGCCGTTGCTTGTTGCACATCGCCAGCAGTGCTGCCGCCGCCGCCATTGGCATCCGCATTGCTGGCCACCACCTGCTCCGTTTCGGTCAGTTCACCATTTTCCAGTTGCTCCGCGCTGAAGGATTGTGTGGCGAGTCGCTTGACGCTGAGAAATGTGCTCAACGAGGTGACCAGCACAAGTACCTCCGGTGCCAGCCACTCAATGATGGCCAGTGGTCTGCAAAGGAACAGAGAGGGATTACTACTATGGCTAGGATTATCATGTCGCCATACTTACTGCAGATTGATGAAACTCACGAAGCCAATGTGCCGCAACAGACGCTCGGCAAAGGAGCATTTGTAGATGTCCAGTGTGGTGGTATATGCCAGCACCTGCAGTGCAATGTGACCCAGCAGGACGAGCATGCTCAGCGTCAGCAGAATGATAAAGAAGGCACTCACCGAACCCTTGAAGTTGCGACGCGTGGCAAGCGGCACAAAGGGTGACATGAAGAACATTAACAGGTACACAAACGATATGCCCACAGGTCGCATCAGGGAGGCTGCAAGAAGAAGAAGACTTTAGTGACCCGGAGAGAGAGAGAGAGAGGGGGAGATGTGCAACTTACCCAGCACCAGCACGGCGGGCACAACGACGCGCTGCAGCACGAGGCAGGCATAGCTGAAGGCCATTTTGAACTGTTGTCTCTCTATGCGACGACGACGACGACCAGGATCAGGCCCTTGGCTTAGCCCTCAGTCATTCATAAAACTTGCAGGCGCTGCTGCTGCTGCTGTGGAACCGTGGCAATTTGTTTGGCCACCGCGCAGCTGAAAGTGGAAAATAAATTAGAAATTATATGAGCTAAGAGTGAGAGAGATAGAGAGAGAGAGAGAGATAGAGAGAGGGAGAGGAGCTTGGCCAAAAACTATCAGCCCAAACTGTCGCTCCCTGGCCACACACAAATGTGCAGCCACTGTTGCGCCTCTGGAGGACTTGCCCCCAAAAAAACTTTTTAATCTTTCGACTTATAAACATTAACTTGGTTTTAATTACAGCCAAACTGGCAAAAAGGAAAAGAAAATAAACAAACCGACAAACAGGAAAAAGAAACAAACAAACAAACAAGACGAAACGAGTCGAGTCAAGTCAGTTGGGCGCGTCCCTGCTGATAAGCTACCGTGCCACCAATTCCCCTTCCTTGCCCCCCCCCCCTTCCTGCCCCACACACATGAGCATGGTGGGCGTGGCAACAAAGACAGTTCACACGGCATGGCAAACTTGTCTGCGCTTGGGTTGGGTTAGTTTCAATTTTCCTTTTCCGCTTTTCTCGTTTATGTCCTGCGGCGAGGATTGGCCTCCGGCGGGCGGCTTTATTAGTCGCGCTGCTTCCTCAAGGGGGGTAAGAGGTGGAGCGCAGGCAGGGAATGGGCCAGCAACAGTGGCAGAGGCAACGCCTTAAGAATAAATGTGTAATTGACATTCAATGGCGCATTATGTGGCATTTATTTGCATGTGCTTACGATAATCTCAGGGAGGGAAGGAAGCGAGGCAATAGCTATAAGGAAGAAGTTCAACAAGTGCGTAAGGAAGAAACTAGGAAAAGAAACTAAACAGATTTTCCATGTTTGTCGGCAAATACTTTGCAAGTTAGAATATATTTTAAGATAATAAAATAAATCCCTAAAGAATTACTTTTGCTACTGCAAAATTTCTAGCTAATTTGTGAACACAATCCACCAAAAATCAGACACAACAATGACGTCATTTGGCATGTGAAAAAGATTCAAATTCTTCATATATCTCGAGCTAAAATGAACAACAATGGAGACTCACATACATATGTACATACATACATATATGTATGGTACGTATATGTTCTCGGAAACAAAGGCAACAACACTGCAATGCGAATAGATTTGACTTGACATGACTTGACTTCTGACCCAGCATGCTGATGGAAGTGGAAGTGAAGGTTACCCCGAGTGTTGAGCAACCCATGGGATAGCCCATGTCTGGGCTGTCTGGGCTCTCACTCAGTGAGAGAACAAAACCAGTCTAGGCATAGAGAACCGCCTCAGGGGGCGTGTTGAGAGAGATGCAAAGCAACGCGTTGAGTCATACTTAATTATGCGAGAAATATCACAAAATAGTGTGAATATAATATGTATGTTATAAGTAAATAAAAGCGTATAAGTGACCGTGAAAATTGAGGGTGGTTGCTCATCTCTAGCTTTACTCATCTGAGGCCATTTTGATTTCTTGCATTTGTATCGATTTAAATTGTATACTTTATAATCGATTTATTTATTTTCACAGTCACAGTCACCGTGAGTCAATTAGCATGCTTGCTCATCTCTAACGCACTACTCATCTCTGGGCATTGTCAATTTGAGGCAAATAAAAGAGGTATGCGAAGTGCAGATACCCTTTACAATATAAAATACTTATAATATAAAAATTAAGGCAAACAAAGTAGGCAATATGCCTAAAGTCTCTATAAGTGTATTCAGAACAGACAGACAGAGAGAAGGCTAATAAAGAGATGTCTAGAAAAAGAGAGAGTGAGAGCAAGAGAAAAAGCGGGGGCAGAGGCAATACGTCCGGCGAACCGGCAAAGCTCAAGTGTTGCCGCACGCCCTCGCACACAGACAGACAAAAAAACAGAGAGACAACAACAAAAGCGTTGGTAATGAAAAAGTAGTAGGCGCCCCTAAAAAAAAAGTAGTTTAGCAGCAGAAGAGTGCGAATGGCAGTTGTCTAATGGGGCAATAATGGCGGCAGGCAGGAGGGTGTGGTGCGTCGACAGTGACAGCCATAAGTAAGTGAATATGAAGTGAACCACAAATGAAAATGGAAATGGGGGCAACCACAAAACGCTCCATTTAAGTAAATTTATAACTTACATAATTGTTGAAGCAGCAAGATAATCGAAAATAACTTTAGCTTATAAAATTAAGTCGCCTTCAGAGTTATAAATGTTTAAATCTCTCATGCTTAACCCTGTCTCTATATAATGATGAATTTATATATATATTTATGCAGCCTGCTAATTGAGTTATTATCTTGATTACAATTATTTCTCCCAGATACAATAATCGCATTATATCGCAGCTGGCATCATCGCGATATGCGGGCCAACTTCGATACGCTCAATTCAGACGCCTCTTTAGGGGTGTGGCAATTCTGCTTATAGAGGGAGAGGAAAAGTATAGACGAACACGTGTTGCTTCCTCCAACCTCCATTCCAGACAGGCTAAAGCAAACATTTACATAGACATAGACACTGCAGACTTGGAGTCAAATTGTCGTAATCATAACAATGGCCTACTTATCCCCCCCCCTCCTGCTATATCTCCGGAATGCCTACAGATTCTCCAGTTCTTCCTCGCTTGCTTTAATTCGATTTCTGAGCACGCATCGTATTCGCATAAAAAAAACATCTATGAATATCTATGTGCGAGTATTTTCGTTATTCTGAATGGTATGTGGCATATGGTATATGCTATAAGACGAGGCTACACCAGATGGTCTCTGTCAGCGATAGCAAGACCTGTTGTTCCTGCTCAAACAGTATTTTGATTACAATTTGATCTATAGAATTTGTTTATTTTGGTTTGCGTTTTGACTTGAAACATGCATAAGTAGCTAATTTGAATACCCTGTAAATGGAGTGTACATGTGGGGTGTGCTAAGCAACAAGTCTTAGATATTTCAGAGAGAGAGAGAGAGTTTCCAATGAGTAACTGCTAGTCAGGTATGCCTTTTAGTATTTTGTTCCTCTTTGACATGTTTACTTGGCACACATTTTGCATTTACATTGGACATTTCATTGGCATCTTCTTGGGGGTGGCAAGGCAATGCCATAAGTATTCTATGGGTAACATATTGTTATTATGCATAACCACATTAACATTTCTGTGCATTGTAAATGTCGAATTGTCTCGTATACTTGTTTCTTTTTAATGCACATTCTCTCTGGGGATTAATTAGCACTTTATTTTGAATCACAAATCGTTGTGAATTTGTAATAAAGTGCGAAATATTTCAACAACTTGTTGCATATTTATGGAAATTATTATGAAATAAGTTATTATATTGTTTATTTTACACAGATAATCCATTTGTCTTTAGCACATACCGATGAAATAATCGCTTTGTTATTAATTTGTTGCTTTTTTACACTCATTCTTATAGTTCCTTAACTTCCAGACTAATTTCGAACTATAACTAATTGTTAAGCTAAATTATCATGCTGAAACTAACAGGCATAGCTCCTAATATTAATCCCTATATAATTATCTGCCTTATTTTTATGCCTTACTAATTAGTATTAATATATGTCCACCTGTTCCACCTGTTCTCTGGGCTACTGTTGTCATCACCTGTTGACATGCACATTTATCCATCGAGTCATGACTTTCATGACCGACTTCTTGTTAATGCCAGGTCATAATCCATAGGCCACCCGCCTAGTTGACACTCATTTGACAGTTGCCTGTCATTGACACATTCTTAGGAGCCGATGGCGGACACAGAAGAGAGCAGGCAGAAGAACAAGAAAAACTGTTGCGTGTTAGTGCGCCGACAAAGAAAAGGCAGTAAAAGTAGTGGCAAAAAGAGAAACCAAGATTGTAACAGTAGAGTGTACTACACTATGGAATACCCTGCAGATTTGTAAAGCGAGTAATTCTACATTATTCTTCACAGTTTCAATCAGTTATTTTGTATTGGAATTCTAAATTCCTAAGAAATAAAAAAATAATAATTTAATCTAGATTTGATAAAAATTACACAAAAAACATATACGATTTATAACTATAAATTTTATATATAAATTTTATACATTTTTTGAAATTTTAGAGTACAAATCGAATGGGTTTATTAAGTGTATATATTTATATAATTTGCACGCAACTGATATACCCATTTTAAATGTCTTTTTAATGGGTGAGGGCATAAAAAGACATACAGCAGTTAAGCTGACCAATCCCACATGATATACGAAGATGAATGTGCTAGATATGCGTGTATTACGCGCACTGAAAATCCATCTAGGGGCAGGGTAGCAAAGGCTAATGAAATTATATACAAAGAATAGTGGGGAAATTCCTCGTAAAAGTGACAACAACAAAAATATGTTTTATGACAGTCCGAAAAATGTAATGAAATGCAAAAAAAAAATAAGGGATGCCTCACATAGGACATCGGGTATACGATACACACGCCTTCTTCTAAAAATTTGTCACTGGCACCGGCTATTAGGGTCCATTAAATTTCACTTTGTTATGGTGCCGAGCGACATTTAACTGGGCGGAGTAATTGCGAAATTGTTAAGAGAGTCGCGTCGCGAGTCGCCATTTAGCATGCGTGTCGTCCCCGTACGTGTCCTTTTAATAAATTAAAAAATATATATGGTATATCATATATGAATTATGAGGTATACTACGAGTGGAACTAAACACGTGCCCTGGCAGCGATAAACAAGCCATGAAAATGGAAAATGTACTCGCTGTTTTGGCCAAATGTCCGAATGCATCAGCCAAATTGTTTGTCAATGTGACTACGTGGACCTTCTTAATGGGCCCAACATGTTGTATGTGTAATCCTCCCCCTCCCCCCACCACATGCACTTGCTGCAAATTGATGTGCTCGTCCAGTAGTCCAGCAGCACGCACAGTGGGTGTGTGATCTCATACAAGAACTCTCAAAGGAAAATTTGCAATTTCTTTCTTTGCCACACTGTGCCTGAGAGATAAATGTAGGCCATGGTGCGATATGCATTTTACACGTCTTCCTCTTTCTCTATCTATGTGTCTGTCAGAAGGCGGAGACGACAAGCTTACTTGGGTCATTAGTTTTGCAGTAGGTCGGCTGTGCGAGGCGTAACAACTTTGAAATTAATTTCCCTAGTGAAATTCTACGTATTCTATGTAATGTAGAACAGGGAGGGGAATGACACGCTCCAAAATGCAGTTTCCTCTCGTTCTTCTTTTGACCCACAATTAAAAAAAATAATTTATTAGATTTATAGTGACAATTAGATTAATTTTTCTACACAATTGAACCCAACTTCGATCTCTATGTCTCTCCCCTTCATGACCAATTTGAACTGTCACCGACCCCAGCAAAGGAATTACAATTTCTTCTTCTCGACATTTTTTTTTTGTTTTAATTGTTATGAAAATTGCTTGCACAGTGGTTAGAAATTTCAATAATTTCTTATTGCGTGCTGTTAATTTTCCCACTTGCGGTGGGGTCATTGTAACACCGCATAAAGCGAGACAGAGAGAATGAGTGGGAGAGTGGCGAGTCGAGGGGGCCGAGAAGGGGTTAACAGTGCGTGTACTATATATACTATATTGACATTGACAATCATTGCAATGAGCCCACCACATGACGTCACCAGCCAAAGTAGATTAAAAAAAAAAAGAAAAAGAAAAACAAAAAGCAAAACGCGTGACATTGTAGAACTAACCCCAGTAAACTAACGGGACAATTGCAAAAAATAAAACAAAAACCCGAACTATAAATAGCACGAGGGAAGAACTCACACAGAACGTACCATCAGCTGGCTCAATAATCCACAGATTACGACGTTTTACAATACTAAAACTGAAAATGGAAATGCAATGCAGAGTGCCAACTAAAAAATACCCTGCAAATAGTGGCAATAAAAGAAAAATTAATGGTAAAACTAGCTAAAAAAAAACAAATTGAATACAGCCATTATATCTATTATATACAGCTAATATACCCCTTCACTGCTACTGCGCACAGGGTATTGGAAAAAAAAACCAAAGCGCGCTAGCCTATGACGTTGGTAATTAATGTGAAATTAATGGCCAGCAGACACGCGGATTGCACGGATTCCTTGGACAAGGGTGCACTGTGGCGCCACCTAACGCAAGTTGGGGTAGCACCTCAAAAGGGGTGTGCAATAACTTTGTCAAGTGCATTAAGCTGCAAGTGCAAATGTTATTACAACTTGCGCCAACGCCCCAGACAAAGTTCAAGTGGTCGCCCAGACAAGCAAAGGAAGATGCTAATGAAGCAGGTTAAGAGAGAGAGAGAGACAGAGAAAGAGAGAGGAGAAAGAGACCGGGATAGTAGTGCTATAAAGCGCTGATAGCGATTTGTCTGTAGACATGATACCCCAGGCAAATTGCAGCTCAACTTGAGATGGAATAATAAATTCAAATTGGTTTTATATGCAGCTGGTACATTTCAATAAAACCCTTAAAGATAAAAGAGCAAAAATAAATGCTAAAATTACGTATAAACACAAGTTGTGATAAAAAAATAAAAGAACAAATTTATCGAATAATAAGCTAAACAATAAAAATTGTTAAAATTACGTATAAACACAAGTTGTGATAAAAAATAAATGAACAAATTTTTCAAAATATGTGTCAAACGATATTTAATATAATAACGCTTATCTTAAACCTCTATATAACCCTATATAACCCTGCCTCTATTTGCAAATTGTTGATCGGCGACGAAGCGTTTCAAAGGCAGCCAACGCGTCATTGCACACTTTGGATCGACTTCTCAGGCATATCGGTGCCTTCTATACTCGATTCACACACACACACACACACTCATTTTGTAGGCCGAATACTCACACTCACTGTGAATGCAAACAATCACAATAATCGAGAAGAAAATATTTGCACAGCGCTCTCTGTGTACGCATTGAGGCGTCACCAAAAACTAAACTAATCGCGGGGAATTCTCGAATTCTCTCACGGCCCCCAGGAGTGTGTGAGAGATTCATGCATGAGAAACTATTAAATACTATTTAGTATAAACGTACAAAAAGCTCGACAAATTAGCTTTATGGCTATACCATACATATGACATATATTTTAATTTTAATTCAGAAAAATAAAGAACTAAACGTAGTTCAGTGCAAAAAAAAAGATAAGCAAAATACCTTATCTGAAATTTGTGCTATATATGCTATAGATAAGAAAAGTTATCCATAAGTAAAGTGGAATTAACTAAATATAATAAGTATGAAAAATTCGTAATCTAATAAGCAAAAATGCTATATATAAAGCTAGATCTAGTATAAGAGACTGTGAACTCAATTGCCATTGCCACCCACTGTCTAGAGATCTGAAAATAGTGACAAAAATTAAATTCACTATAAGAATAAATAAAAATGCTATGCTATAAATTCGTCACTTAATTAACGCAATTTAGAAACAGAAATAAAACAAAGAGAATAAGAGAGAGGGGGACATGTCTACTATGTAATAGAACAAACTTATAGAACGAGTTTGGGAATGGTCGAGAACAACAACAAAATCTTTAGAAACCAGACTTGAACATTTTCGTCGCTCCAAAAGTATATAAAAAAGTATATAAATATATAATACATATATATGTTCCCATGTAGTCATTTCCGTAAGCGATGACGCAACTGAAACAACGCACTGAACTGTTGTGGAATTTCATTTCGGTTTTTTTTTTGGGGCTCGTAGCACATGAAATTTTTTACGGCATGCTTGGATTTTACTAACCAAATGTTTTCGGGGCTAGAAAACTGACAACAAAACCATCTGAAAACAGGTAAAAACCGAAGGAAGAGAGGGAGAGAGAGAGAGTGCGATAGAGGCAGCTGTTCTCTGTAGGATGCCCTCCGACCATGCCCTTAGACTACCTGAGAAAAGGGGCACCACATCGAAGGAGGTCAGCTGTAGGTGCAGCTGTGCAGATAAGCAGAGAAATAGAACAAGCGAAACATTTTCTTAATTCTCTTTTGAGCCGCAAACGGAACTGGTTCAAGGGCAGAAACTGTCGGAACTAAGCTGAGCGAATATATTGAACCATTTTACAATCAGCTTACTGCAAATTCAATTTCTAATTAAAATACAAAATAAATAAACGAGATTTCAAGCTCATTGCTTATAGAGCACTTTGAGACGTTCGGTAAAATATCTATTCTCATATGAAAAGTGATAAAAGTTCCTTCATCAACTTGCATCCGCTTTTCATAAAAATTGAAAACATTTTTCCCCAAAGATCAAAGCAATCATTGTGTTCATTTCCAAAAATTTCCCATTTCCACATGCTTTTTTTTTGTTATATACGGTAACCAGTCGAAAGTCAAATATGTTGCATTCTATTGAAAAATTCTGAATTGAAACGGAAATGCACTGGCAAAGCTGGCAAGTGTGAATTGGTTGACTGCAAAATACCCTATAAGAATAAATAACTAAATAAAGCAAAGCCAATTAGCTCATAAGCCTCAAAATAAAATCCTACATTGAAATTTATGCCAGAATTTGTTAAATTTTTTAATGTTTGAAAAAATAAAAGGCCTGTCATGCACCCTGTAATTACAGGGTATACCATTTGCAGCGACAGCAAGGGCAACAAACAAGCTGAAAAATAACTGCAGCTGTTGCAGTTTTATAAATGCGCTTGCCTTCCCCAACCAGGCCTACCCAGACTAACCAAGCCTATCTATACGGTATAGACCATACATATATATGCTATATAGTATATCAATATAATGCTGCACCCTCGCAGGCGATGCCAACCAACAGTTGCAACAGTTCGAGCTGCTGCTTGCTGACTTTGGCCAATATAACCGAATTTTGGCCAAGAGGAGAGAACAGGGCAACGAGGGAGTGGTAAATGACTTTTAACGTTGACAGTGTAAACCGCTCGCTGGCTCGAGCAAGCCTGGCCAGCAGCAGATGGGCCAAAACTAATTGCAACAACAGTTTGTTGACGTTTTTCTTTTTCTCTTTTTTTCTGCAAAGGGGAAACTTTGATAAATCACATAAAATGATAGGGCCCAGCCTTAGGCAGACTTATATAGCGTTTTGTGCTATAGATATGAATGGGTTTGTTTTCTATCATCATCGTGGAAGAGATAACAACAAATCAAATGGAACAATTTGAATTTAATCAGGCAGCAAAATGCCAAAATGAAGGTAAACCAAATCAAAGGCAAAAGTTCGTTAATATTAACAATATTTTTGGTTTAATTTTAACCCAATTCCATCAATATGCCAGCAATATTATCATCTGGTTCCTTTTGACTCATACACAAACAAGTCAGAGAGTCATCAACATGAAATGAGTACGCAAAGATCAATAAAAAAATATGCACAGAGTAAACAACAATTTGTATATGATTAAAATACAAAAATAAGAATATAATTTGTTTGCACAAACTTGAAAATACCCTGTAGAAATAAGAAAAGTTTTAAAATATAGCGTAGGAACAGCATAAACTAGAAAAATCTCTAAAATACAAATTGAGATGCTTCTAAGAAAAAAACATTCGCTTTATGATCTCCATAATAATCTGTATATTATTTCTAAAGCGAATAATTTCAATCTTATTATCTCTCAGGGTCTAGCTAATCATTGCAACGTCATACTACAAATTTAAACATGACGTTATATTCGATTAGCAGTAATATTTATAATACTATTCATATAATACTATATTCTATAGACAATTTTATTAAATTATAGCTTAAATTGCCAGTCCATATCGTCCACATCTTCTATACCCTCGATGGGATCAGGCGGAATGAACTTAGATTTTAAAACTTCTTGACCATCATCGCTAGCGGGATTCTTGGCCACAACCTGCGTCTGGCTTGGCTTGGCCAACCCAGTGGCACCAGATCCAGATCCACCACTGGCAATGGCATAAGCATTGGCTGCATGTGCATTGGCAGCACGGGCCAAGGCAGTCACATCGGCAATCCCAGTGAAATCATTGTAACGTGCACGTTTATTCTGCATCTTGGTTACCCAATATTCTGTGGCACGACGTCGTGCATTGGAATGGATGCTTTCGGTTCTGCCGCTGCCGGTGCTGCTGGTGGAGCTGGTGCTGCTGCTGCTGCTATTGCTGTTGGAATTGCTGTTGCTGGTGCTGCTGTTGCCGGTAGGGATGTTGCTGTTGCTGGTGCTGCTGGTGCTGATAACAGTACTACTGTTGGCGCTGGTAGTACCGATGCCTTGAGATACACTGCCGCCGGATCTTAAGTTAAGACCGTTATAGCTGAAAGTGTTAGGCTTGACAGGATTAGAGGAGTTACCACACGTAGAAAGGAGGACATTGAAGTTCAGGCCGTTAGTGTTGGGGGCGTTAGGCTTAAGGATGCTATACCTCTGGCCGGTCATGTTTGAGCCATTGCTAAGGCCGTTAGGGTTCAAGCCGGTTGGGTTCATGCTGCTAGGGTTCAAGCCGATAATTCTAAGGCCAGTATTACTCGGCCCAGTATTGCTCAGCCCAGTATTGCTCGGCCCAGTATTGCTCTGCCCAGTATTGCTCTGCCCGGCATTGCTCTGCCCGGCATTGCTCTGCCCGGCATTATTCTGCCCGATCAGACTAGAGCTGTAGCTGGTATTGTTGCGCATGATTAGGTTTCGTATTGCATCTAGAGGGTAGGTATTGCCCTGAGTATTGCTGGCAAAGTTCCCGAGATTTTTCCAATTAACTTGAAGGGGCATTGTCTTATGCTGCACTGGATTTAAGGGCAATCCTGTGTTATGGGTTCCTGTATTGGGACGTAATGCCTTCATACCCTTCGCCATTGGATTCTCATCCAATTGTTTGACTACACCCTTTATTGAGTTCTGATTGCGAAATTCATAGACCAACGGATAGATACGCTGTATGGCAGAGTCAACGGCAGCGACTGTGGCCGCCGTAACCGTTATGCTGCCCGTGGAGAAGATCTTGAGTGTTGCCTTCAGATCACGCATGCGATATGTAACACCCGGATGCAATTCCGGCTCATAGTTGGCATCAACACGATGTCGTTCAGAGAAATTGAATATCTTAATGGCCCACGGCATGCTGCAAGTGCCCAGGACATTGAAGATACGAAACTTTTGAAAATGCACAGGGAATCCCAATTTACTCAAGCAACGGGCAAAGCGACGTGCTGCAATCTTGGCCAGCGATTCCGAGGTGGCACCCGTTATGGTTATGCGGCCCGATGACCATATCGAAGCCGTTGTATACGGACGACGCAATCGCATTGTGACCATACCATTCTCACGCCTGTATTCCACATTCGATCCATTCAATGCAATCTCGCGCAGATTCAGATGGCAGCGTACGCTGAATGAGCACACAACATTGTTAATCACAATGTCCAGTTCCGGTATTTCCTCCTCATCCGCATCCGCATCCGCTTTCGATGCAGATGCAGATGCATCAACGGAGGTTGCTGCGGCTTCTCCTGCGGCTTCTCCTGTTTGCTGCTGTTACTACGTCGGCTGTGGGTGTTGCTGCGGTGCTTGCGGCAACTGTCGATTGGTCAGCAACCACAGCGATGGTTTCTGCTGATGCTGCTGCTGTGGGAGCTGCTCTGGTTGCCTGTTCCTGGGCTAAGATTAGCGATCGACTATCATTGAAGAGCATTTCACAGAGGGAAGATAAAAAAACAAAAACAAATTTTCGACTTGGCTAGAGGAGAGTTCCGTCTGTTTGCATTGACTAAACTCGACTGAATCTTGATAGATGCTACGGGCTATACGAAACAAGTTCAAATTGTCACTGAAACCATAACCTACTAGATTGTTCCATGTGATTAATTTACAGTTACAAGTACTTCAGTTCTGTATTTAAGGTAAAAGATAATTTTGAAAAAAAAAATTTTTCTGAAAATTTACCTAAATTTTCTGAAAATTTACCTAAATTTTCGGAAACTCGAAAAATTTCAAAATGTTGATTTTGTTATTTTTGAAACGTAGAATTGATAAGAGTGCCAAGACATAAATAAAATGCCATTCCTCGAGAAAATCGCACGAGTTTTAACAAAGTTATGATGGTACATGGTTCGTCTGAGGACGTTGCATGTGTATTTTTTGGTCCACTTTAACATGATTTTTGACCCAAAATTAAATATCGTTTAAAATCGATTTAAATGCTTTTTTAGTACTAATATTGACCTCCGCTATCGATTAAAAGTGAAAGCTCGCGATTTAAAATTTTGAAAAAAAAATTTTTCTGAAAATTTACAGGGGGTACCCTTACCTACATTTTCAAAAATTCGAAAATTTTCAAAAAGTTGATTTTGATATTTTTGAAATGTAGAATTGATAAGAGTGACAAGACATAAACAAAATGCCATTCCTTAGGAAAATCGCACGAGTTTGAACAAAGTTATGATGGTACATGGTCAGTGTGAGGACGTTGCATGTGTATTTTTTGGTCCACTTTAACATGATTTTTGACCCAAAATTAAATATCGTTTAAAATCGATTTAAATGCTTTTTTAGTACTAATATTGACCTCCGCTATCGATTAAAAGTGAAAGCTCGCGATTTAAAATTTTGAAAAAAAAATTTTTCTGAAAATTTACAGGGGGTACCCTTACCTACATTTTCGAAAATTCGAAAATTTTTTAAAAGTTGATTTTGTTATTTTTGAAATGTAGAATTGATAAGAGTGACAAGACATAAACAAAATGCCATTCCTCGAGAAAATCTCTCGAGTTTTAGAAAAGCAATGCACCTTTATGTATTTAATAGCAGTTTCAGTTTTAATTTATGTACAAAATCATTAAAGTTGTATTGAAATATAAATATATAATCAGTATGCCGTATATTCTCCCTGGTATTTAAGAGAGCGCAACAATAAAAACAAATCAAGTCTGATAATGTCACCGAGTCTAGACTACGCCTATCAAGGGGTTGTCTGGCGGAGCCAAGTCCAAGCCGCGTCATTATTGATTTTTAAAACTATGAATAACGAATCATCGCTAAGAGCAACACGTAATCGTTGCACAATTCAAGAATTTGTATATATATATATAAACAATTAAAAAACCTATGCGTCACATGTGACAAACTTATCAATTAACCCTCGTTTGATCCACACACACACACAAAAGTGCAGCGACATCTATCGGCTAAGTGCAGCTCAAGTGGGCAGATAAGCCGGCATACATTTCTGCTTTCTTTCCATGCTATCCGACTCTCTTTCCTCCCCTTTACTTATGCTATGACCGTGACTGGGTCAACTTTTATCAGCTGAATAAAAAAAAGCTTAGGAATAAAAAAAAAACAACAACTACAGCGAAACCGTTACAGCAGCTTATCAGCTCAGTGAACGAAAGCGAAAGGTGAGAAAGGGGAGCAAGAAGAGCGCAACCAGAAGATTGATAAGTGCAATATAAACAAAGTTGTTGCTTTTGTTTATACGTATCTATTTTTTTTTTGGCTGCTAAATTCGAAGAGAGCGAACAAGGCATAGGCGAGAATATGTTAATGAATATATAAATAGAACAACAGCTGCATAAACACAACACGAGAAAAGGAAAGTGAGAGAGAGCAAACGCAGAGAAGACGAAAGAGGAGCAACAATGCGAGCAGCGAGTAATGCAGAGCAAGGGCAGCTTGTAAAGAAAGTAAAAAAAAAAAACAAAAATAAAGCAACAACTAAAACAATTAGCAAACATTCATCTGTTTCTAAAAATTAAAATAAACCTAATTTAATTTTCAATTCTCGTAACAAAAAACACATGCTTAAATATGCTTAAAATGTCTCTAAACAACACACAGTTGCAGCTGTTCGTCTGTGTGTGTGTGTGGTTTGCCGATTAAAGCAGACAACCACAAAAAAAATATACATGTAATAAAAAAAAAGTTAAAAACAAACAGCGAACGAAATCGCAAGAGAAGTTAGAGGAAACCGAAATGTGGATGAGAGGAGGAGAGAGAGGATAATGTCAAGCAAAAAACGCCGTAGTATATGAATAAAACAAATCAAATGGCGGCTTTGTTGTCACTTGTTGTTGTTGTGCTTCTTGTTTGCTTTTCGCACTTTTATTGTTTTTCTTTTGTTGTTGTTGTTGTTGTTGCTTGCGGCGGCGGTAGCCGTCACTGACACTAGACAAAATAGTAAAACGCCGCCACAAGCAAACACAGAAAAAAGAACAACAAACAAAGCAACGCAAACGCAACGCAACTAGCATGGTCTGATAGAAGAAGAAGGGGCAAGGGGTAAATAATATATTTGTAGCATGGTAGAAAAATCGCAGTCAGTTAAAATCGTATCGATTCGAGCACAAACACTACAAATAAAACTTTAAAGAGCCGTCGAATCTCGCAAAGGGTTACGTGTTGCTGGCCAATTAGCATGGCAGAAGGCCTAAATAACTAATATGCCTGCACACACATGTGTGTAACACACACACACACACACACACACAAACATCATTCTGATACTAGTAACTAGTTGCTAAGGTAGAAAATCATAATCACATACCACATTTGCATAAGCAGCGCGTTGCGCGCCTATAAAACAGCAACAATGTTGTAGCAGCAGTCACAATAGAACACAACAAAACACAGAAAATCGCTTGCGATTTGGCTTTGCCTTTGACTTCGGCGTTTGCTTGTGCCTTTTGGCACTTTCTATTTGATATTTGAAATGCGCTCGCCAAATATTATTGAAATTGCTTTGATCACTGTATTGCACACTAGCAGCTGCAAATACGCACGCACACACACACACACACTCACGCACGGTGCACAATTTTTAGTTGTTGTTATACGGGCCGCTATTATTAACTCTTTGTGTTTTTTGTTACGATTTCTGTTTCGATTTTTACAAAAAACACCCACGCGCAAACACGTCCGTTCGCCTTGCAAGTTAAACGCGTAATAACATCTGTAAACAGAGTCGGCATCTGTTAATGTTAATTCTGACTGTTAACACCAGTGCTGGCAACTTTAGCAGTTTTCCCGCCATTACTAGTATTTACATGTAAAATGTCTAAAAAACCAAGTAATCTTGATAATTACATTATTGTTACAAATAACTGCTGTTTTCCAATACCAACAACAACAACCAAATTATTTTATCTTCTTATGTGGTTATCGGGAGTATCGATAACCGCCCTGTTCACTTTAACATCAGCCCAAACTATCGCTTAATAACAGCAGCTGTTAACAGCACAATGTTAAGTAACATTCGATTTTAATCGTGTCCGCTATGTAAAAACTGTGTGAACGGCAGTTCTATTTAGTCAGTCTCTAAAAGGCGATAAACTTTGACTTTCAATCCTATTTACAATGTCGGAATTACAGGTAATTTAACTTTAAATAAGTGATATATATGGTATATACGTAACACTTTTACTTATGCGTCGAACCAGGAATTTAATCAAGCTGCTGAGGATGTGAAAAATCTGAACAGCACGCCGGCCGACAATGATTTACTGGAACTTTATGGACTGTACAAACAGGCCCAAGTGGGAGATTGCAATACTGGTAAGTAAAACGTGTCCTAAAGTGAACAGCAGGAAACTTATTCATATTCGTATTGATTTCTTCGTCTCAGATAAGCCCGGTTTCCTGGACTTCAAAGGCAAAGCCAAATGGGAGGCATGGAATAAGATAAAGGGAATGACCACAGCCGACGCCCAGACGGCATACATCACCAAAGTGAAATCTCTGATTGCTTCGTTGGGTCTAAAGTCCTAAGCAGCCAACGAGCGTTTTTAAAAAGATTCTCCAAATGACACGCATTTTCACGCACATAAAACGCACAATTTTCGAATAATAAGCACAAAAAACACAAAAATAATGGTATAATGCGTTTACAATTTCTTTAGTCAAAAGCAGGAATGGATATATAAATACAGTAAATACAGTCGTGCCTCGCTATAGCGATTTGCGTTGCATGCAACGCATCCATTTTAACTAAATTTCTCTACAACGTCGTCTTAGTTCGATTCGGCTGGGCCATGAGAGAAGCTCAACTGTATGAAAATAATACATATAAATATGTATATCAGCTATATATGTATATCTTTGAATATGCTACAGCTATTCCGTTTAGCTGAGCGACTTGGTTGGCGACGTGGCGACAGTAGATTGCCGCTGACGCTCGTAAACCTCGCGCTGCAGTTCACGGAGATTTAGCTCCAGTGTCTCCACGACGTCGAAGTTCATTTCCTGACGCGCCTGCTTAATGTAGCCTTTAATAATGTTGATCTGCTCGATTAGGGGATCGTCCACGGTTGACTTGGTGGCAGATGCTTGTGGTGCTGACCAGTTGTTCAACGATTGCAAATCCGACTGAAAGTGTAGGATAACACTATGATTTCTAAACACGAGCAGAACTATATCCCAGCTATACTTACGCCCTGGGCAAAGCTGCGATTCTCTGCGCTGGCACCAGTTTGAGTATTTCCACCCATACCGGAACGCTCGTACGCCTCCATGGCCATGCGTTGCTCTGTCATGATACGCTGTTCTGTTTCCATTCGCTTGCGTTCTTGTATCTGTTTGATGAGTACTTCATCCGGTAGTGGTGGCAGTGAAAGCATGCGCTCCTTGATCGCATTCACGCAGCTCAATCGAATGGCCTTCTTTAGTGCCTCCTCTCTGCTGCCCGGCTCCGAGTGTATGGTCAGTATACGTTTGCTCCGCAAATCAATCGTTTCGGCAATCTGACCAATTTTTCCACGCAATGCACCCGCATCCGCAATGGTAAATATGGATTCGCCATCATATAAACTATTCACAATCTTTAAATACATGTCCAGATCGGGTGCGACCTGCTTCTGTAGCTGCCGAATTTCCTCGTATACCTGCGCAAGCAGTGGACGGCATGTGCGGCTCTCGTGCATATCCTGACGCGTGTCCAGCAGCCACAGACAATGCTGGCAAAGGCGTATGGCGCGGTCCTCGTGGTGCTGCATCTGCTGAAGTGGCTCGCTGCGTGTTGTAGACAAACTGGCCAGTTGCACTAGAAGGAAGTCAAATGTTTAGATTAAACTACTATATATTATATTAAATACGTTTGCTTACTTGCAATCTCCAGCTGCAGAAAGTGGGAGCAGTCATGACACATGATGCCTCCGCAGAGTCGACAATGATGCTGCCGGCGTGCAAAGTGAAAGCTCTTGGCACAGTTGGGACACAGTTTCACGGAGCTGCCGTCCAACCAAGGCACTGTCTGCTGTTCGTGTTGCTTGCGCTGCACTGCATCGGTGGGCAAATCCTTAAGCAAGCGATGCAGTCGTATAATTAACTTGTTCGTCTCACTGGCGTAGCGTTCCAGGCGTGGATTGCGCACCGATTGAAAGTAATCGAAGTGCGAGCGCTCAGCGCCAGCACTTTGCTTCGTCATAAAGTTGTAGACATTGTTGCGTGTGCTTGCGTTGCTGGTCCGGGATCCGTTGGCACCACGTGCCCCACCAGTAGCACCCGCAGCGGCGGTGCTGCTTGCGGCAGTCGCACCTGCTGTTGCTGACGCCGGCCCGCGATCATCATCAAAATTGTTTAGAATCTTCTTTTTAGCTTTGGTAAATATATCCTTGAATACAGACTTAAGGGCATCCTCCTCTTCGGCATGTTGGCGGGCAAAGTGCTCGGTAAGGAAGTCAATGGACTTCAAATCAGCACGGCAAATAGGGCAAAGAAAACCCTCGAGTATCTCATCCGAGGTGGCACTGGGATCTTCATCGCTATCGAAGGGATTTCCAGACATTCTGTCATTGGTTGCCAGTAATGAGTAAGCGATATAATCAGATTACCCCTTTTGTGGGTGTGTTTGTTGTGGTTTGCGTTTTGGCTTATTGCACCATTAATGGATTGCACACATTTCCATTTACCTTTAGTTTATATTTTATTGCCAATTTATTTCTTAACATATGCGAATTTTAGTACACAACATTCAATTTTTATTTAATTTTGAACACAACTCCCCCACTGCTTCTGGCCTAGCAAGATAGCAAGTGCTTGCCATTCACTTGTTTACGTTTCTGCATTAACAGACATAGTTAACAGCGCCTCTGAGAAAAGACATGTTAATGTTATTTTGAAAAGATAAAAAACAGAAACATTAAATTCCATTCACTTTGTGAAACATTACATATATTCTAATTCAACATGTTATGAATAATTTAAAAAAATTGTTAGCGCTGCACTTCTTCATCATCACTGAATTCATCGTCATCCTTTGATTTTTTTGATTTGCGATCCAATTCTCGGGCAAATAATTCCTTAAAAGCATCGTATTCTGGAACTGTGACATGACATATTTTTGTAGCAAATGATTTTTCAGATGAATCTGTAATCTGATACAGCCTGTGATTGTTAGTTGGTTCATCTGGATCGGCTTTAAGTGCACGCGGCTTAAACAAACCCAAACGCAGGAGGAACGTGTGGCGGCAGCGCAGTTCATCCATTGGCAAAGATAATGCCGCAGACTTAACGATTTCAGGCACATCGAGACGCATTATGTCCATCATATAGTTGAGCTTCTCCTCAATGCACTGTTCCGATTGTGCAAGCAAATCGGGACTATTCATCAGCACCTTCCAGACATTTTTGTTGGTTGATAGGCGACTCTTGAGATAGCTCGAAAGGGAGAGCAGTTGATGAGAATTACTGACATCTAATAGTTCGGGATATTTGGTAAGTAACAGATGCAAAAGATGCTCTCCAAACTGACAGGCACGCCAAATCTCCAAACTCTCAATGATACGATTCGGGGTCCGTTTCAAAACGTTCGGATTCCCGGTGACAATCCTCAAGAAACTGGTTGTCTCAAGACCATGATTTTGAAATGTCTCGTGGGCACGTTTCCACACTTCGGGTGTGTAAATCGAAAGGGTTGGCTCCATCTTGACGGCCTCATCAATGTGCACCTGCTCCAACTGTTTCAATTGTGGCACAGCAACTTTTGCTGCAAACTGCCGTAAGGGGAGACATTTCAACTAGAAGTACATAATGTTAATTATTTTCTAATGAATAAATTCACTTTTTATATATGAAGAGACCTGTTTTTGTTGTTGGAGCACATTTTGTGTATTAAATAATAATTTCTTCAGCATTTTACACTCTCTTCTTTGATAACAAAAACAATCAACAGCTGTTCTGTTAAGTTAACAGAAACAGCCACCTCTGTTATTGCGAAGTGTGTTACAGCAGCCTGCAGCCCTTGAACTTCATCAGTCAGCTGCTAAACGTCGTCAAAAGCCGCGTTTGTCTGTTTATATATATTATTTATTATTTATATTATGGCTATAAGCAAGACAAAACTGCGTGAAAAACTGGCGGCTAGTGAAGCGGCAAAGGTTAACACAGCTCAGCTGGAAACGTGCAACGATGCCTACACGAGCGGTGCATTTAACTACCTCCGGTTCTTGGTTCATCTGCTTGCGGCAGCACAATTCTCTTACGGCATTTACTACTATTTATTTAAATTACACTGGCCCAAAGGACTGCATGAAGAGGAGGAGCTAAAAACACGATGGGGCGGAAAGTTCAAATACCTCACATTCCTTGATGTGATAATTCAAGCCGTTTATCACACTCTGGCTTTGCTCAACGACATATTTGGCAACAACGCAGTTACTGTGACTTCCAAGTCAGTGATTCGTCAGTGGAGGGATTACTTTTTCTCCACATTTGCATTTCCAGTTGCCCACAATGTATGTTTGTCATTCTGGGTTATCTATATGTGGGATCGTGAGCTTATATTTCCCGCAGCGCTGGATGCAATTTTTCCCAGGCAAGTTTGCCAGCTGATTTAATGTTATAACTCGATATTCAACTATTTCCTTTGTAGCTGGCTGAACCATGTGGTGCACACGAATGTTGCGCTCTTGGCCATCATGGATATGTTTACTTGTTTCCGGAAATATCCCAGCCGCTTGGCTGGCATCACCGGCAATGTGGCCTTCATGCTCCTCTACATTATTTGGGTGCACATCGTACGTTACTTTAGTGGCCAATGGGTTTATCCCTTGCTGGAGGTTTTATCGTGGCCAATGCGCTATGTAATGCTTGGCGGATTAGTTGCATTGAATTTGATATGCTATTTGCTAGGAGAGTCCGCTAACCAGATTGTCTGGGGACCTGAGTTCAAGCTGCTACAGGAGAAAGCAAAGGTCAAACAAAACTAGAAAAGCAATCGGTAATGAACTTTGAGCAAATGACAAAAATTAAAATTTGTTGACTGTGACGTCTGCCCAGAGGCTGCGGTACTTACATTATTAAATGATAAATGTATGTCGAAATTATTTTAAGAAACAATAAAAATCAAGTGCTTTAAACCCTGTAATACATATATTTGATAAAAAATCGAATCAAATAGCGCGCGAGAATCTGTTCGGTGTTATCGATTACAAAACATCGATTGATGGAGAGTATACCCAGTAGAAAGCCATTTATAAACAAGTGTTCTATTAAATCTAAACTAAAAACTACTCCTCATTATGCATTTAAAGTTATTAATTACTTTTAAGCAGAAATAAAAATATAAATGAAAGTATAAATTAATCGCATTTTTAATAGGATGCGAATTTCCACAACTATTGTCGGCATAAACATTGACAACTCTGGCGACGGCAAGGCAAATGAAAATTGGCTAAACAGCAAGCCGAGCAAACACAATGGAATTGTGTTAACGTTAACGTACATGTAAGTGAAAACTATACAAGTTGAAGAAAACATGTAAATGCTGTGGAAAAAGTTGCCGAATTCCTGTGAGTATAGTTTTTCAAACGGGCTTTGTTTGTTGCTTGGATTAATGTGTGTGTGTGCGTTTGGCGTGCGGGTGCAAGCGAGATAGCAGCATTTGCGTTTGTGTTGGTATTGATGTGGTGCTGCCAACTCGATTATTGCATTTGCATTCGTATCTGGCAGCGACGCACAGCTGTTTTGTTGATTGTCAACGCAGTTTGAGATGCACTGCACAATCAACGGGATTGCGTTGTGCCTATCTACATTTTTAAATGATAATTGTAAATGTCTAATCGCTTTAATTTTTTTGTAGAAAATGCCACACGCGTCGTCGCCAAGCTAACTACTCTGTCTACCCTCATCAACATCAACGGACCGCCGCCGCCGCCGCCAGCAGCTTCCACCACCTTGCATTGCCATTGCCATAGCCATTGGATCACTTTTAGCATTGTATTGCATCATTCTCACTGCCAGGAGGGAACCAGGAGCAACAACATGCCCATGAGTGATGTGGCCGCAGCACTAATCTACACGGATCACGGCAACGGAGCAACAACGAAGCACTCGAAAGCTCTGCCATCTACAGCAACAACAACAACAACGTCCACACCAACCGGAGCATCAGCCGCCAGTGCCGGCTTAACATCATCAAACATGACCAACTCGTCTAAGACAGATGTCATTGCAGGCAGTGCTGCGGCAGCTGCCTCCCAACTGGGCAGCATGTTGGCACCAACTAGTAATTTATCTCTAGCCGCTATGCAGGGCCAGAAATGGCAGCAGGTTTTCGATCTGGATAAGATGATCAAACAGCTGCGTTCAGCGGAAAAGACACAATTGCGCGGTGGTGGTGGTCCTGGTCGTAATGGACCCGCAGCCGTTGGCGGCAATGCAGGAGGAGCAGGAGCGAATGACACAAAACAAGGTGTGCAGGTGCAACGTCTCAATGCAGCCGACATGGCCTACTATGACATGGTGCCCAAACAGGCGACGCGTGACATTGTTGTTTGCAACTCCTGCAATGGCAGCTACACCAAGGCCGGTTTCAATAATCACATTGCATTGCAGCATCCCACCATCTGGGATGCCATACCCAACAAGGTGAGCAGTGGCGATGCAGCACATCAGTCGCGCTCCATGGCGGCAACTGCATCCGGTGTGTCGGCGGATAATAGTCAGGATGGTATACGCGATCCATCGGAACTGTTGGGTTCACCTACCGACACATCGGCCACCACGTCAAGCTGTTCGAATGGCTCGAGCAGTTCCGTTGTTACCGTAACCACCAACAACAACAACAACAATGCACATGCCTCCAGCAGCTCGACGTCATCGTCATCGACGTCATCGCGTCACAAAAGCAGCAGCAGCAAGAGTAGCAGTTCCTCCAAAACCAGCACTAGCACAGGCAGCGGGAGCAGCACAAGTCGTTCTCGTTCCAAATCATCAAAAAATCGCCACCATTCGGAATTGCATCACAAGGTTGCTGGTGGCTCCAAGAAGAGCAGTGCCATAGCTGCAGCGGCGGCAGCAGCAGCAGCCGCCGCCGCCGCCGCACCACCTGTTGTCAAGGATGAGCCGCAGGTGCAAGCTGCACCGGCACCTATAACGGTATTTTCCTCCTCATCGAATTCGTCCTGCTCAATGCCACCAACGCCAACACTATCGATGCCTGTCACTGGTTCCAGTAATGGCAACGATCACAGCAGCGTCAACTATTTACCCGCCACGACTGCGCAACTGTCCAGCCTGTTGGATGAACCACAGCCAAATAAGAAGAAGGTAGTGTATACACTGCGCTATAAACAAAATCTTTTACTTTTAATACTCTTCCTAAGCAGAAAACAAAAGCATTCAAATATACTAAATGGTTTTCAAGTTGGGCGACCTAAGACAATTTTTAGAAATTAATAAAGAATTTTGTGATATTTGTTTTAATCTGTAAATTTGCTATAGTTCTATATAATATCTATATCTATCTATATCTATAGTATCTATATACCCATAGTTAATTTTTAAAACGAGAATAGTAGGCTTTGCTTAAGCTATTAAATAATTTAAAATCAGTATTATATCATGTTTTCTCACAAGAATTCTAATGTCAATCAATCTCTTCTGGTACAGCTCAAAGGTGCCACATCGGCGGACAACGCGTCGCATCATCGTAGCAAACCCGCCAAGCAGGAGAAGCAGCTGGCGCCGCTCTACGAGCAACAGCAGCAGCAGCAGCTGAGCGAACTGGATCAGGCCGTCTCCTCAATAACTGGTCATGTGAGTGTAGAGACGCAGCAGCAGCAGCAGCAGCATCAACGCCAGCATCAGGTCGATCTGTCAGCCGTTACTGAGGATCCACTGCCCATGCATAACACATCCGATGATAATTCCAACTCGCTTACACTGGACGATATGCTGGACAGCAAGTTCATCAATGACATTCTGAATAACGTTGAGGCAGACATACCTTTTGATGAGAGCGCCCTGGATACATCACAGTCACAATCACAATCCCAGCAACAACAGCAGCAGCAACAGCAACAGTTGCCCATGGAGCAGCATGCGCAGGCAACGAAACGTTTGCGTTACGACGATGGCAGCATCAATGCTGATGCCGGTGACTACACCGCAGCGCTCTACCAACAGCAGCTGCAACAGGTGTATGGCGAGGAACAGCAGGCGGGCTCAGAGCAATCCCAACTGACCGCCATTGATGCAATGCAGCTGCAGCAACTAATCTATCAACAGCAACAGATGCTCGAGCAAGCCGAACAACATCAGCAGCAGCAGCAACATCATATGCCCATGGAACAGCAGGATCAATTGAAGCAGGAGCAACTGGACGCGGATGTGGCAGCGGCACAGCAGTTTAGCGTTTACAATGTTCCCTCACTAACCGATGATGCCGAGGATGCCACTGGCGATGAGCATATGATTCTGCCAACTATTTACTACGATCTAACAGAGAATAATCAGGTGTCTGTGCTGGATCAGCAGAGTCAGCAGCAGGCTATAGCCGAGCTTCTTACACAGGCGGGCTACGATAATGTCGATGTGAATGTGAATGTGTTGCAGGCAACGGCGGCGGCGATGCCAACGGCAGATAATGTGGGCATGGTCAATCATTTCAATGATGAACTAAACGATTTTGATTTTACCAAATTGGAGACTGTTTGCGCGGAAGCCAACCACACAACAAAGACTGTCAAGCTGGAAAACAACCAGCTCCAACAACAACAACAACAACCATTACAACAACAACAACAACAAGCCAACACATACCATAGCTATGAGAGCGAGAATTCTGCCCAGCCACATCGCCAACTGGTCAATGCCAAATATCATGATGATAGCACCTACTTTAATATGACACTATATGCGGGCCCGCCACGTCCGCTTGCGATGAACACATTCGATCTGGTCAAGTTACCCAATGGCATGGGAGCAACGCTGCGCAAGAATCTGCTGATGTCACGGAAAGCGAACAATAGTTTACTCTCGTTGAATGGCAGCAGCGGTGTAGTGGGCACTTTGGCTCGTCCACCGCCGCCGTTGCCCGCATCCTCGTTGCCCAACTCGCTGAACAACTGCAATGGGAATGCATCGACGGTAGCGGGGCAACAGTGGCAGCAACCACGTACAATTGCTGCACATGGCAAGACGATATATGCCCAAAAGTCAAGTGTGATTTCGCAGGAGCGCCTGAGGTGCAACAAGCGGGCGCTGCTGAGTCGCCTGGGCAGCACCAACAGCAACAATGGACTCAGTATGACGGTGAAGCGTCTGAACGAACTGCTCTCGGGTAAAATTGTCAAGTCGGAGCGGGAAAAGCTGGATAAGGCAGAGCAGCAACATGAAGCCAACGAACAACAATTGCAACAGGAGCAACTGGAGCAGCAACAAAAGCGTATGCATAGTTTCTACGAAAAGCGTCGTAAGTTGCTATCGACGCGACATCAGCGTCATCATCCCACGGCCATCGGCAGCAACAGCAACAACAGGCATTTTATGATGCGACAACGTCCGTTGCATTTGCCTCTTCAGCTGCAAAGTGGCGGCGGCGGCGCGGCGGCGGTGGCGTCAATGCCATTGGCAGTCCAAGTCCACAGCAGCAGCTGCTGAAGAAGCAACTGTTGCGAACGCTGTCGGACAATAGCAACATCCTTGCCAGCGGTGCCAGTATCGTTGCCGGAGGATTGGTTAGCGCAGGAGTCGGTGGCAGTGGCGGTAATGGCAACGGCAGCGGGAATCCTTGGAAGAGTAACAGCTCCACGCCGGGCAGCAACTCGACGGGTAGCGATCTAATGCGCGTATTTGTCTAAAAATCTTGTAAACGAGAGGCAAATGCCAAAAGGATTATAATAATTATTACGATTATGATTATGAATAGAATTATGATTATGTATACGTAGAGCTATGTTAATTATTTTAAATTTTTTAAATCAATTTTTTCATTTTTTTAAAAGTGATAATTAGTTTGAATACTTTGATTGTATGTAGTTCTTTCTCTGTTAATTAGAGTATGCACTACGTTAAATATCATTTCTGATTAAGTTAGACAGCATTATGTTGATAACCCCCTAATTTATACAGTGTAAACTTTTAAAAATAATATACAAATATATATAAATATGTATACAACGCATGCATAAGTTTAAAAAGAAAAACGTAAATTTTACTAGGATTGGGAATAATCGAATTCAGCGTTGACAGTGGAAACAGCTTTATGTATCGATAGTTCTATCGTACCTACAATACAAAGTGCTATCGATATACACATATTATCACGAATCTGCCGGTGAATTGTTTGTGTCGAGCTACGTGTTTGTTTTTGTGCAATTAATGCACTCAAATAGTGCAATCAATTGGTAAATTAAGAAATTAAGGAGTCAAAAAAATCTCGTCGGAAGTACAAATTTCTAATTGTCGCCTTATGCATGCTATAGGTGTTCCTAACAAGTGGTGGTCGTAAAAATGCGCACAGCCACAGTGCAAGTTCTGCTGTGCGTCCTGCTAAGCTGTCGATATACCCAAGGTACCTTATCTCCCGACAGTAAAAGCAAGTCCAAGAACAAAGAGTCCAAGTTCTTGCGGGGACCGCAGGACAATGATGTATTCAGCTTGGACCTGGTTTCTCCCCAGCCGTCCCCAAAGGATATTCTCATGCATCATGAAGCTTACTACAAGGACACGGCCTTAAGACATTTCAATGGAACAACTCTGGGCTATGTGACCCCAGTAAGGACACAACTGAAGAAAATAACTATAACCTACTAATTGTTATTTACCCTGCAGTGGAATTCGCATGGCTATGACGTAGCCAAGATCTTTGCGAAGAAGTTTGATATTATTTCGCCAGTCTGGCTACAAATTGTCAAGCAAGGAGACGACTACGCAGTAGCTGGAACACACGATATCGACGCAGGCTGGTTAACCGATGTACGTCGCAAGGGCAAGATACAGCAGCAGCCACAGATACGTACGGTTAAAAGTAAGAAACGCATTCCTTGTCTATACCAACAGGCTCTGAAAGTTTTTCTGCTTTCAGTATTTCCACGCATCATCTTTGATCACTTTACTGATCGTGATATCAAGCTCCTACTCAGCGATGCTCAGGAGCGAACTAAGCTGAATGACATGCTCATCAAGACTTGTAAAGAGCATGGATTTGATGGACTTGTGCTGGAGGTCTGGTCGCAACTCGCAGGTCGAATTGATGATCAAATACTGTACACAATGGTGCTGCAAATGGGTACGAGTGCGTCTATAGATATAATACTATACTAAATCCATGTCCACTTACTTATAGCAAAGGAGCTGCAGAAACAGCAGCTGCGTCTAATCTTAGTGATACCGCCGCAACGAAAAGACACGCCCAATTTGTTTGGTGAAAAGCATTTGGATAGGCTGTACAAGTACATCTATGCATTCTCCCTAATGACCTACGACTTCTCGAGCTTGCAGAGGCCTGGCGCTAATGCTCCACTCTATTGGGTGCGACGTGCCGTCGAGCACATGGCACCTGCTGGTTGCCATGACATGGAGGTGAAACGATCCAAAATCTTGTTAGGCTTGAATATGTATGGCAATGATTATACGCCAGATGGTGGAGGTCCGATTACTTTTGGACAATATTTAGGTCTGGTTAGGCATGTAAAGAAGCATCTGACTTACGATGAGCGCGATGTGGAGAACTTCTTTGAGATCAAGTAAGGAAATAATGAGTTCCAACTAGAATATCACACGATCACATTTAAATTATCTTTCAGAACTGAAACAGGTCGTCATATTGTATTTTATCCGTCGCTTTATTCCATCAATGAACGTATCAAGCTTGCGCAGGAGCTGGGAACTGGTATCTCTATTTGGGAATTGGGACAGGGATTAAATTATTTTTATGATCTCTTTTAAACGGGTAACTTTCCAGTCATAATAAAGTAAAAAATAAAATTACATTTTATATTTAAAACTTTTGTATACTTTGACGAGTTATCGATAAGCATTGCTTAGTTTAGTGTGATCGCAACTTACTGGGCTTCTTCTTTTAATCGGAGTATGTGGTGGTTGGGCGATAGACGGTAGCAGTTGAAGCAGTGTTAATAACGAAAAAGAAATTCAAACTGAATATCAACATTTGTAACACTTCATTGGAGATAAAATATGACAACAACAAACGGAAATATAGTATCTCGGATATTTATCGTGCATTTAATCATATTATGAGACATTCGCAAGAAAAACCTCCATGAGATCAGCACATTAAGTTGGAACCAATTTAATGGCTCATCAATTCCAGTAAAACACAATTCGTCACATTATCTCACAGGAAATCAGTTGTCACGGAATACTACGAATGAAAGATATTATTTCTGAAGTCAGCTTCTTTGAACTACATGAATATTTTCATGGTTTTTATTATATTTGTTTTCTCATACGCGTGATTCATACAACATTGCGATATGTAACTATTTAGCATAAGAGTTGAAACAACTGCATAAATTACAATACATTCTCGTATAATTTATAATAATATATTTACGATTAACAGCAACCACCTAATAGGAGTATTTGAATATAGTCTAATGCTTATATAATTCGTGTTTTTATATTTACAATTTTCCGTTGTTTGGGGGAACTATACGAATATGTGTGTCTAAACTATATTTATATAGTTGAAGCGCAGCCACTGATTTATAAAATGTATACAATAATAAATAAATATGAAACAATACTAGTTGATTTTGTTTATAAATAGGACAGAGGACATGCTTTCAAATTTGGCTAATGAGAGTTGTACGCTATTTGTATTTGTATATCGTATAATGCTAGATATGTTTATATGCCTAATATATATATATAGGGAGTTTTTCTATGTAGTATGTACAATTTTTATAAAATGTTTAAATAAATATATAGAATTCGGCAATATACAGATATTATAAAATACTTTCAACAAATTTTAAGTCAATTTAAAATTGCATTACTAAAATACTTGTTCAAAACTGTTTTTGTTTTTGACGTTTTGTGGAAAACAAATGCGGAGCGAGTGGGTAGATTGTTTTTGACTGGATAATCTAATATCTCCATCAAAATTATGTAATACTTATGTTTACGTATAGGCTTTAGAGGCTACTTGGATTAACTATTTAACTTTTGATTAGCGTATTTTCCCTTTTAGCTGATTTTTTTTTTAACTATATCCGATTATTTTCGGGGGAGACTTTCGGCACACGATGCACTGGGATTGTCTAAGATTTGTTGCTGGTTTTGGTTACTTCACACACACACAGCTTCAGGCGGCCGCATGTTTGCTGTGTGTTTGTGTGCCACGGCTGTTGTGCGATGTCGATGATGACACCACAGTCGACGATGTTGCTGCCACAGGTCGCGGCTGGTAGCAGTTGAGATTGGCGGAAATGCGACCGAGGGCGGCGGCCATGCGATTTGGCAGCCGAAACAGTTGCTGCTGCAGTTGATTATGACGTTGTTGTTGCCGCTGTTGATACGTCTGCTGTCGGTCGTTGTTTGTGCCGGTGGCACAATCACGCAACTGTGCCACAACCTCCGAGTGTTGCACATACGAGACACGTATGTTGACCGCATCATCATCATCATCATCCGCATCACGATCACTGGCACTATCGACATCCTCGTAGTAGGAAAAACCCGCTGGGGGCGGTGGTATCGATGGCGGCACTACTGGTGCAGGTATTACCGGCACCACCTCAGCCGTCGCTCCTGCCGCGGACTATATGTTGGAGTAGAACGGTGCTGGAGTGTGTGCATCGCAGGGCTTGACGCGCAGCTTCTGCTTGTAGTGATACTCCTTGAGATAGCTCTTCAGGCGACCCGGCAGCTCCAGCTGATTGATGCCATCATATGTGGTATTTGATACGATGGTAGCACGTGACAGCTGCTGCAATGAGAATGTTTGGCGGCGATGCAGCGGCATTGTTAGGCAGGGCTCAAAGAACATCACACACGAAGGATCCTTGTAGTGTTCCAATAGGCCGGTCACTGTTAACGCCGTGAAAACGCAGGGATCGTGGCAATCAAAGCTGTATAAATGAAGAAAGTGTAAGTTAGTTTAAGTTGTAACTAAGTTGGTTGTGTGATTGATTTAGCTATCACATAATCATGACAACTATTAGCTTTAATGCATCTGGGAAACTAACCTGAATTTGTGGCCGCTCTGCTCGATGCGCGCATGAAGCGATCGACCATACTTGCGGAATGTGACCGAAAATAGGAACTCTTCCTGTGCAGAGTCGCGTAGCAGGAACGTGCCCTCTGGTTTGCCCTCGAGCAAACGCTCTGCCTCATAGCGATCCATTTTGCCCCAATAGAAGCTGCTGTTTATAATCTTCTCCAAATCTGGCACCAGGCAATGCATGAAATCGATCTGGGAATGCACTGTAACACCAGCTCCATAGCTATTCACTGCCGTAGTGGGTCGTCGCTGTGTGGTGTCGATGGCCAGCGGCAGCAATGCTGCAGGCTCTGTGGAGGCAAGCAACCTGATGTTGGGACCCATGGTGACCACAGGCGTGGCTGCTGTGCTGCCGTTGTTGGTGCACACAGTGCAGGCGGCGCCCTGCGATGGTTGCGAACTGATGCGTATAATAACATCCCCATGTCCATTGGCGGGCGCTGCCCAAATGGCCAGTTGACTGGGCTCTGCCACAGCTACCGAGTTGCGTTGACGTTGACGCGACACTGTAGTATTGTTGCTATTGAATGTGGGCGGCGTTGAGCGTCTGTCGACGGCAGCAGCAGCGCTACTGCGTGTCTTGCTGCGCGACGTTGCTGTCGTTGATTCCTTTTTGTCCTTGTTGGCGTTGTTGCTGCTACTGCTGCTGCTCGACTCCAGCATACCGCGTAGACCTCGCAAGGCATCGCGACACTTGCACTTGCAGCATCGTCGCTTGGACGTCGCTGCTGTTGTGCTCGTCCCGACTGCGCCTAACGACAAGGCTTTGCTGCTGCGACTGCGACAACAGCTGTTGCCAGCGCTGTTGTTGCTTGGCACTGAGAGAAGAGAGAGAGAGAGAGAGGAAAATTAGTTAAATTAGGTAATTACCTTTTCACAGATTGTTTCAATTTGCTGTTGGGATGGCTGCCTCCTCTGCTTACCTTGTGTGCGTTGTGCTTCACTCGACAACATTTCGTTGACTGACGGCGGCTCCAGCACCTCGCAGTACTCGACGCCTTCGGTGCTGCTGCTGCGGCTACGACTGCGACGCCGACGCAGCAACGACGATGTTGCTATTTCCGACTCATCGTCGTCGTCGTCGCTGGCATCGTTGTTGATGCCGGTGGTGCCGATGAAGTAGACTTCGTTATTACTATCGTCGTGCAATTGTAGCGATTTGACCGCAGTCGACGCCGACGCAACGCTTCCCGCTAAATTGCCATTGCTGTTGTTGTTATTCACGAGTTGTCTTTCGTTTGTTTTTGGCGCTTCCGTTGAACTGCCCGCAGTTCGTATCGCACCTGCTGCTGCCCCCGCTCCAGACACAGTTGCTATCGTTGCTGCTCCCCCAGCCGCGCCCAGTGTCACATTCACAATTTGCTCATTTGCATTGAGCGTGTCCACCGCAGACGTTGCGGCGCCCTCGGCAATAGCCAATTGGTCTGACTGCTCCACACTCGCTACCTGCTCGTTGCCATTCTCCATTTTGGCCAATTGTATTTTAATTATAATTCGTCTCACACTTCCCTCCGTATCCACAATTTCCTCTATTTCTTCCTCCTGCTGCCGATTTTCTTGCAGGCTGGACTCGCTGTGGGATTTGCTGACGTTTTGGCTGCTGGCAACGACGACTTCTCTGGACGACGGCTTGCTCAAGTAATGACCCATTGGAAGCTGTCTGTCTTTTACTTAATCACTTTCTCGCTCTTCTTTGTTTTTCTGCAAAAAATAAAAGACTCTAATTAGTTATGATAAAATAAAAAAACGACAGGAAAATTAAATATTTAAAATTGTACGCCATTTTGCACTTAGTTGCCAGAGTGCTGAAATTTAAATTGCAGCTCAAATTTTAGCATTGCCAGATTGAATTTAGCATTTCGTAGGCGTTTCCACTTACATTTTGTAATTGCAACTTTTTAAGTAGTAAAACATATATGACTTAATAGTTGATATTGCAAGCAAACTAGTTTATTATTAATCAACATTTACCATAATTAAGTTAATTTATATTCTCACACACAGCCTGTCAAGTCATTAAACTGTCACCGAGTGTGAAATGTCTTGACCTACAGCAACAAGCGCAGCTATCGCAACTCCTCTATAGTTTTTCCCCGACTTAAGTTGAAGTTGGATTTAAAGTAGTTGCTGCCTCGGCCTCTGCGATCAATTAAAAACGCAATTGCAGATAATAAGAACCCCGCATGCTGCTCATGCTGCCAGCCGCCCCCTCATAAAATGCACTTTGCATGCTTTCTCACACCACTTTGCTGCTGCTACTGGTTCTTCTTCAGATGGTTCGCTCCCCCACGAACTGACTCATGCCGAGCATTGCTCAAGTAATGTGGCCATTAAAGAGAATGGCGGCGGCGGCGGCGCACATACCAATCCCACGCATTGCGAGAACACATCTTTATTATCCCCACAGTATGCGCGTATTGCTCTATTTTTAGATTTACCCTGTAAATGGAAATGAAATCTATGATAATGCCATATGTAGTAGAGCTGACAGCTCGTTTTGTGGGTCAGTTTGCATCATTTCACAAATCATTGAAATTGTAATGAAGAACCCCCCCTCAGTACTCACTCACCAGCGCTCTCATTTTGAGTGGGAGTCGTATTCAAGTCTACACAGTAAGCGTTTATTCATTGGAAAAATAACGTTTTATTGATAAGAACTGGTGGTTCATTTGTACTTTGACTGTGATTCGCTCGGTTGTACTGCCCCAATTTGTCTGTCAGGGATTTGGTATCTGAATAAGTCCTTATCGCGAAAAAAAAATTCGTAGGTAATAAGATGCGTCATGTGGCACCAAGGGCGTGCAGGCCTTGCCAGTGACTCACCAGATCGCGAGCTAGTGAAACATTGAGTTCCCCAAAAAAAAAAAAAAACAAAGAAATTTCAAACCAACCATATGGGGTTGCTAAGCCAAAAACTACGACCATGAGTTTCTAGTAAGAAAACCAGTCATAACGGTTATTCAGTCAAGCAATTAGATCACCACAATAGCCTGTCACGATTTATGGCGTAATTAGGTGTAAAGTAAATGCAATAATAGTAACATTTGCAATTACCACAACACATTTCAATTTGGCTTCATATCAGTGGGGGATCTTAAGAACCAAACACAAAGTAAAACAAAACAATTAGAAGGAATCACCTTTTTTTATTCGTATTATTCATACGTTTATCACATTTAGCTGTGCTTTCCCTTAACCGGGGGAAACTTTTTTCCAGTATAAAACGTAAATATATCAAGTTTATAAAAAAATACAGCTACTGTTTAAGCAAATGACTATCCATTAATTATAAATTTTGCCAAAGATCATTGACATTTGCATTAATTGCATATTAGATTTTTATAGCTTTAGCTTTTTCTTATAATTTCGATTTGAACTTTGATAGCCTTTCAGAATTCAAGTTAATCGTGAGTCTTCCCTCTCTATATCGTAATAAGCTAAAAATTCCACTGACATCATAATTTCACAATTGAAAACTTCATTTCGTTAATTTCTGATCAAATAATCACTGCGGTAATATATATACATACTATATAAAATAATTACCAGCATGGACTCTCATGCACCCAATGTTTCTCGGAAAATTGTTGTAGCTCCTGATTCGCTCTAACAGTCCACTAACCCCCGCCCCTCCCCATGGGACGACCACATCCCGCATTTTGCGCTTTTGCGCAGCGCAAAATAAATTTAAAAAGAAATAAAATAAATGAGAAAATAATGAAATAGAGCTCAAAGTTTTGCTTCCCGGAAATGCGACACGCCATCAACGGCAGCAGCGACAGTATCAACCCAGAACCCCCCGCCCGCTCCTCCACCACCATCACCATCACCATCACATGACCAACGCTCCATCGTCGTTGTTGTTGAGCTTTTGACAAGCTTCATTGGGTTTTTAGCCAGAATTCGAAATGCGAAAAGAAATGTAATTAAAAAATTTACAGTTTTAGTCGGAAATCCAATTCGATTGGCATGCACCGTTAGCCATTAAAGTTCAATGGCGCCACCATCTATGGTAGGTAGTATATAGCACGTGCTATACCGACCTTACCCAATGAACTCACCTGATCAATATGCAATGTGCGCATATGAATCAGACATATGACACGATCTAACGTTTTTATTGGAGAAACCCCGATCGGACAATTTCTATATTTATTATCGATGATGATGAAATCGAGGGGACTGGTAAGAAGCAGATAAAACCGCATAACATAATCGATGCTCCCGCCTTATAGTCCAGGTTTACACACTGTGTGAGTGAGTGTACGTAAACTGCTAAGTAGGTAGACGATTCGTTGCGACGAAGTATGACTCACGGTCGAAGAAGGTGTGAGACTCAAGAGGGTAGCCTCCAGCCTGTCTGACGGAGGGGTACTACGTGCAGTTCGTAGCCGGCCTGGCGTTTCGAGGGCCCGTCAACGTTTCATACCTTTTTTTTTCCGCTCGTTTTTCGCTTTGTTACCATGAGTCGAAAGCAGCAAGAAGCAGGCTGCAGACAATGCGAAATTTCATCAGAAATCCAAATACAGATAATGATCTAATACAAAGCTTGTTCGTGGTAAAAAAAAAAAAAAGTTGATAAACGTTTCGACAGAAAAACGGGTAGCTGCTAAGGGGGTGAACGAGCTGTCCCCCAGTATACATACATACCTAATGGTATTTATGCTATAAAATTATACATATATATACATATACTAGTCATAACTCTCTATGACACCTGCAACAGAGCTCTGGCAATATATTTGTGCGGTTGTGCAATAAAATAATCCGATTTCAATATAAATTCATGCTATATGGTATTATTAGTTAGTAGGAATCTCGATTACGTTCTTCGATTTCAGTTTTAGAACAATTCCAGTGAAAAGTTGAGAAAAACTTTAGAGTATTTCAAGTATGCACAATAAATCATCGCAGTTACAGAGAAGTTTCATGCTGAAAACTTTGCTTATTGCAATAGTTGGTTGAGAGGGAAGTGGGGTGGGGTATATTGTATAAAGAGTTGACAGAAAACTTGAGAAAACTAAAACTAAAAAAATACAACATGAAAGTATCTTTTGAATACGAATGCGAATTTCCCAGCACCCACTACTCACTTCCTTCATCCCACTTAAAAACCTCATTTCAGTGGGCCAAAGTCGTATTTTGCGAGCTCTCGGAAAACTTACAGTTCCCTACTCCACTCCATGCCGTGGCCCCATTGTCATGTTTCTTTTACGCTGAAACTGTCACAACAAAACCAAATGAATTGCGGTCAGTGTGGGGGAGGGGAGAGAAGACAGACAAGGCAGGGCATAGGCACAGGCTAGCTGGACGGATGAACGACAGAAGGAGAAGGAGTAGGAGTAGGAGGAGGAGGTGCTGGCAAGTGCAAAACCAAAGTCAACTTAAATAACAAAAAGCCAATGGGAAGAAACCTAAACAATGAACATGGTGTAGTGGGGGATTGGGGAAGGGAGGGGGAGGCCTGAAGTAGGAACTGTACGCGGAGGTGGAAACAGGCTGAAGACAACGATGGATGGGATCAGAGACGCGGCGAAACGAGACGGGCGGCGTAGGATTTTTAAAGCGAATTCAATTACTTTTTGTTGCCGCCGTCGTCTGGGCTATACCCTTCTCCCATTCCCTACGTCTTCCACTTTGCTTGCTTGTTTCGTTTCTTTTTTCGCTTCTCTCTTTTCTGATTTTGTTTTTCGTTTTCATTTTACTCGGAATTCGCAAATGAACTTCGCTTGAAAACAAAAATCACATGCAAAGCGCGCAAAGTGCCAAAGGAAGAGGCAGAGAGAGGAGCAAAAGGGGGGCAGGGTACGGTACGACGGTACGGAGCGTTTGCCTGAGAAAGTGTATTTCATTTTTGATATTTTTTCGCAGGAAAATTGAAATGAGATTTATTTATTACGTTTTCCATTTTGAATTTGCGCTCTCTCTCTCTCTTTCTCTCTTGCGCTCATCCCAAAGGTATTTGCACAGTTCGCCTTCCATTCATAGCGCTTCGCTTGAAAAAGTATCTACAATCGAATGGCAGATACATATGTACATGTATAGTATATATGTATTTGTATCTGCCAGTCTGTCTGTCTGTCTGTATGTGCACGTATTTATGTTCATAAACAATTCTCAAAGCAATTCGGCATTCGCATGGCAATTTAATTAGCAATTCCATCGAAATCAACTGTTCACCCACACCATACACGCACACACACACACACACACACACACATAAGAGGGGGTTCTCACTTAAGCTTTTTATTTTTATCTTGAATCTCTCTAGCTCTCTCTCTCTCTCTATCGCACCATCTTGCCTCTTATCATGTGCTATGCCGTGACTGATATGTTTTTGATTTTAGGGGGCTCTATAGAGAAATTTGAAATACCCAGAGAAATCTGATTGACGTGGATAAACACAGTACGAAATGTAAAAAATAGAAAAACAAAAACAAAATAATCAAATCAGAATTCCCACAAGATTTCATTGTTTAATTGAGATTATTTATGTACATATGTATGTGCAATAAATACCCTGTAGTTGTTGGGAAAATAACAAAAAGTTTATATTCCTAAATTTCCAAAATATCGACAAATTTCAAAATAATCTTTTAAGCTATTCTTTAAATGTAGAATCACTCAGTTTGTTAAAACATAAACAAAATGTCATTCCGCGTGAAAATCGATTTTTAAGAAAGTTACGATCGGTGGAAAATGAGGGTACCAGGCCTGTGATGTCTAATTTTTTGACCACTTCGACATGATTTATGGGCCAAAATTAAGTAGCGTTTAAAATCGATTTAAACAATTGTTTTATACTAACGTTGACCCCCGCAATCGATTAAAATTAAAAACGCGCAATTTTAAATTTACAAAAAAAAATTTTGTTGAAAAATCATAGGGGGGACCCTTGCCTAAATTTCCAAAATATCGAAAAATGAATCTATTGCAAATTACCGAGTCTACGGCAAGGTAGACTTAAGCGGTAAAATTATTATCAAAAACAATAAGCTCTTATTCCAGGGTATTCAACAGTCGAGACCACGTCAAGAGTTATTTTATAGCTTGTTATCGCTAATTTGGGCAAGACTTCTTATCAAGGACACACGACTTTCGCTAGAGCATTATAGGGAACACGCAAAGTATTATTTGACATATGTACATAAATATATGTGGGCAGTGTGTAGAAATAATAATAATAATATTAGCAACATTAACGTGAATTGCGGGAAATTCCAAGAAACACACTGCGACGCAGCAAAAGGCTCTCTCATGATAAATCCGCCCTACGCCGTATGTGCCATATGTACATACATACATATATGGTCGGGTCTATACAATAGAGAACTCATGAGCGTTTCTTGGAAAATATGCACACGGTACGGTACTCACTCTCGCCTCGGTGAAGTCATGAAGTTTTTGTTTTAAAGGTACGCACACACACACACACACACACACACGCATGTGCGTGTTGTTGTTGTTGTGCGTTTCTGATTAAACGAAAGCACTAACAAAATTTCAACTTAATTTGTGCGCTACACTTAGTCCAGCTACGGAGAACGGCGACGTACCCTGTCAAGGTTGCTCAAATATACCGATGGGATGGGCCTATGTTTATACATACTATATACACACACAGAAACACGCACATGAGACAAGTTTTGCAACTTTTAGATAAACATCTATTGTGTACACATATTTCCTATGCTAATGATGTAAAGACTCGATTTATGAACATAAGCGGATAAAAGAGACAGCGAGAAATGCAGAAAGAGAGAGAGGGGAGGGAGAAAAGTTTAATATGCTTAAACTAACGGTGCTTGCTCAAAAAAAGTTCAAAGAACAGAAAAGAATCCAAGCAAAACGTATAATTTATGAGAATAAACTATAACTATGCTTGGATATCTATTTACATTTGAATCACACATTATTTATGCCTCTAAAGTTCTTAGTGTCAGCTTAGACCCCTACAAAGAGGATCACAAAATCCATGAAATACACTCGAAAATGTCTTTAAAACGGAATCACACACATATTGAGGTAGGTTCCCGGGAATGACGACTTATCACACGACGCAAATACCAATTTAAAAGCCCCTGGGTGCTTTGTAATAGTACTTTAATTGGGTATGTATGTTAACTTAATTTATTAGACATACATTTTAAATAAAATGCCCTTATTCACTTTTAAGGGCAGCCCCTTTTAAGACAACCTTAAATATTCCTAGCATAAACTCTATATTAAATGAAAACTAGGCGGTCTTAAATTGTTTATAATGTTAAAAAGTACCTATCGTTATTATGTGTCTTTTATCCAACGTAAGACAACTTTAAAAAAAAACTTGTTATATGACAGCTCAGCTGTGCCTACTAACACAACCGTTTATAAACAATTTAAAAATAATAATAATAACGTATAGCTAGTACCTTCTGCTTTAGCAGACTGCAGACTGACGACTGAATTTAGTACTGGAGAAATGTAGAAACAATATTTGAAAACATGAAATAGAAATAAATTAGTCGTAGAGATTAAACTTTATAAATTTAACGATTACGATTGCGCTACCACCACCGGAAGGCGATAGGCCAATTATCAGCTGATGACCGTAGACTATAGACCCGCAAAATACCAGCAACCAAGCTATAGTACCAAGAATCTATATTATATGTATAGTACATGCAATGCGTTGTGTGATTTCCAGGGAACTCTGTGCAAAGATAATCATATAGCGTCGACGCCACCACGTTTCATTGATAAAATTACTACGAAAAATGTTGAAACTAAATTACGATTGCTAAACACCCCCCCCTCCCCCACACACACACACGCTATAAAACATTCGGAAAACTAGAGATGCCTTGGTTAGTTAGGGAAAATCGTGACTAATCTCTATAATTGAAACTATAACACTGACTATATATGTTTATTGGCCCAATATAATTGCTCCAATTACGATAAGGCACGCACATTAGTATCGATTTTACTAACGATATTTCAATGAAACATATTGTAATTGATGTTTACAAAACCACAAATAACCCAAGTTATTGGAACTCATTTCTCAATCACACACACATAATGAGGGGAATGGGAATTAAGAATTCAAGATCGTAACGAGTGAGTGCGCGTAATTAACAGTTATAATCGGTAGTTCGGTGGAAAAAAATAATAATAATAATTGAGTGAACTTGAGAAACCGAGAAAAGCTTGTGACTTGTGTATTGTATAGAGAAAATCACAGTTCCCCCAGTGACCGTTAGTCAGATCTGATAGCACAAATACAAATACAAATACATACACACACATACCCTATATAGAGGCTTATCAGGCACACAGAGCGTTGCAAAGTTGAAACGAAATTCCAAGAACAATCAAAAGCGATTCGTTTTTCATGGAAATGGAAGGCAAATATGTGCACAAGAGACGGGCTGACAACAGAGACAGAGAGAAAGAGAGAGAGAGACCGGTCGGGGGGGTGTGTGGAGTAGGTAGTACGGAACGACACGGGGCCCAAGATAAAAGAGTAAGCTGGAATTGAGACAACTTGGTTAATGTTTCCCGCTGGGGTCAATGGGAGTGGGGGGGGGCCAGGCTAGGCCAACAATATGCATGTATGTATCTTCGCTCTGTTAACTTGGCAAATATAGATTAGGTCGTCTCTTGTTACGAAAGTCGAACAGCTTGTGGAACTTGAATTGGAAATTAGCATATAACAACTACTTAAAACCTGAAAAAAACCAAATTGAACCGGTTTTTATTTCACCTTAAGATTTACTACGAAAAAACAATTAAACAAACTATAAATGAAATAACAAACAAACAAGCTAAACGAAACAAATGAATTCCACTCGACATCAAAATTGAGTGTTTTGCCCACATTTCACTTTTGGCATTGCGTTTCAATTGAACAAATTCACGCGAACAATTAACAATGATCTCGCCAAATGAAAAAGAAAACCGAGAAGAATGACAACAAAAGCAATGAAGAGGAGAGAAGGAAAAAAAATACATCAAATTAAATTTCCACGAAATCTGCACGTAAATCGAATAACAAATACACTAACAACGCACAATAGAGGGCAGCAACAACAAGAACAACAACAACAACAGCTACAAAGCCAACAACAAAAGCAGCAGCTGAGTACGCTTATCCGAAGTAGGGGGAGAAGAGGAATATAAAGAGAGAGAGAGGGATCGGGGATGAGAAGAAACTGCCAATCTGCTGCTGCGTTTATGCGTAGTAAACATTTTGATGTCTCTCTCTCTCTTTCTCTGTCTAAAACACAAAGTTCAATCCAGTTAAGCGCAGTGTCGCCATTAATAAACAACATATGCAATTCGAGCAATTTAGGCAACTCTATATACATAAATCAACGTCAGCTTTATTCGTCTGATTTTTTCGCTTTAATTTCTTTATGAGTAATGGGCAATAATTAGCTGAAAATTGCTTTTTATTGCATTTCCGTTCACTTGCCCCGGTGTGTTACACTGTGAGAAAATAACATCATTTTGTATTTTAAATATTTTCTATCGCATTCCTTACCTTACTATAAATGTTAATAACATATGTTAATAATATAATCGACTTATCGATATTTGTATTCGTATGAACATAAGTAAGAACTGGATCAAAAGCTGCATATTCAAAGAACGAACGCAAGATACAGTCATTATTTCACAATTCATGAAATACACATACGAATATCCTTTCAAACAGATAATTTGGAATTTTGGCGAAACAAGCAGACCACATCAATGATCGTTGTTGTTAAGGCGTAAGGCCCGAGGGTACATCTAGACAAGCCAATTATGTGAACGCCCCAATTACACTTTATCCTTTTTGTGGTGGAAATAATTTCAATTTCACATGAAAAGCTATTAAAACCGAGCGCACAGCAACAAAAACTGAGCCACAGCCGAACACAGTGTGGAAAGAAGAGGAGGAGGAGGGAGGAATGAACGTGAACACGCTCTCAAGTTTTAGTATAAATTTCAAGGAAATGAGCGGAAGAAGCTGGTATAAACCCGCTTTTACCAAGAATGATCAAAAAGTGCACACACTGCACACACACACTCTTTAGTGTGAATGTGTGCGTTATATTACAGGCAACAACAACAAAGTTAATAACACCTTTTCTTATGAAGGGTACGACGAAAAATATCGCCGCCGCACGTTGAGTTGAGCCCGAGTCGAGTGTGTATGAAGTATGGCTTCAGCCGAATTGAGCAGCAGCAGTCGCTCTCCAACCGATTCTCCTTCTCCTCTATCTGTCTCGTTCTCGCAGCTCACAGCTCGCTGCTCTGTGCATCTGTGTGTGAGGCGAGTTTCAGCTTGGCTTGTGGTGTTAAATGTTTGCAGCCGTCGTCGTCGTAGCCAGCAACAACATTTCATTCAATAGCCGCTCGCTACAACAACAACAACAAGAACAACAGCAGCAAATACAACAACGATAGCAGCTGCCAACATCACCACCCGCCAACTCACCTCATACGCTGCTTGCCCATTGTGTTGTTGTTAAGTCGTCGCTCTGTGTGAGCGCGAGAGTAAGAGAGTAAGCAGCGCATATGCATGTGTATGTGTGCATGTATTATGTCTGTGTGTGTGTGTGTGCGTATCTGTGTTGAGTGCGAGCATTGTTGTTGGTCTTGTTGTGTTGAGCTGCTGCTGCTTGTGCTGTTGTTGTTGGCTCGCTTGGCTGTCTGTCACTTCTGAGAAATCGGTCTAAATTAGAAAATGCGTTTCTGGGAATTTCGTATCTCTTTTAGGCACAACGAAATAACGCAACGGCGACACCAATAATACGTACATAGTACATCTTATGTACATATATTATAGATACTAATGTATATTTATTTATACCTATTTCCGCGGAATGCCCTTGCTATATTCACACACAATTACTAACATACATACAAGTATCTCTTTGTATAGTACAACAACACCCAATGAATTTATCAATGGCATTTTGTATCATTTTTGCCACATACACGGACGTTCACACACGCAAAGTATGCGAAAATTTTTGTCGTTCAAGCCAATTATTTACCTGCTGTTGCTATTTTCCGTTTCGAATATGATTGTACTTGATATTTTGTTATTTTCTTGCTAGTTGGCAATTTATATAAATTGTATTTTAAGCATTATTCAGTTTAGCTTGCCCAGCATAGCATAGCCACAAAATACCATTAACACTAGAGTAGTATTTCTTTCTCGCTCACTCTTGCACTATTTCTTGGTTTGTATATTTATATTTTGTTGACACGCGCACGATATTTCATAGCTTGCACTAAAATGACATGCATTTGATGCTTTATTTAATAGGGATGCACTTCAATTGTATTACGTACACTTTGTGAACAATTTAGGCAATTTAACAAAATGCAAAGACGTATCTCAATCTTATAAAACTTAAAATTATTGTGCGACGACGACGACGGCTACAAAATACGTGCATGCGACGAGACCCGAATACTGCTCGCTTGTGTCAGTGACACACAATATCATCAGCGTTAAGTTGGTCGCGGTATGCGAATTATCGATATACACTCGATAAATGCGATTAGTATTGCCATTGGTTTCTTTTATCTTCATAGTAAGACGATAATGATTTAAAATGGTAGTAATTATTATTTAGATATTCTTTACATTTTTAATGCGATTTTTTATCGGAACTTTTAAATTTTTTACCATAGAAAAATATATTTATTCGATAACTTTTTACTTGTATTATTTGGCGCGCATATGTATAAATTTAAAACCAAATGTTTGATAACAGTTTTCACTTTTTTATTAAAATGTTATAATAGTTAATATGTGAATGATATAAGGTAAGCAGAACCTTTGATAAATGCGCCAATTTGATGATTTAATCTCCACGGGATAGAAACACAGCAAGGAATGTGTTTATAACAATTATACAAATTTATATGTAGATCTAATACAGTGTGTACTATGTTAAATAATCTACGTATACTTAAGTCCCGACCACGGACTCTGCCAGTGTCAATCGGGCAGTCTGTCAAACAACTTGAGCGTACTTCAGCTCTGTAAACTGCAATCTAATTCAATTAAAATTAAAACGCAAATCTACGCAACAAGTGAAATTGTTCCGAATTGACGACGACGACAAAAGAACGGCAATTATACAGAAAAGCTCAGTTACTGTCTACGCGTGGGCAGCAGCAGAACAATGATCGTGGATGCGACCACAGAAAAGGGCACCATGATTCGTTCATCCTCAATGCCAGTTAAGCCAAAGCCACTCGATCCCAGGCCCTTGTCACGTTCCCCAGAAAAGGAGACAGTTAATGACAACGAAACTGATTATTATCCGGAGAGTCCCAGCTGCTTGCGAAGGCGAAAATCCAAGCAAGTACCCGAACATCTGGAGACGCGCAGTGAGCTAAAGTGGGTCAACTGAAAGCTTAGAATAAGTAATGCTTTGAATAATTTAATCGTATTATGTGCATATAGCTTTCCCTACACTCTGGACTGGGCGGGCAGCACGGTCGAGCTGAGTCCCGATGCAGATGCTGATGTCGATGGGCTGCGTCGCAGAATGCACCGCGTGATGGAGAAAAATGGACACGAGAATGTTGTATTTCGTCGTATTCCGGAGAAATCATGGCGCTATATGCGTGACGCAATCACCACGCTGGTAAGATTTATGTTCGGCCCCAAAGCAAACAAATCAAACACATTGGCCGATCGATCGCATATATATAGCATAACTCCAAGCATACAGCAGAGATTAGATGAATTGGCCAAAGAGTCGCCGAAGGAAAGAGTGGCTAAGCCAATCTCGCATACTAAGGCAAAATTTGGAAGCAACTGCGAATCCGATTGATCGCGAGAGGGTCACATTTAGCATTTAACATTTAGCATGTAGTAGTTAATAAAAATATTCGCATGTTTTAACAAACCGACATCTGATTTGGGCTCAATTCTCTCATTATCGCACGTTAATGCATCCTTATCGATAACGATAACAATTAACTGCGCCAATCGTATAGGCACATGATGATTTCGATTTCAATTGTCCATTGAATATTCGCACAGATCGAGTTGGAGTGGAAGTACATGTTGACGCTATTTCTGGGTAGTTATTTTGTCAGCTGGACCTTCTTTGGCATCCTGTGCTATATGGTTGCCTATTCCCATGGGGATTTTCTGTTCGATGCTGTGAGTGGCGAACGCTTGGGCGAGGGCAGTGAACCGTGCATAATCGGAGTACCCAATTTCGTGGGTATTATGATCTATTCCATTGAAACGCAAACAACGCTGGGCTTTGGTGAGAGATACGCCAGCGAGGAGTGCCCCGAAACGATTTTTCTATTTGTCATGCAAATGCTGTGTGCAGCGGCCATTGAGGGCTCCATGGTCAGCATTATCTATGCAAAAACAGCACGTCCAGCTAAGCAGTTGACCAAACTTAAGTTTAGCGATAAGGCGGTGGTAAGCTACTTTCTCCCCATCTTCATTGGCACCTTATCAGTACTTTATTTTCAGATCTGTTATCGTGATGGGAAACTGTGCCTGCTCTTTCGTGTATGCGATCCTCGCGAACAGCAATCCATCGACTCCAAGATTCGCGTCTACATGATTGTGGATAAACAGTGAGTCATTTGTCGGCCCACTTATACCTACTATATAATTAATAATACATCAACTTGGCCTTGCAGCACACGAGAAGGCGAGCTAATTAAGACGCACACGGAGCTGAAGCTGGAGGGAAATGGAGAGCAAATCATTGTCTGGCCCGACATTGTGTGTCATGTCATCGATGAGACCAGTCCACTGCATACCTTTAACAATGCCAGACAACTAAATTCCGCACAATTTGAATTGTACGTGACAATTGTGGGTACTTCCCCGACCACAGCTCATATGACCGAGGCGAAGACTTCATATGTGCCGCGAGAAATCTTCTGGGGTCAGCGCTTTGTCAACATCATTCACTACGATGCAACGAATGAACGTTATATTGTGGACTATGAGAATTTTAATACAACCATATCGGTGAGCCGCTGATCAGGAATTAGTTTTTCTACATAACACTCTGAACATTCTATGCAGGTGGATATGCCAGTCAAGCTGACAGCAGCTGAGCAGCTGCAGCAACAACAACAGCAAGAACAACTGCAACGGCTCCAATTGACATATGGAAAGTAAAGTGAGCCATAACCAAATATTGCAAATATCACTATTTTTGAAAAAAAAAAACCCTTATGTATACTTGACCGTTAGAAACTACATTTTAAATAAATATATCGATTGCATTCTCATTTTGCTGGAAAAAGATCGATGGGTACGTCGATAAATTCGAAGGTAAATTTCGATTGAAAAAATGGATCGATTCATCCAGCTCTGCTGCTCGGTTAACGGTTAAGTATACTATACTTATCGATGACATGTAGAGTTGGTAAGTTGGCAGTTCTGAGCCCGCGTAAGATTTGAAATTTGAAAGCCTGATATAGAAAGAGCAATTTGTAAGTTCGTGTAGCGCCAAGCGCCTGTCACCTGACATTTGCAGGTGTATAGGAGCTTCGGTGATATTTACTCTCAAAATAAATATATGCATTGGGAGGTAAGCAACTATTTAATAAAGAGACAACATTTGACGATCTAATCTCGGTGAAATATAAACAAACGACTCGCCGTCGTCTACGTAAGATGAGATAATAAATATATTAAAATGAAAACCTGAGATCTTTTGACTTTAGTTCTCTAGATGACTGCAGTACTGAATCATGAGTGGTGTTAACGAGGTAGCAGAACATTGCGAATTACTGGAAGTTAATCCCAAATCGTTGGAAGAGAGGTCCCCGCCTCGTTCGCCCAAAAGAGAAAAGGTCAACGACCAAGAAGTCGACTACTATCCGGAGAGTCCCAATTGCGTTAGAAGATTGCGATTCAATCAGACAACGGAAAAGTCGGATACCAGCAGTCAAAAAAAGTTGGTCCGCTCGGGAAATTAGTAAAGTGTTATCGCGACTCAATTACTAAATTTTACAGCTTTCCTTGCACCCTCGACTGGGCGGGCAGCACAGTCGAGTTGAGTCCCGATGGCGATGACGATGTTGATGGCCTGCGACGCATTATGCATCGCGTGATGGAAAAGAATGGACGCGAGAATGTTGCACTTAAACGATTGCCAGAGAAATCCCGACGATATATGCGGGATGTTATCAATACGCTAGTATGATCCCTTTGGGACTGATACTTAGAAGATAATATAATTGTCATTTGCTTTTCAAACAGATCGAACTGAAATGGAAGTACATGCTGACTCTGTTTCTGGGTAGCTTCTTTTTCAGCTGGTTCTTCTTTGGCGTCCTGTGCTTCATAGTAGCCTATTATCATGGCGATTTCTTATTCGATGCCATCACGGGCGAAAGGTTGGGTCATGGAAAGGATCCCTGCATTTATGGAGTAACCAACTTTGTGTCCATGCTCCTGTATTCCATAACCACCCAAACGACCATAGGTGGCGCACAATATGCGAGCGAGGAGTGTCCAGAAACAATTTTCTTGTACATTATGCAAATGATGTGCGGAGCTGCTATTGAGGGTTCTATGGTAAGCGTTGTATACGCCAAAATACTCCGACCGGACAGGCTATGGACCAAGCTCAAGTTCAGCGATAAGGCGGTGGTAAGCCCTAAAACAGGAAGCAAACGCCCCATAAATTGTGTGTAGCTTATCTTACGCTTTGTTTTAGATTTGTTATCGCGATGGAAAATTGTGTTTGCTCTTTCGTGTCTGCGATCCTCGTGAACAGCAATCCATCGACTCCAAGATACGCGTCTACATGATTGTGGATAAACAGTGAGTCACGATCCTCACTGATCCGTTTTCAATTTAATTAAATGTCTACTACATCTTGTAGTACACGGGAAGGCGAGCTTATTAAGGCGCACACGGAACTGAAGCTGGAGGGAAATGGCGAGCAGATGATTGTCTGGCCCGACATAGTCTGCCATGTCATCGATGAGACCAGCCCACTGTATCGTTTTGGCACAGCTAGGCAGCTGAATGCGGCCAAGTTTGAACTGTACGTGACAATTGTGGGTACTTCTCCGACCACAGCGCAGATGACCGAGGCAAAGACATCGTATGTACCGCGAGAAATCTACTGGGGACAACGCTTTGTCAATATTATCGAATACGATGCGCCACAGGAACGTTACATCGTAGACTACGAAAACTTCAATACAACCATATCGGTAAGCAGCCAATTTAAATAGTTATCCATCTCTTCTATTTGCATATCCTCCACAGGTGGACATGCCTTTCAAGGCAACAGAAGAATCAGTTGGCACTGTTGAATAAGAATTTATATAAATACTACATATAATTTGCGAAATAAACAACTGAAACAATACAAACAAAATCTATAAAAATGTACAATTCTACTGATCTCCAGACTTTTCGATTTCCTGCTCACTGCGTAGTTTCTGAACCTGTGCACGGAGCACCTGATTCTCATGCTGCAGGCGCATGAACTCCTGCGTGAAACGATCCGTTTGCAGTAGTATGGCCAATGCGTCGCGTATCTCCTGCGTGTTCTCCAGCTGCTGATTCCAATAGTTAGCCGTCTGTGAGAATATTTGAAATTTGGATTTCTCGGCCGACCATTTGAGCTCTCGCTCCAAAATCCCGAAACGTTCCTCAATCGAGTCACGTAGCTCGGTTAGTTCACGACGCATCTCTGCATATCCATTTTCGTTGTGCTGTGAGGCGGCACAGGAGGATACGCTGCTTGAGGTTTTCGGTAGCAATTGCTGTGGCTGTAGCTGCAATGCTGCCGCTTGCGATGCTATGGCCCCAACATGATGTGGTGTACTATTGCGACTAGAGGATAACATACGTAGGGGTCGTTTATCCACATCGACAATCGGAGGATTCTCCTTATCGCTGCCAGCGTTACTGCTTGCCCCGGAGCAATTGTCCGATTGCTCGTGTAGTCCGCTTTGTTCATCCGTTTCAGCGATTTGTTTTAACTTGGCATCTACCGAAATGTTACTGCGATCTCTCAAGGGTCCGCTAAGGGTTTCTGAAAGGGATTTAATCATGGTAACAACTTCCTTGCTTGGTTGGCCAGCCTACTTACGTTGCAACGATTCTGTAGTGGAGTTATTGGCACTGTTCAACGGGCTCAACCCGGTCTGACATATGCTCTGTCGCGGATCGTCGCCAGCTACTGACTTGGGCTGAAGTACATCCCAGTCGAAACTGTCCCGTCGGCTTGCCATTGTCAAGCGTGTGGACATACGTTCTGTACCGCGCTGTCGATGTGTATCGAAAAAATCACAAAAGGAATCCCGCTGCTGTCGTGTAGCTGCCGGAGTAACCAAAATACTGACTGGATTTGCAGTGGCTGCAGTACTCGGTTGCCCATGAGCACTGAGCAAATTGGAAGCAATCGATTGACGCAGTTCATCGCTGGAGATTGGTTCCACTAGAGCAACTTTACTGGTAGTGCCGGAGTCTACAGTTACATTCGTTGAGCTGCTAAAGCTGCTGCTGTGCTGCTCCTCGATTGGTATGGGCACAAAGGCGACGCGGGACACAGCGCTGAGAGAAGATTATCGGTTAAAGAATCATATTTTATCAGAGGGTACTCCCACTTACCAACCCTCATGCACTAGACGCACAGCCAGCGGCGTCTTGGTGCTGCGCATATCATAAGAGATTAGTTCACCCTTAAGATTGCCAGCACAAAAGTAGGTGCCACACTCACTTAGCGCCACCGTGGACAGCGGATGCGAATAGGATAGACGACCGCTTGATGACTGCGCTTTGTTGCGCCTTATATCAAATATATTAATTTTACAATCATAGCCAACACTGACCAGCAGCGAGGGTTGTGATCTGCACATGGTGACATCGCGACACGGAGCACTGTGTGCGTCGGTGATATTGAAGATGGTGCGCTTCGACTGCATTTCGTAAACGGCAACGGCGCCCGAATAGGAGGCCACAGCCAAATGGAAGCGCTTGTTCGGATGAAAACGTGCCAAAGAAGAGCTGCAATCAGGAAAGTGTCGTAAATAAGGATTCATTTTTGGACTTAATACACTCACTGATCGTCAATGTTGAGCACTTCGATCTTTTGTTTTGTTTTGGTGCCATAAATGTTGATCTGGCCGCCATCCAGCACCGCTGCAATATATTCATCCGTGCAATTATAGTCCAAAAATAGGATACCATTACGCGACTGATCTGCCGGATAACGGTGGAGCAGCTCAGCCGTACGAAAATCGAAGAGCTTCACATATCCGCTTGATTGACCAATCGCAATTTGATTCGTCACCGTTTTGGCACAACATACAGAATAGGCATTATCGATAGTTAATTTACGCACGCGCTGTATTTCAGTAACTAAAAATAAAATATATTTTACCATAAATGTATGTTTACATTTCAGATTTTTTTTTGTCATACCACTCTGCTTATTCTCCCTTATTCGCATCACCGTCAAGCCCGCCTTTTTGTCTACCTCCACAAAGACGCGACGCCGTGCGTTGAATTGGAAATCTGTTGATTCTCCATTTGTATGCAAATATGTGGACTTTGTTTCCAGATCCGCAAAGTCGGATAAAACCGTCTTCTTTGATGTTGATATCAAATACATTTCTTTTAATTCTATTTTCTTATTGCCCTGCCTTCATATACGAATGTGGCGGCTTTGCTTTTAATGCCTTCGTTCAGTGTTGCCAGACTACAGGTTGCTTTGATCGTGTTGACTGCAGTTTCGATTCTTATAAGGTACTTATTTTTTTCTCTATATTATGTCAGTCAAACAATTGCATTATCAGTCTAAATATTGATATTTGTTATTATTAATTTAGGTAACTTAATGTATCATTTATGTGGTTTTAACAATACATACGCGATACAATCGGAGTTGCCAGACCTATTATGATCAGCTGACCACAATTCTATCGTTATGCATTTAAATAAAACAGCACATTGAAATAAAAAATTATGTACATACGTTATTAAACATACTAACAGTCTGATGTATGTACGTTATTAAACATACTAACAGTCTGAGGAATTAATTAGTTCAGCTACAAGATCATCACGTTTTTTCTCTGCCGCTGATGTATGATCCCAATTAACCAGACCGTGCTCTTCAAAGAACATGATGTTTGGCTTTTCAGGCAACATTTCAAAATCCAAAGTGGAATCTTCAATTGATTCACCACAGTCCAAAATAAAATTATGCAGCATGCATGTGGCGGAGAGAACAATAGTGCCCAGCTCGAGGGTTGACACATCCAGAAATTCTAGGCGCCTAAACCGAGACATCAGTGCAGCAAAAGCACGTTCTGCAGGGGCATTCCACATATGCACAGCTTGATTATATCTTATATGAGCCGGTGTCAGTTCCCCGTTGTTGTCCGTATAGGGTGTCATCAAGTTTAATAAGAGGGGATACATAACATCGCCCACCAGATGCTTGTGCGGCGGCATTAGGGGTTCTTCCATGTCAATAAGACGTTCGAAGAGGTCGCTCTTCAGTAAAACACACTGTAAGTCTGGAACATCGATGTGCACATTCAGAAAGCGACTACGTTCATCACAGACAGCTTGTAGAATCAGTGAGGGATATTGTCGATGGCCGTTCTCTTCGCGCACGGGTAGTTTCAGTGGAATACGGCACTCGTCGATGACGCCGACAACGCCGGGTAACTGACTGAAGGCGCTGCCACCACAAGGACTGTCTGCCGGCCACGTGATATAGCGAGGCATAAGGGCGGCAAATGCCGCGGTGACCCATTTAAAAATTTCATGTCCAGAGCTCTTTGATATGGCAAAAGTTTCACCGACCTCCCGAAATGAGTTTCTGTTAAGACGATTCCATGAAAGCTTGCTTCGTGTAATTCATAAATTCAATCAATACCTGCCGCTAAGGAGAGTAAGTGTGTAGAGTAACTTTTCTGGCAGCGAGACTTGTGCAATGGGTTGGTGATGTTCCGCTCCAGAAATTGCATTACCAACAGCTCGCAGCAGGGCCTACATAAGAACAGATTACAAATCATACATAAGTCCCATAATTTGTTTTTTTTTTCATGGTTTACCTCAAAACTTATGCGCTGCAAACGAAACTGTTCCTTGAACTGGTCATCCTGATACCGAGGAAAGGATTCGTTCTTTTCTGTTTTATCATTAGTGTATTTCGCTAACACATTTATTGCACTTTCAGTAGTAACTAGCTGTAACGCTTCACCTAGTTCGTGACCAATACCATCATCCATAAAAAAATTGATGATAAACGCTTTATGAGCTCGTGCATTCATATCTTTAAATAAATATAACAATGTATTTAAACAAATATAAACAAAAACGTAAACAAACCTTTTACTAGTGATGGAATGGTAGATAATATATTTGCTTGCGTTTATCGATTAGCGATAAATAATGCCGCAGCCAAAGAAAAATAAATCTGTTAGTTTAGGTTTTATATGTCTCTGAACATCACGATGTTACTGTTAACTACAGCGTTGCACAGATTATGTTAACAGAGCAAAGTTACAGCTGGTGGCAGACGGCAGCGCTGCAGGAAAACTAAGGAAATAAAAAATACTTATAAGAACACTTTTAAAAACATTAATTAATTACGAATTAAAAGCAAACAAAGGTTTTAAACTAAGAAAAAATGTTTCGCTCTAGTTTTGACAAAAATCTGGGTAAGTAATGCAATGGTATAACAAATTAAATTAGTCGCAAAACAAGTGCAACAAAAATGACTCATCGAAAAAAAGTATAACAAAACAGGGCGAATGAACTTAGAACGTAGTTAAAATTAGCAACAAAGAATAATTTGTCAATTATCTACAGAGAACGCCACAAGCCACTTGCGCTTGGAACCAGACTGGCCATCGATTCTCCTAATTTGCGATGAAATCAACCAGAAAGATGTCACGTAAGTTTCCCAATGGGATTTCCCATTCCCGTTTTAATAGTCTTTTTCCTGCAGACCTAAAAATGCATTTCTTGCGATCAAAAAGAAAATGAACTCACCCAATCCACATTCGGCATGCTATTCGCTGCTTGTGCTGGAGAGCATCGTCAAGAACTGTGGCGCACCAGTGCACGAAGAAGTCTTCACCAAAGAAAACTGTGAAATGTTCAGCAGTTTCCTGGAACAATCGCCACATGAAAATGTGCGTCAGAAGATGTTGGAGTTGGTGCAAACCTGGGCTTATGCCTTCCGCTCATCGGATAAATATCAAGCCATTAAGGTGAGGAAGTCACTTCTAGTCTAGACAGTTAAATGTGTTCTTTAACATTAATTTACTTTCAAAACATTTGTTGGAGAGCCTATATGTATCACACTATCAGCTATAAATCAGTTGACTCACTCTTTATACACTCGCTTACCCAAAACGTTTCTTGAAAAACGATAAAGCATTCATTCGACGCAATTGGAATAATAGAAATACTTTAACAAACACTCATTTAAGATTTTACTTTAAATCTTTCTAGAATATTTGTTAATTATTTTCAAATTGTTAAAAAAATATGTCAAACTTCTCGTTTGTCTTTTGTAGGATACAATGACCATACTAAAGGCCAAGGGACACACATTCCCCGAGCTAAAAGAAGCGGATGCCATGTTCACTGCTGACACGGCGCCTAACTGGGCAGATGGCAAGGTGTGCCATCGCTGCCGTGTGGAGTTCACGTTCACCAATCGCAAGCATCATTGCCGCAACTGTGGTCAGGTGTTCTGTGGCCAGTGCACGGCCAAGCAATGCCCTCTACCCAAGTATGGCATCGAGAAGGATGTGCGCGTCTGCGATGGTTGCTTTATGGCGCTGCAGCGTCCATCATCGGGAGCTAAGACGAGCACAAGAGCTGCCGATAGTGATTTGCCGGCGGAATATCTAAACAGCTCGTTGTCACAACAGGTGCAGGTTGGTTTTCGGAGTTGACCACACAACAAAAGTGAACTAACCTCTTCAATATTCCTATTCTCCACTTATATAGACACCAGCGCGCAAGAGTGAACAAGAGTTAAAAGAAGAGGAAGAGCTGCAGCTTGCATTGGCGCTCAGCCAATCGGAGGCAGAGCAGAAAAAGCAAAGTCAACCACAATCAATGACCTATCGGTTGCAGCAACGTTCTCCAAGTCCAGAGGCGCCACAGCCGGTGGCAGTGCAGCCACCGCAAGAAGAAAGCAATCCGGAACTGGCCAAATACTTGAATCGCAGCTACTGGGAGCAGCGGAAGATAAGCGAGTCTTCGTCCATGGCTAGCCCATCTGCACCCAGTCCAATGCCGCCAACACCACAACCCCAACAGTTGCTTCAGCAACAACAACCAACTCTGCTGTCGATGCCAAAGAGTGCGGATGAACTTCAAATCGATGATTTCGCTGCCAATATGCGCACCCAGGTGGAGATCTTTGTCAATCGCATGAAATCAAATTCAAGCCGCGGACGCAGCATCTCCAATGATTCCTCTGTGCAGACACTCTTCATGACCCTCACTTCGTTACACTCGCAGCAACTGTCGTACATCAAGGAAATGGATGACAAGCGCATGTGGTACGAGCAGCTGCAGGATAAGCTGACTCAGATCAAGGATTCGCGTGCCGCTTTAGATGTGCTGCGTCAGGAGCATGTGGAGAAGTTGCGTCTCATTGCTGAGGAGCAGGAGCGGCAGCGTCAATTGCAAATGGCTCAAAAGCTCGAGATAATGCGGAAGAAGAAGCAGGAGTATTTGCAATATCAGAGACAGCTTGCAGTGCAGCGCATACAGGAACAGGAACGCGAAATGCAAATACGACAGGAGCAGCAAAAGGCACAGTATTTGATGGGCCAGACAGCACCACCTTTTCCCTACTTGCCACATGGTGGTTCGCCTTCGCATCAGCTGAACAACGTTTATATACCCTATGCTAATCCGGCTGGCTATCCAGCTGCCAATGGGCATGGTGTGGGTCAGTTTACAGCCGGCTTACCGCCTCCAGGCATGTATAATCCAGCCCTGGCACAAGCGCCACCTGCTCCGGGCATGATGATGATGCCGCCGCAGCAGCAGCAACAACAGACCCAACAGGCCGACAATAATCTGTACGCAAATCCTGGACAGCCTATGATGACGCAGTTGCCAACACAGCAGCAGCCACAGCCAGTACCACCACATACGCAGTCCCAAGTGCAGCCACAGTTGCAACAACAAGTGCCGACCCAACCACAACCACAACCTCAACCCCATCTGGCCCACGTAATGCTGCAGCAGCAGCAAATCGTACAATCGCATCCACCGTTGCCCACTACTCAAGTGGCACAGCCTCCCCAACAGCAAGCGGTAGCACCACCTGCAGCAGATATCAGCAACACGCAAGTGCAGGCAGTCGCAGCTGCTCCTGCCCCACCACAGAACGAACCCGAACCCGCTGCTCCACCCAAGTCCGCCGAACCGGCCACCGCTGAGCTCATAAGCTTCGACTAGACCCGAAGATGTTAAACTACTTATATGTATATGAATAACCAACCAAGCTCGAGAACCGAGGGGCACGAGTATTTTCCATAATGAAACTAATCTTATATTGTACACGTAGTCCAAAATGAAAAAGTCTTATCCTGTTTAAATTTTGAATTTCATAATTAAAAAGAAATTTGCATTCCAGCAATTCATAGTCAAAATATTGTTATAACGGATGAAATCCGTATTTTAAAATATGAGAATAGGATCCAGAATGAAGTTTTGGCTACTAAAAACTTTTTTAAATTAAATAAATAAATATATGATATCAAATCTTTATTGATTATGTTTTATTGGTCAATTGGCATCTGAGAGCGCAGCTACACCAGGCAGTTCCTTGCCTTCTAACAGCTCAAGAGCAGCTCCGCCGCCGGTGGAGACATGCGAAACGTTTTCACTTTCGCCAAAGTTTTTACAGGCTGTAGCTGTGTCGCCACCACCAACAATTGTGGTGGCTCCATCTTTGGTAGCATAAACAACCGCACACAGCATAGCTTTGGTACCGTCAGCAAACTTTGCGTTCTCGAACAGACCAGGTGGACCGTTCCACACGATTGTCTTCGCCTTAACAATGACAGCGGAAAAATTCTCAATGGATTGTGGGCCTATATCCAAGCCCATTGAATTATTTGGTACACCCTGTTTGATATCTACGGTCTTTATCTCCCCGGATCCTTGTCCATATTTTGCGCGCATTTGAAATCAACAGGCAAAATAATGCTAACATTTTTTCTTTAGCCGAATCCATGAGTTCTTTTACCATTTTCGAGCCCGCCTCATCGTATAGAGACTTTCCAATCTCCATAGAGTCGTTCACTTTGAGAAAGGTGAAGGCCATGCCGCCAGCTATTATCATTTGATCCACCTTAGTGAGCAGATTTTTTATTAACGGAATCTTGTCGGCAATCTTTGCTCCGCCCAATATAGCCAGAAATGGTTTCTTAGGATTGTCCAGTGCCTTGGCGAAATACTCTAACTCCTTGTTCAACAGAAAGCCAGCAGCCCGCACATTGTAACCCTCGCCCATCATGGAGCTGTGCGCCCGATGAGCTGTGCCAAAGGCATCGTTTACATAGATATCGGCCATTTTGGATAGCTTGCAGCGAAACTTTTTAACCTTTTCCGGATCAGCTTTGACCTTTTTGCCCTTTTTTTTGCTGCTCCCCGTCTCTTCGGCATAGAAACGCAAGTTTTCAAGCAAAATAACAGCGCCCTTGGGTGGATTCTCTGTTGCTTCCAGTGCCAACTCACCGACACAGTCATTTATAAAACATACGGGGTGCTTTAGCAGCTTTTGCAGCTCCTTGGCTACGGGTTTCAATGAATATTTTAGATCTTCCTTGCCATCCGGGCGACCCAGATGGGAGGCGAGCACCTGAAAATTAGGTCGATGGGGAATATAAATGTAACTTGAAGTGCAAGTATAACTAAAAACCTACCAGAGATTTACACTGTTTCTCCAAACAATATTTAATACTCGGCAGCGCCGCCACAATCCTTTGATTATTTGATATTTTTCCATTCTTCATTGGCACATTGAAGTCGACACGCATAAAGACTCTTTTGTTGGCCACATCAACATTTTTCAGGCTCAGTTTTTTTGGTAGCTGTCCCTCAGCGGATTTTTGGCTGCACTCACTTGCGCATAGTTTGTAACTTTTTGAAATAAAATTATATTTGTTAAGTGTGTGACCGCCAAATGAAACCAATTTAATGTGCATTCCGTGTACAGTATGGAACATACTGCAGTATTTTATGTTGATTATTAATTTTGATGAATTCTAAACAAAGCACAAATTAAAACACTGTCGTCATTGATTTGAACTAAAGTTACAGTTACAACTCAGCTTTAAACGCGGTAAAACTAAATGTATCTGATGTGACCAGCTTTTAAAATTATTTTAATTTAGTTGCCCACATTAAGATAAACGCAATTTAACATAACTTTTGCATCGATATATCGATTGCCATGCGATGAATTTAACAGAGTCGTAACATCGATAACTCTTCTCAGCTGTGCCGCGATTGTAAAATATAGTATTTGTAAAATTCGTGGAATATATTTTAGAAAATTTACGTGGAATCATGTTCTTGTTTCTTTAATGTGCTGATTAATTATATTATGACTTAATATCAATTTAACATTGTATTGCAATTGGTTGATAATAAAGGGATCAGCTGTATTCTAAGTTCATCGTATGATAAGAAAAGGGAGGGAAACAAAACGTTGCGTGTTTGTATTTTTACTGAATAACAAATAAGACTCCCACAGTTGCCAGAATGGGTGGCGGTGATCTTGTAAGTATATAGATGCACAACTTGGAGAACTTACATAACTCTTAATATTCTACAGAATCTGAAAAAATCATGGCATCCGAACACAATGAAGAACCAGGAGCGCGTTTGGAAAGCGGAGCAGGCAAAGCAGGAGGAGCAGCGCAAGCTGGATGATCTGCGCAAGGAGATAAACGAAGAACGTGACCGCGAGGAACTTCGACGAATTGGCGAAAATTCTGGCGTTTTGGGAAACGGAGGCGGCGGAGAAGCCAAGCTGGAATGGATGTACAAGAGTACGTAAAGTTATTTATTATCTGTAGAGCTGTTTTAACAGCTTCCCTTACTTATCACAGATAGCGCTGAGCTGATCAATCGTGAGGAATATTTACTTGGTCGCAAGATAGACAAATCCTTTGAACAGTTGGAGGCTGAAGAACGACGCCAAGAGCAGAGTACGCTGGGTTTGAAGCAGCCCATAAACCACGTAGAGCATGAGTGCGTGCCTTTCTCCATACGTCAGTACCGCAATCTGCAGTCCACCGAGCAAGTAGATATGCAGCGAAAGACCATGGAAGATCCGTTGATGCTGATCAAACAGCGGGAAATGGAAGCTCGGCGTAAACTGCTGGAAAATCCAGTTAAACTAAAAGAAATTCATCGCATACTCAAAACGGAGAAGGAGCAGGCTACAAAGCTTAGTAAAAAATCAAAGAAGAGTAAAAAGTCGAAAAAGAAGAAGCGTAAAAATGGAAGCAGTGATAATGACAGCGATGATAGCGACGACGATGATCTAGACAAAAAACTGGCTAAGCAAATGAAGAAACTGAAGGGCGAAAACACAAATGATGATTTTAAGCTGGATAAATTGCTGGATGCTAAGTATCGAACGCTGACTAAGCAGCTAGACATTGCCACGAAGAAGAAAAAGAAGAAGTCCAAGAAAAGCAAGAAATCCAAGCGTCACAGTGAAAGTGCAAGCGAAGACTGCAGCAACGACAGCGGCTCAGATGAGTCAAGCGGACGGAAACGAAAATCGAGAGAGCAGCCCAGAGGAACCGAACGAGCCCAGGGGTAGACGAAATGAGAGCAGCAGTCCCGATGAGCGCTCGAGAGAGCCCAGAGGTAGGCGAAGCTGTAGCCCCGATGAGCGCTCAAGGCGAACACAACGAAACGACGTTGTCAGCCGACGTCGCGAGAGAAGCAGCAGTTCCCACGAGCGCTCCAAACGAAAAGAGAGGGATTCCGTGGGCCGACAGCAAAACCGAAGAGAGCGTGAGGACTTAAACAGCCGCAACCGACCAAGCAGAAATCACAGCCCTCGTCGAAATGAGCGAAGAGATCGACAACGAAGCCGCAGTCCACGAAGAAGCCGAACTCCACGCCGAGATGAGCAACGTATGCGTCACCGAAGCCGTAGTCTACGTCGAGATGAGCCGCAGCGAGAACGTCAACGAAGCCGCAGTCCACGCAGAGATCAACGACGAAGGAGTCGCAGCAATGAGAGGAAGCGTAGGCACAGTCCGACATCAGAGACACGCAAGCGACGCAGTCCAAGCCCTCCAACAAGACGTAAGACACCTCCACCACCAACTGCTCCCGCTGCACGTGCAACCAACAAGGCAAAACCAAAGCTCAGCGACAGCGAGCGGGAGGCTCGTCTGCGTGAAATGATGGACAACGCCACATGGCGAGAGGAGGATCGCACAAAGGTAGTACAAAAGCAGCGCGAGGCCTATGCACGGGAGGAGGCACAGCATCAGGCAAGCGATTTCGATAAGGAATTCATCAACAAGGAGGTGAAGAAGGCCATCGATAATCAGACCTCCATTGGCAATCGTATACGCTCCAACCTGAACAACATACAGCGCACATCATCGGCTATGGATTCCAACTTTGCCCGCAAGTAGCTGAATAAGATTTACGTTTATATAGTAGGCTCTATAGTGTAAAAACTATCGACTTAGAAATCTTTCTAGACTATATATGTAATGAGATTTTATAGCATATTAATTCTACATTTTAGAACTATATAAAATTCGCTCAATTTTAAAGAACTGAATAAGAATTGTGCTATCAATTATATTGTTTATAATATAAGTTACTTCCTCTTTTCAATTCTTTAAACTAATCCTGATAGATTATCCACACATATTTTAATTCTTGGTTAACTTAAGATTCCATTTATTATTGAACTTTGGGGCTTACTATTTAGATGGGCGTCAGGCGACGACACCAATAACATTAATATTTCGTGAAGAGAGTTAGTTGGATATATTTGGTGAGTAGTTATAGGTTAACTTATGCGGGCGAGAGAGCAGCCACGCCTGGCAGTGTCTTGCCCTCGAGCAGTTCCAGCGATGCGCCGCCACCGGTGGATACGTGCGAGACGAGAGCCTCAGTGTTCCACTTGGCGCAGCAGGAGGCAGTGTCGCCGCCACCAATGATGGAGACGGTGCCATTCTTGGTTGCCGCAACAACGCCATCCATAATCGACTTGGTGCCGTTTGCGAAGTTGGGGAACTCGAACACGCCGGGGGGACTGCATACAAAAAAAAAATCACAATTAATTTAGGTACGTTGAGGAGGGATTCAAAAATTTGATGCTTACCCGTTCCAGACAATCAGCTTGGCGCGTGCAATGGGTGCAGCGAAGAGTTCACGTGTCTTGGGTCCAACATCGAGACCCATGTGACCATCGGGAATGCCGCTCTCGACGGTAGCCTCACTGACGGCAGCGTTCTCGGCGAACTTGTCACCGCACACAAAGTCCACGGGCAGATGCAGCTGCACGTTGTTCTTCTTGGCCTTCTCCACCAGATTCTGCACGATCTTGGAACCCTCCTCATCGAACAGGGAGCCGCCAATCTTCATGTTGTTCAATACCTTCAGGAAAGTGAAGGCCATGCCACCGCCAATGATCATCTCGTTGACCTTGTCCAGTAGATTCTCGATCAGCTGAATCTTATCAGCGACCTTGGCACCGCCCAGAATGGCCAGGAAGGGATTTGGTGGCTTGTCCAGAGCCTGAGAGAAGTACTTCAACTCCTTGTTGAGCAGCAGACCAGCAGCACGCTTCTCATAGCCATCACCCATCATGGAGCTGTGGGCACGATGCGCTGTACCGAAGGCATCGTTGACATAGACATCACCCAGCTTGGCCAGGCTGGCACGGAATTCCTTAACCTTGGCAGCATCAGCCTTAACCTTGGCCCCACTAGCATCGACGCCCTTGCCCTCTTCCTCCAGATAGAATCGCACGTTCTCGAGCAGTATCACGGATCCAGGAGCGGGATCCTTGCAAGCGGCCTCCACCTCGGCACCAACACAATCGTTAAGGAATGTTACTTTCTGGCCAAGCAGTGTGCCCAGCTCTTCAGCCACAGGGGCGAGCGTGTACTTCAGGTTCTTGTTACCATCGGGGCGACCCAAGTGAGACATCAAGACCACCGACTTGGCCTTCTTCGAAAGGGCCAACTTGATGCTGTCCACGGCAGCAACAATACGCTGGTTGCTGGTGATCTTGCCCTCCTTGATGGGCACATTGAAGTCAACGCTGTGAGAGAGTGGGAAAGAAAAAAAAAATCGAAAGTGAAAATTTGTTTTATGATGCAACATACACAATCTGTATGTGGAAATTCCGTTAGACAAACCTACCGCATCAGCACACGCTTGCCCTCCAGCTCCAGATTCTCGATGCTCAGTTTGTTAAAGGCCATTTTGATGATGATTCTGGATGCTAACCGAATTGTATCTAACAAACTTGTGGATAATTTTTCCGTTTGTGCGAATAAGCAGTGCGACTTGACCCACAGCTGTGCGGCAATGTCAGCGCAAGGTCATAAGCGGGTAACCGAGATTAGGGTTGTCAACGTGTCGCAATGTATGCCGCAAGAGTAAAAACATGAAATCAACTCACCTACAAAAGCTTCGTTAAGCAAGCAGTGTATCGTCAAATACGAACTGCTTGGTTCTAGCACTTCGTTGAGTTTCTAGCATATTCCAATTGGAGTTAAACGCCTGCCAATTTGAATCGCTTGCAACGCTGTCAATGAGTGTTGTAAAATACAAATCAAGCAGTGCTGTAAAGTAGCGCTAGGGTGTTTTTCCTATGTTTGGCGGTTCAATTCAAATGGATAGAATTTTACTTAATTGAAATTGCGTAAAACACTTGAAGGTCACAACTTGGTTAATTGATTTTATTAGTAAAACCAAGCATTACATATATTTTATGTGCGAAATGTACTCACAAAATTGTCTAGATTGTGTGCGCATAATAATGTATGTATGTACTAGATAAATGAATATATGTTCTAGGGTAATTGTCCACTGTCTGTGTGTGTGTTTTTTTCTTTTTCACGCACACAGGCACTCGCTTACAGCTCAGATATGAAATGACGCCAACATTTGCTCTTCGCAAATGATTCATTCATGTTGCTGCTGCTGCTCGCCAGGCACGGACACTCTTGCCCTCACCCTCACCCCCCTCTTGTACAATCGACAAAAGCGTTCCCAATGCAACCAAAATGCATGACGCAGATGCCGCCGCCACAAGAGCAGACATAGGCGGAGCAGGAGGCAGCGCCAGGCCTATTGCACTGTCAGAGAGAGGGGCACCAGTGGGGGGTTACTTTCTGCGCAATTAAAGCAATCGCCATGGAATGCAAACAATAAATAAAGCTGAAGACGAAGCCGAAGCCGAAGCTGAAAATAAAATGATAACAATTCGAAAATTTGTATCAAAAGCGCGCAAAAGCGTCAAAACGCGACCCAATACACAACACACACAGGCAAATTGAATATTTGCGTGTGAAATGCTCGTTGACGTAGTATGTGAACAATTTGCGCTGTAGTAGGGTATACCAGGCCGCACATCACCGCAACTCGTGTGGAAACATACACACACACACACACACACAGACATTCCGGCTCGGCATTAGCACATGCCGGTTAAACGCGACCATCGAGAACGCCCAGAGAACCCAGAGAGCGAGCGAGCCGACGTCAGCGCAGAGGGACTGTGGAGTAGCAAACGCTTATCAGGGTAGTCGTCGGTTGGGGGGGGGGGGGCACCCTGCCCCTTCTTCTCTACTCCACAAGATGTAGATATACTCATAAACCAGTTCATGTTGTTTTTACTGAATGATTTTTTTCAGTTCCTTCACGCAAGCAATATGAACTTGCCAGAGCTTTCGGAGCTAGGCCTCGTCTCAGTTTTGGGCATGACGCGGCTAGGGTGACCCTACCGAATGCCCTACACGTGATGATACATGTGCATAGCCCAGTCGCCCAGTCGTATTTATAGTCAGCTTTACCCGCCTCGCAACCAAACTGTTCACCTTCATTATTCCATAGCCAAATCGGACTATCGTCCCTATATATTCTTTCTATATGTTCATGTCAAAGCTATTTACAACTATAGAAAGAGAGAGAGAGAGAGACTGAACAGAGAGAGCAGTCTCTTCTTTGGCTAATGGTTTGTGACACATTATGATCTTCGGACGGGAAATACTTACTAATTACACACATATATTCGAAATTCATAGATTTCCGAGAAACATCTTTACAATCTCGTTACAGATCTATTAGTATACTATACAGAGACACAGCAGCGTCTATAATCACATGTAAATGAGTCGATTATACGATTTCGCACCTGACTAAGGCATGCTACGAGCAAAACAGACGCTACAAACGTGTTTCTACACTGTACTGAATAGTTGAGTATGTTTTTGTTTGTGAAGAATCCACATTAGGGGTTAGCTAGCATTTCATTGCGTGAGCATGATGGGGAAGGAAGTTCGAGAAGGTACATCCACCTCAAAATATTCCGAAATCGTCAAAATATTTTCGAAATTTGCCATCAAATTGAACATGCTAAAAATAAATTGTAAAATGTGCGCATAATTAAAAATTTCAAGAAATTTAACATGACGAAAGTTCCCCGAAAAGTATTGAAAAAGTATTACCTGAGAAGAGGCCTAGAAAATTCCCTAAATTATGTGTTATTGCTGTTGGGCTGCCTGCCCTTTGCTGCTTATCGCAGTTCTCTGTAACTGCAGTCCCTGGCTCTGGACAAGGTCTACGTAACCTTGAAATAATATTGGTCAAACATGTGTAACTTTGTTTGTCTATGTCTAAAGAGAAGCGTATAAATCATAGATAGTGTGTAACTGGAACTCGATTTATCCCACACACATACAGCATGAAATGGCGGAACGAACGCAATGCCGCGCAAAACAACACTGAAAAGAGAGTTGCGAACGAAACGAAGCCGAAAACAGCGCGTGAAAGAAATGAAAAGAAAACAAAACAAAACAAGCGGCAAAAAAAATACCGAAAACGAAGACGCAAATCGGCTTATCAAAAACAAAGTGAAGGCAGCGCAGCAGCAGCAGAAGCTAGCAAAAGTCAGAGTTGTTGATAACTCGAGTGTGATTGTCGCACGATTGCAGTGGGTACAGGTACAGGTGTTGCCTCTGCCGCCGCTGCTGCGCTGCTACTGCTGCTGCTGTCTCTGCTGGTGTTGTTGGCAACAATGGCGGGCCGGCAACGCCAACTGGTAGATGCGAGCAGCGACGTCGCCTCTCGAGGAGGTCGTCGCTTTTAATTAGCAAGAGGCGTTGTTGCTGTTGTTGTTGTTGCCCATTGTGGGTCTCCCCATAATATTCAGATTACAAACTATACTTATTTATTTTGCATAAAAATAGCAGAAAAACGACAAAGCGGCGAAACGGCGGATAAAACGACAAACGATTGTACGATAGTTTCCAATAATTAGAAAGAGAGTCGTCGACAGCAGCAGCAACAGCAACAGCAACGACGCAGCAGAAGAACGTTAGCTCATTAGTCAATTCCTGAACCAGCATGGTTCGTGTAACGAACAGAGACAGCAGATTGTCGAACCACAGATGTGGGATCAGGCAAGAAATGAAAAATGCATAACACTACAACGAATGGGGTGAACCAGGTTCTACCGGACTAATCGCAGAGATAAAAAACAATTTGCCAGATTTGTAGATGTGTATGTGTTGTTTATATCTTAATCTTCAAGTTTTTTGATAGCTTCTTTTAACATCCGCCGACTATGTGAGGTTAGGTTGCTAGACGAGACATCTTAATCGCAGTCCAATTGACCTGATTACTCTTCTCTGTTCTGGTCCACTCTATAAATATGTGTGGTGGCACAAACAATAAGCGAAACACTGCCTGCTTGCTTGCCTGCTGCTGCTGCTGCCGCTGCATACTCAACAGCGACAGCAGCAGAGGAGAACACACACACTCGCCGCATAGCGCCAAAGTTGCCCGGCCAGCACCTCTCCGCCTCCGCATCTGCCTCTGACTCCAACGTCACCATCACCACCACACCACCACCACCACCACCACCACCATGGCAACCAGCACCCAGCCAGCTATAAACCTCCGTCGTCGTCTTGTGAACACTCCACACGGACGAACAACAACCACCGACGACGACGACGACGACGACAGCGACAGAGGCAACGACGTCGACGACAACAACTGTGTGTAACGGCAGGCAGGCAGGCAACCGCCGCGGCCAGCAATTTTCAAATTTACCGCCAAACGTGCCGGCGACGTCGACGTCGCCGCTGGCGTTGGCGCTGTGCTGTACTCACTCACGAGCGCACAAAGCAATTTTTGTATGGGATGTGTCAAGAAACCCACTCGAGGTGTCAATTCTGAATTTCATCTTGATCGTAGCGTGATCAAAAAGATGCCAAATTTTGGATAATTTTATTCTCTATCGATTGCCATCAATTTAAAGCCGATCCAAATAGAGGTTTACATGCTAGAGCCCCATAAGTCCAGACGCTCAGGCGGTTCATGAAGACACTGCCCGCAATCTGTTGTCGGCCCGTGTGCGATGGTAGGTTTAGTCTTGTACGAGCCGTCAACGGGTACACATATCGGTGGTCAGTCAGAAGCGGGCAAAAAATACAAAATACCAAAAAAATATTCAGCTAAAGACAACACAAATATACCAAATAATTTTTAAAAAATTATATACATTCGTAAATGCGATATATATTTTTTCAAAAATATTTGTTTATTTTTGTATATTTGTTAGTTGCCGCGCTGCCGACTTTTCCTATATATCAGAAGAAAGCAAAATATTTTTTTTATTATTTTATCGAAGAAAATATTATTGCAAAATAATTCGTAGAGTCGGTCAGCGGTCGCTGCTGGTGGGGTCGGACGGTTGGACAACGACCGGCCGGGCGGGCGGGCGTTTGTTATTTTGTTCTCGCCTCCTCCGCTGCTGCTGCTGCTGCTACTGTTGTTGTTGCCTTCTCTTCTTTACTTTGCCAACTGCTGCTGTACAAATGCCGCCGTGCTTTTTGTTCAGTGTATTGCATACAAGCCAGAGCGAGTTAGAGTGTGAGAGAGCATGACAGCAGCGTGACAGTGACAGCCCAGTGCGAGAGCGAATGATAAGCGAGCGGCGGTCGACCGACTTGAGCGAGTGAGGGAGCAAGCAAGAGAGAGAGAGAGAGAGAAAAAACGAGAGCAAGCACACACACACACCAACGAGTTGCGTGCGTGCATGTGTACATGCGAGCGACTATGTGTGTGTGTGTGTGTGTGTGTATGTCGTGTGCGCTGATGTTATTCTGTTAAATACTCTCGACCGCGCTGAAACTCAGACAGTGTGTTTGTGTGCTTCGTGCGGTGCGGTTCTCGTTTTTTCCCTCCTCGGAATAATCTATCTATTTTGCGCTAATTTTTGTCAACAACCCAAAATAATAAAGCAAAAAAAAAAACATATATCTTTCAACACACAGCAATCAAAAAGCAAAAGCTTTGGAGTATACACAAACCACAGCACTTGAACGGATACTGAAATAATTCACACGCGCGCATTAATCATTACAACTAAGCTTACAATATAACGACGCATGCTCGTTATATAATTGTACAAACAAAATCAACAACAAAAGTTTAAACAAGTTCAAAAAACACCAACAACAACCACAAAATGTCTGCAGCCACAGAACAACAGAATAACGGTGATGTTGCCGTCGAGAAGGTTGCGGTCGACGATGTGAAGGAGGATCTCAAAGCCAAAGCCAAAGCAGCTGCCGCCGACGACAAATCCGCTGCCGCTGATGCCGCAGGCGATGCGGCTGCTGCCGACAATGGCACGGCGAAGGATGGTGAAGATGCTGCCGATGCGGCGGACGCTGCTGCTGCCGCGCCAGCCAAGGGATCAGTCAAAGGCACAAAGAGGCAAGCCGAAGTGAGTATCTTAAAATCCACTACGAACCTAAACTAAAATGAAACCCAAAAAAAAACAACAGGATTTTAGCTCCTTTCTATTCTGCGCTCGTACAGTTTCACACCGTTTGTCCTAATCAGTCGTGCATGCATCCGTGTGCCTGAGAAAGAGAGTGTATGTGTGTGAGAGAACTTGTGGTGTGCTTGTGTGCGTGCATGTTTAATAACAAAACAAACGAACGCACTTGCCTTAAGTCTTATTTTCGCTCTCATTTTTGACTGCTCTCTCTCTCTCTCTCTCTCGGCCACGGCGAACGAGTCATGCGTCGTATATCGATCGCATCATCGATCGTGCTCTGCCAATCGATAGCTGTTGTTATTGTTTACGCGCTACACATTTTGCGTTGCGCGCTAAAAATGATTCATAAATTTTGTTGGCTCGTTACAAAATGTGGCAACCAAAATAACTAAATGGCACACGAATGTAGAAAAACTTTTTCTAGAAATAGATATACACGTTTTTCAATTTCAGCCGCCTTTCCAAACGCGCTGAAACGATAACCGAAAAAAAATGAGAGGGAGAGTGGTGTGAGTAGGAAACTGAGCGTGAGAGAGAGCGGCGCACACTCACTTATTTACACGTACACATACACAGCCATTATACACACATTGCTATGTGTATCTGTGTGTTGTTTACGATTAAATTAAGATGATTGTGAGACGGTAATCAAAGATTATTTGTTGTTAGGTTCAAATCGAGGTTAGACAGCCGAACAATCGAACGTTTAAGGCGCCGCAGGAGGCGGAGAGTGAGGGGTACAGTTAACGAGCAGTTAGCGCGAGCGAGAGCGGGAGAGTATCTAAGTAAATACTGGAAATGCGGAATACAGAATAGGTCATTAGCATTGCACAAGGAAAGCAGCGAGCAGAGTGAGCAGCGACGCAAATAAATAAGTCAAAAGAGATTAACTTGAGGAGCTTTGCAAGTGTGAATCGGCCTTGCAACACCAATACACACCCACGCGCTGTTGTCTGTCCGTGAGCGCTCGCGTGTGTGTGAGTAACAAAAGAAATTAAACAAATGTGCATACAAAAAGCTGCTCTGTAACAAGCTTTGTTCTCTTAACACTTTTGCGTTTCGCATTTGGCCTTATTTCGTTGCATTTGACAAACTTGGCTAACAACAATAACAACAATTTGCGCGCCAGCCAAAAAGTTGCACTCTCAGCTAAAAACAAAGCCGGCCGGCGGCGGCGTCGGCAGCTGTCCGCCATATTACAAGCGAGAGCTCGTGAGAGAGTCACATATAGAGAGAGGAGAGAGTAAAATGAGAGAGAGGTAGAGAGAGCGCGGGCGAGAGCATGCCAACTAGTTTAGTAGGCTCTTGAAACATTCCAATCTTTTGCTGATTTTATTGTGTTTATGCCATAATCGAAAAAGCCACAATTCTTGATAAACATAAAGAACACGCATAGACGGAAAGAACGTGTGTGGGAAAGAGAGAGAAGAGCACGGGGTATATTAGAATAAATCACATAAATTAGCAAATCAAATGGTTTGTCATGAAACTCGAAATAAAAATGTACAGTTTAACATGCGCTCGAGAGAGCCGAAGAGAGTATGTGAGAGAGAGAGAGAAACGTTCGCTCGATTATGTGCTGCTCTCTCGGTATTACAACCCCGCTCTGCTGTCCTCTCTCTCTCTCTCTCTTTCTCTCTCTTGCTGTAATTGACTATGTACACAGGCAGTATACATGTGTGTGTGTGTGTGTGTGTGTGAACATTTACATTAATCTTTCACTTTTTTGCCTTATGCGTATTTATTTTGGTATTTTATGTCCATGTGTGCGTGTACATAAAAACAATCCATTTACAGGGTGGTTCAACTTCCTCTTGGGAGTGTGTATGTGTGTGTGTGTGTGTGTGTGTGGAAGCGGGAACTCATTTGGTAACACTTCCAGAAACTGTTGCCTAACTTTGTGTGGGAAAAATCGAGCAAAATAATATAGAGGAAAACTGCTGTATCAGTTATCGATTGTTGCGATAGCTGTTGAACAATCAAAATCTTTTAGATCTTATGAGGCCCTAATTATTACATGTTCTCGAGTAATTTCCAGAGTGTTCTGTTATTTCATAGACCCGTTTATCATTGAGATACATAGCCCTATTTATGCCATGTTTGTCGTCGTACAAGTCTTTTATTTATCTTCTCCGTGTATCTTTCCGTTTCTTCTTCCTCGGCTTTTGTTGTGCTTGAGAGAGCTTGCCGCATATTTTGCACACACTCTTCCACAGTTATCTTGTTTGCTGCTTTGTAACAATCGCAGTTAAATTATGCCTCCACACATGCTTACTCTGACACACACATACACGTACATGTGTAATACAAGCTTTCTTTTACATGGGAACGTGACTGGCTTATGTACAGGTCTTAACTAAGTTTTGAACCCACGCAGCAGCAGAGGGCAGCGACGCTAGCGCTGGCGTCGTCGTCATCGTCGCTGACGCTGTCGTCTCCGTTTGCGCCTTTTTTCTGCAGCCCAGCTGTCGTCTGTGTGTGTGAGTTGTTCATTCATGCAACTGCTGTCACGACGAGGCGCGCGTTCTCAGGTACAGTTCTGCCCTGGCAGCGACAGCGACAGCGCTCTCTTTTATTGCTGCCATACGACGGCGTCGGCGGCAGCAACTGCGACAGCGACGTCGGCATCATCGTCAGCGTCGTTAACGCTCGCTGCTTGTAGTTCGGTTCGGTTCTCTTCGGTTTTGGTTCGTTTGTTCGGCTTTCGGTCACACAGTGGGTCGAACGCACGCTTGGCTTGGTTGGTTTTGTATCTCATACAAACATACGTATGTGTGTGCCCTCTCGATTGTTGTTTTTCCATTATGTAGTAAATATGCCGCTTTATGTATTTATGTAAGTGAGAGCTGCACTTGTAATGCCGCATTCGTGTATGTCTCTCTCGCGATGCGCGCTCGCTCTCTCACTCTCTTTCGCCTCGCGTTTGCCTGCTGCAGCGAATTCCATTGACGCGCGCATTTTTCAAATGTCTTTTTTACGGCGAAAATAACGATTTTTCTTTGCTGGGAGCCGCAGCAGCAGCAGCAAAAGGGCCATTTGCTTGTTTTGTGGGCTTAAAATATACATTTTATGGTCATGTACACACACACACACAAATATACACACAAACACTCGCATACCCATGTGGCGTTATGTGTAGGAGTAGGTAATGCGTATGTTGTGCTTATGTTTTGTTGTGCTTCCGCACACAGTTTGCTTTTACTTTGCTTCGTTTTGCTTTGCCCTTGATCAAGGAGATGTGTGGGGTTTGAGTTGGGCGCACAGCAGCAGCAGCAGCAGCATTAGCTCGCTGTGGATATCGATAAACTGCTCCTTTTTCCTTACGCTTCTCTTATTCAATTTCCTTTACTTATTTTACATTTTGTTGTTTGCAGGCTAAATCCGCCGAATCAAAGAAAGCCAAGAAAGATAAACCCGCTGATGGCGATTCCGATGAGGAGGAGGTATTAGACGAAATCATCGAGGGTGACAGTGATATCGAAAGCGACGAATACGATGTACCCTACGATGGTGAGGAGGATGACATTGAGTGTGACGGTAAGTTGTCAAAAACATATTCCCCAACGTCCTGCATCCCGCACTGTACTAATTCAATCTCTATCCCTTTCTATCCATATAAACAGATGATGATGATGACAATGATGACGGTTCCGGCTCGGACGATCAAGCGTAATAATAATGTAGTCAAAACAAAATAAAAAATAAAAACAAAACAAAAAAAAAATACAAACAAAAACAAACAAACAAATTTAAATTAATAATAAATAAAAAGTTACAAGCAAAAAACAAAAAAAAACCAGAGAAAACCACACAAAAAAATCGCAAAAGTATATAATTCTTATGTTTAAGAAATAATTTTCTATTTCTTATTTTATTTTAATTGTATTTTATGTGTACTTTTTTTATAAAAAAATACAAAACAAGCAATTTCTCGCTTCAAGCATCTAGCGAGAAAACAAAATGCGAAGAAAAGTAAACATCCCCCCAAAACTATATACACAAAAACAAAAACAAACCGAGCTCTTTCTTTCCTTTTAAGTCATAAGTCTTAAGTTAAACGACAGATACACACATAGCATGAGCAGAGGATGATTATGATGGGGAAGATGATGATGAAGAAGAAGCTGACCCGTTAACGGAGCCCATGATTTACTTAAAAATAATAATAACACACACAGACACAGACACATACACAAATACACACAAGTAATCAAATTCATTATTAAAATTAGACGTTACATTTTATGAATGATCGAAAAAGCAAACGCAATTAAAAAATATACAAAACAACACTCAAGTTTTACATATGGTTTCAAAATTTTCGCGCCCACTGTGGCCACTCTCTTCGCTCGCTCTCTTTCTCTCAAATTTTTATGCGGGGCGCAACGGGAAGTTTGATTTCAATTGAGACGGGGACGGGTTAAGAAGGGGAGTTTTTTTCAGCATTTAACTCTATTAACTATGTATACCTTTAAGTATTTAATGTCAGTATTATGAAAGAAATATAATTAGTTTCATGTTGTAAAATGTGCAAATCGATTAATGATTGAAGTTAATTCATTTGTAAATTGTATAAACAATCGAAGTGAATAATAATTTAAAGTCGATTTGTAATGTTATATACCCTACATGTGTACACCTTCACAAACTTACTTATATATATGCCTAGTATACACCTAGTATATGTTTAAGTAGTCGGGGAAAAGAACTACAGTATACAGAACTCTATATAACGAATACACATGGCAATTATTAATACAATTCTTAATTACACACATATAGTACATACATATATTGACTGATATTTAATGCGAATCAACTCATCAATCAATTTTTAAATTGCATGCCGCAAATTTTTCAACCCCAATCCAAAAAGTTTTACCAATTAACCGACCCAGCAGAACATATAATATTGATGAGCGAGAAAATGGCTCGATTAAGTTAATGCCAATCAGATCAATAACTATACGAATACGATAGATACTATATATATATATAATCTATATATATATTTAAATAAACAATGTACATCCATATAGAATTTGATACCGAAACAATGTTGAAAGTCATTACACAGACATACCAACACACACACACACATGCATTTTTGTAAATAAAATTTGAATCGTAACCAGAAGTAGTGAAAATGATAAAAAAGAAAAAACAAAATCAAAGAAATGAGACCCACAAAAACGAAACCAAACGATGGAAAATAAATTATTGTAATTACGTAAAATGACAACAGAGAAAAAAAAGAAAGCAAAACACAGAAATTGGCAGTTATCAGATGCCAATAAAACGATTGTTTCAATGGGGGATGGGGTAAAAAAGCACATGGTACCATCATGGCGCACATACATACCTACTTCTCCCTCTCGAACCTCTCCCGAACCATCCCCTCTTCTTGTTGTTCCTTTTTAAGCGAAGCCATCAACCACCTAAAGCAGCCGCACTTGGGGTCGGGGGTTGCGCATGCAGTTATAGATATACCCCGAGTAGGGGTAGTTATTTCAATATGTATCCGTATCTTTAGTCGGATGTGTATGTGTATGTGTACCTACATAATTCATTGATTGGTGCTGTAATCCTATCGGACGTTTTTGTTTCACTCATCCAGGGGTTGCATACGCGGGCTGGACAGCCTGGCTTGCCTGCTCCAGCGGGGTTGTTGAAACCCGTTCGAGAAAACACATACCCCAATTAAAGCGAAATGTAATTTATAGTCGCAAATTTATGTGCCATTATTTTTTTTAAGAAGTGCCCGATTATTTTCTATTAAGATTTTGTTTTGCCATTTTACAAAAGTTCCCAAGTTTTACTCCTATAGCATAAATTTGAACCATTAATTACCAATGACATGAACCTAAGTAGGCTGGGGTAGCGTTTCGAACATTCGTTAAGTTTAGCAGCCACCGTTCAGTTTTTCCTGGACACAATCCAATGTACTCACGACATATTTTGAACTAGATAAAAAGTATTTTATTTTATTTTATTTTAAGTTATTTAATTCAATTTAACCAATTCAATTAAATGGATCTAGTTACTTTCAGTATATACAGATATTCGCCTGGAATGCGTCGTTCCATGTGCTTAACCGCCTTAAAATTAGAATTATTCAATTGCTTGATTATTTCATCTGGCTTATTCTCGCGCAGCAACAATAAATAGAGTACGCCGCTGGGCGAGAGTATGTCATCCAATTGCTCCAGTAAAATGTCAGTTACACGCCTGCCGTCCTTGCCCCCTGCCCAGGAGTAAACAAGATTGCGCTGAGTTGTGGCGATCTCCTCTTGTTTTTTCTCATAGAGCTCCTCATCGCTGGTGACCACATAGGGGGGATTAAAGAGTAGCACATCGACGCAGCGAAGACGCAATGCATCCGTTAAATTACATCGAACGCAGTCTACACGGGCGCCATTGTGTTTTGCTGTGCGTCGAGTCGCATCACAGGCGCGTGGATTTATGTCAGTCGCCAGGCAGAGAGCAGTGTGCGATAGGCGCTTGGCTAGCGCTGTAATGATGACGCCGCTACCCGAGCCAATCTCGACGCATAGGCGAGGCTGCAACGTATCCAGAAAATCGAGATCAGCTTCCAGTGCGTCAAGTAATAAAAATGAATCCTCGGCCGGTTCGTAGACATGCTCGTAGTCGTCCGGGGTGAGGTGGCTGGTAAGCGGTGTCTCCATTTGTGTTTATGATATGTTCGTGTTCAGCGCCGAGTCCAGAAGTGCTTGTCGCCTCAGCTGTTCTTTTTCGATAAGTTTGTGCAATCCCGTCAAGCGTTCTTGACTTGTGCTTAGCACGTTGTTGATTATGGTGACCTTGTGCTTCACGTTCAGCAGCTCCTTTACCTTCTCCGCGAACTCAGGTATCTGGTTCTGTGCCTTCTCTATATCCCTCAACTGGGCGGCCAAGGCGTCCAACTGTCCGCGCAGTTCCAATTGCAGTTGTATTGTCGAAGCAACACGCTCGTCGAGCTTCTCTATAGTCGGTTTGAAGAGGTTCGTTATACCTTCAGCTAAGATGTCCCGCGTCGGATTTGTGCAAAAGTTTTCCGTATTTTCATCCAAAGAGGTGACTGTAGAATCAGAATCTTTATCCATTGCAAATATTGCTGGCAACCTGCTACACCGATATACTATATCACATTTCGATAACAAATCAATCGTAGGGATGAACAATTTGATTAAAAATAATCACTGTGAGAGTCACTGTGACTGCGAATAACAGCTGTTTTAAGCAATACATCACAAACTAAAAAAAAATAACAAGTCTTCCAGTTTTATTTGTATAGTATTTCAAATACAAAATAAAACATATAAAATCAAAACTCATGTAGCAAACTTGCTCACAGCATCTGCTGGAAAACTATAGTATTTAAGTGTCACTCTAATATATTTTTTACAACCAACGAATTATCGACCGATATTAAAAATCTATCGACTGACCACCACAACTTCTTGCAACAAAAAACATCAACTTCGGTAATATAGCTAAATGCTTTGATAACATATATACCTGCAAGCCGGCGCAATGGAGACATACACGGTGGACATAGTATATCAAGCGATCACTGCATTATTCCAAGGGAACAATCCCAAAGAGCAGGAAAAAGCCAACAAATGGCTGCAGGAGTTTCAAAAGTCGGTAAGTCTTAGGCCGCTTGGGTTTGCCAAGTGAAAATACGCCTCTAAAACATTAAGAATATTCGTGAAGCTAAATATTTGCACTTGTTGCTGCCACAGATCTACTCATGGACCATAGCAGATGAGCTGCTACATCAAAGACGTGATTTGCACGCCAACTACTTTGCTGCCCAGACGATGCGTAACAAAATTCAGAATTCGTTCAGTGAACTGCCACCACACACACACGAATCTCTGCGGGACTCTCTCATCACGCATATCGGGCAAATCGACGAGCAGACAGACAATGTGATTGTAATACAGCTTAGCCTGGCCGTTGCCGATCTGGCTCTGCTCATGTCCACGTGGCAGGAGCCGATCAATGACTTGTTGAAGACATTGGGACCGCATCCGGCGACTATTTGGCCACTGCTAGAGGTACTCAAAGTGCTGCCCGAGGAAATAGACTCACGATACTTGCGGCTGGGTGCTAACCGGCGAGAGCAAGTTCACAAACAGTTGGATGCCAGTGCCGAGAGTGTGTTGGAGTTTTTGTGTCTTTGTGTACAACGCGATGATCTAGATCAACAACGCATTTGGAACGCCACGTTGCGTACCTACAGCGCCTGGTTGGTAATACATGCATTTCCTCTCTCTCACATCTGCGACAATGCGCTGTCGCAGCTGGCCTTCCGCCTGCTCAGCCAGCCGGCCGAGACGTCGGGCAAATTACATGACAATGCGGCCGAATGCGTATGCGCCTTACTCAGTTGTATGGGATCACGCAGTGGCAACCTAGAGGTTGAGGCACAAGTAGCACGCATCTTTGAAGCTGTTTGTCAGCTGGAGTCGGCGTATCATTTAAGTGTGGCGCACGAAGACACCGACAAGACGATTAACTACTGCCGAATTTTCACAACGCTCTGCGATGCCTTTTCCTTTGATATGCTCGAACAACAGCAGGCAATGAGAGGCCTCGATCTAGTTCTGCTCTGTGTGGGACACTTCGATTACGAGGTTGCCGAGATAACGTTTCATCTGTGGTACAAGCTGAGCGAGGATCTATTTCAGCGATATGACGAGAAGCTAACAGCCCGTTTCAGGCCACACATCGAGCGACTCATTAGTGCGCTCTATCGTCATGCACAGATGGAGAGCGATCACGACGGACTCATTGAGGAGAACAACAATTTCTATGTAAGAAGCCATAAATATCCTCCTATATCAGTGATTTATTAATATTTGTTTTCTATAGGACTTCCGACGCAAGGTTTCGGATCTGTTAAAGGATGTGGCCTTTATCGTCGGCTCCGGTGCGTGTTTCAAGCAAATGTTTTTAATCCTTCAAGCTCCCAACACGACGTGGGAGTCCACAGAGGCGGCACTCTTTGTCATGCAGAATGTGGCCAAAAATATATTGCCGTGAGTTAAAGATGTATGTAATATGGTTCATTCAAATGCTTTAACTATAATCTTTGCAGAGAGGAGAACGAGGTGATACCCAAGGTGGTACAGGCAATACTCAACATGACAGATCAGACACACATCGCGGTGCGTTACACATCGATAATGCTGATCGGAGAGCTGTGCGACTGGATCGAAAATCATTCAGATTTGCTGGAGGCGGTGCTCAACTTTCTTCTCTATGCGCTGCAGCAGAAGAATGGACTGGCATCAGCGGCGGCAATCGCGTTGACATCCATTTGCTCGGCATGCAGGCAAAAGATGATTTGTCACATCAGCGGACTGGTGGAGATAGCGCGAAGTTTGGATAGTTTTCAGATCAACAACGATGTGGCTATTGGACTGCTGAAAGGAATTTCATTGATACTGACCAAATTGCCGCGTGAACAACTGCAGCCAGCGTTGCGAGAGATTATGGGATTCCAACTGCAACCGCTGGCCCAGCTACTCGAGAGTAGTCACTGCCAAATGGAGAAGGGCGAACGCAGCGATCCGGTCTATTGGATTGATCGCGCTTGTGCTATTATAAGACACACCAATCCCGATGTGCCCGACAATGTGGAGCATCCAACAGTTGCAATATTAAACGATGCGTGGCCACTCATATCTCGCGTGCTGGACAAATACCAGGGTGATCTTCGGATCATGGAGCGCACGTGCCGTCTCATACGCTATGCTGTTCGTATGGTACGCAAGCAGGCGGTACTTCTAGTGGAGCCACTAATCAAACAGATCGTTGTGCTCTATGCCATGCAGCATCACAGCTGCTTCCTGTATGTGGGCTCAATACTGGTCGATGAGTTCGCCAAGTCCAGCGAGTGCATTGCCGGGCTTCTGGAGATGCTGCAGGCCTTCATCGAACCCACCTTTAGCCTATTGCAGTTGGAGAACGGTTTGCGAAATAATCCCGATACTGTGGATGACTTCTTTCGGCTCGCCTCACGCTACCTGGACTGTTGTCCGCTGCAGCTGCTTCAGAGTAGCCTTATTACACCGATCTTTCAATGTGCTCTGATCGCCTGCTCGCTGGATCATCGCGAGGCCAACTCGTCGGTGATGAAGTTCTTCGTCAACCTGTTGACCTGGGGACGCTCCACAAATCGTCGCAATCAGGAGTGCCGACCGCTCGTCATTCAGTTGGCTCGACAACACGGCGCTGCGCTCACCATGAACCTGATACAAGCTTCGGTGTTTCACCTACACTCCTACATGTTGGTTGATGTCGCCGAGGTGCTTGTTGAGCTCAAAAATGTTGTACCGAAAGATGAAATGCCACTTTTCCTCGCCCATGCTGTGGAAACGTTGCCACGGAAAAATAGCGGTGGCTACGTGACGGCAACAATCGAACAGATTGAGGAATTCAGCAACACAGTGGTGAGGTGAGTTATCTGAAGCCATGACTAACTTCCCATGGGATTCCCACGACATTACTAAATTGAATTTCCCATTTTCTTTTTTTTTTTTCTAGAGCTGACACTCCCAAAGCAGCGGCGCAGGCACTGAAAACCTTTACGCGACTCTATCGTTAAGAATGAAATAGAAATATGATGATAATGATGATAAATTGTACATTTGAAAATATGTATGAGCAATCGGGCTCAGATGTGACCGAATTGTTATTGTAGCTGCTGGATGAGTCAGGCATTATATAGAGTTTATGTTATATTATCCAGTCATAAGATCCACACGCTGATAACTATAAGAGCAAACTAGACTTAAACGCTAAATTAGCTTTTATTATATGATATGATACGGATACGGATGTTTAATGACCAGAAACATATTCACGTATGTAGTTCTAACATGTTTTCTATATACATAATAATAATAATACGCACATTTCGATCACAAGTTGCGACCAAAAAAGTCTTATAATTTTGCAATTCAGATTTAAAAAGCATATTATACTGGAAAAAATGCAACTTTTCTCATTTCTTGTAAAATATGACAATACATTTATTTATAACACAAAAACGAACAAATAATACGCATTATTAAATTTCTATTGTATGTTTGTGTCTAAATGGTAATTTAGCCTGGGCTACCCAGATATTTCTCTCTCCTAAAGGAATGCTAATCGGTTACGAAACATAACATATACATATATAATAACGATAAGAGACGCAATAGCACAAATTGAATGAACAAACATAAACAAATACAATAAATATTGTGACAAATTTGAGGGAACTTAGTACGTATACAAATTGAACAGAGATAGAGATTATTCGACGACTTATTCGTAATTATATACGAATACTAATTGCGCGGTTAATTTACCTAATTGCACTTTTAGCTTAGCGATAAGGCTCTATGAGTTTGTGTGTGTGTGAATATGCATGGACAGTCTGACGTTTCTACAGCGAAGGTTTATCTATTATCTATTCCCATGTATGTAATTTGATTTGCTTCTGATCTGGGGTGTGTCATAGCTGGCGTCGATTGATATTAGTATAATATGCATATTATATGAGTATTATATGCAGTGCTTTAAATGGTTTCGGTACGTGGATCGATTTTATGAATGGCCTGCATCAGGCTTACGATATTCGCAGTGTTTATGCCCTTACGCGACATGGCGGTAAGGCGATCTGTTATTTCCTTTTGGTCCTTTCCGAGTTGCCACCTGCAAAACAAAGGGATTACTATAATAGTTACAGGGGGGGTGAAGACTTAAGGTGCTCACCACAGATGCGTGCAGGTGTGCAGCAGTGGTATATAAAGCGGCAGTAGATCAATATCACAGAGCGTATCGAAACGATTGATCGCCAGCAAGGCCCATCGCTCTGCCGAATGATGCGGCACCGGCGACACTGTACAGGCTGCTACCAGGCGACACAGTATTAGTAGCACGGGTCGCGAACGATTCATGTACACCTTGTTAAGCAGACGGAAACAGTTTTCCAGTAAGGGTATAGCCATTTCATTGCGTCGTTCGTCGAGAAACTGGCATGCTCTACTTAGCTCATCGTGCTGAAGGAAACGTAGAAATGTTGGCGACTCGCGAAGTTCGACATTCCTAGCCACGTGGGTGAGGAACACCTCGAATGCAGTACTACGCTCCGCGATTAGCTCAGATGAGAAGTTACCCATTAGCACTTTATTGGGAAAATTGAAATTGTTCAGCTCGTTGGGATGCGCACGTTTCAGGCATTGATATAGATCCCGAAAATCTGTGTAACGTCTTTCAATTGTTGCCGGCTGTGCATCCATTACATCCGAATCCTGTCGCACAGTTAAGAAATATACAACGTAACGTCTGATCCTTGCATTCTCCTCTTCCCGTGGCATAATGTGCGCCTCCATAATCTCAAAACGTAGCTCAGTTCCCCCATCGACCGTAGGCTTGAAACTTTTACGTTCACTTTGCATTCTCTCCCAGAAGGCTAAACAATTCAAGTGATTAATATTTGTTTTAATTGCAGGTTATTGGGATACACATACCTCGTTGAAGCGTTGGATCCGGGGCTTGAGGTGCTATTGCTAGAGCAGCTGCCTCAATAGCAGGACTTTCGGGGTCGTCATCTGGATGAGGACAATCCACTGAAGGCTCGTGGGGCAGCAGATGCTTCGCCATTACCGCATGCACTATGAAAAGCGAAAGTTTACTATTGTGACTGCGGTTACTTGTGGATTACTCACTTGCAACGCAATTGTGACTGGAGCCCAGACACCAATTTAATAAGAAAGCAACTGTTCGATTTGGTTTTGTTTACTCTTTTATTTTATACTTTGTCTGGTTACTATTATTATTATTCTACCCCAGACCAAAACACAGCCCAATGCAAAGTGCAAGTCTTTGTCTAAACTAGCAATCGCTTAACACCGACTGTTACATGCTCTTTAATAAATATCACATATGGTACGCTCTTCGATTTAACTTATGAAGGTACTATGAAGGTTGACACTTTTACTTTGGTTTACGTTATTTTTATATGCATTTTTGCTAATTTATATATTATTTCTACTTTTCGAAAAAAGGTATTACAGATTTAAATATGAAAATTAATAAGTCGGATTAACTGTTGGTTGACTAATGTTAGAGATGATTAACATTTATATGCAAAACATCGAAACCTGCGATGCATCGATAGTAGCTACATACATGTATATGTCATATGCCCATATTCCATTGATCTCGGTTTTTGGAAGGAATGATATCAATTGTGATTAGGGCATATTGTGAATTATTCAGTTAAATTTAGTTATTTCTGTTTACATTGTCACTGTTAACCGGTATTGCAGTTTGTTTTGGTAATCGATAGGTAGCACTGTTGTGTGCTGCACATCGCTATCGTCATCGTTAGTCGCTGCAAAACAAAAAACACCCACGACCAAAAAAAAAAAGTGGGAAAATTTTCTATTGTGACAATAAAACATGACGCTGCCGGAGTTTTTTGGCTGCACTTTCATTGCATTTGGGCCACCGTTTTCGCTCTTTGTCTTCACCATTGCCCATGATCCGGTGCGAATCATAATACTTATTGCAGCCGCCTTCTTTTGGCTACTTTCGCTGTTGCTTTCATCGTTGCTGTGGTTTATCCTGGAGCCGCTGAGGAATGTACTGGCTGTTGGCGTGATTTACTCAGTGTTGTTCCAGGAGGGTTTCCGCTACATCATATATCGCATATTACGCCTGACAGAACAGGGTCTGCATGCCGTAGCCGAAGATTCGAGAATTACGGAGAACAAACATATTTTGGCCTACGTATCTGGGCTTGGTTTCGGTATCATATCCGCCATGTTTGCGCTGGTTAATGTTTTGGCAGATATGGTGAGTAAGAGTCTTGATTTACACGCATCATCATTTAATTTGGATTTCCAATCAATTCAGACCGGACCCGGCACAATGGGACTACAAGGCGGCACGGAACTCTTTTTTGTCACATCGGCCATTCAGGCGCTTGCCATTGTGCTGCTGCACACATTCTGGAGCATTATCTTCTTCAATGCCTTCGATACTAACAACTACATGCATATTGGCTACGTCATCATCTCACATCTCTTTGTCTCGTTGATGACGTTGCTCAATGCAGATGGAAATTACTGGGCGACGCTGCCGCCCAACTACATCGTAACGATTCTCACAGGGATTTTGGCCTTTAAGGTTGCAGGGGGTACTGGCCGCAGCTTGAAGCGGTTCATAACGTGTCAATGAGATGGCAAATAGCAATAACTTAAAAGTATTAGGAACTAAAATATCTTCTCTACCTAACTGAAAATACATTGAATTAACCATAACTAATGTATAAGTGCTTCGACATTAAATTGAAGAGATTTTGTCTCGAAGCTTTTATTGTTTGAAGTAAAACTTAAAAAAACTAAATACTTAATTCAGAAGTTAACTTATTTTACTGACTATAATCCATTTTGCGCACATTGATGCCGTAGTCAGCCAGAGCCGGCTGCAGATCGTCCATGGTTAGCGTAAACTTGCGATCTTTGGCCTGTAATTGAGAGGCATTAGATGAGCTGAACTAGAGAATATTACTAGAAGGACTTTCTCACCTTTGAGCCGCCTGGTGTGGCTGCATTTTGCATATGTGTGCGTGCCTTCGAGTGCTGTAAAGCATCATCAATGATGTCCGACATGAACTTCTGCGTTGCAATCGAAATCAAACGCACAATGCGCTTGTCATCCGCATGAAATCCACCCATATTCAGGTAATGTGATGTAACTGTCGAATTATTACCGAATTTAATACCAAGTTAACTTAATTTTTAATTCATTTGCGCTTACCTGCATCCGGCACTAGGGGCGTATAATCCTCCAGCTGTAACATGAAATCGCTTAGATGCGACGCTGGTGCACTGCGATCGCCGCCAGCTACCGAGTTGAAACTGCCGGCGTTGCCCAGTGCGGAGGATGTACCGCCACTTGCGTTGGCCTGCCCTGAGGAGCCACCGGCGCTGGGGTGATAGATAATGCCAAAGTTGGAACCGACCATTGTCAACAAAATTATTTCGCGACTCTTGCAAAATGTTGTATGTAAAGTGTGACCGTCTAGTGTTATTGCAATATGGCAGCTTATGAAAGAATATATCGATTACAAGTAACATTTGAAAACTGTTATGATTATCGATAATACAATAACAGGAGAAATTCACCGCTAAAAAGGTATATATGAAGTAGTTGGCAACGTGATTTGCAAGTAACGCGCGCTTTGAAATAATTTGTGAGCAAATATTATTATTAAAACAGTTTATTTAGATATGTTTATAACATAAATGTTTAATTGTAGTAGTTCATCACAAACGGTTTTTACAAGGAATGAATTTTGAAAGAAGGCACACTCAATAAAGGACTATTTCTCCTTTTTTGTTACGGTCTGTTTCCTCGAGCCCTTAAAAAGTGATTTTACAACAAAGAGAAGCGCTAACACGGCCAATGTACCGACAATGGCCAATGGAAGTATGCCAAAACTATTGACATAGTCTAAAATGTGTGCAACGGAAATTTCATCCATGAATCCAGGCAGTGGTGGCACACTTTCCGGCTGAGTATCCTTTCTATAGCCGCCTTCAGCAAACTCGAGAAAAGCTTTGGGCGTGTAATCCTCTGCGGTATACCTGTACAGTTTTCCTTGACGCAGTAAGATGAATTCCGGAGTTTTGGCAACCTTAAAGCGCTTCGCAGTGGATACTCCAGCAGTCAATGCGTTTACTCGAGCCACGTTAATCTTGCGTTTCAGTTTGCCGCCAACAGATTCCCAGACCGCATACAGGCGCTGGCAGAGGACACAATCGGCTGAATTGAAGAATACGAACCAATCGCCAGTCGTGGCTCCCGTAGAGGCTTGAGTCAAGTGCTCGAAATTCTCATCCGACAGTTCCTTGACGGCCGGCTCCCTATTCTCGCTGAAGAAATGCAAGATTTCCTCTGCATTGATGTCGCCATGATAGAGTATCGGAATGCCATGCCGAAAGTAGAGTAGTGCCGGCTCCCGGCTGGGATCGTAAATGTGTATCAAATTGCTTTCTTGTGCCTGCACAACTGTTGCGCCCAGCGTCTGCTTAAGCTCGTCTTGCACATTGCCAACAACCTGTTCGTATGCGGTACACTCGGCGCAGTTGGCCCTGGTGAATAAAGCTACCACATCGCTTTCACCTGTTAAAATGTGAATCAGATCTGAGTCATCGACGCGCTCAATGCCAGCGCCGCAGACAGCGATTATCCCTATAAAGAGGACTGCAATAATTTTATAAATATACATTCTCAATTTACGACGAGTCTTCAAAAACAACAATAACAGCTCTATTTCTTGCCGACGTAGGGCAATAAAATGTAAACTAGCGATGTGTCAGCGTATCGATAGCAATGCTAGATATCGATGTATTGTGGATCAGGTGAGTAAATGAGCTTTTATTTATTTTTAATAAAATCGGATTAATACAATAACATATATGTAAAGTTACAAATGAGGTATATATCAAATTATACAAATACAAAAGTTTCGGGCAAACAAACATACATATATGTGACGTCACTGGAATGTAATGTGTTTGAGAGTATTACGTATTATAATAAAATTAAGAGTATCAGTTTTTTGATTCAATAATTGAAGGTAATAATATAGTACAAAACGAAGATAATTAACACAAATTGTAAAAAGAAGATCACGATGTTAAATATCGCAGTGATCGGTAATGTAAGTCACAGTAACTGCTACACAAAATGTCGGCAAAGCGCATCTCAATATTGGCGACCATCCTCTTAAATTTGCATGCGTGTGTTGTGAAATTTAATTACATTATTTTTGGTTGAGTAAGGTCATTTGATGGTATTGCACTCATTACAACTCTTTGGAGAGCGCATAATTCAGTTCGGGTGCTAATAACGGCAACTGCGACCGGATGTTATAAATTAATAAAAGTTATAGCGTATTTAAAACGAAAACCTGCCTCGCTTCTTGTCGCCAAAGCGTAGAATGCGCGTCATCGTGGACATGGTGCACGGCATTTGTTTGTAACTTTCTTTGTAACTCTCGAAGTCGAGACCGACGCTCTGTGAGACAAATGTGAGCAAGTGCAGCATGTTGTATTGCTTGCCATGGGCGTCTAGTTCTTTGCACAGACTTTGTATAAACCAGCTTCCTCCGACGAAGTTGCTCCACGATACGTGTCCAGGCATGGTGCAGTAGGCGACAAGAAAATCGGCATGGATGGGAATGCGGTAGTTACTCTTTGAGTCACCGTCGGTTTCAATGCGGCGTACATTCTTCTTCTTTATCTTGTAGCCGGCATCTTTGCTAGTTCCCTGGCTGGCCTGAACAATGAATATCTTTGGCTTGCCCGCCAGCGTGCTGCAACGATCTGCAGTGAAGGCGCTCCAGATTGTGTCCAGCTTGTACGATTCGTCGTAAGCGTACACCCGATCGTTTTCGCCGTGAGTCATAATGGCCACTAGAATGCAATCGTGATCGGTATGATCGGTACGTCTTGCAGCGCGCTCGATTTCACGCATGACATGTTTGTGCGACAGATCTGTATAAGTCTTCACATCAAATTCCAGCGCCTGGAGCGATTGCTTCAGATTTGTCATATCCTTTTTTGTCTCTGTCCTTTTGTCCAATTTGTCATCTTTGAAATTTTCATGACCAAAGATCAGTGCCAGGCCACGATACCGATGCTTCATATTGTATTCGGGAGCATGACGTTCTGTTACCATTCTAGCCACATTTTCGGAACCTCTTCGTATGTTTCCAATACAATTTCCATCAACAGATGCATCACACTGCTCCTTCATCTTGTTATCGTCGCCCATTGTTTGATTTATTTTGGAATTTGCACGACTTCTAGTAATATTCAGTACTATTTATATAAATAAAAAGCAACACACGGTTCAGAACCTGCGGTCTGCGTTAAACCGATCGAGCAAGTGCGTCATTATCGTCTGATAAGCAGTCTCTGCCAGAGTTGCCAGTAAACTTTGGTTGCCGCGAAATTTACTGACGAAATTGAATGATTGTGGCGGTAGTTCGATAGCATAAGTGTTGCAGTTAATATGGTATCGAATTGAAACAGCTGTTAGCTAGTTTCCTCACCTGTTTTAATTATGTTCTAATAATAGAAAAATATAAATTATAACAACAATTATAGCGCTATAAAGTCCATAATTTAAACTTGGTAAGCACGTGGTGAATTCCTATACAACCATAATCCTGTTATAAAATTACCATACACTGTCTTGCTTGTTATACTGTCATACCTTTTATATGTATAAAAGCTTAATTGAGGGGTTCGAAGCTTTTTGTGCGAAAATTTCTCCTACCGCTGAAAGCTTGTTTGTTTCGAAAAAATTGAAAAAATAAGTTCTGTTCACAGCTTTTAGTTTCTGAAGTTGAGAAAAACATTGAGATTTTATTTTTAAAGTTTAAATAAAAAAAATTGTTTGAAAAAATATTCGTTACTCGAAAACAAACACTGCTTGTTTGTTTCTGCACTGCTTGCACTGCTTTGCAACATTTCATGTTGCCAGCGAACGTTTTGCTTGTTGCTAGCAACATTCATCTTCGTTAAAATGTTGAGCGACACATGCGCGCGGCGAAAAAAAAAATCAAATTCAGTGATAAAGTGAAATTCGTGCGCGTTGGTTGGTTCACGACTTCGTGTAAGCTCGCTCCAAGCTCAGACTCCGGCTCTCGGCTCTCTCTGTTGAGTTCGCCTACTCTCTCTCACTCTCTCTCTCTCTTTTGGCCTAGCGCATCGTGAGTTCAGTTTCGTTTCGTGCTCTCGACTCCGGATCGGCGGGTTCACAAGCAACAACAACAAGTGCGAGGAGAGGAGGAAGAGAGTGAAACGAAAACAATTAAAGCGTGCGAAATTTGATAATAGACAAATAAAATAATTTTTAGCAAATGGTTGCATTGCTGCCTGCGTACTTATCTGCCTTTTAATAGTTGCCGTCGCATAATTTGCATAATTCAATAAATAGAAAACAACAAAATATATTCGATTGCCATAAAATCGAGTTAACCTATATAGTATATTTATTAGAGTCAGCAAGGCGACCAAGCGGCGGCGATGCGGCTAATTGGATTTATTCTAAATTTGGCTGCTTTAACAGGTGAGTGCGTTTTAACAGATAACCCCCCTAACCCCAGCAGATAGTACAGTGGGTCAAAGGATAAAAATGCATAAATTATGAAGGCAAAGAAAATTTATTATATGCTATAAAATATTAAGCATGTATATTTTATGTTTTATATATATAACAGATGGCACACTGTTATCAGTTTAGCGATTAATCGCTATAATAATATATATTCTTTAATTTAATTCAAAATGTTCATCTTGAACTTGGGTACAGCTGTACCCAATTGCCTGCCTTTATTTATTTTTGTACCACGGACTACTATTTATTGCTTTATTAGGTAAACGCGCAAACACACACAAACACTTATATGTATTATTATCGGCTATTTTGTTTTTGTCGCCTCCTTCTGCGGCAGTACGTGTAAAATTTGTGGCTCAAGTGTTTCGTAGCTAATACAAAATCGATGGCACATTGTTGCATATACCGTTACCTTTGCGGCTGCAATCAATGAACAGCGCAGCAGCAGACAGAGACAGAACGGGCAGAGTGAGAGAGAGAGAGAGAGAAATTGGCATACGCAGTGGGAACATTCGTTGCGAGCCTTGAATCATATCCGTCGCTTTCGAATCGGTGTCATCGCCGCCGCCATCGTCGCATTGCATTGGCGCCAAAGGAAATAAAGGAAATACTTCAAAGTGCCAAGTTAAGCCTTTCGTTTCGGGATTTTCATGCATTTTCCAGCACTTGCCATGGAGAGGGAGACAAAGAGAGAGAGAGAGAGAGAGAGAGAGACTGGTATTCTCAAAGAGCAGAGAGACACTTCAATCTGCATGCCCCACATTAATGTGGCGCACTGCATTTTAACTCTGCTTCTTCTCTCTCTCTTCTCCTGCTCCTCATGGCAACTGCCCCGCAAATATTTAATTTAAATTACAGCGCATATTCAGCGGGTATTTCGCTTTGTTGCCATGGTTCGCTACAATAGGGAATTATTTGGATTTAGTATATTTTAGAGTAATTCTTTAGCACAAACTGCATTTGCAATCTTTTCAATTTTCTTTTGATTTATTTTTTGTAATTTTAATAGAACTTGAATAATTTATCTTCGTGCATTCATTTTTATATGCTCCCTATGCAAAAAGTAATAGAACATTTAGAAAACTTTATAAATTATTCATTGAAAATATTATGAATTTGGCATGCATAACTTACATAGTACATATATGTATATTTACATATGCATAGGCAGAATCATCAGAATACTATGAACATTTTTCTATCAAGGTTCTTGTGAATAAATATATACTTTTTTTTCTGGAAAATTTGCAAATTTATTTGGGAAAATAACTCAATACAGAGGAAATGTAACTATATTTTTAAAATATTTTATTTATGCACGTTTTGGAAGCAAACAGGAGACAGAGAGAAAGGGAGAAACAGAAATGCTGTTAAACAAAGAAAGAGACAGACAGATGCATCGTATGTCGTCTCATCTACTGAGCTTGATCAAGAATATATATTTTTAACAACAGAGGAAAAAAGAGAGAGAGAGAAAAAAAATATTAACAAATTGTTTTTTTTTTATTTAATTTGACCTCGAGCCAGCTACCAAGATGTTCTATTTAAGAACTTAAGAATTTGGGAAAGAGCATACAAGCTTCATATATAGTAGATTCAGCTGCTGCCATCTTGCTGTTCTGCTTCTTGCAACCTTCTGCTGTTTGTTGTGTCCTTTTTGGCTTTTTCTCTCTTTCTGCTGCAACGCGAGAGCGGACGCGCCTCGACTTGGTTTGCCTTGGCTTGGCTTGACTCAACTCGGCTTGGCTGGGCTTGTTGTGCCGCTGCTGCTGCTGCCCCATTTGCGGTTTTGTTTAATTACGCATATTACAGTGCCGCAGCAACTGTACACCTACTTTCCCCCTACTGCCCCCCGCTCTTCGCTGCACCCTTCTGCGGTCTCCTTGTGATGAGTGAGAGAGTCTCTTTGGTTGCAGTTGTAGTTGCCGAGTACTGTCAACGCCAGCGTGCTGCACTTCCGGTTTGCTGGCTGTGCCTGTGTCCACTTCATCTGCGGTTTGCCGGGGCTTATGCGCCTTGCCAGGATTGTCAAGTGGTCAGCCTGAGCAGGAGGCAATCCTCGACCGGCGTGGAGTGTGGAGTGACTACACTAAGTCACAGCTAAACCGAACGCCTTGTTAATTGCTTGGCTTTTGTGGCCGCACTTAGCAATTGGCTGCGTTCCATTATCAGCACTCTCGCTCTCCCTCCTCCCTCTCTATCACTCTCTCTCTACTCCATTCGCTTTCCATTTGTATTTAACATATTTGTGCAGTAAATCGTGGAAATTAGATTCTGCAAAGGGCTCGGGCTCTCCATAAATTATGGACACGGCTAATGAAGCAACAGAGCAAGAGCAACGTGGCGACAGCCAGAGCTGGGCATTACTTTTGCCCAGCACTGTGTGCAGGTGTGTGTGTGCAGGGTGTGTGTGTGCAGAGTGTGAGTGTGGCTTTAATTGAGGCAAAGGTCAGCATCGCATCGATTTAACTAACCCGCGCAACGTCGTCGTTGTCGCAGGGCTAACACAATAAAAGCTAAACAGCAGTGGAAGGGTAGATATGGCCTAAGGTACGGACTAGCTAATACCCTGCGGCAATATTTCCAGAAACAGTGTATAAGCTTGCCTTAAAAATCTCTTTGAAGCTAAGAAATAAGAGGGAGATTAGCTTATGCTATAGAATGTAATATATTTACCTATTCAGTTGGAAGGTTATATATGTCCTAAGGTACCGACTAGCTGATACCCTGTGGCAGTATTTCCAGAAACAGCTTGCCTTCAAAATCTCTTTGAAGCTAAAAAATAAGAGGAAGATAAGCTTATGCTATAAAGTATGCTATATTTAACTCTTCAGTTCTGAATGCAGGGTATAAAGAACTGCAACTAAGAGTTAGTTGAGCATAAAAAAAACAGACGGATTTAGCGGGAGAGAGAAAAGTGCACAGAAAATCCTTTTTGACTGTTTTAGATAAAAAATTAGATATTAAATCCATATATGCATATTATGTGTGCTAACCTCCCTATCCACTAGATTACAGGGTATAGCTGCAAATAGCTAACGGAGCCCTAGCGTAGGTGTGGTGGATTCATTCATGGCGCGACTCGCCGCGACGCTGCTCGCCAGTTGCCCGTTTCAATTTAGCTGCGCTCCGAGTAGGCATCACTTAACCCCCTGCTTGGCTCGCCCCCCTCCCTCCCCCCTCTCTCTCTCTCTCTCTGCTTGCCACATTGCATGATAAATTGCCACTTGACTTTGCATATTTGCGCCGCATCTGTAGCTCAATCCCGCGTTTGACCCAATCCCTTTAAGTCCCTTGTTTATTGTGTTGTCCAACTCGAACTTTGACTTTTCTTTGCTCGCATCGGGAGATCGCAGCGAGAGTTTCACCTTGACATCTTTTAAGTTGTGGCGCATATAACACTGACATATCCAAAAGTGTCCTGTCATCCTTGTCATCCATCCCCTGCCCTGCCTCAAGCGTTTTCTACTGCATGTCAACGCCGCGTCGAGCTACTTTTTGTCCTTTCTCATTTATGCATGCATGGTGTGTCTGTCTATCTCCCTCACTCGCACACACACACGAGTTCTCCCTTCCTCTCTGTCTCTCTTTTTGTGTCGCTTTTTATTAATATTTTTTTTTTGCATTTTTTTTTTTTTTTTTTTTTTAAATCCGACAACCACTCGCCGTTGAGTGGCTGTCAGGTGTCAGGTCGCGCATTTGTGTCTCTCTCTGCGTGTGTATGTGTGTGTGTGTGTGTGTGTGTGTGTGTGTGTGTGTGTGAAAATGACACTACACACAGCTCTGCTACGGCTTTGGCTCTCTATAGTACATAGCAGCTATAGCAGGAACTGAAAACTCAGTCTGAAACTGAGGAAATGTTTTCGAGCCTTCCGAGGCCGACGAGCTACTCTTGTCTTTGCTGCGCCGACACAGATAAAAGCAAAAAAAAAAAAAAATAATAACAAGTGTCGAGCGAGTGTGCCGTCGCAAAGAACTGGGTTAAGTTTTCAGAATATTTACAGCTTGTGTGCTAGTATACGAAATTTCAGCTTTATAACTGCCTTTCTTAATAGAGATATCCGCTTCAAAACATATTTCAGTGATTTCTCATGGTAAAACAAACAGAAATCCCTTGAAAACGCACTGAGCGTGTGTTTATACCCTTCGATCATTGAAAATGATCAAAAAAGGGTGTACTAATTTTGTGGAAATGTATGTAACAGGCATAAGGAGGCGTGGCATATCCAATAAAGTATATACACGTTTAAAAAAATAGCAAAATGAAATGACGAAATTTTTCGAAATTTTGAAAATTTAGGTAAGGGTCCCCCCTATGATTTTTCAACAAAATTTTTTTTTTGTAAATTTAAAATCACGAGTTTTTAATTTTAATCGATTGCGGGGGTCATAATTAGTACTAAACAATTGTTTAAATCGATTTTAAACGATACTTAATTTTGGCCCAAAAATCATGTCGAAGTGGTCGAAAAATTAGACATGCAACACACTCAACAAGCCTGGTACTCTCATTTTACACCGATCGTAACTTTCATAAAAATCAACCGATTTTCACGCGGAATGACATTTTGTTTATGTTTTAACAAACTGCGTGATTCTACATTTAAAAAAATAACAAAATGATTTTTTGAAAATTTTCGATATTTTGGAAATTTAGGTAAGGGTCCCCCCTATGAATTTTCGACAGAATTTTTTTTTTGGTTTTTAAATCGCTAGTTTTTAGCTTTAATCGATTGCGGTGGTCAAAATTAGTACTAAACAATTGTTAAAATCGATTTTAAACGATACTTAACTTTGGCCCAAAAATCATGTCGAAGTGGTCGAAAAATTAGACATGCAACACACTCAACAAGCCTGGTACTCTCATTTTACACCGATCGTAACTTTCTTAAAAATCAACCGATTTTCACGCGGAATGACATTTTGTTTACGTTTTAACATAGTGAGTGATTCTACATTTTAAAAAATAGCAAAATTATATTTTGAAATTTTTCGATATTTTGGAAATTTAGGTATGATTTTTTTTTCACTTTACAAGTGATGTAAGTCTAGAATGCATGATTATTGATCTGCCCACATTGAAATCATTTTAGAAATCAAGTTTTATAATAATGTTTTATGCACTACAACTCTTCTACTCTGCTTTTTATGATGCATTTTATTATCAAATTTTCCTCAACTAATTGAAATGAATCCCGAAACTTTTATTTTCACATTCTTTCCATTTTTTTTATTTCTCTGCAGATTGACAAATTTAGTGCTCTGTTTGCAGTTACCCACACACACACACACACACACAGTGGCAATCTAACAAATTGTTACTACAATTGACACTAGCATAATGTCCCCATCCCCATCCCCGTCCCCTTTCCATCCCACTTCGGTGTAGCTGTCCAATTGTGTCGGGTGTAGAGAAATCATTGCACTTGTCACAGTCACAGTTACAGTTACAGTGACAATCCGAAACTATGTGGGAAATGTGAAAGAGCAAGTGAACAAACGACATTGTCAAGCTTCAATTTAGATTGTGTGAGTTTCGCTTTGTTTATAATTTAATAAATTGCTCATTAATTAAATGACTTACTGGAGAAAAATGCTCTGCATATTTTTGGGTCAATGGGAGGTTTCGCTTCATAGATAGAACATTTTTGGGTAGGGAAAACTACATACATACATATAAACGTAATGAGATAATGAATTATTGCAGTTTGGGAAAAGTGGAACATGAATGAGCGCAGAAATGCAATTACTTAAAGGTTTATTGGTATGGAAAAGCTCTTAGATAGAAAGGGAAGGCTTGGCTATGTTTATAAATAATAAAGTAGATTCTGCTATATATGAGAAAGAGAGAACAAGTTGCTTGAGTGTAATTTGGTGGGAAAAATGTTAATTGGCAAAGCTTTAATGTGCTTTTATGAAAGCTTTCAACATAATTCCATCTCAACTAGTACAATAGAAAGTCTTGGAAGGATTGTATAGTCATAAATAACTCATAGCGATTTAAAGCTATACTTAATCTGATATTGCAGAAGCTTTCAGTATTTTTGCAAGCTTTAATCAAATATTTAAGCAGCTTTCGCTTCATGCAGCGTCTCTGTCGGTCGCTTATGCCGTCAATCAATAACACATTAAATATTCTTTATTCTCTTGCACAAAGGGTGCGCTCTGATGTTTTAATTTCCGTCCCCCCCCCCCAACGTATATATGTACATATGAATGGGAGTAACCCGACAGCAGCTGTATGCATTTATCATCAATTAACCTCTGACCTCTGACAATAGAACAAAGAACAAAATGAATGCGAAGTCAAAGTCAGTTGAGCGTTAAGTCACTTGTTAAGTTTCTTGTCACGGATTGCGCAAGAACCGCTGCGAGAGGGGCGTAGGGGCGTGGCATACATGTTATAATTCAATTTAATGTTAAATAAATAACCCATATAAGTTTTGGGTATCGTATAAAATAACTGAACTGAGCTGAACTGAACATATGGCAATTTATCAGTCCGTCTTAATTGATGTTTATGCAGCGCCATTAAATCGAATTGCCCGATCGACAACGCACGATTGGCCGATTTTTGCGTGTTCCTATAGTGAGTGGAAAAAACGTATTGTGGCAAAAAAATTGTTAACAATAATCGATTTGCATGTATTTGCAATCAAAAAAACAACAAAAAACAAACAACATGCAGCAAATGACGGGAGAAGCTAGAGAGAGAGAGAGAGAGAGAGAACAACTGCAATAAAGGAGTAAAGCTCGACATGAAAGAATCTGCAATTTAATTTGTGTATGTTTCTATACCCTGTACAACAGGTAGCAAAATGGGTGGTACTTTTGAAGTATAAAATATAATATTTAATATTTTCATTAATGACAGTTTTTAAGTTAGAATTAAGTCTATTAAATTTTGGATTTGTTACTTGATTTTAAATGATATCTGCTGGGTATCTGCTCGTCTTGCACACCCTGGCTAACGCATGATTATTGCTATTGTGTGCACCGTATGCAAAAAAATAAATATATTTTATTTATAACTCGTTGTTGTGGCTTTTCTTGTTTTGTTTTATTTTATTTTTTTTGAGGCGCGTTTTGGGGTTTTTGCCAGGCGTGTCGGAGATTCGAGGATTGTTTGTGCTTATAAATATTGAAAATTGTGTGGTAAAAATAAAGCTAAAAGAAGAAGCAGCATCTGGGGTAGCCCAAAATGTACATTCAATCAGCTACTAATAATATTTGTTTAACAACAAACGTTTTTATTTTTGTACCTACTGCAAATTCAGATTTATTATTTCATTAATTTAACTAAGGCAATAAAACAATTTCACGTTTTTTCCCATGTGTGTGCCTAACAATTTGGCTAATTTGATTTCAGTAAATTTATTGGAATATCATATTTGTTTAAAGTGCGAGAAAAACAAGGGAAATTTGGAAGGAAATGCAAGAAATTTTTGATTTTTTATTTGAATTGAGAAAACTTTGAATTTCTGCAATATATGTGTGTAAATTTTATAAAAATAAATAGTTAATATACTGAAAAGAATAAAATGTATAAAGATAGATCGAAAATTTTATAAATTCCTCCATATATTAGATTATGCAAAGTGTTCTTTAATATTTCCTAACCTACTTCGAATTTTCTAAAGAACTCTCATAGAGTATACCACAGCCATGCTTAGCTCTCTGGCCAATTTTGTGTGCCAGACGAGAATGAAAATAAAACATATAATAAATAGGAAAAGCGCGAGTGGGTTGTGTGGAAAAAAACAGATACTGATGTATGCATATGTGATAAAAGGCTGTGTGCGATTGCGACGTATAAAAAATGCAGGCAGCGCATAATGCCGCATGACCCGGCGCAGGCACGCCCACAAACGCTCAAACGCCCACGTTGGGGGCAAAAAAAAAAATACAAAATACAAAATGAAAATGTGAATAAAATAAATGCGCTGCGTATTGTCTGGCAAAAAAAAAGTGGGAAATAAAGCGGGGAAAAGCGAAGAAAAGCGGCAACAAGAACAAAGCTGATGAAGAAAAAACGCAAAACCGACAGTTATTATAAGGGCCACAGTTAAGTGGGAGGCATGTTTGCATGTGACGTCTGTCTGTGTGTATGTGTGTGTGAGTGAGGCTGTGATGCTAACCTAGTTTATGACAGAGTTTAAATTATCCCTTTGTTTTTGCCACAGTGTTTTTTTCCGCTTGGCAAAAGCCAAAAGCGTCTGCACTCTCTCACACTCACACAGACATGGGTACTTATAAGCATGTTAGCGGTGTGTGCGTGTATGTGTGTGTGTGTTAATGGCGGCGGCTGCCATCAAGAAATTGCATATTAATCAAGCGGCAACAGCAAAGCCAGAAACAAGCGTGAAACGTGTAAGAAAAACCACAAACACATCAGTATATTAGACTGTTAGATACGCTGTAATTGCATAGCAGATTATAATGAAATTTAACCTGTAGCTAGATACTGTAAAAGGCTATATGTGCACAAAATTTAGTATATATAACTTACATAGAAGCTCGAGTTATGCTGACTGCAAGATTACTTTGCTTATATCTGGCAAAGTAGCATAGATAGAAATGAAGCAATAATTGCTAGCTCTGCTTGGATATTAGTAGAGTGTACATAGAAAATTTCAGTACTCTAGCTCGTATAGCTCCTGAGATCTGGTATGATATCTGTGCCATAGCATTATACCCCATTATACAATGACTACTGAGTATAATAAGCATAAAACGCGGCAAGTTTATGAACGTTTAATGAGATGCCAAATGGTGTAATGCTGCTGTGTGTATATAGGTGTGTGTGTGTGTGTGAGAGGGGGGGGGGTGTAGTCTAACTGCCGCTAACGAAGGTCAATGGCACTTGGAGTCTCCTGCGGACAAATCTTTATGGCCACGCAATAAACACAAATTGCTTGTCATATGCGCGCTTTGTGTAACGAGCTCTGCGCCTTCGATGTACGGTGGGAGAGGGGCAGGGAGTGGACTAGGGGGTTGCAGGGAGTCCTGCACGCAAAGGCAACTTAACAATTTGTCGTGGCAACAAAAATGTTGAGGCCAGTAGAGTAGAGCGCAGAGCAGGCAGGCAGCGCATAAATCTGTCGAGGCGACAACAACAGAGGGAGAGGGAGGGAGAGAGAGAAAAAGAGAGCATGGGGTCAACAGCAGTAACAACAGTCGTGCAACAACAGCAACACCCACTGACAATTGAATTTATTGAGCTGAAGTCTATCAATCAGTTAATACGAAGCCTGCTGGCCAAACTGACAGTTGCCATTTGCCATGGCCCAGAACTGACCAAGCCTCAGTTGACCAAGCGCGAGGCATCCTGTGAGGCCATTGAGGTCGATAAGGATAAGGCAAACCCGAGAGCTGCTGCTGCTGCTGCATGTTGAGATGCTTGTGGCATGTGGCATGCTGCTTGCCTGCCTGGCTGTGGCTTTACGTAATCACAGCTTCACAAGATAACCAACATCCCTCTCACTCTCTCTCACACTCTGCCACTCTCTGCACAGTGCTTAAAAACCAAGTTGAATATGATTAATTATTGCCTTTGCGGTTTCTGGCATTTTAAAAGCCAAATCGTGGCTAGTTTTGAGCCAAGTTATAAATGAATTGAGTGAAGGGCAGCTTGGGGAATAGTAGAAAAGATGCGCAAGAAATATTATATCATACTGTGCGAAAACTTAGCAAGGAGCTTAGAAACTGAATGAATCACTTGGGAAAGTAAACTTATATATATTTATCACATATACTTACATAATCACATATACTCTGCTTAATTTAAAACTACATGAAACAAATAATATTTACAATATTTTCAAGCAAAATAAATATACAATAGGTCCTATAGGTCCGACCTATTTTTGAAAAAAACGACATTATTATTATGCCAAAACTACAAATATAAATTATAAATACCATAATAACATATTCACTTATTTTCAATGATTTTACTGCGTGTTCTTCAATTCAACTAAACTAAATGTTAAATAGGTCTTTTTAAAATTTTGAAAAACGACCTATTACTGAAAAAACGACCTATTTCTGAAAACAAGAAATGCAAATACATATAATAATAATATCATATTATTTTTAAATTTGACCTATTACTGAAAAAAAAAACAACCTATTTCTGAAAAACTAAACTAAATGTGACATTTTTAGGTCTTTTTAAAGTTTTGAAAAACTATGCTGAAAAAACTACATATTTCTGAAAAACAACCTATTTTAAGCAAGAACTGCAAATACATATAATAATATCATATTCATTTGTCATTTGGTATACATCAACAAAAAAATAATCAATTTATTAAACTAAATGTATAATAGGTCTTTTTAAAGTTTTGAAAAACTATGCTGAAAAAACGACCTATTTCTGAAAAACGCCCTTTTTTAAGCAAGAGCTGCAAATACATATAATAATAATATCATATTCATTTGTCATTTGGTAAACATCAACAAAAAAAAAAAGAAAAAACTTTATTTTAATAGCATTTCTAGCTCACACTCACACAACAACACACTTTAAAAATTTTTTAAACCACCAAAAAAAAAAAAAATAGGGGGGGGGGGGGGCCCCAAAAAATTTTTAAAAAAAAAAAATATTTAAAAAATTTATAAAAATTATATCAAAAATTTAATATAATAAATTTTTTTATAAAATAAAAAATATTTTAAAAAAAAAAAAAAAAAAAAAAAAAAAAAAAAAAAAAAAAAAAAAAAAAATAAAAAAAATAAAAAAAATAAAAAAAAAAAAAAAAAAAAAAAAAATACCTCGGGTTGGGGTTAAAAAAAAAAAAAAAAAAAAAAAAAAAAAAAAATAAATGACCATTTTCAATGGTCGAAGGGTATAAAAACTTTATTTTAATAGCATTTCTAGCTCATGCAGAGCAGTGTACAAAAGAATGTTGCAACACAGTGTGCACAGTGTGTAAAACGAAACTGACATATGGTCGGCATGGGAGGCCAGACCCAGCCCAGGTGCTGACCATGCCCAGTGCACTTGTGCTCCACTTTCAAGGCAGCAAAACAAATTATATTTTTTTTCGCCAGGCATATAAAATAAATGCAAAAGAAAAAGGAAAATGGGAGAGAGATGGAAACAAGTGGTAAAGCAACAAACAACACGCCATAAAAGGTGACCGAACATGTTTGCTTTGTTTGCCCAAGCTGCAGTTGGTACGAACTCAAAGAGCTTTTTCCACTTTTGGTCAATTTAAAACCAGTCAAGAGCAGCAGGAGCAGCCATTCCTGGCCCGTTCATGGTTGGTTGTGCTGCCCAATGAGTGTGTGTATCATAACAGCACATGCAACAAAGTGCTGTGTGTGTGTGTGTGTGTGTGTGTGTAAATATTTAATGAATTGCATTAGCTTCTTGGGTGTAGTCAGACCAAGTTTAGTCTAATTAAATGCCAGGGCCCTGGCAAAGTTTTTTGGGGCAAGCAAGGACTTTAAGCCTCGCACCCGGTTGCAATTTGTCACTTTTAATGACTTGTCAGCGGGCGTTTTGCTCTGCAGCAGCACATGTTGTCCCCCCCGAGCCACGCCCATGCCTGACATCGACTTGGGAACCTAATGTAATTGAAAAGTTTTAGAGCCAAGTTAACGGATGGGGGAAGGGGCTGGGACTGTGACTGTAGCTGCTGTCTTAGCCACAAGCTGCAACAAGCTGAAGCTGAGACTGGGGCAGCATCATCAATGCAGCGGAAGCAGCTACTCCTTCCAGTTACAGTTCCACTTGTTTTACACTTCTTTCTTCATCTTCAGCTTCTTCTTTCGTCTCCAGTTCTGGCCAACTCAAATGGAGCGTCATGAAACAACAGCACGTCCTTGGCAAATTCAATTTGTCAAAAAGATGCTGTCACGCAGCAATTGCTGAATGCTTGCTTAATTCCTATTCCTATTCCGGTTCCTGCCCCCTCCCCCTCTTTCACCTACCTATTCCTACTGCTGCTGTCAATGTGACGAGTCTCGCAGAGAACTCGCAGCCAAATCCAACTAGCGCAAGCCACAAGGTTCCTCAAGTGAAATATCATATTTCTGCACATGGCGAACTTGTGCTTCCCTTACAGTTCTAACTAGCAGTATTCGCACGGGTTTGTTTTTCTGTTTATTTTTCTTAAGGTTTGCCTTATCAGTTCGTAACAAGTTTCTGAACTTTCTTGCTTATCAGGCAAATCTAACTTTGCTTCTAAGTATTTTTTTCTAATTGTTTTTTTTTTTTTTTTTAATATTATACATTTCATTTGCCTCTCACTATATTCGTATTTATCAGCCTCGCTCGCTTCTCAATGCGCAGCTCGTTTGACCTGAGGCCTTAGCTCACTTTGTTTTTGTCTTTCTCCTCCTTCTCCTCTGTTTCTGCCTTTTACTTTCCAAGTTTCTTGTTTTCTCTTCTGCTTCTTTAGAGTTTTATCCACTTTCAGATCTAGAAACCTTTTAGATCCCATCTTTTTGTGCCTTTGCTTCGTTTTCAACACTTTCCACAGCTCCGACTTATTTCTCTGCTTACATTCTGGGATTTTTAACTTCTTCTTTGCATAGTCTTGCATACTCTGTGGCAGGGTATGCTTGTGAAATATCGTTCGTTGCACGTGGATAGTTAATAAATGCCAGTCGAAAATGTATTGAAGGATGCCACAGTGAGTGCTGCAATTGCTGCAGCGTTTGCGCTGCGGTTTGCTTTACCCTGTAAGGGCCATATACACCAAAGAGGGTATATTGTTTTGCAGAGTGTCTAGAAACTTAAGTCTTAAGTCTAGTTATATTACTTGATTTGACAAAGTATTGCTCTTTATACTTCAATTCAAATTCTTCTGTATTCTGATCCCTAAAAAAAAAAAAAATTCATCTACAGGGTGTTCTTAAGTCTCAGCTGTGTATTTTTATTTTTCTTGTGTGCTTTTTTGCCTTGCGGTTAGGGGGCACATCATTATGACTTATTGTTCGTTGGGTGTTTACATGGCGTATGCGCAACGGAAATGAGCGAATGATGGCAGCTAAACTGCAGCTCGCAGCCCGCAACTTGCAACTTGCTCACTAGTAACTCGTACTTGCAGCAATTGCAGCACTCGATTTATATGCCACTTGCCACTTGCTAAGTTCCTTCTCCCCCTCCCCCCCACAGCCCTAATGGCTGCCTGAGGCTAAGGAAAGCGCATTTTGATGGCAACACGTCGCCACGTTTCGAGGGTATTAAAGATCAATTTCAATGGAAATTTAAAAGTGCATTTAAGCTGAACCACAATTCACCCATAAAACTACTGAGGCATGTCTGAGCTGCTAAGGAACAGTAGGGATGATAGAGAGAAAGAGAGAGAGAGAATGCAGAGAGAGGGAGAAAAAGCAATGGAAGTATGTAAGAACTCGAGTGAGTTACGCAGCAAAAAAAAACCTTTCAAACTTCTTATGACTTTTGCTGAATAAAACCAGAAAAATAAACTGAAAAAATTAAAAACTTGAACAAGGCAAAGCGAACATACTCTGTAAATTTTGTATAGAAACTGAATTATGTAAAAACTGCTGTGGGTACTTAAATTTATTTGAGTTTAATATACAATTTACTTAGAAAGTGTCTCTAAAATTAATTTGCATTATGATTTTATTTGGGATCGAAATTTTATTAATTTTGTTAAGAGGGTTGCTTGGAAATTTTGACAAAAATGAGAAGAGAATAGAATAATTATATTTTGACGGGAGATCCATCTTTAATCTTCAAACCATGAACAAAATGCTCTTCCAAAAGATAATTAGATGATTTTTGACGAGTTTATGACTATTTGAAGCCTCCATAGGTCTGTGAGGTGTTTAAGATCAAGGGTAGATCAGACAAATAGGTCTAATAGTAGAATATTAAAAGTTTTTCCAGAAAAAAATGAAAGTATATTTTGCAGGGTATCAGAAAATGTTCGAAGAAAACTTTCAAAGTTGAATAACAATAAGTTCTGGTCGTGGGAAAAAATGGGACGAAAACGAAGAGAAAAGCGCTCAGGCAGCACTTGACTGTCGACTACCGAGGGGGGGAGAGGCGGGTGGAACTCACCTAATGGCTTTCTGGATGAGCGTCAGGTAATGTGGCTTTGCCACACGTGGAAAAGCGGAAGAACGGAAGACAGCGACACAATGTACATACCTATATAGAGAGGGTCAGCGTGGTGCTTTATGGAAATACTAATTAGAAAAGTGGAAAACAACAGAGAGACGAATAAGCGTGTGGAAGGCAGGCAGAACGAGTGGAGAGGAGAGAGAGCGAGAGATTGTGTGGGAGTTGGAGCTGGGCATCTTGGGAAAACAAATAAAATTTACATTTTGCTTGAAATCCTTTTGGATGCCGGCGTGCTGTCATTTGCACGCGCTGCTCTTGCATTCGCTTTTCTTGCTGTGCCTTGTGCCCTTTGCCGTGTCCGTGTCTTCTTTCTGGCCGTGTGCCTTGTGTATTCTCTCTGTGTGTCTCTGTGTGCCGTATCTGGTGTCCTGCTCCAGCGGCGGCTCCTTGTACAATTTCATTTTCAACACAAAGTTTTGTTTTATTACCCCGAGGACAGGACGAACAGGACTTTGTAACTTACAAGCCAAATAACAAGTTGGAGACGAGGCTAGCTGCAGTTGTTAAAGTTGGATTTGATAATAAAATTACTTTTACAGTTGTTGCTCTGCTTTCTGCAGAGTAAGTCCATAAGTCCATCTTGGCCCAGTTTCCCCGATCTGCTTTCTCCTCAATCTCTGTGTGTGTGTCTGTGCGTGACTTTGTAATCAGCCCGGAGGCCTCTAGAGTGGAGCAGCAGCTCCTTAAAGTTCCTGGTTCCCGGGCAGACAAATCAATTCCTCCATTTGCCCCTAGAACTCAGTCTGCCTGCACACACACACACCAATCATGTGGATATGCAATTAATGGCTGAATGTTTGCATAACTAATGCGACCACAATCCACAGTCCACAATCCCCAATTCCTCACAGTCTCGCAGTGCATTCCCGAGTCCCAGAACCATTTTCTTGTTTCCATTTTCCAGTCGAGCCACTGACAAATCCCTCAGCGCACTTAATAACACATATTATGCAAGGCTTGTCGAGGCACTCCACGTGCGTGTGTGTGCGTGCTATGTGCTTGCCTAATGTCTAATCAACTGGCTACTTAGCATGAGTGCAACACACACACACACACACACAGTTAACACACACGAGTAATGATGAGTGCAATGTCCTCAAAGGACAATCAACTAAATTGCAAAACAAACCAAGAAGATGGATAGATTGGTTCTTTAGAGTATAGAAATAACTCTTATATGTGCAAATTAGTTAACTGGGCTATAATAAGTTGGCTAATAAAGTGACAGTTGCCAATTAAGGCAAAATATATATCTCGATAAACCCATCTATATTTAATGTAAATCGATATTTATTTATTCTCTGTTATTTGCAATTTAGAGTAAAACAAAGTGACAGTTGCAAATTAAGGCAAAATATCTAGCAATATATCTATCAGTTGTGCCTCGATAAAGCCATCTATATTTAATATAAATCTTTCCTTTGATTTTCAACAAGTGCATTTTCATGTTGTATTCTTTTTGTGCTTATCTTATGGGCTGAACTTCTGACCTCATTTGCCATTTCAACTTGGCACTTTACTTTTAAATGCTCTCAACACATTTTAGACACACTTTCACACACACACACACAAACTTTCATTGGAATTGGAAATGTTTGTCGATTTCATTGCAAAAGCAATTGAAATAAAAGTCTGCAATTTGTGTCGTGGGGGTGGAGCAGGCGGCAGGAGGATTGAATCCATTTTCGTGCTCTGCTGTCAATAAGTGACTCTTAATAATGCAAATGCAGATGGTGGAGGCAACTGCAGCAATTGCCAATTGCCACATGACAAGAGCAGGCAAAAGGCAGAGAAGAGAAAGGGAGTGTGAGAGAGAGAGAGAGCGAGCGACTGTTGGAAATTGTAGCATACTTTTTTGGGCTTGGTTCTTATGAAGTGCCGCCTGTGTTGTGATGATTGAAATTCTTGCAACTGTGTTGTGCGTACGAAACAAGCGCTCCTCCCCTCCTCCCCCTCAGCCATTAGGTTCCAGTCTATGCATGTCCTTGTCGTGCTGGACGACAACCATGTCAATCAGCAGCCGGACAATCGTTGGCAACTCTACTCAACTCAACTCGACTCGACTCGACTCTCGCCACGTTGGCATAGCCCACTGCAAGGTGTGCAGCTTTGTTTGCTCGCACACTCGCACACACCCTCGCACACTCACACACTGCTCGACAATTCACTTAGAAGCGGGGCACGTACTGCAGCTGCAACTGCAACCCCCCCTTACCTCCTTCTTTCCCTTTAATCTGCCTGCGTTCCTATGCCCGAGGGATGCTGCACGCATTGCTTTTTATCGCTGAGCGACATGCACATGCACATGTTGTTGTCGTCTATTTAGAACCAGCTATGCCCCCCACCCCCTTGCCCCGAAAACCAGTTAAAATAGTATCTGGAATAGGAGGGCAGATAAGACAGGGCAGTTTGTGTGTCTCTCCAATCAGTCCTGACATTACATTTCTGTTAACTTTTCAAAATTGTTCAATGAATTGATTCGATGATTTGATGAATTGTGGGGGTAAGCAAGAGATTGAAGCATGTTTAACAGAGTTTCTTTGCGGAAATGTTTATAAATATATTCTATAAATAATATATATAAATTTAAGTTGATGAGATATGGCGAAAGACAACAAATCCAATCAAATTTTACAGTGTTTCTTTGAAATATACTCCATATATGGTATTTCTGCATTTAACTTTTAATCTATGAAATTAAAAAATTGCACTGTGTATGCCTCAGGCAGCTCCTTCAGGTCTTTCACACTGTCAATATGTCTGTAACAATTTACAATAATTATTTTTGCTGCAAAAATATTTATTGATTGTGTGTGCCTTAACTTTTTATTATATATGATTTAACAGGCATGTGTATAGTTGCAAAAAACAATTCAATTTATCATCAGCGTATGCAATTTTCACATTGGCGTGCTTCAATGTAAAATATGCAACACGCTTAAAATGTTAATCATACGCCATGTGCGCCGAACAGCTGTCAGCAGGCAGAAGGCAACAGTCAGACGTCAGCCCAGAGCTGTCAGTTTTCGCCAGGGTTGACTATAACAATGGCGTCGTGAAGGAAGGGGGAGGGTAGACAACTTATTGCTGAATCAGTAGTATATTATGCTCTGCTTTAATAAAAGAAAAAGAAAGATCTACCTGCTCTTTCAAACTAGTATAAAGACACTACGCTGAGCTTAGTCACTGCTCTCTTTCTCTCTCTCTTTCTTTTAATATCTTTCTTGACTCTTTTTTAATGGCCACAATTATTAGCATATGCTGAAAACTTTATGACTGTCAGCGCCTTTGATGTTGTCGCAAAGTTATTGAAAGAACTTCTGCGGCAGAACTTCGACATGAACTTCATCTGCAGCGGCTCATTAAGCGCCTTTTCGCCTTTTGGCCTTTTGCTCTTTTGGCCACTTTGTCGCTGAGAAACTTGCACTAAATGCCGCTGATTATAGTGATTAAAGTGCTGTGTGTGTGTGTGCAGGCCCAGAGACAGTTCATTGCACCGTTAATTGAGCGCAGCGAGACGAGTCTGAAGTCTAGACAAAGCCAGCTATATTGCGCCCATCTCAATTAAGACGTTAACATAAAAATAAAGTCTCGTACCCAAGTAGTGCTTGTGTCTGTAGTTCGAGCTGATTAATCAATTAGCCGGGATATTTTCTGGTATTAAGTTTATCGATGTTTAAGGCGTTGCAGATTATTTTGTAGGGAGTAAAATATGTAGTAAAGAAAAGAGAAAGAAGTAGCTGATATTGTTAGTTTTTAGATGATATATTCTACAAATAATGTAGGATACTTTGCTATATCATATTATACGAGGGTCGTTTGATAAGTCCGTGACTTTTTGAATAAAATATATTTTTTTCGTCAAAGAAGCGTTTTATTTCTCAACATAATCTCCTTTTAGCTCTATACATTTAGTCCAGCGTTTTTCCAATTTTTTTATTCCTTCCAAATAATAGGTTTTCTCAAGGCCCTCAAAATAGTCGTTTGTTTCTGTGATGACCTCTTCATTTGACCCGAATCTCTTACCGCCGAGCCATTTCTTCATGTTTGGAAACAAAAAATAGTCACAGGGGGCTAAATCTGGAGAATATGCTGGATGGGGTAGCAGTTCGTAGCCCAATTTATGAAATTTTGCCATGCTGACTACACACGTGTGCACCCGTGCATTGTCCTGATGGAACAGCACTTTTTTTCGCCAAATGCGGTCGTTTCTGCTTCAAATCAATATCGAATCTGTCCAAAAGCTCTGAATAATATTCGCCGGTGATCGTTTTACCCTTTTCAAGGTAATCGATGTGAATGATACCTTGTGCATCCCAAAAAACTGTGGCCATGACCTTGTTGGCCGACAGACCCACCTTGGCCTTCTTTGGTGCACGTTCACCCGGAGAAACCCACTGTCTTGATTGTTCTTTGGTCTCTGGTGTGGTGTGGTGGATCCATGTTTCGTCTACGGTAACGAAACGGCGCAAAAATTCGTTTGGATTGCGGTTGAACATCGCCAAACACTCCTTTGAAATGGTCACACGGTTGCGCTTATGGTCGTGTGTGAGCAATCGCGGCACCCATCGCGCGGAAAGCTTTTTCATGTCCAAATATTCATGTAAAATGTGATGTACCCGTTCAGTTGAGATGCCTACAGCCTCAGCTACCTCACGCACTTTCATTCTCCGATCATCCAATATCATTCCATGGATTTTGTCGACGATTTCTGGCATGACGACCTCTTTTGGGCGACCTGAACGTTCGGCATCACTTGTACTGGTACGACCACAACGGAACTCAGTAAACCATTTCTTAACCATTGAAATTGATGGTGCAGAGTCCCCATAATATTTATCAAGTCTTTCCTTGGTTTCGGTGATGGATTTTTTACGCAAAAAATAATGCTTAATTAGCACACGAAATTCACTTTTTTCCATTTTCGTTAAAATTCACGAGATCGTCTGCTTTCAATGCCTATAAAACGCAAACCAAAAAACGCAGCTTTCTCAAAATTTTACAGTCAGCTGTTAATCGATAACTGGTGACAGGAGCAGTGTTGTATTTAGAGCAGGTGCGCGGCAAATACAAAAAGTCACGGACTTATCAAACGACCCTCTTATTATCCTTTCCTATTTTTTTTACCTACTTTTACGAAGTTAAATTTCAAATTTTCGAGCCAGTGAGTGCACACAAGCTTCCCCTATATAAATAACTATAGTTCCATTTAAAGTTTCAGACATTTGTTATATAATTCAATTAAAATAATATAATTAGTTCACAACAACTTTGTGTAGTTTGTACTATATCGAAAACTGTCAAAAGCAACGGGGCAAATTCAATTAAACTCGCATCGAACACTCACACACAGAAAATGAATATATAATTTTCGTGTGTGAATATTTAATGTAAATAATTAAGTTGTTGTATAGCGTGAGATGTTCAGTTATGCGTTAGATACGCTAATAATACGGTTTTGTTGTGGAATAGATTGCTTAGATTTCGATGATGATGATGATGATGATTTCGTGGTAGTTGATTGACACGTGGCTTGATCGAGAACAAAAGCTCTCATGGTTGACTGGCAAATGAATCGGGCTTCTCATAATGCTAAGGCCATCAAAACTTACTTGACAACTAATTAAAATGTAATTATTGCATAATATATGTATGTAACGTTCAGTGTGCATAAAGAGATTGTTACACAAGTTCTTGAATATGTCCAACTATTCAGCGCGAAGGCAACCTTTTCACTCGGATAAGCAGGGAACAAGTCTAGGAGCAAGTTTTCAGCTAAATTGTGCTTAAGAATGACACACACACACACACACATACATGTATATGTAAGACTTGTTTATGTATGTGTGTCTGTTCGTGCGATGCCAATCTGTATTTAATTACATTTCGCCCGACTGCCTTCTAAGCGGCTATACTTGTTTTGATTCATAGCCCGCATCTGTGTGGGCGTTGTAAATTTATCAGGGCGTGTCACATGCTTCAAAGTTATGTAAAGAAATTGTATTAATAAATAAATGTGTGTGTTAAAGCATGTGGGCAGAGTGTAAGGTAGACTCTTTCGAATATTTTTATTTTTGCATTAACCTCTCTAATAATTTTGGAATCATAGTAAAATACAGTTGGTTGATAGGTGTTGTTATAAGCTGCATAAATATCAAATTTAAGGTTAATCGAACGCTTATAAACGAACTTATATGCATAATAAATATGTACATGGTGTTATCTGCAGAATAGTTGGGCGTGGCATTAATCTAATTAACAATTATGATATGTAAATATTTGAATAAACTGTTTTTCAAATTTCCTAAGCGTAGCTTATATAGTTCTCGAGATTTTCATAATTTTATTGAAGAGCTAAACAAGAAATCTTTGTTAAATTCTTCTAGAATATAATAAGGCAGTTGTTGTTACTTTTAATAGCTCTAATGCCCTCATACTCTGAAATATATTAAAATTATATAAATCTTATACCTCCAAGCATATCCTAATGGGATAATTAAAACAAGTGCACTAAGTGAGAAATTGTGAGAGTAACAAGGGCTCTCGGGCACATTTAGCATTTCGAAAGTTTTGCACAGCGAACCCTTTTACATGCGCGTTTAAAGAGAGGTCTCTTTCTCATCCCCCCTTACCACCCTAACTGCCTCTCAGAGCGACCCGAAATGCGTTAAGCGATTGAGTTCTTTGTGTTGAAATCCGAGCGAAAAGCGGCGAATAATAAAAGTTTTTTAATGCACTGTGCGCCTTAGGTTATGCAATGAAATTTTGTAATTCTTTTTCGCAAGTTTTCCAGTTTTATTTTCTTGACGCCATTTTCTTTGGCAACGCTCGCGTGTGTGTATGTGTGTGAGTTAACTTTTTACACGCACAGGTGTGAAATGTAAATGTGAAAAGTTGAGTTGACTCAGCACAGGTACACACGGGGTACACACAGGGTACACACATACACATACACACACACATATATACACACACACCGTCATGCACTTGTACAGACATTTACCTTTGGCGTTGCGCCAACTTTAATTACTTTGTGAAAAGTTAAAGGCATGCGAGTTTAACTTTTTAATTAGTTGCCAACCTTCAATGCAATCAGCAGCAGGCAGGGAGGAGGAGGAGGAGGACAAAAAGGGAGAGGACTCTGTGTGCCTGCCCAGTATATGTGTCTAAGCCCTTGTCCTGCTCTACGCCCTCTGCCCTGCTCTGTTTACAAGCTGTTAACATGCAAATGAAACTGCATCGCTCGAAAGTATAATTAATTCATTTGCCAGCTACCTTTTGCCTTTGCTATTGATCAACTGTTGTCAATAGAGCGAGACAGAGACAGACAAAGAGAGAGAAAAAGAGAGAGAGATTGGGTGAAAAAATGGTGTGAAAACTTAGCCAACTCTCTCTCTGTCTCTGTCACTTGGTTTGCAGCCCTGTTTCGCATTTATTTATGCGACATTAACACTGCAACTCGATGCGATTCCCTTGCTTGTAACTCCCCCTCCTTTACCCCCTTGAATCTACTTCAATGTTAATCAAGTTTATGTTATGCATGAGCCTTGAGCACAATCCACGCTCATAATCAGCTTCGCTTATTCCAGCCTGAAGTCTTCTCATGAGCTTGTCTGTCTCTCTGTCTGTCTGTCTGTCTGTCTTGCCTGCCTGTGCTTCATATGTAAACTCATTTCAGACTAATTTCAGTCAGCTAGTAAGTATGTGGTTCATTATTGGCCTATTGCCAGGCACCATCCGGGCAAGACTGTGCCGTCTTCTCTGTTCAGCATACAAATCGTGCTTTGGGCCTTAATACAAATCGAAGCACGCACATTTTGCTCGTTCCGAATTCCACATTCCTTGTGCAATTTGGCGTAAAAACAAATCACATGTAGCAAAAATGAAAAAAACAACAAAAAAAAAACAGAAATGTGGGTAAATAATCTAGACAATAAAATAGATAACAAGTGGGCTAATAGATACTCTTTTCAGCACAAAATTACTGAAGGTATATTTTAGAAAATTTGTCAATCATTAAATTTAAAAATATAAATATATTCTTAATTAATTAAAAAAATTTTTTTTATATAATTCAATTTTAAAATCATAATTTTACATTTTTATTATTTCTTTTTTTTATTTAATTTTAATTATATCTTAAGATAAATTATTATAAAAATAAAAACTAATTTTAATTTCTAGTCGACTGTCTTAGTTGACCTTAAATAAATAAATATTCTGTGTTGAAGATTCTCTCTTACAAAACGGACAGTAAGAAATAGATTGAGGATTTTATCTCATCAAAATTAAACTGAAAAGCTTTTGAGAAGTGCCCCCTTTGAGACTTCGAATCATCATCAAATCATCAACAAGTTACATACGCAAGTTATGTAACCCGATGCGGGATTCACAGTGAGCAAACATGGCTCGCTGCGTGTAGGACATGTGCGTACGTGGTGCTGCTGCGAGTCAGTGTGAGTCAATCAATCAGGCATTCGAGCCATTTAGTCAGTCTATCAATCAATGTGGCCGGTGGTACATGGAACGTGCACATCATTCTAATGACATAACATTTTTAATGTGATGTGTGTTGCACAGATAACGTGGCGTATACGCAATGCTTTATATGTTGGAGTTGAGCACGAATTTGTTAGCTCAACATGCCACATGCCACATGCTACAGGTGAGCAATTAGATTATTATAAGTAGGGTAGATGAACTCGATAAAGTGACATTTCCTTCTGTGAATATTTGCACAAAATTCTCAGCAGCTTTAAGTCGCCCCTGGCTTCTCGCTGCAATTTCAGCTGCATCTGCTGGCAAATTATGCAAATTGCATTGCACATAATACGGTTTGTTTGGAATATGCTGGAATTCGATACCAAACAGATATACAGAGAGAGAGAGCGATAAAGGGAGAGGGAGAGGGAGTGCGAAGCATAGCAGCAGTCGCTGAGCTAGTTAGCCTGCGGTTCAACGCTTAAGTCGTTTTCATCGAGCTAGTTTTGCATATATCTGTGGCCAAAGTTCAGTTTATTAAATTGTGCACAATTTTCTGGAACTGAGCATATAATATTCTTAGTAAACAAAAAGCTTAAAGTCATCACAATATGAATATTTATTCAAATACTCTGCTTTGATGCTGAGACTTTTGTTTGCCAAATTATCAAACGATTTTCTATGGTTTTTCTCGAAGTTTTCTGCAGTCACAGAAAGAGAGAAATATAGAAAGGGAGAAGAAAGAGCAAAGTCAAAGTCAACGTGCAGGAGGATATCAGGCTGCAGAGTGCTGAACAAACACACGGCAAATGTGACATGCGATACGTATACGTAATACGATATGTGATATGCCATATACGATATACACACACACTCACACACATAACACTTGCCCTCAGATATGTTGCTGGCAATTTTGACCGGAAAAAAGGGGGAAAAGGCAAATGGGTTATAAGAAAGTAGGTTATATACGACTGGCAAATATGCTGCAGAAAGAAAAGAAAGCGCAAAATTAGCGAAATTAAATTTATTTTACGTATATACGTGATAACAACAATATAAGCGGGTTTATTAAAGTAAATAAAAATTAATTTAATGTCTAACTAAAATCAGCTACTACAGCATACCCAACTCACACAATTCCCAACAGGGTAAAACTGAAAAAAAAATCGACTAAAATTAGATTTGTGCAGGCGACTGCCAAGAGTAAGAGAGAGAGAGAGAGAGAGAGAGAGAAAGAGAGAGAAAGAGAGAGAGAGAGAGAAAGAGAGAAAGAGAGAGAAAGAGAGAGAGGGAGAGAAAGAAAGAGGGCGTAGGGCTCGGCAGCATGGAACAATTGAAATGGCATTAACATTTAGCAAATGGCGCTGGCATAAGATAAGATGGCGGAATGTGGAAGACGCAGCTGCACTTGGCCAAAATCAAACGATTCGTATTGAAAAGTTTTAACCGAATTGCGCATTGAAGATGCTGCTCAAGTGGGGAATGTAAAGTGGCGAGAAGAAGAGCAAGAGAAAGAAAAGAGGGAAAGAGAGAGCGAAGGAGAGAGAGAGAGACTGCTGGCTGCGTGTGTGAATGGCACGTTTCGTTGCTTTTCATTTGATTTGCCGCCTCAATTGCGTGCACTTTTATATGCTGCTTTGGTCCAAGTCAAATAGTAGTCTATGCCATTGGCACTTGCAGTGTGAAAGGGAGACAGAGAGTGAGAGAGAGAGAGAGAGGGAGAGGGAGAGGGAGAGGGCTTGTAAGAAAGCAATGCTGCTTTTATGCTGTGCAATCATTCGTATATTGAGTTTTAATTTCCGCCGCCTTTTTGTGGCAAATGCCGACAGCTGCTGCCGCAGGATATTAAAAATTTCCAACTGCATTTCTTTCTTACTCTCCCCCTCTCTCTCTCTCTCTCTAGAACAATCACTCGATTTCTCTATAACTCAATAGAGCAAGAATGCAGCCAGCTGCTGCTGCCTTCATTCACCATTTGCATTTCGGCCGCAATGTAGACACAATTCAAGTTACACTAATGAACTCAAAGGCGTTACGACCTCAGCTGCTCCATCTCGATAGGTAGCTGCTGTCTAACCTCAGTAGTACTGAGTCAGTACCTTCCCCCTCTCTCTCTCTCTCTCTCTCTCTTTGTAGCTTGTGTGCAGTAAATAACTTGCACAGGGTCCAGTCCCCTCTCTCTCTTGGCTTTTGGTATGCAGGTAATGCAAAAACTTCCGCATCCGCTACCGGTTTGAGGGGTACCTGCTATACCTGTATCTACCTGCCTCCCCCCCTTACCCGCTTCGACTCAATTGCAGTGCAGCAACTTCATTAAAAGTGGAGAGAGGTGGGTGAGTGTGGGGGGGAGTGGGCAAGGCTTGTGGTTGGATGCAACGTTTTGCTGCTAACCGAAAAACCATTATTAAAGTGGAGTAGCTTAAAAATATATGCAATCATGGGCGGTAACAACAGCAGCAGCAACAACAATAGAAACAGCTACAACCACAATAGCAACAACAACAACAACAACAACAACAACAACAACAACAACAGCAACCACAGCAGTAGCCAGGGCAGAGTGCAGACTGCACTACATTGCGTATACGTAACATATTTCTGTTTGTTATTTAAATGTATTTATGCAGGACAGCAGCTGCCTGCCTGGCAACAGCAACTGCAGCAGGAAGCAGGACTGACTCCCCTGCCCTGCCCCGCTCTGCTCGCTGCCTTTCAACAAATTGTCAAAAGCTGCTTAGTTTCACCCTCTCTAGTTTTGCATTGCAGTCGGTCAGAGAAGTGTTTACATGATGCTTGCTTGCGGTTGCTGTTGCCTGACATTGGTCTCAAGTATTTAACAAAACTATTTCTTCAAAAACTGAGGCAAGGTTGGCAAGTGTAAAACGTATGTGTGCACAAATTGAAACCCAATCGAGCAACAGTCTGCAAATAATCTCATATTATTTGCAGTAGAAAAAGTTATAAGAGTTTGTTTTTTGGTTGCTTTGACAACAATAATTTATTGTTTTTTTTTTTTTTATTTTTAGTTTATAAAATAACTTGTTTTTATTGAGTACTTTAAACTTTGAAAATAATCCTCAAATAATCTTAAAAAGAGTTTGTATTCATATATTTTTTTTTTTATTTTTAGTTTATAAAATAGCTTGTTTTTATTGAGTATTTTAAGCTTTGAAAATAATCCTCAAATAATCTTAAAAAAATTTTCTATGCCTATATTTTTACTGCATTATTTTTTCTTTGCTTATGGCTTTAAAATTTAACCCTTAATAAACCTTAAGTAATTTTCTATATTATAAAGTTTCACTAAAGAAACATGACATTTTTTATTGGAACTATATTGGTTTATTTTTTTTTTTAAATTAACTTCTATTGCCACTCTAGATAGTTCAATAAATTTGTCTATTATAAGAAAGCCAGCAGAGCATAACAACAACAACTTCAACAACTAGAACAACCACAACAACAACAGCAACCTAACAACAACAACAATGTAAACTGCATTGCCAAGCAGCTGCCTAGTGAGCCTGAAAGTGTGCAACAGCTTGGAAATAGTTGGCAACGCAGTGCACTGCAGCGGCACACGCGACGTATACGTAACGCGCAAAATGTTGTGAAGCTGTTTCGCTGGCCCAGCTTGTTGTTGTTGCTGTTGTTGTTGTTGTTGTTGCCATTGCATGTTGTCTAATGGCTAATGGTGCGTCGAGTCGTCGAGTGGCAACAAATGCTGCAAATGAGCTGACAGAGGTTATGATAGCATGAGAGTGTGGCCATAACTTGCTAGCTGGGTGCAGTATATGCGCTATATACGCTGCTGTTCAATTACAGTGCCAACCATTAGCGACTGCCCACAGTCTCATTTCACTTTGCCCCCCCCCACTGGTTGCACTTTTCAATTTAATTGCACAAATACCTTTACACCCCTTACGTACGCCATTATTAGACACACTACGAGACAAAGTCTCATTCATTATGGTCGACTGTGCGTGTATGTGGCAAGAAAAGTTGCCAAAGTCATTGCAGGCAACCCAGGGCGTGCCTTGACTTCACCTGTTGTTGTTTATATTATTAAGCACCTGATATATTGGCAAAGTTTTCTAGCTGTGCGAATGTGCCAGTTCCACTGTGCCATGCCATGCCATGTAAATGAAGTAACTTTTGCTTCGTGCCTTGCGCCCTCGTGCTTCATTCTGACAGTTCTCTGGCTGCAAGACAGAGAGAGAGAGAGAGGGAGAGACAGAGTTGGCAACTTTGTTGCCCAGCAAAAGGTATTATAGCAGGTAGCGTGAGATAATGAAGTACTGACACCATAATATCTAATAACAGCACGTCAATCAAGCCAAGTTTTCTTCGGCTGCCTTCTCTCCCTATCTTATGTATCTTAGTCAAGAGTTTTAGCCATAAAATTCGATGCAAGAATATGTTGATTTACTTAATAGAAATTGCAGGTAATGCAATAAGCTGCAGCTGCTGGCAAAAATGTGTTAATCTCTGGGCTAGAGTTATGAAATTTGTTAGGTCAGTGCAGCAGTAACTAAGCTATCTGGATTTGAGTAGTGTATGATTATAAGACTTGGTTTTATTTAGATAATTTAGTTGTAAATTGATTAAGCTAAGCTGCAGGCACTGGTAGGAGAAATATATGCCAACTGCAGTTTGGAATTTGTAGAGATAAATGAGATTTAAAGAGTTACAAGTGTTTTAAAGTCTTGCAAGTGATTTAAGAAGATACATTGTAGCTGGTGTTATGTATAGAGCACCCTGCAGCAATTTCACTTCCTGTTGGTATTTCCCTTTTGGCAAATCTACTTTCGCCCCAAAAGCTTTCACTGTTGCATTTCCCTCGTTTCCATTTCCATTTCCATTTTCATGAGTGCGTGTTGCTCAGCACTCGCTGAGCTGTTGCTGCTGCTGTTGTTGCTGCTGTTGTTGTGGTGCGTGTTGCTGCTGTTGCACTAATTGCCTAAAATATTTAAACAGTTAATTCTTCACTGTGGCGCCTCCTGCTGATGCCGCTAGTGTTGCTGTTGCTGCTGTGTTGCAACTGTGTTGATGTTTTAAATTTGATTGCACAGGTAAATATTTGCCGGGTGCGCCGCATGGCAGTGTAAAGAGTAGAGAGGGAGGAGGAGAGAGAGAGAGTGTGTAAGCGAAGTGAGAGTTAGTCTCTCTCTCTCTCTCTCTGTCTCGTTTTGCTTGTTCTATGCGGTTTTTACGGTTTGTTTGTGCGCACACAAAATCCTGGCAGTTTTTATTGCCAGTGTATGTAGTCTCACACTCATACACTTTGTGTGTGTGTGTGCGGGTGTGTCTGTGTGTGTGAGTGCAGTCGGCGCAAAGTGGCTTAACTTTTAGAGAAAGCATTTTTGCCAACTGCTGACTGCGTTTTTAGGCTCTATCTGAACGCAGCAGCCCACACTGCAAACAGTTGCAGAAACGAATCCAAAAAGGAATCAATAAAATCAACAACAACAACAACAACTGAACAAGAATTTTGTGCATTGCACAGAGGGAAAAAAGCCTCCGCCTCGACACGAACATAAAATATGCAAAAAGCCAACGAGGCGGCGTAAATGCGGCCAGATTTATTTTTATGGCTCACCTGAGTCCTCCTCCTCCCTATGAAAATGTCCTGGAAATAAATCGAATTTGCGAGTATGTGCATGCATGTCATACATATCACATCATTCATATATGATATGGCATATCTGCTATACCTGTGTGTGTGTTCGATTTCGTTTAGTCGATGAGACCACAAAATAACAAACTTCTATTCAAATATGTTAGCTACTTTAGATATGTATGAATATTACGTGTGCTTCTGATCGATAGCTTTCATACATATTTTCAAACACTTTTTATCTTTGTCTAGCAAATAGTTTTATTTATTTTTCCTTTCATTCGAATTTCATTTCTATTAAATAATCACGATTTCCAGTCAAAAATCCATAAAACAATTGGCCAACATTCCCCAGTTGGCTTTGGCCATGGACATGCTGCGACAAGCTGCCCCCCCCGCGGGTCACAAAGCATTCACAGCTTTTAGAGGGTTTTTAAAAATATAAATGTTTGACTGTAGTTTAATATAACAATGCGGAAATACCCTGAATTGCTTGAAATCTAGTCTAAAATAGAAAAATATGTTTAAAAAGCGCTTGAAAGCTCAAGAAGTGTATTTATATTTCACACTTAGTAAGCTGCTTAGAAAGCTCTAGACTTGAAATATAATTAAATATGTATTTAAAAAAAATATAAAATATTTATATAATTTTATTTTAGTTTTCTAAAGTGTTTATGGTAATTAAAAACGACATTTAAGTTTGCTGGATATATTTTCACTATTTTCTATATTTATTAATCTTAGTAAAGCCTGCTCATCTTTTCAGTAATATAGAGTAGTTTGTTGTTTGAAATATTATGCATATTTTGCAGTTTACATGTTTCTTAGTTTAATTGATTTCTCTTGTTTAGTCAAATGTAAATTTAATTTGTGTTTTTGAATTGCTAACGCGAGCGACTTTTCCGTTTATTTGCGTGGAACACACAGAAAAACACAGGGTAGAAAAATGTTTCCAAATTTGTTTAGCGTGCAGTGCCCGTTAGATATGCATATATAAAGGGGACAGACAAACATATACATACATACGAGATACGAATGTGGCTGGAATTTATACGTGTCTTTGTGGCTATTTATTTTTAGCTTGTTTTGCTCGAATAACGCAGATTTTTACGCTCGCAACGAAGCTCGAAACGTGGTGCTGTTAAATGGGCCAAAAAATACGGAGCTTTTAGCGTACGGCTTGTGTAAAGCCAAAATCGAATTCAAGTGCGGGGAAAGGGGGAGGGGTGGAGCTGGTTGGTTTAGTTGGTTTGGTGTGGATTCAAAAGGGGCGTCACATCAAAATTTATGTGAATTTTATCAAGTGTTTACGGCGCATAAAAACCACACACACACACACATGCACACACACATACGTGTGCAAATGCAATGCAAATCGCAGAGAGAATTCAACTGCAGATAAGGCGCGAGTTACTCTCGCGTTACGTATACGCAATCTCGCTGCCATCTCGCCACATTGCGTATACGCCGCGTGGGCCTTTCGCATAATATTTAAATTTTGTAGACCTGCACTGTCATTTAGCTGTCAGCTTTACTCCAAGCTGATGCTTATTGTTTTACCCAACTTATACCCAACGCCCACGCCCTTTACGCCCATGGGGTACGCCCTGCCTAAATGTGCAGTTATGCGCGTATTTAACTCAGTTTGGGGGAAAACTTTTTGGCATCTGACAGAGTCGAGACGCTCGAGGCTCGAGACTTGTGACTTGAGACTTGAGACTTTCGAGGTTCGTGTTAATGTAAATAATGGCACACACACACGCACGCACACATACACCTTGAACTCGGTCTTAGTCAAGTTTAAAACCAGCCACATAAAAAGTGACAGCAAACAGTTCTCGACCCAGTCCTGCTCGGTTCGGGCCTGTTTGTTGTTTCACATGCTCGACTCCATTAACAATATGCTTTTCCCTGAACAACGTACAGCGTTGCACACAGCACACAGAGTACCCTCCACTTCACCCTCCCCCCTTCTCCCTACCAGCCCCCTGCATGTCGCTTCAATTGTGTTTTGGGCACGCATGAAGCACGTTGCGGCCGACAATGTGAATTCATTTGGAAAATTAAAGAAAATTTAAATATGCTTATATTTATGGGGACAAAGTTTTTACCTTGGTATCGGTTTAATATAATATATGCAAAATGTTGTTTTTTTTTTATATTTTAAGCTGTGAGCTTAAATCATAAACCTTTATTTATGAAATGTGTGCAAAAAGTGTTGCCTACTTTTCAGCGCAGTTCAGTTTGTGGAATTTACGTAAAAAGTGTTGCCTACTTTCTAGCGCAGCGCTGAATCCATTTCATTTGCAGCGCCATTTTGTATTTGCAGAGGCTTAGCCATGTTTTATTTTTCCTGCTTTTGTGATATTCTCTTTTTATGCACACTGTTTCATTTAGCTTTGCTTCACTGTACTGTCTCTCTCTCTTGCATTGTTTGCTTTTGCTTTATCTTTCTGCTCGCTTGAACAGTCAGATTGGCTTTCTGGCTAATTTAATGGCAACATCGCTTGGCGTTTTTGGCACAATGTATCTACAAGTTGTTCTGTATATGTATCTGTATCTGCAGTTGCATTTCTGCTCTAAGTGGCCGCTGGCTTCTGCTGTGGCAATTTAGCGCCTTGTCCAATGCGAGTGACAAGTGCCAGGGGATGACAGCGGGGCACACACACACACACTCACACGCAGTGAGAATCACAGTCAGAGTCAGCCTGCTGTATCTGGAACAAGGCAGGCCTTGCCAGATAAGCCAAAACCACAGACGAGCCTCAATTTATGCAACATGAAATCAGTTGCATATGCAGCTTGCTCTGTCTCTCTCGCTCTGTCTCTGTCTAAGCTCAAGCGACACTTTAACCGAGCTGCTTTTCATTTAAATTTTGACGCATATTTTATGACACACACACACGCACACACACATGCCGTCGGCTTTATGGCTACAATTACGCTCAAGTGCGTTTAGCCTTTTTTATTGAAATTGCAATTGCAATTGCAGTTTTTGGGGTTTTGCAGTTCAACAAAAGCTGCTTAGTTAAGTGCGATAGAATTTCTATATAATATCATTTCAATGCATAGTCCTATGCCTGTGTGTGTGTGTCCTATGTGTGTGTGTGCGTTAGAGCATATCGTATGCCAAGTTTTTCGATAAAAGAAAAAATTCTTTTGGTTTTACTTTACTTGAGCTTACTATTTTTTGGGAATAGGAAGTGCGCCAGGGTAGCTATAAATTTTTGCATAAATTGTGGTTCTACACTCGAGTGTATGTGTGTGTGTTGTTTGTGTGTGTGTGCTTTATGGCTTTAGCCGGATGTGGATTGCAGTTACAGCTTAAGAGTGTGTAAGATGCGTACTGCAAAATTGCATAACTCAATTTGACTAGTTGCCAAGCGGGACGTTACAAAGCTGCAAGAGGAGCAGGAAATGAGGAGAAATGAAAGAGTTGAGTAAGAAGAGGAAAAGGGTGGGTAAAGAGGGCAAGGAAAGAGCCTGAAGTAGAGCGAGCAGGCTAAATAGATTTATATTGGTTATAAAATGTGCTTATTTTGATATTAACTGAAGTATGAGACGAGAGAGAGAGAGAAGCAGGGACGTTGAGTGCATGCGGCTGCTATATACCCTGTACTAAGGCTAGTACAGACTCAAAGTGGCCATAGCTTTACCCTCTACTTTATGTGCCTGCTTTATGCATACCAAACTTATATAGCCCTTTTTAAAATAAGTTCCATATGCGCAGGGTATTAAACAGCACTAATATGACTAATTAAAAAATCAATTGCATTTTTTTTTAATTTCAAAATCTGTAAGTAGTCGAATAACTTTTTCCCCTGCCTCTCTCTCTCTCCCTGTCTCTCTCTCTCTGTTATTGTCACTCTGCTGCACAAGCTGCCGAGGGAAGAGACTAATGAGAGCCATCATAAACTTGGCACAACTGCAACTAATATGCAACAAATTGCTGCAAAACTCTGCAGAAACAATAAAGAAAACACACTCACACACACACACACACACACAAGCAAGTTGGGCTAAACTTAAGCTCTAATTGCATTACATTTGAAAGCAGTAGAAGAAAGAAGAAGCTGAATCAGAACAAAAGAAAAGCAATTGAGAAGCTTTGTATGTAGTTTTAATTAGAAATATTTGGCAAAAAAAAATTGTGTCCTCTGTTTGTTTTTGTAGTAGGCAAAGTGCAAAGTCGTTAAAAGAGGCATTTTAAAAAAATAACTATTTGAACAAGAATTGAACAAGCTACAACATAAACTATAGTTCATGGATGGACTCCGCTGGACTCACTTTAAAACGCTATTTAAAAATGAGACATTGCCAAAAAATGAACTTGTTAGACTACTTACATTTTTACACTATTTTGGGAAAGTATTTTGAACTTTGATTATAACGAAGATATGTAATGCAAACCATTTATAACTCAATTAAAAATGTTTGTTGGTTTTTTTAATGGAATAAAGATGTCAATATTTAAAATTTATTGCACAGATGGACTCAAAGGCGACCCTTAAGCAGCAGTAGAAGCAGAGACTTTTTAGGCAACACTCGATACGCACACACACACACTCAAGTAAAGTTTGTTGTTTGGAGGGTGAGAGAGAGAGGGGGGAGCGTTTTTATGCTGCCGATATGAAGCTTTTGTGATCAACTTAATTAAATTCATTAAATGAGCTCACGTATCACGTATACGCAGCGTTGTGCAATTAGTTGCCATGATAGATGATTTTATTTTCACTAGTGTAGACAACAAGGGCAAACTTTTTGCCAACGTCACTCAGGCAGCTAACAAGGTACTGAACTATTTGCCATCTAACGGCACACATACATACATATATGCTATATTATAGCATACACATACGCACTGTTAGTCAGGCATAAAACGTTTTACTGCTAATTTAAATATTTTGCGCTTTTGACTGGCTGTCAAGAGGGGCGGGGAGAGAGAGAGAGAGAGGGGGCGTGGCTACTGAGAGAAGTGATGAAAATTCTAATTAAAATACATAGTAGTTTGAGAAAAGTTGTTTGGCAACTTTTGTGTGGGCGTTGGTATTCAAAATCAATAGAAGGCATTTAATAAAACTGAACTTGATAAGGGAAACAGCAGCAGAGGCAGAGGCAGAGGCAGAAGCAGCGGAGGCAGAGGCAGCAGCAGGCGCTAAAGGAAAGCAAGAAAGACGAAAGCGAGGGCAAGCAAAAGCAATTGCAGGCGCCTTGGCGTAATCAAAGCGTTTCAACTGAAGCAAGCAAAGCACGCAGACACACACACACTCACACGCACAGCTACATGTACAATGAAATCTTGAAGCATTCTACTCTTTCCCTCTTTGTTGCTGTTCTCTTCTATCAACAGCTCGCAGCATTCGCAATTGCGTTAATAAAACGGCACAAGCTGCAAACGTTGTCTCGCCTTTCCTCGCTATCTTTGCTTTCCCTCTCTCTCTTTTTTTCTCTCTCTCTCTCTCTAGCAGCTGCCAATCAATGTGAGCCAGCTAGAAAGCAATTCTATTGCAATTCATCTATTGTATTCCATTAAATTGTTGGCACTTTTCGAACTTATTGAAAAGGTGGCAAGGACTTTCAAAGCGAATTATTAAGTAAATTTGATCGTTTTATTGCCCATTGTCATAGGGAGTATTTCAATAAGGGTGCTCTTATGGTAAATGGAGGTGGAATGCGATAATATATGCAATATATAATACTATAATAATATATCAAAATGCTCTTTATTATTTATTTGTAATTTCTTTTAAATAGCTGTGAATTTTAATTTATAAATTATATAATGGTTTTCTTTATATGGCATATAAAGTATATTTATTTATTTATTTATTTTATTTAACATCAACCAAGAGCAGTCGACTCAAAGATTAAAAAAAGAAAAGGAAATTTAAAATATAAATTTAAATTAAAAATAAAAGTATAATTAAATAATTATAAGTAAAGTAAGTATAAGTAAAATTATTATATTTTTTAATTTATAATTAATTAAATTATTAGTTTTATAAATTTTAAATTTCTTTTTAAATTTTTTAATATTTAATCTGGGAATAAAAAATTATATATATATCGTTTTTCATACCTTCTATATTATATCAAGGCAATCATCTCTTTCCCTCGCCCTCCCTTTAATCCCTCCACTACAGTCTTTAGTCTCCACTCATTATTGGCCCCATTGGCCTCTGCCCACTTCATTTTGTTAGCCAGAAATGATATGCGATGATCTTGATAAGCTGCAATTGCCATAATTTCCTTAGCCATTTTTGGCTTGACAAATTGCATTGATGGCTGGCATGCATTGTGGGCTAAGGGCATGAATTGTGGCCCGCAAACTATTATGCGCCTTGGTGGCATATGATATGTTCTTGGGACGTGCTGCTATTGGGGTCACGAATCGCATATCTTAGTATAGTATGTAGCAACAACAACAACAATGTTTGGTAGACGACGCCATTTTGTCAGCGGCAACGTGGCGCGCATAAAATTTGTCGGCAAGTTCTGTTTTGTTGTTGTTGTTGTTGCATATGCCTCAAGTGCCAACTGTGTGTGTGTGCAACAATGCTTGTGCATTAAGTCGCCGATAGCCTAACGTGCCCAGTCCCCCCTCCTTCCCTGCCCTACCCCCCCTCTATAAAGCATTGGCACATGGGCTGAGGCAATGGCAGCCGGCGGGGCAACGTTGTAATAAACTTTGTTTATAACGCGTCGCCAGCTCAAAATTTGCAAACATGCAAACGTCGAGGGAAATGCAGAGAGAGCGTGGCAGGAAGTGCATGCAGAGAGAGGGGAGAATGGCGGAAAAGGCAGCGCTGCCAAAGGAAACGGAAGTCGCTGCAATGCACACTATCAACAGTCAACAGTCGGGCCAACCCGACTCCTTCTGCCAGCAAAGCGTCCCTTTTTGACCAGTTTCAAAACGTTTGGAGGTCTAGGCAAGGGAAGGGCAGGCAGGGGCAGGCAGGGACAGGGAGGGGGCAGGGACAGGGGCAGGCGGGCAGGCAGGCGTCGAAATGCGCATTTTGCAGCGTTTGCTGCGCTTGTTTAACGCATTTTAACTTTGATTAACGACTGACGGGCATTATGCTAGCTGCCTTTGCCCTTTGCCCTCTGCAAGTTGCACATTTGATTTGTGCACACAAATTGCATTTACTTCAACTGCTGGCGAAACGTTTTACAGCATTTTGTGCTTAAGTCATTAGGGAACTTGTTCCCAGTGATCATGAGTTGATTGCCTTGAGCTGTGTATTTAGTTGGTTATTATAGAGAGATATGTAAGTCGGAGTAAAGCTGTAGATAAGCGAGGTGGGAATAAAATCTAGTGTGTAGAGCTTTGGGAGTAAAACTAAGCTTTCAAAGCACCTTAAAGCTTTAATTAATTAAATATATAATCAACTACGCCAAACCATTCAGTTTTTATCATATTATGACAGCTCTTTAAAATAATAATAAAATAAAATCTAGTGTGTGGAGCATTACAAAAGCTTTGAGAGGCAAACTATGCTTTCAAAGCACCTTAAAGCTTTAATTAATGAAGTATATAATTAACTACGCCAAACCATACAGTTTTTATTAAATTAGAGCTTATTCAAGTATATTAAACATGCAGTAAATCGTATAATACAAATTGACTTTGGTATTGCTTTTAAAGTAGTTTAAAGCTGTGTTTCGTATCAATCATAAGCTCTTATATTACTAAAGTTAGTCGGCTTTTATAATCTTCAACTTTAACTTTAAGTTGCATCAATCAAAGCACGTCAGTGGGATTTTGTGAGCTTAGAGAAAGTTCTGCTTAAGTACAACCGCTTCGCCCTCAAGTTGACAGCATTTTTCTGCAAGTTTTCTTTTTCTCTCTCTCTCTGTTATTCTTTCTCCCTCTCATCGATTTGCCCTTTGGTATTTTTCACTTTTAATACATATATATCATACATACTTCGACATTGGCATTGGCCACACTGTTGCACGCTGCATATCCATTTCCGGGCAATTAATTTCATTATTGCATTTTATCAGTGTGCATAATTTGCAGCAGCTACGGCAGCGACGGCAGCGGCGTAGCCTGCGGTTACCGTAGGACGAGGTCGCGTTGCAGTTGTCAGCGGAACTTTGCCCTTTTGCCCACATTCCCCTCCCCCTTTTGCCTTGAGAGCTGTGCAAATTGTTAGCGCTGATTTATTATTTATTGCTTTCGGTTTTCGCCTGTGATTTATCTCGAGTGGCCCGCAGCGATTCGCCTCCTTTGTTTGGGCGATTAACAAAAAATGGCGATACGAATTGGGTTTGTGAATCGTGAATAAGAGAGGTAGGTAGGGTCGAGTAAGGGGACTCATTTTGAATTCGGCCATTGAATCGGGTCAGGCAATTATAAGATTTATGTTTGCACTTGTTGTATGGCCCAAAGCAACGACAAAATGTGCGCAAAGTGGCGCAAAGAAAAAGTGCAAGAAGTAGGTGAGTCTAATCATACCCTGTAAAAGTTTTACAAAGTTAATGTAGAAGACATAACTTGCCTTTTCTGCCTTGTTTTTAACCATCTTTCTTTATACTCGTAGTTCCTGCTGCTTGAACTACCCGTTTCTGTTTGCTTTCATTTATAGCTGGGTATACAAAAGTACAATCAATATTTGCCTCGAGCATTGTACTTATTTCATTGTTGTCATTGCAGCATTTCTCCGCTCTTTTACCCACTTTCCCCCTTGCCCCTTGTTAGCTGAGCTGTCAGTTACATAAATCGCAACGGATTTGCATTAAATATGCAACAAAAGCTGTTTAAATAACTAATAATTATCTTGTTGGGCTTCAATGTCGTCTGGCCTCGGTCTCTCTCGTTCTCTTCTCTGTTCCCGTTGCTATTTATATGCATAATCCGCTTAGTTCAAATTAATTAACATTAACAACCACCAACAACAACAGCAACAACAATAACAATAATAAGCTAAACAATGTCTGGCAGCTTGCTTAAATATTTATTGCATTTTGTTGTTGTTTGTTTTTTCAACGCAAAACATTTTGCGGTCATTTATTGTTAATGACATTGTAAGCCCAATAAATTATTTGTACATTTTTCACGCATTGCACGGAGACCACAATTTGTACAGCATTTATAGGGTTTTTTTTTCCTTAACACGTTACAATTGCTGGTTAATAGCATAAACTGTGACTGTGACTGTTTTATGTGGTTATAATTTATTTAAATTTGTTGACAAATGCAGAATCCAATTAAATTCGAATCAGGCAGTTGAACATGCTTGAAATGACCTTAGTCTCTCTCTCTCTCTGTCTCTTACTAATTCAATAATTTCCATTATTATGAGACAAATTGTAAATCTAATTAGTTGAATTCAGTGTAGCCACAAATGTGTCGATAATGTGCAGGGATTAGATTAACAAAAGACAAGAGTAAAGCAAAGGAAACTGATGAAATGCGAGTGAAGCATTAAGTTGCCTTAAATGCAGCAAGACAAAAACTATAGCATACTTATGAGCGCAATTCAATAATGCAACGAACAAAGCAAAGCACATATATATAGAAGCAGATAGAGGGAGGGAGGCAGGTTGGGAAGGAAGGAGAGTGGCCTGAGAAAGGAAGAGAGAGGTGAAGAGAGATGGGGGAGGGGGTATACTGACACAAAAAGCTGCCCGCCCGCTGCTCTGCTGATAGCCCGCAGTGCGCTGTGCTGCGCTTAATCAGAACTCGTTGCCGCACATAACTTAGAGAGAAAGAGTGGAGCTGCAGGGGGAGGGGAGGCGGAGAACTCACTTGCAGCAAGAGTATCTGCTGCAGGATATGCGGCACACGGAGCGTCCCTAGACGCAGCTCCTGTGCGGTGTCGCAAAGCAAAAAGAAGCGAAGAAAAGCATGTGGTGAAGGGGGAGGAGAAATGAAGCAAAAGCAGCAGCAGGTACAGTGCACAAAGACTGCACTTTAATTTTAAAACAAACACACACACACGCTCACACATAGTTCCCTCTTCCCCGCAGTAAGATCTAAAGAAGGGAGAAGCAGCTTGCATTTTCGGTCAAGTCAAGCGAAATTGGAAGCCAAATTGTATCTGACCAGCGAAGCGTGCTTAAATTACACTTGCAATCAAATCCTTGTGCAACCGCAACATGCAACATGCAACGCGTGCAGCGTTTGCAGCCGTTTGCTGCAACATGCAGCGCATATACACACACATACATACAAAATCAACCACAACAGCAGCAGGCCAACAGGCCACTGCCCCCGCTTCTGTCTCTGTCTCTCTGCTGCTGACTATCTCAAGTGCTGTGCGAGTCACCGCAAACCACACACAGATACACACTGCACACACACACACGCATGCAGTTTGGGTTTTTGGATTACAAGCAGCTATATCTGCGGTCTGTTAGGCAACTTATTAGATTACCACTGTGGACTGCGGCCATTATACGGGCTGCCACGCCTCCTCCTCTCTGACGCCTCCTCACACTAACCGCAAACAGCTGTCAGTCTGGCCGCCTTTGATTAATACAAATTAAAATAGTTTATACCCGACAAAAAAAAAACTTACTTCAATCAGTTAAATGCGGAAAGACAATGCATGGCAGATCCGAAAAATGATATATGCTTGCATAAATGGACAACGTCCTTACCAAAACTCAAACGGGCACTTTGTCACAGTGGGCGAGTGTGTGTGTGTGTGCGAGTGGTGTGTGTGTTCGACAGTCAAAAAAAATGTATGCTGTGAAATTGTATTTATGACACTTTTGGGGCTTTGTCCATGTCAGAGAATGCTTGTTGCGTTGAGTGCAATGCAATGACACGAGCTGAAAGTGAGAGAGCAAAAAGATAATAAAAAAAAAGTCTGAAGATATGCCATATTTTATATGAAATTCAACTGGTTTTCACTTGGAATTTCTGAATTAAACTAAGAAAAAAAAAAAAAAACAGAAACGAACTATTAATTCTGCTTCGCTTCGAAAGACCGTAAAATATTTATTATATGCATGAAATTAATACTTTCATGGCATAATTATAGATGCAAAGAGAACTGCTATGGAAAGCACACTTAGTGCGTTTTGAACACTTTCTTCAAGATGTTGCTGCAGTTCGTCTACGTCAGCTTATTTATAAATTCTTTATATGTACTCTGTGAAGGCAATTCCGATATATTAAGCGAATTGATTGCCTTAAAGTGAGTGTTTTATGATATTAAATATACGTATAAACATTAAAAAATTAAAATATCATAATAGAATAGAGCAGCAAGCGATGAGAGGACAACAAGAGACGATCAAAAAAGAACAGCAAAAAATAAAAGCAGATCAATTAGCAATGAGAGAGAATTTGGGACAACTTATAACGGTTGAACATCTGATCGAAGCAGATCAAGCAATAATCAAGGAGGAAGTAGTGAATGCTAAAGAGGAAATGCTACAAATCAATGGGGATTTACAACAGATACGAAGGACTCAACAAGTCTTTAAAGAGAAACTCTTGCGCATTAAAGAGAGTCAAGCAATTCTAAAAGAAATGTTGAAGTCTCTCAAAAGTACATAGGCAAAGTTACGTAAGATTAAAGTTGGATATATGTTTTCATTCTCGCTTGACATAAAGCTAATCCCAAATAAACTTCAGCCCAGTTTTAGTGAACTTTTTAGCACAATAAACTCGTGTCATTGCACTACAAAAAAAAAAAAAAAAAAAAAATGTGTGTGTGCTGCTAATTTGAAAGATGAATTAGATTTGCTGCACAACAGAGATTTGCAACGTTGCAGCTCTGAACCGGAGAACTATAAATTTCATTTGTCACAGCAGCAGCAGGGCAGCAAATCCCCAGAGCGGCTTACAATGAACTTCGTTGCAGCAACAACAACATCAGCATTTTTGCGTAGTTTGTGGCAAAGTCAAAAACAGCATAATGCATGTCACACACACACACACACACACAAGCATGGGGTGTGCAAGTGAGATGGGTATAGGATGGCCATTGTCTGGCTGAGACAGCTGACACAAAAGCCATAGAGAACAATTTAGAGATATTTTCTAAAGATTTAAGCGCTTCGCATGACACCGCAGGGCAAAAACATGTCATCGGTTGCCGTGCGACATAACTTTAGGTAAGGCAGCAGCCATAGAGAGAGAGAGAGAGAGAGAGAGAGACAAGAAACCGTATACAAAAGGATACTTAGATACACACACGTCTCTCTGTTGGAGTCTCTCGTATTTGTTTGCCATTTAAATAAGCATAATTCCCAGTTTGCAGAAAAACACTCGAGAGTTTTACATATGTGTAGATATAGTATGTATATACTGTATGTAGTACACTCCTGGGCACTGCATATTCATAGAAACTAACCACAACAGCTCGACATTATTACTTATGTATCTCTTTCTTTTCTTTGTTTGTTTCTCTCTTTCTCTCTTGCAGGTAAGAAGTGCCGTCTCTGTCTCTATCTCCGGCGACGGCTTTAACCCATTCGACATTTGCATATGAGGAGGAGTGAGGTGCAAGAAGAAGGAATGGAGCCGATGTTGTAACGGGTTTGTCTGTTTCACACCACACACATATAAACATATGCATGTGTGTGTGTTCATTTGTGTGTGCTTGAGGCTGCCACTTGAGTGTCTTAAGTTCTGCTTTAAGTGGCAACTTTTTCTCAATTGCCGCAAGTGGTGTTGCAAGTGCTTTTCAAAACCCTTTGGGCGGTGTACAGGTGCATCTACCACACTCCCTTCCTTATACGCCCTCTCTATATCCATCTCCTTGTCTATGTTTGTGCGGCCTTTGAGTGGTGTGATAAAGAAAATGCATTTAGGTCTGTAGAAGATACACAGACTCACACACACACACTGGCGCAGCTGTGACCTCAATGGGCTAAGCACTTGTTTCTCAACTCTGTATGTGGAGCGGAAATATGCACAAACACACACACACAGACACACACACACGCGCAAGCACACATTACGTATACGTAACTAGTCACATCGCTCAGAGATCGCATGAATAATTGTTAAAGCTATTTCCTGTGTTTGCAGTCTATAAAAATGCATAAATATTGAAATACTAAAACAAATACTTTCATTTAGTATTCTAGAAAAATTAATAATTCAATGTGGCAGCATTATATACCGTATATGCTGCGTTATATACTAAACTATTCGTATATTCTCATATTAAACGATGCATCCATTAATAAATTCTTTTAAAATTCTCGGAACTTAAAAAAAAATTCATTTACAAAATCCACATTATATATATACTTTTTTAATCATATTAAAATAATTATCCATTGAGAAAGTATACATTTAAATACTGCAAAAATACCAGCAGTGTGGTATTTTAAGTGCTCATTAAACACCTGCCAGGCTTGTGGTACCACAGCTTTTCGATTTATTTTTCTTTTTTTTATTGAAATCGAAATTTTTTGCGCTATTACTTTTTGGCATTTCTCTCCGTTAATGAAAAGCGGAAAATTCGCGAAAAACTTTTCTGTCCTGCGTAGTCTGCCAGGCTGCCAGCCAGCCTGCCTGCCACAGATCGCTGTTGTAATTAACCCACTTATATGGCAGTAACTTTGGCCAACAATCACCGCAATGGGGCGGTGGCTTCTGTGGGCGTGGCTCGTGTCCATGTTGTAGCCACAAGCAAAATCCTTTGCTCGCAAAAAAAAAACACACACAAACCGAATAAGAACGAAAGAAATGAGAATCCGCCAGCGATGCGCTCAGTTTTGCACAGTTTTTAATGGCGTAGAAGTGTGAGAGAGAGAGGGATGGGAGTTTCTGTGAGCGTGTGAGGAGTGCGACGTGTGAGGATTTCGATGAGGGCTTTTCTCCATGTGTGAGTGTGTGTGTGCTGGTCAGTTGAGGCTGCACATGGTAAATGCTTTAAAAAGCCATTTCAGCGTTTTTTTCCCACTTTTTTGGCGGGGGGTAAACATTGAGAGAGCAGGGAAATACGAACAACCCCCCCCCTTCCTTTGATGCTGCCACAAAAAAGGGGGCGGATTATAAAACACTTAAACGATTTTAAGCGCAATTATGTTGGCACGAGCACGTAAACGCATCGCGGCCCTTGCCCAACGCTCTGTCCTCTTTAATATTTAAGCATTTACCGCTGCCGCTCATTAGGTTTTCATTTAAAGTTTTTCCAAAAGGGGGAGGGGGTCTCGATGGGCGCCAGCAAAAGGGACAGCGTGTGGACTGCACAAATTTGTACTAAATAATTTAAAAAATAAGTTGGCCGCTGGCTAGAAAAAATGTAGAAAAAACAACAGATAGCAAACAGCAAAGTGCACGTTAGGTATATGCGAAAGGGGTGCCCTGCAAAAAGAAAAAAATAAAACTGTAAATAATATTAGAAATAATATAAGAAATAATATAAGAAATATTGTGAGATTACTAGAATAGTGCATAGAGCTATTTTGAAGTGCTTAGAAAATATAGAAAAATTTCTGGAAACTTAAAATATTATTTATTTGCCTAAAATATTTTTAAGTATATTTTAAAACATTTACGGAACTTTTTATATTAAGGGAACTCAGTGCGTATACTTAATTTCACTGACACGCCGCCTGTGCAAAAAGTGTTGCCTACTTTTCGGTGCTCAGCAGAAAATCAACTGCAGCTTCTGCAGCAAATATACCCTGCTGCACGATTAGTCAACTGGGTACAATAAGCATAGTGCCAAGCTCAGCTCATGGCAGATAACCCGCAAACGACAGCAACAACAATAAGTAGTGAAGTTGAATAGGGCACAGCAACAACAACAACTACGACAACCCCTAGAAAAACCGGTCTGTAAACAATTAGAACGTCAGCTTACCGGAAAAAAGTTTGCATATCATTTATTCTCGAAGGATTTTATTTAGGAAAAGTTTTGTGCATTGCATGGCAGCATGCAATGTCCAGAGGAAAAACTGCAGAAAGTGAGGGGAGGAGGGCAGAGAGTGTGGTGATAGTGAGAGCAAGTGAGAGCATCGACTGCAGCAGCAGCAGCAGGCGCGTTGTTGTCTATTGTAAGGCATTCTTGGGCAATGCCAACGAATCTTTACAGTGTGCGGATGAGTGGGGGGAGGGGACGATGACAGGGGGAGGGGAAAGAGGGGCAGGCAAATGGGCAGCTCAGTTCGGCGAGGCGACAGCGGCAACGCTGGCGTTTCCGTTGCAAACGCGCGCCATTGTTGCAACAATAAACTTCCGGGCTTAAATTTCACTTCTCTGTATGTGTGTATAGCTATGTGTGTGTGTGTGTTTGTTGCAAAATGGCCGCTGCCAGTTGCAAGCGATAGCTGGCAGCGGCTTTTGACATTAATTAGCAGAAAACATGTTGAGGCAACGGTAAAGTTTTCGGCCATTTTGCAGCTGCATAATGGCCGACGAATGCCTTAAGCTGGCCAACGTTAGCCGTGTTTATTACGTCATTTAGATAACGTTACGGGATGTTTGAAAGTGCAACGTGCTGCACGTTGCATGTGGCTTGCTGGCACGTTGCATGCTTCACAGGCAGGCAGGCAGCAGGCACTTGAGCAACTCTGGCTAGCTGAAAAGTGTCCTGTCAGCAGTATAGATGGTGCTTCAGGTAGAATACACACTTACACAGACACACACACACACACACACACACATTAAACGGACATCAGCACCTTGAGCTGCCAATGAACATCGCACAATGCATCTCAGTTTCGTCCAACTTTGACACTGAGCTGAGCAAATGTCTCTGTGTGTGCTTCTGTGTGTGTGTGTGTGAGTTTGTAAATCAACATATAGGACATTTTTCGCTTAGCTGGGCAAACTTCAAAGCAGTTTACAAAGTTGTCCTGTTTCATAGCACCGCCTGAACGTGAGCACCCATTAAAGGCAACACGATAAACTTGCCTCATTTGCTTCATATGGTTTCAAATTTGCAGGGATAGATATCCTTAAAGTCACGTGATGGGCAAATTGGTTACTTGTACGATGGTAACGAGCTTAACTAAACTGTCAAGCTCGTCAAGCACTTTTCTATCCAAAAATCACTTTGTTTAACTTTTCTAAACTTGCTTTTAAAAAAATTTTAAAGTTTTGCTGGGACTCTCAATTTTTATTGATTTTAAAGCATTCCACAACATATAACGACAGTAAAGATTTCTTTATTAACTATTTATGACTCTCAAACACAGATAAAGCATATATTTTTATAATTTATCTTACATCATTTATGTGGAAATTCCATATTGTATTCACGTTTCAGTGTGAACTTAAGATCCAATAAAGTTGGTTCCGAATTGCGATACTTGGCCAGCTTAACCAGACGCATAGAGACATCCTTGATGAAGGCATTGGCACACTTGGACACCAAATCTGCCGCCTGATCATCCAGCGTGGCCGCCTTATCGATGCGCTGCACAAAGCGACCCAAGTTTATCTTGCGTATGATCTGGCAAAAGAAGTTAGGGTATTAGGGATACTTACTATATTTTGGAGTTACTTACATGTAGCTGATTTGCTGTAGAATTCATATACTCCTTTTCGCTTTCACCATGGTTGGTGCTCTTGGGCGAAGAGCTCAGACTGCAGCTAGAGGATTGTGACTCATGCTCCGAGGAGACATCGCTGTGATCGCGCGGTAGTTCATCAATCCAAGGCCAATCACTCATTGTATGCACTTCAGTATGAAAGTCAAGCAAGTCAACTGCAACTTAAGGCTGCGCATGATATAACCGATTGGGAATTACAAGCCACAAGCAACTGCAAATTGAACTCAACTCTGCTGCCTACCTTCTGGCACTGACAGTTTGAGCTTCTTGCTTGATGCCTTTCAATGCGTTGAAAACCTTTTGAAATTTTCAAGTGAATTCGCTTGGCCATTCATGAGTGTATTTTCCTCACACGTTTTTCACATTTTCATCCATCGGAGGAGGGCGGAGAAAAACAAGCAACAGCAAGAAGAAGAAAACGCTTGAATCAATGCAATATTTCATGAACCGCAATCGACGTCTGATCGATTTGAGGGCAATTTGTATGATGTCAAAGTTAATGTCTTACGTTGACGCCCTTTGAGTTTGCAGCAAACACACACACACACTTACTCGTATACACACACACAGTATTACAGTGCCTGCTTACAGTTTGCAACGTCAGTTCGTGTCCATCACACAAGTCGCTGCACATTTGTCGAAGACTTTACATGATTTTTTCTTACTGCATTGCTATAGTGTTGTGAAAGCAAGTAGAGAGGATGTTGTGTAACGGTATGGGAGGGTAAAATACACTAAAAAGAAAGGGTATACAAAATACTATAAAGTTTAATTTCAATATAGCATAAAAAGTTAAAGTTAAGCATTGATTAAACCATATCAAATTTGAGCAGGTTCAACTTGCTTCTGTTTGATGAAGAGCTAAAGCAATTACAGGGTATCTGTTAGTCTTGCATTGCTACTACTCTTGCTCTTTGTCTGGCATTTTAGAAGTAAATGTGTCGCTTATTGGCATGCACTTTGTTTGGGCCAATTGCATTGATTCGTGGTCAAAAAGGGATGGCAAATTTGACAAAGATTTGGTGCGGCAATTTATCACATGTCCTTTTGGCTTCTCCCTCTCACTCTCTCTCTCTCTCTCTACGTGTATGCTCTCTCTAGTGTGTGTGTGTGTGTGCTGCTTCCTGCCTGAATGCAGCAACTTTATTTAATGGCAAAAAGTTCACACTTCCTTTAGCTAGTCGTAAACTTTGTCCACGGATGGGCGAAGCATATGTTGGCCCGCTTGTTGCTCTCATACACTCCGCTCCTACTTCGCTCCTACTCTCTCTCTCGCTCTTTCGCTCTGTTATTGCTGTTGTTTTTGCTGAACTTTTGTGCAAATAGAGGCAATGTTTTTGCTTGCCTGTGCCCTGCCCTGGCCCAAAACAAAAGCCAAACAAACAGCTGACAACAAGGAGGGCAACAAATGGTTGGCGGAAGGAAGCGCAACTTAAATAACGGATATTGGCTTAAATAAACAATGGCGTCCATGACTCCAGTGGCAACAGCAGCGCTATCTCTTATTCCCCATCTCACTCTCTCTCTCTCGCTCTCTCTATCTCTCTCTCTCACTTACTCAACTAACTGCAGTTGCATGCATTAAGCTAGCTCGCCTGGCGGGAGTGAGAGCGAGCGATAAGCAGCGCTTAAGCGGAAGTCGCCCCTCGCTTCGCTTCGCCTGCGGTTTTACAGCGTTAAGTTGGCTGCGCTACAGAGTTGCATTTTGCATGGCGTTGCCACACTGCCGCTGCTGCTGCTGTTGTTGTTCTTATTGTTATTTCAGGCTGCGGCCGTGTGCAACATAGCTGTGTTTTGTCAAGTAAGAGTTCTTCTCGCTCTCTCTCGCTCTCGCACTCGCTTTTTAATTGCTTGTTAATTAGCGTAGTTTGCCCACTGCCACGCCCCCAACATGCTGTTATTTTTACTCGTTAGCTATGGCATTTTCTGCGTTTTTTTTGTTGTTGTTTTCGCATAGCATGACACGTGTTCGTTTACGGTTAATTGTTGATATGTTGTATGTGACACGGCTCATGCGCTGCCACGCTGCCATTGATGGAATTTAACAACTGTGCAAATATTTGACAAACGGCTGACAGGCCAAACGAGCCGGCATGGACTGAGCGAGCGAGACAAGCTGTCAATGAACCCAAACGAATCCCTGCCAGACGAGACCAGACCCCTCCGCAGACTCTAGCCTGCTGCGCCAAATCGTTCATTGACGCGTGAGCGTGTGAAAATTGACTGGCTTTCAACGCCTTCTCCGCAGGGGCGTATACAATGGAGCAATGGAAAGGGGTAAAGAGTAGCAGCTTTACCTCAGCGAGGGTAGATTTAGAAAGTGGCGTAAATGAGATATGATTAGCGCTTAATTAGAGGGTGTCTTAACGAAGTGTCTAGAAGTAGCTGAAATTCGATTAAAAGTGACGAGAAACAAGATAAGTTCTAAGCAACTTAAAGAGAAGTTTTTTGGGAAAGTTGACTTGGTAGAATGAAATGAAATATATATTGCACTTTGTGTATGATTAAAGTTGTAAAGAATGAATATAAAGATCGTTGATAATTGTAAAAACTATTGGAACTAGCGTTTTTTATGTAAAGAAAGTTAAAAAAGGAGAGAAGGAAAACGAAAAGTATCAATGGAAGAAGAGCTCAAAGTACTGAGTAGTAGAAATGCATAGTGACCATAACGAGAGCTATGACCAGTAGCGAGAGCTATAAGTGCTCAATAATTTTAAAAGATAGAAAAACATGAGTATGAGTTAACGAGAGATCGAAACGACGAGTTATCCAAGTAACTAGAGATGAAAGCGACGTGATATTCAAGTAACGAGACATTCAAGTAACGAGAGATCCAAGAACTAAGTCACGAGAGACTCAAGTAACGAGAGATCGAAGTAACGAGAGATCGAAGTAATGAGAGATCAAAGTAACGAGTGATTGAAGTAACGAGAGATCGAAGCAATGAGAGGCGAAGCAACGAGAGATCGAAGTAACGAGAGATTGAAATAACAAGATGTCAAAGTAACGAAAGATCGAAGTAACGAGATATCGATCAAGGGTAACGAAAGATCGAAGTAACATGATATCGATCAAGGGATCTAATGACCCAACGATCAAGCTGTTTTAACAGCTAGAAAATCTTAAATGTAGAAGTTGTTAAACTGTAATTCGGATCCACAAACATTTGCCAAACTCTTGGTAACACCCTCGTATGCGCGCATGTCTCTGCATGTCTGTATTCACTATTTTTTTTTTTTTTACCCATATATGCTGCTACATAGCACTTGGCAGTCAGCAGAGCATTCATATTATTTTCACACACCTAACGAGTGTGTGCGGGAACGCACAGTGTGCGCGGGCTTGACAAATGTCAGCGCCAATATTTGCACTGCACTACAAAAATACAAAGTACAACTTCAGCGAGAGGGAGAGAGAAAGAGAGTGAGAAAAGAGAGAGAGAGAGAGTGTACTGTATAAGTAAACGAAATGCTCAACTGACACTAAAAGGATAAGCGCATTAGGGCATTTACTTTGCAATGTGCAACAGACGCGTTTCCTTTTGGGTTGTGGCGTGTGGGAGGGGGGAGGGGTGTAAGAAAGAAGCGCATTGATGCTTATGAAGTCGACTCGCCATCGACTGGCAGCAGCCTCTGGGCAGTTGCTGTTGTGGCAAGTAGACAAACAAGCCGCATGCTGCATGTTGCATGTACACGACACAAAAGCGCAACAAACAAGCGCAGAGGCAGAGCGTCTCAACAGCCTCAAGCCAGAACAATTGCAACGCGTGCTCGCTGACAAAGGACACTGTGCACAAGCAGTGTGCAGGGGGGGGCAGCAGGGTAGGAAGGGGGCATTGTAGCCAACTTGGGGCACCACTAACACTGTGCATCCATCCACTTAATCCCGGCCCATTGTGTTTGTCCTTATTATGACGCGCATTCAGCATTGTCTTGGCCTAATGCTGTTGACTCCAAGGCACAATGATGCCTCTGGCCGCGACTAGTTTAAGCACGGTCCCAGCCCCAGTCCCCCAGTCTCCCCTCTATTTCCCTCCATCTCTGGAAGAAGCACAATTTTATGCTTTATCAGCAACAGCAGCTTGTTTGTTTGTTTTCCTGCTACGAACTTGTCGCAGTGTAATGAACAAGTCTGGTCTGAGGTCGGTCCAGGGGTTGCTCCCTGCCTCTGCCTGTTATGCCGCGTGTGTTAAGGTTACACTTTGTTTTCTTCAACAAGATATCGCGACCAGACGGCGCCCATTTGGCGCCAGACTCATCCCCCTTGACGCGACGGGGAGGCAGAAACAAAAAGGAAAAAAAAAAAATACTTTTTGGCAACTGTTTTGGGTAAATCGATAAAACTACCATGAAATCATGTTGCTAAAATTATCAGCAGTCTTTAAGAGACCATTCGAACTGAGAGCGTCCTTGACGACAGCGTTAGAGCTGCAGAAAACCATATGACATACCCTACATATATGTAAGAGAATTGGCAGTTTTAGTGTGGAAAGAGTTTCATTTGAATTTGAAATGAGATAATATCAGATAGCAAGAAAAGACGACAGCAGAAAGTGCTGGAAAAATGTATGAGAGCTCAGAAATGAGGTTAAAAAAGCTACCGATGGTGTCACATGTCCAACAAAATGCCATTCCCAGGGAAAATCGTTCGAGTTTTGACAAAGTTATGATGGTATATGGGCTGGCCGAAGAAGTTACATACATGTCTAATTTTTGGTCAACTTTAACATGATTTTTGACCCAAAATAAAATATCGTTTAAAATCGATTTAAACACTTTTTTAGTACTAATATTAACCTACGCTATCGATTAAAAATAAAAGATGGCGATTTAAAATTTTGAAGAAAAAAAATTTCTGAAAAATGGTAAGATCGCAGAAAGGTCGAAAATTTGGAAAAGTGTTTTTTGTTATATGTGAAGTATTGAATTATTAAGGCAGTCAAATCAGAAAACAAAATGTTATTCCGGAGGGAAATCGCTTGATTTTTCACGAAGTTATGAAGAATGGAAAATGATGCTATATGCCCTGTCCGAGGGTGTTGCATATCAAAATTTTAGGAGACTTTGGCATGATTTTTGGTCAAAAATTAAGTGTCATCTAAAATCATTTTAAACACTTGTTTAGTTATAATATTCACCTCCGCTATCGATTAAAAGTGAAAGCTCGCGATTTAAAATTTTGAAAAAAAAAATTTGTCTAAAAATTTACAGGGGGTACCCTTACCTAAATTTTCAAAAATTCGAAAATTTTTAAAAAAAGAGATATTGTTATTTTTGAAATGTAGAATTAATAAGAGTGACTAGACATAAACAAAATGCCATTTCCCGGGAAAATCGCTTGAGTTTTAACAAAGTTATGATGGTACATGGGCTTCCTGAGGAAGTTATGTTCATGTCTATTTTTGGATCCACTTAAGCTTGATTTTTGACCAAAAATTAAATATCGTTAAAAATCGATTAAAACACTTGTTTAATACTAATATTGAACTCCGCTATCGATTAAAAGTATCAGCTGGCGATTTAAAATTTTGAAGAAAAAAATTTTTGGAAAATGGCAAGGGGGGACCCTTACCAAAATCGCAAAAAAATGTCAAAATTTGGAAAAGTCTTTTTTATTATTTTTTAAGAATTGAATTATTAAGGCAGTCAAATCATAAACAAAATGTCATTCCGAAGGAAAATCGCTTGATTTTTAACAAAGTTATGATGAATGGAAAATGATGCTATATGCCCTGTCCGAGGGTGTTGCATGTCAAAATTTTAGGAGACTTTGGTATGATTTTTGGTCAAAAATTAAGTTTCGTCTAAAATCATTTTAAACACTTGTTTACTACTAATATTGACCTCCGCTATCGATTAAAAGTAAAAGCTGGCGATTTAAAATTTTGAAGAAAAAAAATTTCTGAAAAATGGTAATTTGTAGTACTAATTTTATTTCAAATTTCAAATGTAGAATTACTTAGGATGTCAAGACATAAATAAAATGCCATTCCAAGAGAATATCTGTTGATTTTTAACAAAGCTATGGTGTGATTCGATATGGTACATATCAAGTTACCAAGTAATTAATAAGCTCTATATTAATTTAAATTGTTTATTTATCAAAGTACTGCAAATCCCTCGCTACTACTGAAAGCCAAAGTGCCTTAGGATGTTCAAATTGTGGCTTCATTAATATCTATTTTACACTCACTCTTAAAAGTTATTTTAATTTATATGCCAGGCACACAATGTGCTGTTAGAGAGATACACCCACACTCGCCGTAATTACAAATTGGCCTAACTAAAAGCAAAATTTAATTATAAATAATGCGAGTATTTTGTAAGGGCAGCGTGAAACTGAGGCTGAGGCTGAGGCTCAGGCTGAGCCTGGGTCTATGGCAGGGCCCCTAATAAATGAGCCCACAATCAACTGGATACTCAATCAATTTGCGCACAAACCAATACTAATTATGTTCAGTAAAAATTGAATGCCGATAAATCAATTCATTATGGTCGCACAAGTGCTCCCTACCAGTGTTCACACACCCACACTCACACACACATAGCCGGCATATTTGCCTCAACCCGCAACGCACATGCTACATACCATCGCATCGCGCCTCTACCTCTTGTTGTTCATTAAGTTACCACAAGTTCGGGGCAAAGATTCAGCCTCAGCTACGATATTTTTTCTAGGTCACGCGCTGAGCAAATGTACGAGCCATGCCGGCGTGAAATGTGCGGCATTCTGTATACCCTGTAGAATTAAAGACAGAAGCAGTGGGGTAAAACAAACCGAACAGTTTGAAGAATGTCTGAAAAATAAAATTTGCAGTAAAAAGTTGCCAAATATTGCTTGTTCAGTTTTTTTTAATAGTGCAAGGTATCTGCTAGTCAGTCAGTCATATACAACCGTCTGTTCTTCCTTCTGTTTTTTTTTAAATTCTATTTTTGCTACCCATTTGAGCAGACAAATGGCGACGCAGTTTTGTGGCGCCAACAGACGCTAAGCTAAGGTCTGCCCTTGCCCCTTCTCTGCCCTTCTTTGCTTCTTCTCTCCCCTTCTCATTCCTTCGTGTTACGCCTCTGCTTTAGTGCAAGCAATTCGAAATACTGTCGACCCATAGGAGGATATCGATTTCGTGCCACGTTGCACATTAAAGTGCTGCAAAAGGAAAGCGCGAGAAAGTTTTGCGGCTGTGTGAAAAGCGTAGTTATGCGGCTACTCTTCGAGCTGTCAGATCCATCAACTGCTGTCAGCCTGCTGCCTGATACCTACCCCATCACGCCATGTCATAACTTGCATGAGTAGCTTCATTTTACAAGACCCCAGCGAGAGAGAGAGAGAGAGAGAGGAGGAAAATTAAAGAAAAAGGCAAAAACTGTTAGGCTCAGCTCATCGTGTTTTCGTAAACTTTTTTCATTAGACTCCGCTTACAGTGGGCAGCCGGAAAAGCGAAAGTCAGCTTATAAAGCGTATAGTATTTTCTTATATACTATATATGGTATATTTGCGGTGAGTTGGTGTCAGCTTATTGGCAAAATATTTTGTGTCAAATTAATTAAAAAGTTTTCAAATGAATTCTCGAGCAAGTGAAAAGTTGAAAAAAAGGAAAATTGAGCTAGAGATGAATGAGACAGACAGCTGGAAAGCACTCAAGTTTTAAGAGCTCTTAAGTTTGTTAGTGAGAGAGAGTTTTGACTAACCTAATTTTGCTGGCAAAAAACTATAAGTCCTGAGAGGTTTTCAAAAAGAATTTCAGAATCAAAAGTTTTTTTGAAAAAAGAATTTTTAAGCTCTCATAGTTCGTTTTTTCCGGGGTTTTCTTATAGAAACTATGTCTTTTTCGGTTGCATATCAAGCTACTTATTTGCTCTACTTTCTTGCCAGCTAATGAGTAGTCATATCTGCTTTCGTTAGCTCAAGCTGACATTGATTGAAATCAATATAAGCAGCAGCAGCAGTGACTACTTGACTCGCTGTGAATGCACTCACTCACTCACTCTTATTCACTCACTTGATTCGTGCTGACTAATTCGCTGCTGCACATGCCACACTTATTGATGGTCTTTTATGAGCATGTGCGGGGGAGGGTGAAGGGAAGAAGAAGGGGAAGGAGCAGTATCAATGTCTGTTCCGCACATTAAACAAGCCGGAGATGGGGGTCGCTGGGGTCGGGCCGTCAATCAGACTTGGCTTGTGATAAATATCGCTGGCGCAGCAATATGTCGATTGCCAATGCGCTGAATTAGATGCAATTAAAAACTAATGTGCAGCAGAGAGAGAGAGAGAGAGAGAGGAGAGAAGGAGAGAGCAGACACAGATTGATAGCAAGACAATGAGCTGTGGCATCCCGTAGGCGCGCTGTTTGTGCCACGGGGCGTATGCGCGATTCCCAAAATTGTTTACACAGAGTTTGCGTTTGCGTTTGCTGCCATTAACCTTTTAGTTTGCTAAATGGTTTTTAAGCCTGTTAAGCAACGTTTTCAATTTGTTGCCAAGGGCGGGAGGGAGGCACACGCGGTCGCGCGGCAGATTGCGCGCTTCGCAGGCGAACCAAAAATTTATAATGAGTTAATTTGACGCTCTGAGGCTCAGTGGGGAAAAAGTACTAGGGCGGAGTGGGGTCTATGGCTGTATATGCTGGCACCGCAGGCTGTGGGCGTGGCACAAGGCGACATCTTTGTGCCACACTAAATGCTTTTCGCAAAAGCAATTTCAATTAGTGCAACAGCGCCCCAGGGGAGTGTGGCAGGGAGTTTTAGGTACTGTTTACAGGTTAGCGCGGCAGAGGTAGTCTAAGAGAGGGGGGGAGGGAGAGCAGGAGGGACAGCCAGGCAGAGCTATAGGTGGGCATTGCTTATGCAAAACTTGTCGAAAATGTGGCCATAAAGTGCGAATTTAATCGCGAAATTCACATTTGCACAGTCGCATGTAGCACGCAAAATACACACGAAAAACACACGTAAATAACACGCACACACACACAGGAAGAAACACACACAGGCACACACAAGCATAGACAGGCGTGCGGCAATGTCGCTGCAGATCTATGTGAATGTTTTGCGCCAAAATTAAGTTGTGGAAAAACGCATGGAAATGCGAGGCAGAGAGCGAGGAGAGAGAACTGCACAAACTGTGCGTAGGAGGAGAAAACAAAACAAAATTGTGGAAAACTCATTTTTCGTCGAGCCATAAAACGCAACTATTTTGGCAGCTCATTCGCCATCAAATCGTCTGACGACGGCCATGATGAAGCTCCAGTTTGGTCATTATGAGCATGACGGAGCTGAATGACAAGCATATTTGGCGCATTCAACGGAGATGCGCATAATAATGACGATGTTGACGATATGGCAACGCTGCATGACAAGCAGCGAGACAAGCGGAAATGCTAAAGCAACATCCGTGTCGACGTCATTCTGTTGATCTATGCAACTGCCATTGGGCGCTCTAGCTGTGTGTGTGTGTGTGTGTGTGTGTGTTAGAGCATTATAAAATGACAGAGAAAGAGAAATAAGTAGAGAGTTTGTCTCTGTGCTTTGCTTGTTTGTATCAGGCTAAACTTTGTTCGCTTATTTGTCAAACTCCTCAACTTTTTTTTTGCGGCAAAGCAAGTGCTGCACAGTGGTACGGGTATACGCGAAAAATGTAAGAAATATTTAGATGATAAAATACCGATTTGTACTTCTAAATTCATAGAATAGCATGCAGAAAATTTGGGAAAATCTGCACAATTAATTTACTGAAATTATATGGAGGTTAAAATTTTTAAAAAATTGAATGTGTTTTTTTTTTTTTATGGCCACTTAAATCAGACTTTAGTTATTAACAGGCTTCTCTTTTTGCTAATATATGTTAAATTGAAAATATAAAATAAATATGATAACCCACATTATCTGAATTACGATTTTACACTGCTTGCCCCACTGTGCCGCGTTGGCTTTCTGACAACTGCCATATTCTCTTGACGACATTGGCAAATTGAATTTTAAGCGATTTTGCACACGAAACGCAAATTGCATAAAATTATTTATACCTTAACGGATATATAGATATAGATCTGGGGCCATATTGTGCGAGCCCATTTGTGGGAGCAGCGAAATTTATGGCCTGAAATCATTTTGTATTTTACGTCGTTTTTGGCCAAAGAAAAAATGGCGTTAAATGACAACGACGACGAAGAAGACAAAAGCCAGAGAAAAGGCAGAGGCAGCCGCACTTACATTACGTCAGAGATGAAACACGTGACCGTACACACACACACACACACACGCACACTGTGTCAGATAACTGCAGTTGGATGGGCGTTGCATATTGCTGGATTTATGTGGCAATAAGCAGATGTAACCTGCAGCAGGAGAAGCTGCAATTGGGGTGAAAAAGGAACAAAAAAAAAAGATGGCGGCACATGACAAAAAGGCAACGTGCGCTGCGTAACTGATATGCCACGATTAGCACAGACATACACACACACACAGACAGATACACAGACAGACACACAGACAGACACACAGACAGAGCGACCTGCGTACAATGCAATTGGCATGGACTTTCCAAAAATAACGAGTTCAATATGGCAACCGACAAACGGGAAATGCGAAATGGGCGAATTGGGCGCCCAATGTTGGCCACGTTTGCCTTGGCTATTGATTTTGCAACTGGGCGTGGCCATGGAGAGGCGGCACCAAGAAAGCAATAACTCATTACAACACATGTTTACTAGCGTAAGTTTACAGTGCACACAAGCATACGCACACACACACACACACACGCGCCTCTGTCAATAGTTGTGCTGGTTGGGGGGGGGTCGACTCTCTACAAACTTATTTATGCAGCGCGGCAGCTCTTTGAACTTTTACGTAAAGTTTAGTGGCCAGTAAACCGCATTCTGACATTTTGCCAAATTTCAGTGCTGAAAAAACTGTTTAGATATAGCTGCACTGCAAGAAATAATGCTGAGAAGAAATTAAAGAGCGCTAAGCGGTTTATTCATGAGGAAAAATTAGTTAGATGCTGACTAAATTTAGTTAGAATATTTTAAACAAAACGCGAAACCAAACTCCTTAGTTTCACTGGAATATCTATACAAATAAAATAGTTCTGGATTTTTTATATTTTTTATTTTATGTTATTTTGCTTAAGAAAGAAGAAATTTTAGGCTAGTATTTAAATCACAATGACACTGTAACGAATATAATATAAGAGTTTCTTCATACAAAAATTGTTTGACCAATTCTTTATGCACTCTTTTCTCTCAGTGTAGCATATCAATGCTGTGTACTGTTAGCAAATATCGCTATTGTGCTGCTGCTGCTGCTGGCGCTGCCGACACTGACCCACCCTGCGTATGCGTTATGTCTATAAAGTTTCATTGGCTCTCCAGCCCAGCTCCCCTCAGGCAGCTTATTACCGACCGAACTGGTTGGGCAAATATCTTGAGCTCTAAGCCGATTGCTGTTGTTTTGCACTGCGTTGCGTAAGACAACCAAATATAAATACATAAACACTCTACAGGCATACACATACATAAATAATATATAGTACATATATAATATATATGCGATACGGCATTTGCTGCTGTTAAATGTCAATGTCAAGTGCTTTGCGCGGTTCGTAAATCTTAAAGTTGTCCGAGTCGAGAAATTGAGACACAAAGTCGCCGGGTAAGCGGCTTATGACGCACACACACACACACACACACAGCTTGGGAAAGAGTTGAGAAAAGTTGACAGAGTTGCTACGGCGAGTTGACAGAGAAAGAAGTTCGTCAAGCAAAACCCATAACTATGTTACAGCTGCTGCTTATAATAACTAGAAAGGGATTAGAGAGAGAGAGCAAGAGAGAGAAAGAGAGGGAGCAACTTTTGTGGCCAGGAAGTCGTAGTAAGGTAATGGCTTGGAAAGAGGAAAACGTGGCCTGAATTGTTGCGTAATGATGGAGAATTGGCAAGTGAGCGAGTGCAGCATGTAGAAAATAGTTTGCATGACTTGACAAATTGCCGAATGGAAAGTTTTTGTCTGATGCGCTCATAAGTATGCAACACTTTTTTTAAAGCTTGTGTATGTATGTGTGTGCTGCGCTCATAAGTATGCAACACTTTTTTATAAGCTGCCGGCGAAACGACATTGATTTGCCCTTGCAGCAGCACAAACAAAACTGACCGAAAGCCGTTAGCCAGCTTATAGACAAGAGATTTGCCAGTGTGGAGAGAGAGAGAGAGAGAGCAGGCTGCAGCCTAAATAGGCAAACAAAAAGCTAGAGCAAAACTCAAACTCAGGCTCCAAGCCAAATGCAGCCGAGTGAAATGCGAAAGCAGATAAGGGCATTAAAGGGTTAAGCTGCAAGTTCAAAGTTCGTAGAGCTGGCAGAGTAGGGAAAGGAGTAGGAGGAGTCGAGCTTAGGTGCCAGTTTAAGTGACGTTGAATGGCCATCAACGTGCTGGGCTTAGCTTTGATTTACTGCGTCGCCTTTGACTTTCGCAAAGAAAAATTGCAAACAGTCTCCACTGTGCCAGTCAGCCAGCCTGCCTTAGCCCACTGTGCACCTCCATCGTCGTCGTCGTCGTCGTGTTGTCTATTTGCGCATGCAAAGCACGTTCCAATGGCTTTGATTAAAATTGATGTGCCTCAAGCTTTGTCCGAAAAATTTGCGCATACTCAAACATAATTTGGCCTAAGCCAAGGCAAAATCGTAAAAGTCAGTCAGTTGGAGAGACATAGAGAGAGCGAGAGAGAGATGCGAGATGCTTCACACTCTAATTGAATGGAATAGCTAAAGAAGACACTCACACGCACAGACACACATTCGCGAATTTCCATATTAATGTACACTCTGCCAGGGCACCGGCCAAAATGGCGGGTCATAAAAACCAAAAGCAGCCAGCAAAAAAAAAAAAAAAAGCTGCTCAAAATGGAATTAAGTTGAAATTAGCAAAGCAATGAAATGGGCTAAAGGGAGGGAGAGAGTGAGAGAGAGCTACTGGGTTAGAGGTGCCGCATTTTTATGGCACATCAAATTTAACAACTGTCGCTGGAGCCACTAAACGTCATCATTGCAATGGATTAGCTTTGCATGCGCAACTGTACCCTCAGAAATGCAGAGAAGTGCAATAAAAACTACAACAGGCCGTAGTAGTGGTAGTATTAGTAGTAAACCCCATGGCCAAAAGGCACATGCAGCTCATTTGCATGCTCCGTAGGAAGTAAAACCATCAATAGATGCAGCTGCAACGAGGGCAGTTTTATAGCAAGTTGAGATACGTTGGGGTTAAGCCAGTTATAAAGCAGATAATGAAAAGTAAAGCCAATGAAAAATATCTTCAGAGTTTTTGATTAAAAATTTGCTGCATAAAATGCCCAAATGAGTTTTTAATTGTATTTAAAGGTTGAGCAGGGTGCTAGCCTTATGTGAATAATATAATATGCTCTGAAGCAGAAAAAATAGTATTGGTTTAAGGGAGTAATGAGGCAGTTTATGAAAACTGGGGGAAACTGCAGAATATTTTCAGATTTTTGATTGAAAATTGCTTTGAAAAATTATGAATTAAATTTTCATTTTTATATATTTGTCATTCAGTTGGCAAAATTTAAATACAGTTTGGGGCAAGGCACGTAAATAGAGTTTTTTTGTCTGAAGTACAATCGACTGATAAATCTTTAATTTAGTCAATTTCTGTCTTGGAAATTCCTTCAAAAACTGTTCCGATATGTTTTCCCAACCCAACAATGAGCTCAGCTTTCGGCTTTACAGCGTTAGAATTAACCCTCGTCTTTTGGCAAGGCAAATCTTGGTCAAGCCAAGCACGAAAAATTGCAGCAAATTTTTGTGCTTAAACGCCAAAGCAATTGCCGTAAAGTGCAGTGACAACAGCATAAAAAGTGCAAAAAACGCGGCGACAAAAATAAAAAAAATAAAAAAACTGAGAAGAAAATACAGAAATGAAAAGGGAAAATTGCAAGGAGCAAGAAGAGCAAAAACCTTGGGTTGCTCTGGTTCGACTTGAAAGTGGCAGAGCGAGTGAGAATGCTGCGACAGAGAAATGTCAGCAGACGAAACCAAGGACAACACACAAGCACAAACAGGCAAGTGTCTGCGTGTGTGTGAGTGGCAGTGTATGTGTGTGTTCAGTGTGTGTGTGTGTGTTTGCCGGGTGTGTTTCTGGCTTGCCTGTTGACATTAGAAATTGAGCAACCAAAAATGTGTAAACAAGTTTGTTGGGTCCAAGTGCGATGCTGTCTTCGCCAGTTACCAGAGACACTTCATTCGTACCCCCTCCCTGCCTGCCTGCTTGCTCGCCCCTCTCTTCAGTTCATATAAAAATCTTTACAATCCGCATTATTTTGTGAAATACGACAAACATTTAAAACCAGAAAACCGAATACGACGTGCATCAACTGCACGAGACAAATTGCTTAGGCAAGGCAATATTGGCAAGTTGAGGGGAGAAAGAGAGGAAAGAAAGGAAAAGGAACTGGAAGTAGTCGTAGCAAATAGAGATAAATCAGTGAGCAAAGCAAGTGAGCAATTACCACAAGGAAAAAGAGAAAGAGCAGCAGCAGCATCTGTAGATAAATGATGAATGCCCTCTCTCTTAGGAAAACGAGAAAAAAAAGAAACGTACAATAAATTATCATACGAAATGAGACAGGCAAACGGAACGGAGTAATAGGAGGTGAAAGAGACAGCATGAAGTTATGAAAAAGTATGGATAAAGTCAATTATTGGTTTTCGGGTTTTGCCTAAGCCTCAATATAAATTGACAAAACATAAATACGCGCATAAATCATGATGGTGTTTTATAAAGACGTTATTTACTTGAGATTTATGAGCACAATATATGAGTTAAGCATAAGCTGTAATAAAGATGCGCCTATATAAGCTCATAAATAAGTTTGGCTGTTATTTGACCTATGCATGTGGTATATATATCAATATATAATGACGATGTAACCTCAGAGAGTTTTCTTAAAGTGTTTTTTACATACTCGAATAAGACTGAGCTCAATTTTACATAAAACAGTATACAATTCTTTGAACTCTTCGTACATAACCTTAAATATTGTTTTATTTTATTCTACAGTATATTTTATAGAGATCTTAGGGGGTTTCTTTAATCAAAGCTGTCAAACAGTTCGCAAAAAGTCATCATAGCGCACTACTTGGTTCCTTAGCACTTCTCGTGCTGAAAATAATAGGAAATATTAATCTTTTAATGGGGAATACTCTTTGAGTTCAGCCAGAGTTTATCTAGCTCCAATGAACCGCTCTGACACATTTCTGACAATTGCAATTAAATCGTTTTGCGCACTTCCTTGCACAAAGAGAAGGAAGTCAAGTTGTGCTAAGCAAACACACTAGATCTCAGTCAGAAGTCATCAGTTTAGTCAGCTGTCAGCTTGAGGCTGTCAGAACGAGAGAGATACAGAGAAAGAGAGAGAGAGAGAAAGAGAGATAAGAGATTTGCTGCGTATTAGCAAAACATAGAAGCAAAATGTCAATTAGGCTGCGCACGTTCAAGTGACAATTGAAGCCTCAACAATTGCAACAGTTATGACAGACGGCAGGCACAAAGAGAGACAGCTGCTGAGAGAGAAAAGAGAGAGAGAGAGAGAGAAAGCAAGAGCCACAGAGAGCATATGCAAATTATAAAGCAACGTAATCCAGGGGCAACAAATTGCCCAACAAACTTGTCAATGCATGACTAAAGCGATGCGCAACCGGGCGTATACTTAATGTCACGCTTTATCTACCCCCCTCCCCCACTCCGGTTTGGCTCCCCTCCTCGCTGCGTGAGTTGACAATGCAAATGCGCAGCATACACAGTGCAGAAGGGCATTAATATTTAAAATGCAATACATTTTCGCAGCACACAGCAGCAGCTTGTCAATTGAAACTGTGTGCGTGGCTTAGACTCGTAGATGCCCTGCATAAAGTTGGGGAAATTTTAAAGATCTTGTACATTTAAATTTGCCAGAACAGTTGCTGTGCTGCGCTGTGCTGTGTTCCCATGACAAAGCTCAATTAAATTTTAATTAATTTCAATTTTAATTGATTCAGAATGCAGAGCAAGAGCCCAGGGAGGAGAGAGAGAGAGAGAGAGACCAAGCGAGATTGCCGCTCAGTTTGATACAGAATAAATCTATTTACATTTGGGTATTTGCATTTACACAACCTACACACACACACACACACGAAACTACAGGCTGCGCTACTGGGTACGCGCATTGCGTATACGCAACGTGCACCAGCCTGACACTTCAATTAGCAAACGCGGCACACCGCATTCGGTATTTACAATAATAAAATGCATTTTGTGTCTGTTTTTCCTCTGCTCCCTTCCCTCTTCTCTTACATAATGCACATACGTTAGCCAAACGCGAGCTGTATTTGCAGTATATTTAAAATACCACGCTCCGCACGTTGATTATTTCCCAAAATAGACAAATATTTGGCAATTAGTTCGACGCTAGCCGCCCTATGTTGGCATACGGCATCAATAGTGTTTTCCATAGTCCTTCTATGAATATTGTTAATTTTGTTTCGGGTATCATTTGAATTGAATTGGATTTTCGGTAGAGAATGCATAATTATCTATGCGACTCGTTCGATATTTTTTGGGGTAATTGAAACCGAAATTACAAAAGCTTTGACAGAGTTCCCTATATAGTGCTCGCTCTCTCTCACTCCTCTTGTCATTTGAACTGTGTTCTTTTTGCCTGATAATTGTAAATTGTAAATGGGAAAATTGATATGGGGTGTACAGGAATTTATGTATTTGACTTATCAGCTCAGGTTGCCCAAAATACAAAATTATCTAATTTGAAGTGTAGCTTATTTGTGCATATGTAAATAGTTCTAGTTATAGCTCTTTGAGTGATATCAGTATTATAATAAGGAGGCTAGAAGGCTGTGAAGTTTTAAATATATTTTCCAATAAATAAATAGTCACAGGTTAACTTATGTTTTTAAATGATAAAGAATTGAAGCCTTGCAATGAATTGAAAAAAGGGTCTAGATTAATGAATTTAAAGCTTGAGCAGAGCTGTACTGTTTTCTAACTCTTCCCCCCTTTGACCCACTTTTTTGCACTCAAAGGATATACAAAAAAATATATTAAAATTTGTTTTTTGTTTTTTTATTTATTTTTGTTTATTTTATTTTGGTTTTCCATAGTCACATGTACGTACGTACATAGTAGCCTGGTTTTTTGCCCCAAGTGTGCAAGAATTCAATTTGAAAATTCCGCAAGCCAAACACACAAAGGCTGTCTCAGAGGGAGAAAGGGAGGGCAGATAGAACGAGCGAGAGAGAGAGATGAAGAGAGACACCAAAGCTTTTGTTAAACAAAATCCTTTGGGTTGTTTTACAATTTTTACCAAATTGATTAAAAAATTGCAAATTGTTGGCCAACAGTTTTGCTTACAAAACCGACTCAAAGGGGAGAAGAAAAAGAGAGAGAGAGAAGCAAGAGAAAAAAAAAGCAAAAGTAGAGAAGAAAATTGGTAGAACATTTGATTTCAATTAGTTGCGTTTTGTGTGTCATTTGCATAAGCCAATCGAATGGAAAATCAAATAAAATGCAATTTACACATAATTGCAGTGAGATTTATGTGTGTGTGTGTGTGTGTGTGCCGCAATTTATGACAATTGAATTTGATTGAAATCGCATTTTGACCGCAACAACAACAGTAAGCAAAAAAAAAAAAATAGATGAGGGACGAACCAAATGATTGCGCTTTAAAGCGCACAGCATTATATGGTATAATGTACAGATATGTATAGAGCACTTGTGTGTGTGCGGATATTTGTGTGTTTGCCCACAAAAGCAATGGGCCATTTTCATTAACTGCTTGTTTGGCAAATATTTAATACAATACTCTCACCCTGACTGACATTCCAGTGACAGGCGGCTGTCCATGCTGTCCATGATGTCTGCCTGTCCCTGCTCTACAGCAATTCCTGTTCTATACTATTCCTGCTTTACACCTATTCACCTCCCTCTCCTTGCCTTGTCCCTGCTCTGGCGTTGCTTTTGTATTAACCCAATGTTGGCTTTTGGCTGTCGGTTGTGCGCTTGCATAATTTGTGCCTGTCATGTTTGCCGTTGATTAACAATTGTTGGCCCACCACCAACACTACTACCAGGCCCAAAACTAGCCCCTGAGTTGGTCCAAAATATCAGCACAAAGTCAACGTCAGGTGGCAGCCAACTTGCACGTGGTCGAACTGCGTGTCCTCTTCTTCGCCACAGAGAACGAGCCAACTTGTGATTTATGTAGACGTGTGTCTTTGTGTGTGTGTGTGCTTATCTATTGGTTGTTACTACTTTGTAGCATCTACACACACACACACATAAATCTACGTATATGCACGTAAGTGAGTGGTTAATGGGCAGTTTGTGTAGAGCCACAGAATACACTTGGAAATTAAATTTTACTAGTTGCGGGCTTAAGAGTTTGCCACATGACAGTTTAGCAAAGCTGAAAGAGCTTTAGATTAATCCAAGGGAATTGAAAGTTGAAAGTTATTATTCCTTAAAACTGTTGCCAAGCTGTTAAAAGCTTTAAGGCATTTTTCTTTGCCTTCTTCAGAGCTTTAAAAACTTATCATACTTTTTAATTGTATATCTAATTTTCTATAGCTCTAGCTGCTAGTTAGAATTAATCCATAAGCTCATACTAATTTAATTTTCAACAGCTTTTAAAAGCTCTCAATAACACTTGAAAGCTGATCTGTCTTTAGATATTTTATAACTACTTCTTTATTTTTTCTCTCTTTGAGAGCTTGCCCTAAACAGACACTATATTCATTAAAGCACATATCTATATTGAAGTACTCTTCATTTAATCCCATGCAAAGCTCCTGAAAGCTCTTCAAAGCAATTCCCATTGGTTTTAAGCCTCCATTTCCATTTGGCTTTCACCCCATTCGCTTTGATTGTTTATATTGCCTTTAGCATTTTTCGGCTCGTCTCATTTGGCTCTCAGGGCACTTTGTTGTGCTGATATCAATCATACGCACTGTTTGCTGCACACACACACACACTCGCACACACTCATACACATGACGAATATTCATGGATTTTAGCCATGAATCAGCTAAAAGCCGCCGGGCAGCGTTTACATAGCTGCAGAGCAGTAAACTAAATTGCTTTTACTGTTACAGTGGGCCGCACACACACGCGCGCACACACACGTACAACATGTTAATAAATGTTGTTCACACCTACACAGGCCAATGCGTACACACACACACGTGCATTGGCAACATGGCGGCATGTCAGAAAGCACTTAGAGTGGGCTGCGCCAGTAGCCCTGTAATTGTTGCTGCTACTCGCAGTGTTGCTGATGTTGCTGTTGCTGCTGTTGTTGTTGCTGTTGCTGTTGCTGCTGCTACTGCTACTTTTGCGCTTGCTGCTGCTGCTGTTGTTGTTGTTGTGCCATCTCGTGTTGTTGCTGTTGCTGCCTTTGTCGTTTTTGGCAACTGTCAGTTGAACCATTTTGCGTATGCTGCCTCGCCAAGTAATTACACACAGCAGCAGCAGCTAGAACTAGCTCTCTCTTTCTCTCTCTCTCTCTCTCTCTCCCTCTCGCTCTGCTTATCTGTCTGCCTGTCTGTCTGCTCTTCAGCCTGACAAGTTGACTAACTGACGCTGCTGAGGCTGCTGAGCGAAAGCTGCAATTATTAGGCAACTGCTGCAGTTGCTGCTGTTGCTGCCACGTTTTTAAGACCCCTTTGAAGTGCCCCAGCGTGCAGCTTGCAACGTGCAACAGCAGGCAGTGCAGCAGCCCTGCAACAATCTGCTGTCCATGTTGCCGAATTGCAGTTTTCGCTGGCGGCTTTTAACTTGATTAGTGCGCGCTCAGCACGCAAAAATATTTTACGTAATTAAAACTTGCCTGCCGTTGCAGCATGTTAATGCATTTTTCCATTTTTTGTTGCCCCCTCCCGCACAACAGAAATCTACCCCTTTTGGCAACAATTTAAGCCGTTTTTTTTTCTGTTTTGTTTAATATTTTTTCCCCCTCGATGTTCGCATTGTCTGCGCGCAAAACAAAGCGAAAACCGCAAAACTAGCGCAACAAACAACAAACTCGAATGTAACAACAACATATGCCACACACTGTGGCTGGTTTGTGTATACACAACAAATACATATACACACAATACTGCGTGTGTGTGTGTTGATTTTAAAACTATGTCGAGCTCTTTGTGCGTTCGCTTTTTGTTTCCACATTCATAAATTTTAAAGTAATCATTATTTTTTTGACTACACGAATTATTTATGCAGCATCACTTGGCAACATGAATGACTAAAAAATAAAAATCCCGTAAGCCGTACGGTTAATTTGCCTAGTTAATAAATCACGTTTTTATTGTATCACATGTTATGTAATTTGATGTCATTTCATATGAAAAACGATCCAACTACAAAACGATCCAATTAAAAAAGTGCACATAGCTTAAAAAAAAAACGGCTAAATTGTAATAAAGTTTTAAATACGCTTTTATTGCAGTTTTCAAGTAGTTTTACCAATTTATCAAAGTAAATTAAATTTATTTAAATTTATTTTTTTACGTGTTATTTAAATATTTAATATTTATGGTGAAAGTGAATTGCAAATGTGAAATTTGTTTGAAATATTTTAATGGAACAATTTGCTTTTATAAAATTTTTACTGAGTGATTGATTGATTGTGCAAGTTGACTGACTGACTTTATTAGATTTAATTAGATTTATAATATTTCTAGATTTAACAATTCCCTAAATTCCCTAACTAAAATCAACAGATTAATTTACTGATAAACTAATTGATTGAGTAACTGATTTTATGCTAATATATTTTCTGCTGATTGAAAAAATCATAAACTGTTTAACTGATTTATGGACTAACTTTTTGAGTGATTTTTACAACTAATAATGCACTGGCTGACTGACGTATATCTTTTACATCTATGAACTACTTAAATGGAAACAATTTTGTTATAAGTCCCTTATGCTTCCAAGAATGAAATGACTATAAAAATAATGAATAATTACGTCAAGCACAAAGCTTTCTCTTATGTTCATAAAATAAATCTGTAGTTTATCTATAAAGCCTTAGATAGAAATTGAGGCATTGAAACATTTATGCTCAGTGCACTTAAATGGGGATCTCCCCGCTCCTCCCCCATTTGCTTCCATATGCCATTGTTCGTTTCCTTTTTTGATAGGAATAGCTGAGTAAATAAAAGCATTTGCTCGTAATTCTATGGCATGCTGCTCTGTATCATATTACTACACTGGGTCCACTTGCGCCACTTGCACCACTTGCTCCCAGTGTCGTTTTCCAATTCCAGCTTTGTGTCTGCGCCTTTTGTGCCTAACTGTTAACAATGCGGCAACTCGCATCAATTGTGGCAGCCACTCGCTGTGGCAGGCAGTGGCAGTGCCCCACTTGAGCCTCTAGCAAAAGTTTTCGTCCTCCACGAGTCCGAGGAGGGCCTAAAATCGACTCGAAACTCAATAAAAGAAATATTTTTGTTAGCGCACATAAAGTACTTTCATAGTTGGATGAACTGAGGACCATGGACTGTGGATATGGAGGGATGGAATACGATGGACTCAAAGTTATAATAGTTTCTCAAGCAGAGCAAATGCAATTCCACTTTTGAAAACTTGCCTCAATAGATGCCGATCCACACTCCTGCTTCTGTTCCTGTTACTGCTCCCAGCTACAGTTGTCGTCAAGTGGACTCGCTCTCCTCTCTCTCTCTCTCTCTCTCTGGACAACAAACAAATGAAGCACATGCGACCCAAGTTGAGTTGAGAATCGAGTGAACCGAGCGCGATTCAAATTCAAAACTTTCAATTCAAAAGTCTGTCCAACACACAGAGTTCTAGTTCTGCGACATTGCTGATAAAATGTTCAGGGAGAAAAGTTGAAGCATCATAAATATGCGTAAACTTCAACCGAATACATACTCTATACAGTTTAATAGAAATATTGTGGATAAATAGTAGAGAAGTCTCTTTAATTGAAAATTTATTAATTTATTGCCATTGAAATGATGATGTAATGCAGGCAGGCATTTTTTTTAATGTTCAATCAACCGAGCGTGGAAAAAAATATGAATATGGATAATATAACAATGCCATGCCTAGTACGCACTTCTAGCTACCCTGTGCAGAGCTTAATTAAAGTTTTTCAACACATAGACAACAATAATAGGTAAAAACATGGCTATATATTAAATCTCTGTAAAAATTCATAATTTTATCAATTTATTGCTAAGATGGGCATAAACAAAATTTTGTTGATCTCAGTAACAAAATATTTAAGATATATACATTTTAATTTTTTTTTTTCCATTTAGCGCTACAGAATTATATACAAATTATTTTGATTATTATTTGTGCTTTAATAATGTGCCTGGAAAATTACATAACTCGGACTACCATACTTTCAGAGATATAGAAACTTTAACAGACAAAGAGATTTATGCAAGCTCTGCTAACATTATGGGACACATAAATAGGATCACTTTTATTTTGAAGCTTACAACAGTTCTCTGCTGACTCTGTCGCATTTAATGCATGACAGCAATACAATTTGAAGTGTATCTACCGGCATTTACCTACACTGAAAGTTTCAAGTCGAGTTGGGTTAACTTTATAGAATGCCAACACCTGTTTCCATTCACAAAAGTGGATCACTGCAAAGGCAGCGGGTCGATGGGCTTATAAAGTTTGCGCCCAAGAAACTTTGAGTCGAGTGTATCCACTCAAGGGAGTTCAAACACACAGAGAGAGCAAACTTAATGATGTTGTAATACTTGTCTGAGTTATAATGCTGAAGCTTGCAAAAAAAAAGTATAGAATAATGAACAATACGCTGGCATGAAACAATAGAGTTATTTTCCCTAGGGGGTGGCACGAGTTAAATCTCAATTAATCTTCTTTTATTCAAACTAACTCATTATGCATGGCGGTGGAGGGGGGTGGCGGGCTGTAATCAGTTTGCCTTTTGTCTGACTTAAATTAAAAATAAACCCAATTAATCATGTAAATATTGAAATTACAATTTCGCTCATGTGAAAATGCAAATTCGAATTTGTTGATTCAAAGCGAAAGACTGGAAAAAAATAAATATGATGCTACCTACCTTAACAGGCGCGTTCGTGCATGAGCATAACCGTATGTGACTTTTTGTGTGTGTGTGTGTGTGTGTGTGTGAACTATAGATTGTCAGACAATGACAGCATTTAAGCACACACGTCGCTGTGCAAGTATGTCAGCTGTGCGTGTCCTGTCTGTCTGTCTGTCTGTGTGTATGAGTGGGTGCAGGCAAAGGAAGAATGCTGAAAATTCAAAAATTTATAGAAAAGCAAAGGGAAACATGTGAGAATGTAATCTAAGTGATAACACGACATACTAATACCCTGTAGCTTACAGAAAAGCAAAGGGAATTAGCACGAGAGACAGTACAAAAAAACTGTAGCATACTTTTTAGGGCACTTGAAGAGCAGTAGTCAAAATCGTTGCTATATTGAAAGAAATCATCATAATAACTCCATTTATACGATCTTACTTCCACAGGGTATATGTAAAATAGATTGTGAGTCTCTATAGTTGAGTAGCTTATGGAATAGCAAAGGGAAATAGCACGAAGCTTTCCCTCAAGGCAACACAAAAAACTATAGCATACTTTTTAGAGCAGTAGTCATAATCGCCGTTAAGTTGAGAGACCATCATCATAATAACCCTAACTACACATTCAAACATCTACAGGGTATTTGGCAAAAAGATTGTGAGTGTCTATGAGAATTCCTGATAGACGACATGCTCAGATGCTGAGGCTGAAGCCGTGGCTGATGCGACATGCCGCTTGTTTGCCCCACTTTGAAGCGACTTGCTGGCTTGTGTGCTCGAGTGTGTGTGTGTGCAATTGTGTGTATGTGTGTGTGCCAGCGACTGTGCTTTCTGCTTACGCCATCTTTCTTGCTCAATTTGTAAAACAATTTTGCATACAAATTGCAACAGCTTCGCTGTCGAGCAGCTTGACGTGGCAGTCATAGACGTTGTACGTTGTATGCATGTGTGTGTGTGTGGGGCATATAGAGACGTTGCAACACCATAAAAATTCAACGCGAGCAATGCAAATGTATCGTGGCAAAAGCGTGTGGCCAACATGCATGACAATGCATGACTAAAGTAATGAATTACTTAAGTCACCGACATTGCACATTGAGAAGACATATGGCTGAAGACTTGCCCTTCCTACCATTTCGTTATTCTTCTTCGTCTTTTTTTTTTTCGACGCAACAACATGAAAAAGGTCGAGCTGACGGCTTGATAAGTATGCGAATTTGGTGTGCATTTATTTGCACAATTTTAAATGAGTTGACAAACGAGATGCGAGATTTAACTGATTGAGTCAACTGCATATTGAATGAAATTGTACTCGTGTGTGGGCTAAAAAAAATGTTAGAATTTTCATTGAATTTTTGGAAAACAGCTAAATTGAATTTAAGTTCAGTTATATCAAATTTTACAAAACGAATAGGTTGGCAACTCAAATAACAGAGCCAGTCTTAAATTAAAATATTATTCATGAATCGTTAAGCTAAAGCATATAATATCAGTAAAATTTATCATAATTATATTTTGAAAAATTACAGCAAGTTTATTATTGTATTCAAATTGCTGTAGAAATTCCCTCAGCTATAATTAAATTTCCAAAAAAGAATTCACAACTCAATTGACAGGCGCCTTAACAGCTTAATATTGTTATAAATATTTTTAACGTATAATTAATGTTCAGTTTAATTCTTTTTTTTTTCAATTATGCAATTTGCTATTAACGCACACACACTTACACTTGCGCACACAATTTAAAGAGCTTTATAAATGCGGCTATTAAATGGGAATAAACAGGCTATAAATTCGGTATAAATATTTGCCGTGCAGTCAACTATTTATTTCAATGAAATTAATCAATTATTTACTCGTTGCAACAGTTTTTTGAGTTCCTTCACACACACACACACACACATACGCACGCACACACGCACCACGTGTATGCAATTTCCGCGGCAGTTAAATTATATTTTCATTTTTGTTGCATACTTCGCGGCGCGCAAAAAAACCCACAAAACTCCGCGGCTAATAGTCGCCGTCATTATGCTGTATCTTTCGCTGAGCTGGCGGTAATTAGCTGCAGCTTAAGCACCACCACTCCTTCGCCCCCTCCTCCTACCACCCTGCCTCCCTTGGGCCGCACCTATGCACACCGCACCGCCGCGCCTCGTCTGGCCTGGTTTATGGCGCAAATCTGCCAAAGCACTTTTGCTCTGAGCACACAAATGAACCCAAAGCCGTCAAAGGATATGGCTTTGTTATTGTTGTTGTTGTTGCTGCTCTTGGATGTTTCCCCCCAACAACCACAGCAGCCGGCGAGACTCGCCCTAATGAACCACATGCTGAAAATGGGACATGCAAAAATAAAGACTTTGTAGGCTTCAAGCTAATTTACAGCAGTGTAGAGCGAGAGAGAACGAGAGAGAGAGAGAGAGAGAGAGAGAGAGCGAGCGAAGAGTGCAGCGAGGGAGATGGCTAATGACATCAGTTGAGTGAAAAATTAATGCGAAACATAATTGCTGAAAATTTAGCAGCTTTTCGTATGAGTATGTAGATAAAGTTAATTGAAAGTTAGCTTGAAACTTGGGCAGGTAACTCAAACGAGTTTTGTTTATAACATTAGCTAAGGGAACTAAGGTAAAATGCACATTAAATATCAATTTGATGCTTGAGATGCTTTGTGCTCCGCTGCACTTAAGTGTGTTTAGAGCTTTCACAGCTTTCCCCTGAGTATTCTGATTTTAAAATTAATATATGTAAAGAAATTTGATTAATTTTTTCAAGGTACTTTAAACAAATATATTTTATAATTAATTCAATGCTTGTTTTTATATTATCTTCCACTTCACAATATTGTACTTAATATCTCTTCAATTAATCAAAGCTTTCAGCAGCTTTAAGTTGTTGTCTATTTTATTATAAATATTCTTCCAGTAGCTTTCATATTTCTGCTATTTTGTTCTATACCTTTGTTACATTTAATGCAGTCTCTTTTTAGTTTTTTTTTTCATTTTTTTTCTACGCTGTCAGATTAATCCTGCACTTAAGTGCAACTATGCAGCTAATGTGTGTGAAGTTGTTAGAGTTTACTTCCATAAATTGAAGCAACTCAACGTGTGCGTAATCATATATATATATTTTTTTTGTGCTGCGACAGCCCGCAAAATCCGCAACAATATTCCGTAGCAGCTTAACTTGGCTCCGCAGGCGACATGGCTAGAGAGGGGCGTGGCTAGGATATGGCTAACGCTTTTGCAGCACAAAATATTGTCGCATTTTTCAATATGCGAGCAGTTTGCTAGCACAGCACAAAAACTTGTTAAGTGTGTGGTTAGTTGGGTTGAAGGTGTGTGTGTAGGTGAGTGTGTGTGTGTAGGTGTGCTGTCGCTGTGTTTGGTTGTGTGAGAAATTCAATTTGTAACATACTTTATGTTGGCTTGGGCTTTGGCTTTGGCGCTGGCCCCATGGGCCATGGCAGGCCCGTTAAAAGCTGTGTGAGATGGCTGGCGGCATAAATTAATCGAGAAGCTTAAGCGGCAAAATTTCATTAAACTAAAAAGCTGCCACAGCCACTGGCAGCAATTGAAGTTGCAGGTTGCAGCAAGCCGAGACTAGAATGAGGCAAGTGCATATTTTGGTGCCTGAAATACTCCGCACTTGAAAGTAATTTTGCAATTACGAATGCGCACTTAAGTTTAATTAAAAGCACATTAATTGTTGCACGCAGCAGCAGCAACAGCAGCGGCAGCAACGTCAGCGCCAGATATACATAAATCCATCCAGCCCATTGCCCGCTTCCCTGCTCTGTGTGCTGCGCCCACAACAATTCTAGCTGCAAGCGAAGGCAAAACAATTTACGCAGGTAAATTTATTTGCTGGCAACTGGATTAAACGTGCCTCAAAGCGGGCTAATGAAATATTAAGCCAAGTGGTGGCACGGCTCACTTGCTTCTACGCTGCTGCTGCTGGCTCTAATCGTGCCACTTGCAAGTGCATCAAGTTGCATTAGGGGGAGCGAGAGGCAGCGCTGGCTAGTTGACCAAATTGAATTTTATGTGGCCCCTTCAAGTGGCGCCTCCCCTTTCCAAGTTGTGGCAAGTTCTTGTCTGTTTTCTGCAGTCTTTTTTTTTTTTTGCTTCTTTTATGGCTCACTAAAAATGAAGACACTAAACGCAGCGCCACAAAAGCAGCGTCATTTCTTTTTTTTTCGGTTATTGTTGCAAGCATTGCTGTAATGTGGCATGCAGCAGGAAACATCAGCACACACATAGAAACACACGTACACACACTGACTAATACAATGACAGGGAAAACAAGTCGCGCATGTGTGTAAAACTTTATTTTTACGACAAAGTGCAAGCGGCAAAAGTTGTTAGCAAAAGGCAGAAGCTGCGCCAGAATAACATCAGGAAAAATACTAAGAAAATACTAAAATACTTGAGGGTTGTGTAGAAACTACAGGAATACCCTGTAGCGTGCGCTAGAGGGTTGTATAATTCGATTAAATTAAAAATTCTTAACCTAAAATCAAACATGATTTGTGAGTGTAAAAATGACTGTTTATAGAGTATTTCTGTAGGTCAAATAATATGAAATAAATATGAAAAAAATATTGAAAAATACTATAGACTGTACAATACCCTATAGTGTGCATTAGAGGGTTGCTTGAGCCTTTGAGCAACCTGTTGGAATAGTTTAAAAATACGCTTGTTGCATCAAAAATAAAATGCAATTTATGAGCTCAAAAAGTCTCCTGATTAGCTTGACAGACAGAGAGTTATGCTGTAAACAATGTCAGATAATACTCAATACCCTGCTAGCTTGATACCCTGTAATAAGTGTCAGGGAAGTCTTAATAACTTTATTATTTACTATGAGATTGCAGACTTATTACAGTTTTTTAGCCTTTTGCTTACATTTTCCTTGCTTTACAGGGTATCTTTAGCTGGCACTGCTATACGTGTCAAGTTGTTGCTGTTGTTGTTGTCGTTACAAGCAAGTTTCTGCTGCACTTGGATTTTAATTTTAAGCAGTGCCGTGTGGCAAGTGCGACATGCGACAAAGTTTTTAACTAAAAATTGCCAAGCTGCCAAGAATGAAAGTTACTTTATATGGCGTAAGAAATTTGATTTTTATTCTTGCAACGTCGTCGTCGTCATCGTCATCATGTGGCAGTGGCACTGGCAGTCACAGTAGCAGTGGCAGTCACAGTCGCTTGTTCTGCTTCTTCTGCTGTCACACGTTGCGTATACGTAATGTGCCACACAACGGATTCAATTACAATTTTCAGCGTTGCGTGTTGCACTCGCAAGTGGCAAGTAAAGCGATAATGTTGTTTGCCAGCAAAGGAGAGAGAAAGCGAGGGACAGAGAGAGAGAGGTGGAGAGAAGAGAAGAGCAAAGAGCAGGGCAGAGAGCAGTGTGGCATGGATCGTGTAGCACAATCATGTCTGGCTTTGTTTTTGCACACATAATTGCGCTGCCCATTAACACGGACATTTAATACGCCATTTATGCATTTTGATGTGGCATGATTAATGTCCGTGGCGCCTCCAGTGCCTTGCAACATGACGTGAATTTGCTTAACAAACGAGAGCAACGCTCACTCTCTCTCTCTCTCTCTCTCTCTATCTGTCTATCTCTCCCTCTCTCTCAGCAGGTGCCACAAATTTATGCAACATTTTTATTTAGCTTTTTTTTTTTTGAGGGGTTGCAGAGGCGCCACAGTGTGGCACAGTAATGTCGAGGTGAAGTGGCAGGCACCAAAAAAAGGAAAAAGAAGAAGGAGAAGAGGGAGTCAAGAGAGACAGAGAGAGAGAGGGAGAGAGCTGAAGGAGGAATGCGCAAATTCCCTTGAATTGTTGCAAGTTTGTTGTGATAAAATTTTACGCAGAAGTTCGGAAAACAATAAGAATCCTGAGAACTTGATGAAAGTTGGTCGTTATATATGATGGTATATAGTGTATAGTAGAATATATAACTTGCTTATTACATGCTGCCGTATGGTGAGGGTTTTAATTGATTTTATGGTTTTATTTGATTTAAAGTTCGTTATTAAGTGAGATTCAGTTAAAAGAGAAGTTTTTAATGCACCGAAAAATAGTCCCAAAGCTTTTTAAACTTGTACTTATTTGATTTAAGCTGAAATACACTTAAAGTTTAAATAACATTAAATAATTGAGGCTTATTTAATACGACAGATAACTAGATATGATTTGAAAGTTTTGTTCTGATCTTTTTTTAATTTCTAATATAATTATCTGACCTAAACTTTACTTGCAAATAAAGTTTCTTAAAGCGACCATTTGTAATCAGATTATTAACGAACTTTATAGATACCTCAAAATGATCTGTTAAATGCCTGTACTATATGGCAAACTTTTGTCTTAAGTTATGCTATGCTTGCTAGAGATCTCAACTGGCCACGCCCACTTGAAAAGCGCCTTCTTCCGCACAATTTTTGCATAACTGCAAAGTTTTGTCAAAGTTTTGTTCTCACAAAAGTCAAGGGTCGCACAATGTTGATGAATGAGCTGCAACTGTTTTACAAGGCATACGAATGGAGTGGGCAGAGAAAGAGAGGGACAGAAATGAGGCAGAAAAGTGAGTAAGAGAGAGAGGGAGAGAGGGACGGGGCAGTCCAGTGCTTTCATCATGTTCCGTTCTTATCGCTCGGAAGGCGAAAATTAATGTGCGCTTTATTTCCTTTTGGGCGAGCATTTAAAAACGCATAAATGTATGTGTGTGTGTGTGTTTGCCAGGAAAATGCCACGCCCCCTTCCTTAGAGAACTACACTGCTACACTGCCAAATTTATGAACTAAGGAAAAAATTAATTGCCTTAGTAAAACAGCAACTTCAAGAGCAGAGGAGGCCAAAGCAAATTTCTGTATAGCCAGTGCAGGCTTGTGTCAGCTGCAGAGCTATTAAAAGGGCATCAAAAGGGGATGGAGAGAAAGTGGGGAAGTGTAGGGAGCAGGCATGTCTTGTTACCTGCACAGGAGGAGCAGTTTTAGTAGCTGCATTTCCGTTTGCCACAAAGCAAAACGCTCTTCCCCAAAAAAGACTAAAGCTGACTTCCTGTTGTGCAGCCAAGAAGGAGCTGCAGACTGAGTGAAAGAGAGACAGAGAGAGAGCGAGAGAGAGAAGGAGAGTCAGCAAGGTAGCCGAAAATGCGGAAACGTCCATTTTATAGCGGAAATATATTCTTATGCGGAGACGCGACGATGATTTATGCATGTTTTGGCATTACGTGCTGCAGCTTCTCAGTGAGAGAATTTCGGAATTAAATTCCTCCAGAGCAGCAATAAAATATATATGAGAAAAAAAAATGAGATGTATGTATTTTTATATACGTATATATATTTTATACATGTTTGCTGTTTGCGTGTATGTGTGTGTGTGTGTTTGTGCCTCAGAAATGGGTTAAGCTCGCTGCAAATGCTGCAATTATTTGCATGCTCGACTCTTGAGCATTTCTATTTGCCGCGGACTGCAGCGCTTCTTTGTGGCGCACACACACACACACCCTTCCAACTTCCCCGCCCCCGTCTCAACTTGTATTCAGGTTAAGTATGCTCCATATGCATTTATGCTGACATTATTATAACACTCCCCTCCTCTCTCTCTCTCTTTCTCTGGCAGTTTTCCCTCGTCAAATTTGCAACTGAAGTTGCAAAGCTTTGGCTGAAGTTTGCGTCGTTGCATGCGTGCAGCGGCAACGACAACGGCAACGGAAACGGAAAGGGAAACTTTTATTTTGTTCGGCAATCGGCAAAAGCGAAAATTGCAAAACAAAAATTGCCCCCCTCCGCTTTCTCTTCTTCCCTTTTGCCGGCCTACTATAAAACATTGGCAAATAATTAAAAACTTTTCCTCGAGTCGAGGCTAATGGAAATTGAGAACTTTCTTTGCGTGCGCTATTTTACAGCTGACACTGTGCGATTTATTCAAAAGTTGCCAGGACGAATAAAGCCAGATGAAGAAATAATACAGAGCCAACTGCATTTCACAGCCAGCTTTTCAATCTCTTTCTCGCCCTTTCGCTCTCTTCTCTCCCCTGTTTTACGCTTTCTTTGCATTTTTTTACAATCGTTGAAAAAACTTTTTTGTGAAATCGACAAGGGTTTGGAATTTTTTTTATGGAAATGCAAATGAATCGAGCCTTCGTTAGTAAAGTTTTTCAGTTTTTAATATCAATCTATACATATTTAATAAAGATTTTTAATTTTCACTTGTATTTGGAATGATAGTGATAATAATTTAGGCCCAAAAATCATATCGAAATGGTGCAAAAATTAGACATGTAAACCTTCCACAAACCTGGTTCCCTCATTTTACACCGATCGTAACTGTCTTAAAAATCAACCGATTTTCACGTGGAATGACATTTTGTTTATGTTTTAACAAACTGCGCGATTCTACATTTAAAAAAATAGCAAAATGATTTTATGAAATTTTTCGATATTTTGGAAATTTTGGTAAGGGTCCCCCCTATGATTTTTCAAAAATATTTTTTTTTAAATCGCTAGTTTTTAGCTTTAATCGATTGCGGAGATCAAAATAAGTTCTAAACAATTGTTTAAATCGGTTTTAAACGATACTTAATTTTGGCCCAAAAATCATGTCGAAGTGGTCGAAAAATTAGACATGCAACACACTCAACAAGCCTGGTACTCTCATTTTACACCGATCGTAACTTTCTTTAAAATCAACCGATTTTCACGTGGAATGACATTTTGTTTATGTTTTAACAAACTGCGCGATTCTACATTTAAAAAAATAGCAAAATGATTTTATGAAATTTTTCGATATTTTGGAAATTTTGGTAAGGGTCCCCCCTATGATTTTTCAAAAATATTTTTTTTTAAATCGCTAGTTTTTAGCTTTAATCGATTGCGGAGATCAAAATTAGTTCTAAACAATTGTTTAAATCGGTTTTAAACGATACTTAATTTTGGCCCAAAAATCATGTCGAAGTGGTCGAAAAATTAGACATGCAACACACTCAACAAGCCTGGTACTCTCATTTTACACCGATCGTAACTTTCTTTAAAATCAACCGATTTTCACGTGGAATGACATTTTGTTTATGTTTTAACAAACTGCGCGATTCTACATTTAAAAAAATAGCAAAATGATTTTATGAAATTTTTCGATATTTTGGAAATTTTGGTAAGGGTCCCCCCTATGATTTTTCAAAAATATTTTTTTTTAAATCGCTAGTTTTTAGCTTTAATCGATTGCGGAGATCAAAATTAGTTCTAAACAATTGTTTAAATCGGTTTTAAACGATACTTAATTTTGGCCCAAAAATCATGTCAAAGTGGTCGAAAAATTAGACATGCAACACACTCAACAAGCCTGGTACTCTCATTTTACACCAATCGTAACTTTCTTAAAAATCAACCGATTTTCACGTGGAATGACATTTTGTTTATATTTAACAAACTGCGTGATTCTGAATTTAAAAAAATAGCAAACTGAATTTTTGAAAATTTTCGATATTTGTAAAAGCGAGTAAGCCATATGTAGTATAATAAGTTGTGCAGAATGCTTTGTTTTAAATTATTAGTGTGATTATACGTTTGTAACGGATTTTGGGAATTGGGCGTAGGGTATCTTATTGTCGGGCGCGCTCGACCTTAGCCTTACCGACTTGTTTAATTTTGTTAAACCGTGGGAGTTGGAAAATATAAAGGCCCTCCATAATCCTGCTTAGGTTGAAATCAATTATAACATTTCTTGTTATTTTCTGACTTTAATTGCCGTACTTGAGCTCAACAATTGCTTAAATCGTTGTGCATTCCCTTTAATTGCATTTTGTAAATTATGCTTATACTTTAATTACACACACACATATTAATATATATATACACACGCACAATCGTTTTTACCATCGCATTTAAATGGCAAATCTTCACTGTAAAATAATTGCAATATAAAATATTGTAATAAACGAAATTTACGGGTCAACACCTTGCAAAGATAAACAAATGCACAGACGCACACATACATACATTCATATAGAGTCATGTATACACAGATACATTTACATCCATCACAGAGCACCGGATGTCGCTTATATAGCTTATGCGGTTAGTCAATTTGACTTGTTATACCCCTTATAACATACTATATAGAGTACGGGATTGTGTTTAAAAATCTTGGACAATTTTTGAAATATAATATATTTAATATATTTGGGTATGACATAATATGAGTAAGAGTCATATTTAGTATTATATCGTATCATATTTCACGAAAATTGTTACTTGCTTATAACAAAAGCTTCGCATTCTTTTTGCATATTATCAAATTTTACTTTTACTATATCTTAATAAAATTTTAAAATACATAAATATACATACATTTGTTAACCATCAGTATAAAATAAAAGAAAGAAATTATAATGCAATCATAGTGTATTAAAAGCTAGGGTATTGTAGTGTCGACCCTACAAATGCTTCATTTACTTCTCTTTTGTGCATCTCCCACAATGGCGCCTGCTGCCATTGCTGTGTGTTGCCATGCGTTGTGTCTTCTCTCCCACGCTCTTGTTTGCTCTCTCTCTCTCTCACATAACTGTGTGTACATTCTCTCCTTTTTTTGCGGCTTGCGCCTTCACATTCACATTCGCTTTGGCGCCCGCGGTGCGAACGAGCGCATAACAAATGCATTTACAGAGGCCACTGAGCAATGCGAAGAGCGCTTTGGATAATTTCCATCTTCTCTACTTCTTCTCTTTCTCCTTCTTCTTCTTCTTCAGGCAGTTGTTGCTGTTATTGCAGCTGCTGTGTGTGTGTGTGTGTGTGGTTTGTTGTGTTGTCTGTCAGCTCCTGCCTGCCTGCCTGGCAACGTTGCTCGTTGCCGTTGCCATTTACCGTTAACGTGTTAACGTTAACCGTTTGTTTTTCTTGCGTTTGGCAAAGCGTCGCCTTTATTTGGCCATACCCTGTCAATACTGTTTAATGGGTATACCTATTAAGTTGGAAAGTCTCTTAAACTAGTCAAAAATTATCTGATTTCTTTTCGGAAAAGTACTAGATTTATTATTCTATGTTCAATTTTATCTAAGATCAAAATATTGTGAATCCAAAACTTTAAAAAAATTTGGAAATTTTCATGTGGTCGCCAGTTCAGGGTAGCCCTTTGTAGGAACCCTATATCAACTTCCAAAACTCATAACTTTGTCAAAAATCATTAGGTTTTTGTGGGAGATGTTCAAAATAATTTAATTTTAATTTTTTAATTTTTAATTTACGGAGTTTGTGTATCTTAATGTATTCAGTGATACAGAGTATTCTCAAGCTGAGTTTCTTCTTCACTTATTATACCTGGCTTCATATTTTTGTTGTTTTCTGTTGGTAGTTGCTTTCTCTGTCATTAAGCCTGGCTGCGTTACGACTTTTGGTTTTGCACATGAAATTTTATGTCAAGCGTTGCCAGCATTTTTTTCCCATGGTTCACGTTGCCACTGCAGATAACGAAAAACGCTGACAGAGAAGAGCAGCAACAACAACAACAGCAGCTGCACCACAAGACAAACACAGACAAGGCAAACCGCAACGCGCTGCGCTGACAGCAGGTGGCAAAAGAAATACGTATACGTAATATGAAGACTTCATATCGGAAGTATAAAATGCATTGTGAACTGAAACAAATTAAAAATCGACTATGAGGCTTTTAAGATGAACAACAATATTTTTGATGAAGATTAATTGAGAATAAATGGAAAAGAATACAAAAAAAGAGAAGAAAAAAAAATTGATGGAATATATGTATGATCTAAAGTAATATTCTACAAGCTGATGAAGTAAAAACTTTTGTGATGTTTAGTAATATAATAGTAATAATAATATAATTCTTTAGCTGAGTCGAAGCAGACAATATTTTATTTTATTTCATAAATTATCCCTTTGATTTGTTCCTGTTCAGTTCACTCAACTCTTATGTTTATATTTTATATAGACAGTGTATAAATTGTGCAAGTTTATAGTACATGCATGTTCATATCAATATAGACAGTTAAAAATGTATGGCCATACTTTATTATGCCCCAGAACATATATAACTTTTATTAATTGCCAATTTTCAATATGGTCTGCTTGAATCTACTTTCAAATTTATTGCACTTTAATATTTGCACAATTTCCATCCGGATTTCCTCTCTCTCTTTCATTCTCTCTCTCTCTCTCTCTCTCTCTCTGTGTTTCTCTTTCTCTCTGGGCCTTTGTACATTAAATATGAAGAATGTTTAATTCGCTTTTACATGTTGAACATTTTGTTGCCAATAAAATTTCAACTTTTTTTTTTTTTGTTCACCCTCAGCAAAAGTTTTGACGTCCTTAGGTCTGTGCCCTTCTCTTCCGCTCTCTCAATCTACCCCGCTCTATCCATCGCTCTCTGATGGTATGTCCTGCTGCTGCTTCTTCTTACTTTGTTTTTGTTGTTGTTTCCGTACTGTTTTCTGGCACTTTGGGCATACAAGAAACTTTATTAAAAAGTATGCAAGAAATTTTTGCATCTATGCAATGCCCTCACTCCCTCCCCCGCCCTGGACAGGACTTAGGCTCGGGGCTGGGTGTACTATACTATATAGAAGAACTCTCTGTATGAGCTACGCTTTTAAGTTGTTGTTGATGTTGTTGTTGTTGTTGCTGTTGTTTTTGTTGTTGTTGCTGCTGCCTCTGTGCAGATTGACATGAAACGGCAAAATGAAATTGCAATTTCTTGTGATAAATTTCAATGAGGTATCCCCCAACTCACACCAATAAAATTGTAACTGGAACCGAAGCCAAGCACCTGCCCTGGCAAATGAAAATTGTGAAAATATGGCATAACTTGGGTAAAATTGTCGGAGACTCTATGAAAATATTACAGAAAAACTTTTTACAAAATGCAAATAATTTGAGTGCAGTTTGTTGTTCGACATGCATCAAAGTCTAGCATTGCCCTAAGGCAGGCCAGACGAGAGAGAGAGAGAGAGAGGGAGTGAGATAGCATCATCACATACTATATATCTTCATATGCATGTAACATATTTATGTGCTAATTAAATGATGAGTTTTCTCGCATGATGTTCAGTTTCGGTTTGGGCAGGCAATTAGCAGGTGATTGCAGTGTGATGCTAATTGATTTATATTTACTACCTGGTTGGGGTTTTTTTTTTGAGGAATGTAACCCAGTTGGGTTGGAAAATTTCAGTTAATTGTGTTTTATGGAATTGTTGTAGTTTTGTAGAGCAATTGTGATAGGAGAAACATTATAAATTTAACAAAATGGTGTATTATTTAATTGAATACAAAGTAAAATAACTCTAAGCTGTCATCACTGCTGGAAAAGGTAGAAGACTATAATATTGTATCAAATAAACCTAAATAAACGATTTGTGGTGTCAGGCTAAATTTGAAAAAATCTGCAGAAGTGTTTGGTATACAGCAAGTTATATGTCAAATTTGCTCTCTCTAGTTCTTATAATAGCTGAGATCTGTGCGTTCAAACAGATAAATATGGCTTTATTGGCTTTCCTGGGTAAGAAAATATACCTATTTTTGCTCTCGGACTATAATGAATGCAATTGACGGTATTATTTCATACTTCATAAAGATGATAGCTGAATTAGATCATATTTTTAAGTTTCTAATAAAAAGTAAATTTTTTAACGCTTATTTTCGCAATATCTTATAGAGAACTATCTCTTAGAAATCCCTTATCTCATTTTCCCCAATGACTTAGCTACAGAAGTTGGTTTTTTTTTAGTTCTCGCTTAGTTTAGTTGTTTGTTGTGTGTTGTGTAGCGTCGGGGCGAACTTTTGATGCGTCCTTTGGGTTTGACAAAAACTTCGCTTAACTGTGAATGCAAATGGGTGTGTGGGAGTGAGATAGTTATTTGACTTGCTGCTATTTGTAGCGTTATGCAAATGCAAATGGAAAGCTGGGGGAAAAAATGGGATGGGGGGCGAAAAACTGGCAAGCTGGTAAACTGTCGTCTTGGCCCAAGCTTGGGAAACAAGTTTTCAATTTGCATTTTAAACGCGTTGCCAATTGAGCAGCTGCCGTGGCAATTAACGAGCCATTAACCAAAGTGATTGCCCAGACTCATCCTTCTCTCTCTCTCTCTGTCTTTCTGTCGTTGCAGCTGGCGTCTTGGCCAATCACCATGACAGCCTGACACTGAGTCCGGCGGAGCATAGCGTGGTGCGCTACACAAACGAATCTCTCATCGTGCAGTGCCGTGCTCCTGGGCCGGATGTGAAGCTGCATTGGAAATCGCCGAAAGGTGAAATCATACGCGAGCACAAAGGACGCATCCACATCGAGCAGACGTCGCCAGGTGAGCAGGATGCAGGTGGAAGGTGTGACGTGAGTTGGGAATGGGTTGGGGGACCGCAAGTCGCAAACACGCCGCGGAAGCAAAGGAGCAAGGGACTATCACGCCAGCGGCACAACAAACAAACACAATTAATTGCTACGCTCTTCACACACACACACACACCCGCGAACACATACACTCACACGCAGACACATACAAAGCCAGCAAAAGCTTTGTGTTTTTTACTTTTTGTCGACATGCATAGATACCATGTAAAGCTGTAAAAACTAGAGGGAAATTTCTTAGTTTAAAAGGAATTTTGGTATGCATTTTAATGCCCTTTAAATTGGTAGAAAAAAGAACGTAGCACCTTAACAAATAGTAGAGGAAATTTCATAGCAATGTGTACCGAAATATCGGAGTTATAATACATTTATAAATTCAATATGGAAAGAACATATTGAAATGAAAATATTGTGTATTTAAAATTTTTAAAAATTTGGCACCCTCTATGCTGTTGACTTACCATGATAAACCTTTAAAAGACTCTTATCTTAACATGCAATTCTCAAGATTTCATTAAAAATAATCCAATTTAGCTAGGGAATATAATTTTATTTTTAATCTATATAGTTTTGTCCCTAAATTGATTTAGGAACGAGAATTAAGAGTCTTAGTTTCTTTTGTGAGTGTCCCTTTCAGCTTCATCTGTACAGGGTATCGAAGCGTATTGCAACTCTTATCTTCTCCATTCAACCATGTTTATTTTTATCGCTTTTTCTCCCCCATTTTTCTTTACCACACACAGAACAATTGAAAATCGTTTTCGCACACATTGCGCTCTCGGACAAGGGCAATTGGACCTGCGAGGCTGTCGATGGGGGATTGCATAGCAAATCGTACGATTTGATTGTATATCGTGAGTAGTATGCCGAAGATACCCTAGAGTATTGTTGCGCAGTAGCGCAAAGATTCATTAATTTTGCATTGAATTTCCCTTACTTCATCCACATGAAAAACAGAGAAAATTACGTTTCCCGAAAAGGACACTGTGATGACCGTCAAAGAGGGACAAACTGCTACCATATTGTGTGAGGTAAAGGGCGAACCGCAACCGAATGTCACCTGGCATTTCAATGGGCAACCCATCAGTGTGGAGGGTGAGTCCAATGTTAATGAGGCTGAGGCTGAGGCACAGGGTTTCGGGATCCCCTTTGTCGTTTATCATGCTGCACTCTCTCTCTCTCTGTCTCGCGTTACTCACAGCTCTTTTGTCTCTTTTCGCTTCTCTTTCTTGCACAGGTAACGGCACCAAATTTCGCATCCTGGCGGACGGTTTGCTCATCAACAAGGTAACACAGTTTGACACCGGCGAGTACACGTGCCGCGCATTCCAAGTCAACTCGATTGCTTCCGACATGCAGGAGCGCACCGTTTTGATGAAAATCGAACGTGAGTGTGATTTATGATTTTTACCTTACACATATAGCTAGCTATCTCGCTCTCTCTCTCTCTGGCACACTGGGTGAAGGCATAGGGAAAAAATTGATAAAAGTTTTCTTTATAATTGATTGTATAGATAGATAAAGTTTCTAAGCAGAAAAATTAATAATCTAAAAAAAACATTGAACTTTCAACCAGGGAATACAAAACTTTTTATGGAAAATTGAGCTCAATTAAATTTATTTTATTTATTATTTTAATAATATAAATATTTTTTTTTATTTTATTTATTTTATTAGACTTAGTTTACGCAAAGCTATAATGAGCTTTTTAAATTTCTAAAATGATTTTTTTGCTGTTAGAAATTTTATTTACATCAAAAAGGCTTACAACTTTCAACGACAGCACAGAGTATTTTTAATGAACAAATTAGCTCTATAAAATATATATTATTTTTAATATTTATGAGCTTCTTCCTTTCTTAAATGATTTTTAGCTGTAAAAAACTTTGTGTACGCCTAAATTTTCTTATAAAGATTTTAAAATATTTTATATTATTTCAAATTTGTATGAAATTCAACATAAATTTCTTAACTTACATACATTTTGGCTGTAAGCTTTCTGTTTATAATAATACGCGTACATAAACATAATATATGGCTTTGTTTACTTTTATAAGCTTTCTAAAATATGCAATGTAGGCTCGCAATTAAATATACATTTGTTTAAGCATTCTTAGGCATTATATATCTTCAATGCATTTTTCAATCACCCTCGTCCCACTGTGCCATTGTTGAGCAAGATGAAATTACTGGAGCACTTTTTATGAACGTGTTTCTGTATGCAGCACACTGAGAGCGTCAAATAGTTTTTTGAGCACGAAATATTTCAAAATTACATATGCCAAGTGGGTGTTGCGTGCTGGGGGGGGGGCGTGTCTGGGCTGGGGCATGGCACACATGCTACTAATGACTTTATATATTTTGATTTATGCGCGCGGCGAAAGTTAAATTGTTTTTGTGTATTTCAGATAAGCCACAATGGATCGATCCGATGCATACGGCACAGCAATACGCCTACATTAATGGCAGCGCCAGGATGGAGTGTAAGGCAACGGCAGAGCCAACGCCCACGTTTACCTGGTACCGCAAATCGAAGCGTTTGGAGAGCAATGGCAAGGTCTATAACATTGAGTCGCATAGCAACTGGTCCCGCCTAACAATCCATGTGCGAGATGTGAAACTCTTTGATAATTATCGCTGTCAGGCCCACAATCATTTGGGTTCCATTGAGCGGGTAATACAACTGGAGCAGGGTGAGAAGCCGACACCACCGCAGGTCTTTCAGCTGCGTGGTTACAACTCCAACACCTTCGATGTGGATATCAGTGTGCCGCGCAACAAGAGTGCACCCGGATTGATGGATGTGAATGGTTTTCGCATTGAGTATCTCACGGAGTTGGAGTTCAAGACCGATGCTGGCAAATGGACCAATGCCAAGCACAAGGAGTTCCCCTACGAGGAGGGTGAGTAGTGCCTGCTGCAGATTACTAAGAGCTACACTAATCTCTAATCCCTTTAATAGGTGCCAATTTTCTCATTACCAATCTGGAACCGGATACAACCTACCTCATACGCGCTGCTTCGCGTAATCTGGCCGGTTTCAGTGACTATACACGCGTGGAGAAGTGTCGCACCCTCTCGCTGGAGCCACGTGCCTCGGCGGGAATACATACTATGCCAGCTCTAGTGGAACTCATCTCTGCAACGTTGCTGCTCCTCGTGCTGCGGCTCAGACATTGAGCTGGCCACCTCAGTGTGTGTGTGTATGTGTCTGTCCCCTGTACGTGTATGTGTATGTGTGTTTTGTTTAGCTTTAAGTCTATGATTTGCAAAAAAAAAAAAAAAAAAAAAAATCTATCCAATTCAGGTTCACTCTCCTAAGTTAAGTACAGCTTGTAGCTTGCGTGCCCGAATCTTCCAAAGAATTAGTCTCAAATATATAACCAAAGATATCTATATATTCTTCAGACCTCTCCCTGCAGCAGTACCTTCCCCAGCCTTGTGCCTTGTGGCCAAAAGAGTTCAAGCCAAATGCCTTTAGCTGTTATAAAACGTAATCGAAAAACAAAAATGTAAATCCTAATCAATGTCTTCTCTATCTATCTAACGTAATCCCTGCATTTACTATATATATCCATATCCACTTGAAATTTACTCAGTATATCTCCAAATCTTTTATATAAACAATTTACAGTAACAAAACTCAGTCCACTTACTAGTTAAAAAAAAAAAACATAAGATAATCGAATAAAACCGCAGAGATTTCATCTGAAATATACTCCATTTTATAAATTTCCAATAACCCTCTATGAACTATATATACTGTCTATACAAAATACTTGAAGTAACAAAGTTGCCAATGTTTAAATGTTTTGTGGTTTCTGTGTGCCAATTGTGCGTAAATAAAGTCAAATATAAAGTAAAATCGTATATATTTTACTTTTTTTGTTTATGGAAAATTTTAAAACCTGTATATCTCTCTAAGTAACAAAACAAAAGCTATGAAATTTGGCACATACATAACTTACAATTCCCCGCAGCTATTCACTTTATAAAAACCCTACTAACTCTCTACACATTACAGAAATAGAAAAATTAAGATTTCAAGTGGAATAACTCGGCTATGGATTAAATTAACATAACCAAATTTGGTATATACCACATTACACATATTATCTATGCACTCACTAAGTTTCAGCAAAATCAACTTATAAACAGTTGAGTTATTTTAAAAAAAAAAAAAAAAGTGTAAACAAGGCAACCGTTGCAATTATACGGAGAGTTCAGATTAAATTCCCAAACAGATGGGAACAGAAATTCTTTATGAAAATTAATTTTTAAGAAAGCTAACGAAATGGGTAAGTATGTTTGGGCGGATGTTTTTCGCTTTTTTTTTTTTAATTTATTTATTTTTTTAATTGAATTTCAGATGCCGTACGAACATACGATAAATATCTAACCGCACGCATTCGTTGTAGCTCACTAAAGAGTCGGGGACATGGGCGTCTCAATGCTGGGGGACGTTTTATGGCGACGTTTACGAAGCCTCACTTTAATCTCTTGACCACATCATCGTCATTGTCGAGACATCGACAGAGGGGCGGATCGAAATTAAACGAATGTGGTTGCAAGAAACCAAGTTGTTTCTCGCCTAAGAAACCCGTCATTGTGGTACCATCAACAACACATTTCAGAAATGTTAAAAAATGTAGCAGCTCGGGCTCATTGAAGACGACAGGCTCGTGCAGCACAGTTGCCCCTCCAAAGAAGCCTTGTTGCAGTTCATCACCGCCTACGCCGAAGCAATGTTGCACGCCAGCTCCCCCTCCGCCGAAGGCTTGTTGCACGCCAGCTCCACCTCCGCCGAAACCTTGTTGCACGCCAGTTCCTCCGCTGCCGAAGCCTTCTTGCAAGTCAGCCCCTCCGCCGGCGCCACACGTAGAGTGTTGCAAGCATATAACGTTCAGGGAACCCAGCTGCACTTGTCAGAATGAGATGCCACATATATCAAGGCAATTATCGGCACTTATCAAAACGCTGGAGATGCAGGTTGCTGTGGAGGCACGTCAGAAGGATCAACTCAATTCGATAAATGAACAATTGAAATGTTTGAGCAATACCGTGCAGAATCTCAATGAGAAATGTAAAAATTTAAAACCGGAGCCGTGTTGCCATCCAGAACCTCCGCCGCCTCCTCCGCAGTTTTGTTGTGGCGGGGAGGAGCTAGTGGCGAAAACATCGAGTGTATGTTTTTTCTGCAAGGATAAGAATCTGCCAGTTCTATATAGCATGCATAAGGAATTGTATCGCATGATCGGTTGTCGTAATTTAAAAGATATCGCACTGACCATACTCCTGCGACCCGATAATATATATCATGTTAATGTACGTGATCTTAAATCGGATGAGGTCCTGGGCTGCCTGCTCGTTAGCGATGTGGGCATTAGGGAGGCCAATATGTTGGGTATCTTCTATGACATAACCACATTCTGTGTGATCGATTCGAGGAGTACGTTGATGGAATATAAGGATGGTATCTTTGGTAGTCTGAAGTTTGAATATGTGCGTGATGATCGTCTTGCCGGTGGGCATACAAGCAAACAGCAGAGCTCGTACAGATCACTGTACACTCCATCTCCATCTCCATCTTCATCTTCATCTCCTTCTTCTTCTCGCAGAGAACTCACACAAGTTTTCTGCCTCACAGAGCTACTGAAGGCATCCAAGCTACCGATGTCCAAAACCAAAACCAAATTGACCTTGATAAATGATAAATCATTTACACAATTCAAGAAATTCACTGAGGTTCTGTTCCACATCGAGAACATCGATAGTAAACTGATGTTGAGTGATGACGAGCCTCATCATCCCATACGTCATATTCAATTTACCAATCTAATGGATTCCAGCGACTAGGATGTTGTCCCATACATATCTCCGACTCTAGGGAAGCTTATGCTAATCATTCTTAAGATCTTACGTATGTTATAAGTGTCTATTCGTGAGACTAAGATATTCAAAATTTATAACAGTTTTAATCCGTGATAGATCTTTCTACCATATATGCACGGTTTTGTAAAATTATAATATATTTATGCTATATATTTGGGAAAATAAAATTAAACGTATATTTTTACATAATATATAAGTGCTGTGATTTATTCCGAATATTTTAGCTTAATAAATAATAAATTTATTAGGAAAATTAAAAAAATTAAACTAAGAAATGAGGCGATTGTAATATAAGAATTAAGAATTAAAGTTTAATAAAAAGCATGGTTTTTTATCTAGAATATTACTTAGTATATTCAATGATTTCTTTATTATATATTATTTTTTTTATTATTATAAAAGGATTGTTTTTATCTAGAATATTACTTAGTATATTCAATGATTTCTTTATTATATATTATTTTTTTATTATTATAAAAGGATTGTTTTTTATCTAGAATATTACTTAGTATGTATTATATGTATGTATTATTTTTTTGTATTCCATGTAGTTTTAAAGATTTTCTTACCCTTTTTGGGGTGTTTTCGAGCTTGGGGATATCTCAAATTGGAATCAGTATTGTACACAACCAATTTCTAACGGGACATGCGCTGACATATGCGTGCAGGTGCGACCCCTTTACCCCGCCCGGGTCAAACCTCATGTCAAACGGTTCATTTCGGCAAATAACGGTTTGTCAATCAGCCGCATTGCTCTATCCCCTAAGTCAACTGTGGTTGCACCCACTGTGGTGGGCGGGGGGCATGGCCAGGGGTTATGATAGTAACCAGCAGCAGCAGCAGCATCTGCTGCATTTGGTAACTACTGACGGGTTCGTTGACAGCCGCATAAATCAGTGTGCGGATGCAAATGCGATTGTCAATGCGGATGCGGATGCGAATGCAGACAATGGTCAACAGGCGCCGCCATATTGCGAACTTAGGCCTACGCGCGCTGAGTGACTTTTATGCTGAGCGCGTTTCGCTCTCTTTCGCACTCTCTTTTTCTCTTAACCGGCAACTGGCAATGCGGTCGCCATTCACAATCGCCAACGCATCCGCATTCACATCCGCATCGTTTCACTCAGACACAGCGAGTGTGATGGCATTTTGTGTAATTGTTTGTTGAACCGTAGCGTGGGTGGGGGGAGGGGGTTGACTGGACATTGCGTTCCACAATCAACATTCCACAATCAACAATCAACTTTTTCGGCAGCGCGCTGTCAGCAGCAGCAGCAGAGCGCATAATGAGCCCGCTGCTGCCTGTGTGGACTGCATGTGGATGTCATTGTCGCAACGGGGCAGGACAGTTTAAAGTGGTTTAAAGGCAGAGCACAAAAAAAAAACAACAAATTGGACGCCATCTTTGTTTTTTTGAGTTCTTTTTTTCTTTTGTTCTGTCAGAATGGTGTCAGTGGGGCCTACGCTTTTAGCGCAATTCATCGGCGCTTTGTACGCATACCCTGTGAATGGGCACGAGTGGGAAGGGAGTTTAAAACGTTAAATAAATAATAAATTGTCATATTTTCTAGCTTACATCATTCTGTTGTAAATAAAATTAATCAATTAATTTATTCACACTTAACCTCACATTTTACTCTCCATTCCACATTCATTACTAGGCATCTCCTGGTCGGGCTGCGCTCATGCTCTCTTGAGTTTTTTTCGCCTCAATTTTATGCGCTGTCCGCGCAAAGCCTCTCGGCAGCATCGCGTGCCGCAGCTGCCGCTGCCGCTTCACTTGTCGCTGGAGTTTATTAAGCCAATGCCATTTTCATGTCAGCGCCAATTTTTTCTCTCTCTCTCTTTCCCACTCTGCCATAGTTTGGCAATACACTCATATTCACTGAGCAAATCTCTCAAATTAAAAAGAGTTTGTTAGCAGCTGCTTTTTGATTTCGCCATGCCAATAAATGATTTATTGCGTTTTATGTTTTATCAAAGGAGAGAGAGAAATGAGAGCAATTGCAGCTTATTTATGCAGGCTTGCTTAACTCACTCTCTTCTTTGTCAATTTCTATTCCCATAGCAGCATGAACATATGTGTTTAATATGCTAGAACTCACTCAGAGTGAGTGACAAGTTGGGAGTAGTTGAGTTGCCTGCATTGCATTGTCCATTCGATCATTGCTGCTATACTCACGCACGAGTAAGTGAGTCGGAGGCTCGGCTTATTGAGAGCACACGAAAGCACCTCGTGTGAGTGAAGTTATGCGAATTTCTAATGCGTATGTATGCTGCCAGTTAGATCACTGCTCTCTCCCGAGTCTGCCCACGAACTACGAAAAGAGAGAGAGGGTGGCTCGGCACAATGAGAACAAACGATGTTACGCACGTTTAATTGTCGGTGAAGTGCGCGTGCGTTCGGCCGTGTTTTCGGTTCTCGTTGCGTGATCTTAACGCACAGCATGTTGTTGTTGCCGGGTATAACGGCACTCGTGTCTACTTGCAAAACGTTTGCATATTACTTTAGGCGTGAAACACTCTTGCCACGCTCACCTAAAGGAGTATGTGCAACGCCCAAAGGCAATTTAAGTGCGACTTTGTTAATTACGTCACATCTAAAGGAACTCATTATCTACACTATTTTATTACAAACTTTATTACAAACTCGGTTCGGTAGCGTAATGTTTTCTAATTGTCTAAAAAAAAGTGTAAAGTGCCTAAAACATTCTGTGTGGTTGTTGTTGTTGCTTTTCAAACGGTACTCGTTGTGTCTATATTCTTGTCGGCTTTGCCGAGTGCAGCTGTCCCCACATTCTAGAATGTTCGAAAATCTCGAAGACAAACGGTACTCGTTGTGTGTCTATTTGCTTGACCGAGTGCACCTGCACTTGTGCTCACTGCTTATGCTCTTCTCTCTCAAGAGCGCATCATCGTTGCTGTTGCTGATGCTAAGTGCAAACGGTACTCGTCGTGTTTCTATCTGCTGAGTGCCGAGTGCAACTGCACCCGCTCGCTCACTGCTTACGCTCTTCTCTCTCGCGAGCACAGCTTCGTTGCTGTTGTTGCTTAGTGCAAAGGCTTGCCTTTTGCCTGTGTATTGTTGTTGCTGCTTGAGTTGAGCTGCACTCTCAGCACTCTCTCTCTCTCTGCCTTTTCGGCTGTTCCTATTCGGATCACTTTTGCTGCTCTGAGAGTGAATTTGCGCGTGTATGTGTGTGTTAGTGTGTCAATTTCTTGCACTGCGCAGTTTGTAATTTCGGCAATTATAACTTTTATTAATGCAGTATAATGTTGTAATATCCATTAAAACTGTGACTTTAGCCCCCTCTGGCTCACCTTATCTTCATGGGATTTTCTACTAAACGAATTAAATTGCCGCTCTGTGTATTTTCGTATTTGATATGCGCTTTGTGAATCGCGCGCTCTATGTGTGTGTGTATGTGTGTGTGTATGTGTGTGTGTATGTGTGTGTGAAAAAGCCTTTGGGTAAAAGCGCTTTTAAATGTGCACCGAGGAATATACACACTCTCTCGCACACACACACACAGAGAGAGAGCCACACACCACACACTCAGCTGAGGCCAAAGTTTTAGTCAAAAAGCAAGCCAGAAAACAGCAACAACAATACTAAGCGAAAGTTCTGCTCAATTCCCTCTGTGTTGAGCCACACTCACACATACACACACACACACACAGCTCGCACTGGACTCGGCCCGTTCCGTTCCGCAGGCAGCATAATTAATTGCGGTAATTAGTGTGTTGCCAACAAACAGCAAATATACGAAAAACAAGAGAAGCAACAAAAACAACAACAAGCAGAAACAAAAAGGAGTGAGAGTGAGAATGATAGAAGCTGAAATACTGCGTAAAGCGAAGATGGAAATATTATGTGAGTACAATTTATGCAATAAATATACATTAAATACGACTCGTATATACCCTGCTTCTCACTACTTTTTATACTTCTTAATAATTATAATAATACGATTTTACTTATTTATCGTTGTTTATATTTTTAACTCAGTCAGCTGGGCTGACTCTCTGGCATTTATCAACTACAGGGTATACAACAAACGGAACAAACAGAAGTTAGTTCAACCGCCGGTTAGGGGAAAGGTTGTCGAGCAGGGGGCGTGGCCTCCTCCGTGTGGCAGATCTCAAACCGAATTTCAATGCAACTCGCGCATTTACTTTCCTAAAGATTTGTGGGCCAAACGCCAACTGTGTGGGGCATATTAGTTCTTTGTTCAAGTTTTATTTACGACGCGGTCATAGCCGAGTGGGCGCTGGGTGGAGAGGGGAGAGGAGTGTTTGCAGCTGAAACAGTTGACTTTTGTTGTTGTTGTTGAGAGGCCCGCGGTGCTAATTTAGTTAGCTGCCCTTAACCATCCCCTCCCCCTTCCGCTCACGCTGAGCATCATTAGAGGGCTCAAAATGATTTTATTGCTAAACAAACAGACGAAGGGAGAAGGCTGAGAAATGGCCGCATATTTCCTGAATAAATCTCGGTAACTGTTGATGATGGTAGTAGGAGTAGAAAAAAAAGAGAATGAAATAAAGCAGTAGCAGCTGCTACCAAAGACGTTTCCCGCCCCTCCCCCAACCGCTGTCTACCTGCTGCTACTGCTACGTCTTGAGCTTCAGCCCTGCGGGGGCAGCGAATGAAGCGTTTTTCACTGTAGTTTCACTTTAATTGGTCACTTGGACGCTCTCACAAAAAACAATTTAATTTTCGCCATTTTTCCCATTTTCCTATTATCTCGATTTTACACGCCAGCTTGAGTTGCTCCCATCTATATATATATAGTCTATATAGATAGTGTCGAGCTGCCTGCACAGTCGTGTCTTATATTTCCCACACGGCTTGCTGCGGTTTTTCCCCGTTTATGTAATTAAGCGTTGCATACTTTTCTGCGTCATGCTTTTTAATCAGCTGCCTTTACTAGGTAACTGTGTGTGTGTGTGTGTGTGTGTGTGTTGTAACCGCAAGCAGTCATTAAATCTTTTGCGTGTAATTAAAGAATTACAATTTAATGCTCTGTAAATAGCCGCGCGCGCTTTCATTTATTGACATGGCCGAAGAGTCTCTCTCTCTCGAGAGAGAGACAGAGAGAGACGCCTCAAAGCAAAGTAAACAAGTCAAAAGAGAAACTTATGACAAAGGGGATAAAGGGGGGTGTAAATGAGACTTGATTAGCTGCTATAAAATTCCTTTTTTCGCAGATACTTAATTAAGTTTTAATTGAAGCATGCTCAGAGAGTGAACACTTTTGACTTGTTAATTAGTTTAGAATCGTTTGATTAAACATTTTCATTATGTGTTTTATTAGTTAACAAGACTACAAACGATTTAAATATAGTATTTACAACTACTTGAAGCTACGCTTTCTTTACAAAAGGCGGAAGCAATCAGACAAACGCAATAACGACAATTACATTAAGCTGAAAGAGACGACAAAAGTGCTGGCTGCATGCTTAAGCGGAGCTGCCGCACAGCAGACGTGGCACTTGCAACCACAAGGCAGCAGCAGCGGCAGCGGAAATCCTGGCAACACAAAAATATTTTCTACCAAATTTACAATATGAAGTGGCGTGTCTCGTGTTGCTTAAGTTGCTGCCAAAGGTAGTTGCCATACACACACACACACACACAACTGCAGCTGTCGCACTTCATTGCGCTGACAAAGCCCAAGCGTGGCAACACACACACACACTCACACAAACACACTCACACATTCGACTATTGTTGCTGCTGCCTTTGGTTTTCCATTGTTGTTTGCCGCTGAGTGCATTTTGTACATAATTTTCAATTTTCATGCATGTTTTGCCATTTGGTTTGCAACTCGTAAGTAGCTTGCTGCATTGTTGCACAGTGTAGTTGCATAATATTTGTACTTGTTTTGTGATTTACAAAATGCCACAGTGTGTGTGTGTGTGTGTGTGTGTCGCATCATTTGGCTGTATTTTGTTCATTTTGTGTGCGCTGCCTAAAAATAGGCAATGAAAATTTGATGCCATTTGAATTGTTTTTTGTATTTTATGCCTGAAATTAAATTAATTTCAGTATTTATTCTAAAGCAGAACTGTGATCTAATGCATGTTTAGGGTATTTTACTGTTATATAGTTAACTTTAACTTGATTTGCATTTGCTTTCGTTATTTTATTCACCTGCAAGTCTCACATATCACTCTCACTTGTCGAATAACTGCAGATTATTTTAATGCCAAACGAAATCCAAGCAAAGCTCTCTCTCTCTCTCTCTCTCATGGCTTAAAACTCGAAGAAGTTGTGAGTATCAAAACGAGCAAGTTTTCATCCTGTTCCCAACTGCAGTTGTTGTCTGAGAGCACAGATAATGGCATAAAGGCTTATGGGGCTGGCTTAGCTCGTATTTGTTTGTTTGCAGTCTCAATTACGGGCTAACACACACACACACACAGGTAGCCGGTAACAGGTAACTGTAATAGACACATTTCTATCCCTCTCTCTCTCTCACTCCCTTTGCCAAGCATATTTAATAGTTATTTTGGTTTGGCATTATCATTGTTTTATGCATTTTAGTAAATGGTTTGTGGTGGGCGATAGCCAACCTGCTGCGCCATTATGTATGCTACACTATTTCCAAGAAGTACCATGGGGTGTCTAGCTCACTTTCCCCACTTTTCTTTCTCTTTATTTATCCATTTTGTTGATTTCTTTGCATAGTTGGTTGTAGGTGTTTGTTTCGACTCGTTATATTTGTTTAATCTCTCTTCTTTCTCTCTCTCTCTCTCTATCTCTCTGTCTCTGCTTAATCTCAAGCTTTGGCAGCATTTGCAGTCTGTCTTTGCCTTGCATGTGATGCAATGCCTTTGCTAATGACAGCACAACTTTTTGTTGACTCTCAGCAAAGTGAAAGTTTTTCTACAAGTTTTCATAATTTGCATGCTGCCTGTCAATAAGATCTCGATGATGATGACACTAGCTGAAAGTGTTGGCTTAAAGCGCAACAGTTGCAGAACGAGTGAGAGTTGCTTTGAATTTGACTTGTTAATAGACAGACAGGGTGCCTGTTTGTTTGTAATTGCTTTCTTCCACGCTGTCTTTTGAATGACCTGAATAGCCTACATAGTCTTTCAGAGCTTATAACCAACTAATCATTCGATTTATGTATGTGATTTTATTTTATTAATGATTTATTATATTAATGATAATCAGGATCCTAAAATTTTGAAATTTTGTACCTTCCATGCTTTGATCTTTCATTTATAGACCTATATAGACTTCAACCACTCCTAACTTATCCAAAAGTCAGCCGATTTTCTTTTGGAATGAAATTTTATTCATGTTTTGGTCTTTATATTAAATCTGCATCAAAAAATAAGGAATCTAAAATAATCAAATTTTGGACCCTCCATGCTATGTACTTTTATCAATCCGAGGGACCTACCTACCCCTATGGGGGCTTAAAAAGTCATAACTCAGCCAAAAATTAACCGAATTTCCTTTGGAATGCCAGTTTCTTCATGGTTTGAGCTCTAGATTGATCTCACATGAAAATATAACTAATATAAAAATTTCACATTTTTGTAAAATATTCCACGCAACCCCCTTACAAAGATTTCAAAATTTCGATCAAAACTGAAATCATCAGTTTTCAGTTTTTAACGACAAATCAAGTAAAAAATATAATAAGAGTCGAATTTAAAGAGATCTCCAAGTACAAGTGTGCTGAAAATTTAAAAATAACATATTTTAAGTTCCCAAACACCCTGCTCTCTGGACTTAAAATAGTGTCTTGGCTTATAATATTGTATTTCATTTTATTCTCTAGATTGATTGATAGCATCAAAAAAGGCTGCTAAACTTGGGAAAGGGTATCTGAGGCTAACTTTAGCTTGCTTTACTTATTTCCAGCTAGATTCCTGTCTGCTGCTGCCTTTCAGCTCGTGTCATTGGAAAATTCAAGCTACTTGCGCTCCTTTCTCTGCCTGTTGCTGCACATTTATCAAGCAGCTGCCGTTGAATCCTTTGACAGAGCTCACTCCTCTCTCTCTCTCCCTATCTCTTTCTTCCCTCCCTGGTGTGCTGCACTCGAAAAATGCATTTGCCAGTTTCAGTGTGCATTAATCACACGCAAAATTACGACGCTCGTTTGATGGCCAACAAATCGGGCGCAAATTCACGCAAACATTGGCGTCGTCTCAGCTGCATTGCGAGATCTGCATGCAGAATGCGAACGAGTACCCACAAATCAGTTGAGTTTGGTTCATTTCAGCTCGTGCTGCTTCTCCTGCTTCGCCTCCAGCTTCTGCTCCTGCTCCGTGCATCATTCTGCGTTCAGCTTCATCCGGCACATTCCCAGTTGCCATTTGCTGTCCTCAATCTCGTCAGCTTCAGCGTCAGCGTCAGCGTGACTGGCAATCTGCTTGGCTGGTCCCACTGTTCCACACTTGTGTGACAGTCTGGCAGTCTGACAGTCTGGCAGTCTGGCAGGTCGACAGTTTTGGCCGTGCTTGGCTTTCGTGCTACGCCGGCTGCCTCATTATGTGCGCCAGTTGCTGCAACTTCGCTTCCAGAGAGCACACAAATCTCCCCTTAAGTAATTTACTGGCAACTGATGCTGCTGTTGTTGTTGCTGCTCTTGTTGTTGTTGTTGTTGTTGCTGTAAAGTGCACTTTGCTATTTTTCAAATCGCAGCAGGCAGACGACAACAACAAGCTGAAATTAAATATATTTTCAAATTGACAGACTAGCTGATACGCTGTAGTTAGGAAAGCAGGCGAAAAAGTTGAATATATTTTTACAATTAATCGTCTATATCAATTGAAGACTCCATATAGCAACATTTAATACCTTAACAGTACAGTATTATAAAATATTATTAAAGATGAGAATTATATAACTTTATATTTTAAATAAAACAACATTTTAATATTTTAATGATATAGTAGAGCTTTTTTTTGGATGTTCAATTTTCATATTATTTCAATAAATTTTAAAACTCACAAGTGTTGTATAAAATATCTGTTTGGTAAGGTATTAATTCAGCATTTTTATGTAATCAGATTTTCCGTATATTATCTCAACAAATCTAAAGATCCCTTTATAAATTTTATGATCTACATAAATTTATCAACATAATTACCCCTTAAATTCACAATGCGTATATCAGCTATGTCTAACCTGTCGATATACCCTACCCCTTCTGCAAAACGATTAGTTTACAGGGTATCATTGGAACAATGGCAATAGTTGGCTGACTTCTGTTGCTGCTTGAAGTTGAAATTGAAATTGAATTGCGATTGATATTGATTGGCTGCGTGCTTGAGCGACAACTCGGCCAAATCATGTGCTCAGGCAGCGATGCTACAGCTGGGAATTCGCATGGGCAGGGCAACTCTGGCAGACAGGCAGGCAGGGTAACCCAAGCAAGCAAGCAGGCAGGCAGGAGGCAGGCAGAGTCTTCCACTCGAACGTCTTGTAACTTTCGCTTATTGTTGTGCACACACATGTGTGTATGTGTGTGTGTGTTTGCGTGGGATTATGAGCAGGGCCCAGCGCAGGGAGAGAGAGTATCATCTTGAAGGGATGTAGAGGGGGAAGGGCAGGAAGTCGACATTTTAGTATTCGAGTATGTGGCATGACTTGAAATCGAATTTGAGTTTTCCCAGCGAGTTGCTGCTCCGCGTGTGTGTGTGTGTGTGTGTGTGTATTGAAGTGTAGTTTTGTGTATTGTTTAGTCAAGTGCAGCTGCTCGTGCAACTTGTTTATGTGTGCGTGTGTGGAGCGCAAATAGAGTTTGGCTGGCAACTCTGGCGAAACGTGGCCAAGTCGAAATCTTATTGGGATGTTGCGAATTCAATAGAACTCTTAAAGCAGACTCCCCTAATCAGGCACTTGAAATTACAAAGAATGCTTGTCTCAATTTAAAGCTCACATCATTCTTCATTCAGTCAATCTCTCACTCATTTATTCATTCGCATTGCTAAAGCTTCAACTTGTTCAGTTCATCAAACCAGACCACAAAAAACGAACCACAAGTTGTGCAAATGAATTTCAACAAGTTTTTTTTTTACATTTCCTTGCAATTTCGGTTTAGGGTTGTATTTCCTTTAGTTAGTAACCCCCATACCATGTTTACTCTTTTCTCTCTCTCTCTCTGGCATTCTCTATGTTTTTCCTATGTTTGTTAGTTTTTTGTAGTTGAAAAATGTTGCGGCATGCAAATATTTGTAAATCAGGCGGAAACAAAATTACGAGCAACTTCCTGGTCGCATGAACTGTGTGTCCGTTGGGTCATACAAAAAACAGAGTAAAAACAGAGCAGAGGCGTAGGCCAGTTGCATTCCAAGGGGGGAAAACCTCAAACTGAATTGATGAAAAATGTATATGATGCTTAACACTTGATACAAGGCAAATGTGGCAAGACTTGCAAATGAATGTTGGTATTAGATACCATGCTCCCTCTCCCTCTCTCTCTCTCTCTCTCTCTCTCTCTCTCTCTCGGTTTGCTCTTCAATTTCCGTATGCAAAAAGGGACAGCTCGTTATAGTAATACCCCGAGCATACCATTTGTCATCTCCAGCATTTCAATTGGCATGTGCTTTAGCGGTTTCTTGGATCTCACATGAATCGTTGAGGCGTGCGTCCTCGTTGACCGTTGGTATTTTCTCTCTCTCTTTCTCTCTCTTTGGCTTTGGGTTAATGTGCCGCATTGAAATGTGCCCCCTTGCACTCTGCTCCTTTGGGACTGGCAGCAATGCCTTCATTTCCTTATTTGTTTGTTGTGGTTCCTGCGGCTGCTTTTTTGCCTGTTGATGTTCTCAACTTTATAGCAGGTGTGTTTGAACTTGCCTCAGTTGCTCCATCTATTTGCCTATGCGCCCTGGTACGTGCGACAAACATGCAGGTGAACTCGGTGTATGTGTGTGTGTGTGTGTGCTGGAGGAGAGAACTTTCTCTTGTGTTTGCTAATTTATGCAGGTCAAAGTGTGTTTCGACTTTACAATTATCACTTGACTAGTTAATTGTGCCAGTTAAGAATTTATACAATTTCCGAACAACACGTAATGTGTCTGAATTACTTAACGTATACGTAATATTTGTCTCTATGGATATATTAGAGTTTTGCAACTCATCAAGGTGCTGCAGCTGCTGCAGGTGCTTTTAATTGCTCAGTTGGAACACTGACCTTTTACATAATAATTAAAGTGTAAAAACTGACCTTACCTAAACTGACCTTACCACAACCTTCCCTAACCCTAACCTAACTCATTAAAAGCTTAGCTGACTGTACCCAGCAGGCAAGTTATTGATATGCCACAAAAGCTGCCTTGTATAAAACTGCAAGGATAGCTGATTAAAAGCTAACTGCACTGTACACAGCAAGGCAACAAGTTGCTTGCTATATAAGCAAGGATAGCTAATACAGCAACCCTCAAACGCAAACTTTGTAGGATCATGTCCTTGCTAAAAGCTGCACATGCCACCCTGTGTTTTTGACAGCGCCATCTGTGCCATAGTTTGTTAATTGTGCCATAGATGGCGCAACTAAAAATGCGAAGAGACAAAAAAAAAGAGATACCCTACAATTTAGCGCTTTTCGGGCATGCCCGTGCAGGAACGAACTTGGAAATTTTACTGAGCGTGCTTGAAGGTACAATAAACAGTTTGCAAAAGATTTGAAAAACATAACAACCACCAGTTTTTAGCGAAAATTCGGCAAACACAGAGTAGGTTTTCCCCACTTTGGGCGCGTCTGCAGACCACAATTTGCAACTTTTCGGGAAACCCTCGCGCAAACACGAAGCTGCGGCTTTTCTGAAACGGAAAAGACTCGAATTTTCCATTTTCACTTTTCCGTTTTTGAGAAAACTGGCGAAAACTTTGACCCCCTGCCAACGTCGTCGTGCACACGCTGTGACCTTGTAGGGGTGGCTCATAAGGGACAAGGGAAAACTGAATCTGTTTCAAAAGGCCGCATTGCGCTAGCTGCGTGCGTTTTCGAAAAATTCAAAATTTAAATTTAAAAAAAAATGCCGTTACTCGAAATTAAAAACTGCTTTATTTTTGGGTAAAATTGCAAGTCGGTAAGGCAGGGCGGCGCACCTGCTCCTCCTTGCACTGCTTGCTTGGAGAATAATAAATAAATACATTTTTTTTAAATTTTATTAATTTGCGGGGCGGTGGGCGTGGCATCAAACATTTGACATAAAGTTGTTCTGCCCCGGATATATAGGAACCTCCATACCAAATTTGGAGTCTCCAGCTTTTTTAATAGCTGAGATCTGTTGTCTCATACAGACAGACGGACAAACAGACAGACGGACAGACAGACGGAGATGGCTCAATCGACTCGGCTAGTGATCCTGAGCAAGAATATATATACTTTATGGGGTCTGCCACGCCTCCTTATGCCTGTTACATACATTGCACAAAGTTAGTATACCCTTTTTTGACCATTTTCAATGTTCGAAGGGTATAATAATATTAAAATCTTATTATGTGCCAGAAGAAACTAATGTTGCTTTGAAAACTGAAATTAATGATTAATAAATGTTTTCGACATTATATTTGTTTTTTTTTTTCAATTTAAAGAATGCATCTCAAACTTTTAAATCTTTTCAAGGACAATCTTCTTTATGTCGAGGCATTCACATTTTATGACAATTGCCACAATTACAAAAGGCCATTAAAGGCAGCCCAAAAGTGCGGTCAAGTGTCAAGTGAATGTGTACCCCTATATATTAGACGAATAAGCAGCAGCTTGCTGAGTTAGTAACGAATGTGAAATACACTAAAATGGCACACTATAAAAATTAGAAAATAATAAAGTAAATAAGAAATATGGTAGATGACAAGGTAATTAAATAAAGACTCTTCTACCAACTGTAACATATTTATATAATAAATATAATTATAATATGAGCCTAGTTCGCACACTGATAGATTTATAACGAGGGTATAACAGGAGAGAGTTATTTGTCTGGCCCACATCATATGACTGGACATGGGTGTAGGCAGTTAAGGCTTGATTATTTTAAGCCATAGCCATAAAAACCAAAACTAAATAGAAAATCTCGACACGTGCAGCACAGTTTTTGTAGGCAGCCTTCAAATTGGTAGAAGGTGTTAGCCATGTTATACAGATGCGACACGCAATGCCACAATTGAATTAGAAACTTTATAGCACATGCAATTCCCTACACACACACACACACACAGAAGGACATACTCACACACACACAAACACACGCGTGCAAGCGAAGTGCATTTTTTAGCAGCGTTCTTGGACCTGTTTTTCTTTGCGGATTTCAGTGCATTTGGCTTTGAAAAACTCTTTGTGCATTTCCAAGAAGAAGAAGAAGAAGAAGAAGCAGATGAAGAGGAAGAAGAAGAAGAAGCTGAGAAAACTTTTGCTTGCCTTGCATGGCATTTCACTTAACCAAGGCAAAGTGTGTGTGTGTGTGGCTTTTAAAACTCTCTTGTCGATTCACTCACTCTGCTTTGCAACTTTGACTACACTCGCGCTCTTTCTCTCTCTCTCTCGCACTTTCTCTGTTTCTCTCTGTCTCTGTCGCTGTTTTTTCTAATGATACGCCTGAAAGTATGCCACAAAAGGACAGAGAAAATTGTGTTTTGATTGTGCTTTGCGCTTTGCTTTTAGACTCTCTCTCTTTCTTTCTCTCTCTCTGTCTGTCTGTCTCTAATTAATGTCACTAAGAGCATTTTTAAATCAATAACTTGCCCCCCTTTGCCCATCCGCAATCCAGCACCGTCTACTCTGTTGATTGCTTATCGCATTTGAAACGTGTTTAGCTTCATTAGAGTCGTTTTTATTACGCATACGTTCTCCCATCCACACATAGTACATATTCACACATTCAGAACGGAAGCTTTTAACGCTATGCTCGATCTTATCGCATATATATATATATATATATATATTTCCATTAAATGCCATTAAACGCGAGGGTTCCCCAAAAAGAAAAACAAGCAGATTTTTTTTTAAAGCAAACATCATAATATTCAACCTTTTGCACAGCGATTAAATTTTCAACTCTCTGGAGACGAGACATAAAAAAAGAAAAATAAAAACGAAAAGAAAAGAAAAGAAATGTGAAAAGAAGGCACAAAACTGATAAGTTGGCGCTAAGCACACGTTCAATCCGACGGGTCAATGTTCCGTTTTTTTTTTTTTTTCAGCTAAGTCGAGAAGGCGCAATTGCAGCTGTCTGAGACAGATTTGCGGACTTAGCTTTTGGCTTATTTGTACAATAGCCTGGGATGCCCGTTATCTGGCATCTTTTGGATGAGGTGGGAGGGAGTGTATAAGGCATAAGGACTTGCTGCAGTCGATAACTCAACAAGACTGTACTCTCTGTCCTCTTCTGTTTGTTCTGTTTTTGTTTGAGCCGCTCCCTGTCTCGCATTGTCGTTATTTAATTATGCAAAATGAGACCACAACGAAAGCTGCCACATTAAAATTATGTTTTGAATTTGTTTTTCTTTTATTTTATTTTTTTTGGGGGAAACGCACAAAGCAAAATGCGTAAAGAGAGAAGACAAAGACATTGCATAGGATGACCAGCAGCGAGAAACATTAAAAAGTCAAGAGTTTTAAACAGACCAAACTGAGCAGTTTATAAAGTAATAAACAAAATTATAATGAATTTCTATAATTATATTAAAATAAAAACATATTTGCTTTTAATTTTATTTTAATAAATACATCTATACTTTATAACATTATTTTTGAGTACAATAAAAAAATCGAACATATTTATAATTAAAAAAATATCTTATAATATTTGCATATTAATCATTATTAATTTAAATGATATAATATAACCTCAAATAGTTTTGAAAAATTATCAAGCTGCTGCAGCGCAAATAAACCAATCTAGCCCACTGTAAACTGGCTAAACAAGCAGCCAAACTCGCTGGTCCAGCAGCCAGTCGCCACTTAAGTGCCCTGCTCAGAGTGGGGCAGGGGTAGGGGCTGGGGCAGGGACTGAGGTAGAGGCAGCACCAGCAGCTGAAGCAGTGGCACATAATCAAGTGGGTTTTTGTGTGCGTTGGGCAGCGCGTACTAAATCGGATTACCCTGGAATTATCCTTGTTGGCATTTATTTTGGCTTTGCTGCGCGCGCTCTTCCTCACACACACACACACTCACATACACATACGCACAGAGAGGCAGTGTCTGAACAGCAACTTGTTAGCCGCCGCCATTGAGTTTGCATTGTCCTGCCTCGTTCTGACCTCGCCCTTGCGTAAAAAAGAAGAGAAGTCAGCAAAATTGACAAAATGGAAACACAAATAAAAATAATGTTCCGCTTCCGTTTGCTTTTGCTTGTGAAAAAAAAACAAAAAGAAAACTTATTTTGCTTTTATTTTGACAGGTTTTTTATTTGCTTTTTCACAGTTTTTTAGTTGTTCTTCGTTTTTTAACTTTCCATATAATTGTGTATAATGAGCCCTGCCACATTGCGTGTGGCACTGTCATTTGGCCCTGGTCCGTTGTTATTTAAGTAAACGAACGAGTACATTGGCTCAGTGTGTTAAAGGCAGCTGCCACGTAAATCTATTAACACCTCACGTCTTGCCCCCAGCCTTGAGTTGGCCTGTTTCGAGGTGTCGAGAGTTATGTGTGTGTGTGTGTGAGTGTGCGGTAAATGAAGCATTTGGCCAAAGCGGCACGTACTGCCACACACACACACACCCAACACACACACCATAGATAACCGCACCCTGTCAGCCAATCCGCGCTATTTCAAAATCTCTGGCAGTGTGTGTCCGCCACAGAAGCACCACAGCCACATCAAAAGGCAATCGACGGTGGTTCGGCTGTGTAGCTTAGACCACAGTGCACAGTGGGACCACACAGTGGGTGACGGGAAGGGACACAGTTTCACAACTAATTTACATACAGTTTCTGCCTTCTACGTGACCATGCAAATCACAAGGTTTACAGGTTAACTGCGCGTTTTAAGCTCAAAACGCGGCCAAGAAGGCGGCTTAAACCTCAATGAGACTTGCCGAAAATGTGCTATACTGCAACTTTGGACTGATATAAAACAAAAACCAGATTTATTAGTTGATTGGAAATTCTATCATACTTTAAAATAATATCTAGCAAATAAAAGCTGCTCGAGCATTCTGAAGGTAACATCATAAAAATAAGGAGTACATTAAATAAAGTCGATACAGAAAAGCTGCTTAAAGCTCTCTGCTCATTTTATAAGCACATATTTAGGAAGGCATGGATTCTACTTGAGAATAAAAGCTGCAGAAGTTTTCTATGAATATAAATAAATCTGTAAGCTTCTACAAGGAGTACATTAAATAAATTGGAAAAATAAAAGCTTCACAAAGCTTCTTACTGTGAATTTAATAAGCTCGTATTAAATTCTACTTGGCATATTACTTTGTTTATTTTTTTTACTCTCTCGTAGCCAATGTCATTTGGGTGGAATTTATCTAGTTACCACTGTGCTGGCATTGTGCGTTTAAATTAAACAGAGCTTTACAGCTAGCTACCCACCCTGCTATTACCATTTTACCTTTTTGGCCGCCTCCCTTTTGCTTCAGAGTTTAAGATTGATTAAGACGTATCTATTGTCGAACACGTAAATGCCCGAGCACGTAGCTGCTGAATTTAGCCGGGATTCTTTGAGGAGTTTAAGCTTTACCTTTCCTGTGTGCTATATAATGCCATTGTGAGTGTGTGTATGTGTGTGAGTATGTTCGTGATGAAATCACATCCATAAACGTTAATCGCTCACTTTTATGAAGTGTAATAAATTTCAGCTTACACGTTCGCCTGCTGCTTAAATTTAACGCCGCTGCTCGCCGATAACTGGAGAGCAGCAGAAACCAAAGAAAAGGAATATATTATATGGTATAGGTGAAACTAAAAGTCAAATTTCTGTTTGAGTTTCTCTAAAAATAGCTTTATTCATATACATATATATATATATATATATATATATATTTGATTGGTACCCCAAAGTTGTTGTTATTTGGTAATTTGTTGGTTTCACTTTCTCTAATTTCTCTGTGTGTTTTTGACTTTTAGTTGCAAATTTAACATGAACAAACATTGAATGAATTTTTATATGAATATCATATAACAATCACGTTTAGTATATTAATACGAATATATAGTATATATATATATATATATATATATATATAGTTAAACAATCTTTACTGTGCTATGTGTGTATCGTAATTTGCAATAATAATATGAACATTCTATCGATTCTTCTATATATATTTAGAGTATAAATATAAATGTAAAATGTACATATAAATGTTGACTTTGGTGTTTGATTTACGCCTAAAATGGAATACATACTAAATAAATACTAAATTACTAAATAAATACCGAGTAGACCTGCCTCTTCTCTCTATCATTCTTTATTCATTTCTATTGAATTCGAAACAAATTGTACAATAAAATCGAGTTTAAATATTTCATATGCTTTTATTTGCACACGCTTTGCTCTCTTTCTCTGTTTCTGTTTGGCCCAAAGTAATTGTCCCGTTTGCCATTTCAAATTGTATTTGATTATCTTTTTTTTGTTTTTTCATTGTTAAATAATTTGCGAGAATCGAACAACAAACAGTTGTGCACTTTGGTAATATTCACTTAATAATCATTAAATTTGTAAATTACAAAAAAAGAGAGAAGTAAACCCGTTTCAAGTATACCCTGTACGGTAAAGTAATGTCTTGAAGGCTGAAGATACACTTGGCTTAAATATATAAAAAAGTAGAACAATTTTTGAGATGCAAATAGAAAATAATAATATCCTCTTTATGATTTGTTAACAGGGTATTTACAACTCAATAGCAGAATAAACAGAATTCAATGGCGAAAAAAAATACGTGTGTATTAAATTAATGCATTTATAATGCACACATAAAACACAATATATAAATATTTATATATTTATTCGATCGTTGTAATAAATAAAGCTGTGTTATGGTGCCATCATAGAAATAAATGAATGCATTCATATTTCGAAATTGAATCACTTGAATGGCCAGAACGAATTGCATCAAATTGTTGTTGATTTTTTTTTTGTTTTTGGTTTTAATTTAATAACAAAGTGCGCTGTTAATTGTGGTGGAATATAATATTTTACATATAGAGTAGTATTTCCTATTGATTACTTTGAAATCTCTACGGTTTAGGAGAACAGTTAATAACATGTAGTTGAATGTATATCTAAGATAACTGAAGACTCTCTGCACTATATAGTATGTATATGTATTTGTTTATTATTATATTTAGTTTTATTGGTCACATGTTGCTCGTTTTTTAGGTACTGCGCACAGTTTAACTTTGTCTTTTACTTCTTTTTAAATAAACTAATAGAAACCTAAGGGCATTTTAGTTGATGTGTGTGTGTGTGTGTGTGTGTATTTGTGTTTGTGAGTTAACAACATTTTCTATTATTGCTTTTAGTTCCAACACAGGTCTAGGCCCCGGTCGGGCTTTTAATTTAATTACCACAAACTACTAAGTCTAACTTTTTGCCTACCCCCTACCCCGCCACGTCTCTAATTTTAGTGTTAACTCGATTGGTATTTCGAATAATGTGTTCGTCTAGTAGGGATATACATAAGTATTAGTATAATAATATTCGATCTATACAAGTTGACTACATTTGATTTACAGGTCTAGAAAAGTCTCAACTGATTTTTATGAAGTTTTTTAGTTTTTAAGAAGTTTGCAATGAGCTTTCACCTTGGAATGCTGTTCGAAAAGTTCTCCTAAGCAAAAGCTCAAGTTTTTTAGATTATCTCATGACGATTGAATTGAACTGCGCATTAGGGTGTCTCCCCAAGATCTTTATATGTACGTGTATTGTATATGCAGCATAACTAACTTTGATTATACACAGAGCAATGCGCTTAAAATACTGTGTAGTATAAATATCTTTAATTAAGTGTAAGTTACTTTGTCTCTAGACCTTTGACCTTTGATTCCGAGTATGTTACAATGCTAATTGAGTTGTTGTTGTTGTTGTTGTTGCTGTACTTATACTCTAGAATTTATCTTCCTCTCTGTTTAGTTAGTTAGTTAGTCCTAACTTAAACACTAGTAATTGATATAAGTAGAGTGTGAGTGTGAGCTTGTGTATGTGTGTGGAAGGATTAAACATTTTCAGCCTGCTCTCAGAGATAGTTGGGCCTGGAGACACAGCATAGTAGGCTCATGTTCTTGCATATATAATTCTGTCGTCGTTTTGCCTGCCAGGGACCGTTTGTATCCAGTGCAGCGTTGCGTTCTGTAATCATAAAATGGGGAAACAAAAAAGAAGAGACGGCAGTTTGATTAATGAATAGCTAGCTCTCACTCTGTGTCTGTGTGTGTGGGTGTGTGACTGTGCAATGTGAATACATAAACACTCGGTCTGTGGCCAGACCTTGAATAAATATCAAAGTGCAACTAACTTGGGCCAACGTGGCGACTGCGCACAAAACTTACCCAAATATGCCTCATGCTGTGGCATATATTCCTGCATTTCGGACAGAAGCATTGCAATATCCTGCGAGTCCTTTGTAATGCTGCATAATTCTTCCTCATTGAAATCGGGCGTTATTTGCTTGCACAGCAATATCTGACTTATAACATTGCCCAGATTCGATGGACCGGCACGATTCTCTGTGTGTAAAAAGAGGCAAAAAGAAAAAGGGGTGTATATACATATTAATCTTGCAGGTAAGCGGCAAGCTGCACTTGGCCACAAAGTCAAAGGCCAAACCCAAAAATGGCTGGCAAACCCTTTTCCCCTCAGCATCCCTGCCTTTTTGTGCACTTTTTGCAATAAAACAAATGTATTTTCATATTATTTTTATTTCTGTGTGTGTGTGTGTGTATTTATTCGTCTTTTTTTATGCAATGCATTTTATGCTTTGCCTTTTCGCTGTATGTGTTTTTCATCTCTTTCTCTCATTCATATTCTCTCTCTCTCTCGTTTTTGTGGCTGCTTCATTAGCTGCGTATTTTTCACAGCGCTTTGATGTTGGCTAACTGAATACCCCAATGAATATACGACTAACTCGCTGATTGACTGAGTGAATGAGGCACAGACTGGCTAACTGACTGACTGACTGAGTGACTGACTCCCCAACTGACGCACCATCAGACTTCCTGTCAGAATCCCAGACAAACTTCCTGTCTGACTGACTGACTGTAACAGGGCCAAATGGCCCAAACCTGCTGGTCATAAGCTGCATTTGAATATGGCTGCAGCTTTATATGATTTATGCATAGTTATTTTATGAATTTAAATAAAATTTATGGTCGGTAGGATTAAGGATGAATCTTATAACAATATTTGCCAAGCTAAAAAAACTTTCAACTAAAAATTATATTTAAAAGTTTCCGATTTGAAGTTTAAGTTCAAAGTTGAATATGCTATAAAGGACTAACATAGTGAACTTTTCTTAAAACTTCAAACGCACAGTCTGTCTGTCTGTTTGTCGCAATGAGGATTCATCGTGGATTCCAATTCCATCTAACGAAAATTGCATTCTTGGAAAATCATTAAAAAGTCGCGTACACACAGTTTGTTCGCTCGCTCGGTCTCTCGTTCGTTGAGAGACCGTATCATCAATTGGAAATCATCATCAATCTTCATCGTAGCTCTTGCAAATAATTACAATATTTCATAGCATAGAGAAAAGAGAAGAAGGAGAGAGAGAGAGGCGAGGAGTGTTGAGAGTTTTATGCATCGCTGCATTGCAATTTATTTGATCGTCGAACGTGTCGTATACGCAATGTAAATATTGCTGCATAAAAAATCAGCAAGAGTTGCGATTTTTGATTTATTATATGTAGGTAGAGAGCCTATGTGAAAATAATATATCTTTTACCCTTACTCACCCTCCCTCCCTTCCTCCCTGCTGCTGCCCTGCTTTTGCCTGTCACCCACATGCAGCAACGAAAAACGCAATTTCATTTCGTATAACTGGGTTGTTTTTTTTTATAGCAATTTCATTGCACACAGGGCTAGCAAAATTTTCGGTAGGGGATGCTTGCACTGCGGAAGCATAAATTTTATGCAGCTACAGAAACCACAAAGCCCCCTCCCCATAGAGAACTCTGCACAGCATTGTAAATATTTGAAATTCGCTTTTGTTGTTGACATTGGCAATTGGCGATAAAGGGAGGAGGCGGAGGAGGAGGGACCAAGGGTAATTAAAAAATTAATGGTCAGCAATTGACATTTTGACATTTTCGAACTGCATTTCGTATGCGTATCAGGCAGCCCAATCAGTCAAGGACAGAGCGAGAGAGAGAGAGAGAGAGAGAGACAAACACATTAAACATGGCCCAATGTATGTTGGACAATCAAAGCTTGTGCAGTCAACTGCCAAACTGGCAAATAGAAAATGGCAAACAATGGCTAAGCACTTGCCCTGAATGGCTAACTGGAATCTCCTTCGTACTACTCCCTCTTTGAATCGCTTAAAACTTACCATAATAGCCCGACATATCCATGGGTACAACTTGTATGAGACGATAACTTTTCACCAGTTCCCGCAGAAACAACTGCGCCATGTAGAAGACCAGAACCAGGTGTGGATTGTCCGTGAGTATGCCCTCGGCCATGGCACTGCAAAGGCAGAGAGAGATAGAGATATAAGTAGAGTGTGAGAGAGAGATATGAAATGCATAGGCCAAGTTGGTAGGTAAAATTGCGGAAATTGCCAAATGAAATTTATATGAATTTTATGACTTTTTGTTTGTTTAGCTCGTTGTGGGGGAAAATTTGCTTTGTGTTGCGGAACTAAAACAAATTTGGTCAGTTTGAAAGGTCATGCTGCAGTGAGATATCAAACAGAGAGAGAGAGAGAGAGAGAGAGGAGAGGTAAATAAATATTTAACCAGATAGTGTTTGTAAGAGTTTACCTTAGATAAAGAAATGAGCAAAGATATTTATGCGGGTTTCAAGCAGCAATGGAACGGAAAAGCAAAGATATAACTGCTTCGAAATGTAAGCATAAATAAGCCTGTTTAAATCTTTAAAGTTAAATTTGAGAATCCACTCTCAGTTAAATCCTTATTTAATGCTTTGTAAATCATTTTTAATTTCGCACAAATTAAATTTATACGTGTATCTCACTGCCAGAGACACTCGAAATATAGCTAAAATATATACATTAATTTTAATTTCCCCACGAATTATAGCTGCAAATCGTTTTACATGAACCAATTAAAACGTAATTTCAGAAACGTGCGATTACAGCACACTCCCAGCTCCAGCTCAGCTCTCGAAGAGCTCAAGAAATTCTGTTTTGGGAATTTACAGCTGCAAATTGTGTGCTTAGTTGGCACATACATTCACGCAGAGAGCAATTATGAGGCGGTAATGCAGAAGAAGAAATACATAAATTTATAGCATATAAATTGCCATAAATATATTTGCAGCTGCTCTAGAGTTGAGAAATAAATTCAATTTGTAAAATTGCTTTCGTAGGAACGCCAAACGGACCTAAGTACTAACTAACGAGCATAAAGTATTGTTGAAAAATTTAAATACACACACTGCAGATACTCTGTAAAATCAGTAGTTACTATATAGGAAAGTTTACCATTTTGAAATTGTTTCCTTTTGAATGGCAACTAAAATATGCGCTCTTAATCTCTTGTAAGTCTTGTATACCCTTTCCCATACTCCCACACACACACACTGCAGGGTATAAATACTCTGGAGCTGTGAATGAAAAATATACGTATTTCAGGCAAATTACCAACCTGTCGGACAAGTCTCCTTCTGCCAAACTGCCAACTATTTAATCCCTGAATCCCGAAACGTTGAATATGGGGAAAAGTGTTGCTGGCTGCTTTCCGCAACTGTCCCAATTCCCATTTCTCAGCTTGGACTGCCCCCTACCCCCCCAGCTACGCCCATTTTTACCATTAAAGCAAATAAATTGCAAATTAATCTTGCCCAAGGTGTCTCGGTTTAGCTCTGTGTGTGTGAGAGAGAGAGAGAGAGAGAGAGAGTGGGGAAGGTATAGGAAGCTACTTAAAGCGATTTGGATATGGGTTCACTGTGTGTGTGTCTCTGTTTATGTGTGTAACTAGGATTACAGAGCAGTTGTTGAGCCCTCATAAGGCAGGCAGCATGTGTCACACGGCATAGAACTATATAGAGTATAATTATGTGTGTGTGTGTGTGTGTCGAGCATTTAATATATTGCGTGTCTCAGTATCATTTCAGTTAATTATATACGCCAGGTGTGTCTAGGGGAGCGAGAGAGCTTAGCTTAGCGTATAATCAATCTAAAGCTGATTTACGCATTATTCCAAAGTCTCTAATTACCAATTTGTTGACTCAATGCACCAAGGAATTTAATTATGCGAAAGCTGCAGAGAAATTAAAGATATAATTCTTATATAATCCATGCCTAAACTTACTATCACTGTTGGGTCAAAAGTAACTCCATATTCAGTTTAAATTTGTCTTTCTTTTTTCGACTCGTTTGCTTGAACATAAAATTAAGATTTAAGTTGTTTTTTTTTTGCACAGAATTATCATGGCATATGGCATAAATAAAAGCCATCATTTTAATGGCATTTAATGTGCTTAAAATATGATTAAATTAATGCAAAGCAATTTTTATTCTCCCTTTAGTAAGGGGACAGCGTAATTTTTAATGCTTTTCTGTTCTGCGTTCTTTGAACTGAAAGTGATTGCTCTCGCTTTCTTTCTCTGTCTCTCTCTCTTTCTCTCACTCTGTCTCGGTTTTTTTTTTTTATCTACTTTACCCATTACAGTGCACATTATCGCGGGTCATTTTCACCAACAGCTACAACAGAAACGCAATAATATTATAAGTTGGAAAAAATTAAAAGCCAAAATACAAAATACCCTAGGAAAAAAAGTAGCAGAATCAAAATAAATAAACATATATAAGTAGAAAATATTATACCTGGTAAATTCCCTGTAATGCTCTACATGATGTCATATCCATGTTGTATGCTCTAATTAAGCTAATCAAGGGCCTATGTTGAGTTTAAACAAGTAAACTTGAGTACAGTTGCAATTCACATGGACAGTTAATGACTTTAAGAGCTACTTGTATTAAATTATATGCATAGCTCGAATATACTCTATACATACTCTACCAAATTAAAAGTGTCTTTTTCAAGGGTATACAAAACGAGCTAAGTCTGCGAGCATTTGAAAAAGGAAAACCCAAAAAAAAGAGCAGCTAAAGAGCAGCTAAAAGAGAAGCCAGCAGACAGAGACGGACAGAGAGAGAGTGTGAGAGAGAGGGAGGAAGAATCTATGCTGTCAGCAGCTGCTGTTGATTACAGTTTGGACGTTACTTTCATTTATTGCGAATAACAGTGAAATATTTTTTATTGTACTGCGCTGGCCCCAAACTCAAATGGGATTTTGCTTCGTTATTCTTTTTGCTGCGGTCTCTTTCTCTCTCAAGTAACCAGAAGAAAATGGCAAATGGCAAAAAAGAAAAAAGGAAAAAAATTCCCAAACGAAAATTGCACAATTATGAGAGGGAAAGGAAAAAAATACATTCATAAACTGCGTTTAACGTGCGATGTCTCAATGCGATGTCTCATCCTGACAAATCGAAGTTATTAACTGCAGCTGCGGTTTTGTCTGAGAGGCGAAGGGAGGGAGGGAGAGAGGCTGTAAAATTCCTTCTCCCTCCTACTCGCTTTATGGAAATCGTTAAAGTGTAGAGAGTATCTCGTGACTACGTGACGCCTTTGCGCGCGCTAATGATGCCTCCATCCTCCATCCCAACCATGAAGTTCTTCCCAACCTGAAGCTCATCAATAAATTGTTGTTGTTATGCGCACTAAAACAGACCACTGGGGCAGGCAGTGCGGGGTATTAAGTGGTGTCAAAAAGCGGCTATAAAATAAGATAAGGCTGAGAATGATAGACTAGCAGGTGCCCTATGAAAGAGGCGGAAAAATATGGTGAATAATGTAGCAGCCAGGGACAGTAAGTAATATCATGACTTTAACTACACTATTACTATTGTAGAATATTATAAGATTATTTATTTTTATTATTTCGAGAACTTTAAAAATACGCAGAATAGACCACAATATTAAGTATACGCATCGTGTCTACGCGATTGTTCAAAATTGTTCTGGATTATGCCTGAGGCGCATTTCAACATCTGTTGCTGTGCATTGTTATGCACTATTTACACTGCACTGCACTGCACTACACTGCACTGCACTGCACTGTGTGTGTTGTGTCGCCAAGGACAAGGACAGGAATATGATATGATGATGAGGTTCTGTCTCTGTTATTTGCTAAGGAAATGCGTGCTGAACATGATGACGAAGATGAGGACAACAGGAACTGCGATGGGAACTGCTGCTGTTGTTTGCTTCGGGCTTTCTGCTGACTAACTGGCTGTCAAAACAGAGATCCCAGAGACAGCAAGAAGAAGAAGAAGAAGAAGAACAGTTAAACAAAGACAGCCCAACGACAGTAATTTAGCAGCAACAAACACAGATGCGACACATAACTGCAAGACAAACAGAGCGCAGAGAGAGAGAGAGAGGAATAGACAGCTAGATGAAGGAAGAGAGAGAGTAGAGAAAGATAGACAGATAGACAGATAGAGAGACAGAGAAAGAGAGGGAAAGAGACAAATAGTACATGTGAAATGAGCGCAACAAACGACAACGTAACGTATACGCCGTGTTGGACTTGCTGTACTCGGGCAAGCAAACACAAACATGCAACAACAACAAAAACAACAAAAACAACAACTATCACTCACTTAAGGCAGTTGAACAAAGTGCTCGCTAGGAGAAGGGAGCGGACAGAGCAGATAACAAGGAAGTACATATAAGTAGAAAGCAAATGCCTAAAGTTGCAGAAGCGCAGGTAAAAACGAAACGAACTGAAAGTTTTATTGTCTAAGGATATAGCGAATTTGTCAGTTAGTTTGACCAACCTAACTCCCCCCCCTCAGCCATCTTAAAGTGCGGAAATGAAGAACAACCGCTTCAAATAGGATATAGTATTTCAAGAAAAGAAGCTGAAAACAAACACATTTTGCTGGTGCTTTTCAAACCGGAAATGACTTGCAAAATATTGCAAATCATTTTAACATTTTTTCTAAGTGTATTCTACAGTGCGACACACACACATACACATATGAGCTGTACACACACATTTATTAGTTGGGTGCGTTTGTGTATGTTGGATTTTCTTTTTCGTTTTCTCTTCCTCTGCCACTTTTTGTTTGTGTTGTTTTTTTTTCACTTTTTCTTCCTCCTCCTTCCATGTTGCTACACATGGCGTAGCATGTGTTTACAAAACATAAAAACAACTCGAAGAGGAAGCAGCAGGAAAGAAGAAGCAGCAGCAGCAGCCAACACTGACGGCGAAACTTTTGTCTGTGTCATTGTCAAGTTGCGCTCAAAGTTTTTTCAACACACACACACACACACACACATACGACTCGCTCCCTGCGGCCTCACTCTGTCTCTCTCACTCCCTCTCTCTCTCTCGCTCCCTCCGCGACTTTTGCTTTGGCACACAAAATACTTTTTGCTTTATTGAACTTTTACTTTCAATTTAACTTTCTGGCCTGTTCCTTTGCTTTGATCCCGCTGCTAATTTAATGCCGTCACTCATACACTTGCAATTCGAGCAATAAAAGCCAAAAAATTAATTGAAATCTCTTCTCAAGAGAGAGCGAGACTACCAATCATCAATTTCATCTGTTAAAAGTTAACTTCAGCGACGTAAACAAATAAATGCTGATGCGAATGTTCATCGCATTATATGATATGATGACAGACAGACAGTTCTGGTTGCTGCAGTGGCATTTAAAGCGTCAGCTCGATAATAAATCACAATGTCGAAAAGCAGAGAAAAATAGAGAGCAAGAGAGAGAGAGAAAAGAGGGAGAGAAATTATAACAAATAAATGCAGAAAGAAGAAATTTTTTTTTTTTTTTTTTTTTTGGGTATATGAAAATGTGCCCAAGTTGTTTGTTCAAAAGTTCTGTGTGTTTTTTGTCGCTTTTCTTCTCTCCCTACGCAGGCAGAGGGGCATGTGATAATGGCGCATGTGTGACAGCCACCAGGGAATTCATTTTGTAACATTTTATGCCTCAGCGACAGCATAAATCAATAAGTTGAAATCGTTAAGCAGACAGGCAGGCAGGGGGGGGAGGGGGTTGTCCCCAAAAAAGTTGTCACTGATTGCAGCTGGGACCAAAGCTTAAGACGTCTTCAAACTCGCCGAAAATCCGCTTTCCTCTCTCTCTCTCTCTCTCTCGTTATCTGCCTTGCTTTTGCTTTGATCTATTGCGGAAATATACAAATTTATTTGCTGCGAAGAAGCAAAACTTTAAGCTCATCATTGAAGCAAATACTGTATACCATATACAATACTTTATAATCTGCTTAAATTTCTCAGATTTTTTCTTAAAATATTTAACCAACATATTAACTTTTAATTACTTTATTAACTTCACAAGCAAATGCTGCAGTTTCCTCTGCTCACTTTGTTTGATTGTTCTGCTCGAGGTTGAACCAAAAAAAAATTGCATGTGTCTTGCCTGCAGCTTGTATGGTAAACAAAATGTTATTAACTTTGTACACTTCCCCTGCTCTCCCTCTGCCTGCGGGGCAACTATTCCACAAAAAAAAAAGTCAAGCTCGTATGCGAACCCAACTCTGACAAAACACATGCTACTAAATTATGCAGCATTCGAAATTGAATTTCAACCGGCACTAACTCATTTTCAGAGCAGCTACACGAGTTGAAGTTGGAGTTGGAGTAGGAGAAAGAGAGGAGAGGAAAGAGAAGAAAGGTCAGGGCAGTCCGATTGGGATTGGGCAAAAAGGAGCAGCGCTGTGAAGAGCGACAAATTGTTATTTATGTTATCCTTTTTGCTCGTGTTACGTATACGCAATGTACGTTACGTATACGCACCATCTCCTCCCACTCTCTCCCTCTCTGTCTCTGTCTCAGTGGGTTATTCCTCTTGTAAATTTGACTGCAATTAAATTTGCATACATTTTCATAAAATGTAGAACTCTAAAAAGCTTTGCCAGGCAAAAGCAAATAAAGCAAAGTGCGGGGTATGATGGACGACTAAAAAACGACAGACTAATAGGAAGAGTTTAAGACATAAATATAAGTATTAAAATAATAAAACTGCATTGAAAAACCTCATAATTAATTACTTAAGTAGCACCCATATACCCCTACTTAGTACAGTAAAAACTACAGGGTATATGAGCCGTAAAATGTCACACACATGTTGATGTTTATGTTTATGTTAATGCGCTGCGTGTTGTGTCTCTCTCTCTAGTCTCCCTATCTCTCTAGCTACAGATAGATGTTAAGTAGGGGGAGGATGTGCAGGGGGGTGCAGAACGGGGTTGACTGCTCGCTTACCTCTTGACCTGCGGCATAAGTATTGAGGCTGTATGCTTGAATGCTTCCACACAGGTGCGTCGCAGTTTACGTATCTTTTCCCGCAGCTCCGGACAATCCTTGGACTGGCCAACATGTATCAGCATATCGCGAAACAGTGCCACATGGCTGTTGAGCTCCACAATGAGCTGCAAGAAGAGTGTAAGGCAAATGTTTTAGACGAGATTGAGCTTAATTTATGCCAGATACAGAAAGAGTACAGCGAGAGCTTGTACTTAATTTATGCCAAGAGCACGCTATATTGGCCCATACAAATTACACATTATACATTTTAATTTATGCACAGCAAAAGCAGCAGCAGCAACAGCAGCAGCGAAAAGGACCTTCAATACGTAGCACCACAGGCGCAACAATATTTCCAGTCTCTCTCGCTCTTGCTCTCCCCTCTCTCTCTCTCTCTCTTTCTCTATTTTCTAGTACTGTTCGTGTTGCTGCTGCTTGCTGCCTTTTTACGACTCATTTGCTTGCTTGCCCCGGGGCCAGTCCACATGGCAAATGAATCGAGAGCAATCGAGCCTAATTTTCCTGCCGGCGGACAAAAATCGGACTCATAAAAATTAAAGTGCCCAACAATGCGAAAGGATGAAACTTTTTCCCATTTCTTCCTCTTTTTCTCTCTCCCTCTCTTACTGTTTCTCTTCATACACTAAGTTTATTGAGGGCAGGAAGTTGATAATAAGTTATTCTGTGGGTTTTGGAATGACTCTCGGATGAGCTAAAAATACTTGAAGAAATGTTTTCAATATGAAAATCAAGCTGCAATTCGATTAGGTCTTTTTATAGCTCTCATTTTTGTATATTTGTATATATCCATAAGCTATAGTTATGCACAAATTGAACTCTCTTTTATTATTAGCTATAAATAGAGCACCTTTCTTATACTCCCTAAGGATGTTCTCCTGAGCATTTGACTTCCTAAATAGAAATATTCGATATATTTCTTATTGTATTTATTTTTGACTCTGCAGCGAGACTCGCCTGGAGAATATTTTGAGTCAAACAAGAGATTAATTTCGCAAATATAAACCATATATTGTATAAATTGAGTTGCCACGCCCATCAGACACAACCCAGAGGCGTGCACAGCACAGTGTGCTTAAATATTTATGATTGCAAGAGAGAGAGAGAGAGATAGGAAGAGGGCGCGACCCGAAAAAAACCAACAAATTCCTCCAATGCCTGGCAAATTCTCCCAATGCCTCGCAAATTCCCCCAATGCCTCTCAAATTCACCCAATCCCCCTCCCCTCCTCCATCACACCCGCCAAGCCTCAGGCACTTCATTTAAAACGCGGCGTATGCGTAATTTTAATAATCCACCAACGGCTGACGCCGCCGTTGCCGTTGCCATTGCCGTTGCCACAGGCGAATGCAAAGTGAATTTTGTGGCTTGACTCAATTTAAGCTGACAGCTGTGTGGTAAAGCGGAAGAGGGGAAGGGAGGGAAAGAGAGAGAGAGGAAGCTTGAAACGATTGAGAGTTGAGATGAACCTTACAGTTCGGCATGATATATATGTATGCCTGATTAGTCATATTGACAATGGGCCAAAGACGCAGAGAGGCATAGAGGCAGCTCAGGCAGGCAGCACTTAAGCAAATTGCTTATTAAAAGTACCAAGTTTTAGGCAATATTCTAGGCTCAAAACTTTTCACCAACTAGACACGAGTGTGGCAGATGGATAGAGAGAGAGAGAGAGAGAGAGAGAGAGGGGGTAAAGTAAAGCAACTCACTTTGTAGTCAATCAATGACAAAGTTACAAGCTGGATCTAGTTTGTTTTTTTACAGCCAGGCAGGCTGAGAGAAGGCATCAGGCTCAATCTCAGTCTCAGCTGTTGCCTTTGTTGCGTTTTATTGGTTTCGCAGAAGTGGGCGTGTCCAACCCCCCTCCCCCACCATGCTCCTAGTATATTGACACACAACAAAGCCAGCGCTCTAATTGCCAAAAAGGCGGACTTATTGAAGTATTTTCAAAGCCAACGGCTAATGCCAGCATATGAAAGATTGTGAATGGGAAGTAGTCGAACAGCAGCATACTCTGTAAAATGGAAATATGCTAAGGTAATAAGGTATCTATATGTTATAGGATACGCAAAGCAATCATCCAACTGTTGTTGCGAAAATATATTGTTTAAAATATTGTAAAGGCAAATTTAAGTATATCTGTTTATATACAAATTTTTATAAGCCGATTTTCTAAACATTTTCTAAGAAATATATTCTAGGTAAAGAAGATAAATCATTTTAGTTTTTAAACAATCTTGAGGTGCCTTAAATACAAAAGAAAATATATACCAACTCAACTAAGCTCAGCTCACATAGTTCTCAGGAGTCACAGCTTATAATATAGAAAACTATCCATATAAAGCCTAAAAGACTTCGACCAAGTCCTCTTTGTTCTATACATACAGATATATTAGCACAATTTTGTTAAACATTATTTTTTTGAGGTATATTTGAGGTATTATATGAATCCAGGGTATCAGAACAAAGCACAGGGAGGACTAACCCAGAAATGCCGACAGAGACGCACACACACACACACACGAGCATAAAAGCCGCATACGCATAAATTTTATATGTAGCTTAAATCTCAGCTGTGGCAAGGACATGCACACACGCACACACAACCAGACATACAGTGTTGCATGCAACACACACATGCAAATCCCCAATGTAAACGAATGCGAGTGCGAGAGTAACTCGCACATAAAAAGGGACTGCACAGCCACTAAAAGAGCACCATGTTAAGCCAAAAGACAAGCCGGACCCCAGTGAGCAAAAGAGAGAGTGAGAGAGAGGAAGAGCGAGAGAGAGGCAACGAACTGAGTGTGAGAAAGAATAAAGCAGCAAAAGCCTCGAGCACATTTCTGAAATTACCTGACTGGCAGCCCCATTCAGCAGACCATTTGCAGGGCCAACGAGTTGCACATACATAAAGCTCGTAAAAACCTGGTCCAAAAAAATGAAGGCACACACACGTACACACACACACACAGTCTAGCCAAAACGAGGCTAAAACAAAGCCAAAAGAAAACTAAACACAAATTCAATTCTCCAAGCACACACACACACACACACATTTGCACAGTGACCGCAAATAGTTTTCGGTGCTCAACGCATTTTTCTGCTAATGGAAACGGGCAGCGCAGCAAAAGCCAGAAAAAAGATGTTGAAATAGAATCAAGATTTACGTGCTGCCACTGCTGCTGCCTCTGCTGCCTGAGAAGCTGCGGCTTGCATATTCATGTGCCACAATGTTTTATTATTCTATTCGTGCCACAACAACAACAAAAAAAACTAGACAAGTTCTTGAGCAGTTTAGGCGGAAAATTGAAAAACAGCTGGCGGCACTGCATGCGTGTTAGACAAGGCAAAAGTGTGTAAATCAGAGCGAGAGAGCAATAGTGCAATTGTATATGGCGACGCTGGCAAAGTGAAAAAACAAGAGAATCTAGACAAAGTGAAAGCGGAAATTAAAATTGCAATACAAAGGGAAAACGTGTCGTCGTCGTAGACAAGACAAAAAAAACAGGAGGACACACACACCAGAGAGACAAGCAGACTACGCTGCATTTATAATGAAGAACAAGAGAAGAGATGCAGAAGAAAGTGAATGGAAAAAGCAGAGAACGAAATGCGATGGCGAATGAGATATGATATGAGACTGAGACTGGGCTGCTTGTGGCTGCTTTTGCATAGTAGTTCGCCCTCAGGGCCACCTAAAGCACTAGAAAATACAACGAACTGCAATGCCTACACAACACACAGAGAGGAGAGAGAGAGAGAGAGAGAAGCTCTGTGTGTTATTCTCAAATGCAAAAACGCGCATAAAAAAAGAAAAGAAAAAGTTGTAGAAAATTGCAAAACAAATTTTAGAGTTTATAAAGCAATAATATATAAATATTCATATATAAATAATAAATGACTGTAAATTCTACAAATATCAATACCATAGATTATGCTGCAATATTTTATACAGCAAATTGTTTTTTACCAAATGCTCAACTAGTCGCAAATACCCTATACACTTGCCAAATTGGATTGTTATCGCTTTTGCTGCACGCGGCCAAGTTTAACTGAGCTGAGCTGCGCTGAGCTGCAATGCTAATGGCGGCAACACGTGGCCATGTTCGGTTGCAATCTGCAAGCTGTTTCAACTGGCAGTATACATAAATAATGTGCCAGGCAGGGGGAGGGTAGAGGGTAGAGGAAAACAGACACGTAAAAAAAAAATCGAGCGTGGAAAGCAGCTGATAAAAGTTGCTGCTAATGCGCTTTTCACAGCTGTTGATATGAAGCGAGTGGCTGGCTAACACACACACACACGGACACACATACAGTCACACAGTCACACATACAACCAACAACAGACACACCTACACAGACATCAGAATGACATCAGGGTGAAGGCAATGGGAAAACGCATTTGCCAACAAGTTGAACTGTCGCATAATTACAATCGAACAAGGCAGCAGGACACACAGTTCTACAGACTGCTGGCCTAAGGGCAGTGTAGAGCAGAGAGAGAGAGAGAGAGAGAGAGAGGTCAGCGCGTAGGCTGTAGGCGTGGCAGGAAATGGGTAACTAGGCAACTAAGCTGGCTTGTTCACAGTGAACTGCAGCCTGGCAGCCTGCCCCTTCAGTTGAAATACTGCTTATAGTTGCTTATAATGTGCTACGAACAGGCAGCAGGCTACTAACTCTCCTCTCACTCTTCCCCACTCTCCCTACTCCCCTCTCTCTCACACGCCATTTGCTTTCTCCACTGAGCTGCAAAGCGGCTCAGCAATTGCAACAATACAAAGTGCAATTGGATACATGCTGCCAATACCAAATGGTCAAGTTTACACTGTATAAGAGGGACTGCCTGTATATGTGTGTGTGTGAGTGTGTGTGTGTGTGCGTTGAACAACAGTGAGTGCAATAACAAAAGCCACTGCACCCCCCATTGGGGCAACAGAAACAGCAGTTGGAAGCAGCTTGAAGCAGCTGAGCCAGCTGAGTTTTATGTGTACGAGTGGGGAAACATTCTCGACCACATAATACTTACCCCCCTACCTACCCCCAGGAAGGTCGTTAGGTATAGTAGAGCAATTGGCAATTATATAAATCATACGCAAGAGTGTGTGTGAGTCGTGGCAGGGGAGTAAAAAAAGTAGATATCATATGTAGTGCATTTCTTTTCTTAGCTATATAAAATAATATGGAATTGTTTAAGTGAATTAGCTAATTTAAGCGGGCTATTACTTTAAACTGACTTTAAAGCTTTAAACTAATTGAATATTGATTTTCAAAGTTTCTTCCCGTATTTCTACCCTCTATGATTTCACTTCGAAACTCATCCATCAAACTGAAACCATCTTTTTTTTTTTGAGGGATTGGTTAGGCAGACACTTAGTTTTATCTAAAGCCAAGATTACAGCCTCTTTTTGGTTGCCACGAATCGATAGACAGCAGAGAGACAGACAGAGAGACGGAGAGACAGACTGTGAGAGCGGTTTGTCTGTCTGTCTGTCTGTCTGTCTGAAGTGTGTTTGCGGTCATATCGATGTCGTGGAGAAGCTCAGGCCAGAAATGGGACGAGCTATCACGCTCAATGGCAAGCGATAACGATGACGATGGCAAGTGAGGCACGTCCATTTGGGTTACTGCTGCTCCTCCTCTCTCTTCCCCTCCCTCTCTCTCTCTCTGTCACCATCTCTGTCAGTTTGGTCTGCTCGGTTTACATTATCAATCAAGCTGACTGACAATCAAGCGAGAGAGGGCAGCTCATTTACCTTGTAGCTGAAAGTGATACGATATGCCTTCTATTGCTTTGCAAGAGTGTGTGTGTGTTGGGGAGTGTATCTGTGTGTGTGTGCCTGTATGTGTGTCATTTGTATCTATTTGTTTGCCTAGACATGTGCCCTGAACACGATCCCTTTGTTTGCGCTACACTTTCGCAAGCCCTTTGACATAAAAGTAAAAAAAAAAACAAGGTATAAGCATTATATCATTAATTTTGCATCTATATAAGAAATAAACTTAGAGATAAGAGCAAAAATATTGAATAGAAAATTATAATAATGTATACTAGCAACTTAAAAAAGTTTTTAAAACTATTTTTAGGCATTGGAGTACCCTATAAAATGGGATATGCTATCATAATTCAAAAACTAATTGAGCTATGATAATGAAATTTACTATATACCCTAAGCTACTTATAGAGCATGCTGGATGACGCATACTCAAGCTTCTACTGTTTCCCCGCTCCCCCCGTTAACTTCCTGTTTTGTGCGCCATTATACATACATATATCTAGTCAAGAAACCGCAGAATACGCAATTCCAGTGTCCTTCAAACATTTCCGGCAGACAAAATGCTGAATGCCAAAGTTGAGTAGAAGTTTTTGCTCACTGTCTCTCTGTCTCTGTCTCGCTCCTCTCTCTCTCTCTCTCAGCGTTAAATGTTTACACAAAACATGCCATAGATTATTTTGAAGTAAAATAATGAAGATGTATTGGCGGTTGTTGTGACTTGAGCGAGAGCACTTGCTTTTGCTTTAATGAAAATTGGTTGTAGTTTTTGCACGCACGCACTTTCCCAAAGAAACCATTTTCTCAACAGAGGAGGCAATGGGAAAATTGCAATGGCCATAGCAAAATTATTATTTTCACTCGAGCTGAAAGGCAAAAGCGCAATTTTTCTTAGCTCTCATCACAGTCAATTCGCCAGTTTTGTTATTTTTCTCTTGCCCCCCCCAAAAGCAAAAACATGTACAAAGTGCCAAAAGGCAGGGACGGCACAGGGGATGGCCAGGGGAGTTGAGGGGAGTCGGGAGTGGACTGTAAAAGGATAGCGGGCACGTTGGGGCAAGTCTTGTGTAAAAGTGCTTCATTACTTTGCGCAACAGCTCGCGAGAATATAATGAATGGCAATAAACGTGTTTCACATTTTCCCTTTTTCGCATGCCTTGGCTCAAATTCTCAAAAATTTTCCAGCAGCATTTTTCATTTACAGCCAACAGCTGACCCTCCAGGCTGCTCCTCCTGCCCCACCAACCTCCGAGAGAAAAACAAACTGTTGTATATTAAATTTTCCCATTTTGACACCCGAACACGAATCGCAGTGGCAGCATATGAAATATGCCCTCAAGTGCAGTTTCCTGCTCTCCTTTTCTTGCTCTCATGCCAGCTCTCTCTCTCTCTCTCTCCTCTTCGTAATTAATGCAATCTTTCGAACTGTTTTAATCATGTGAGTCAGTCAGAAGTGTGTGTGTTTTTCCCGCTGCGACAGTTTTATTTCTTTTCTGTTTCCCTCGTTTTCGTTTTGCAATTTTCATTATTTTCTTGACGCCCTTGCAGCAGCTGCGTAAATTACAAATTTGACTTTTCTTTTCGAACTTAAATTGAAGGCCAATGCAATCAGTGCGCCAGCAAGTCGCAGGAAAAGCTATAAAAACAGACGCGATGGCAACGCATTTCCGTGCAGCTTGTTGTCCGAACTTGAAAATATTGTTGCATAGCTACAGGCGCATCATAAATATTTTGAAGAAATTATTTAATCTTATAATGCATAAAATTGTTCATTTTATTCAGAATTTGAACTCTAGATGGTTTCTGAATCGAAATAAAAATCATCTGATTCTTATGGGAGATGGCATTTTCTTATTCTTGAAATACCAGATTGATTCTACATCATCATTCATTTTGTGAATCTAAAACTTAAAAAAATGTTCAACTTTCCATGCTGTCTAGAGGTCATACAACCCCCTTGTAGGTACTTTACCTTATCTCCCCATACTCATAAATTCGTCAGAAATCACTAGATTCTCTTGCTCCACACTTATTCCTTCATGATTCGAGCATATTTTTCTCCCCCTAAATTCCTCTTTTAATTTCCGTTGTTGTCAATTTCCGTTAAAGATCATTTCATTATACTTATCCCCTCTTACATCTATTTCTGGTATTCCCTCCATTCCGTTCCTTACCTGATTTAAATTGGTAATCTTATCCAATTCGACGGCCGTGCTGCCTCGATGATGGTGCAGATGATGCAGGTGATGTGTTGTCAACATGTTGTTGCAGTTGCTGTAGTTGTTGTTGCTGCTGTAGTACTTATTGTTGCTGCTGCTATTGTTGTTGTTGTTGTTGTTGTTGTTGTTGTTGCTGTTGCACTGCTCGATGGGACACACATAGGTCTCAATGTATGTTCCCTTTCGTTTTGCCTTTCTATTTGATTTAACGTCGCTTTGGCCAAATTGAACAATCCATCAAGTACCGGATGCGGTTACGGATGCGGATACGGATGCGAGTGGTTACGACTTGGGGCTGAGGAGCGTGGCAACGTGGCAGCAGGCAGTGCAGCGTCGCAGCAGACGACGACGACGATGACAGAAGCGTTGGCATTGACACGCCACAAACAAGCTTGGGGCACGTGGAACACTTGAATTGCAGCTTGTTGCACTTAGCGTGGCATAATTCAAATCGCATCACGTGTATTTCGCTGTGGAGTGACAGAAACAGAGAGAGAAAGAGAATTTAAATTAAATGACAGCCGAGACAGTTGGACATGCAACACGCGACAGCGGAACACGTTGACACGCCTCCTCCCCCCGCCCCAGGGGAGAGCTGCCACGCACCACATCGATGTGCGGCACAACGCACGTATTTTTCAACCATTTTTTTTTAGTTATTCCCATTTTTTCTCTCCCACACATACACTGCGTCAATTTCCATCCGCAGCCGGATGCGACAGTTGGCTGCGGGAAAAAAGCGCTTTTAGCCATTTTCACAAGCGTTGGCAAACGCGACGTGTTAACACTTCATTTGCCTTTGAGTGACAAAATTGCCAGTTGCGCCCCACTCCCTTTCCCCTCGCTCCCTTGCTAGTTGCCATTCGTGAGGTCAGAGGTCAGAGTAGGTTCATGCAAACAGTGGCGGGAAAAAGAGGATAGCACAACGCCACAGGCGGCCAGTTTCCGGCTTAACTATTAACTGCGTCGCATTGCGGCCTTGTGGCTTGTGGCATAAATAAACTATAAACTATTCGCAGCAGCAGCAGACGCAGTGGAAACGGCAGCAACGCAGCAGCAGCAGCATCCAAGGGAGCAGAACAAAGCTGGAAAAAAGTCATCGTGCTCTCAGTCAAGTTAAATGAAATTAAATTCTACCCTTAGTAAGCGCCCTACTCTGTGTACACTATATACTTGTTTTTCTTAACCCTCCCCTCCTGCTTTGTTGAACTGGCGTCTGTCTGGGCTACACTGTTCGAGAGACCCTACAGAGTAGAACCTTCTCTTGTTTGCATATTAAACGATGAAATTACATTAAGTAGATGGGGAAGAAACAAGATGAGCTGCTTGACATTGCGAATACACTATGAAGAGTGATAATTGAAGGGAAATTTTGGTTTGAAATATCTTTTAAAATTTCCCAGCAAAAGCTTTTCTAGTAATAGCTTTAAATATTGTAATAGTATAAGCTACTAAATTAATAAATACTTGATCAATCTTGATCTCTCTCTGCCTCAAAGCGCGGATAGATATTTATATTTGTATGTTTTTTAACTGTGCCCTTTCGTCTCTCTTCTCTTTATTTATAAAAAATTTCCCAGCAACCTTTTAGAAACATAATACAATACGAGTATAATATCAAGCTGAGCTCAACTCAAACAGCAACCTTGGGGCTGCTTAACAAACTCTTGACAAAGCAAATGCAATAAAGTGCAGGACAAAATAAAAAACGATAAACACAAAGGCAAAAACGCAAACAAATAAAGCTCAGGTAAACTGTGGATTGCAACAGTTAAATGCAGCAGGCAGTTAGCTGTGATATATATCATATATATGTATTTATATATAGACAGTTCGCTCAGAATAGTTTTACATATTTATTTTAAGCTGCAGCTCAGCTGCAAATTGAATTTATTTCCGGTTAATCTTTTAAATCATGGACTTTAACGAGCTGACAAACTATTTAGCTTAAACATTTATGTCTAAATCTTCTTAAGATACTTTAAATTTAATTTCATATTTTAAGCAAATCACTGATTAGCTAGCTGATAAGCAAGTTGTGCTTGTGTATCTAATGCCGCAAAAGTAAGTTGCTTTTTGGGCTTTATTGTCTACGTGCTTTGCAAGGCAAATGAAAGGGAAATTGAGTGAGAGAGAGAGAGAGAGAGAGAGAGTTGAAAGTTGAGTGTGTGAGAGCTAAAAGGGGCGATAGGGAAATGGAAATGCGACTCATTAAGTCGCAACGCGACGTTGGAAAATATGCCGACCGAAAGGATTAAGCGACGACGACAAAATGGCGTACGCGTTCGGCCATTAAGGGATTTTGCTGCTCAGCTCAAGCGCAAGAGGAGAGAGAGATGGGGAGAGAGCAAGCAAAAGAGAGAGTATAATTAAAAACTTAAATTACAAATTTAAACGCATCGCTCTTAGCACTTGTGAAATATTAATGTGAATATGATGATGATGGAAAGAAAGCAAAGTTGACTTGTTGCTTTAATGAGGCGAATTTAAAACAATTTGTTGCGCATACGCAGCTCTCTCTCTCTCTCTCTCTCGCATTTAGTTTGTGCCTGCAAGTTGTCAGCGACAGCTTGGCAAAGTCAAGTGAATGCCTGGCGGGCGCATTCACTTTCACATTCACATACTCACACACTCGTATTCGCAGACTCGCACAACAATCATGCAAAATGCCATAATCATGCGAAATACTCGTAAAACCCACTTGAATGGCAACAAAACAAGCGGAAACTCAAACAAGTAGCAAAAGGATTTGGCTGAGGGGGTGGGGGAGGGAAGCAAGTGAAACAAGGCAAGGACGAGACGAGACGAGAACGGCTGCCTGAATCTGGGCAATTTGGCAGACATGCCAGAAACTCATTAGCTTTATTACAAAGCAAAGCAAAGTGTGCTGTAAAGGCACAACTAGCAGATACCCTGTAAAGTGTGGATGGCAGAGAGTAAACATTTCATTTTTCCTTATGTCTACACCCTGTGAGTCGCTTACACCCTGTGCCCCTGCTATCTGAGAATTGCAGAGAGAGGCACGCACCGCAACGCAGACATTGCGACAGTGCCAACTGTCAGTATGACTCGTTTGAGCATCGTTTGTATTAACTATGCATGCCACACAAACACACACAAAGCACAGACACAATACACACATACTCACACACTCCCGACTCCTGTGTGTTATTTGAATAATTTTGACAAATGCGTGATTAATTCAAACATTTGCACAATATTTTTTATGTACTACAAAATTAGCACTTTATAAAAATGTTTATGTGTCCGCATTGAGTTTACTTTCAGGTGTAATTGACAGTCGGAAGTATGGGAGAGTGTTGTGTGGGTGTTGAGAGTGTTGTATGTATATATGTATGTGTGTATTAGGGTGCTCTGTATGCGTGTCAGACAACTTTTTGTGGCTAAACAAACTGTCAACTAAGACAGCAAAGATAAATCCCCAGCAGGGGCTTAGATATATATAAATAGCCCCCAAAACAGAACTTTTGATAATAATAAATATTTCTTTCGTTTTTGACTTTTTATTTTCAGGAGCCACAAGGCATCATAACTTGGGCATAACTTGATAATGGATTAGCGACACGAAAAGGTCTGTAAAAAAGATGATTTAACTTGAATTTAGCTACACAATATAAAGTGTATATAAATCTGTAATTCTGAGAAAATGTAGTAAATTTCTTGCAACCGAAAATCTGTTATAATATGATAGCCTTATGTATACGAATTTCTTTGCAACAAAAAAAAAGAGAGAATAGTAAAACCATTTTGGGCACAACAATTCGAGCAGAAGTGATGCTTAAAGCGTCTTAAAGAGAGAGAGGAGAGAAACAGAAGTAGAAGCTGAAGCAGTAGAAGAAGCAGAAACCGTTTAGTATTGTGCTTTGTTGTTGCCATACGCATTGTCTAAGCGCGCAGGCAGTAAAATATGAAACATGAAACAGACGAAGAGGCAGCAGGAAAAACAGAGAAAAAAAAAACACAAAGAAAACGCACAAAAGCAGGCGACAATAAGGCAAAGGCGGAGTAAAAATGGCATAAAAAAGAATAGAGAACAAAACAGTAGGAAAGCTTAGAGAGTGAAGGAGGGAAGCCGGGAGGTAGGGAGTGACAGAGAGAGAGAGAGAGAGGCAAAATAAAAGAGTCACATGCCGGAAACGCAAACGTCTGGGAGTTAGAGAGTAAAGCCCAATGCCAACACCGGATGCGGATGCGAATGTGTGACACATGCCGTAGCCTTGTCTCGCTCCCCCACTCTCCCTCCCTCTCTCTCTTCTCTCTGCTCTTTAGCATTGTTATTTGGCGCTAAGTAGGCGACTTTATTAAGCCGTGTACAGTGTGACTAAAAAGTATGCTACACGCGCATAGAAACAAAGCAGCATAGTGCGGCTCTAGGGGCGGAAGGGAACCGAGGCGGGCAACAATTTCAAAATTTATGCACCAAGGCCAAAGGGCAATGATGCCAAGCGCAGGGAAGCAGGGGGCCCACACCTTTTGCCTGTGCGGTCCCAGCTGGTGGGGCACGTGTTGGTTTTTTTTTTGTATTCTGGCCTTGTGGCGGCATCGTCTGGCATAAAATTAAACACCAACTGCGACAGGGCAACGCGTTGAGAACTTGAGAAAATGCTCCGCTTGACTCGACGCTGCGTGGTGCGGCGACTCTTCTTGGGTTTTGGGTCGTGGCGCCTGGCTGATGGTGGCTGGTGGCTTGGCCACAATTTGTTGCTTTTTGATATTTATTTTGAGGGCGCATGTGATGTATAAAAAGCGCCCTCATAAATCAGACGCGACGCGTTGCCAGCTAACTTAGCCAGGCCGTTGCCTCCCTGCCTCAGCCTCTGCAATGCCTTAAACAAACGTAACGGAAGCGGAACTGTTAACTCGCTCTCCCTCTCTCTCTCTCTCTCTCGGTCCAAAATGGCGGCCGCCAGGTGCTAAGCGTGTGTCTTAAACTTGTTATTTATGATATCGCTAAAGAGTTGCATCTGTGGGCAGCGTGTGATGTCTGTGTCTGTGTGTGTGCCACTAATCGACCAACACGCTGAACATGACAATGAAGTTTAAGTTAAGAATAAACCATGATATGATATATGAGTGTGTTGGGAATTTGCTATAAAAACGAGCCACCGGTTGGGGAAATACTACGTGGAATACTTGAGTTCTATGGCAAAAGGAAATATTTTTAAAGAGCTATGTTAAGAGTTTTACACGTTTGTTAGATTAACGTGAGTGATACTACATTTAAAAAATTGGAAAATTGAATAATTGAAATATTTGGATATTTTGAAAATTTGGGCAAGGGTCCCCCCCATGAAATTTGGTTTTTAATTTGAATCGATTGCGGGGGTCAAAATTAGTACTAAACAATTGTTTAAATCGATTTTAAACGATACTTAATTTTGGCCCAAAAATCATGTCGAAGTGGTCGAAAAATTAGACATGCAACACACTCAACAAGCCTGGAACCCTCATTTTACACCGATTGTAACTTTCTTAAAAATCAAACGATTTTCACGCGGAATGAAATTTTGTTTATGTTTTAACAAATAGCGTGATTCTACATTTAAAAAAATAGCAAAATGATTTTTTTAAATTTCTTGATATTTTGGAAATTCAGGTAAGGGTCTCTCCAATGATTGGGCGAAGGGTATTTTACTCTCGGGGCGCCTTCGATTGTAGCCTTACCGACTTGTTTGAATTTTAGTTTTTCATTGGTTCTGTAAAGGCTTCAGTAATTCTCAGGCAACTTCACCTTACTCTCTCCCTCATATTTCACATATTTACCGAAACACTTAAGACACACCTGACTTTATCTTATGTGTGTGGGTGTGTGTGTTGGGCATTACTCAACGTTGACTTAAAGTGCCATAAAAATGCCAAGGCATACTACGAGTGTGAGCACGACTCACTCACTCACTTGCTCATTCATTCATTCCTGCACTCACATACGCCACACGCAAAGCATTTACACACATGAGCAGCCAATGGAGTTTTTTTTTACCTCTCCCCATTTCTCTAAAGGGTCTTTGGCTTTAAAAGGGAACCTTCTTTTTCTTTTTCTTGCAAGAAATTTCTCCCTCTTTTTTTCCTTCTTTGCAGCAAAACACAGCACACAATGAATGCTGTGTCCATGACCATGGGGCATATTGTGTGCGAAAAAGGCATATTTTTCCAGTACCTTGGGCAGCTCATTTACACTCACACACACACACACACAAAAGCACACAAGCACAAGGGAATCTGTGAAGAACGTTCGTAATCATAATCCAAAAACGACACATTGGGGCGCATTTAAAGTGATTTCATTTTGGATCAGCGCCAGTGCGACTGTGTGTGTGTATTATGGGTGTATGTGTGTGTGTGGGTGTATACGCGTGCCAACAATAATAATAACAACAGTGCGACCACAGAAAATGAAGAAGGAAATTCGTGGGGCGTATGTCTTGGCACGCACGAATCAAAGGCAGACAGAGAAAGAGAGAGAGACAGAGAGAGAGGTGCGAAAGGGGCGAGGAAATTATAATGAATTTGTCATGCATACGAATGTGAATGTGTGACACACAGACACACACACAGACATACTCTGCTTTGATTTGACTTAGTTTTCCCTCTCCCCTCTAGCCCGATGAAGCACGCCAGATAAGCCGTTAAGTGACTTTGGCCCAAACAGAGCCCCTGGGCACACTATGGCTGTGTGTGTCAATCGCATTGCAATGGCTGAACATGAAATAAATACGAAATGTTATTGTTTCATATCCTGTAATTTTTGGAAACGGATATATTGATGGGGTGGCTAAGTGAAATAGAAAATTCAAATAAATTATTATTTCCGTTTACTGAGTGTAGTTTTGCATATCTGTGGCCATAAAATCAAACTTTGTGGATTTCCTAAAGGAAACTTGCCATAAATATATATAGCTTACTTTCAGTATAAGTTTAGTATAATGTTTCTAAGGGCTTGATGACTTTTTCATTGCAAAAAATTTGCACAATAACGTGTCTTTACCACAGGATATGAGCATTAGCTCATCAGCTGTCAAGCTAGGCATATTTTCTGTGGACAACTTGCTATAAATCATTATAGTATGATTTGTAAATTAATGCTATAGTGCATAAAGAGTTAAATGAGTTTTTCAGTTCATTTTTAAGTAAACTTTTAAAGTAAACTAATCATACTCATTTCTAAATTGTTTTATTTCTCTTTTAATTCGAAAGAGTTCCACAATAAAGTGTAGAATACGCAGGGTATGCACTAGTTTATCAGCTGTCTGCGCTTGACATGATTATTATGATTACCACCACAGTCGTCTGTCGTCGATTCTCGTTCGCGTTTGTTGTCGTGTGTATCGACAAATAAATTGAATTAAAGTGAAATCAGTTGCCCTTGGCTGCAATAAATTAATGAAAATGCGCCAGGGCGACACACAATAAACAAGCGACAAAACAACAACAACAACAACAACAACAAACAAAGCCACAACAATGTGAAAAATACTCGACAAAAAGCCGAAAATTGTAATCAAAGAAATCAGCATAAATCAATGCACGATATTTATAGCGCATATATAGATTTGGGGTGTGTTATGTATATATATATATAAAGTGTAAGCTCATATTTATAAGTAGCTTATACTGCGCTGGGTCTTGTTTGAAAACTTTTTGGGCCAAGTTGAAAATTAAGTTTGATTTAAGCTGGCTGAAATTTGAAATTGAAGCCATTATCCCAAATAACAGTTGGTCGAAAGAGAGTCATTAAAAGCAGCTTTAGTAGCTTAAGAGTTTATGACGTTAACTCATCTTTAATTAAATTCAAGTATGCGACGCTTTGAGCCACAAAGTAGCATAGAGAGAGGGAAAAGAGAGACTGAGAGAGGGGAGAGAAAACTTCTTTCTTTCTTTTGGGGTCATTCACAAACAAATTTGCGAGTTATTCATCTGAGCTTGGTCAGGCAACAGCAGCAACAGCAGCAGCAGCAGCAGCATGTCAGCTAAAAGTTATTGCGATATATTGCCAAAGGGTTGTGCCACGTCCTTGGCAAGTTGCAAAGCTAGAGAGGTACAGAGAGAGAGAGAGCACAAAGGCAGAGGGGAGGACCCTTTGTGGGTGTCGAAGTGCAGCTAATTAGCTCAAGCTTTTGATTGCCTGCTTGAAACTTTAATGTGCTAGCCAGAGATTCAAGTATGAATCGAAGACAAGCTAAGTTGAGCATTTAAACGAGGTACTCGTGTAATAGAAGGCTAGAAGAAGGTAGCAGAAGCTTTGGAACAGGGAAAAATGTATTAAACTAGCAGTAAGTGGGGTATTCGATGCCATAAAGTGTATATACTCTTCAAAAGCATTAAGATTATCAGACTTTACAAGAGCTAAGTTGTTGGGAATATATTTTCTTAATGAACGTTGACTAGGTTTATTTTCATAATATAGTCACATTTCATTGAAAAACTCGAAAACCAAGCGTAGAATTAAGGCTAAAACATTAGTTTTGCGTATATACATTAATTAATGATTTATTAAGGATTTCTGCAAAATTGTTGGCAAACGGATAATAAATATAGAAGCTACGATAGAAATAGTGACACAGGGTTAATTAGGCCCAGCAATACCCCAAAAGTATGCAGTAGAAATTTCTTAATATTGAAAATACTTAAATTTATTCAGTTGTCGGGTATATAACAGTCGAGTATACTCAACTATAGCTTTCCTATGCAGCTGAGTAACGTTTATGCTTCGTTTAAGTTGCGTTCTCACTACATAAAGTGTTGCAGTTTTGTGTAATAAATTGTATTTTATGCCAAGTAAAAGACGCCATTAGCAGAACAAGCTTTTGCTTTAATCGTCGTTGGGTTTTAAAGCAATAACGGAATTTTAATGTACTGTTATAACAGCTAAAGCGATGCTGTGAAATGTTTTCTTACGAAATTATGCACAAATCTGTTTTTATGGTTACCGTTTTGCCATAAAGACGCGCAACTCCTTGCGGCAAATCACAGTCACTTCAGCTGTAAAAATGCCTCACAGTGCCACCTGTCATAAAGTCACATTTTTGTTGTCAATTTATTTATGGCACAACAACAACAAAGGAAAGATTTCCTCTTAAGCCTCCACGTAAATACATAAATAAACGAAATCAAATGATGATAAATACAAATTTAATGGGCGCCCACACCTTCACTCTTCTGTTGTGAATTATTGAAATTATTAAAATTTAATTACATTTGTGCGACAACCCTGGTAACACTGTGCAACAAATAATATGATTACCAACATCTAAGTGCAGCAGCTGCACATGGCGACTGCGACTTTGTTTGCCTTTGCATTTCATTAGAAAACACACACACACACAGACACACACACGATGAGGGTAAACAAGTAGTTGGCAGTGCCGCAGGGACTCCGCTTCCCACTCGGAGCATGACAAATTACGAGCAGAAAGAAGATGATGACGATGACGACTACCGCCGCTGCCACCACAAGTAGCTAAGCGTCTTGATGGGCTGACAAGCATGACAAGTGCCAAATGGAAGGTGGAAAGGGAAGCGTGGAAGTGAAGATGTGGAGAAAGATGATTGCATACCCTAACCAAATGGGAATTATCTTCAATTTGTAGTTGGCAGTGAAAGAAAGAAAAACACGCTTTAAATATAAAGGAATTCGTGTGTTGTATGGAAAATTCTTGGGAATTTATAATAACTCAAATTGAGCAAGCTGCCGATGAGTAAAATATATTATAATCATGATCTAGATAGTATTAATTCTTGGAAAATTCAAGTTTTAAGCATGAACTATAATTGATCCATAGATAAAAGATTTATGATATTGACTCTGAATAAAATAGAGCGTTCTGAAGAGAATAGTGTCCTGGAAGAAAAAATACTATATATTCTTAAGTATAATATTTTTCAGATAGTCTCAAAAGAAATAAAATAAGTGTGAATTGCAGAGTATACAACATACTCATATAGCAATTCCCTCATCACTTTCACCCACTTTCTATGACTTTGTCAGCACTGCAATTGCATGTGTATACATATGTGTCTATATCTGTGTCTGTATGTGTGTGTGCTGTGCTCAAGGCACTCGCTGATTGCCGGACAGAGTGTGTAGACGTGACAAGCTTGCGGCAGATTGAGTATACGCCGCGTAGTGCGAGCAAAAGCGAGCAAATCGCCTGTGAATGTGAATGTCTCAATTAGTGGACACATACGGGCAACGAAAACAAAACACAAACACACACACACACGTGTTAAAAGTGCGTGTAAACAAAGAGCAGGAGAAAGAGACAGAGAGAGAGGGAGAGAGCAGCAATAATAATGCCCTGTGGCATGGGCAAACAATAAAAGCATTGGCCAAATTAGGTGGCCAAGCACTCCTCCAGTGAGACTAAGGCAGCACAATGCACAAAGGCAAAGGCAAGGGCAACCTGTCCCTGCCTCTCTCCCTCTCTCTCTACCCTGCCTACCTGAGGGCGGCAAACAAACAAAACTGTCACTTGTCACAGGCACCTCAAGGGAGAGCAGGGCGCGCGCGAGACGAAGGCGCTGGCACGCCTCCAGGCCGTTGGTCAGATAATTTTCTTTGTTCTCTCGGTGTGGCAAATGTTTTTATTTTGTTTTATTTTTATACATATATTTTTTTATATGCTTGTTGTCTGAGTGGCGAAGGGGGTGGGGTAGGGAAGTTTGCTTGTCAGCTATTTTTCCGCTTATTTTATCACGTTTTGTTGCCTGTTTTATACAATTTTTTTTTACTTTCTACCCTGTTTACTTGCGGGTGTGTATCTGTGTGTGTGCGACTCAGACAGGTAGCAATATGCAAATCAAACAAAGGCCGAGTGCCAGCGCAGTATAAAACGAGAGAAACGAGACGGGACAAAAGCTGAGCATAGAAGAAGAAGGAGGAGGTAGGGAAGGGAAGACAAAACAGGAAGCCACGCTGACAGCAGCAGGAAGGAGGCTGAGCTTGCGATGGCGTATAGCCATCAATATGGATTTCACGTGCTCCTGCAGGGCACACAAAATACGGAAGCCAGACAGGAGGAGACAGAAGAAAAAGAGAGAGAGAGAGAGAGGGAAGGGCTATGCTGCACTGGGGCTTAAAAAGGCGCTGATCTAATGCAATTCAAGTTAAATGTGACATTTGCAAAGTCGCGTAGCATATAAATATACGATGTGATTCGATTGCTGCCTTCCTTCATTCATTCATTCATTCGCAGGTATTTTGAATAAATTTGTATTCGTGCAAACGGGGGAACACTTGGCTTATTCAAATCAATTCAATTTGATGCAACTTGTTGGCGATGAAATGAAATTACAGCTTGTTTACCATTTCAACTTTAACATTATTACCATACTATTTATGGTATATGGATGGCTTTATAGAATGTTTTTTGAAGTTTGCTAAATAACTTCTATAAATGTGTTTACTAAAAATGTATGTGCTTTGTTATTTTTAAGAATTTTTGAATTTATTGATACAGTTTTATTAGTTTTTGAAAAAGTATTTAAATTTTTTACTATATTTATTTTACTTATATTATGATTTTATTTTTTCTGAATTTAATTAAGTTCATATATTTATTTTTGATTTTGTAATTCATGTATTTTATTTAATTTATCTGTTTATTAATTTTTGAAGTATCAAATCAAGTTCACTTCGTGTTTTTATAATCTTCAATTCTTTAACTAAAAAACAAATTTAAAATATTTTTTTTAAATTTCATAGAACTTTACTTTATAATTGGCTGCCCATTTGGGCTTCCACTCGGCTTAGGGACTGACCATCTTATTTACTTGCACCGCAAAATTGTTTGACCACAGCGCGTATACGCAACGTGTTTGTTTTCGGGTTTTGATGAGACTCGTGTTTTCTTTATTTTCTTGTCGCAGCACATGCGCGTCGCGTGAGCTTTCGCCTCGACGTCTGTCGTTCGACTGCGCCAGCAGCAGCAGCAAAAACAGCAGCGTTGTGGCCAAAACACACACTCACACACACACACACACACAGCTGGCACAGCTGGCTGCCGTCTCGAGTGCTGTTAACGCACACAGTACAGCACAGTTTAACAGCATATTTAACAGCACTGTTAACAACAACAGCAACAGCTGAGCGAACAATTTTCATTCATAATTATTTTGAGTGAAATTTGAGGGTTGATCAAGGGGGTTGGGGAGGGGGTTCGACCTGAGTCGGGATTGCTCTGGTGAATGCGAATCAATTTAGTTAAGCGCAAATCTGCCACTGGGGAGCAACTTGGTAGAGTAGAGACTATAGAAGCGCTTGTTAGCAGATATGTCGATATGGACCTATGCAAAACGAATGTTGACCTTTAGCCCCCCCCCACAGTCTCCCCACAGCCTCCGAAAATAAAAAGGAAAGCAAGCATGCGAAATAAAAAAAGATGGCAAGAAATAAGCGCGCGTGAAATGTCAAAAATCACTGTCATGAGGCGTCACTGGAGAGAATGGCAGAGAGAGAGAGAGACAAAAAAGGAAAACAGTGAAAAGATGACAACGCATAAGGCATACACAGTGAGAGAGAGAGAGGAAGGAAGAGAGAGAGAGGGAAGTGAAATGCCAATGCCAATGCCAAGGCAATCAAGAAAATTTGCTTCAGCAAATGGCAAGGCAAATACATAGAACGAGAGGAAAGTCAAGTGTTTGCACGAGCTGATGATGATGATGTTGTTGTTGTTGATGGGGTAGCCAACACACGCACACACACACATACGCACACACACACACGCAGACAACAAGCCACCAAACAAACCATAAGTATGTAAGCACTCGACGTTTTTCAACCCGTCGGCTTTGGCTTGGCTTTCCCCTTTCTGGTCTCTTTCTTCTTCTCTTTTTTTAAATTGCAACAAAACAAGTAAAATGCAACTAAAAACCACCTCGACTGTTTACTGTGGTTTCAACAAATGACCGCAATTTGTGTGCCTGTATGTGTGTGTCTGTGTGTGTGTATCTGTGTGTCTTTTGTTTGTGCGCTCGTTGACAATTTTTAGCATTGATAACAAAACTGATGACCATAAGCTGGATTTATTATGCTTATAGCTTAGACAAACAAGTTCTAAATTAGACCGCATACACGCATTGCTTAGACGTTGCTTCCCCCCTTCCTTCCCACACTTTTCCCTCTCTTCCAAGTGCCGCCTGTCTGTCTGGCTCCAGCTGCGCACTGCAGGCAGCAGCGCCTCAATGAGCGAGAGGGAAGAAGCTTTTTACTTGGTGTTTATCAAAGCAAATCGTATACGCTTTTTAAATAGGGGTGTGTGAGGGAGTGTGTGTGTGTGTGTTTGTGTGTGCTTTGAAACGTCCAAGTGTCGCCGCAACTTTAATTGCATCACACTGCGTATACGCAATATTTTTGCATTTATCTCTTATAATTTCAATAATTATGGCAGCAGACACTTGGGCGTCAGTTTTGAAGGGCAATAAAAATTTCCAAATGCTGCATAAATTTTCCAAAAAATATTTATTGTTTTTCTCTTTAAACGCGCTATATAAACGTTTTTTTGATGTATTTGCTTTTGTCTGGAAACGTTTAGCATTTTAAAAAATGCTTTCATGTTTTTTACAGGTCTTTTAAATGCAAATTTTCTACAGTAATATCAACAGCTGTGCTATATTCTTTACATATCTTTCGATCTCTGTGTGTTTATCTACTTCTGCGTGCTTCCCTATGCTCTCTCATTATGCTGCTCTTCTATCTCGTATGCCGCGAACAATTTCATTGATACTTCTTAGACAAGCATACGCCCCGTTGGCTTTTATGGAACTAACCACTTAATCACCATATCATATCGACGTCATAAAAACGCAACAACAAGATAAACAGACACACACACACAGACACACACATATTCATGCAAGATTTAAGCATTTCTTCCGATTCGAGTTGATTATTTTTATTTGCCTCTCGCAAACATTTCGATTGAGACATAAAACTATGCCGAAGTCGATTCACAGATACCGCTGCCGACTACAGACAATCTCTCTGCCTCTCTGCCCCTCGCTTACCTCCCCCTCCCCCATCTACGACGACTACAGCCTACGGGGTAAATATAAACATTTATACACGATTAAGTGTGCTGTTTATTTTGATGTTTGGTTTAGTGCTTCCGTTTCTGATGCGCCATGACTCGCTCTGTCTGGCCTGGCATCGGCCTGTGCTCTGTCTGTGCTCGGCCCGCATCTGTGCTGTCAGAAATTGCGTATATGCCGCATTAAATCGACCATGGAGCATGGCAGCAGCTTCAGCAGCGGCAGCAGCAGAGAGATAGCAGCGGCAGACGCAGTCAATGCGAAAGTAAAAGGGAAAAACAAAAACAAACTTTAGTTGGCATTTTTGTGGTGGCAGCTTAATCTTAGTCGTCTTTAGTTCAAGCTTGGATTTTTCCCACTCTCTTTTATTCTCTTTCTATCTTCCTGTTTCTCTCCTTCCTTTGTATATAGCTCACACACTCTTGAAATTCAATTCGTACGCCAAATACATAAATCAATAAGAAACTAATCAAAAAAATCAAAAGCAATGGCAAATTCACTTTCGAACTACTCGCAAATTGATTGCCAGCTGATTGTGAGTATGTGAGTGCGTGTGAGTGTGTGCGTGAGTGTGTGTGTGAGTGTGCTGCGTGTGTGAATAAACTGAAAAGTTTGAAAAATAAGCAACACGACCCCAAGGGGTGGGTCGAATTAATGCTAAGCATAAAACAAATTTCATTTCATTTAATTTCACATGCAAAACCAATTAAATTGAAAGCATAATATGTTCGTAATGATACCCTGTAAACAGTGGGGAGATTGTGTAAGGGAGTTTCTTCGTTAATTAAGCTGAATTTTGAATACACTATAGGGTATTTGTTAGTCTGTCTAACGGCCTGAAAGCACACACGATCCCTTCTAAGTTGTTTCGTTAACTTATGCGCGAGTTTTTTTTTTCAAATATAATTAGCTGAACTTCAACATAGGGTATCTACCAGTCTATCAACATTTTCGCGAATTTCCTACTTTATTTTTAGCCCATTTTAACCGCCTGCTGTGACAATTTCGGTCATTTTACAATTTCAATTTATGCAAATGCAACAGCACCAGAAACATTCGCCATGCGGAAAGACGCAGCCGAGCAAAGGACTTTAATGCTCATTAGGGTGTCCCATTGCAGAGTCAAGCCAAGCGACGATTCTCTGCCTTGGGATTGAGACAGTACAGAGAGAGAGAGAGAGAGAGAGAGAGAGAGAGAGAGAGAGAGAGAGAGAGGAGAGAGAGAGAGGAGAAAGTCGCCTGCATATTTACAATTACTTATGTACTTATACAGCCAGCGAGTGGGGGCGCGTTGAAATTACATTTTTATCTAGGAGTTTATGCCGAAAGGGGGAAGGAGACAACCCCCACACCCTCTCAAAGTGAAGTAGTAGGGAATATGCGACATGCAATCCCTCTTAAAATGCAAAGTGCCGGAGACTTGCGACCGACTTGACGTTGTAAGCCACCGAATTGCATGCAATTAATTTGGTGGAATGAAATGGAAATGGAATAAAACGGAATCTGGCGACACTCTGCTACTGCTGCTGCTGTTATACGATATTTTAACGATGATAGAGTTACGGTAAATGGTGTGTAAAGCGTAGGACAGTAAAAAAAACTGACGGGATGAATAAAAAAAAAAACTGACGGGATAAATAAAATGGGGGAAAACACTCTAAGAAATATGATTGCAAAAAAAAGAAGACCGCTTTGTCGTTTCTGACGTTATTTCGATTAATCACTAGGTAACATAGTAAAATATGGTAACACTTTTTCTGCAACTATCGCCAAACTGTTTAAATATCGATAAATCAAGAGGCGATCAATTGAAATATGGCAACACTTTTTCTCCTATCGATAGCTATCGCTTAAGACGATTAATGCGTGGCTTTTATTTTTATTGTTGTCGCTCCATCTTGCTGCACTCCAAGACGATTTTATTGTTATTTCGAAATGGAATCCCTGCAGCGTTGGAAATTCAGCTCAGGCAGCTTGGATCCAATAGATCGTTTTCTGGAATCACATTCACTCTACCGAAAACACACACTACACGATGGCAGCAGCCTGTTCCGCGTCGTGGCTGAGCAACTTTACGATACACAATCGCTGCACTATGAGGTGCGTCAGGAGTGTGTGCGTTATATGATCTTGAAGCGTCGTCGTTTCGAGAAATATATACAAGAGGATTATGATATATATCTGAAGCGCATGACCAAACTAAGAACCCTGGGCACACTGGTCGAATTGCGTGCCATGTGCTTTCTCTATAGACGCAATGTGCAGTTCTATGAACCTGGACGACTGGCACAGATTGTCACCTTCGATGCGAAGTTTAAAGATTATTTCCATATATTTTATTCGCCAAATATGAATTTTGATACTGTATTAACGAGAGAGAACTACGAAATGGCAGCAATTGCACAATCTATATGCTACAAGATGATCTATAAAGATGTGCTGCACACACCCGATGTGGACTTGGCCGTGCAGAAGATACTCTATCCGGGCAGTTTCAAATGGACCCTCAAAATGCAGCAGCAGCAGCAGCATACCAAATGTATTCTATTAAATCCCAAATACTGCAACTATCATAGTCGCAACTTTGGTCCTTCCTGTGTACTTCAATTGCTCCAAAATGGCCAATTGCCTTTCTCCTATAAAGTGGCCAAATCTATGGATCCGCTGATCTATCGCAATGTGGATATCGATGCTTGGCGTGAGGCTGTGCTCGAGGCAAAACATTTGCGTATCTATATGGGAGACTATTACTTTCGTGCCGGTGCCAAGTGCCGTGTGGAATTGCCTAATGGTGAATACAATGGATATATACAGAAAATCATAAGGCGAGAACAGGCATGTGTTATATTTGTTGAGAAATTTGGCAAGAAACTGAAGGTTTCACTTGCTCAAGTCCATCCACTGCCACCAGATGAGTTTCACCCTTGGACACTTACGCATCTACAAGAGAAAAGGAAACAGCGTTATATATCTGAATACCAGGGCACCTTGCGTGGTGTGCATCCCCGCTCGACATCGCATTGGTTCTCGCAGATTAGCTATGGCTTCGGGGAGTGTGTGAAGGAGAAACCGCAGCCAAACTGGACTCGTTCGCAACCGCAGCAACAAATGTGGCCACAGCAGCCAATTTGTCTTAAAGAGCCCCGAAAGACTCAGCTGCCGTCTTGGACTTCGGCTCAATTATGCAAGCAGCATATGTATTTGCCCCAGATGATCCAACCCCGGCCAGAAATGAAGTTGAGCAGCAGCAGCAGCGGCTACCAACATCATCTAGCACATTTGTAATTGAACAGTTTATTTATAAGGCAATTAGAATTCATTCCTTTATGTGAAGTAATCCTAAAAACCTTATAATGAAAACGTGATCTTTAATTATTATAGAAAACATGATTTTTTTTATGATAACTAATTATATTTATTTCTTTTTTTATACACGACAATACTATATATATTATTTCAAAATTTAATCCATTTTTTTTCATTGTAATTTAAGCTATAACTTAAAATTAGTATATTGACCATTTGATTAATGATTGATATACCTTTATATATCAACTATCGTCACTGGTTGCCATGGGCTCATCGCCATCATTTTGACGCCTCTGCAAATTCCTATGAATATTGTCGACCATGCCAAAGGCCTCGATAATCATCTCAGCTTCGCTCTGAGCTTTCTCGGTCATCTCTTCCAGAGTTCTACGCAGCTGTCGATGATCACCGGTTTTGTCACGTCGCTCGGTACGTTGGAAGATCGTAGTATTAGTGCGGGCAAACAGGGCGGTGGTTGTATGTGCCTGTTGTAGTTGAAGTTCCAATTCATCGTCCATAGGGAATTGCATTTCCAAAGCAAAGTCACGAATCTGTTCGTATTTAGCCTCCATCTCCGCCTTGCTTTGCCCAAAAGCAATGACAATAGTCTGGAGTACAGTCTCGGTGCCAGGCAACTGTACATAGGCAACGACATCCTTGAAGAGATTCCCATGACGCCACACGGTCTGACTATATGGTATAATCTGATAGATAACCTGGTCAGACTCAGGACTGTATTGGACTAGCAGCCAGGTATCATCATCCATCGGATCCAGTGCCACCTCGAGGGCATCGTTGAAACCCTGATCAAAGCAGCGTGCCTTCAGATGCAGCAAGACCTTCTCCATATATTCTCGTTGCTCGTAGGCATAGAGCACATGAGCAATGGAACCCGAGGCAGTGCGAACCAATGGAGTGCCACCTAGCTCGGGTTTTGTGCTCAGCCAGTCCACACTAAGTGGCGAGATAATATGCTGCACCAGTCGCTTTCCAGTCGCAGTCTCGTCATCCTCCTCCTCGTACTGCACAAGCATCTGTTGGGCATCTTCTTCCTCGTCGAGCTGTTCCCGGTTCATTGCGACCATAGCTGCTTCCACCAGGCTACGCTCATCGGCGGCTAGGATAAGTCTGGCCTCCAAGGGGGCACCGTTAAGACGGAATTCCACAGTGCGAGTCATATACTTGTCGGACTCATCTGCCTCGACAACTTCCGCACTGTGCAGCACACAGAGTCGCTTGTGTCCATTTGCTCGTCCGTTCTTCACTGTTCCCTCATCGACTTCAGCCAAAAACCAAGAGAGTTGAGTTGTTGTGGGCTCAGGTGGGACTGGTTGTGCTGCTGCAGCGCCACCAGAGTGGGTTGCCGAATCTTCCAGACCACTGTCGTTGCTAATGTTGCTCATGATTATTTATGATTAAGGTGATTTGATGGTATTAGTTTAATGTTTCACTTTTTCTACTCTTCCCTTTGGATTTCTGACTTGATGGATGCTTTCTTTAGCTCGGATCGTACCAAACTGATGCTCTCTGCTTGGCTGCTCACGCTTTTAAGCAGCAACGAGTGCACCCTTTTTTTTGTAATCCGCTCTATAACAGGTAGACTTTCTCATTTTTCGTACATTTACCTAATTGACCTGCGGATTTACCTAATTTTGGCGCGGATTACCCTTATTGTCGCCTGGTTTTACCTAATTGCGCATCTGGCGTGGGCAATCAAAATGGGTTCAACGAAGTGACATATGTTCGTATCGCCAGGTGTTGACGACGCAGCTGCAGCCAAGTTATCTTGAGAGGTAGAGAAGCTATGGAGAGTTTCCTATGTTCAGCAAAAAATATCCCAAATGTAAATGTACAAAAAGCCTAGAATTATGTCTCAAGGGAAAGCTTTCCCACTGATTTATTTCAAATACTATATATTAATTTTGCCCGTTTTTTTATTACTTAAATCTAGTTCTTATTGATTAACTAGGAAATTGGAGTGTATATTTTTACACCAGTCTATATCGCAAGATTCTTAGACATCGAATCAGAATATACAGCTGAACAATACAATGAAAATTAAAATTTGCACTTCAATATTTATTTATTTTGGAATATTTAATTATTTATTATACTTATGTATGTAAGTATTTAAGATATTTAAGTGTATCCTTATTTAAAGTAAGTTTAATTGGATTAGCCATCGATAACTCTATCGATAGAAAAGTGTTGTACAGGGTGTAAAGGAAGTCAGCGATACTATCGTTTAGAATATGAATGAATGACATTTTGTTTATGTTTTAACAAACTGCGTGATTCTACATTTTAAAAAAATATCAAAATGATTTTTTGAAATTTTTCGATATTTTGGAAATTTAGGTAAGGGTCCCCCCTATGATTTTTCAACAAAAATTTTTTTTGTAAATTTAAAATCACGAGTTTTTAATTTTAATCGATTGTGGGGGTCATAATTAGTACTAAACAATTGTTTAAATCGATTTTCAACGATACTTAATTTTGGTCCAAAAATCATGTCGAAGTGGTCGAAAAATTAGACATGCAACACACTCAACAAGCCTGGTACTCTCATTTTACACCGATCGTAACTTTCTTAAAAATCAACCGATTTTCACGCGGAATGACATTTTGTTTATGTTTTATCAGCCTGAATGATTCTACATTTAAAAAAAAAAAATTGATTTTTTAAAATTTATCGATATTTTGGAAATTTATTTAAGGGTCCATATGATCTTTTAACAAAATTGTTTTTAAAATTTTAAATAGCAAATTTTTATGAGCGAGTAAGTCATATGTAGTAGAAGGCGAAGGGTATCTTACTGTGGGGTGCGCTCGATTGTAGCCTTACTGACTTGATTAAATTGTTTTTAGTTGAAATTTTCTGCATTTATTTATTATTTTTCTATAATCTACATTGATCAAAACGGCTTTAGCTGTATCTTGGCATATTTAAGTACATTGTCCACAAATTTGATTGATAGAATTACTTTATCATACAAAGAATATTATAATTCTAGAACTAGGTTCGATACAAGGCTTATTTTCTACTTAGGGTTAATGAAAGAACACAATTAGGATTAACGCTCATTGCCGGATGCGATGGACAGAATGAGATCGTTTTGACGTCTCTGGATATTTCGATTGACATTGCCGATCATGTCGTAAGCTTCGGTAATCATCTCAGCCTCACTTTGGGCTTTCTCGGTCATCTCTTCAAGTGTTCTACGCAGTTGACGATGCTCTCCAGTCTCATCGCGTCTCTCAGTGCGCTGGAAGAGTGTGGTTTTAGTGCGGGAAAAAAGAGCTGTGGTACTATGTGCCTGCTGTAGCTGATGTTCCATTTCATCGGTCATAGGGAAGTCCAATGCAAGAGCAAAGCTACGAATCTTTTCGTACTTGGCCTCCATCTCCGCCTTGCTTTGCCCAAAAGCAATGACAATAGTCTGGAGTACAGTCTCGGTGCCAGGCAACTGCACATAGGCAACGACATCCTTGAAGAGATTTCCTTGACGCCACACGGTCTGACTGTATGGTACAACCTGATAGATAACCATCTCTGGCTCGGGACTGTACTGTACTAGTAGCCAAGTATTGTCGTCAATGGGATCTTGGTTCATCTCGATAGCATCGTTGAAGACTTGATCAAAACAGCGTGCCTTGAGGTGCATTAATACCTTCTCCATATGATCTCGTGGCTCGTAGGCATACAGAACATGAGCTATGGAACCCGATGGGGTACGGACAAGAGGTGTGCCACCCAGCTCAGGCTTTGTGCTCAGCCAGTCCACACGAAGTGGTGACATAATAAGCTGCACCAGACGCCTGCCAATCACATCGTCCTCCTCTTCGTACTGCACAAGCATCTGTTGGGCATCCTCCTCCTCATCGCGCTGTTCTCGACTCATTGCGACCATTGCCGCCTCAACTAAACTGCGCTCATCGGCGGCGAGAATGAGTCTCGCCTCCTGGAGGACTCCATTGAGACGGAACTCCACAATGCGAGTCATATACTTATCAGACACATCCTCCTCGATAATTTCCATGCTGTGCAGTACGCAGAGTCGTTTGTGACCATTTGGTTTGCCGTTCTTCGCCGATCCTTCATCGATTTCGGCCAGAAACCAAGAGAGACGAGTTGAAGTAGGCTGAGGAGGACTTTGGCTGAAACTGCTCCTGAGTGGTTGGCAGAATCTTCTAGTCCACTGTCGTTGCTCATGATTATTTTGTACAGAAGATGATTTAGCCTGATGTTTCCTTTAGCTCCGATCGTGCCAAACTGATGCTTTGTGCTGGGCTTCACTCGATTTTAAGCATCTCCCAAGAATTCTCTCGCTAATCCCTTGACAAGCTGAGTCTCTCTCACGCACCTTACCAGGTAGGCCTAATTGTCGTAAAGATTTACCTAATTTGCATTTGTATTTCGGCCAACTGTTTTACAATCTGTCCCTAAATTCCCGAAATGTACCTAAGCTAGAGTTGTGCTCGTGACACTACATCCATCCTAAGTGTTAAATTTGTTAATCTCAGCTTATTGAGCAATAAACCAGATGTTCTTTTTGGTGAAAACATAAGTAGAGTCTATAAAATTTGCAGATGGAAAATATTCCAGAAATATTGGAATATTCTGGAGTTTTCCTTCAAAAATATGTTATTGATTATTTGGAATGTTCCTATGATATATGCTTGAGTTCTACGAATAAGTTTATTAACATATAAAATCATCTAGTCTCTACAGACTTAAAATATATTTTAAAATGTTAGGTTAAAATTATTTTGGAATTTAAACATAATAAAATTGGTTTCGATAGTTAATCAACACACGCATCTCTATTAAATGTTTGACAGTTAGTTTCGATAAGATTTGCAAAATTGTGCCCAATTTGTTTGAAGAAATTCTTGAAATTCTTAAAAGAGAGTACAAATCATTGGGATTCTAACGATTTTTTTTATCCAGTGGATAGTTTAGCACTTTGGTAATAAAATCATACACACCTTGGGATCGATTGTGCTCATCATTTACAGTATTGAATGAGGGAATATTTACACATTTTATGTTTCTCGGTATCAATTCAAATGGGAAGCCAATAGGTTGCTTAGGCGGTTCGATTGTATTACGTATATCTGTCACCGAAAGCGTAATAACTTTATCAAAGAATCCCACATCAATGGCAGCCTGTATAGCCTTGTGATTAACTAAAATGCAGCCAAGTAATTTATTCGTATTTCGTTCTTGAATATTAACATGATAGATATTATCGGATCGCAACATTATCAAAAGCATAATATCGCATAGACCACGTTGTCCAATTATTTGAACCACATGGGATACCAAATCATTGCACACGGGTTGCGTCATATCTGAGCAGAGTAGTCCAAAGTCATCGCTTTGCCATTCAAAATAATCGTTCTCATTCTCAGTCTCATTCCCATTCTGATCATAATCATCCACATCATCATCATTATCGCTTGCATCCAATTTATATTCAGTTTGTGTAATTTTATCACTTGAAATATCTTTTTTACTGCACTCAGGATTGCTGAAATTGAACCATTTTAGAATATTCCAGAAGGTACTCTGATTATTCGACTCAACCAAATTATGTAGCTTTTTCATATGATCTTCCTGGGTATTAAGCCTATGCAGTAATGTACTCATTTTACCTTGGATTTCACACATCCCTTGGCGTTCTCTTAAATTTGGATTACTTTCCGTACCGGAATTAAAAGATTGCCGACTGCAGGAGGGTAGATTAATTTTTTTGGTAGAGGGCGTTGCCTCTCGTCTCCAAAAATGCATTTTCTTAAAGATATTTGGATATGTTACTATCGATGCTTTATCATGTATTTTCTCATTCCCTGATGATTTGTATATTGAATGTTTTTCCTTTTTTGCGTGATTTCTTTCATTCGCTGCTTGTGGCACCTCCCCCATTGCTTTCGCTATCACGGATGATCTCTTAGGACTTTCAGTTCTTTCTGGATGATATGTTGATATCAATCCATCAATACAACCCGGCTCCTCCTTTGCATACCAATATCTTCCTTCGACTTTCCTTTTGTATTTAGTACAATTGTCATTGGTTTTTTTTATTTCATTATTATTCTCCTTCACCTCCACCTCCTCCTCCTGTGGTGGTTCATCCACTATAATTGGTCGTGGTGTGCTGCAAGGCGAATAACTGCCTTCTCTTTCCCTTTGTTCCCTCTTGGCCCTAACACAATCGTTGTAACTTCTCAATATTCCCTCTAACCATGTCTCCTCATACACTGGAGGCTGGCATTGCCTCTCCTGTCGTGGCTGGCATTTCCTCTCCTGACGTGGCTGGCACTTCCTCTCCTGTCGTGCCTGGCATTCCCTCTCCTGTGGTTGCTGCATGGGTTCATCCTCTATGTTTTGGCATGAATCGCAGTGATACCAATCATTTCTGTCAGCTAGTCTTCTCAATTTAATGCAAGAGTTGCAGGTCCTCTTCATTGGTGGCGAGGGGCATTCATATATTGCCGATGGCTCCTCCCTCTCCCCGCACTGTGTAGCCTCATCCTCTTGTGGCACAAAAAATGTACTCATAGTTTGCACAGATTTGTGTTCCACGAATACGGTCTGAGATGCTGAAATGGGTCTGTCGGGTTGTGAGAGGCACGCTGCAAAGCCACGTTCCAGCGATGCCTTTGGATCATTTTCATCGAAAACTATGCAGTAGGGTCGCCTTTTATAATTGCAGGGTGGTGGTGGACGTGATGGTGGTGGTGGTCTCGATGGTGGTATTGGCGTGCCACCTAGTTGCCTACATTTTAACCTTTCTTCTTGCCGTGGAGGAGAATTACAACTGCAACCTTCTTCCCTATCTTCCTGCGGGGGCGGAGGGTGACAGCTGCAACCTACTACCATATCTTCCTGTGGCGGAGGAGACTTGCAAGAGCAACCTACTACCCTGATTTCTTGTGGCGGTGTCTTGCAATTGCAACCTACTTCCACTTCTTCCGTATCCTCCTCGTCCTCCGGGCAAGTCACGAAGGCGACAGATGGTCGTACTACTCCGGCAGGTAGACGCGTTCGCAGATGGCTTAAATCGCCATCATCTGAAAATATGAAGAGAGGGAGGGGGAGGAGAGGGCAATAAAAAGTATATTAACTTTAGGTAATTTACCTGAGTGTACCCTGCGTGTGATATTGAGTATATAAAGCCTGGCCTACATTGCAAAAGATATTCAGTCTACAACTTGACAAGCAAAGAGAAAGATGGTAAGTCTTGGAAGAGTGTGTGTTCCGAAAGAACCCTTCTAATACTAATACTATTATTTTAATTTAATTCGCAGACTAACCGCCGCCAACGTTTAGAATATGCACTCAGCATTCTGCCCTATGATCACAACACACTGAAGTTGTCGGATTCACAGCTACAGGTGGAGAAGATCATTGCCAGACACTGTACCGATATCTCCTCGAACTGTGAATTAGATTTCAGCAATGAGAAGTTCCGACAGCAGTTGGCTGAAGGATTCGCTGAGCATACCATGCAACAGATTGAGGAAGAGGAGCAAGAGAACTTTCGTCCGAATCCACAGCAGAAGTTGAGCATATTGGAAACCCTAACAGCCGCTGCTAAAAAACTAATGGAATCCGAATACAATATAAAGAGTGAAACGTCGCCAGTGGAGCCGGTGGTGTGGCTGACAGATGAACAGAAAATGGATCGTATGGAAATGCAAGAGAATGGTATACATATCATGAACGGAACACGTCTGCATATACTTGGAACGTTGGGAGGGATTCAAGCGAAGGGCACTCGATATACTGACTGTAGAGATCGAGGCAGTACAGTCTATGGATCACAGCGGATCTCCCGCACATCAGTTTGAGCTATTCCGTGGCGGCACTGAGCAGCACAACTCTTCGACGCCCAAGACTAACGATGGTGAGGATGATAGTGAGGTTGATAAGGAAAATGATCCGGCTGGCATGGAAATGGTGGACGATGATGATGAGGATTATGTGCCCAATGCCAGTGAGACTAACAGCAATAGTAGGAAGCGTAAGCGTGACAAGAAATCGGTGGCTGTAACCTCAACACCGAAGCGCACTTGCCCCGACTTTGAATTCGATAATGATGCCAGCTCTCCCATGATCACTATCGGACCGAATGGCACACAGATCTCACGTGCCAGCCTGGAGGCCATCAATTGGTCTACCTCGGGACCGGCGATTACCCGTAAATTGCTCTGCGAGGTCTTCGATCGTAGGACCCTCGCCTTCCACACACTGTCGGGCAAACCATCGCCCGCTTTCCGAGATTGTGCTCGTCCCAGCAAGCAGCAGTTGGATCCTGTGAAGGTTGCCGATCTGGTCTATCTGATGACCAACAGTCTGCATATGACACCACGTGAGGTTCGCACTGCCATCACCACCAAATGCGCCGATGAGAATAAAATGCTGCGTTCTCGTACCTCGAATACGCGTCGTCCTCGCAAAAGCATCAAGTAGGAGCAGTCTAAAGGGATCTTTTCGCTTGACTTATCCCCTTCTTCCAGTGTATAATTACTTACCTTTAAGATCCAGTGTATAATTTTTGGGAATTTTGTAATCCCCACAAAAAAAAACCAACAATAAAAAAAATAAAGATACCTTTTGCATATGAAAATTACCCGAGTTTTCCATTTCATTGTTTGAGCTACATTGTTGGGGTTCTTGTATTTCAACTATTTCCAGTGGCTTGTCCAAACTGTCCATATCGAGTAAGTTGCGTGTTGAAGAGTTGATTATGTTTACAAAATGATTCCAAAATCTGTTTTTAAAATTTTTAAAAGTATTTGATTAGTATTTGATATTATTTGAACCATATTGACAGACCGCACAAAGTGAATCAATTCTTTATCGAGTCTTTGTTTGAATGCATACCAGCTTGAAATACCAAATTTGGCAACAGCTTTCTGTGTATGTTACGCAGATATTAATTATTATTTTAATTTTTTGGAAACCACGTAAAAAATATATTTAATTATTCTTCTCAATACTTGCTTATAGAATATTCTCTTCGAAGCACATATATTGATATTTTATTGCAAAATTCACAAAAGGAATTATAGTTGAGCAATCTGCAGTTATTTATTGTTTGAATAATGAATGCAAATTATTTGCAAATACTTTGAGACCATCTCCTGCTTTCCACAGTTTCACAGTTTATTTAGAATGCATTTTGTGGCAATGCAAACAAAATAAATCGTAGGCTAAAGTGTACATCTTGGGTATGGAAGAAGGGTCAAAGACCAAACGTTGCTGCTGTCCAAGAATTCGATTTTTTTTGGGGACGCACAATGCATTATTTATTTGCCCTATCAGGGAGTCAATATAACACGAGTCTACAACATATGGCATAGTTATTTTTCACCCAGCCAAACACACACACACACAAAATTGATGCGTACCCAAAGAAATACGAAGAAATATACATATATGTAGTATGTATAGTAAATAAATAAAATAATCCATTTTCAGTTGAGTCTGTGCTTGAAACATGTCACCCTGCTACGTTTTCGTTTCTCTACTTTTTACTCTATTTTATTGTAGATATGCAAATTACGGGTGTGTGTGTATTTTTGGGGCCTGATTTGAATATTCCGATTCACTACACACTCACACACCCATACATGCTTTATAAAACTTTATTTGCCCGAAAATGCTTCTGTTCTGCCTCTCTCCTGGCTCCCCTTGCTCCCCAGCTTGACTTGCTCTGTTAAATTGCAGAGAAAAATCATTTTTGGAAGCATTCAACTAGCCGCAACTAGCAAATAAATTGGCTTAGATGTTGCACAGTATAAAAAAATAAAAGATGGCAATAAATAACAAAATTCTTTGGCAATTCCATAGGGCATTTCATCAAAGTAAAATTTATATCAATCATACGCACAGTACTCAGCACACTCACACGAAAATTGAAACATTATATAAGCAGGGAATAGTAGGGGGTTGGGGGGTCTCTTCAGCAAAGAAAAACATAGAAAAAAATGTGAGGTAAACGAAACTACCCAAACGGCAAATTGACCCCCAACCCCCTGAAATGAAAGAGAAAGAGAGAAACCATCGGTATTCAATTTAAAGAACACTAAAGTTATTTTTAGCAAATAAAAAAAAAATAAAACAAATGTTAAAAGAGCGCGTAGCGACTAGTAGATATGCTGTAGAAATTGAAGGCGAATTTTAAGAAAATTTTTAAAGAGTATAAATTATATTTATCAGTATATAATATATATAATATAATATTAATTTATTAGGATATATATTATTATACACACGCTGCATAAAGTCTAGTACTTGTTCATTCCATTATTACAGGGTATTCTAATGTTTCTTGCCCATACCTTTTGATTGCTTTCATTTAATGTTGTAGAACGCTTGTAGAGAGCAGACAAAAAGCCATGTCAGGTATGACATGGCCCAGTAAATAAGAGAAAGAAAGAAAGGGAGAAGAGAAAAAGAGAGGGCCAAGAATTGATGCGGTTGAAAATTAAGTCATTATTCTTGGCAGAAGTCACGTTGTTGTCGTTGTTCTTGCCGCGTCAGCAACCTGGCCAGAGAGTATCACAGGGTCACACTTCACAGCTTGCAAACCGATTGCCCCATTGCCCCAACTACCCCTCTTCCTTTCTCCCCTCTACATCATCTTCATTTACCCTTTCGAGTTTTGGGAGTCAAAAGTGTCATCGGCAGTCGTGCGTCGCCAGCCGCAAGGCAGCAAGGCGGCAAGCAGGCCACAAGGCACGGATACTTTGGCAGCCAACGACGGCGACACTTGCACCCTGCGCTCCTCCTTCTCTCTCTCCCTCTCTCTGCCTCCCTCGCCCACCAATTGTAAACTGGCAATGACATTTACACTTCAGCTGCTGCTCTGCTTGAAAATTCACGTAGATGATGAATGAACACGCCGCAAGGCAGCGCCACGCTCGCTCTGCTCTGCTCTCCTCTCCACTCGCACTCACTCTCTCAACTCTTGTAGTCTCGCTTCGTTTCTCAACCTTTTCCACATTTATTTAGTCCATTAAGTTTTGCTATTGAAATACCTAAATCTTGTACACTCACACCCATTCACATTTCTATTCCCAAATCGCATTCCATTATCATTATGTGCACTATAGACAAACTTAAATGTTTTTTATTTTTTCAGGCAGCATTTAAAATGACGACGGGAGAGAATATTTTGAGAATTTTGCGAAACTGACGTTAGATGTGAGCCTGAAAAAAGCTGAGTAAGTTTTAAAATTAAACCTTTTGCTTATAATATGAAGCTTACATTTCTAGTCGGGGCTTTTATATACTTTTTTTAATTTTTGTATATAATTTTCGATATATTTTAATTGATTTTAATTGTGGAGCATACAGCTGAGCTTACAGTAATTGTACTCATATTTGGGTACATGAAACACCGGATTTCTTTTTTCAATATCATTTTCTTACCCGTTTTAAATATGAGAGGTGTAAAATTGATACTGTGCTATCTATAAGGTCAATTCTTTGCAAACACATGCTTTGAGTGTTTTGTTTTCAACTCAGCTCGATGTAAACCTAAGATTACAAAGCCTTTAGGATATTTTATTTTGATCTAGTTCACTGGGTAACTGCCTGTATTATGTTCTTTCCGGAAACTTTAATCCCGCTAATACATTTCACTTGCCTACGGTTTGATGCCATATTTGCTGAGCTAATTGTTTTGCATTTGTGCCAAATGCGATTTTAGTATCTATCTTAATTAGGCGTATAATACCCTGCACTGCGCTACGCTGCGCTGTTCTGTGCTCTTGTCGGCATAAGTCAATTAGGTGTGGCTTTATTTTTGGTGGGCGGTGTTTGGGGGGAGGGGTAGGTTCGGGGCTCATTGCAGCGCAAAATGAAAATTTTAATAATGCAAATGCGTTGCCAGCGGCTGCCTCAAACATTTGTTGCAGCTTGTTGCATGTGCCAGCAGCCTTTGTGCTCATCACAGAGAGAGAAAGGGATAGAAAGAGAGAGAGTGAGTGAGAGAAAGAATGGTAGTGGGCGTGGTAGGGAGGCAGTCTTCTATATTGGCTATGTGGCATGTGGCATCAACGTCATCCGACTAGGGGCTCAGTTGCTTTAGCTTCATCATCATCTGCATCCCCATTTCCAATACCATTTCCTGCCCCTGGCCCTGCCCCTGGCCCTGCCCCTTCTCCAGCATCAGCGTCATCAACATCACCAGCATCATCATCGGCTTGTCGTTTTCAGTTTTCAGTTATTTTAGCGTCCTTGCCGGGGACCGACAACAATGGGCAACCGCTCGACAACAATCACCGAGTTAATTGAATTGTGTTTACACTACGGCACAAGGCACAACCCCTGAAAGCACGCCCACATTCCACCTCCCCACACCTCTCAGTGACCCCTTAGTGTTATTTTGGGCCATTGCTGCTGCTGCTGCAATTGCAGCGACAAAGCCGATGCCAAAAACCAAAAAAAACCCACTTGACTTGAATTTTGGAAAAACAAAACAAGCAGAATTTTGTTTTTCTCATGCTATTCACATGCTAAATTAATTACACTAGCCTACAGCGAGCTTAGAACTCGCTCTATTTAAGGCATTTAGAAATAATAAATAAGGGAATGCATTAGAGTGTGGTTCCTTGACATAACTTTCCTAAAAATGATTCGATCTAGTATATCATTTTGTGCGTGGTTTGGCCTCTAGATTACCTTATAATCTTAAAATAATTGCCTTTACAATTTGTAATTGTGGATGATCTAAGCTTTTACCCTTCAAAGACCCTGGGCAGTTATCCGAACTTTCAAATTTCGTATCTTTAACAAAAAAAATCCCATATTCGAGTGGGATGACATTTTATTTGAGATTTTATCTCTAGATTGATTTTACATGAAAATATTGTGAATCTAGAACTTCCAAAATTTTTGGACTGTAAGTCTTTCTTTCCCCAAAAAGGTACAAAATTGCGAACCATACTTCAAGGATAGCTTTTTCCTGGCTGCTGCTGACCAGTGTGATTAGCCCGACGCCGCAATTCAATGCATTTCGGACGAGGCTTCGTTGTGTTTTGGTTTGGTTTGTTTTTCGGGGAAGGGACCAGTTGTCAAAAGTTTTGGCCACTGCATTGGGGAATAAACAAAAATAAAATAAAAAACAAAAATTGAAAACTCATTTTACACATTTACGTTGGAAATGCTCATTAAAAGTTTTCGCATAAAAGTTGCTCGCATGCTGCCAGTCGTAGCCGAGTCGTAGCCAGTTGCCATTTTCCATGAAAATTCACTCGAACGAAAGCTTTGTATAAAGTAGAAAGTTTCTGTCAATAGATTGCAGCTGCTTTTTCGCCTTGTTGGTGGGAGAGAAGGTTTATTGTAATAACAATTAGCGTAATTAGCGAGTGGGTTACTCTACCTGGCCACAAAACTGATCTAATCTAATCAACTGACGCGCTTCTCTCTCTCTCTCTCTTGCTGTGATTACCGCTTAATCTCTCTGGGGAATTAACTAGACTGGGAGAGGGAGAGAAGAGAATTGTCTTTTTGTTGTTATTTTCAATTACAAAGTTTCATTATGTTTATGAGCCCAAAATGCGATCGCATTTCTATAATGCTAATGCGACAAATGGCTGCAGGACAGTTCCCTCCCGAGGCCAGTGTTACCCTTTCTCCTCTCTTCTGCCGCCGCCATTTTCTACGCCATTTTGTAAAGTAATTTTGAGCGCGTGCGAATTGTGAAAGTTTCTTAAGGCGCGACGCGACGGACCGATAAAAAGTTTCGATTATAATGGCAAAATGTGTTTGAGGCTGCGAGAGCGAGAGAGAGGGCGACAGAGAGAAAGAGAGAGAGAGAGAAAGGAAGGCGTGTGTTTTGATATTATGTTTTTGCTTTGCTTTGGTCTCGGACAGGAAATGAGAAATGTTTGCGCGTGTGAGCATAAATCAGATGCTGACAGCGAACACGCGCCTTCTCTCTCTCTTTCGCTCTCTCCGCTCTCTCTTTCTCTTTCTTTGCGATATGTGAGATACTGACCACTTAAGCAGTCGTATTGCAGAAGCTTAAAAGATTTTACTTGCTAATTTCATCAGGATCGATTCCATTTTGAAATATTCTTATAATTGGTTTTTTTTTTTTGTATAAATATATCATAATTTATTTATTTTTTAAATATCTGTGTTAATATTTTAAATTAAAATACTGCATTTTATTATAAAATACCCAAATATGTTTAGAATTATATTGTGCTAAAATATCTTTTAAAAAATCTTTCCTAAAGTTCATTTAGTCTGCTCACACCATGACATTCTTCTCTGTTAAGTTAACATGCCATAGCTCACTCATTTACAGCATCCGCTGTTAAGCGACAAATAAAATCACTCATACGCCACATGTGCGCAGAGCACAACAAACAACAGCTGTTCGCAACAGCAGCAGCAGCTGTTCGCAGCTCACTTAACAGCCGCGCTGTTAACTAACAGCACTCACGCTGCAGCACAACAACAGTTCAACTGTTAAACATAACAGCGTAACAGAGCACGCAGCTCTCTCAAGCCTTTTGCGGTCTGCGTAATTTAGACACGCGTATTAACTAAAATATGTTGCCTTTCAACGCTCGCTAAATACTCCATAAAGCGCAGCTTGCACCCCCACTACTTCTCGCTTTATTTTTAGCCGCAAAACGGCTGACAGCTGGAAATGAAACCCATTAATGACACTGCGATACTCGAATGAGCGAGCTGCGAGCTGCGAATTGCGAACTGTTCTGCTGTGATGATGATACTCGGCATAATGACAAAACTTTCACACGTGCAGCGTGAGACAAACGCACACACACACTCTAACACACACACACACATTCAGACACACACTTGAAGTTCTTGCGGGGCAATCATTTTAATTTTTATGAGCTGCTGAAGGGGCTGCCGCAGAAGAAGAGCAAATGCCAAAACAACGTAGGGCGCATAGAGGGAGAGGGAAAGGGAGAGAACTAAAACTACAGTCTCACTCTATTAAATACCCTGTAATATTAGACAGACTGCAAGAGGGAGTAATGAAGTGCCGGGTAGAGAAAGAAAGTGTGTACGAACTTGTAATGTTTTTAATTATTAAAAAATCTTTCTGATCTTTGAAAAAATATTTTAAGTCTAATCAAAGGAAGTATTTTTAAAATTCTAGAAAATCAGAGACAAGCAAAAATATCTAAGTTTGCTCTATATGCAACTTATCCCTTATATTTGCAGGGTATTTATTTGTCTAGCATACTGCACTTTTATAATTTTGCTTCGCATTGTGTGTGCGTAAATAACACTTTGGTCTTATTTCTAATGCCAAACTGACAGGTTTATGTGTGTGAAAGTGTGTCTGTGTGTGTGTGCGTGTGTGCATGTGTATGAGTGTGAGTTGTGTGTGTGTGCGTTCAATAGCTTTTGCCATGATTATGCGAAAAATTAAGCATACGCCATGGTAAACGGCCGTGCACGCGCATTTGAAGTGTTGAGCCTAGGGAAAGAGTGAGAGTAAGAGTGAGAGAGAGTAAGAGTAAGAGTGAGAGAAAGTGTGAGGGAGTGAGAATCGAAAATTATGCTACGGTTGAGTGCAATTTCTGACAGGCAAATGGAGCGCGCCCGCGTCGGCTTTATCAATGTTATTTATGTGCCATGCATTATTAACGCATTTAATTTGTCTAAAAAGCACAATATTTAAACACACACCCCACACACACACACACTCATACACTCACTTGGGAGCTTGGGTTTTATTGCGCTCATGCGACAACGTGTCGTATGAGTTATGAATACAACAACAACATGCTCAATAAAAAAACGAGAGAGATAGAGAGAGAGAGAGGGAGAAGCAATTTTTATGCATTGACATAAATGAAAATCAATAAAATAACTCAAGTTTAACATCACAACATGATACATGCATAAATTTTGAATAAATAAAATGACATCGGAAATGCCCGGAAAAGGCCCACGAAAGCAGCAGCAGCATCGGCAGCCGAAAAAAAGGAGTCAGAGTTCCGGAAATGGCATTTAAATATTTTCCGTACCCTGTGTCAAATGTAGCGCAAAATGGGCGCAACAATCGGAGCGAGAGAAAGAGAGAGGGGGAGGGAGAGAGAGAAGTGTTTGTAATCAATAAGGAAACCTCGACATGTTTTCCCTCAAAAGCAAAACGAAAAACTTGCCCCACAACTTGCCTAGAACTCTGCCTCCTTCTCCTCCTTTTGCTCCTACTTCTCCCTGACTACTCTCGCTGAACTCTCGGTTCATTGATATGTAAAACGATTTGACATTTCATTTATCAATGAAATTAAATGCAAATGGGGCTGTTAACGAGCCTATTAAAACGGCAGCTTTTCACGCCTCGACACAAAGTTTAATTGCACGGCAAATGTGTGAATCAAATTATAGGGGAATTACTAAGAATAGATAAACGAAAGATTGTTATATAAGATGTAGAAGTTGCCGTGATGTTTCTGCTAATTTGGTTCTCTAGAAATAACAAGTTCTTATGAAGATAAACGAGTGATATTACTGTTTATTTTCTTAGGAAACTTAACCGGAAATCATCTCATCATCAAAAGTATTATAAATATATTTGAAGTGTCAAAGAGTTCTCTACGAGCACTGCAAATATTTTCAGCTCAAGCTGCGATTTTAAAGTATAAAATAAATCGAAATCGAATATTAAGTATTTCTTATTGTTGTATACAATAATTATTAGAATCTCATTGAGCTCTACAAATTTTATTGCAATCAGTTAGGAAAGTATGCAATATTAATCACTTAAAATTATCAATAGAGTATACAATAGTTGTGCAATTGTTGTGAAGAAAAGAGATCAAACATCATTCTCAACTATGTTATCAATTCAATTTGAAACACATTCATAGTTCAAAGATTCTCGAACTCTCTTTGAACTGCAATAAAAATCAAATGAACTCTTGGCTTGGCTTCAGCTGCAATTCATTTTCCAAGTTGATCAACTTTTTATACAGCTCTCCCTCTCTCCCTTCCTCTCTCCTCTTCCTGTCTCTTTCTCCTGTCTTCAAAGACACTCGCTAAGGTGACAGAAAGTTTTGCATTTAATGTCGTTGTCGTTCGTTGAAGAACTTGCTCTGTGTTTGCACTCATGTCAATTTGGTTTGGCAATAAATTGGCCAAAGTGCTCATAAAACCCCAAGAAGGAGAAGAAGAAGAAGTTGAGCAATGGCTACTTTATAGCATAGGTAGGCAAAAGTCGACTATATATTTTGCAATGATACAAATGGAAATCACCGCAGCAGGCAGAAAGCAGCATCTGCAGTTTTAGCTACTTTTACTTGTACTTTTCCTCGTTGCTTTTCTCTTTTTCCCCCTTCTTCGCTCTTGATTTATGTGATTTTTATTTGGCTGTGAACTTTATATTTTTTTTTTGGCTAGCAAGCCAACTCCGTTAGTTATGGGCCAAAGTCAAGAGTGCAGAGTGCAGAGTTTGCAGCGTTTTGTTGTGGCAAATGAGGCATGCAGCAGCTGCACTCTCTCACCTGAGTTCTACCCGACACACTCTATCAATTTCAGCTGAAAACCTCAAGCCTTCAGCCTCGAGCCTCGAGCTTGACTTTTATGGCTCTTGCGCTTCATTAGCTATTAATTTTTTTGGTTTTTTTTTTGGAATAGAAGAGGGGCTAGTAAGGAGGGCGTGGTCTGCATGCACTGCCAGCAGACATTAAATCTTGTCACTTCTAATATGCTTGAATAAAGAGTGAGAGAAAGAGAGAGAGGAAGAGGAAAGGATGGAAGACTGAAAGTATGCACTTATAAATCGAATAAAAACAATACAGTAAAAGGAAGAAGTAAAACAGGCAAAGAAAAACTTAAAACTAAACGAGTTCAGCGTGTGAGCTACTCTAATTTCCAAGCTGTATACCCTGTAAATGGGATAAAGTATAACAAATTGAATATGCTGCTAAAAAGTTGCTCTTCAACTCACTTTGGGCTACATTTTGCCCATAATATTTCAAGGACCTATCAAATATGAAGAATAACAAGAAAAAAGTGGGGAAAAAATGGGCGAAAAAAGGGAAAAACTTGTTTGAAAAACTACACAAAAAGCAACTTATTTATTTTTGCCATAGTAAAGTGCCAAATAATCTATTAGGTTTTTGAGTAAAATATACAGCGACAGGAACTGAAGCAAATAGCAGACAAGACGAGGAAAACAACAAGGAAAACATCGAGGAAAACAACAATTTCGATAGTGACAACAAAATGGAATAAACTCATGGTATCTTGAGATGAGAAGAAAACTGCAAAACATGCCACACGCCACACACACACAATCGAAAGAGGAAAGGAATCAGAGCGCAGCTAGTGAGAAAAAGACGAAAATTGTTTGCCTTGTACAACACGTCGTATACGCGATGTGAGGCGACAGAGAGAGACAGAAAGAGACAGAGCGGGAGTTGGCTAAGGCATTTGGCAACGGCAGCTTAGACAGCAGCAGCAAAAAAGCGAAGTGGTAGATGAGACAAACAACAACTAGAAAATTAGTTGGAGAAAGAAGAGATGCTGCTGCAAGAAGGAGAAGAAAGAAAAGGAAAAAAGCTGAGGTAGTAGTGAAACGAAATGGGCAACAAAATGCAGAGGAGAGAAGGAGAAGGAGAAGGCAGGCAGACAGAGAGACAGCTGCTGAGGTGAACAGATGTAAAAGTTGATATGTGTGTGTAGTGTGTGTCTTGTCGATAGCATCTATTGAGACAGCTCACACACATACACACACACACGCAAACACAGTGGCAAAGCGCAGCTGTTTACACAAATATTGTCAACGTGCTGGCCTTGAAATTGATAAGAGAACAACGCAAAATAAATAAAAAAAAAAACCAAAGAGTTTTCTAGCTAGAGAAATAGTGAGAGAGAGAGAGAGAGAGAGACTAGACCCAGACTAGTGGGTTGAACTAAGACCTAAAGGCTGGCAGACTCTGAAGAACTGGGGAATGGCTGCAGACTTAACGACCGCGACAGACTTCGAGGCTTGAGAACTTGAGAAATGAGTTGACCTCAGGGAGAGCATGGATTGAGAGAGGCCACAGAACTAGAGAGATTAGTATAGGGTCAGTGTGTGAGAAATTGACAAATTTATAGAGTATCAGCAGCTGTGTACTTAACGAAGCGATACAAAGTCTGACACACAAACTTGACGAAGAAAAAGGGGATTGACTTATAGAAAGCATTAGAGAGAGATATGGACTAGAAAGAGGCGAGTTTAAAATGAAGGAGACTTGAAAAATGTGTAAATAAAACTATTTAATTTATGTGTCTGAAGTATTTAAAAAATATAGCTAGCTAGGGTATTTTAACTTGCAGAGTCATAATTTATAGAGTTTCCAGAGCTGAGCATAAAGAAGACTAATTAAATGAAAAATTTGAAATTATCTATGGAATGAATAGCTGAGTTGTCTTATGCAATGATATCGACATGGACTATCGATAATATCGATACCTTGCAGTGCATTTGCAGACAAAATGAAGCAATTTATGAGATTTATACTAAAATACCTTAAGAATTTCTCAGTATAAACCCATAATTACTGTCGACTAACTAAATAACTAATTAAAGCGCCGCTAGTCGCCTCTGCGAGTTCGCTCGCTTGAATTCGCCGTGAAATGCAGCGTACCAGGGTTGCCGCTTAATGCAAATGTCTAATGAATATTTATGAGGCGTGCGTTGTGGCGTCGTGGCATGTGGCATGCGTAAAATGTAATGCATGTTCGAGTACTCGTGAATAACTCATTGGGTACACTCGTTTTGTGGAACTGAAACTGGAACTGAACTTTGCCATTGAGTGGCATAACATGCAGGTTAATAATTTAAACTGACGAGGAGAGGGAAGGGTTATAGAGGCAGGGAGAGACTGAGAGGGAGGGAGGGTGCCTTGGGCTTAGCCTGAGCCTGTTGCCGTCGCCGTTGCCTTCGCTGCTTGCTACTTAGTTTAGCATAAAATTTTAATTTTAATTGCCAACATGTGCGTGGCAGCCTGACAGGGTACCCCTGCCAGCCCCCTCCCGCCCCCCTGCTCTGCCCATTAATTACGCTTTTAATTAAACTTTTTGCCATATAATGCGAGTGCGTAAAGTTGATTAACTCGACAGAGAGCGACGTGCTGCGAGCTGCGAGCTGAGCCCCCAAAGCGCCAGCCCCAAGTTGGTGTCAATGTTTAATGCACGAGGCGAATCAGGATGCCAGAGTGAACTTTAACCCCCCCCTCTTTTGTCCATTAACAGCGTGGAACTGCTTCAAACTGAAATTTATAAATTATTTAATCCGCTCACACTGCGTATACACAATCGACACACACAGACACACGCACAGACATTGCACTTGCTGCCCGCTGCAGGCTTTACGCCTCAATCAGCTGCAAAGCGGCGCCATTTGCATTTGGCTGAGCTCGCGCGAAAGCTTCTTTGGCGCGTATTAAGCGGTTTGACAGCGCAGCTTGCAGCAGAAGCCTGGACAGCGATTTAATTTTGAGGCTTGTAGCTGTCGCTGGATTAAAGAGAGAAGCGAGACGGGAGAGAGGTCTGGTAAAGTGGAAAATTAAGGAGAAATTTAGTAAAACTTCGATATAAGTGAATATATTACTTGGATGAGCTTTGAAAGTCGCACTTTGCAGCGTGGAAATAAATATATATGATCAATTATAACAGGATAATACAAGAGTTTCTTTGGCACTTAATCAATTTCAAATTTAGAAACTTTAAACGATAATCAACAGTGATAATGGCTTAGAAAATCATAAGAAATCTCTATGAAATTGCTTTATCGATACATTTGCAATGTTCACTATCGATAGACAATACTATCGCAAGCTTGCTTGCTCTATAAAATCGGCTTAAAAGCTTCACTTATGGCTTCAGATTGAACTGACTGCGGCACTTTGGCCGTGTTGACGTTTTGACAGCTTATTAAAACGTCAACGAGTTGTGGCTGCCAATGGAAGTGTGACTCAATGAGAGAAAGAGAGAGAGAGACAAAAGGAGTGAGGGAGTCAGACAAAAAAGACAGAGACAGAGAGAGAGAGAGAGGGCAAGCACAGGGCTGCAGTTAATCAACAAGCAGCCAGGCATAATTTATGCAACTTAATCAGCGCGCAGAGAAAGGGAGAGAAATGGAGCTAGGCTGTGAGAGGGAGAACGAGAGATGTGGTAGGATAATGGGAAAAAGAGCAGGAGAGAGAAAGAGTGCAAAAGAGAGGCAGAGAACGTGTGAGCGAAGCTGATAGCGAGTGCAACGAATGTGTATGTGAGTTGCTTGCATGCAAAATTATCACGCATACGCCGCGTACGTCATGCATCATGTTGCTGCACGCATCTGCATAATTTCTTTAACATTACGTTTTTCTGTTGTTGTTTTCCCATTTTTCCACCCAAAAGCAGGAGGAGGAGTAGGAGCAGCACAAAATGAATTTAAAATGCAGCAACACATTGTGATTCTGAATTTTTAATGCTCTGCGTTGTTTAATACAAAAGCGCAGAGAATTTTAACAATGTTTGTTTGTGTTTAAAAGTCGCTAATTAAATATAAATAATTTTATACGAGAGGTAAAGCCATTTACTAGACAAATTTTCACAAAAAATTTCCAAATCGATTGACTTTGCTAAAATTAAATTTGTTCAAGCTTTTGCTATAATTAAAATACAATTTATATACAACATTAATGCATATTTGCAATGAAATAATGAAAAGCATTAAAGAGAAAGGCTGATTGGCTTATGTTGTATAATTGAAAACATAAACTGCATGATTTAGATGCAAATATATGTATACCAAATGAGTTAACTGCTGAAAGAGTGAAATATATAGTATATGCGGAAATTAAATTATTTTATTTTTAGCAGGCCATTTGCATTCGCTACTCTGTAAATCGTATTAAATATTAATATGAATTCTTAAACTATTTTGAGTATTTTCTTAGCCAGTTTCCAGCTGTTATTTTAAACTTTAAGCCGGCTCTAGCTGCACTTTTGTAGAGTAACCAAAATCGGCTTTTCGGTCTCGCTCATTTCGTATTCCGTTTGAGGTTCTTGCGGTGCTTTCAAGTGCATCAGTGTGCTGTATGTAAATGTCGTGTAGCTTGCAGCGAATTGCGGTACAGTGGGCACACGCTGCTTGATTCATTTTTCAATTTGCACAGCGAGAGAGACAGAGAGAGAGACAGCTGTACAGAGAGAGAGTTGGAAAAACTCGTGGCTTGTGTGGCCTGCGATTTTCTCTAATTAAGCATGCAGCAAGTTGTGACAGCTTTATAAAATCTATCAATTAGTGTGCAGAAGTTTCAGCCTGATTAAGCCAAATAAATTGCACTTAATGCGTTTTGATTAAAAAATACAAGAGTGCAGAGACTGGCACGGGGTAGAGAGCGAGAGGGAGGGAGAGAGGTAAAACAAGTTGAGAACACGCGATGATGTTTCCGGCAAATGTTTTGCAGAAAATTTTCAAACGTTTTCCACTTGATGGCGATGGAATTTGCGTTGCATGCAACATTCAAATGCGACATAAAAATGCAGAAAGTTTTGCGGCACGAGGGGGGCGGAAGTGGGTTAAAGCTTAACAGCAAAGGCAAAGCGGAAACGGAAGCTTAGCCTGCGTTTGACTAGCTGCCCCTGTTTCCTCCTGCTCTTCCTCTTTTCACATTTTATCTGCCGCTGCAAACATTTGACGACGCTTTCCGCGGCAAACTTTGTGCGGCTTTTCACGCGCTCCTCGCTTACTTCTCTTCCCTTTTCGCTGCTCTCTCTTGCTTTCGCCTGCTCTCTCCTGCTCTCTCCTGCTCTCTCCTGCTCTCACCTCACTCCCTGCCTTTTTTCTAGCCACAGTTTTTTGCCTCGTCAGTTTTTTATTTGCCGCTGCTGTTGTGCAAATGTTTGCATAGTTCTTCAACTTGAACTGGACTGCAGCGTTTAAATATTTCATGCCACCAGTTTCTGTTGACTGTGCGCTTAATTGGCCCCCCCTGCCCCGTACCGCCCCCTTGCAACATGCAACATGCAGTGCGAGGCAAATTAATCATAAAATTGTTGCAAATGACACGACAAATTAACAGCAGCTGTCGCAGCGAAGTGTCGATAAAAAATAAACTCGTTTTAAAGGACCCTCTTTCGCCGGATCTAGACCGCCCCCTACTGCCCCGCCCCTGGTCCTTCTTCTTCTTCTTGTTGCTCGTCTAGTTAACATATTGCGTAGTTTCCCTCTCTCTTTCTACTCGCCTCGCTGATTTTCATGGCTTCTTGTGTTATCCTTTTTTTATACCCATTACAAAGTAAGTTAGCAGGGTATTATAGCTGTTGCAGGCATCTACAATCCTCTATGTGTGTATCTATATGATCTTGAGTTGCCTTAGTAAAAATCAAATTTCAAGCATGATATCAAATTAAATATTTATTTTGAGTATATATAACAATTATGAACTTCCAAATGATTTCTGCGAATTTTATGGCAATTTGAAAAGAAACAAGGAAGTTATGAAAGAAATATGTGGAATATGATGAATATATGAAAGTATAAAATATATAAAATACTTAGAATACAAGATAGTGGTTATACCGGGTATGTAATAGTCGATCACACTCGTCTCTAGCTACATATGCCAGAAGGAGAAGGTTTTTCCTCTTTTTTTTTGTTTTATGTGCGAACCGCTATCAAATGCAGAGTGAAATCTTCCCAAAATGCCACACGGATTTAGCTGCAGAGGGGGTGGGGAGAATCAGGGGGAGTAGAGGAATAGGTCATAAAAAATGGTATGATATCTGGCCCTGCAGATGTGCATAAGTGAGGATGGATAGTGTAAGCCATATACCATATGTATATGGTATATAGTGTCACTGGTGCTATATGAATGCGTACTAAAAGATACGACAACATAGTGTGGAGTTGACAGCAGGAAGAGGGAGAAGGGAGGGTATGTGTGTGTGTGTGTAGGGAGAGTGTGTGTGTGTGGTGTGAAGCGAGTTACATGCGCTGCTTGACATTTGTCTTATGATATATCGAAGTCAACAGCAGGCGACACATAGAAGGCATGGGCTAGACATAGGGGTGGAGGGTAGTCATAGGGGTTATTGGGGAGGTCGGCATAAGGACAATGTTCTACTGTCCGCAGCTGCCACTGCAGTAAAACACTTGCAATTTGTAGCATGTTGCCACCAGTCAAGAGGTTAGGCAAGCAAACAGTGTTGCAGAACGAGTAAAATTTTGGAATAGCAAAAAAAACACAAGGAGACTTTTTATTCGAAACTTGTCTTTAAAATTGACTAGCAATAAATGGCTTGATATAAAGAAAAGTTAGGAGTGTGCGTTATAAATCTCTAGTTTATTTTTGAAATCTAATTTGAAGAGAAAGAAAATATAACATATAATATAATATATATATATAATATATCTATGTGTATATTATCAACTTTAAGAATTTTAACAGACTATAGATTTATTTTTTTAAATTACATCGATTCCCTATCTATAAATATATATACAGAGCCTATTATACCCCATATGCTTTGCCTGCGTGGTATATAACAATCAATGCGCTGCGTATTAAGTTAGATTTAGCCGTTTAATAGATTCTGCTAGTAAATATTTGTGGCAAAGTGCTGAAAATACCCCGCCCTAGGCTAGTTCTCCTTTTCCCTGCCCCTGCCTCTGCCCCTGTCCCTGCCCCACTGTAAAAGTAACCGCTGTTATTCGTCTTAAAGCTTTGGCACGTTCTTGCGGCTGCTTCAAATCCAAACACACACACAGGAGTGTGTATGTCTGTGGGTGTGTGTATCAATGTGTGTGTGTGTCTCTGTGTGTGTGTGAGTTGTATTTAAATGATTTCATTAGATGCGCGCGTGCCCGGCCATCCCTGGAGTAATGCGTAGGCAGTAACTCGAGTTGGGTCTGCAAAATGCTGAGGGGAAGAGAAGCTGGAAAAGGGAGCAGGCAGGGAAGGGAGCCGGAGTTGGCTATGTGGATCTTTGTGGGCCATGTAACGCATTACCTTAACTCATTTATCACCAAATTTAACAGCCAGCAGCGGCAGCAGCAGCGGCAGCGGGTTGAGCTGAACTTGACGCCATTTTTGTTGTACCCCAGTTGGCTTTTTGGCTTCCCTCCTTCTCTTCTACGTCATCCCCTCCTGCCCACGCTAGGCAAATCGTTTTGTGTGACTTTCATACGTAAATAGAAGATGCCTCTGTTACTGACCAGCTTCATGCTGCTCCTCCTACTCCTCCTGTTCCTCCTTCAGGTTGCTGCTGCGCCAGCAAAATTTGTTAATTTCATTTTGCCAGTTTGCACAGGGAAAACCCCTTTGTTTGCACTAGCTGCAGCCCTCTCCCTCTCTCTCTCTTTCTCTCTCTAGCATTTTTATGCCAACTTTTCTCTCTCTTTGTTTTGCACCAATTTCGTTTGTAATTTTGTTTGTCCTTTAATTGCGGCTCATTATGCCTGCGCTCTGATTATGCCATGCCCCAAGTGGCTCAATTAATGTGCAACTAAGCGCGGGAAGGGGTGGAGGGAGGGAGAGAGGGAGTGGGTAAGAACATGTAGGTAAGGCGTGTGCGTGTTTAGTGCCCACAACTTAATCGTTATAGTATGCCAACTGCCTCCCTTTTGGGAAGAGCAGCTTACCCAACCACACGATGCTGGAATTCATTTTCTTTTATTTATTTAAAACATTACCAAGAAAATGAAACTTCAGCTATTTGCTTTCCCCTATCTTTCTCTCTCTCTCTCTCTCTATTCTCTCCCTCTCTAACTGCCTCTGTCTTTTTTGGTTTTGTTTGCTCTGCAACCTTTTTCTGACCCGTTCGTGTCCTTTTTTCGATGAAATTGCTTGGCATAATAATAATTGAAAATATGTTCGATGAAAGTGTTTGCCAATATGTGGGGAATTCTCTTAAAGAAAGAGAGAGGGAGTAAAATGGCCAACTCAATTATCAAGGATAGGAAAGTGGAGGAAAAAAGGGAGGAAGTAGACCAACAAATGCCTAAAAGAGCAAATAGAGTGAGGCAGAAAATAAAAGACGAGTCTGTAGGGGAAGGAAAGCATTGAGAAGGTGCTGTGGTATGTGGGAACAACTTTAATCAAGTTGCCTGTATAGAGAGAGAGAGAGAGATATGGAGGTATAGATAGAGAGATAGAGGGAAGGAAAGAAATGATCTGATCATTCTGCAAACCTGTATTACTTCGAAAGATATCTCTGGCATCTTTTGTTCTTCAAGATATATATATCCCGACTACGCCCACAGCAATTTCCCCAGCTGATTAACTTGTACTGCCAATTAAAAATGATTGTCTAATTTGCGTGTAAAACAGACACTTCTCACTTCTCTCCCTCTCTTTCTCTTTCTCTCTCTCTCCCACTCTCTGCCCTGGCAAAGCGCAGTAAAATTCTGCCGATTCGAGTGTCATTAACCTTAAGCGACGATAACGATAACGAGTTCGTCTCCGGCCAAGGGAAATATGCAACAAGCATAAAATATTCAAAATATGCCAACGCCTGACATTGACGAGGCCCAAGCTAGACATGGGGCAAGAACTGAGGGAGGAGGGGGGGGTCTGACTTGGTTATTGGGCAGGCAGACTGGCTGGCTGGCAGGCTCTGGTAGGCTGGACAAATGAACGAGCTCTGGTTAAATAAAGGCAAGACGCCAATAAACTTATTTGTTGGGGCCGCACAAATTGCTGGCAAATATGCGTAAAACATAAATAAGGCTGGCTTCAAGTAGGGGTAGTGATGGGGGCGTGGCAATGGAACAATAAAAACTGTTGTGCGTAATAAGATCGTCTATATATTGTGCTCAATATGAACTCTCTCTGCCAGACGGGGCGTATGTGTAATATGCAAAAGAAAAGAAAACCAGGCAGGGTATTTCATTTGTGTAATCAAGTTGCTACGATGATTAGTGTGTGAGTAGGAGAGAGAAGGAAGAAAAGAGACAGAGAGAGAGAGAGGGAGAAAGAAGTTTTCCACCTTTCGAACTGATTTCTCGAATTTTTTTAAATGACTTTCTAAAACTTTTCGCAGCCATCAAAGAGGATTAAAGAGAGGGCAGCACATTGTCTCTCCCTTCCTCCCCCCTCCACCCAGTGTCCCTCTTGGAGGCTTAATATGTCAGCTGGAAAAATTATGGAAAAAATTGTGAGCAAGTGGGAAGGAGGGGAAAACGTCAAGCAAAGCTTTTTTCCGCCTTTATGTCAATAATGATTAACGCTTTTAATTGCGTGCACTGAGAGGGGGAGAGAGACAGAGGGAGACAGCTTAGTGAGAGTGGCAGCAAGAGGGCGAGCGGTAGAGGGGCAGAGGGGCAGAGAGACAACCACTCGACACTCTGAGCTGCTCATTAGCGTCAATTCTCCAGCATTGCGTATGCGCTGACATTTTAGTGGCATGATTAGCTCATGCCACGCCTTCTGTAGACGCCCACCTGCTTCTCTCCCCTCCCAACTCACCTGTCCTTTTGCGAAATTAGCATGTGATTTAGCTGCCATTCAGGCAATTCGAAATGTCAGTTTAGTCGCTGTTACCCAAGTGGCCACGCCCCCTACCCGCATCCCCTTCCCATGACAAAAAGTGTCATGTTGACTTTTCTGCCAGCTACCGCTGCTTCCTCTGCTTCTCCTTCTTTTCCTCTCTTTCTATGCTGCCTCGCACTGACATTTGGTATTTCACCTGTACCAGCTGGGCACACACTCTTCCTCTTTCCCTGCCTCCCGTTTTATTCCTCCCCTCTTTGGCTGCGTGTCAGCGTCATGAATGCGCTTTTCTTCCTGCCCTGCGCTGTTCCCCCTACTACGCTTGGTTTTAATCCCGCCACGTCGAGTGCGACAGCCTCACTAGCAGTCTCAGTGGCTCTCTCTCTTTCTCCCATTCTCCCTCTCATTCTGTTCTCATGCCACTCTCATTTGGCTCGTCCCTGACTTGTTTCATTATGCGGCTGCTTCCTCATGGGCCAAGCGAAGGAACACGCGACACTTTATGCATTTTACAGGCGCTGTTTTTGCATATACCCTCTAAAGTGTGGGGTGTTTGCGACTGAAAAGAACGAATTGTTATTTTCGCCTTATTATGCAAATTATTTTGATTTCTCTGCAATTTGAAGATGTTAGGCCCAACAAAAGGCGTTTTAAAGTGTATTAAAAGCTCTATAAAGTATTTAAAAGCACAGTTAATTTTAAAAGATATATGATATTTAAAGACAACAGTTCTATAAACTGTGGTAATAAATCTTGAATATTATATATAGCATATTAAAAATATAATATAAAGAGTTGTTGTGCTGCTACTCAAATTAAAGCGCATTAAATTGTTTGTCATTTTCAGTTTTTTAGCTTATGTTTTCCACAAGCTTTACGTGTTTTTATTTGCTTTTTACCTTTCCCTTTCCACCTGAACTCAGCTGTCATTTCACCCAACTGTCTGTCTGTCTTTCTGTCCTTCTCTGCCGGCGTCTGTCGTAGGCTGCCTAATTTCATTTGCTTTTCCATCGCGTCGTCGTCCTCATCGTGTAATTTATTTCGCCGCTAATTTGTATAAATTCTTTTCTTGGTCGCATTAAAGCAACGACGACGGCGACGACGACGAGACCTCACAGCACAAAATGGCGGACATGCGACTGTCAGCAGGCATAGCAACCTTCCCCCTCCCCCATCCCACCATACAACACGTTTATTGCCCTTGTGCTGCCTGCTGCTGCTTTTGTTGTTGTTTTTGTTTTTGTTGTCGGATTTCTATGCACCTTGTGCTTATAATTAAGTGTCTGGACTAGGTTCTACCTCCTTCCCTTTACATTCTCTGAGCTCTTTTAGTGTGCGAATTTATGACTGTTTTATGGGTGCATAAGTTTCATTAGTCGGCAATAAATCAAAGTTGGCCACATTCAGAAGAGAGAGAGAGAGAGAGCGTGTGTGTGCTTGGTTTATGTGTCTGACTCTGCCTTGCATATTCATTGGGTTTATTAGCTTGTCTACAGCAACAATAAAAAGGCAGAAAGCCATGAATTACCTTGAGAGTAATTAATTTAGTATTAATTGGTTTAGCAAGTCAAGGCTAACAGAATTGAAAAGCTTTATCTGTTTCAAACATTGCGCCATGTAAGCGAACTTAATCGATAAATTGCTGTCGATAGGTTAGCCAAGACAACAACCTAATGGCAAATTTGCGTAGTGTGAAGTTGGCTGCGCAACGCAAAAAAGATAAACACGCAAAGTGGCTTACGTAACGCATTTAGGGATCTGCCGCGAAGTTGGCTGCGCAACGCAGTGTGCGAATAGCGTGAAGTTGGCAGTGCAACGCAAAATGAGCATAGCGCGAAATTGCGTCAAAGGCATGTGGCAAAGTGCGCGCCAGTTTTAAAATATGTAAAGTGATAAAATAAATAACTATTATTTAATGAGTATTTAACAATATGAATACTATTAATAATAATATTTGCATGCATCTGTTTAATGCTTTTTCCATTAGCTAAAAGCTATGCTATATTTGTATGCACTCTGAATGCATTTTTCTGCCGCATCGTATAAATAAATATTTGTTCTGCCTTTTTGTTGTTGTTGCAAATAGGCAGATAGAACTGTTTATAGATTTTTCCCAAAACTTGCCACAATGTTTGCTCGTCAAGGGAATTGGTTAGTCCCGCAACGAAGGAACCAAACAAGCGGACTGCCTTAGTCCAAGTGGACAAGACAAATGCGCCACTGACACGTGTTAAGCATTCCGCACATGGTCGCTTGAAATGCCACACAGCAGGAGCGGGTGAAGGAGGGAGGGAGAACTGGGAGATGGTAGATGGAGACAGAACGTGGTTTGCGATTCATGCATATGCACAGGTTAACGTGGAAAGACGAGCCCGCCCAGAGTTGGAGTTGGAGTTGGAGTTGCAGTTGGAGCAGACCCTTTTGCAGAGCGCGCGCTGCTCATAACAAATGACTAACAACCTGGCAACAACAGCGTGCAGCAAGCAGCGAGGCAGCAGCAGCAGCAGCAGCAGCAACAACGACGACGACGACAATCGCAGCTAGATAAACAGCAGCAGCAGCAGCAACAGATGCAGATGCAGATGCAGGCAACAGATACAAGTTCATGTATCTGTCGCTTGCTCAACCCCCCCTGCCCCTCTGTGAACACCCACCCCTCCTCCAGACTTGCCTGCCTGCCTGCTTGCCTATCTGCATGTGCTCACAGCGGGCCGATTAAGCGAAATGATGATCAAAGTGCTGCACTTCCAGTTTGAGAGGAAGCAAGACGGAGAGGGGAGGGGGTAGTGGGGGTCAGCTATTGATTGCGTGTGGCACAGTCCGAAATCGAATCGCAGCGTGCTCTCTCAGCACACACAGCCTTATCGCGATCTCTGGCGTTATCTGCAGCCAGGACAGTGCAGTCTGGCAAGAGTGCCGGCTTTAATATTTAATTTGTGCAAACGTTTGTTGCAAGTTCCCCTCTCTTGCCCCTGGTCTGTCCCTCTGCTGCCCGTCATGTATTTGTATATTGGAAAAACACGCTTAACAAGCGCCTTGCTCGTTTCCCAATTTCGTATCTGCCTCTTTTCGCGCTATCTCTCTCTCTCTCTCTCTCTCTCTCTCTCTCTTAGCAGTCGCTGTGTGGCACGCAGCAGCAGCAAACACTTCATTTATTTTGATAACCAAAGGTAGCAACAGTAACAGCAACAACTGCCAAAGCAACCACTCGTATATATCGTATATATATCATATCATAGCTATATATAATCCTTTGGTCAACCCTTAGCCTGTTGCGCCTTGATTGAAATTGCAACCGACGCAGTCGCAGCCGTTGGCGATTCGCCATGCATAGCGCATTTCGCAGGTGTCAGTTGACCGCGCCGAAGTTGACAACTGACACGACGCGCCAGGGCCAAGTTGGAGGATCGAGGATCGAGCACTCGAGCTCTCGATTCAATGGGTTGATGGGCTGCGGCATTGACATTGGATGCCTGGCGCAGGCGCAGGCGCAGGCGCAAAGGTCTGGCGCAGGCGTTGAGTTGGATGGAAGGAAGGAAGGAAGGAAGGGATTGAGGGTGTAGGGAGGCAGGGATTAAGGCTTGGTGTGGAACGGAGGAGACTCACTGGTCACGCCGTCGGCGTGTGTTTTGAAAGCCAATTAATTCAAATTTTTGAAAATAAATAAAACTGGCGACAAGTTGGCAGCAAAAAAGGAAGCAGAAATAAAGCAGTAAAGCAAAGAGGAAACCAGAAAAATAAAATACATGTATTTTGAATGAGTATAATCTGCTTCCCATAATGTGCAGTTATTTCTTTTTATTCATATTTATATTATATTGAAATTTATTGCATAATTATTGCAAAACACATTTTTTCTTATTACTTTAAACTTATCAAGGTGATTTCTACTTATAGCTCGAGCATGACTCAAACCATATGAGTCTTATTGATTGAGTTGTTTTATGGGTAAAGATCTCAGCTGTATATATGGCAATTATATGGCATATAACATATATCATGTCTCTCAGAAACTGTCTCATTTTGTTGCCTTTTGAGCTGATGATGCGATCAATCAACGAGTCAAAACTTTTAGCTTATAAAGGCAGATGATAGATGATATTTATATTTATATTAATATGAAAACTTGTCTAAATATTGTTGAAGTTTGAAAAAAGAAATAGTATAGAACCCTTAACTGCTACCACAATATCTATAGGCAATAAAATGTGCTGCTGCTGCCTATTGGCTGCATGTCATAAATCCCTCCGTGCTCTAACTGTACAAACAGCCTGCAGCAAACGTGCCTCGTGTGGTAACCCGTAACCCATGCGAGCACACTGCAAGCCTTATAAGGCACGGCTCTCAGGGCTTGCCAAGCCACTAACCATCATCATCATCATCATTATCATGCTGATCATCATCATCATCAACAGCAAATCTTGCCCAGCTGTGTGTCAATGGCCAATGGGTTTTGGCCTGGGCCAGGGCAGTCTTGGCTGCAGACTGTGTGCCCATTGTGCCTTGTTGCATGTGTAACGACGCCCCCCTGCTGCCCCCCCTCTTTTTTACCTATACCAACTCCCCCGCACATGGCTGCAGCATCAGATATCGTTGGTAATTTTTCAGTCTCTGATTGTTTAGACGGAGCCTCTGACTTCGACTTGTGACTCCAACTCCAACTCCAACTTCGACTGTGACTTAGTTTTCTGCATGAGGTCATCGCTTGCGGTCGGACCGCCCGCTACAATAGTCTGTCTGTCTCTGTCCCGCTGTCCTGCTGTCTCTGTCTATCTATCTATCTGAGACTGTGTCTCCTTGAATGTTTTTTTTTTTTCTTTACTTAGTTGGGCAGCAGCGGTTCTTGGCTCTCGTTGTTGTTATCTATTGCCGCGCCACGTTGGGTCACATTAACGGTGCTTTCTCTCGACGCTCGAGTTGTGCAATTTGATTTCGTTACCTCTCTCTCTCTCTCTCTCTCTCTAGTACTCTGTCTATCTCCTTCTGTCCTCAAGCTGTGTGTTGTTCACAAAACAAACAATTAAAGTCATCAGAATTGTGGCGAACTTTGTGGCAATTGTTTCCAATTTCCATTGCCATTGTTGCTGCTCTCTCTCCCTCCCTATACCCCTCTCTCTCTCTCTCTCTCTCTCTCCCTTGCACTTCACACACTCTCCTTGCGGTTATATAATCCCATGCCATAAATGCGGAATGCGGAGTAACGAATTTCCACAAAATATGAGAATATTTTGAGGCTAAGCTGTATCTCACAGATACTTTTTTATTGAAGTTCTAATTAATACAGTATAAATACAATATTTTTTTGTGTGTTATTTAATATTTATAGCTTGCGGTGTTGCAGCTACTGTATTTGTGGAATACAGTTAGATTTTGATGTGTGTATATTTATGTGTCTAGAGTGCACAACAACGAAGCAGGGGAATTGTTTTTATTATTTGCTTTGTTAAGTATCTACGAGTAGCTTGATTGTGGCTGTATCTGTGAGATACATTGCAAGGCTAGTGAGAAGATACTGTGCAATTTTTAAATACAGTTTTAAGGCACTTGACACTTTTCATAATTATTGTCTATTCAATTGAGTATAAATTTTGTATTTCAGCTAAGAGATACTTTTGCAGCATCTGGATACTCTCTGGTAGCTTGTAGATACTCTGCAATTTATTATATATTTTTTATGCATATTATATGCAACTTACGCCTTTTAAAAAGCAATTTATTAGCCATTAAATAAAATTGTGCAGCCATTAGATACAATTCGAGGAATCTCTCAGATTCTAGCTTATGGATAAACTTGCTCAACTGCAGCATCGCCGCTGCCCCAGTTCGTGAGGCATCCGCCCGTAACTGGCGGCAATTAGCACCTTGTGCCACATTTTGAGTAATGCGCAAACTTTTCAGCGCCACTGTGCTGCGCATAATAAGCAGATTGAAATGTAAATCATGTGCAGCAGCAGAAGCAGCGGCAGCGGCAGCAAAAGAATTCGCAGAAAATCGCACAAATTTACACAGCATTTTTGCTTTCGAAATCGAGCAAGCTGAGCAGAGGAGGCGGAACTGAAGCTGGCTCTCTCTGCGGCTCTGGCTCTGGCTCTGCCAAGTGTAACTTGTTATTTGCAGTAATTAATTTTACCTAGCATCCAAGTGCTAATTAATTCAGAGCAAAATGGCTTGAGGTGAAGGCGTGGGCAAAAAGAGGAAAAAGTGGAAAAAAAAGAATAAAAATAAAGCCAGCACATCCGGCGTGGCCGAAAATTAATGGCCAAATGCTCTGGCCGGTTCAGAGTAATTTCTTAAGAATTTTTTCGTTGATTTCTTCAAACAGGAAACTTGCATAATAACTGTAGGAAGAGTTGGTAGATCTCTTCTTATATAGAGAATCATATACGACTTACGCAATGTCAGGCCAAATTTCCAGAAAGAGAGGCGACCCCTAGACTGACGTACACTGAGCCAATAGTAACGCCTACCAATACCTTTAATTATAGTGCAACCAGACAAGCTACGCATGGACAAGAAGTCAAGCTGGAGCTAGAGGGTAGCAGGGGGGAAGGGGGTCAAACATGACGCACGTATAGAAAACATATTTCAAACTAAACAAACTCATCAAGCAAAAAATGGCAGAACGCGTGTAAAATTAAAAGTGAAACGAGAGCAAAAAAAAAGGGGGAAGAGGCAGAGACAGAGGAGAAGATCAGAGGAGAGGGAAGACCAGCAGCAGCTTGGCAACGCGTATGTGTCCCGCTTATTATGCGCTGCACAGCACGTCAAGGTCGTCAGTTTTGATCGCTGGGGGCGTTCACCAGCGTCGCACACTGTGTGCCTGACGTCACTTTGAAATATGCATAGATCGTGTGTGCGAAAGAGATGGCATGGAATGTGCCGCGTGAGTGGGTGATTTGCTGCAAATGCTCTAAAATATTTTTCTTTTGCTATTTTTTTTTTTTGGCTTTTAGCTGGAATAAAGCTAAAAAGTGCCGCTGGCAATTTAGCAATTATAAAATGATTAATTTCTCAACCTTTTTCTCAACACCTTCCACTTAGCACACGCTGCCGCATACGTATGGCAGGCACTGTCCAGAGAGAGAGGGGGATGACTGATGGGGGAGGGGGTACTACTCCCCCCGCCCTCTGCTGTGTAGCCTCTCGCAGGCGTTAAAGCTCAACTACTGTCGATTTAAGTGCCGTTGGGCAGCACATTGTGTTGTACCCCGCATTGGTCTGGCCTGGCCTGGCCTGGCACCTAGGGTATCATTAGGCCGGGCAAAACAATTTAAAATAACTGCCGCAACTAGCATAACAATATTAAGAAGAAGCGATGCGCTGCGACGCGACTGCAGACAATTTTCATAATGGCCAGAAATAAATCTGCAAGCTGCTGCCTGCGACTCTCTGAGTCTGCTCTCTGTCTCAGTCTCTGTCTTTCTCCCAGTCCCAGTCCCAGTCCCAGTCTCAGCTGCTGCTCTGTCTCTGGGAACATCGAATGCGCTGCACAACTTAATTAATAAACTAATGAGCAGTTTGCTCTGGCTCTGGCTCTGGCTCTGGCTGTGCCAAACGAGCCTGCATTCTCGCCTTTGGAGGCGCAGCCTGCAGCTGGATTTCAGCATCAAGATTAGCTGGCAAGCTTGCTCTCTTCCCAGCACCCCCATCTCTTCCCCTTTGTGATTCTCTGACTAAACGTGCAAATATGCCAGAGATATGTCAAATCGCGTACGTGTTGTACAAAATACAGAAAACTCACACACAAAATAAGTATACTTAATATAAATTTAACTTTATGATTTATGCCCCGAAAATAATTTGGGAAATGCCTGGGGGGAATTATACGTGACAGAGCGCTAAGAGATACAAATATATAGTATAAGTGAAACTAACGTCACTTGCTAAGGTGCAATATCTACTTTAGATATATATATATATATTTCATAGCAGAAATGGTTGTAGAATTATATGTCGCACTTTTACTCGTAATAAAATGTTTAAAATTGTTGATGATACTCAAATGTCGACCGCAACTCAAATTGTGCCAAATATCGATATATTTATCGAATTTTTAGGCATCAATCACTGATTACTTTGCCAGAAATCGTTTGATTTTGATTTGATTTTTCGATTTCAACATATTATTTTACCATAATTAATTCTGCATTTCAATTGGATCGATTTGGGAATTTTGTTTTTTTTTCGACTTTTTCCATGCCACCCCCTTATGAAAATTTCAAAATTTTTCAAAAAAAAAAAATTTAATATTTTACTGGAAATTGAATGACATACTCAAAATTAATATAAAAATCGCTTGCAGAAGAAACTCTGAATTAAATTGTAAAAATTATCGCTATTTTACTAGTTTTATAAGGCTATTCAAAATAGGGAACTTTCTATAATAACTGCATCTATAGTTTTATTTCTAGTCCACAATCTATGTATGTATAAGATTCTCCCACTTGATTGCCAGTTATAGACAGGAAGTTGCACTGTAAAAGCCTCAAGAAAGACAGTGTTAAAGTCATTTATGAGTGCAGTTAACTGGCATATGCCATGTCTAATGAGAGGACTCTAGGAAAAATACCATTGGAATTTACGACAATTTGAATGCCTTTAAGAGGTCCCCAAAAGAGTTTCAAAGCCTCATCGCAAGTCGTAACAAGGTTTCGTTGCACTGATGAGCTAATAAATATTTTCATAATATGCTGCGGGCAGAGAGAAATAAATCATTTCAGGTTTTCACTCTTCGTTTTTAATTATCAGAATTTTGAGATTTGCAGCTCATAAATTTACGAACCCACAAGGGAAAAAGTGAAAAAGAAAGAAAATTTATTTATGGCAAAGTGTAAATTGAAAAAAAAAATGCAAATGGAATGAGAAAGAAAACTATTCAAATCAATGGGAACTGATAGCCTTGCAGGCAGAAGGGTTAGAGAGGAGGCAGGAGGAGGCCAGCAACGTAGCTAGTCAAAGTCATGATTAACATGGGGCCGAGCCCTTGCGCCAGGCCCAAAGATGGCACCGACTATGGCGGCTTCGTTGTAGCATTTAAGCGACATGCCAACACTTGACCAGACCATGCTTCAGCTCCAGTCGCAACTCTAGCCTGCAGGGCCTCCAGGGTTGCCACTTCCTACTTATCTGTCAGTATACTCGCTCTCTCTCTCTCTCTCTCTCTCTCTGCTGCTGCTGCAAACGTATCATTAACAAGTCACGACAAATTCGCGGTCAGACAATTTGAAAAGCCAATGCCAAATTTGGTGAGGACAACACGCCAAGACAGTTGGCATTAGATAAACTCCAAGCATGGCTAGATGGAAGGAGTGTGTAGTCGCTTCTCGCTCTCGTCTGCGCTTCCTCCCTGGCCATGTATCAAGTGCCAAGTACATGGACAGGTTGGGCAACTGCCGACACTGCCGGCGGCTGCTTTGAACCGTAGACCACACCGCGCCAGAGCCGGAGTCGGAGTCGGAACCGAAGCCAATGCGAGGTGTGAAAAATCTAAAATGCAAACACGAAGCGAGAGTACCATCTCCCTCCTTCTCTCTCTCTCTCTACTCCCTGACTGGCCACTCCACATTTGTAGTTGTTGCTCCCTGGGGCCAAAAGAAAAGCCCAAAAGAAATCGAAAGAAAAGATTTTGCAGCGCACTTTGACTTCAATTCTCTCATACGCATGAATTATTTATTTCGATTGTCTTGATCGTTTGGGGCGTCTGTCTTGGGTTTATGTAGGGGGAGGTTGGGGGTGGCTGGAATTATTTTTATCGCCCGCCATAAGGAGCAGCGATATTTATGGGGCAACGCGCTCTACACTGCTCGCTCAAATCGCTCAAATTATCGCACAAGGCATGCAAAATTTATTAACAAACATAAAAATTGCTTGAGAATTTATTTCATCTTAATTCAATTTAACAACTTAAACAGCCATAAAGTGTTCACATTGTAAATCAATGCGTGATCATCATCATGATCATGATTATCATGCTCTGGCGTGCAGGTCTAGTTGCTTCTTGTGCTCACTGTGAATTTATGAGCTGCGCATGAAAATGAGTCAAAACAAATTATGCCGCAAAGCTGGGGCTGCACACGGGTACACGGGCTGATTGACAGAAGGTCTATACACAGTCCTCAGTAACGTCTCCAGTACCGTCTTCAGTTTCAGTTCCAGTTCCCCCACTCTGCTTGCCTAGTTTAACCACTGCCAGCGATTATGATGTGAACTGATTTCCATCGACAGCAGCCGCAGCAGCCCTTGGACAATTTGAAGGCATTAATCATGTTGCTAAAGACGAGGGTGGATCGATAACTCTGGAGCCGTAGCTGTTGCTCCTGCGATAAGAATCAATTCTGTTGCACAATTTTGCGTAATATTCATTTGACAGCAATCAAAATGAAAAAGAGCGAGAGAGAGAGAGGGATAGAGAGCCCTGGGTAGTGATCGTATGTTACCATGGCAATTATTGTATTTTTAGATTTTATTTTACATTGTTGCAGTGTCGGATCGATTTTAATCGATTTACAATTATCGAATGGGGGAGCAGGATTGTGTTGCCTGTCAAAATTGATTAGCTCCTCTTTGGGAAGCTTGATTATATCTCTACTCTGAGACAGCATCGAAATACTAGGGATGTTCAGCCTCACAAAGCCTAAAGAACTGATTAAGTGTTTATAGAGTAAGCCCCACATTAAAAGCTTTTTTGACTTGTTTTTAATTCATTTATTGTATGATTGGATTGGATTGAATAATTTACAATAATTTAAGATGAAAGTGAATGATGTTTTGGGTGGATACAAAACGAGAGTCGCCTGTCTAACTCTGACAGAAGCAGCCATCGGCCGAGTTCTTCTTGATCCAATCAATGAATTTGCTAACTCTGGCATAGACACCAGGAGCATTGGCCTGGGCGCAACCAAAACCGAAGGATACAACGCCAGCGAGCTTGTAGCGTCCCTCGTTGACAATCAATGGGCCACCGCTGTCACCCTGGCAGGCATCTTTGCCGCCAGCCTTGACCAGGCCAGCGCAGAGCATAACATCAGCGATCTTGTTCTTATAGCGTGTGGTACGGCACTGTGCGTTGGTAATGATGGGCACATCCACCTCCTGAAGGTAGTTGCTGGTCGAGCCACCCTCTTTGATCAAGCCCCAGCCGGCAACGGTGGCCTAAAGAAAAGAAAGTAGGAAAGAAATACATGATTTAGCTTGCTTAGAAACAAAAGACTTAGGCAACAAACTTACCGTTTTGCCATCGAAATTGGCTCCAGTATCGGGCAAACAAACGGGACGCATGTTGGCACCCAGTGGCACAGGTGACTCCAGACGCAACAGCGCCACATCATTGACAATAGTTGTGGGATTATACTGAGGATGTACCAGAGTATGCACGACCTTGCGCACAATACCAGGATCCCGTGAGGATCTATCCAATTGCAGTAGTCTGATGGTAATCTGATCCTTATTGCCATGCACACAATGAGCTGCGGTAAGCACATAAC